>CM075654.1:110831782-113231782 GCA_037953625.1 Crotalaria pallida | reverse complement strand
TTCTCTTTATAATCTAAAACATCAAATAAGAGAAAATAAAATGCAATATAATCTAAAATCCACTGTACCACTCTCATTAGTAAATCTAAGAATTTGAAGATAGAAGAACAAACAAACAAAACTAGAGCAACAGAGTTCATGCAGCACATCTTTTAATGTGAATCTTCAGAGCTCCATGCCAATTCCTCAGCTTAATTAGCCCCTTATCCTAGGCTTTAACCTGGTACACATACACCCTCAGCTTAATTAGCCGCTTGTTGATATAATGAAAAACATAGAGCAAACACTTGGTGAAGGATTGGAATAATATTACTTGTTCTGTGTAGGATTTGGTCTGCTAGGTGGAATCCTTCTAAGGCTAGCAGCTACCACAGGCACAGGAGTTGATTTATTGGACCCTTCTCTGTTTGAAAGTGAATTTAAAAAAGCTTGTGAGGAAGAAGAGGGGTGAGTCCTAGCTTCAGACATATTGACCCAAAGTGAAAGCATCAATGTTATGACAAACATAACAACAATCATTGAGATGCAATTTGATTTCATGGTCTTTGTTGACTTAGATTGGAGGATGTCTTTTACTTGCCGTATGCTTCTTGTAATGATGAATTGTGTAAATATGTGCATGTATGTATCTATATATTAACTTTATACTACTACAAGTGTAATTTTTTTTCGTGAAGTGTAATTTTATTTAAGGATATAAATATCTTAATGTACATTATGCATTTTTGTCCCATTATTTTGATAAAAAATATTAAAAAATTTGTCTTAAATTAAGGTTAAAATAATAAATAAAATATAATAAAAATGGTTGGAAACACACATTAAATCAATAGAAAAAATAATTTCATACGTTATTAATAAAAAGGAACATTGATATAAATATGTGTATCATTCACTTATATTAATGCAATACACTATTGTTTTTAGGGCTATAATATTTGGTAGCTTGAACTAAAATTGTAAAAATTTGCAGTGGGATGCAAGTGATAGTCATGTGACAAATCTTTGACTAATGCAGCTTACAAATTCCAAAGCTAAATCAGCAAAGATTGTGTATACATCGATTTTATCTTCCTCGGGGTATCACGTGATCTAGAACGTGATTTATTTCCATATGGTTGGCTGGCAACTTTGGATTCTACTATTTTTGAGTTTTACAATTGCAGGAAATCGATCGTTGTTGCTCAAACCAAGGTAAGGCAAATGACTTAGGTAGTATAAAACAAATGCTTGGAAACTAAAGTTAAAAAGTATTCTGCCTCGCAAATTGGAATGGTAAGAAAATGCTGGCTTTGAAATACTAATCCTAATACTCTCACAATTCCATGTGTTTTGGTCTTTTAGGTTTAGATACACGGAAGTACTTAACAAGGAAGTGGAATCAAACCCGTTTGCTACATGATAAATATTTAAAAAAATGTTTATTATTATAAGTTTTATATATGTTTTGTCTAAAATATCATATTTAATTGTTATTGAAAATTGTAATGGTATTTAATTTTTATTAGGAAGTGTGTTCATTAATTAATGTAATAGTTTAAAGCCGAGAAATAAAAATAGAATTAACGAAAAATAAAAAAAAATTATTAATGAAGAGTTAAAATTGAAAGATAAAAGCATTGAAATTATTAAAGGACAAAAGTTATAAAATGAAAAAAAAAAACCAAAAAATATGAAATAGAGAATATAGTTATCTAGAAGAATAATCACGCCCGACCCAGGACAAGACAATAGCTACTTATTTTTTAGCACTCCTCATCTTTAAAAAAAAAATATTACTCCTCTTAGCTACTTATTCAATCGTATACTTGCAGCAAGGAGGGGGCCTTCAACTTCAATTTGGGCTTATTTTTATTAGGCTTTTCAACTTCCTCCGGTTCCACTCACACACACGGATGTGAGAAGCATCCTTTAATACTTCATCTGTTTCAATTTAACTGTCGTTTTAGAAATTTCACACGGATTAAGAAAGTCATTAAATGTTTCAATTTTCAAGAGAATTATTAGATAACTTTACTATAATATTCTCACAATACATTAATTATCACTCATTTCACATATTTCAATTTATTGAATGCAAGATTAAAGTTGAAAAAAATTATTTCATACACCCTCAAATTTTTAAAGCGATAAATAATTTATTGAACAACTTTTTTTTTTATAAGCAAAAGAATTTTATTGAAGATGAGTACAAGGAGTACCCAACCCAAACACCAAAAAATAAAACCAGTTTAGAAGAGAAAAACACAATGGACAAATAAACACAATTGTGCCCCTTGTTGAAAAGCTTACAAGACCCCAAAGTATCCAAATCTAATGAATATTGTATTCTTAAATCCAAGCCATATACTCCACGAACCAGAAAGAGAAAGGTCCGGCGCAACATAACAGGAACAATCCCAAATCATTAATCTATCTTCCATAGTGATATGATCTATCAGGGGCCTTTATGATCTAAGCATGACACTGGATTTGAACTCCAATTGAACAATGTATATTGAAAGCTTTTTGTCTTTGATTTTAGCCAGCTCCAAGATCTTATTTTAATCAAATCAATTAATTCCTATGACTCTAGTTTTTTTTATCTTTGTTTCATTTCTTGCAATCCATAGGGATCGGACCATATTGTTGCAAACTAAATAAGTTGACAATCTCCCCTTTTTTTGAATTCCTTGGAAGTAAACTGTAGGGTTAACCGATCCGGACCTCACTAGACCAATCCGAGTCATTCCTCTTAGGACAATAACGTCCCAATGGTTCGAATGCTTCTCGTCTGTTACTTGGACCAACCACAACAGACATGGTCGCCAACCGACCATAAAATTGGGCTGACCTCAAGCGGGTCCCTAGTAGGCCGGCAAGACATGGCTGCTCGGATCCGAAACCACCCCCTCGTCTTGCACACGGCTTAGACATGAGACCTGCTAAGCTGTCCAGGCTCTGGTACAATGTTACGCTGTTTATTCCCTAGAAAGCCATAGATATTTACCTGATGTTTACAGAGCCTGACATCACCATGGTAACCCTAACGGGCCTCCATACAGGCGCACACCCGCACACCCCTATAAAAGGTATAATCATGCCTAGGGGTCAGGTAGGTTTTTCTCATCCCTATGTTGACACTCTGCACACACTTTTGTTGAAAGAGGGAGAACCTGGGTATTCCAACTGAATATTCAGAAACATTCCATAGCCATCACACATAAACCCCTGATCTCACTCAGATTTCAGGAGCACCAGTCATTGGTCTTGAGGTCCCTTAGATCAGGAACAATTTCCTATTTTTCTGATCCACTACATTGGCGTCGTCTATGGGGACCGTAAACATCGATTCCCATCCACCGTCAGAACACGACAAAACACGATCAAAACGTCACCATCGCTCCCATTCAGCGCTCTCCCAAACAGCATCAAGACCCAGGTGTGCCTGGAGTCTTCACGATCGCTGGGGGTCTTGCAAGTGGAGGCGAGAAACGCGCTAGACGTAGCCAATACGTTGGCCAGATCCACAGCCAAAAGGCCTCAAAGAGGGTTAAGCAGGAGGCCACCTCCCCGCTTAGCTTCGACGATAGTGATTACGGTAGCATCCTAAGGGACCATGATGACCTCATGGTCATCACCGCCGCGGTAGGTAACTACACAGTCCGACGGATGCTGGTGGACCAAGGCAGTTTAGTGGACGTGATATTCAAACCCCCACCGAAATCTCTGGGCTTGAAAAGGTCAGATTTATCCCTGGTGTTGGGACCTTTAGTAGGGTTTGCAGGGGATACAGTTGTACCCTTGGGTCGAATCTTCCTGCTTGTAAGTATGGGATAGGATCATCTGCTCAAACGTAGATGGTTAACTTCCTCGTGGTCGACTGCCCCTCATCATACAACGGTATTCTGGGCAGACCATGCATACATGCTTTCGGGGCAGTAGTTTCCACCATACACCTAGCCATGAAATTTGCAGGCGTCGATGGACTGGTAGTCACGATTCAAGCCGACTAGGCAGAGGCTCGAAAGTGCTACAACTCGAGTTTGAGGAAGAGGAAGGCAGAAGAGCCTTTGCAAGCTAGAGAAGCCCCAGCTCGGTAAGGGCAGAGTCAACCTTACCGACCTGGACGTTTGCAGCGAGGAGGACGAAACTCGTCCCGCCCCTGAAGGGGAATGGGAGTATGTGCTTGTTGGGTTTGGCCTCAAAATCTCGAGAGGGGGGTGAATCGAGTTTTATTAAATTATTGCAAAAACCCTTATAAATTAAAAAAAAATTTGCATTGGAGAGATTAGACGTTTGAGAAGGAGAGCGAAAGCGATTGATAGAAAATATAAGAGTAGCACGGAAACGTAAATAAATGAAATATGCGGAAAATAAAAGAGATAGGGATAGAAAAGCTTGCACCAGAAATTTTATACTGGTTCAGCCTTCCCGTCGAAAGGCCTAGTCCAGTCCCCAAGCGACCAGCTTGAGAGTTCTATAACCAGCAATTGAGCTGCACCCAATTACAACCGAGAGCACCCCGCACACTACTAGGAACCTCCGTTCGCTAGGGGCATCAACAACACACAACAAGGTTCCCCACCCTACGAACGCCTCAACATTCAACTATGGGATTCTCTCCCTACTACTAAGGTTGAGTACAATTCAATGAGAGTGATTACAATAAGTTTGATGTGTTCTTCAACAACACAGATACAACAATTCAATGCTCTACGATAATGAAGTTTTCTTGTGAAGTCTAAATGGCCAACAAGAGTTTCTTAGAGTTCTTCAAAAATATGAGTGTTATGATCAGAGAAAAGTAGGAGAAGGAGAGAATGTGAATTTCAGAAAAATTGTCAGATGAAAGAATGAAAGAATGTTGGAGGGAATTCTGAAAGAATAACTTTTATAATTCAAAAAGATTTAAATCAACAAATCAAAATCAATTTTAAATCAAAATAAAATAAAATATGATTTTGTAATAAGTTTTAAAATCAAAACTAAATCAAAATGATTTAAGAAATAAAATAAAGATTTGATTCTTAAAACGAATAAGGAAATAAATCAAATTTAAAATCATTTTCGAATTTTTTTAAAATAAATCAGAATCTTACATATAAAAACAAATCTGGAAATAATCAAAATGATTCTGACACGTTTTTCAATAAAAGTTGAAGTAATCGATTACTTTCTGAAGGTAATCGATTATTCCTTTAAAAATAGAAACTTTTAAATTCTTTTGAAAAACAAGTAATCGATTAGACCAATAATAGTTAATCAATTACATCACCCTTGTTCATTATATGATGCAACTCATTTAATCGATTATCACTCATCAAATAATCGATTACTGAGCCTCTGTTAATTGAATGATGCAACATCATGTAATCGATTACTACAAAGCAATAATCGATTACTTTGTCTCAGGAAAATATATGATGCAACAATTTTAATCGATTACTTGATCCAGGTAATCGATTACTCTCATAAGAAAGTAATGGGTTAGCAAAGTTCACTTAATCGATTACAAGCTCTCTGATTTTTCTATGATGCAACAAAGTTAATCGATTATCTCAGGCAAGTAATCGATTACTCCTTCTTGCATAACATAAAAATATCCAGAGTTTTGTATCATCAAGTATTTCCACCAAAACTAATATAGAAAAACAAATTTTCATGAAAACACATTTTCTTCTCCTTTTTGATTGAAAAACTCATTGGCCTTTTAAACTCATTAAGAATAGAAACTTCATTACCTTACAAATATGTCCTAAGGGAAAAAGGCTTCTAAACTTATATCTTGCTTGAATCTTCAACTTGAACTTGAAGGAACTTGTGAGCTTGAATCTTGAGTTTGTTTGTTATCATCAAAACATTAGCTTGATATTTGCTTGAAGTCCATGAGAGAGTTTGAAGCATGTCTTCCAACACTAGCTTGACTTCCAACAGTGCTGATAGATGATAATCCAGAGAATCGAATCAAGGTCGGTGTGGGACTTCGCCAACCTATCAAGGAGGAGCTGGCAAGCCTTCTCAGCACCAATAAAGAACTGTTCGCCTGGATGTCAGCAGACATGCTAGGGATAGATCCAAACTTCATTTGCCACCGGTTAAGCGTGAACCCAGACGCGAAACAAGTTGTCCAAAAAAGGAGACAAGCAGGTGGCGAGAAAACTGCCGCAATTAAAGAAAAAAAGTGGCCGAACTTGAGGAGGCAGGTTTCATCCGAGAAATCAATTACAATGACTAGCTAGCTAACACAGTACGAGTCAAGAAGTCAAACAAGAAGTGGTGAATGTGTGTAGATTGTACCGATCTCAACAAGGTATGTCCCAAAGACCAGTACACACTTCCCCTCATTCCTCGACGCATGTTCGGGCTACAACCAGATCCCCATGTACCCCCCGGACCAAGAAAAAACAACCTTTATCACGAAAAAGGCTACTTACTGTTGCAATGTCATGCCCTTTGGCTTCAAAAATGCAAGCGCAACCTACCAAAGGATGATGAACAAAGTGTTTGACGGGCTCATCGGTGACAAGATGGTAGTCTATGTGGATGACATGATTGCAAAATCGAAGAAAAAAGAAAATCATCTACAGGACTTGGCCACCATCTTGGATCGAGTCAAGCAGCACAATATGCGTCTAAACCCCGAGAAAGTGCTTCGGGGTACCGGCGACCTCATTCCTCGGATTCATGCTCACTGAAAGGGGAATTGAAGCGAACCTTGAGAAGTGTCAATCAATCCTGGACATGAAAAGCCCTACCGATGTGAAGCAAGTACAACAGCTCACCGGAAGGGTGGCTGCACTTTGAAGGTTCCTATCTCAATCAGCCAGGAAAGCCCTCCCTTGGTATCAACTCCTTAGGAAGAATAAGGAGTTTTAGTGGGATGAAGGATGCGAAACCGCCTTCGTCGAACTCAAGGAGTATCTGTCAGCACCCCCAGTTCTGACGAGCCCGGAAGAAGGAGAAAACCTTTGCCTATACCTCTTTGTGGGTGACCATGCTATCAACTCGGTATTGGTAACAGAATCGGGGAAAACGGAGCCACCGATTTACTTTGTCAGTAAAGCGCTCCAAGATCCTGAAACCAGACACTCCAAGTTAGAGAATGTGGCTTCCTGCCTAATAATCACAACAAGGAGGCTGAGGCAGTACTTCCAGAGCCACAAGATCGTGGTCAGAACCGATCAACCAATAAGGCAAGTGTTGCAAAAGCCCGACCTTGCGGGAAGAATGGTGTCTTGGTCGATTGATCTGTCTGAGTTCGACCTAGCGTATGAACCTCGATGAGCAATAAAATCACAGGTCTTAGCAGACTTCGTCGCCGAGTTTCCCGAGCCTTCCAAAGGATCGAACTCTCAAAGACGGACCCTGTATGTTGACAGGTCCAACAATTTAAAAGGTGCAGGGGCTGGGGTTATTCTAGAAAACGAGGAAAGAATCCGGTTAGAGTATTCACTCAAGTTCAAATTCCCCACATCCAATAACCAGGCCGAGTATGAAGCTGTTCTCGCAGGGATGAGGCTCGCCAAGGAAATGGGGACTACCACAATATGAGTCTTCTCAGATTCGCAGCTGGTGGTCTCTCAGGTCAAGGGCGAGTACCAAGCCAAGGAACCTATCCTTCAGAAGTACCTGGACAGGGTTAGGTTCCTAACTACCGAGTTTTCACACATGGAAATCACTCAAATCCCTCGAGAATCCAAAAGCCGAGCAGATATACTCTCCAAGCTCGCTAGCCCCAAAGGATCAGGCCATAACAATTCATTGATACAGGAAACCGTTCAAGGACCGAGTGTTGTCCTAACTGTTTCCTTGTAAGCGAACTGGATGACCCCCATCACGGCCTACCTCCAGCAGGGGGCTGTTCCCCAAGATCCCCTAGAAGCCAAGAAAGTCACAAAGCAAGCGGCCGAATACACCGTTGTTGACGGGGTGTTATACCGAAGAGAAGCTGATAGTCCAATGCTCCGATGCCTTGATCCAGCTCAAGCCGAAGAAGTTTCAGTGGAGGTCCATGGGGGAGTAGGGAGTCACCATGTGGGAGGAAAGTCGTTGGCCAGAAAAGTGATCCGAGCAGGATACTACTGGCCGACCATGTAGAAGGATGCGATAGATCACGTCAAAAAGTGCGAATGTTGTCAGTTCCACAGTGACGCCTATCAAAAACCTCCAGAAGAGCTACATACTTTGTCCGCTCCCTGGCCGTTCTATCAATGAGGGATGGACATAATCGGCAAATTCCCTACTGCCTTTGGACAGTTCAAGTTTGCAGTGATGGCAATAGACTACTTCACCAAGTGGGTAGAGGCAGAACCTCTCACCACTATCTCCTCTTCTAAGATTAAAAAGTTTTTCAAGACGAACATCATATCCAGATTTGGTGTTCCCCATTAGCTGGTAACCGACAACGGGATGCAGTTCACTTTGGGCTCCTTCAAGGAGATGATGTCTGACTACAAGATCAAGCACCATTTCTCTTCGGTGCAACACCCTCAAACCAATGGTCAAGTGGAAGCCGTCAACAGGTCGATTATTCGGAGAATAAAGAAAAGGCTGGAGGGATCAAAGGGTAGATGGGTGGAAAACTTCCCTGAGGTATTATGGTCATACAGAACGACGATACAAACCTCCACAGGGGAGACCCCATTTCGGTTGACATACGGATGCGATGCCGTCATCCCAATCGAGAGGCAAATACCGACCTTCGGGATGGGTAACACCCAAGAGTCCAACAGTACGCTCCTCAGGGAAAACCTCATCCTGAGCCACGAGGTTCGAGAATTTGCCGCAAAACAAGAAATAAAATCCAAGTCAAGGCAAGAAAGAGAGTATAACAAGTCGGTAAACCCGCGATCTTTCGAAGAGGGAGATTTGGTCCTAAGAAGAGCCGACATTGGGCTTAAAAACGCTAAAGATGGAAAACTCGCCTGTAATTGAGAAGGACCTTATCGAATCTCTTCAAAGATAGGCTCGGGCAGTTATCGGCTTGAAACGCTCTCGAGTGCCGCTATCAACAATACTTGGAATGCTACAAAACTCAAAGCATATTACAGCTAAGAATTTCGTCAATTCTTATTGGGCAAACATGAAAACCATTGTATTTGCCATACATGCGTGCTCATAAATAAAACCTTTACTTAAATTATGTTGTCTACGTACTAGTCTTCCTTACATTTGGCTCGCCACCAAACCTAACGGAAGAAATTTATAGTCAAGGATCTAATTGAGCTTCCGAGCTTATAACATTATTAAGTACAAAAGATACCCGAACGCTACACCGATTAATACCCACGATTGGAGCAGCCTACTCGCGGTCCGAGAAACCAACCATGGCTAACAGTCAGAGTTTCGAGTTCTTAAGCAACAAGAATTTAAACAGTAAAGAAATAAACACAGTGAAATCGAAAATACCTCATTTCATTGATGTGCGAGGGCCACAAACGGCTTACAAAACGAGACCCACAAACGAGTCTCAGCAAAAACAAAGGAAAAAGAAAAAATCAATCTTCATGCTCATCCTCTGTGTCGGAAAGAACAATGGAAGCCCCCTGAAACTTGCTGGTATCCTCTATCAGTAGGCAAGGATCAGGAAGGTCGGTGGAGTTCAAGTCAACTGACCCACCCCACCCCCCCCCCCCCCCGAGAAACAAGCTGGCCATCTTTAACCTTGTGGTCGGATGAGAGCCATGGACATGGAGGTGAGGTTTGAGGTAAGTGAACTGGTTGAGAGCATTCACAAATTGGTCGACATGTGTCTGACTCCAATAAAAGTAGTTCTCCTCTTCCCCGACCTTATGTCTCAAGGCCTTAGCTCTCATCCTCTCAAGGCGAGCATCCGCCACCTTGGCATCTTCTTCAGCCTTTCTCTGAGCGTCAACCAATGCTTGTTGAGCATCAACTAGGCTCTTCACGGCCACCTCCTTTGACTTCAGGGCGACATCCAGCTTCTTTTCGGCTTCTTCCTTAGCCTTCCTTTCGGCAGCAAGAAGTTCAGAAGCCTCATTCAGGCTCTTCTCCAAAGCCTCCACCCGAGCCCGATGCCTCTCCTGCTCGGCCGGGTCTTGGCCCTTAGCCATCACTCCAGCATGCTGGGCTAACCCAGCCACCAACCTAGCTGACTCAAGAAGACCTCGAATCAGTGCTTGAGCCTCGTCGGAAGTAACGCAACACAACATGCAAAAGTAAAGGATTAAATCAAATTCAAACAAAACTAGACGAAGTGTAACACCCTATATCATAATTACCCTTAAATACCCCAAAAATTAGGATTTCAAAAATTTCTTTTCATTAATTTAAAAACATCAGAGTTATAAAGCGGAAGACTTTAATACAACAAAATCAAAAGCATAAATTAAGTACATCCAGTTCGGTCATTCAAAATACAAATCAGTGTTTTAGCTCGGCCCAACTGGCCGAGACCCAACAAATTCTCCTACTCTAAATAACTTACTCTCCCTGTGAGGGAGAGTGATCCTGCTCGGCCGGGGGACTGCGTCTGCTCGGGCTCAGTACCTGAAAAATGGTAAGGAGGTGAGCATTACACAGAACTTAAATAAGCAGTTTCTAAAATGACATACCGAACTACCAAGCCAAACACAAGTAGACAGTTAGCATATAATAACAAGTAATCAGACCATATATCACATGCATACATCATCATTTAGCTCGGCTCACCTCATACACTCTCATCTAGCTCGGCTCACATCAGAATCCAGTTTACCCATTACCTATTAGTCATACCTCGGCTTCTCGGCCACTACTCTCTTACCTCGGATTACCCTCTCTACCTCGGATTCATTACTCGTTATTCCACTTTTACATAGTTTACAATCTTTTACTCTTCTCGGATGCATACACCTAGTGCATGTCTTTCACCATTTAAGGTCGGATGTCGGAGTGTCCATAACTGCGAGTACCCAATACCCGTCTTACAGCTGCACATACCCGGTATGCGTCTGACGCGATCAATGCATGCACCCAATACGCGTCTTCTATGACCAGGAGCACTACCGCCGATCATTCTATGGAGTAAGGAGTGTCCATAACTGCGAGCACCCAGTACCCGTCTTACAGCGGCGCATCTCGGCGACTTACGCGATCAATGCACGCACCCAGTACGCGTCTGCTATGACCACGAACACATCCCACCGATTCCATGCTCGGAACCTTGTGTGAATCATAACTGCGAGTACCCAGTACCCGTCTTACAGCTGCACATACCCAGTATGCGTCTGACGCGATCAATGCACGCACCCGGTACGCGTATGCTATGACCCGATCACACAACCATTTCTCTTTAATTCCTCTTATCCTTTTAACCATCTTTTAGCTCGGCCTCTCTCGGCTCAGCATCTCTTTTAATTCCTCTTAGTCTTATTAATCATCTCTTTTAGTTAGGCCCATCTCGGCTCAACCCTTTAAATTATTCCTCTTTACATTATTCTCTTAGCTCGGCCTCTCTCGGCTCAACCTCTTAATCCTGCTAACCATCTATTTAGCTCGGCCTATCTCGGCTCAACCTCTTAATCTTTCTCATTATCAGACTCATCACTATATCTCTCCTACTTTCCATATCTACCATTTTCTCAACCCATTCGCAACCTCTCCCAGCTCGGCCCAGCTCGGCCACAGATATGAATCATAAATTTCAAAGCTCATAAACATTTATATACAAAGTTCATAAACACTTATACAACAACAACAATAAGAATCAAAGCATTTAACCAATCCATCATGTAAATACCAACATATAGCATAAAACAAAATTCCACCCTACTTCAAAATCATGTTTCTAGTTTATTTATTAGTTCCCTTTACCCTTTTTACCTTTCCTTTCTCATATTATCCTATTCTCATTCCCTAATCTAACACCCACTCTTAGTACCCTTTATGAACACCCTAGAAACCCAAACTCAAGTAGAGGTAACACTCACTCCTTACCTCAAACCGTGAGAGATAAGAGTTGAGAGTGGTTTTCCTCGATGCTCGACCTTGGAGCTTCACACCCTTGAATCTGTGTCCTCCTTGCTACCACCACCACACCACCACGGTCCAGCTCTTTGCTGCCACCACAACACCACACCGGTCCAGGGAAGATCCGAAACGAGAAGAAGAACGGCAAGAAGGAGGGTCTCTGGTTGGTACCACTTGGTGGAGGAGAAGAAGAGGTGTGTGAGAAAGAGGGATCTTCGTGAATGAGAAGAGGAAGTATGAGAGTTGTGTGTGTTGGAGCTTTAGAGAGAAAATGAGAGAGAGAAACGAAGGAGAAAGAGAAAGTGAGGATGCAAAGTGTGTTATGTGGTGTTTGGGCTTTCTTTTATTCTTTTAGGAAGAATATTTGTGCGGTCCTCATTAAAGGCTTCTTTAGGAAGCTAGAATGAGTGGCTAGGATTCATTGGCTTATTGAGGAAGCCATGAATAGTGACTTGAAAGGGACATAAAGCAATGATGGTGACATAAAGTGAAAGATAGTACATAGTACGGATGACACGGAACCCAAAAGGACCAACAGCTCAACATGACCTGGCACGGAGGAGCTAGGACGTGTCAGCTAGGACACGTCGGCTCGGTATATCGGATCAGTGGTCCATCTCGGATACGGACGTGAGGTGCGCTGAGGTCGGCTAGTTCGGCTTGACAACAGGTTCCGCGTCTGACCCTATTTAGCTCGGCCGGCTTAACAATGCAATGAACGATGAGCTCGGCCAATCCGAGCTGACAATAGACTTCACATTTTGTTTCTATTTAGTTCTTTAGCTCGGCTGAGGTCGGTCCGAAGCCCTACATCTACTTATCTGGTCGGCCTATGCTTCCTATTACCTCACTACCCTTATACCATTTCTACGGCTTAACCCTATCCTTAAATAAATATTTCTGTATATTATTTTATCACTTTATTATTTTATTATTAATTTCTAGGATGTTACATTCCTCTCCCACTTACAGGAATTTCGTCCTTCGAAATTTAGAACTTCGAAGGTCAGGTTGTCCCATAGCAGCAGCTCGTCCACTGCTATCACATGTGAAGGGTCATGAATGTACCTCCTAAGTTGCGAGACATGGAACACATCATGGAGCTTAGACAGGTGCGGAGGTAGAGCAATTCTGTAAGCTACTGGTCCGACTTTCTCCGATATCTGGTACGGTCCGACAAACCTAGGGGTCAACTTCTTTGATTTGATAGCTCGGCCGATACCCGTTACAGGGGATACCCGAAGGAATACATGATCTCCCTCGATGAAGTTCAAGGGTTTCCTTCTCTTGTCGGCATAGCTCTTCTGTCGGTCTTGAGCTGCTTTCATCTTTCCTTGTATCATTCGGATCTTCTCGGTCGTCTCATGAACAATGTCAGGACCAATTAACAAGTTTTCTCCTATCTGGAACCAGCATAGCGGCGTCCGACATTTCCGACCATACAATGCTTCGAAAGGAGCCATTCCGATACTTGAATGGAAACTGTTATTGTAGGTGAATTCGACCAAGGGCAGAAGTGTTTCCCAACTTTCCGATTGTTCAAGTACACATGTCCTCAGCAAGTCCTCAAGAGTCTGAATAGTGCGTTCGGATTGTCCATCGGTTTGAGGATGATAAGCTGTGCTAAACCTCAACTTTGTACCCATGGCTTGCTGCAAGCTCTGCCAGAATCGGGATAAGAAGCGAGGATCACGGTCCGACACGATACTGCTCGAAACCCCATGAAGTCTGACAATATCCTTTATGTACAGTTGTGTCAGCTTCTCCAAGTTGTACTTCATGCTGATCGGCAGGAAATGGGCACACTTTGTAAGTCGGTCCACCACAACCCAAATGGCTTCCTGCCCTGATCTCGTCCTTGGTAGACCCGATACAAAATCCATCGAAATGTTGTCCCACTTCCATTGTGGAATCTCCAAGGATTTGAGTAATCCTCCTGGTTTCTGATGTTCGATCTTGGCTTTCTGGCACGTCAGACACCGAGACACATAATCGGCCACATCGGTCTTCAACTTCGGCCACCAAAATAACCTCTTCAGATCCTGGTACATCTTTGTGGCACCTAGATGAAGACTCATCTTCGTCTTGTGGGCTTCTTCCATTAACTCTCTTCGGACTTCAAAATCCATAGGAATGCAAACTCGGCCCCGAAATCGTACGAGACCATCGGGTCCTTTAGTGAAGTCGGGTTCATCCTTGTCTCCTGCTCTTTCTAGTAGCTTCTGGAGTTCTAGGTCGGCAGCCTGTCTTTCCTTGATGAAACCCACAAAATCACTGGTTACTTGCAGCATTTCCAGTACAACACTGTTTTCCTTCTTCTGTATGCCGAGGTTAAGGTCGCTAAACTCCTGCATCAACTGCATCTCTCGGACCATCATGTTGCTCAAATGAAGACTCTTCCTGCTCAGCGCGTCGGCCACAACATTGGCTTTTCCAGGATGATAGTGCAGGTTGAAATCGTAATCTTTCAAGAATTCCACCCATCTGCGCTGCCTCATGTTTAATTCCTTCTGGTCGAACAGATAGCCGAGACTCTTGTGGTCATTGAACACCTCGAATTTCGTGCCATACAAGTAGTGCCTCCAGATCTTAAGGGCAAACATCACGGCTGCCAATTCAAGATCATGGGTAGGGTAATTCTGCTCGTGTTGTCGAGGTTACCGAGAGGCATAAGCCACCACTTTTCCCTGCTGCATCAACACACAGCCGAGACCCTGCTTCGAGGCGTCACAAAATACGTCAAAGGCCTTGGTCGGATCGGGCAAAATCAACACGGGCGACCTCGTCAACCTTTTCTTTAGCTCTTGAAAGCTCTGCTTGCACACCTCGGACCATTGGTAGGGTGCATCCTTCCTGGTTAACGAAGTCAACGGTAAAGCCAGTTTAGAGAATCCTTCAATGAATCTCCTGTAGTACCCTGCAAGACCGAGGAAACTCCTGATCTCGGTTACCGAGGTGGGTCTCTCCCACTTGAGTACCGCTTCCACCTTGGAGGGATCAACTGCTACACCGTGCTCGGATATCACATGTCCGAGGAAGTGGACCTCTTTGAGCCAAAAACTGCACTTAGAGAGCTTAGCGTAGAGTTCCTTGTCCTTCAAAACCTACAACACCATTCTCAAGTGCTGCTCGTGTTCGCTCAGACTCCGAGAGTAGATGAGGATGTCGTCGATGAAAACTATCACAAACGAATCCAGGTAAGGTCGGAAGATCCTATTCATGTAGTCCATGAAGATGGCAGGGGCGTTGGTAGGTCCGAAGGGCATAACCACATACTCAAAATGCCCATACCTCGTCCTGAAGGCTATCTTCGGAATGTCTTCTTCTCGGACTCGGATTTGGTGGTATCCATATCGGAGGTCTATCTTTGAGAATACCGACGCTCCCTTGAGTCGGTCCAATAAGTCATCAATCCGAGGAAGGGGATATTTGTTCTTCACCGTTACCGCGTTGAGCTTCCGATAATCAGTACACATTCTGAGGCTACCATCTTTCTTTTTAACAAATAAAATCGGGGCTCCCCAAGGTGACACGCTTGGTCGGATTAGCTTTTTGGCCAAAAGTTCTTCCAGTTGTTTCTTAAGCTCTTCTAGCTCGGGAGGTGCCATTCTGTACGGAGCAATTGAGATCGGGCCAGTTCCCGGAATAAGGTCTATGCTGAACTCTACTTCTCTACTCGGCTGTAAACCAGGCATCTCGTCCGAGAAAACCTCTGGGAATTCTCCGACTACAGGAATTCGGTCTAAGGTCGGCTCCTCTGTCACTTCTAACTTTGCAACAGAAGAGTAACTAAAGATCACGGTTTCTCTCGACAATCGAGGAGAACATGGTGTTGGGACATCCAGTCCATACCAAGGATAATATCTAGCTTAGTTAGGGGTAAACAAATCAGATTGACCCTAAACTCTCGGCCTAACACTTGGATAGGACATTCTAGACACATTTGGGAGGTAATTACAGAAGAATTGGTTGGGGTAGAAATGGATAATTTGTAAGGCATTTCTACTGGGGATAATTTTAGCTTGTTTACACAATCTAGGGAAATGAAAGAATGTGTGGCTCCACAATCAAAGAGTACAGCACATGGAATACTGTTTACTTGACAAGTACCTCGGATCAGCTCGTCAGCATTGGTCACTTCTTCACCATCGATAGTGTAAACTTTGCCTCTCTGCATTGGTCGGTTAACACCAGTCTGTTGAGCCTTGGTCACATTGACCTCTTCCTTCACTATGTTCTCGGTACACCGAGCTGCAAAATGACCAGGCTTGCCACATCGGAAACAGGATCCTCTTGCTCTGGTCGGATCTAGACTCCAGCATTCTCCCATGTGCTGCCTTCCACAGTGTTGGCATATCGGATAAGGGCCAGGAACAACCACCATCTGACCACCGCTCCTCGGAGCTGTTGACATTCTGGAGTTCAGATTCACATAGGGAGAAGATCTTGGAGCAACTCCTTTTCCCCTGATCGGCCCCACTGTCTTTTGTGCCGACCTGCTCCGCTTTCCGTCAGCTTTCCTCTTGAGCCCCTTCTCATAGGTGCTAGCCATGTTCACCAATTGCGAGAGATTGGCCACGTTCTGATATTCAAAAGCGAGTCGAATATCATCACGGAGACCAGACTCAAACTTGATGCACTTGGTACGCTCATCAGCATCTCGGTAGCTTCCAGAGTAACGGATCAAATCCTCGAACTGAGCGGCATACTCCCCGACACTCAAGTTCCTCTGCTCCAGCTTGAGGAAAGAAAGTTCCTTCTCTCTCCTAACATCTTCGGGAAAGTACTTTCCGAGTAATCGAGCTCGGAACAAATCCCAAGTGATGACCTCGTTAGCCGCTTCCAGTCCACGGCTCTGCTGCTCCCACCAGTGCTCGGCTTCACTAGCCAGCACGAACTCGGCCAACCTCACCCTGTACTCATAGGGCGGTTGCAGAGATCGGAAGATCTTTTCAACATCTTGGAGCCATCTCTGAGCCTCATCAGGGTTGTAACCCCCTTCAAACCGAGGTGGTTCATTCTTCCGAAATTGGCTCAGTCAGTCGATCTCGACCGAAGCCGGAGGTTGAGGCTGAAGGGCTGCAGCTGCAGCTGCTGCGGTTGCGGCGATGTTTTGAGCGAGGTTCTCAGCCTGATTCTGCTGAGCCTGCGCTTGGTTCTGCTGTAGTTGAACCAGAGTTTCCAATACGGCAGCAATTCGGTCGTTATCGGCTCGTCTCCCAGCCATGCTGCTCGGTCATGGAGAGAAAGCCAATTAACCACCGAAAAATAAATTTATGTATATACATATCAACACATACTTCTATAAGAGCAATTGTCTAACTTTGACTTTTAGACTTTACTTATCTCTCACTCTCTTGGTGAGTAACCACTGGAGTCCTTTGCAGCACCAATAGGCCGAGGAGAAACTGCTCTGATACCAAAATGTAACACCCTATATAATAATTACCCTTAAATACCCCAAAAATTAGGATTTCAAAAATTTATTTTCATTAATTTAAAAACATCAGAGTTATAAAGCGGAAGACTTTAATACATCAAAATCAAAAGCATAAATTAAGTACATCCAGTTCGGTCATACAAAATACAAATCAGTGTTTTAGCTCGGCCCAACTGGCCGAGACCCAACAAATTCTCCTACTCTAAATAACTTACTCTCCCTGTGAGGGAGAGTGATCCTGCTCGGCCGAGGACTGCGTCTGCTCGGGCTCAATACCTGAAAAATGGTAAGGAGGTGAGCATTACACAGAACTTAAATAAGCAGTTTCTAAAATGACATACCGAACTACCAAGCCAAACACAAGTAGACAGTTAGCATATAATAACAAGTAATCAGACCATATAACACATGCATACATCATCATTTAGCTCGGCTCACCTCATACACTCTCATCTAGCTCGGCTCACATCAGAATCCAGTTTACCCATTACCTATTAGTCATACCTCGGCTTCTCGGCCACTACTCTCTTACCTCGGATTACCCTCTCTACCTCGGATTCATTACTCGTTATTCCACTTTTACATAGTTTACAATCTTTTACTCTTCTCGGATGCATACACCCAGAGCATGTCTTACACCATTTAAGGTCGGATGTCGGAGTGTCCATAACTGCGAGTACCCAGTACCCGTCTTACAGCTGCACATACCCGGTATGCGTCTGACGCGATTAATGCACGCACCCAGTACGCGTCTTCTATGACCAGGAGCACTACCGCCGATCATTCTATGGAGTAAGGAGTGTCCATAACTGCGAGCACCCAGTACCCGCCTTACAGCGGCGCATCTCGGCGACTTACGCGATCAATGCACGCACCCAGTACGCGTCTGCTATGACCAGGAACACATCCCACCGATTCCGTGCTCGAAACCTTGTGTGAATCATAACTGCGAGTACCCAGTACCCGTCTTACAGCTGCACATACCCAGTATGGGTCTGACGCGATCAATGCACGCACCCGGTACACGTCTGCTATGACCCGATCACACAACCATTTCTCTTTAATTCCTCTTATCCTTTTAACCATCTTTTAGCTCGGCCTCTCTCGGCTCAGCATCTCTTTTAATTCCTCTTAGTCTTATTAATCATCTCTTTTAGTTCGGCCCATCTCGGTTCAACCCTTTAAATTATTCCTCTTTAAATTATTCTCATTATTCTCTTAGCTCGGCCTCTCTCGGCTCAACCTCTTAATCCTGCTAACCATCTATTTAGCTCGGCCTCTCTCGGCTCAACCTCTTAATCTTTCTCATTATCAGACTCATCACTATATCTCTCCTACTTTCCATATCTACCATTTTCTCAACCCATTCGCAACCTCTCCCAGCTCGGCCCAGCTCGGCCACAGATATGAATCATAAATTTCAAAGCTCATAAACATTTATATACAAAGTTCATAAACACTTATACAACAACAACAATAAGAATCAAAGCATTCAACCAATCCATCATGTAAATACCAACATATAGCATAAAACAAAATTCCATCCTACTTCAAAATCATGTTTCTAGTTCATTTATTAGTTCCCTTTACCCTCTTTACCTTTCCTTTCTCATATTATCCTATTCTCATTCCCTAATCTAACACCCACTCTTAGTACCCTTTATGAACACCCTAGAAACCCAAACTCAAGTAGAGGTAACACTCACTCCTTACCTCAAATCGTGAGAGATAAGAGTTGAGAGTGGTTTTCCTGGATGCTTGACCTTGGAGCTTCACACCCTTGAATCCGTGTCCTCCTTGCTGCCACCACCACACCACCACGGTCCAGCTCTTTGCTGCCACCACAACACCACGCCGGTCCAGGGAAGATCCGAAACGGGAAGAAGAACGGCAAGAAGGAAGGTCTCCGGTTGGTACCACTTGGTGGAGGAGAAGAAGAGGTGTGTGAGAAAGAGGGATCTTCGTGAAGGGGAAGAGGAAGTATGAGAGTTGCGTGTGTTGGAGCTTTAGAGAGAAAATGAGAGAGAGAAACGAAGGAGAAAGAGAAAGTGAGGATGCAAAGTGTGTTATGTGGTGTTTGGGCTTTCTTTTATTCTTTTAGGAAGAATATTTGTGTGGTCCTCATTGGAGGCTTCTTTAGGAAGCTAGAATGAGTGGCTAGGATTCATTGGCTTATTGAGGAAGCCATGAATAGTGACTTGAAAGGGACATAAAGCAATGATGGTGACATAAAGTGAAAGATAGTACATAGTACGGATGACACGGAACCCAAAAGGACCAACAGCTCAACATGACCTGGCACGGAGGAGCTAGGACGTGTCGGCTAGGACACGTCGGCTCGGTATATCGGATCAGTGGTCCATCTCGGATACGGACGTGAGGTGCGCTGAGGTCGGCTAGTTCGGCTTGACAACAGGTTCCGCGTCTGACCCTATTTACCTCGGCCAGCTTAACAATGCAATGAACGATGAGCTCGGCCAATCCGAGCTGACAATAGACTTCGCGTTTTGTTTCTATTTAGTTCTTTAGCTCGGCTTAGGTCGGTCCGAGGCCCTACATCTACTTATCTGGTCGGCCTATGCTTCCTATTACCTCACTACCCTTATACCATTTCTACGGCTTAAACCTATCCTTAAATAAATATTTATGTATATTATTTTATCAATTTATTATTTTATTATTAATTTCTAGGATGTTACACGAAGTATGAAGAACAAAAAATGGATACCTTTCAGCCCCAGCTGGTGGGGGAGCAGACTCAACGACCAAGCAGACACTCAACTGGAGGGTCCAAGCTTCAGCATCAGTAGGGGCAGTAGAGCCGACAACCCCTTTCCTCCTTTCCACTCTCGCCTTCTTGCTCGGATTCAATTGAGCTACGATGCTGGTAGAAGAGGACACGCCCTCCGGCGAAGGATCGACCACAGGGACCTCCCGAGCTTCCTCACTTTGAGTCCGCTCCGAGGATTGATGTGAAGCCATGGGGGAGGCGACCTGCTCGGCTACCGAACCGGAATCTCCAACCCCAGGCTTCTTCCTCTTCTTCATCATAAGCGATGTTCGGCCATCCTCTTCCATTTGTTGGGCTTGGGCAGCAATGGTGGCTGGAAATCAAAAGAGCAGATGTTCAAAAAAAAAGCAAAGAGACATACACAATGCATTGTTTACTTCCCCTTTTGGAAGCCTGACAATGCTCGGAGTACGGAGTTGGCCGTGCTGCCCCAAGAACTCCTCGACCATTTTCACTACTCGTTTCTCCCTTTGGGTCATCATCTCCCATTGAAAATGGAATTCTTTCGACTTCCGTTGATAGAAGCCTCTGGACCAGACAAGGGGGAAACAAGGCTGGCTCTCTTCCATGAACCAGAAAGGGCCTTCGTCTACGAACAAGTACTTAAAGAAACCCGATTTGAAGGTCTTCCACGAGTCGCAATACTTGGGAAAAATAGCAGAACCGCTCCTCGACCTAAAGGAAACCCAAACCCTTTTATCACTCCCCTTCTCCATAGAAGTATTTTGAGGAGTGAATAACCAGCAGAAGGATCGGAGGCGGCACCTAAGTTCCAGCCAGCACAAAACTGTTGGAACATCCGAACAAACGCCCAGCCACTGGGATGCAGCTGGGTAGGAGCCAAGCCATAATGCGCCAGCACCTCCATCTCGAATGAGGAAAAGGGGAGGCGAACCCCTAGTTGGTCTAAAACCTCAGCGTAAAAGAAAAAACCTCTCTCTCCGTCCGCTAATCCACAGCAGACTCTGTCATTTTCCCCCACAGGAGAAACCTCGTAAGCAGCTCTAGTTTCATCCCCTTCGCAGGGAAGAACACTAGCCTGAACTTCGGCCAAAACAGCCTCTGAGGAATACTCCGATCAAGTCTCCAAGACTTCATGATCAACCTAGTTATATTCCTTGTGGTTAGGGGGAGTGGAAACTCCTCAGGGTGGGTGACGACTCTTCGCTTCACCATACCTGGGGAAAAGAGTCATAGAGGGAGTCAAAAGCCAGAAAAACAAAAAATAAAAAAAAACGGCAAAATAAAAAATGGAGAAAAATATAAATTGATTCCCCACAGAAACACACCCCTTGAGGTTACAGAGAACAAAAACGTTCTCTAAGACCTACTCCAGAAACAGTTCTCTTCAAGAACCACATGCAAGCCCCCAACCACGAGGAATGCAAAAAGAAAAACCCTGAAGAAAAGAAGAAAGGAGTACCTGAAACAGAATAATGGTGTTGACGCTGAGAGGAAATGTTGGAACTTGACGCTGAAAAGACTGGTGATGGTACGGTAACAAGGGTAAACGAAGAAAGAAGGGAGAAAACAAGGAGAAACTTTCTGAGGAAGTTGCAAATGGGATGAAAGAGTGAGAAAGGGCAAGTTTAAATACTCTACCTTTTCACTCCCCCCACCGAGGCCCAAAAAGGTGGGATAGAGCCCATTTCGTGGATCGTGGCCACGTGGCCAGATCGTGGGGACAACCAAACGAAATTTCGAAATTCGAAAAGGCGCTCATTATTAAATTCCCCCTTTTCGTAGCGTAGCCTTGATGCGTGTCAACCTAGGGAAACCCTAACGTCACCTCAAGCAACTGAAATGACAGGAGAACAAGACTGATGGCACAAGATCGAATCCTCAATAACTCAAGCTCGACATAGGCTTTTCAAGCCTCCACCAGCTTGGGGAGCTTGTAGGGTTAACCGATCCGGACCTCACTAGACCGATTTGAGTCATTCCTCATAGGACAAACGCCTCATCGGTTCGAAGGATTCTCGCCTGTTACTCGGACCAACCACAATAAACATGGTCGCCAACCGACCGTAAAATTGTCTGACCTCAAGCGGGTCCCCAGTAGGCTAGCAAGACCACCCCTCGTCTTGCACACAGCTTAGACATGAGACCTGCTAAGTTGTCTAGGCTCTGGTACAATGCTGCACTATCTATTCCTTAGAAAGCCATAGATATTTACCTAATATTTACAGAGCCTTAGGTTCTTTTTTGGAATTGGTCCTTAAACTCTTTTTTCCATGCTTTGGGTCCTTGAACTTTGTTTAATTTTTGGAAATGATCCTTTCGTCACTTAAGTGATAATATAGCCAACGACATCTCACGTCACTTTCACAATATCGACGAGTGACGTGTTATGTAGAGCCACGGGACACTACATGATTTTTTTATTAAAAAATAATTTCTTTTAAATTTTATAAAAGATTCAATTTAAAAAAAATACAATTTTTAATTATTTTTAATAAATTTGAATTTTTTAATTTAAAAAATTCACGTAGCATCATCTGGATATCGATGTGGCGAAGGTGACGTGACATATCCTCGATCATATGACCACTTAAGTGATGAAAGGACCATTTCTAAAATTTGAGCAAATTTAATGGATTCAAAGCATCGAAAAGAAAGTTTAAGGACCAATTCCAAAAAACACCTAAGTTCAGGGACTAAAAACTTAAATAAGTCTAGAAACAATTATCCAAAATTCCAAATGGCTTTTTTGTTGGAAACCAACAAGCGGGCTTTAACAATTACTAGAGGGGGTGAATAGTATAATGTGGCAGTGATATAGAATTTTCGATTGTTATTGAAAAGGTTAAGAATTGAAATGAATGAGACAGAAAAACCTGAGAAATTTGCTCACTGACACACGAGGATATCGATATCCAAAGATGGATATCGATGTGCAGTATCGATATCTGATACTGGATATCGATGAGCACCAGAAAAGATCTACAGAAAGCTGTTTCTGTTTTGCTGCAACAAAAGGTTAATCACACAAATACAGGGCAGCAGCAAGAATGTAAAGATAAGCCTTGTAAAACAGAGTTATGGCAAATTAAGTACAGCGGAAAATTAAATCCCCAATGCCTATCCTATGGTTCAATTGATGCAACAATGCAAGATGCAAGGAAAGCAATAAAAGGAGATCAACACGAGGAAATTATTATACTGGTACACTCCTAATGAGCTACGTCCAGTCCTCCTAAGCCACTTAGGAGAGTTTCTATTAATCAATTGACTAGAACAATTACAAGGAATTAATTTGAGATCCTCACTCAAGCTAACCCCTTTCCAAGAGTGTACCAACCTCTTGAAATTCTACCCCAATTGATTTTGATGGAGAAGATGAACTTCCACAGCTCCTTGAATCCAATCCAAGAGCACCACCATGCCAAGAACTCTTGGTCTTCTATGCTTGAGAACTCTCAAGACTTCAGTAATCCAAGACACACTCGGATTAGCTTGGCACAATCCAAGACTTTTGATTACAAGTGAAAAGGAAATGTGTATGATGAAATTCACAGATGAATTCGTGACAATAAGCTCCACCCACAAATGGGTCTCAACTCAATCTGGTCTGAAGATGTTAAAGTATGAGTGAAGGATTGAGTTTTTAAGGAAAATCACTTGAGAGAAAAAGATTTCAACTTGTATGTTCAAAGGAAATTATGTCTGTCTCTTATGGTTCATGGAGGTCTTATTTTAAAACTAAGGAAGTGAGAAAAACGGTCAGAAAACGAGATTTCAGTAAATCCTCCACGAATCCCTTCATTGCCTCTTCCATGATTCCGGGAAAGGGATTTCAGAAAATCAAATTCTGAGTCGTGCATATCGATATCCACTTGTGCATATTGATATCCAACATCGATATCAGCTAGGGCATATCGATATCCATGACACAGGTTTGCAAGATTCCTTTTCTTTGAAAATGATTTTCTTTGTAACATCCTAAGCTTTATTTTTAAGAGAAATTATTATTAAAACCTAAAAATAATTGGAATAATGACTTAACGAATTTTGGGAGATAGGTGAGTAGTAATTATAAGTACTAGGGGTTGTATAGAAAGCATTTGCAGCATCGAGCGAAATTATCTAAGCGAAATCGGGGGTTAAATCGGCGTTTTAAATGTTAGAAATCGACCGAAAAGAGAAAATTAGGAATTTATTATAGGATGCTAAGAAAATAAATTCCACCGTTGGATATGAAGTTTAAGGGATTAAGAAGCTTGTCTAAAAATTTGGACCCGATCCGACGGTTAACGAAAAAGTTACGGCGAATCGAAGTTGGGAAATTCTGGTGCACGCCCAGGCGCACCGGTGCACGCCCAGGCGCGCACCACTATTCATGGTGGCTGGGACAGGTAGATTTGCGCTCAGGCGCGCCCTCCCGTGCGCCCAGGCGCGCCTATGCCACACCAGCCATGCACCAGCCCATTCTGGCGCGCCAAATGTTCCAATCAAAACCAAGAGAAGGGCAAAGATCAATCATCTTGTAATCTCCCTAATAGAGTTGTTTATCATCACTTGATTATATCCTTGTTGAGGTGGCAAGCAAGGCTTAGGAAATTCAAAGTTCCAAGGTTTTGAGCTAGGGCACACAAAGGTTTCCTTACTTCTTGCTATTTTGAAGTAAGGAGTGGGTATTAGTGAGTATTACCATACTCTGGGGTTTGGTTTACGATATGTATATAATGGGTACTAAGTATTATTTGTTAGTGAGTATATTGCACCATAGGGTAGTTAATAAATAGAACTTATGAATTAAGGATAATGGTGATGATATTAATAAAATGTTGAATTGTGCTAAATAAATTATAAGACATAATGGTGATGATATTGATAAATATTGATTTGTGCTAATTAAATTATAAGATATAATTGTGATGACTTGATAATGTAGATGCGTAATGTTGTGATTAATTTTGAGTAATGTACTAGTTAAGAAGTTAAGTGGTTTTTCTGGAAAATGTATTGGTTAATATGATGAAGGGGGAATGTTATCATAAAGAATGAAAATTAATGTACCCGGACGCAGTAAGACGTGATCGCGCATGGGTGCGAACGCAGTAGGTCGTGACCAGGGGACAATGAAAATTAATATACCCGGACGCAGTAAAACGTGACCGCGCATGGGTGCGGACACAGTAGGTCGTGACCAGGGAAAGTATGAAATGAAATATACCCGGACGCAGTAAGACGTGATCGCGCATGGGTGCGAACGCAGTAGGTCGTGACCAGGGACAGAATGAAATGAAATATACCCGGACGCAGTAAGACGTGACCGCGCATGGGTGCGGACGCAGTAGGTCGTGACCAGGGACAAAATAAAAAGAAATGTGAATATAATGGAAGTGTATAGAATAAAAGACTTGATAAAAGTAATGATTAAGAACAAAGTGGAAATAATTGGATTGTGAAACCAAATGAATATTTTGTGAATGATTAGCGATGTGTAGGACTTTGTTATATTGTGATTTGAATGCTAGTTATGTTTGGCTTAGTATAGCATTATGTCGTATATGGAGATTGCTTCCCCATGTTATGTGTAATACTCACTCCTTACTATTTCCACAGGTACTGAGGTAGAGTTTGCACTTGACCAAGCCGAGCAGGAGTACTCTCCCTCACAGGGAGAGTAAGTTACTTATAACTTAGGACATGGAAATGTCCTGGGCCCGATGACGTGATTTGACTCATTTTTGTTGTATATATTGTATATAGCTTTTTGGGGGCCCAGGACGACTCCTTTTGGGTAGGAGTCCTTTTTGGGAAAAGTACTATTTTCCACAACTTGTTTATATTTCCGCTAAAACTCTGATGTCGCATACTTTGCTATTCTGATGTGTGCACGATGCTACACTATTTGTGATATATGTATATAGCCCTGCTGGCTTCTGAAATTTGAAAATGTTGATGTTTATCAGGTTACAGGAAAACCAGAATTTTGGGAAAGTCAGAAAAACAAACGAAACTCCGTTTGTTTGACGGGAGATTTTTATAAGTTAAAAAGAAAATTTTAATTTCACTAATTTACTAAGGGTATTTAAGGGTAATTAAGTATAGGTGTTACATTTATGGTATCAAAGCAGTTTCCCTCGGCCTTTGGAGTTATGAGCTACTCCAGTGATTACTCACCCAGCGAGTAATCGATAATTATAGTTTAGAGTCTAGAATTTATTGATAGGATGTTTATACTATTAATCATGCTACTAAGCATTAACTGTCGGCCTTATGCATGACGAAACAGTATGGCTGGTAGACGGATCGATAATGACGAGATCCGAGCTATTCTGGAGCAAATGGTACAGATGCAACAACAGATGCAACAGAATCATGGGAATAACATAGCAGCAGCAGCCGCAGCAGCAGCAACAGCAACAGCGGCAACAATGATTCCTCAACCCCCAGCTCTAGTTGCAATCGATTGGTTGGCACGATTCAGAAAGAATGATCCGATGAAGTTTGAAGAAGGGTTCAATCCCGATGGGGCACAACTTTGGTTGCAAGAGATCGAAAAGATCCTTAATACCATGGCACCACCGGAGGAACAAAAGGTTCTGCTAGCACAATACATGTTGACTAGTGAAGCAGAACACTGGTGGCAACAGATGTGGAGGGGTTTGGAGGCGAACAATCAGGCAATCACTTGGGATTTGTTCAAGAATCGTTTTCTGGGCAAATACTTTCCTGAGGATGTTCGTAGAGAGAAGGAGATAACCTTTCTGCAGCTCGTGCAAGGGAACATGAGCGTTGGTGAGTATGCTGCTAGGTTTGAGGACTTGATCCAATATGCAGGGAGTTACAGAGATGCTAATGAAAGGACCAAGTGCATCAAGTTCGAGACCGGACTTCGTTCTGAAATCAAGATGGCTTTTGAGTATCAGAACATCGCCAACCTGTCTCAATTGATCAATATGACTAGTACTTATGAAAAGAGTCGCCAACCTGTCTCAATTGATCAATATGACTAGTACTTAGGACGTGTCTTAGGGCTTAATTCGTGTCAATTTTGGGTGATTTGGGTGTTGACTCATCAAACGCACTATGAACTAGTGCTGCTGCATTTTGGTAATCGATTACCGTATCGTGGTAATCGATTATCAAGACTGAAATTTTCAAAAATTTATATTTTATTGAATTTCCCTCCAAAACCTTTTCTAATATTACCTTTAGGTCCTTAAATAGGGACTAATATGCAAAACTTCTATTTTCTCATGAAAAATAACCATCAAATTATTTTTCATGCATTCTCACTTAATAAATGCATACACAAAATACATATTTAATCGAAGATTAATATAAAAGTAATTAATTATAAATAAACTTTATAATTAAACTTTCATTAATCAGGGATTAAAAATTTGGGGTGTTACACTACTCCCCCACTTACAAGAAATTTCGTCCCCGAAATTCAACTCACACAAACAAATCAGGATAATCCTGACGCATCCTATTTTCTAATTCCTAGGTTGTCTCGATCACATCGCCACTGATCCAAACAACCTTGACCAAAGAAATTTCCTTTCCCCTGAGCTGCTTAATTCTTTGGTCTTCAATCCGGATAGGCACAACTTTAAAGGTTAGGTTCTCACGAACATCTAAGTCATCAGGGCAAATTTTGACAATAGAGTTTGGGTCGTGAACATATTTCTTCAACTGAGACACATGGAAAACATTGTGTATATTGCCCAAAGATGGGGGTAACGCTATTTGGTATGCTACATGACCTATTCTCTTAAGATTTTGGTATGGACCAATAAACTTAGGAGATAATTTCTGGGTTCTTAAAGCTCTACCGACACCTTTGATTGGAAATACCCTAACAAACACATGCTCTCCTTCCGAAAACTCTAACGATCTTCGCCTATGATCCGCATAACTCTTCTGTCGGCTCTGAGCTGTCCTCATCTTCTCTTGAATCATCTTGATCTTCTCTGTTGTCTCTTGCACAACTTCAGGACCAACAAGCAGATTCTCCCCCACTTGAAACCAACATAGCGGGGTCTGACATTTCCTTCCATACAGAGCTTCAAATGGTGTCATTCCAATACTCGTATGATAACTATTATAGGTAAACTCTACAAGTGGCAACATTTGCTCCCAACTTCCTTGTTTTTCAAGAACACAGACTCTTAAAATGTCCTCTAATGACTGAATAGTCCTCTCCGTTTGACCATCGGTCTGGGGATGATATGCAGAACTCAACTTCAATCTTGTCCCCAAAGCTTGATGTAGACTCTGCCAAAACATTCACGTGAATCTGGGGTCACGATCAGAAACTATACTTGATGGTACTCCATGTAGTTTGTCGCGGTCGGGGTCCCGGGTCGCCCTCGGGGCCTCGCCTACGAGTGGGGGTCGATTGACCCAATATGGAGTCGCCACCGCATTTTGTTGCAAAAACGCGGAAAAAATAATTATTAATTAAAACGGATAAAACTTGATCTCGAACTAGATAGATCTGAGCTCGGGAGTCGGTTACGAGTCGGCGAAGGTATTAGCACCTCGTTTGCCCATTTGAAAATGGTACCTTTGATTGATCTTAATTAAAAGACCTAAATAATTGGTTTGCCAAAAAATATTTGTTTTTTATTGTTGTGCCTGACAAGGTTGCCCTTGGTCCTACGTACCCTCATAAAATGAGGGATCAAGGTTACGTAGTTCTGATTAAATTAATGTTTTATATTTTTATTTTTATTTTTTTTAGAAAAAAATGTTTGATGCGAAGAGGAACATGCACAAGACCTTGACATTTAGACAAAGGAAAGGTGGATTTCCAAAGCACATGTCGTCAATAATTAATCAATAAAATCTATTTAATTTTTATTTTAAAAAACGTTTTTCTTCTAATTTTTATAAAATATTTATATAAAAAATTATTTTTTATGTGTACATATTTTTGTGCGAAGAGAAAGTTTGAGAGATCTCTCCATTGAATTTGGGAGAGAAAAATCGACTTACCAAAACGCAACAAATTTTTAAAACAACAACTAGAAAAATCTACATTTTTAATTTATTATTATTTTAAAGAAAATTATTTTATATATGTATTTTTGTGTAGAGAGGAATTCCAAGAGATCTCACCTCTATGATAAATTTGGGTGAGAAAAATTGGCTTATCAAAACACAACCAATTTCTATTATTGCGAAAAAAGATAAATATTCTTAAAAATTAATAATTAAATTATCAACAAAATAATTAAAAAAATTATATTTTAATTTTTAGTATTTGATCAATTACTAAAAAATCTAGAAGTTAAAAAATAAAGGAAGGAAAAAAATGAAAGAAAGAAAGAAAGCACCTAATGATGAAGGGAGATGATGTTATAGTGCTATGGAGAGAATATGTGACAAGGAAGGGTTGCAGCACAACAGCACGAGGTTCTTGGAATGAAAATAAGAGGGCACGGAAAACGAAAGGAAAAATTATCACAAAACTCTACGTAAAATTATTCCTCTCGAATTTTTGTGTGCACCTCTCTTCGAAAACATTATATTTTTTCCTCCCTCCAAAGTGAAGAATGACTTCTATTTATAGTAGAAGTTAAGTTAAGAAAAAATCGTTAAAAATCAATTTCAAATCTTTTCAAAATAATGATAATATATTTTCAAATATTTTTTATTTTAAAAGAAAATCCTCGATTGATTCTTAAATAAAAAAATGAATTGATTTTCAATCTTTTGAATTGATTTTGTCAAAATTTGAATTGATTTTAATCATTTCAAAAAGAGGATAATCCTTTCCAAAGAATTTTTGATTTGAATCAAAAAAATGCAATCGAAAAAAAAATATTCTCAACTCAATCAAATTGATTCTCGATCCTCTTTAATTGATTCAAAAAAATTTACTTGATTTTCAATTGATTTTCAATTTCTTTTTGAATTAATTTTCAATCTTTTTAAAAAAAGAAGTTGATAACTCCTTCCAAATAAAACATATCATCAACTAAATTCAAATTGATTTCAATCAAAAAATTTTAATTTGTCAAAAATCAATTGTAATCTTTTTCAAATATTTATGATTAAAACAAATCTTCAATTAAATCAAATTGATTCTCAATTTCTCAAATTGATTTTTCAAATTTTTTAAATGATTTTGAAATGATTCTCAAAATTTTTTAAATTGATTTTTAATTAATTATGAAAATCTTTATCTTTTTTAAAAATAATTGATTTTCAATCTTTTGAATTGATTTTGTCAAAATGTTGGACACAATCTTTTCAATTAATTTTTCTTCTCAAAAATTTTCAATGCACTTTTTATTTTGTTTATTTTTTTAAACTTAATACACATTAATTAGAAAATAATGGGTCCAAACAAACTCTTTTTTTATTTTATTTATAAAATTCAATTATAAAAACTTGACGATAAAAATCTTACCCAAACAAAATATTTATAAAAATATAATTTTGACCCCGGACAAAATGGGGTGTCTACAGCTGCCCCTCTTTACTTGTTTCTTATCAGAGAGCAGGTAAATCGGGGTTTGCATGCTATCATGGTAAGGAACAAGTAAAGAAATAGACACCGATTTTGTTCGGGAAAGAAACGAGAAACACACCTATTAGATCTGGAAATTCCTATTGAAGAAATATATAATAAATAATCCTCAAAATGATCTTTGGCATTTGTGCCGGGCGTCAAAAGACCCAAAATGATTTCCGACATTTCTGCCGGGGCATCAAAAAGCCCAATAACAACTATGATCTTCAGCGTTTCCGCTAGGATATCATAAAAAGCCTAATAATAACGATGATTCTTCGACATTTCTGTCAGGATATATATCACGATAGCCTAATAACAACGATGATTCTTCGACATTTCTGTCAGGATATCACGAAAGCCTAACCAACATCAAAATGACTTCAGCGTTTATGCCGAGTGTCAAAAGACCCAAAATGATTTTCGACATCTCTGTCGGGGCATCAAAAAGCCCAACCAACATCAAAATGACTTCAGCGTTTATGCCGGGTGTCAAAAGACCTAAAATGATTTTCGACTTCTCTGTCGGGGCATCAAAAAGCCCAACCAACATCAAAATGACTTTAACGCTCATGTCGGGCGTCAAAAAACCCAAAATGATTTTTGACATTTCTGTCAGGGCATCAAAAAGCCCAATAACAACTATGATTCTTCAGCGTTTCCGCCAGGATATCACGAAAGCCTAATGACAACCTAATGACAGCGATGATGCTTCGACATTTCTATCAGGATATCACGAAAGCCTAATAACAACGATGATGCTTCGACATTTCTGTCAGGATATCACGAAAGCTTAATAACAACGATGATGCTTCGACATTTCTGTCGGGATATCACGAAAGCCTAACCAACATCAAAATGACTTTCGGCGTTTGTGCCGGGCGTCAAAAGACCCAAAATGATTCTTTTGAAATTATTATTTTTGAATAATCAAGTTTTGGTGATGCAAACAATGCAAATAGTAACTAATTAGAATGCAATCAATGCAAATGATATTGTTAATGAAAAACTGGTATGTTGCAACTGGTATAATGCAATGGATAATGTAACTGGTGCAAATGATGTCAAAAATGCATAATGCAAAATGAACTCAATACAAATGATGTGAATGACAATGAAATGAATATGATTTGGAATCAACAATGCAACTTTAACTTTTTCTAATGTAAACCCATCAGGAATTAATGGGTCTAAAACGCAAAAAGTTTTTTTTTAAAACAAGATAAACTGGTTTTAACTCTCATTCTCTTGAACACCAATACTGGGCCATACCAAAATCTGATCAAGACAGACACAGACAAATCTTTAACAACTTTCTTCTTTAATAGCATCTTTTGAAAACTCAGCAATCTGACATTTGTTAATAATTAATCACCATCAAACAACCTGAAATTGTTCAAAATCTGCCCCAGTGTATTGTGCTAAAAACAATTATCGGGGAACCAAAGTAATGCCCCAATATCTTTCATCTAGAGCTCAACAATTAATCTCTTCAAAAACTGCCTCAGTTTATTGTCTGACCAACAAATGCAAGGGAATGATCAATGCTTCTAATTTTCTCTTCAAAAACTGTCCCAGTATCTCATTCAAGGATTTATTCAACAAAATTTTCCAGAACTGCCCGAGTTGACTACATTAGCAATATTTGCAAAGGAACGAACAATCCGCTTGACCTCTCTTCAAAACTGCACCAGTATTTCCTTCTAGGGCTTGTTAAAAATTTCCAAAACTGCCCCAGTTTGCTTGGCTAGCAACAAAACTTTTCAAAACTGCCCCAGTTTGGGAAATGTTTCACCGAGGGTAGGGAATCTTCTAAATTGCCCCAATGCAACCTTCAGGACTTCTTTTCTGGTTCTATTTGCAATTTCCAATATCTCTTTGTTAAAAACAAACTAGTTTGCGTTTGAGGATTTTTTTTTGACCTAAATTTTGCCTAGGAAACCCAATGTAGGTTCCTAGCGGGTTTTTATCTTATGATCCTAATTTTTGCCTAAGCCGCCTCTTTCGAGTTTTACGACTTAGCGAATCTCTCTAACTTTTGCCTAGGTCGTCCTTTTTCAGGATTTTCAACCTAGCGAGCTCTTTATTTTCAACTTTTTTTTTTCAAACACAAAATTTCTTAATTGGTTTTGAATTGATTGAAAATTGCAAATCTTCTTCATTCATCTTGCTCAAGGTTAGGACTCCCTCAAAGAAAAGATCCTTCATAATTCAGAGACCTTCGGTTTCTTCAGAAGAACTATCATTTAAAGACAAACTTATCCTCTGGAAATCTCAAGGCCATAATCGCTTTAGCATGAGCCCTCATCATTTTTCTATTGCGACTGGGCACTTTCCAACAACTATATTCGACTGATCAAGTTCCTTTCAACTTCTTTTTCTCACATAACTTCTTAACAAGAAACACTAATGTAGTGATCATATGAACATGGAAAATATTTGGATGATGGGAGTAATTAATTCATGCATTAAAAATAAGATATATTTCATCAAAGTTTCAATTAGGTTTAATGAAGTCAGCATTTCTCCGCCCTAGTGCGTAACTCAAGCAAATCAATCCTCAACGAGGTCTTTTAAAGCTTGTAATGTGGCATGGCTAGGGGTTAACAATAAAAGGTATAAGGCTCAAATTTTTATTTCCCTTCCCTTCCTTTCTCCTTTCTCTTCAATTCCCTATTTTTCAACAGATTTTGCACAACACTCAAATCATCAAGAGGATTTTCCAAAAGGTTGTAACATGGTCTGGGGGTAATAATGTGGAAAATGAAAGAATGGATATAAAGGCCCAAAATTTATGTTGAGTTTTAAATGAGAATCTTTCATTCAGATGGATTGAAATTTTTTTTTCATCACATAATGGATTCATGGGCTTTGCCTTATTTAGACAAGCACACTCATTTTTTGCTAATTTTTTTTGTTAATTTTTTTGTGCTTGCCTACATCCATTTTTTGATTTTTTTGTGATTGCACTTTTGACCATGGAAATTGCCTTCCTTGGTTTGATTCTCATTAATACTCGGGTAAAATATTTTTGGTTTAAAAGAAGAAAAATTTTCTTGTTGGGCTCAATGGGGTGAACAATGGATGAAATGTGTTTGGATTTGTGAAATAAAAAGTAATCCTCCTTGATATTTGCTCGCTGGCAAAAACTGTTGACAAACTACCCACCCCGGTTTAAACATACATTGTTGGTTTGAGAGAAATGATCTCCGCTTCAAAATGTCTAGGCTCAATGGGGTGACTAGGGGTATCTCCTTAATGTTTGGGAATTCAACGAAGCCTTGTATCACTGGAAGGACTTGCTTGAGTGTCCACACTATTTTGGGTTTTACATTTGCATCATCCTTCTCTAATTTCAAATTTGAATCAAATATCTTAAATTAATACAGAATCAATTTCATTAATCATTTTATGAAAACATGGTGAGTTGGTTTATTCACATGATCAAAACATTAGTAGATAATTGTTAAAGAGATATGCAACGAAAAATGAAAATTTCATTAAGGAACAAATTTGAGATGTTCAAACATAGCCTACACTTATTGAAGTCAGAATGAAAAACATAGTTTCCCATTATCTGGTGACCATATAGTCTTAGGCAAAGCAATATGGGTTAAACGTCCAGGAAATGTGATGGGTCATTCATTCCATGTCATTGTCACCCTTCAACATCAATTCTAGCATTTGATAGATCTTGTTCCTCTGGTTGAATGATTGGCTCATCTTGATCATTTGTTCCTTCATTTGGGGCTCTTCGATTGAAGCTTCTCGACACGTTCGCTCACATCTGCCTTAGTCGTGGTCCTATGTCTGGTCCGGTAAGGGTATGTGAGAGCAATAGGGATGAAACCTTGGCTTGTTCAAATTTTTTTAATTTCTTTTTCTTTATGAATGATGCATATGAATATGAATATATGATGATGCAAAAATGTATGATGCAATGCCCTTAGAATCCAAAAGATCCTATTTGGGGGCAATTAAGCCTTCATTACCAATATGAGGTATCAGGATGGATTGATAGCATTCATATACTGGCCAACTTCGGAACGACGGTGGATCGCTCCAAAATTTTTTATTTGTCTTATTGAAATGAAATATTATGGTGCAAATGCATATGCATGCCCGTAGGGTAAGTAACCCTAATTGAGGGTGATTATGCCTTCATTACAGAATACGAAATGCCATAATGAATTGACAATAACCATACAGTTAGGGCCCACTTGGAACAACAAGGGATTATCCCAAGTGATGGATATGAAAATGAAAATTACCCATAGGGAGGTGGGCCCTATTGCGGGTTTAATGCACATGCAAAGAAAAGACCTTCCTCATGGCATAAGGTTACCAAAGTGAAATGGTGCCCCTTACATCATTCTGGCTTGGAAGACAGCGGGTCACCCAATTTATGTGGGATGGCGATCCCGACTTTTATTAAACAAAATGCGATAAGAGATAGAGAATCTGCCCCCTCATGGTAGATCCTACAAGGTTTTTGGGATGTCTATTGGCCACAATCCTATGACATTGTTCTATGGTATAACTAAAGTGTAACACTCTAATTTGATAACTTGAAAAAGATATATATTTTTTAATTTTTTATTGACACGATCCCCACAGCTTTTTCGAAGGTTAAGTAGGTAACAGTTTAACTATTTTGACACCTCTTAATCTTTGATAGTGAATGAAGGGGAACCATGATTGACTTATTCAAGTTTCAAAATAGAATGTTACACAAAGTATACTCCAAGTTGGCTCTAGACTTATAAAGGCCCTCGGATCGCCCTCACTCTTTAAGGTGAGGATCCACTTCGCAAACGGTCGACAAGAGGTAGGTTACGCCTCCCAAAATAGGTTAGACGTACCTTCCAAAGGTCGTGTTTACAAGAAATGGTTAGTAGTCCGAGTGGTACTTTCACACACTACAAGAGACCATACACTTGGTAAGTCAAAGGTAGGGCAAAAGCACCCCTAAACTTAGGGTTTAAATAATAGTACCTAGGTATGGGGTTTCCATGTGTGCAAAGATTCGTGTAAAAAACCTATTTCGGGGGCATACAAACCATTTTTTTTAAATAAAAAAAAACAAAAGAGATTACAATTAAGAATAAATATACAATTAAACAAATATGTAAAAAAATAATTAAACAGATATATACAATAAACAATTAATTAAAAGCAAACCAATTAGAAAATAAAATAGGTCTATTAAAACAAACCAATCATTTTGGCCTGACACTCTTATTTGGCTTAGTCCCTAGTGGAGTCGCCAGCTATCTCGGCCGGGGTCCCGGGTTGCCCTCGGGGCCTCGCCTACGAGTGGGGGTCGATTGACCCAATATGGAGTCGCCACCGCATTTTGTTGCAAAAACGCGGAAAAAATAATTATTAATTAAAACGGATAAAACTTGATCTCGAACTAGATAGATCTGAGCTCGGGAGTCGGTTACGAGTCGGGGAAGGTATTAGCACCCCGTTTGCCCATTTGAAAATGGTACCTTTGATTGATCTTAATTAAAAGACCTAAATAATTGGTTTGCCAAAAAATATTTGTTTTTTATTGTTGTTCCTGACAAGGTTGCCCTTGGTCCTACGTACCCTCATAAAATGAGGAATCAAGGCTACGTAGTTCTGATTAAATTAATGTTTTTATATTTATATTTTTATTTTTTTTAGAAAAAAATGTTTGATGTGAAGGGGAACATGCACAAGACCTTGACATTTAGACAAAGGAAAGGTGGATTTCCAAAGCACATGTCGTCAATAATTAATCAATAAAATCTATTTAATTTTTATTTTAAAAAACGTTTTTCTTCTAATTTTTATAAAATATGTTAAAAGCGATGGAACCCGAGGGAACGGTCTAAACAATCTACTAGAGGGGGTGAATAGTAGTTGGAAGCAATAATACCAATTTTTCGTGATGTATTAAAATCAGTCGGATAAAGCTAGTTGATCAGAGAGAAATCCTGACCTTGAGCCGAGCAGTTCTTGATAACCAGTTTCTAAACTGAGCACTAATTATCCGAGCTGCACACTCAAAGGATCAGGTTTGCGGCGGAAAATTACTAGCACTGTCCGAGCGTTAAGTTAGAGCTAAAACAGTTCGATCAAATGCTCAGAAAGAAGATGAAAGCAGTAAAGAAAATGAGACACCGAGATTTATCCTGATTCACTCACCAACACGGTGAGCTACGTCCAGTCCCCCTTAGAACCTTTAAGGAGCTTTAATAAACTCAAATAGATAGAGATTACACGGGATCAATTAAACCCACCAAGAGAGTACCAAACTCTTGGCTTCTACCTACTGATACACAGATGCCGAGCACAGCGTCGGACTTTCACAGTCTTGAAACCTTCAAGACACCTTGAAACCTTCAAGGATTTTCACCAAAGAACCTCCTTGGATTTTTGCTCAGGAACCTCCTAAGACATCAATCGCCAAGAACCTCTTGAATGAACTTGGAAACCTTCCAAGATTTTCACCTTGCTTGAGAACAACTCAAGACTTGAAGAAATGGTTGTGAGAAGATGATGGCTCCAACCCGAAACTCAAGTGTATAGGAATCTGAAGGTTTAATGAACAAAAGAGTTTTCGGTTGAGTGTTTGAGAAGGATTTTTGAGGATGTAGAGAACTGATTTGAGACTTGGTATATGAGTATGAAAGGATTGAACTCAAACTCTCAAGGTTCTCTTTTCTGCGATACAAGCACTTGTAAAACAGAGAATGAATATGAAAATTTTGGCTTTTTGCTCTCTGTTCTTTTCTTTCTCTATGAGTTCATGTATATTCTCTATTTTTGCTGGAGAGGCTAAGGTTCTCCTTTTATAGTGGAGTAACCACGTATGAGGTAGGAAAGAAAGGAAAGATTATCTTAGAATATGCCTTGATGCTCCCAACGGATATACCAGAACATTTTCTGCCATTTTTCTGCAAGTTCTGCTTTGTCTGTTCTTTATCAGACCAGTCCAAAACTGTCCCTTTCTAATTTTGAAATTTGAAGCTTGATGTAAGTTGGGCGCCGTTGAGATGAGGACATACAAAAACTGTCAGACACGCATAGTACTGGTACGTAATTAATGAGGTGCATGCGGGTTGTACTTGCTGAAGGTTGAAGATGATGAACAGTGTTGCCGAGCTTGATATCGGTTCGAGCTTGACATCTGTTTGAGCTTGGAAACTTGAAAGGTACTATCTGATTTCCCCTTGCTGAGTTGATCTCTTGACCAACTACCTGATAGACCCTTGCTGAGCTGATCTCTCGGCCAACTGATAAATTCTGAGGGATGACTCGGATTGATCACTTCCGAGTGCGTCTGAGTTTAAGATGATTAATTCCGACTTTATTCACAACGGTCCGATCCACTTATCCTTCGGAATTTTGACTTCCTTGTTATTCTGGTCGATTCAATTTGTTTCCGTCGGTGGCCGAGATCAAAGATACTTCACACTGAACTTGTTCATTTTTCATTCATTTGTCGTCATCAAAATCTTTGATTCAACAAAATATTTATATAAAAAATTATTTTTTATGTGTACATATTTTTGTGCGGAGAGGAAGTTTGACAGATCTCTCCATTGAATTTGGGAGAGAAAAATCGACTTACCAAAACGCAACAAATTTTTAAAACAACAACTAGAAAAATCTACATTTTTAATTTATTATTATTTTAAAGAAAACTATTTTATATATGTATTTTTGTGTAGAGAGGAAGTCCAAGAGATCCCACCTCTATGATAAATTTGGGTGAGAAAAATTGGCTTATCAAAACACAACCAATTTCTATTATTGCGAAAAAAGATAAAGATTCTTAAAAATTAATAATTAAATTATCAATAATAAAATTAAAAAAATTATATTTTAATTTTTAGTATTTGATCAATTACTAAAAAATCTAGAGGTTAAAAAAAAAGGAAGGAAAAAAATGAAAGAAAGAAAGAAAGCACCTGATGATGATGGGAGATGATGCTATAGTGCTATGGAGAGAATATGTGAAAACGAAGGGTTGCAGCACAACAACATGCGGTTCTTGGAATGAAAATAAGGGGGCACGAAAAACGAAAGGAAAAATTATCACAAAACTCTACGTAAAATTATTCCTCTCGAATATTTGTGTGCACCTCTCTTCGAAAACATTTTTTCCTCCCTCCAAAGTGAAGAATGATTTCTATTTATAGTAGAAGTTAAGTTAAGAAAAAATCGTTAAAAATCAATTTCAAATCTTTTCAAAATAATGATAATATCTTTTCAAATATTTTTTATTTTAAAATAAAATCCTCGATTGATTCTCAAATAAAAAAATGAATTGATTTTCAGTATTTTGAATTGATTTTGTCAAAATTTGAATTGATTTTAATCATTTCAAAAAGAGGATAATCCTTTCCAAAGAATTTTTGATTTGAATCAAAAAAATGCAATCGAAAAAAAAAATATTCTCAACTCAATTAAATTGATTCTCGATCCTCTTTAATTGATTCAAAAAATTTTACTTGATTTTCAATTGATTCTCAATTTCTTTTTGAATTAATTTTCAATCTTTTTAAAAAAAGAAGTTGATAACTCCTTCCAAATAAAACATATCATCAACTAAATTCAAATTGATTTCAATCAAAAAATTTTAATTTGTCAAAAATCAATTGTAATCTTTTTCAAATATTTATGATTAAAACAAATCTTCAATTAAATCAAATTGATTCTCAATTTCTCAAATTGATTTTTCAAATTTTTTAAATGATTTTGAAATGATTCTCAAAATTTTCTAAATTAATTTTTAATTAATTATCAAAATCTTTATCTTTTTTAAAAATAATTGATTTTCAATCTTTTGAATTGATTTTGTCAAAATGTTGGACACAATCTTTTCAATTAATTTTTCTTCTCAAAAATTTTCAATGCACTTTTTATTTTGTTTATTTTTTTAAAACTTAATACACATTAATTAGAAAATAATGGGTCCAAACAAACTCTTTTTTTTTATTTATAAAATTCAATTATAAAAACTTGACGATAAAAATCTTACCCAAACAAAATATTTATAAAAATATAATTTTGACCCCGGACAAAATGGGGTGTCTACATAGTTGAACCACTTCTTTAACGTACAATTGGGTAAGCTTTTCCAAAGAATAGCGCATATTCACCGGGATGAAATGAGCTGACTTGGTCAACCGATCGACAACTACCTAAATTGCATCATGGTTGCTGATCGTCTTTGGCAAACCCGACACAAAATCCATTGATATACTATCTCACTTCCATTGTGGAATATCCAAGGGACGTAATTCTCCTCCAGGCTTCAAATGCTCTATCTTAGCTTTCTGACAAACCAAACAAGAAGCCACGTACTTGGCCACATTCTTCTTGAGACCACTCCACCAAAACAACTTCTTCAGGTCTTGGTACATTTTTGTCGCTCCTGGGTGCATACTCATCTTACTCTTATGCGCCTCATCCAGAATCATCCTTCTAATTTCTGGATTATTGGGTATGCAAATCCTTGTTATGAAACGAAGAATTTCATCCCCTCCTTCCAGAAATTCCGGTTCTTTTCCTTCCATCATTAATCTTATTTTCTCCTTAAGTTCTTCATCCTCTTGTTGCAATTCCCGAACTCTTTCCAAGAATTCATTAGTGATTTGCAACATTCCCAACTTGATACTTGACGGCTCCACTTTCATCGCCAAACTTAAGTCTCTAAACTCCTCAAGCAAAGCAGCTTCCTTGATCATCATCCGACTAACGTGCATTGCCTTTCGACTCAATGCATCTGCCACCACGTTTGCCTTCCCAGGATGGTAATGCAGTTCAAAATCATAATCCTTCAAGAACTTCATCCATCGGCGTTGCCTCATATTTAACTCCTTCTGATCAAAGAGATACTTCAAACTCTTATGGTCACTGAACACTCGGAACGTAGTGCCATAAAGATGATGTCTCCAGATATTTAGAGCAAATACAACAGCTGCAAGCTCTAAATCATGAGTTGGATAGTTGACTTCATGCGTCTTCAACTGTCGAGAAGCATAAGCTACTACCTTCTCTTCTTGCATCAACACACTTCCTAGTCCTTGCTTTGATGCATCATAGTACACCTCAAAGCTTTTGTGAGGGCCAGTTAAGATTAACATAGGAGACGATGTTAATCTTTCCTTCAGCTGTCAAAAGTTGTTCTCACACTTCTCATCCCACAAGAAAAGTTGATCCTTTCGAGTCAACTTTGTCAATGGTAGAGCAAGCTTAGAAAATCCCTCTATAAACTTTCTATAATATCCAGCCAGTCCTAAGAAACTCCGAACTTCAGTAACTAACTTTGGCTGCTCCCATTGCAAGACTGAATCCACTTTCACTGGATCCACTGCTATTCCTTCTTCAGAGATCACATGTTCGAGAAACTTTACCTCCTTCAGCCAGAACTCACACTTAGAGAGTTTGGCGAATAACTGCTTCTCCCTCAACACCTTCAACACAATCCTTAAATGTCCGGTATGTTCTTCGGGATTCTTGGAATAAATTAGGATATCGTCAATGAACACAACCACGAATGAATCTAGATACGGCCTAAAGATTCAATTCATGTAGTCCATGAAAATTGTAGGTGCATTAGTCAATCCGAACGACATTACGACATACTCATAATGTTCGTATCGAGATCGAAATGTGGTATTAGAGATATCCTCTTCCTGAATTTTGATCAACTACCATAATGGTGTTTTGCCGCAACTTGAATGGTGTGGCTTTACGGTTCTCATAAGAAGAAGGACCAAAACAGAGATCTAGGACTCTTGTGAATGCCTCTCAAGTGGAGAGAAGGTTGTTGGTATACATCTACTTGTACCAACTATGGGCATTGAATTTCATGTAAAAACTAGCCATTTCTAGGCATTGTTGGGATGGGATTTGGTAGAAGTTAAAGATCTGGTCTGCTTGGAAGACCTAATCCAGTGGTTCTGAACCTTCATATGGGTTAAGATAAAGTCTATGGGGTTTTAGGTGGGGTAGTTTGGGTAGTAAAGTGAGGTAGGGGACGTGGGTTGTTGGCAAAGGAGGATGGGGAAGAGGTATTTGTGGAAAGGGCATGTATTTTTTCTTCAATTTTTTGGATAGAGGAAGTGAGAGATGTGCGCTTCTACCATTTGTTTATGCAATGAACCAATTTTTTACATGATGAGTTGGAGGGCCTTATTGTCGTTGCTAGGTTTAGGAGGCATAATGAGTAAGCAATGAAAGCAGCAGTTTGATAGGGGGCTTGGTCACCTATCTTAATGGAACAGTAAAAAAAAGCAGAATAATGAGGATTTAAAGAACAATCAGAGAAGAGAAAGACTTAAATGAGTTTTTTCCTATATGACTACGACCAACATCTGTGAAGCATATGGTGTATACTATATCTTGCAGAGTTTTGATGAAGACAACTCAAGATGATTTTAAACAAGGAACAAGAATCAACATTTGGAGAAGAGAAAAATTGAAGAGAGAATGCCTACCTCAAAGTCAAGCATCAAGGGTTTATACTTAATTATTATTTTATTTTACTGTCCCTAATAGCATGAGAGTTAGAATAGAGGTTTGGGTAGTTTGGGTAGTGAATCTCAATCCAAGAGTTTTTGAAAATTAATGAGTTTGAGTTTTCACAAATCGAAAACAAATTAAGTTGATGCATATCTTTTAGAACATTTTTAAATAAATCTCAAAAATGCATCAACATGCATGTGGCTTAAAAGTTTTTATAAAGGTTTAAATAAGCATTATAATGAATACCAAGTTTTTACACATGTTATTGATTCAATTCACTTGCTGAATTGAAGGCTGATGGTTAGTCAAGTTGGTAACCGGTTAGCCACTGTAACATGGATTTTCTAACATGTTTTTTAAAACACGATAACTACGTCAGTTAGATAATCTTTGAGTAACCGGTTAGATACTGTTAAATCAGTTTTAGAAAATTAGTTTTGTTTTTACCAAATCACATGGGTATCCATTATAACCTTTTGTCATTCACTGAAAACGTGACATAAAACCTTTTATAATTTTACAACTTAGAAAAACAAGCCACACAATTCTCCAAAAATTTCAAAAGATCAAAGATCAAATTCTTCTTCTTCTTAATAATTCTAAACTTTGAATTTCTCACGGACATTGATATTCTTATATTCATTGGTTGAGATTCAGAGTTTTCTTAGGTTCTTATTTGTGTTTTAATTCAACAATCTTAGTGCTACAATTCTTACAACAAATTAGTGGTTTCAAAAGCCTTGTTGTGTGATATCATGAAGCAACAGGAGGATCAAAAGGTTTGCAAAGAGAAGGTTGGAGATTCTTCTAGGCAGAGAGATGGAGGGATTAGAAGACAAGGTTGAGGTATCTCTTGAAAGGCTATTAAGTGAGGGATCTTGAGGAGCCAAACTTGTAATCAAAGGATTTCTAATTCTAGTGAAGAAAATCTCTCTATTGTGATAGAGGGGACTGGATGTAGCTCTCAAGTGAATGAGAGTGAATCACTATAAATCTCTTGTGCAGTATCTCGTACCCTACACTCTTTAATTTCTGCAATTTTGATTGATTTTACCGAAAACCGTAAAATCAAGATTTTCGTTCAAATTGAATCAACAAGTGATTAATTGAATCAATTGGTTTGTGAAAAATGTTTTTCAAACAATTGGTTTATTGATTATAATCTAGGTTTGAATCAATTTTTTTTATAACAAACGAGTTCTTAAAATATTCCGACTAAACCCTATCGAAAAAAATAGGGATTGGAGACTAAAATGTGGGGCTAGAAACTAGTACTCAAATTAAAATTCTAGGATATAAGTATCCAAGGTGGGCCAAGCCTACTTCCTACGGTAATCCTTCATCCAGTATGGGGCTGATTTAATCCTAACAGCCTTATTCCTCTTTTTTCCTAAATTTTTCGTTTTGGATAAAAATTCTAAGGGGTGGGTAATTGACAATAAGAATGCGTGAAAAATTGCCTGTATGCTTTGAAGAGTAAAAGAATAAATAAGGAGCTTTGATTAGCAATGTTAAGCACTTAACATTCTGGTTATTCCAAAGGTGCTAGCCATAATTCTTGTTAGTAGTCTATTACGTACCCCATATATACATGTGGTATCAACTTACTCCACGAAAGATTTATGGAATCAATTAAATCCCTCAAAAATTAAAATGACATCACGTTAGTCCTTTCGTCACATAATCTGTTACTCCCTTCGTCAATTGCCATGTGGCACAATTTTATTGGCTATTTTTTTAACACATACACCCTCCGCTTTGTAATATAAGTAACAAAAAACATATTTCTTTTGGTTTAAAATATAAGAAAAAATAACTAACATTCTTAAATTTTATTTCATTCTCAATACTACTTTTTTTTAAAAAAAAATATACCTAGAAAATTGTTATCTCATTTAATTTTTGTTTCATTCCCAATACTACTTTCTTAGAATACATCTATTTTTGATCAATTTTAAGAAAATTAAATACAATCAACTAACTTCCTTAATAAGTACAATTTTAGTTATTTTTGCTTATATTCTAAACAAGAGGAAATATGCACACAGAACCACCGGATTATCTTTCCTTTGAATTTTTAACCGTTAGATATATCGAATGGTTTAGATTTTAAAATGAAAAAAAAAAAACTAAAAACAAAAATGATAAATCTTCATCTTCTTAAATCCTATCCTCACCAGCCACCCCATACCCTCTCATCATCATGGTCGTGGCCACTACCTTATATACCACTACTCCTCCATCATCTTTTATGCTCACTAACTCCTCAACTTCCCTGGGGACACTTCTGCCAAGCTGAAAGGATAATCTGAAGCTTGTAAGGCATAAAAATTCTAAACTGTTAATTTTTTTCCTCATCAATCTCTTAACACCTTCATGAAACTCAAGGCAAGTTTATTTCTCAAAGAATCAATTTCATTACAATATTGATGGAGGTAAGAGCACATTCATGTGATTCCTATTCGAATCATACATCCAATTCTTTATTTTATCAATAATAAAATTGCATCAATGATGATTAGTTTAACTAAAATTTAATGGAGCTAATTAGTATTAGTAAAATTATTGTTGGAGAATTAAAAGCAAAAATGAAGCAAAACCAAAAAACAATCAAATTCAAAAATTAATAAAGAAAAAAGTTAAGATTTTGAAGATAGATACATTGTCCCTTTTGAGAGGAAATTAAAAGTAACATTTTCATTTTTAGGTTTGGTGATGGTGACAGTGGCGGTGGACCCATCACCACCCTTAATTCCATCCTTCACGGCTTCACATCAACACTTTCGACGACTACTGCCTCGGTGGCCAAAGTAAAAATGACGAGATGAATAGGCTTGTTGGATTTGGGTTCGCGGTGGGAATTGAGAAGGAGGAGGAAGGGGGGACATAGGGGGCTTGAGAACGACGGAGAAGAGAGAGAAGGTTCGAGAGAGTGGTTTGGGAGAAAAAGACTAGAGAGAGGTCTCAAGGGTAATGAAGGGAAGAAGAGGAGTGAGTGAGCATTAGGGATGATGGAGGAGTGGTGGTATATAAGGTAGCGGCCATGGCCATGGTGGTTACAGGGTATGGGGGTGGTGGGTGAGGGTGAGCCGGTGAGGGTAGGATTGAAGAAGATGATGAATTATCATTTTTGTGTTTTCTTTTTTTTTTTTTAAAAAAAAAAAATCATATTAAAATCTAGACCGTTGGAAATATTTAACGGTTAAAATAATAGCCAATGGGATGCAATTGACGGAGGGACTAACAGATTATGTGACAGAGGGACCAACATGATATATTTTGATCTTTGTGATACTTAATTGATTCCATAAATCTTTCAAGTACTAAGTTGATGTCACGTGTATCTCTGTGGGACCTAATAGACTATTAACGCTTTAATTATTTTAATAACGGTAAATACTACTCCTTTCGTTTCTATTTATCTGTTATATTTCAAACAAAACACACCCTTTAAGACATCTAATCATTATTCAGATTTCCAATACATTAATTATGTTTTTTCCCATTATACCCTTTCTCTCTCTATAATCATTAATTTTTCTCCACTACTTACATAAACCAAGATATATTAAATAAGGGTAAATATGGAAAATAACATTTATTACACTTTTGAAATCCTCAATACGACAGATAAAAAGAAACAAAAAATCTCTCCAAAAAATGACAGATAATAAGGAGCGGAGAGAGTAATAATTATCGAAGATAATGTGATAACATTTTTTAATATAAATACTTTTTTATGATTGTACATATACAGTTCAAAGTTGAAAAACCAATTTGCAACAAGGTCCAACACACAAATGATCGGTTCCTTAATTATTATGTTAATGATTCAATACTTGCCATGCATTTAAAATTGTTTTGGTTAATCTCAAATTTTGAAATAGATCAATCTTCGACGGTTAGCTAGGGAAACCCTTGATGCAAATCATAACAAATCTTATCAACTTGTAAACGAAGAAGATAAACTCAAACGAAAAGGAATCCCTTCAAAATAGGGATTTTTTTTATTAACAGATCTCCAAAACAAGAATATCCCAATACAAACAAACGACAACAAAAAGCATCACCTAGAGAGTTACAACTAAGGAAACCCTTGATGCACATTGAGACAAATCATAACAACTTCGAAATGGCAAAGAGTAATTTATATAGAAAGGAATCCCCTCAAAATAGGGATTTTTTATTAGCAGATCTCATAAACAAGAAGATCTCAGTACAAACAAAAAGCACCATTGAGAGAACCATAGGTTCCTCCCTTAAAATATTTTTCGTCCTCTAATTCTTTATCATTACCTCCTCAATATGGGCCCTCCCATCTAATTTCCTATTTCTATATATGTTGGCATAATCGCCAACCTTGACTTTTTGGTATAACTTGGGCGTTTTTGAACGTATAAGATGATTAAGGGGTTCAACATGCACATCCTTCGTTGGGAGCAAACTAGTTACGTGAGTCATTCTTAACTTGCTCCCATTTGTCACTACTCTATGTTCTATGCTCTTGTATCTTCCATTACTCCATATCTGCAACGATAGCGAAAGTTCAAAGAAAAAATAAATTTGAACATAAATTAGCTTTAGTATTTAATAAGAACTTTTAAAAGGACAACTCAAAATTCATATATTGTGTCTATTACTAAGAGATAAAACTTTGTTGATGCACTTAATTAAATAACACAATGTTGTCTCTTACAACATAATACACATAATACAATTTAGATATTGCAACTAGGTAAATATAGAATATGTGGTATTAAAAAAAAAAAAAAGTTAAAATGAGCCCCACTTTGGCCAAGGAAGATCCGTTCCGGATTACTATTAATTTATTTTCTAAACTTCTAAACCTTCTATATTTCAAGTGTTATCTTTTATTTACTATGGAAAAAAATAATGGTAAGTACCTCAATCAAATCTGCAACATTGACAACTAGAGCATTTGATATTGGATTCACTGGTACCCAACCTCCAAGGTGTTTAATTTGCAATTCACTTACATCAATTTGATCTTGCATGACCAAGGTTATGGTGTTCGAGTCACTGTGTTTACTCATACCTATTACTTGATCAGGCTTGTGGCAAGGAGGATAATAGTTGATATCCAAAAATGAAGCTATTTCTTCATGTAGATCACCAAGAACACCTTCTTGCATCCCCAGATTCACAGAAAAATAATTGAGTAGGTCCAAACCGACTTGAGTTACTTTACTTGAATATTCCTTTATTATATCCCTACATTTTAGTTCATGAATTCCATTAATTAGAAGAGATATTCATAAATTTCATGATGATTAAGAGATTTATTATATGTGTTGGTTTGCATATAATTTGTTTTGTTTTTTCTCCTAAAATGTCACTTATCTCGTTCTTTGATCATTAATACTAGACTTAAATATGAAAATTGTCCCAATAAATATTGACTTTTTTAAAATTGGTTTCTGTAAAGTTTTTCTTTTGGTTTTGATCCCTATATTTATAAAATGTTTTGGTTTTAATCTCTCCTGTTATATATGGATGGAAAATGCCGAAAATGTAATATATTATATTCTATGACCTATTAAAGATGGTATTCTTGCATTAATTCTCAAGAGTAAACAAACAACTTACATTAAATAAGAAAACTAGTTCAAAAATCATGATACTAGAGGGACCAAAACCAATTAAATCTAAATAATAGAGGGACCAAAACAAACTACCAACATAATTATGAGGACCAAAATTTAATATGAGGAACCAAAACCAAAACGTTTTGTAAGTGCAGGGACCAAAACCAAAAGAAAAATTTTACAAGGACTAATTTCAAAGAAGTCAATATTTACAGGGACCATTTTCATACTTAAGCCTTAATACTAATTTCTTTCTCCTACTAATGTAAATCAATAAAGTATATTAAGGTAAATTTAAAAATAGTCATTAACGAACTTATAAGTGAAACAGAAAAATAGAAACAAATTTTATTTGTAAATGAAATATATAAATAAGAATAGAGAGAAAGTATAAAAAAAAAAAAAAAGTATACAGTTTTTAGTTGTGGTGCAGCACTTACTTGAATCCCACTGGATTTTCTGGCCAAACTGAAGGGCTTATTTGTCGGGCAGGTTGAGTGAATAATAACAATGCATCTGACCAGTCAAGTTTCTGATCATCATTTTGCACTTGAATATGTCCATAACCTTGCATGTCTTCTTGCATCGCATATTTTTCCTTCTCTTCTAATGGAAGATTGAAAAACTTCATTGTTGTATCCTTCATTGTTATCATTAGTTCTTCTACACCATGATTCACTAACTGCAAAAGTAACTCCAGCCTTTAATGAAAACCAGCCAAACATATAACTTGCTTCTTCAAACTAACATATCAATGTATTACCCTATTTCAAGACAAGAATGGTACTCCAAATGAATTATTTTTATGTACAACGAACAATCGACGACTTTACTTATTTCTTTTGAATTTTGAAATAATTTTTGCATATTCATGTATATAAAAAAAGATAAAGATAACTTCATTTGTTATAAAAGAAAATTGAATTGCAAATTTTTTATTTATATATAGCATATAACGAATCCGATACATATTCATAGTTTTGTTGATGAGCTATTTTAATAACTATGTAAAGTTGCTTCATACATGTCGTGTTCCAATATCAGGGAAACACCACGATGTGTTTGATGGTTATTGTACCTGATGGGGTTGAGGTCGGTCCTACGTATCCCAAGTGAAAAGGAAATCAAGACACACGTAGTTCTTAGGAATATGGTAGAGAGAATATACCTTAGCCCTTGTGTAAGGGTTGTATGTATTTATAGGGGGAGTGGTGTTGTACCCTATAGCCTGTTTGGCCCAGTAGGGCCGACGTGACCCTTAGAAAATAAGAAGGATGAGTCATTCATCTTATCTTGTACTAGAGAGCTCAAACTTATCCTTTGAGTCATAAGGGCTGTCCGAGCCCGATGCTCGGGTCCTCGGCATTGGAAGCCCTTCTCGATTCGTGATTGATAAGGCGAGGCACTTGTGGTATCCTCGGTACGTGGTGGCCGAGGTGCCTTGATGGCGATGCGTGGTCGGCGGAGCCTCTTAAGAGTCGGTCTAAGGCCCGGTTCATTACATAAGGGTCAGTCCGAGGTCCGGTCCACTACAATACATTTTACTTTAACTTTACAGCAACACTTCAGAAAAAATAAAACATGATGCACTAAAGTTGCTTAATTGGAAAAACTTGGGACCAAAATCACAAAAAAGAAATTAAGGAAAAAAATATACACATGAACAAAAGTTTAGGATAAAAAATTACATTTAAGCTTTTTTATTATTATTATAATTTTATTTTTGACTGTGGTTTAATATTTTTCTTCGTGTATGCGTTTATCAAAAATACTACATGAAAATCCATAAAAAAATCTATATTTTGATATCCATAAAACGTTATTGATGACAATTTTATTGAATAGAAATTACCTGAAAGAAACCCCACTCCTTGCACGCAAAGTCCAATTTCAATAGCTCCTCCTTGTCCCCCTTTTTAAGCAATCCAAAATCAATGAGAGGGATAAAAGGTGAAAGGTGATGCATAATTTTATTATTTTCCATTTCTTCAGGACTCCTTATGTATCTTTCGGGAACTAGCAAAGGATGTTTCTTAACCATTTCTTGAACATTTGGTACCCACATGGATGAACCAATTTTGTCTCGTTCCTCGGTCTCAACCGGTGCCAAAACATTTTCTTTTACACTCACCTTTGCTGTACATAGATGGTAGGTTAATTAGCTTTGAGATTTGAATATTTTAATGTATCATTACATGCTTATATATGTGTAGAGCATTAATAAGTTACGAATAAACTAAAGAGTAATTAAAATCAAAATGTCCTTAATAAACACAAAGGTAGTTGGTCTTTGCATAATTTTTTGCATCTCATAAGAAGATTTGTTTGGAGAAGAGTAAAGTGAACATGTCCTTGACTGAGTTACTTATCTTTTGGACATCGATCCAATGATTGTGCTTCACCATTTCCTCATCTTAATGGCTAGCCCACCATGTGCATATATATATTCTTCATTTAAATCTAACATACAATTACTTCCCCACCCAAATTTATTTTATTTTTTATATACAGTGGACAAACTCAGGCTTCTCCTAAAGAAAAAGTAAACATATATCACTTGAATCAATCAGCCATTGATCTCATATGATGTTTATGGAACAGAAATTTAACTTTGAAAAAAAAAAAAAAAAACAAAACAGAAAGCCATTTACAACTCCAAAGTTACCTGGACGAAGAGAAGCAGTGGGACGTAGGAAGACCCTTGAACGTGTTTTCCCACCATGCAGCATCAACGGTGCTGGCAAGCTTGCTACAAAGGAAGCCATTTACAACTCCAAAGTTTGTAGATTTTTTTTTTCTGGAAAAATAAACTAGAAATAAAAATGGACTAAATCAATGATAATCAGAGGATAGAAACGAAGGAGGAGAAAGAGGTTTTATATATAATATAGCTGCTATGTTGATGCAAAGGATGAATGAGATTGTGTGTGACATTGAGCTTTTATAGCTGCAAAGTTGCTATGATGTTCCAATAAGCCAACTTGACTTGAATTATTCTACCCCATTTTCTTTTTGGACTTATCGTATTTTTTTATTATAAGGGAAAGAAGTTTATTTATTAAATAAAATAATATAAAGCTTTTTTGACGACACTGTTAGCACATATATCACCGGTTCACTTGCAAATAAATATAATGCACATAAATGATAAGTGATATACTAATAGTGTAAAAAAAATTTACACTCAATGCATACATACACACACATATATATTATTTTATAAATCACTCATACATTTTCATTTTATTTCTTTTATTATTTTTAACCGATGATTGAGGATAAAAAATTAAAATGAGACAAACATATACTAAAAAATCAACCCTGCTACTTCTTTATGTTATAAGGATGCCTTTTTTAATATAAATATATATAAGTCTCTCTCAAGAAAATTCACAAAAAATAAAGAAATTAGTTAATATTTTTACTGGATTGAAGTTGTCAACATTTGATATAATTTTTCAAAATTATCATTATAATTATTATTATTATTATTATGATTTTAAAAAATGTTTATTAAATAAAAGTGTGCATGAAATAAAAAAAAAAATTAATGTCATAGTTGATTAAAAAATGTTTATAAATAGGATAATAAAGTTCTCAGAAGAGTACTTGTTTTAGCAAAAAAGAATTTCTCACATGCATTTCAAGCAAAGATTAAGCACGGAAAAATCAAAGTTTTTTCTTTATAACAAAAAATATTTATAACTAATAAATGGGTACAATGAGTAACCGAAACCAAACAAAAGACAATCTTACATAGCAGAGGAAAATAAATTCATGCATGACTTAGAATTCATGTATAATTTGAAAAAAGTAACGGTCCTTCCGAAAAAAAGAAAGTCAATACCAAAAAAAGGCCTTAATCACATCCAATAAATCAATAATGTAAATCAACAATGTCAGAGTTACCATTGTTAGAGAATTTCTTAACAACCAAATAGATCATGATTCACGAGACAACCATCCAAATCACTGGAGATAGGACCAGCGCAGCGTCCTTATTAATAGAGCATTATTGAAAGGGGGTCTTGTGTAAAGCGACAAATCCTCCACGCTAACCATTATGTTTAATTCCAACTAAGTAGGTGAGTAATAATTGGTATTACTTTCATGCAATTAAATTTTGGATGATTATGCAATAATATTTTGATAAATCAATAATTACTTGACAAATAATCAAGTGAATACATATAAGGAAAATGCTAACCAACGAGCTGTTGGGGCAGTGGTGCCAGGGGCTGCACTTGGTATGGCGAACCACGGTTCGATCCCCGCAACAACGTTGAGAGAGGAATAAAACCTTAACCCCGAGATCCCCTCGAACTGGATTAGTCGGCCCAGTGGGCCGGATACCAGGGTGCAAACCAAAAAAATATAAGGAAAATGCTAACAAGTGCCCTTAAGACACTTGTTAAGCAGCCAAGTATAGCATATAAGTGTTGGAAAATGTAACTTTTGTGATTTTCGAGAGAGAAGATAATGTTGAGTTATTGCATTTTTTCCACCTTTAGTAACCTAGCAAGACCCTACATATAATTGCCATGTCAAATAACAAGATTAAATTGAAATGACCAAACTTTGATAATAGATCAAATTACAAGAATTCAATTTTAGATTTATATAAAGTTGAAGTGGTTATGACATAAATTCATTAAATAATTTGTCAAATAATTATTAGTTTAACAAAGAATTATTATACATTATTCAAAATCTAGTTACATCATATAAAATGTTCATAATAGTTACGCACAAGACATACAAACAAATGTGTCATGGACTACCTACCCATCCAAACACATTCATTAATGGTGACTACATGAGCAAAAGGACAAGTCTAAGCTAATGGGTGAGGCTCAAATGCATGGAAAAATAACCCATGCACTGATGTATTGGTTGTTGCTAGTAGTTAATTAATGGTGGCAAAGAATGAATGGCTGTGATCTATGATGAGCACTAATTAATTAACGGCTAGCAACAACCAATGCATCAGTTCATGAGTTGTTTTTCCATGCATTTGAGCCCTCGCCCATTTGCAATCGCGTTCAAAGATTTCACCATCCTTTCATAAGTTTACCTGTCTATTATGTTTGATTATTATCGTGATGATGTGGGCCTGTGTGTTTAGACTTGCAGTGGGATACAGTTGTGACTCATGTGATAAACCATTGACCAGCTCAGCTTAAAAATTCTGTACGCGGCGTTGATTTTATCTCTTGGGATGTCACCTAATCTTGAAAGTTATTTATTAATTTCCATTCGAACGGTTGGCTGGCAACTTGCAACTATAGTAATATTTTTGAGTTTTAAAAATAACAACCCGGCGGCTACTTTGGTCAACGAAGAATTGAATGAGTTACATGCATGTTCCCGCTTGCAAATAATGCAAAATGTTATGGGATGCTATTATTAGAGGTAAGCAAAGATGGATGGGATTTGTATCCTTTACGCATGTGATCATGTGTGTGATTTATAACTTATTTGAATGGAGAGTGTCTTGTTAAAAGTGATATTTACAAAAAAGTTCAATCCATGTGCTAACGGTTTAATCTCCCAATTATTTGAATGGATATGGTAAGTTAAAAAGAAATTAAATGTGATGGGATGGAAGGAAGGGGGGGGGGGGGGGGGGGGGGTTTGGGTTCCACACTTGCAATTGTGCATATGATGGGATAATTTCTATGATTGGTTGCCTTAGTGTATATGATTTAGTTATTATCTTAGATGATTTTATCCTTTATCATTGTTGTGAATTTACACTAGTGGAAAATATGGATTTTACATAACCCATTTAACATCTGTTTTAAAAAACTGATGTAAAAACAAAATGCGGTGGCAAATTTGTAAATAAGTTTAAAAGGGAAAATTTTCCGCATCAGTTGTTTTGGTTAACAGATGCGGAATGTATAAGTTATGCCACTTTTCGCATCTGTTTTCAAATAACTGATGCGGAATGTAATGCGGTGGCAAACTTGTAATTAAGATAAGTTTAAAAGAAAAAGCTTTCCGCATCAGTTGTTTTATTTAATAGATGCGGAATGTAACAATGGCAAACTTGTAATTAAGATAAATTTAAACAAAATGCTTTCCGCATATGTTTTATTAGATAAAAGATGCGGAATGTCTTGACCTAAAATCCAAAGATTCTATATACATTCTTCATTCATTCTCTCCCTTCTTCGTTAGTTCCTTCTTCTTCTTCTTCTTAGTACCAAGCCGCCACTCCCACCGCCACCACTCACTCCCTTCTCTCACTATCAAAACTAAGCCTTCAACCTTCACCTTCTTCTCTCGTTCGAACCAATCTTCACCCTCGTCTCCTTAAAGCTCTGCTTTCACTCACAGATTCACGCACTCTCTCTTTCACTCGCGGCGGAAAGGTAAGATAACCCTGTTCGATTCGTTCTTCTTCGATTGCTTCTTCTATTCATTCTTCTTCAGAACGGTAAAGAGAACCATGTTTCTTCTTTACTCGATTTAGGGTTTGTCCTGTGATTTTGTAGAAATCGATTTAGTGTTTTGATTATTGTAAATTTTTGATCAATTGGAAGGAACTTGTAAAGGTTATCATTGGAATGGCTTTGTTTCTCTTTTACCATTTACTTTGACAGTTCCCCTTCCACTTGAAACCGTAGCTGATATAATTGCTAGTGAGTTGTTCTAAGCTTTATGTTAGGATCAACTGATAGCATAGTCTTATATGTTATCATGAATCTGTTCCTTGGACTTTCAAACAATCAACACTTATACTTGGTGATGGGCATTTGCAAATTAATTTCTTTATCCAAATGATTCTTTACTTCCTAGATTTCTAGTTCCTCACATTTTCAGAAGTTGTATTGAAAGTAGTTGAAGCATGTTGATACTTCAAATGGGAAAAAAAATAGCTAATTTCGTTCTAACTAAGTTTATGGTAAAGACCATATGATTTTGTCTTGTTGCTTTCATTGATCTCCTTGTACCTCCAAGGACTTTTACTTGATCATCAGACAATTAACCTTTAGCTTTTCTGATATTTAATTTGCCTAAACAATGGCTTATTTTTTATTGTAAAGTGTAATGTCTTGTGATTGATGCAAATTCCAACTGAAGGAGAACTCATCTATTTGCATGTTATTGGTTTTGCTTCCAGCAGTGGCTATATACAAGAAAAGAGGAGAGTGACATAGTGATGAGCATTTTATTTCCCATTATTCCTTGCATTATTTTATTCCTATTATTGATACTTGTTGCCTATTTGACATTGTTTAGCTTGATTTAGTGATTTAGAGTTTATTGGACTAATATTCTGAATATTGTTTAATTTGGGATTATTTAGCCTAATTAATTCTATTTCTATTTTCAGGTCATATTTGGCACAAGGGCTTTTTGGACATTTTGGGAGTGAAGATTTAATTTTGGGAGTGAAGATTTAATTTTGGAAGAGAAGATATATGATGAAGTGAAGATTGTAATCTATCTTTAGGATTAGTTGAGATTTAGTTATATCTTTTAAGATTTAGATTTTATCTATAAGATATTTTTAGATTTAATTTAGAGATAAGCTTTCCTTAGGATTTGGGCCCATGATTTAGGCCCGTTTTGTGATTTAAAAAGCTAAATTCGTGTAAACCCTTGAGGAGACCTTCCATTCACGTTTTTTTACATTCTCTCTCATACAGAAGGCTTAGTTTTGCTCTCCAAGCTTGTGGAGGCTGCTAGGGTTTCTCTCTCTTCCCTTTCTACACGTTTTTGGTATTTTTCTTCATGGAAGGCTAAACTCTTAGGTTAAATCCCTTTGATAATGTATCACATACTCTTGAGGTTTTGTTCTTAATGCTATTTCGTTTTTATTCACTGTTTTCATGCTTATTGATATGTTATGGTTCGCTTAGTTCCATTCTATAGAGATAATCCATGTGTATGAATGCTTAATTTATGCAAACTCGTAAAAACTCCATGCTTTGGCTTTTAATGCTTAATTAGAGGTTTGGGTTTTGGGGTGAGAATTGAATTTTCGCTTAGTATTTAATTCTCACGAGTTGGACAGTGAAGAGGAAAGAAATTGATCTTTTGTGACCGATGATAGAGTTGTGAACGCGAGCCAAAGGGGTTTGTCCGCTTTTCCTTATCTGTTTCTTCGTTTTGATTTAATTCTGTTTTGATTTCAATTATTCAATATTCAATACAAAAAAAAACCCCCTGTTTTCTATGCATACTATGTGTTCGACCTTTTGCTTGATAAGATATTCCTTGGGAGACGACCTAGGAGTCACTTCCTAGTACTATACTTAAACTGTTTTTATTTGTATCGGGTACGGCCTCGATCAAATTTGGCGCCGTTGCCGGGGAGTATCGGTTCTTGCCAAAGGTCATTAGTAGTTAGTTAGTGTCGTAGTTAGTATAGTTATTATAGTGTGTCGTGTCTGATTTAGGGTCTAGTAGTCAATTCTGATAACCGGTTGAAGTTGCATTGTTTGCTGTTTTGCTATTTTGTTGCAATTAGTGTATTTGATTGATTCTGTGGTTGCTAGTTCACATAGTTGTGGGTGGAATTTTTGCACGAAAATTTATATCCACACTACTTTTATCATATAAAAAGGTTTTGAGGCACCACGATCACTCAGATCACCACTGGTTGTGAGTTCCAGAAAAATTTTCCAAGTTTTAGCAGCACTTTCTTCAAATCGTTGCAACTTTTGACCCGTAACTCGGAATTTGACGAATTTTATATCAAATCGAAGGGAATTTTCTGAATAATCTGATTTTTCTGACCTTGTCAGAAAACTCCTTCGTCTGGATCCTGAAAAAGCCGTTTTACTATTTCTTTTTTATTTTACAAGTTTTATTTTCTTAGTTTTTGGTCTCTGATTTAATTGTTTGCCGTGGTTCCCTTTTGAATTTTGTCCTCAAACTTTTTGTGGTATGTTTTCATGATTTTAGGGTGCTGAAAAAAATAAAGAAAAAAATTTAAAAAAAAATAAATTTTGTTGCCTATTTTGGTCATGTATATTAGTGACAGTTTGCTATGCTTAATGGTGTTCTGTTCAGTACATGACTAGGGGCAACCCAAGCTACTTTCATCCATATAACCCTGAAATTGATAGAACTTATCACAGACTAGTTAGACAAAATAGGAACCAGTCCATAGGTAGTGAGTCTATTGAGTCTTCATATAGTGAGTCTGCTTCTTTTTCTTCTATTCCTATAAATTCTGATTCTTATTCTGATTATTCTGAAAATATGGCTCAACCTCCACCACGTGAGAGGACATTGAGGGAGCTGGCTGCACCTGATTTCACTATTGAAGATTTGTGCATCCAGTATCCCGATGACCCGTATGAGCTAAGGTCTGGACTAATTAATTTGTTGCCCAAGTTTAATGGTCTTGCAGGTGAGGATCCTCATAAACATCTCAAGCAGTTCCATATTGTCTGTGCTACTATGAAACCACATGATGTGCAAGAGGATCATGTTTGTCTTAAGGCATTCCCACACTCCCTAGAGGGGCTAGCCAATGATTGGTTGTACGATCTGGCCCCTGGTTCTATCACAGTCTGGGATGACCTGAAGAGGGCATTTTTGGAGAAATTCTTCCCTGCATGCAGAACAACAGCAATCCGAAAGGATATATCAGGCATCAGGCAACAAAGTGGAGAAAGTCTCTATGAGTATTGGGAGAGATTCAAGAGACTGTGTGCGAGCTGCCCCCACCATCAGATCTCAGAGCAGTTGCTTATTCAATATTTCTATGAAGGTCTCAACCTCATGGAGAGAAACATGCTTGATGCTGCAAGTGGTGGTGCCCTAGGAGACATGACACCTTTAGAAGCCAGAGTCAAGATTGAGAAGATGGCTTCCAATTGTCAACAATTCCATGCAAGGGGCAACAGCGATGCAATCATAGTGAGAGGAGTGAATGATGTTGGCACAAGTTCTGGTAAGGTTGAGAAGCTTGAACAGAAGATAGATTCACTTACAACTTTGGTCACTCAATTGGCCATCAACCAGAAGAAGTTGTCCCTGCCTGCTAGATTATGTGGCATATGCACATCCGCTGAGCACCCCACAGATGCATGCCCTTCTGTGCAGCAGCCCACGACTGGTGCTGACCAACCTGAGGCATATGCCGCCAACATCTTCAACAGTAGAAACCAGAAGCCACAGAACTTTGATCTCTCTACCAATAGATACAACCCTGGTTGGAGGAACCATCCCAACCTGAGATGGTCTGATCAGCAGCAACCTTCACAGGTTCAATTTCAGAACAATTCTAGACCACCATATGTACCTCCTCCAGTCCAGCAACAGAGACAACAACAGGCTAATTCTGCACCACCAGCTCCTAGTACTGAGCAGCAGCCTTCATTGGAAGAGCTGATGAAACAGATGACCATGCAAAATCTCCAATTCCAACAGGAAACTAGAGCATCCATTCAAAGACAAGAGGCCTCCATTCAATCTTTGACCAATCAGATGGGACAGATGGCAACAGCAATCAACACTATGCAATCTCAGAATTCTAACAAGTTGCCATCCCAAACAGTGATCAATCCAAACCAGAATGTGAATGCCATTAGTCTAAGGTCAGGGAAGCAGATTGTCACACCCACACCAGAATCTGACCTCAACAAAGATGATCTAGTTTCAACCAACAAGAAGAGCCAAATGGTCGAGGAGAGTGAGCACACAAGTACCAGAAAATCCCATTCAGCTCAGCCTTCCACAAGCACAACACCTGCTGCTGCCCAACAACCACCCTCCATTCCTCTTCCTTTCCCACCAAGGGGGGTGACTCAAAGCAAGAAAATGGAAGAGATTGACAAAGAGATACTTGACACGTTCAGGAAGGTGGAAGTAAACATACCCCTTCTTGATGCAATCAAGCAGATTCCAAGGTATGCAAAGTTCTTGAAGGATCTATGCACACACAAACGGAAGCTCAAGGGCAATGAGAGGATCAGCATGGGAAGAAATGTCTCTGCTCTTATAGGTAAACCCGTCCCTCATATTCCTGAAAAGTGTAAGGATCCTGGAACTTTCTCTGTGCCTTGTATCATAGGTAATACTAAATTTGAGAATGCTTTGCTAGATTTAGGAGCATCTATTAATGTTATGCCTATGTCTGTTTTCAAATCTCTTTCACTTGGACCTCTTCAACCTACGGGTGTGGTTATTCATTTGGCAAATAGATCTACTGCCTACCCCGCAGGTTTGATAGAGGATGTCTTGGTTCGGGTTGAAGAGCTTATCTTTCCTGCTGATTTTTATATTCTTGATATGGAAGAGGACACCTCTCGTAGTGCTGTCCCTATCATATTAGGGAGACCATTTTTGAAAACAGCCCGAACCAAGATAGATGTGCATGCAGGTACACTTTCCATGGAATTTGATGACAGTGTGGTTCGATTCAATATTTTTGATGCTATGAAACATTTTTCTGATGACCACTCTGTTTTTCATGTTGACTTGATAGATGATTTGATTGATGAGCATGTTCTAGACTTTTTGCATGATTATGATTTGCCATCTTTCACTAGCTCATTTACTTGTTCTGCATGTTCTGATTCCGAAATGTGCACTGCATGCATTGAAATTGACCAGTTTTTAAATTCTGCTACTGCATCTGTTGATTCATATGATATAGATTCAGATCATGCTAACCCCATTTCTGTTATGCATGAGTGTAATCCATTTGTTCAGGTGCAGGCGGCAGAATCCAATTCTGCTGCTCCTTTAGTTCCATCTGTGATACAGGCACCTTTATTGGACCTGAAGCCCCTTCCTCCTCATCTCAAATATGCTTACTTGGAGGCTGAGCAGAAACTTTCAGTGATCATCTCTACCTCCCTTTCTGTTGATCAAGAGAAGAAGCTGCTGGATGTGATTAGAGCAAACAAAAGGGCAATAGGATGGACTTTGGCAGACATACCTGGTATTAGCCCCTCCATGTGCATGCATCGGATTTTATTGGAGGATGGGGCTAAACCAGTGAGACAACCCCAGAGACGGTTGAACCCCCAGATTCTTGATGTGGTGAAGAAAGAGGTCACCAAGCTGCTGCAAGCTGGCATTATCTACCCCATTTAAGACAGCACTTGGGTAAGCCCGGTTCAAGTAGTTCCCAAGAAGTCTGGGGTGACAGTTGTCAAAAATGAGAAGGATGAGCTGATTCCCACTAGAGTGCAGAACAGTTGGAGAGTCTGCATTGATTATAGGAAGCTCAACCAGGCGACCCGCAAGGATCACTTTCCTCTTCCCTTCATTGATCAGATGTTGGAGCGCCTGGCAGGTAAATCTCACTATTGCTTCTTAGATGGTTTCTCTGGTTATTTCCAAATCTGTATTGCACCAGAAGACCAACATAAGACTACATTTACCTGTCCTTTTGGTACATTTGCTTATAGGAAGATGCCTTTTGGCCTATGCAATGCTCCTGGCACTTTTCAAAGATGTATGATGAGTATTTTTAATGACTTACTTGAGCATTGCATAGAGGTCTTCATGGATGATTTTAGTGTATATGGTTCCTCTTTTGATGCATGTCTTGATAGTTTGTCTAAGGTGCTTAATAGGTGCATTGAGACTAACCTTGTCTTGAATTTTGAAAAATGTCATTTTATGGTAGAACAAGGCATAGTCTTAGGGCACATTATTTCGCATAAGGGCATAGAGGTTGACCCTGCTAAGCTGCATGTAATATCACATTTTCCTTACCCCTCTTGCGTGCGAGAGGTGCGTTCTTTTCTTGGCCATGCAGGTTTCTATCGAAGGTTTATTCAGAACTTTAGCAAGATAGCCCTTCCACTATCCAACTTGCTTCAAAAGGATACCACATTTGAGTTTGGAGACCAATGCAAGAAGGCATTTGATGAGCTAAAGAGAGCACTCACCACCACTCCCATCATCCAACCACCTGATTGGACCCTCCCATTTGAGCTCATGACCGATGCCTCGAATTATGCTTTGGGAGCAGTTCTCTCCCAAAGGGTTGGTAAGATGTCTCATGTGATTTATTATGCATCTAGGACTTTAGATTCAGCACAAGTTAATTACACCACAACTGAAAAAGAGTTGTTAGCCATTGTCTTTGCACTTGATAAGTTTAGATCATATCTATTAGGCTCTAAGGTTGTGGTGTATACTGATCATGCTGCTCTGAAGTATCTTTTAAAAAAGATGGATTCCAAACCTAGGTTGATTAGATGGATGTTGCTCGACCAGGAGTTTGATCTTGAGATTCAGGATCGGAGTGGTGCACATAACCTTGTCGCAGACCACTTGAGTAGAATAGAGAGAGAGGAGGATGCATTTCCTATCCGGGATGACTTCCCGGATGAGCAGCTTTTAGTTTTGCATGTTTCACATCCCCCTCCCCTTATTCCTTGGTTTGCTGATATTGTAAATTATATAGTTGCATCTGTTTTTCCACCCTTGGCATCCAAAGCTCAAAGAGACAAATTGAAGAGCGATGCCAAGTATTATGTATGGGATGACCCTTATTTGTGGCGTTTTTGCAGTGATCAGGTCATTCGCAGGTGCATTCCAGACCAGGAGATCCAATCGGTTCTCAAATTTTGCCATGCTTCACCAGTTGGAGGCCACCTTGGCACTCAAAGGAAAGCACGAAAGGTGCTGGATTCTGGATTTTATTGGCCTACCATCTCCAAGGATGCAAGCAAAATCTGCAGCTCATGTGAGCAATGTCAAAGGGCAGGAGGCACCCTATCTTGGAGGCAACAGATGCCGCAACAACCTATGTTGTTCTGTGAGGTGTTTGATGTCTGGGGTATAGATTTCATGGGCCCCTTTCCTATTTCTTTTGGTTTTTATTATATCTTACTTGCTGTGGATTATGTATCCAAATGGGTGGAAGCTAAGGCCACCAGGACTAATGATGCTCAGGTTGTTGTAGATTTTGTCAAGACTAATATCCTTTGCAGGTTTGGCATACCTAGAGCCATAGTCAGTGATCAAGGCACACACTTCTGCAATAGATCCATGCAAGCTTTGCTCAAGAAGTATGGGGTTGTGCACAAAGTTTCTACACCATATCACCCCCAAACCAATGGGCAAGCTGAGATTTCAAACAGAGAGATCAAGCGGATTTTGGAGAAGATGGTGAAGCCTAATAGAAAGGATTGGAGCACACGATTGGAGGATGCTCTATGGGCCCATCGGACTGCTTACAAGGCACCCATAGGGATGTCACCTTATCGGGTTGTTTTTGGTAAGGCATGCCACCTGCCTGTGGAGATAGAGCACCGCGCATATTGGGCTGTGAAGCAATGTAACTTAGCTCTTGATCAAGCGGGTGAGGAGAGGAAGTTGCAGTTGAGTGAGCTAGATGAGATCCGTTTGGAGGCCTATGAGAACTCCAAGTTCTACAAAGAGAAGACCAAGAAGCTCCATGATAGCTCAATTTCCAGAAAGGAGTTCTTGGTTGGTCAAAAAGTGTTGCTCTACAACTCTAGGCTTGGAATCATGAGTGGAAAGCTCCGCTCTAAATGGATTGGACCGTTTGTAGTCACCCAGGTGTTTCCTTATGGCACTGTGGAGATCAAGAGTGAGTCCACAGACAAGAGCTTCAAAGTCAATGGCCACCGACTCAAGCCTTTCCTAACCTCTCCTACTTTGGATGATGCACCTGTGGAGGAAGCCTCATTGGTCGACCCCATTTTTGACCCACCATGATTTAGGGAGTCTTCTTTTCTCCTTCCTTACTCTTTTTATTGCACTTGTCTATATCTGTCTGATTCTGCTATTTGTGTTCCATTGAGGACAATGTGTGATTTAAGTGTGGGGGGGAGAGTAGTTTAGGTTGCATATTTTTGCTTTGATTTTTTAGGTTTTGCTAAGTTTTGGGCATTTTCTTGCATGTTTTTGCTTCATTTTAGTAGAGTCTTGGTATCTTGTGTCTGAATTCATGCATTTCTGTGTGTAAAGTTGCTTTTGATAATTAAGAGGTGGTAACACTGTGATAGAATTGTCCCTTTTGTGAGGATTTGAGCCTTAATTGTGGGTGGATTGCTATATATGCCACCTAATTTTTCTTTCATGTGTGATTGCACTCTGGATTACTTGCACTCTAGAACTTGACTTGACTCTTGTTGATACTTGATATTCCCATGCACATTTTGAAATGATTTAGGCATTGTTTTTTTTTCTTGAATAAGCCACTAGCCATATGAGCCTACCTTGAATGAATTTATCCTTTGATAGCCCCTTTGAGCCTTTATATCCCTTTTCTTTGTTCTTTAGCTCATTACAAGCCTATGACTGAAAAACCATGATTTTCCTAACCTTAGGGAATGTTGGAGCTTTGGAATTGTTTTGGGAATGGGTATTAAGTAAGCGAGGGTGCTTTGTTCTTCATCTCTTGTGACTTCTGGGTTTTGCCTCTATGGTCGGTGATGTAATTATGGCTTTATCTCATTATGCCATTTTTATTGTTTCTTCTTTTCTTTCGTTCATGAAGTTCTGCAATGTAATGCAATTCAAAAAAAAAAAAGAAAAAGAAAAAAAAAAGAAGAAGAAGAAGAAGAAAAAGAAAAAAAAATGGAATAAAAGGTTGATTGAGGCATGGAGGTTTGGAATTAGAGGTTGTTGTTATGTTTACCATTTCATTCTGGGGTGGATTGTGCTTATTTTTTTTACTTGTTCCCCATTGCTCCTCTATTCCCTGGGTTTTAGCTACATTTCCCATATTTTTATCCTACCTTGTCCTTGGCCCCATTACAACCCTGAAAAGACCTTTTGATCTTAATGTGCATGTGTGTTGATTGTTGATGTTAGAGGCTTGTCAAGCCTATGGTTGTGTTTGTTTTTCATGATGTGCCTTGAGTGTAAACACTGATTAACCTTAAACACTTGAGTGTAAACACTATTGAGTGATCCTTGTGAGTTTCTATCATCTTTGTGACTACCCTCTTGATGTCATTGGTTTTCTTTGCATATTTGAAATAATTGGATGATGTTCATGAATGCCTTGATTCTTTGGTCCTTATTTTCTTCGTGTGCTCGATTTTGCCCATTTCTTTGCATTTCCTAGAATTCATTGTGAAGTATGTAATCTCTTAGGTTTGCATTCATTAGTTGTAGTAATCTTGTTGCATGATTCACTTTGGTGCATATTGATCTTCTCGGTCCTAATTCTTAGTTTTGCCCAGGAGTGCAAAAGGATAAGTGTGGGGGTATTTGATGAGCATTTTATTTCCCATTATTCCTTGCATTATTTTATTCCTATTATTGATACTTGTTGCCTATTTGACATTGTTTAGCTTGATTTAGTGATTTAAAGTTTATTGGACTAATATTCTGAATATTGTTTAATTTGGGATTATTTAGCCTAATTAATTCTATTTCTATTTTCAGGTCATATTTGGCACAAGGGCTTTTTGGACATTTTGGGAGTGAAGATTTAATTTTGGAAGAGAAGATATATGATGAAGTGAAGATTGTAATCTATCTTTAGGATTAGTTGAGATTTAGTTATATCTTTTAAGATTTAGATTTTATCTATAAGATATTTTTAGATTTAATTTAGAGATAAGCTTTCCTTAGGATTTGGGCCCATGATTTAGGTCCGTTTTGTGATTTAAAAAGCTAAATTCGTGTAAACCCTTGAGGAAACCTTCCATTCACGTTTTTTTACATTCTCTCTCATACAGAAGGCTTAGTTTTGCTCTCCAAGCTTGTGGAGGCTGCTAGGGTTTCTCTCTCTTCCCTTTCTACACGTTTTTGGTATTTTTCTTCATGGAAGGCTAAACTCTTAGGTTAAATCCCTTTGGTAATGTATCACATACTCTTGAGGTTTTGTTTTAAATGCTATTTCGTTTTTATTCACTGTTTTCATGCTTATTGATATGTTATGGTTCGCTTAGTTCCATTCTATAGAGATAATCCATGTGTATGAATGCTTAATTTATGCAAACTCGTAAAAACTCCATGCTTTGGCTTTTAATGCTTAATTAGAGGTTTGGGTTTTGGGGTGAGAATTGAATTTTCGCTTAGTATTTAATTCTCACGAGTTGGACAGTGAAGAGGAAAGAAATTGATCTTTTGTGACCGATGATAGAGTTGTGAACGCGAGCCAAAGAGGTTTATCCGCTTTTCCTTATCTGTTTCTTCGTTTTGATTTAATTCTGTTTTGATTTCAATTATTCAATATTCAATACAAAAAAAAAACCCACTGTTTTCTATGCATACTATGTGTTCGACCTTTTGCTTGATAAGATATTCCTTGGGAGACGACCTAGGAGTCACTTCCTAGTACTATACTTAAACTGTTTTTATTTGTATCGGGTACGGCCTCGATCACATAGGTCCTTTTTCACCATGGAACATAACAGGAACTTACAAAGGTTTGTATTATTGACTGCACCTAAGTATATGTGTGGTTTACTGATATCTTTGAGCTGTAGTTTTGGTCTGTTGTTCAAATGCTTAATGTGTTTTAAAAATATTTGGTATTCTTTTACGAAATTACTGCTTAAAGGTTTAAAATGTTAGGACTTAAATCTATTCTTCTTAGTGACTGCTTGATTCTTTGAAAGCTTACATGCTTTTATGGATTTTTTTTATAGAACAAAGTACATTGCCCATTGTTATGCTTATATTTTTCTTAAGTTTATGCATTCTGAATTGACTAGTGTAAGACAGAGAATATAATGGTAAAGGGGAGCAGTGTCCTCGTGTAACATATGGCATACACTCCGATGAAATAATTCTACTTCTGAATTGACTAGTGTTAGAGAGTTTAGTAGTTTGGGGTTAAGTTCATTGGAAAGGTATATAGCAGTCATCAAGAAATTCTGAATTCCCTTTTCCCTTGTGTTTCTGTTATGAGCTGCTACTTTTGTGCTTAGAGTTATGGTGCTTAGAATATAATGCAATGCATAGGTACTTATGGCTAATCATGTGAATATGTTCCGCTACTTAGAATATGTTGCTTCCTTAAATATGTGCAGGATAAAGTTGCATCTTCCTCTGTATATCTGTTAGAATTGCGGCTGCATGAAAACCAATCTCTCAAGGAATAGGCAGGTTATTATACTCAACAAATGCCATTTTTTATAGCTTGGTTTAAGTACTTTTCTTTCAGTCACTATTGCTATAAGCTTATGGTAAGAGTGCAACACTCAGTGAATGAGGTTTATGAGTGTGGAATAAGGTTACATTGTAGGGAAGAGATTTTCCTTCCATTAAGTATCTGTAACTTGATAATATGATTGCCTTGCAAAAAAAAACTTGATAATATGAGGGGAAATGTGGCTGCATTATTCTAGCGCAGTGTGCATTGACTTTTTTTTTAACCTGCAGCAACATGATGGGTAAATAATAAACAGGAGCATTTCCATCAAAGTGTCAAATTTTAACTTGTAGTTTCTTATAAGTTATAACAACTACTACTGTAACTTTTTAATAACTACTGCTATAACTTCAGTAACTTTGCAAGGTGTTATAACTGAATTGTAGTCTCTAACTGAATTGTTATAACTACCACTATAACTTTTTAATAACTACTACTATAACTCACTATAACTTCAGTCACTTTGAAATGTCTTATAACTGAATTGTAGTCTCTAACTGGCATGTTATAACTACTACTATAACTTTGCAATATGTTTTTGCTCACTTGAATTAACAGTAATAAATAATGGTCGAAGATGATTAGATGATTAGCATGAGAATGAGATAAACAAAAGTACAAAACTGAGACCTGAGACTGAGGCTGAGTTAATGAAGTACTATCATTAACTTCTATTATTGAATTCAGCTTATAGCTTGTTGAATAGCTTGGTTTTTATCTCATGCTAATCCTGGTCCGTATGTGCTTGGGCAGCCTAAAGATTTGTATCTTTGCATAGCTAAGAGATAGAAGATGGTATGTTTTATAGTTTATTTCTAAATTACAGCCATATTTTATTTTATTTTGTTGCATTATTTAGATAATGAATAAACTTTTCTTTTCTCTCCTTTCGTTTCCTTTTTCTCATTTAATTTATATTTTTCCTTTTGCAGCTTTAGTTTTTTGCTTCTCTTTCTAATATATAACTATTTTTTATGGATGTTATAGGATTATACTCCCTATTCTTGTCAAAAGATTATTTCAGCAACTCTTGGAGCTGGAGATCAGCATGGTTGCGACTTGCGCCTATGAACATTTCAGGTCATTCCTATTACTTAATTGAGCTATCAAATGGATAGTTTAGCTTTCAGAACTATATTTATGAAACTGATGTATTTCTCCATTTTGTGAACTGTTGTTTTATTTGGATATATGATTTAATAAAATTTTAACTCTGCTTAGTCTTGCTTTCTTTTGACTATGATTGGGTAATAGAACTATGTTTCCTTTGACTGAACCATACTCTTTATTTCACTTATCTAATATTGCAAGTTCTTGTTTTACTATAAAGTATAGCATTTAAACTTGCTATACCTTTTTTTTTGCTTTATTCCATAATTAATAGTCAGCTTTCTGGTTTGGAACCACAAAGTCAGCTTTCTGCTTCTCTCTCTTTTCTCTCTCTCTTTACATTTTTTCATAAATTTTACTTTTGTTGCAGAATGTTCATCGACACTCCTATAGGATGGAGCTGGCTCAAGTTATAGTTAGTAGTATAGCTAATTTTCCTGCCAATTTTAGTACCTACAAATAGTTAGTGTAGTGTAGAAGCTAACTTATCAAGTGTTTATTTTATTTGTAGTTTATATTAAATTACTTGGGATATTTTGGCTTTTAGAATCATTTGTATTATAACACTATTTTTTGGTAATAAATGTGGATTCATTTGTATTATGAGTTTATTATAAGCTTATTTTGCCTTTTGGGTCCATTAATGCAGGTCATCAATAGATATAAAAAATATTAAAAAAAAAAATTCAACTTTCCACATCTGTTTTATCGTAAAACAGATGCGGAAAGTGGATATTCCGCATCTGTTTTATCGTAAAAAAGATGCGGAAAGTGGACATTCCGCATCTGTTTTGGTTCGTAAGTGATGTGGAAAGTAACTTTCCGCATCAGTTATGGAACCTTTCGCATCTGTTTTTAAAAGTGATGCGGAAAGTCCAACTTTTCACATTTGTTTTTAGAAGTGATGCGGAAAGTCTTTACTTTTAACATCTCTCACATTTATATCATTTCTAAAACAGATGTGGAATGCGAAAAAAACAGATGTTAAATGTCCGATCTCCAGTAGTGTTAGTTTCTTAAAAAAATTTGTCATCAATGTAATCACTCAAATATTAATTTAATTATCAATTCAGTTTTTTTTTACAAATATTCGTCATCAATATAATCTCTCAAAAATTAATTATGCATCCAATTTAGTTATTTAAATATATTTGTCATCAATATAATTCATCAAATATCAATTATACCAAGTTAATCCCTCCATATGTTAGCTTTGTTAAAAAACAGTTTAATGATATTTACGAGACATGTTAAATAAAAAAATTGAAAACAATATTTAAAAAATTTAAATAAATTAACAAACAGACAAAATTGAAAAAAAAAAAACTTATAACCCACTACCCTATCTTTTAACTACGGAGGGTAAGGGTGAGAATATGCACAGAGTACTTTTCCTATCTCTATCCCCGCTTAAAATTTTACTCCTCAAATATTTCATTATAAATTATATTCATATTAAGTTAAATATTGAAATTAAATAAAGACACTTAAATAATATATTCAAAATCAAATAACAAAAATATCAATATAAAGACATCAAATTCAATTATTTTAGTTAATTTAATAATATAATTTAAATATGAAATTGAAAAATAAACTTATTAATGTAATAAATTTTTATATATAATAAATTTTTTTTGAGAGATTTTCTTCCCATTCCTTAAATAACTTGGGGAAGATTTTCTTTCTCATCCTCATCTCGACTGAGAGAATTTCTCGCCCATGGGGCCCAATGGGATACTCCCCGTTGGGATCCCAAATATAGGTGCAAATTGTCATTTTTACTTCTGAAGTGCAAGTGCTTCCAACTAATCCAACCGAAGCAAATAGGTGTTTGTTATTTTTTTTCATTATGTTTGTTTATTAATTTAAGTTTTTATAATTTTATTTTTCAATTTTTTATTTCACTTGTCATATCAGCAATGTGAAACTACTCTATGTAACGGAGCAACATGAACGAACTAACGTTGTGATATAATTGATCTTTGAGGGACTATATTAGTTGAAAATATTTTTAGGGGACTAAATTGGTGTGACAATTGATTTTTGAGGGACTATATTGGTGGGAAATATCTTTAGGGGACTAAATTGTTGGCACAATTGATATTTGAGGGACTATATTGGTTGCAAAATATCTTTAGGGCCTAAATTGGTGAAAATATAATGTTTGGAGGACCAAATTAACTATTTACTCGCTTTTAATATGTGAGGGCTCGGGGACCATGCCTATAAAATAATCCACAGAATAAAGTATCTTCTCATATGAGGAGATAGCTTCTCTACTTAACCCACAAATAAATTGACATATGGCTTTAAATTTTAAAGCTTTTTTAATTAAAAAAAAACAAAGCAATTAAAACAGAGAGAAGGATGTTGGAAACCAACAAGCGGGCTTAGCAATTACTAGAGGGGGGTGAATAGTAATATGGAAGCAACAGTGACTAATTTTCGGTGCAATTAAAAGATAATTGATCAAATGCTTGTTTTTCTGAAACTGGGCAATTTACTCAAGTGAAATGAAGAACACTCGAGTGAAATGCTACGAAATACTCGAGTGAATTGTAAAACACTCGAGTGTTTTATGCAGAACAACAAAGAGCGATTTCAGAGAAATTTAGCAAAATGATTCAATTTCTTAAAGACTAATCCAGAGCTGATATAAATCAAAGTAGATGGCAATTAAACTAAGTTAAAACAAGTTGAAAACAAGTTAATTGCAACCAATTGCTACTAGAAATATAAAAGCCCCTTTCTAGAGAACTTAGGGTTTGGTTTTTCTTGAAATCTAAGAAAGCTATAAAAGAAAGAGACAACACCAATTTTATCCTGGTTCACACTCAATATAGAGTGCTAATCCAGTCCCCCTAATCAACTTAGGAGTTTCTACTAGTAATCAAATTGTTAGAAATTACAAGGATAAATTGAGATTCCTCACTCAATCCTAACCCTTTTCAAGAGTGTACCAAACTCTTGAAATTTCTACCCCAACTTGATTTGGTGATGAAGAGTCCCTTCTTCTTAAGCTCCTTGGAACCTCCAAGAGCCCACCAAGCTAAGAATCCTCTTAATCTTTGTGCTTGAGAACCTCCCAAGGCTTGAGAACTTGGATACCTCACCAAGTACTTGGATACCTCACCAAGATTTTCTAAACAAGCTAAAGTGTTTGAGTGTTTGAGAATTTTACAACAAATAATTCTCTTACAAATGAAGCACACTCTCTTAACTCACTAAGACAAATAATAAAAATGAATGTTTGGTTGAGTTTAGAGAGAAATGATTTTTAACACTTGAGAGAGAGAGAATCAATGAAAGAATGTAAGCTTGTTGTTACCAATAAAGTCCACTATTCAGAATATATCTAAGGGGGCAAAAGGGAAGGAAAAACCAAGTTATTCCTCCTTTTTGTCCTCTTCTAACGTTTAAAAAATTTGCTGTCAGACCTAAAATACTCGAGTCTTCTTGGAAACACTCGAGTGTTTTAGTCAACTCTGATAGTGTTGCCTTTTTACTTTATCCAACGGCTATATTACTGAAAATTCATAAATCACTCGAGTGAATTGATCAGTGCTGGAAAAATTAAGTTTTTCTAACATTGTTTTCAATTCTCTTCTCAAGTCTAATTGGTTTTAATCTCAACCTTTCATGCATGAATATTATTTGACCTTATGTGAGAAAAAAAAAACCTAAACTACCCACTCTCATAAGGAAGTAAAATACATTAAGAATAAATGAGAATGAATAATTAAACTAAGCACTTGATCTTTTTTATTGTTGGGCTTGCATTCTTCAAATTAAGTCCATAATTTAATTACATTGTCATCATCAAAATTAATCCACCTTAATCGGAGACTTGATTTTACAATCTCCCCCTTTTTGATGATGACAAAATAATTAAACCTCTAGCACTTGAGAGCTCCCCCTCAATCTAGGAACCTTTTTAACCTGTACAATCCAGAAAATGCCAAGCACGACGTAATACAATAATAATCATAATCAAGTGCTCATTGGTATAAGAGCAAGAGCATATAACATCAGAGTGTAAGCAAGAAAGCGAAAAAAAAATCCCTTTTCTCTTTAATCTCCTTTCTCCCCCTTTTTGTCATGATAAAAAAGATAACGTTTTGGAAACAAAGGTGGAGAATGAAGGATACCAATAAGAAAACTTTCCCTTAAGAGTAAATAAGAATCAAAATATGACTATGAAGCAATAAAAAAACATTAAAGAACATGAAAATCATGAAGAAAACATGATTAATGCACAAACATCATTGATCCATCATTCCACACACCATAAAACATGAGTTTGAAAAAGGTACATCCAACTCCCAACAAAAAAAAACAACAAAAGTTTCAACATATCTAAATAAAGTCATAAAACATAAAATCTAGTGCAAATGAACATCAAGGACTCAAGCAGATGGTGGTTGCTGATCATCATCACGAGGATAGGGCTGGAGTCTCCCAAGAGCTGTCAGAATCTGACTAAGATCGGAGCGCACATGTCCAAAACTAGCATCCACACTAGCAGAATGGGCATCAAGCCTACCATGAAGAGCTGAGTGCTGGAGCTCCATCTGAGTTCTCATGTCAAACAAGGTTGCCCGTTGCTCTTGATCTTGATTTTCAATAGCATCCAAACGCCCATCAATCCGATCAACTCTACCAGTCATATAGTGCCTATATTCCTCAACCTGATGTGCCATTGAGGCAAACCTCCCATCAAAACCATCCATTCTCTCATCCATATATACCCTGAACTCTCCAAATGAGGTGTTCCATGACCCCGGTATATCAAAGTTGATCCCATCAGTAGGATCACCTTGGGGTACTCCACCACTGCCTCCTGCCTGCTGATCAAAGGCGGCCTGCTCCTCCTCCAACTGCTGAGGGTCAACACCTAACTGATCTGCAGCCTGATGAACATTACCCTGACCTCTCAGAGCAACTGCCTCATCAAAATACAGACATCGATCCCCGAAGTACTCGATGTCCATCTTACCCAAAGAGTTATCAGAAAATGCATGGATTTTCGCAGGAAGACGAACGACAGGCTCCTTTTCCGAAATAGGAATCTCAAAGTACTGAAGGAGCTTGCAGACATGCATGGGGTAAGGTAGGTTTTGTTTAGGTTTGGATTCAGAGGCTTGTTTCATTCGAGCTAGGATGATGGAGGCCCAATTCAAGACTGTACCATTGAGAATGGCATCCATAACTCGAAGCTCAATTTGAATTGGTCGGGAGTAGTTAGGAGAGGTTTGGGGCAATAGGATATGGAAAATGAGATAGTGTAGGACTCTATTGTTGACAGTCATCTGATTGGCCTTTTTCTCACCTTTGAGATATACACGATCAGGGCGGAGCAAGTTTCGAAAAATCGGATCAACATCTCCTTTAGAAGTGCCCTCTCCTGATCGTGATAACCCAAAGACTTGGAATAAAGCCCTAGGGGTAACCTCAAAGCGTTGTCCTAAAACAGAGGTCTCATAGGAGTTTCCATTTTGCCTAAAGTTTGCATAGAATTGCCTAACTAACCTAATGTAGATAGGACCATTGTAGGATAGAAAACCCATGAGTTTTTGAATCTTAAGGGCATTAACAAAGGTAAATCCTCTACTTAGGAGATAGGCTTCACTTACCCATGTTTGTGTTGCATAATCATTTGAAGCAAATTTCCTTTCCCTTTCAATGCAATTTGCCCTTTGATAGAAATCATCTTCCTCCTCCACAATAGGTTGAGATTCTTCCACCCTTGGCTTTTTCCATTTTCTTCTATTGTCCGAAGATGAAGCCATTTGCACTTACAAGTGAGAAACTAGAAGTAATTTTTGAGAAATTGGGGTTTTGGGGAGTTAGGGTTTTGGAAAGGGAATGATGAATTTGATGCTCAAAAACTTGAATTTGATGTGAAATAGGAGTATAAATGAGTTTAGAAGATGAAATAGAGTTGAAATATGAAAGAAATTTGAGTTTTTGGTGAGATTTGTGAAGATGTGAGAGAGTGAGCAGAGAAAACGCGAGTGAAGTGAGAGAGAATTTCGAGCAATCTAGAAAAATCGCAGCAGCATCAGACTATAACTGATGAATTCACTCGAGTGAATTTAAAAACACTCGCGTGTTTTTCAGAAAACCTGAAACACACTCGCGTGAAATTGAATTCACTCGCGTGTTGACCGAAAGATTGATTTTCAGAAACCTGTAGTTCACTCGAGTGAAATGGGATTCACTCGAGTGTTGGCCGAAAGCATGATTTTTCCTTAGGCTCAAAACACTCGAGTCTTTTCAAAAAGACTCGCGTATTTTCCATCAGACCTGCTCAAAAACTTTTCCAATTAAAACTGATTTAATTTTGAATTAAAATCACTCGAGTGATTTAAGAAACACTCGAGTGTTTTTATCAGTTATGCTGAAAATCACAGTTTTAAAACACAAAACACAAAATTCACCGCATGTAATGAAAACAACAGATAGGAAACATAATCACACACAATTAAAGACATAAATTCATAACCTCTCAAGGCAATTTCAAACAAGTATCACCACACACTAAATTTAAACACATTTGGTGATTTTCAAATGGCACAAATCAATTAGTTTATACTTGACTCATCTAAAATACCAAGTTCCCCTCTTATATGATAGAAGGTATCCCTTGGTAAGGGTTTTGTAAAAATGTCCGCTAATTGATTTGTGGTACTTACAAATTCAATTGTGCAATCACCCTTTTGAACATGATCCCTTAGGAAATGATGTCTAATTTCAATGTGTTTAGTCCTTGAGTGATACACCAGATTCTTAGTTAGATTGATGGCACTTGTGTTATCGCATTTTATTGGAACACTTTCTAATTTCAAACCAAAATCCGATAATTGTTGTTTCATCCACAAGAGTTGAGCACAACAACTACCGGCGGCGATATATTCCGCTTCGGCGGTGGAAAGAGCAACACAAGCTTGCTTTTTAGAAAACCATGACACTAATGAACTTCCCAATAAATGGCATGTACCACTAGTGCTTTTGCGATCAAGCTTGCATCCCGCAAAGTCGGAATCCGAATAACCAACTAAACTAAGACTAGCATCACTAGGATACCATAATCCGGTGTTAATTGTTCCTTTAAGATATTTAAAAATATGTTTAACTGCGAATAGGTGTGATTCTTTAGGATTTTCTTGAAAACGGGCACACATGCATACACTAAACATAATATCCTGTCTAGATGCGGTAAGATATAGAAGACTACCTATCATGCCCCTATATTTACTAACATCAACCGGTTTACCTTTGTCATCCTTGTCTAGGTAGCATGATGTGCTCATGGGAGTGTATGCCTCTTTGCATTTGTCCATTCCGAATTTTCCAAGGAGCTCTTTGCAATATTTTCCTTGATGAACAAAGGTCCCCTCCTTGACTTGTTTGATTTGAAGTCCTAGGAAGAACTTGAGCTCCTCCATCATGGACATTTCAAATTCCTTTTTCATCAAATTAGAGAATTTCTACACAAGGACACGTTAGTGGCACCAAAGATAATATCATCTACATATATTTGCACTAACAAAATGTCCTCTTTGGTTTTATAGATGAATAGGGTATTATCAACCTTTCCCCTTTGAAAGTCATTTTCTAATAAAAAGGTACTTAATCGATCATACCAAGCTCTAGGAGCTTGTTTTAATCCATAAAGTGCCTTTTTCAATTTATAAATATGGTTTGGAAACTCATGAGTTTCAAAACTGGGTGGTTGCTTAACATACACTTCTTCATTTATGAAACCATTTAAGAAAGCACTCTTGACATCCATTTGATAAAGAGTGAATTTCATAATTGATGCAAAGGCAAGCAAGATTCGGATTGCCTCAAGGCGTGCAACCGGAGCAAAGGTCTCATCATTATCAACACCTTCATCTTGGTTGTACCCTTGGGCAACAAGTCTCGCTTTGTTTCTTATAATCAAACCGGATTCATCAAGTTTATTTCTATAAATCCATTTTAAACCAATTATGGTATGATCATCGGGTATAGGCACTAATTCCCAAACATCATTTCTAATAAATTGGTTTAGTTCTTCTTGCATGACCATAACCCAATGTTCATCCAAAATTGCTTCCTTAATTGATTTTGGTTCGATTTGAGAAACAAAGGAGACAAAATGACAAATATTTTGAATTGATCTACGAGTTAATACTTCCTTTGAAAGGTCTCCTATGACATTGTCAATAGGGTGAGCTTTCACCGTTTTCCAAGCCGGATCAAGTTCATCTTTGACTTCTCCTTCATCCTTTGATTTTTCCATCTCTTTGTCAACATTTGAAATCTCAAGTCCATCATCACTACCATCACATAAAACACTATCTTCTTTCGAAGACTCATTAAAAACAATGTGAATAGATTCTTCAATAGTCATAGTTCGTTTATTATAAACTCTAAAAGCTTTGCTATGAGAAGAGTAACCCAAAAATATTCCCTCATCGGATTTAGAATCAAATTTTCCAAGTTGATCTTTTCCATTGTTTAAAATATAAACTTTGCATCCAAAAACATGGAGATGGGATATATTGGGTTTTCTACCTTTGTAAAGCTCATAGGAGGTTTTCTTTAACATGGGCCTAATAAAGATTCTATTCATTACATAACAAGCCGTATTAACGGCATCGGCCCAAAAGTAATGAGGTACTTGAGAATCATTTAACATGGTTCTAGCAAGTTCCTCTAGCACCCTATTTTTCCTCTCAACAACTCCATTTTGTTCCGGAGTTCTAGGTGCCGAATATTGGTGCTCAATTCCATGCTTATCACAAAATCTATCAAATTTATAGTTTTCAAATTCACCTCCATGGTCGGTTCGAATAATAATCACTTTTTGGTTTACTTGGTTTTGTGCAAGTTTAATATGGCGTTTAAAAGACTTGTAGGTGTCACTCTTAGCACTTAAAAATAATGTCCATGTAAATCTTGAAAAATCATCAACAATAACCAAGGCATAATAGTTACCACCAAAGCTTTTTACTTGCGAAGGTCCAAACAAGTCCATGTGAAGCGTTTCCAATGGTCTTGTTGTGGACACATCATTTTTGGAACCAAAATGATTTTTAGTTTGTTTGCACTTCTTGCAAGGAGTGCAATCACCTTTAATTTGAAAATTGAGCTTTGGTAAACCAACCACTAAGTCTTTGGATTGAAGTTTCTTAAGTTGATTTACATTAATGTGAGCGGTCCTACGATGCCATAACCAAGTATCACTTTCTTTGCTAATTAAACATTTTGAAACTAAAGAAGTGATATTATTCAATTCAACCATGTAAGTGTTATTAGACCTTTTTCCAACAAATTTGATAGATTCTTCTTTGTCACTTTTTATGAGACAATGAGTAGAGGTAAATAATACATGGTTACCAATATCACATAATTGACTAATGCTCAAAAGATTATGTTCTAATCCTTGAACATAAAGTACATTATCAATAACCAAGTTGGAAGAATTACCAATTTTACCTATACCAAGTATTTTGCCTTTGTTGTTGTCTCCATATGTGACATATCCTTTTTCTTTAGGAGTAAGCTCAATGAAGTGTCGCTTATCTCCCGTCATGTGCCTAGAACATCCACTATCAAGTATCCAAAGTTGCTTTCTGGTTCTAAGGCACACCTACAAGACACAATCACTTGCTCATTTTGGGTACCCAAATTATGTTGGGTCCCTTTTTGTTTGTCTTGGATGATTCTCCCTTCTTAATCTAAACATAAGTACCATTTTGAATTCCAAAGGTTTTGATATGGCACTTATTGTTTGTATGTCCAAATTTTCCACAATAAAAGCAAGTTGGTTTCTTTGTGAAATCAATTTTTGAGAATGAACCGACCACTTTATTTGTCTTTTTCTTGTGGACATATCCTAAACCGGTTTTGTTTGAATTGTGTCTAAGAGAACCAATTAACCGATCTAGGTTTCTATCACTTTTGTTAAAAGTGTTGAGTTTGATTTTCAAATCATTTACTTCCTTTTCAAGCTCACAACACTTTTCACAATGAGTGATAGTATATGATTGATTTGCATTCTCACAAACATGACTAGAGTTAGCAAGTTCTAAGGATGCATTTTGGAGTTTCAAATCATTAATAGATTTTTCCAATTCATTGATTTCCTTTTGATACTCCAAAAGCTTCTTTCCTTTTTCCTTGTTAACTTTAGCAAGTCTTTCAAATTGAGTTAGCATCTCATTATATTCATTTAGCAAATAATCATAAGAAATAGTATGAGAGGAGGTGTAAGAATAATTAGATGATACCTCATCCTCACTCTCATTGTCTTTTATTTCACTACTTGAGGAGGCTTCATTGTCATTCTTGGCCATGAGACATAGCTTGGCTTCCTCATCATCCGAACTACTTGAGGTTGACTTGGAATCCTTTTCCGGTTCATCCCAAACAATGTAAGCTCTCTTCCCCTTGCCATCTTGAGTCTTCTTCTCATTCTTTCTCAAGTAGGTGGGACATTCCATTCTTATGTGTCCTATCCCACCACACTCATGGCATTTTACACTTTCACTTGAGCTTTTGTTTCTTGACTTGTTATCCTTGAATCTCTTGTCTTGAGGTCTCTTATCCTTAGAGAATGATGAACTACCCTTTTTGCCTTTGAGGAATTTGTTGAACCTCTTGGCAAATAAGCTAATGTCTTCCTCATTTAGAGCACGATCGGAGCTTTCACTTGAAGATTCATCTTCATCCTCTTTTGACATTTTGGTTGAGGCTTTTAGAGAGATGCTCTTCTTTTTCTTGTCCGAATCTTCATTTAAGTGAAGTCTTGATAGTTCCATCTCATGTTCTTGGAGTTTTCCAAACAAGGTGGTCAAGTCCATAGATTTTATATCCTTGGCTTCCTTGATGGCGGTCACCTTTGGTTGGCATCTCCTATCAAGACATCTCAAGACTTTGTTAGTAGTTTCACCATCTCTAAATTCTTTTCCTAAGCCAATCAATTGGTTAACGATATGTGAGAACCTTGTTTGCATTTCATTGATAGACTCATTAGGGAACATATGAAAGATCTCATATTCATGAGTTAAAGCATTTAATATTGAGTCTCTAACTTCACTAGTTCCCTCATGAGTAATTTGCAAGGTATCCTGTAACATCCCGAATTTGAATTCTAAGAGCAATTAGAATAGTAGTAAGATTTGGACGTAAGGATTATTCTAAAAAGGATTTAAAAAGATGGATTAGGAGTTCTTTGAATGCCATAAAGGAGTCAAGAAGTATTGGCATCAGAAGGGAGGTTGAAAGATGAACAAAAGAGCGTTAGAAGCGATGTTTTCGGTGTTGTAAACACCCTATATTAGGAAATTCAAAATAAAAGATTTACAACTCAAAACACAAATTCCACCGTTGGAAGTGAAGTAGGATATGTGAGGAAGCCTGTGTCAAAATTTGAGGAAGATCCAACGGTTAACGAAGAAGTTATGGCCTTTCAAAGTCGGGGTGCTGCAAACTCTGCAACTTAATCGATTAAGCTGCAGCTTAATCGATTACGACCAGAATGTTGGGAAACCCTTAATCGATTAATAATCGATTAAACGACCCTGCAGTGGAAAAAATAAAGGTCGTTCACGCGTGATTTTGGCCATAATGCACGAAATTTCTCTCTTTAGGGCACCCAATCTGTCATCCCAAATCCATCAAGCTTCAAGGGAATCACTCCAAAGTCCACCATCAAGTCTCTCTTGGTCTCTCCACGTAAGTATTCATGATTCTTGAAGTTCCTCTCTCCCTCTAAGTTGGGTTTTCTCTCTCTCTTTCCTCCCTTTGGGGAAATTCGAATTTCTCTTTGAATGGGGCAATAATCCCATCATTTTTTCCATTTCTTTGGCTTAGAGAAGGTTATCATCATTCTCCCTATCTTTTTGGCTTGGGAGCTCTTCGTTTTGGGAGCGTGCGGAGCTAGGGCTTGGGTTTTCCGCTCTTCCTCTCCTTGGTTAAGGTAAGGGGGTGGATATAGTGAGCTTTGCCTTGTTCTAGAGAGTAGGTTCTAGTTAGTATATAATGCTTGTTAGGGTTATGTCTTAGGGGAGAAAATTAAACTATAAAACCCTAGGTTATTGACTATAAAATTCTAATTAATTAAATATGCATGATGATTGGATGTTAAGACTAGGAAAAAGGAAACCCAATAATACGACAATGAATAATTTGATAAATGAAACTTGGATAAGGATTAAATTGAATTACATGAGGAATTGGGTAATGTGATAATGAAGTTGACATAAATGAATTTTATGATTATTGATCTTATTTGTAAAGTTGTGAATTAAATGATAATTAATTACTATAGCAAATATATGTACGTGTTGTGGAATAAATGGACATAGGAAGAAAATGGAATGGAAACGATTAAATGTGATGAATGTGCATAATTGTATCTAATTACTAAATGAGTAAAAATATTAAGCATTTTCAATTGTGAACAAAGGTCATGGTTTAGGAATAATGAATATTGAAAATTATTATGTTGTTGTCATAAATAAACCCCAAGTGTAAATGCTCAATATAAGTGTAAGAATGTGAATAAATATTGAAAGGCGTGAATTATTGATGATTAATTGTGATATATGGATGAATATGATTATGTGCTACTTGAAATATATGCTTAAATGAAATGCTTGTATTATGTTAGTTATGCTTGTTTGATAGGAGGAATTGATTGGAACATAACTCTAAATGGAAAAGTATAATGTAAATGAATTAATAAGGAATGGATGGTTGAATTGATCATTGAGACATTGGCACACTAGGTCACCCCTGCTAGGTGTATCAAATGCCCCATTAGGGCTAAATGCCCCGTCAGGCCAAATGCCCCATTAGGTCCAAATGCCCCGTTAGGCGTCGATGTACCCAATTGATCAATTCAACGGTAATTAAAAGAAATGGAAAATGTGGGAAAGGATTAAGGTGTATGAAATTGAATATGTTAAGATAAATGGTAAGATTAAGTAAAAGATTATATGTATTGTCCTAACGGGTGAAGCCTAATGGGTGACCAAAAGTCCTGATGGGTGTAAAAGTCCCTAATGGGTGTTCAAATGCCCTAGCAGGAGCAACCAATTTCCTAGTGGTACAAATTAAAAGAAATGAGTAAAAGAAAGAAATGTTGGTATGTTGTCCTCTGACCGTGAGGAGACATGCGATGTTATATTTGATGTGTTGTCCTCTGACCGTGAGGAGACATGTGGTATAATGATGGGTGTGTCGTTCTCTGACCGTGAGGAGACACACATTATATGGATTTTAATGGAAAATGAAAATTATTTTGGAAAATGAAAAATAAAGTAAATGTGTGAAAAGAATAAAAAGTAAACGAGATGGATGTTGAACTGAATAATGGAAATGGATGTTGAAATGAATATTGATTATGGAAGAAATGAAATGAGTATGGTGTGCAATATGTGAATATATGATTATTTGCTAATTGTGTTTGACCTAGCGGGTCGTTATGTCTAGTTAGAAACTGCTTACTATTTCATGTGCAATGCTCACTCCCTTACATTTTCAGGTACGGAGATTGAGCTGGCACAGCCCCCGGCCGAGCAGGAGTACTTTCCCTTACAGGGAAAGTAGGGATATTATGGGATTTAGAATATAATATGGGCCTAAGCCTCTTATGATATTTTGATGTGAATTTAATATGCATATTTTGAATGAGGCTTAGGATGTTTCGTTTTGAGAAAATTATATGTTTTGGTTTTTAATACTCAAACTTTGTATTTTCCGCTGAAAACTCTGAATAGTTGTTATCTCTGTTATGTTTGGAGCCCGTAGGGCCTTGATATAATCTAGAAATATAAATCTGAAGCCCTGCTGGCTATTGGCTGTTTATTTGAAATTGTTTATCACAGGTTGAATTTTGGAATAGTCCTAAAAACAAACAAAACTCCGTCCGTTTGACGGGTGATCTTTATTAAATTAAAATGAAATTTCAAATTCACATTCTCTCTAGCGGGGTTAAAAGGGTAAAACTCTTAGGGTGTTACATTTATGGTATCAGAGTAGTTTTTCCTCGGCCTTTGGAGTTTGAACTCACAACTCCTGTGGTTTACTCACTAAGCGAGTAACCAATATGTATAGTCAAGTGTCTAAGTTAGGCGAATAGGATACATATATATCTACTTATTTATATATGTGTTCCCTTGCTATTTTTTTCCAAGACTAAGTAGTGACAGCGATAAACTGCAGGACGTTAGTTTAAACTCAACTGGAGCCCTCGATGGTGTTGTTGGTTGATAGAGTGTAAGGGTAGGATTGGTCATCCTTACTCTTGCAACTATTAAGTGATGACATCATCAATAACCCGACAATGATGTTGCTATTGATAAATGTGGGATTGAGACTGACCATCTCGATCTTCGCGCTTGTCGATGGTCAATGTCATTGAAAGCTTCGAAGTAGCACAGAAACCAACCCGACGTAAGATTTCCTATTTAGAAGAAAGGAAGTTGACCTGAGCAGTACCTTTTCCGGAACCTTCATGCGATGTCCTGAGGGAATTAAGCTCACCCTAGAAATCATCTCCAGCTTCCCTAAAAAGCTAAACCAGACCTTGACAGTCTGAGACCCGTTCGGAGTCTTACTAACAAGATACCGGAACGGTCGCCCATGAGAAAAGCAAATCTTGACAACCTTACCAAGTATCCACACCGAGATCAACCAAGGTTGAGCAATTGAACCATGGTCTTCGGTGAAAATAATAACCCGACAATGGTGCGCTGTTGATAGATGTGAGGTTGGGACTGATCACCTCAATCTTTGCAACTATTAACGGATGATATCATTGCAATCCTCTTTATGAAATTGAAACGATCGAGATAGGAACTCTCCAAGGGAATAAATCCTTTTGAAGCAAGGAAACCAACACAAATGGTATTCTCTCCGAGCTCTATATACAGAACCGGAAAGTAGACCCCAGAACGATACTATAAGAGAAGATTCTTAAGCCATCTTAGCGGTTCAAGAGTAGTATAGCTGAGTGCCTAATCTCTGAAAATCAAACAAACCCTATAGGAATCACTTCTAAAATTCCATGAGAAGCCAAACCAGCTTCCGGTAGTCCAAAGCTTACCGAGAATCTTGCCGAGGTTCCTGAAAGGACACCGCGAGAAAAAGTAAACCTTAGCAACTTCATGAAGTCTCCACACGAGGCCAACCAAGTTGAACAGACAACTAGTACTTTTCGTTAAGTACAAGACCCTGAATGTAGGTCAGTGTTAAAATTCTTAAACCTTCGGAAATTCGGTCCAACCCAACGACTTCCATCGGATAGTTAACTCAACACAACATTCGATTGCTAGAGTGATAGTAGGTTCGGATTCTATTATCATTCTTAGTCCATACCAAATTTGTTCAAACTTCCTTCAAGATCCAGCTCAATATAGGTTGAATTGGGATTGCTGGCATACACCCAAGGAGTGACCCGAGATTCGTAGGTCTCAACTCGTGTCTTATAAAGCGTATAAATCTCAAAAGTGCCTGATCCCTCAATTCGTGACTACCAAGAATCGGCTGGAGCCTTACTGTTGTTTCCGTGAGCATTGATTAATGCTGCACCTTGTGCAAGTAAACCTCTTTCTCCATATTCTTTTTGGTTCGATTCAACCTTGAAGTGGCAACTTGTAATCGCAACTGAGGGTTTCTCGTTCCAATCGACTAAGGATTGTGGAATTGCAATTTTCTTCTTGTTCCTTATACGGGAATTGTCAATCGTTCCTGGAGTTCCAGTCGTGTCTATGCAGTTCGGTTCCTCTTCCACAAAGGAAGTCCTAACCATAAGCTGTTGCATCCTGTGAAAAATCTTGGGATCGCATGACCTTAGGCTGTTTTATTAGAGCGAAAGCACAAATTCTTAGTGGAATTCCAAGGATTATATTTCCTATTGCTGATTAGATTCTTACATTCTTCATTGAGAGTCGTATGGAAGACGACTAGAAGCTGACGCATTCAATTTCCTACCTCTTGGCATCGGTATAACCAAGTATGTTGATGTCAAGTGGGGGAGAACTTAGTAACCAAAATAACACCGAAACGAGAAACAACAACTAGACATTGACCTTGACCCTCAAGTGGAATCGATCTTTAGGAATTCCTATACCGAATTGAAATTATTAAACGAACGGAAAGGAAGTAGCATCGAAGTAGAATGCGAGTGTGGTGAAGATTGATTTTAAGAGTGACCTTGCTAGACTCACTTGAAGGAGTAAAAGGTGAACGGGATACTAGTGAAGTCGCGAAGTGGAATCTCAATTAAGATGTTATGTCAAGAACACCGCAAGTGATAATCTAAGTCTTCTGGGACTCTGTGCATTTGACGGGACCCCGGTTGACCGACACCAATCAGTTAGCCGCAGATCCATAGAAAACGCATCCTTCGACGGCTCTCTGCTGAGAATGCACAATTTGGAGATAATCTCCATTGTCTTTTTGCTTGACATGTGTCCAGTCCATCCTGGGTCATCTTGCGAAGACCATGAGACTCATTCTTGAGTGCTTCATGTTTCTTCTTTTCATCTTCACTCTCTTCAAGCTTCAAGCATCTCAGATGCCTAGGTGAGAATTTGCCAAGTCGTAGAAACCCGGCATAGTTCTATGCCTACCGATAGATAGTTACCCATGTATCCTCTTTTCAACCTTGAATACCGGTTGGGAACCTGTGTACTCTATTCTGGGCAACGGATGATTGTGCCCCTTAGCATGGACATAATCAAGTATGTCATTGCTAAGTGGGTGAGGATTTCAATCCCAGGAATGGGAGATGGAACTTTAATAATAAGAAAACTAACGATCTTGTGTAGATGGAGATAATACACAGTATTAGAAGACGAGCACTAAAGTGGGTATGACCCTAACCACACTTAGAGCGGGAAGTAAAAACCGAAGGGAAGTGAAGACCATAGTCAGAAGCTTACCAATGGGATAGTTCTCAATTTAAAGGACCGAACGAAATTTCGAGGACGAAATTCTAATAAGTGGGGGAGAATTGTAACATCCCGAATTTGAATTCTAAGAGCAATTAGAATAGTAGTAAGATTTGGACGTAAGGATTATTCTAAAAAGGATTTAAAAAGATGGATTAGGAGTTCTTTGAATGCCATAAAGGAGTCAAGAAGTATTGGCATCAGAAGGGAGGTTGAAAGATGAACAAAAGAGCGTTAGAAGCGATGTTTTCGGTGTTGTAAACACCCTATATTAGGAAATTCAAAATAAAAGATTTACAACTCTAAACACAAATTCCACCGTTGGATGTGAAGTAGGATATGTGAGGAAGCCTGTGTCAAAATTTGAGGAAGATCCAACGGTTAACGAAGAAGTTATGGCCTTTCAATGTCGGGGTGCTGCAAACTCTACAACTTAATCGATTAAGCTGCAGCTTAATCGATTACGACCAAAATGTTGGGAAACCCTTAATCGATTAATAATCGATTAAACGACCCTGTAGTGGAAAAAATAAAGATCGTTCACGCGTGATTTTGGCCATAATGCACGAAATTTCTCTCTCTAGGGCACCCAATCTCTCATCCCAAATCCATCAAGATTCAAGGGAATCACTCCAAAGTCCACCATCAAGTCTCTCTTGGTCTCTCCACGTAAGTATTCATGATTCTTGAAGTTCCTCTCTCCCTCTAAGTTGGGTTTTCTCTCTCTCTTTCCTCCCTTTGGGGAAATTCGAATTTCTCTTTGAATGGGGCAATAATCCCATCATTTTTTCTATTTCTTTGGCTTAGAGAAGGTTATCATCATTATCCCTATCTTTTTGGCTTGGGAGCTCTTCGTTTTGGGAGCGTGCGGAGCGAGGGCTTGGGTTTTCCACTCTTCCTCTCCTTGGTTAAAGTAAGGGGGTGGATATAGTGAGCTTTGCCTTGTTCTAGAGAGTAGGTTCTAGTTAGTATATAATGATTGTTAGGGTTATGTGTTAGGGGAGAAAATTAAACTATAAAACCCTAGGTTATTGAATATAAAATTCTAATTAATTAAATATGCATGATGATTGGATGTTAAGACTAGGAAAAAGGAAACCCAATAATACGACAATGAATAATTTGATAAATGAAACTTGGATAAGGATTAAATTGAATTACATGAGGAATTGGGTAATGTGATAATGAAGTTGACATAAATGAATTCTATGATTATTGATCGTATTTGTAAAGTTGTGAATTAAATGATAATTAATTACTATAGCAAATATATGTACGTGCTGTGGAATAAATGGACATAGGAAGAAAATGGAATGGAAACGATTAAATGTGATGAATGTGCATAATTGTATCTAATTACTAAATGAGTAAAAATATTAAGCATTTTCAATTGTGAACAAAGGTCATGGTTTAGGAATAATGAATATTGAAAATTATTATGTTGTTGTCATAAATAAACCCCAAGTGTAAATGCTCAATATAAGTGTAAGAATGTGAATAAATATTGAAAGGCGTGAATTATTGATGATTAATTGTGATATATGGATGAATATGATTATGTGCTACTTGAAATATATGCTTAAATGAAATGCTTGTATTATGTTAGTTATGCTTGTTTGATAGGAGGAATTGATTGGAACATAACTCTAAATGGAAAAGTATAATGTAAATGAATTAATAAGGAATGGATGGTTGAATTGATCATTGGGACATTGGCACACTAGGTCGCCCCTGCTAGGTGTATCAAATGCCCCATTAGGGCTAAATGCCCCGTCAGGCCAAATGCCCCATTAGGTCCAAATGCCCCGTTAGGCGTCGATGTACCCAATTGATCAATTCAACGGTAATTAAAAGAAATGGAAAATTTGGGAAAGGATTAAGGTGTATGAAATTGAATATGTTAAGATAAGTGGTAAGATTAAGTAAAAGATTATATGTATTGTCCTAACGGGTGAAGCCTAATGGGTGACCAAAAGTCTTGATGGGTGTAAAAGTCCCTAATGGGTGTTCAAATGCCCTAGCAGGAGAAACCAATTTCCTAGTGGTACAAATTAAAAGAAATGAGTAAAAGAAAGAAATGTTGGTATGTTGTCCTCTGACCGTGAGGAGACATGCGATGTTATATTTGGTGTGTTGTCCTCTGACCGTGAGGAGACATGCGGTATAATGATGGGTGTGTCGTTCTCTGACCGTGAGGAGACACACATTATATGGATTTTAATGGAAAATGAAAATGATTTTGGAAAATGAAAAATAAAGTAAATGTGTGAAAAGAATAAAAAGTAAACGAGATGGATGTTGAACTGAATAATGGAAATGGATGTTGAAATGAATATTGATTATGGAAGAAATGAAATGAGTATGGTGTGCAATATGTGAATATATGATTATTTGCTAATTGTGTTTGACCTAGCGGGTCGTTATGTCTAGTTAGAAACTGCTTACTATTTCATGTGCAATGCTCACTCCCTTACATTTTCAGGTACGGAGATTGAGCTGACACAGCCCCCGGCCGAGCAGGAGTACTTTCCCTTACAGGGAAAGTAGGGATATTATGGGATTTAGAATATAATATGGGCCTAAGCCTCTTATGATATTTTGATGTGAATTTAATATGCATATTTTGAATGAGGCTTAGGATGTTTCGTTTTGAGAAAATTATATGTTTTGGTTTTTAATACTCAAACTTTGTATTTTCCGCTGAAAACTCTGAATAGTTGTTATCTCTGTTATGTTTGGAGCCCGTAGGGCCTTGATATAATCTAGAAATATAAATCTGAAGCCCTGCTGGCTATTGGCTGTTTATTTGAAATTGTTTATCACAGGTTGAATTTTGGAATAGTTCTAAAAACAAAAAAAACTCCGTCCGTTTGACGAGTGATCTTTATTAAATTAAAATGAAATTTCAAATTCACATTCTCTCTAGCGGGGTTAAAAGGGTAAAACTCTTAGGGTGTTACATATCCCACATTTCTTTTGCCGATTTGCATTGTGAAATCCTATGAAATTCATTTTTGGGCAAAGCGGAGAAGATGATATTTTTAGCTTTTAAATCATATGAGGCTTTCTTTTTATCATCTTCATTCCAACTTGTTCTAGGAATAACAACGGCTTCACCATTAACCACTCTTCTAGGAACATGTGGACCTTTTTCAATTGCATCCCAAATATCGGTATCTATTGCTTCTACAAAGACTCTCATCCTAACCTGAGGAAACCGCAATTGGTGGTTGGAGAGACAAAGGAACCCTAGGAATACACCTAGAAGGGGGGGTTGAATAGGTGTAAAAGAAACCTTGAAAGATTTTCGAACGAAACAAATCGAAACAATCAAAACAAATGATTTTTTGCAAATTCTACAGCACTTAATCGATTAACCTGAAATTTAATCGATTAACCTGCAATTTAATCGAGTACTAATCGATTAAACCTGAAAGTTCAAAAGTCCTTAATCGATTAAACAAACACTTAATCGATTAAATCTATCAGAAACTGAAAAATCACTTTTCAATTGAATACGAAAATCAATCAATCAACACTTAAGATCAGAGATACAACGAAAACAATTAACACCTATATTCTTATTGATTATCCTAGTTATGAAAATGATTTTCCCTTTATCAATTTGAACAATAAAGATTCAATTCAATCAATTATGAAAATCACTCTTTTCTAGGTTTTCAACCAAGAACACAATCAAATGACTTGAATATAAAGAGTAAGGGTTTAGAGATACGACACAGCGATTTATCCTGGTTCACTTTCATCCACTTGAAAGCTACATCCAGTCCCCTCTTCAACCAAGAGAGATTCTTCACTATGAGGAATTAGAGTTCTCAAATTACAAGTGATTGCCTCACAAGACTTCCTTCTTACTAGCCTACAAGAGATAACCGACACCCTTGCCTTGTAATCCTATTGATCTTCTCTCTAATCTAACCTCTACCCCTTGTTGATAATCGACACAACAAGTCTTCAATTGCTTGATGATAATCCACACACCAAGGCTTCTCCTTGCTTGATTCACAACCAAGACTTTCTTCAATTGCTTGAACTTTGCTTGATGATAATCGACACACCAAGGCTTCTTGTTTGTTGTAGTGGCTTGCCTTATTGCAAAGATTACAACTCAATGAATACACATAACAATCCTAATGAATCTCAATCAATAGCTATGACAAATCAAACAAGAGATTCAAAGGTTCTTGATCAAAGAATATGAAAATAGAAAAGCTTTGATCTTTGAAATTGAGAGAGAATAGAGTGACTTGATTCTTGTAAAATTGATTATGAAAGTGATCTCATTAATCACAAAGATTAGGAAAAGGTTTATATAGAATACCCAAAAGTTGTAACACTTGAAAACTGATTTTGAGAAGTGAAAATCGTATTTTAAAAAACCAGTTCAGCAGTACTTAATCGATTAAATCTTTACTTAATCGAGTACTAATCGATTAAATATGTTCTTAATCGATTAAACATGTCTGATACTTGTTTAAAACTTGTTTTCTCAAAACTAAACCTTTCCTTTAAAACCTTTAAGCCACCTATTGATTCTAGGTTAAGTGAAAACTCAAATTATGATTAAATCATGACTTATGAATGAGATTCACTACCCTCTAAACAAACTACCCAAATGAAAACCTATGAAGCTTGAGAGGCAAAAGATAAAACAAAAAACAATTACACTCAAACTTAAGTCTTCATGAGCTTGCTTTCTCTCTTCTTCATTTGATGTTTGTTGTTGCTTGTTGAACTTGAACTTGATCAACACATGATAGCTTGTTCAAAACACTTTGTCATTATCAAAACATTCATCATTGTACTTACAATCTCCCCCTTTTTGAAAATGACAAACCATGTTTTGAAGTTCTCCAAAAGTTCTTTGAAGTTGTTGATGCTTTAACAATTTGATCACTTGGTGAGACTCTTGCTCCCCCTCAATAAATGCTTTTGACATTTGAATCCAATTGAGATAAGCTTGATTCTCCCCCTATCTTCAACAACTTTGCTCAACCTACATAAAAACAATAAAAACAACCTTTCTCCAAACAAACATCTAAAAATCATATTATTTCTCCAACAATCATTTCTCCACCTTTGAGAAACATTCCAATCAATTTCAAAACATCATATTTCTCCCCCTTTGGCATTATCAAAAAGTAATATATACCAATTGAAATATAACATCTAAGCCAAGGTAAGAAATCAATGATCATTTCTTTACAACATTGATACCAATTGAACAAATACAATAGAACTATACTTTGAAATGTGATACCAATTGGCAAGAGAATATAACAATGAAATATGATACCAATTGAGAACTAAAATGTCATAATATCACTTAACAAAGAAGATATCAATTGTAAAGAAGTATCAATAATCACAAAAAATTTGATACCAAATGTGATATTTCTTTAATAACAACCAAAGCATGTCACTATATCATGATAACCATCTATGAATCTACTCAATGATACCAATTGAACTAATTAAACATTTAGAAAAGTAATACCAATTGAGAAGATACCATTTGAAGTTCACAAATCTAATAATATCACTTATACCAAATTGTAGGACTTCTTTTGAGACCAATTGAAGATGCAAATATGAATAACACTTGTAAGCTCTCTTTGCTCTTCAATCATACCTACAAAACAATCATGCTTTGCTTTTTGGTATCCAAATGGTTTTGGATCCATTTTTGTTAGTGTAGGGACTTTCACCCTTTCTCATCCAAACAAAATCTCCTTTAGGTATACCATGCACTTTAATATAACACACATTTGAAGTATGTCCATAAGTACCACAATAGAAACATGTTGGTGCATTTGAGAAATCAACTTTAGAAAAATCAACAACATTTCTATGAGAATTAATCTTAGCATTAGTATAACCCAAACCAAACTTGTTTGAATTTTCTCTTTGAAAATTTAACAATGTGCGCAATCTAATATCACCACTTGTGAAACTTGCAAGCTTATTTTTCAAAATAGCATTTTCATCTTTAAGCAACTTGCAATTCTCACAATCAACCACAACATTCACTCTACTAGCACAATCACAAGAAGAACTAGCATATATAAGATCAAGAGTTTCATTTTCAAGATTAAGCTCATCAACTTGTTTTTGAAGATCTAAAATCTCTTTTTGATGTTTCAAAATGAGCTTCTTTCTTTCAATGTTTTTCAAAGCTAGTTTTTCAAGTTGTTCATGCATTTCTTCATAAGCATTATATAACAATTCATATTTACAAGAAATTTCGGATTTAGTATGACTTACATCGCTTTCCTCGCTTTGATAACTTGATTCATCATTTGAACTTTGTTCTTCATCATCTACTAGAGTTATCAAGTTGAGACAAGCGGCTTCTTCATTATCCGATGAACTACTCGATGTGCTTTTCTTCTCTTCTACATCACTATCCCAAACTATGTATGCTCTTTTAGATTTAGAATTTTTCTTGTCTTTCTCCTTCTTCTTGAGATACCTAGAGCATGAATACTTGAGATGTCCGGGCTTTCCACATTCATGGCAAACTACACCTTCTTTTGATGTCTTGGTCTTGTAGTGTGGGGAATCCTTCTCTTTACTTTTGTCCTTGTTCAACCTTCCTTTTCTCCTTAGAAACTTGTCAAACTTCCTTAGCAAAAGTTTCATGTCTTTTTCATCAACATCGGAATCGGAATCTTCACTATCATCATCATCGAAACTTTCTTTCTTTTTGTATCCACTTTTGACTTTAAGAGCAAGTCCCTTTCTTTCTTTGTTCTTATCCGACTCTTCATTGATACTTAATCGTCCAAGCTCCATTTCATGTTCTTGAAGCTTTCCAAAGAGTGTTGCTAGATCCATAGCATCCAAATTCTTAGATTCAACAATAGCCGTTACTTTTGGTTGCCAATTCCTGTCTAAACATCTCAACACTTTGTTAGAAAGTTCACCTTGTAAGAAAGTCTTACCAAGAGCAAGTAAATGGTTAATAATATGAGTAAAACGCTTTTGCATATCATTAATAGATTCATTTGGAAGCATTTGAAACAATTCATAATCACGCATTAAAGCATTCAATCTAGCTCTCCTAACCTCACTAGTTACTTCATGAGTCACTTGTAAAGTGTCCCACATTTCCTTAGCACTAGAACATTGAGAAACTCTAAAGAACTCGTCATAGGATAAAGCTGAGGTAATGATATTCTTTGCTTTATAATCATATTGAACTTTCTTTTTATCATCATCCTTCCACTTATCCTCGGGGATCAATTGTTCTACACCTTCAACTAAACTAGAGGGGATATGAGGACCTTTTTCAACTACTTTCCAAATTTCACTATCTATGGCTTGGATAAAGATTTTCATTCTAACATTCCAATATGCATAGCCTTCTCCGGCAAACAATGGAGGACGATTTATTGAACAACCTTCACCACCAAAGGAATTCGTAGAACCCATTGCGATTTTCTTAAAGGATCTTTATGAAAAAGCTCTTATGCTCGTGTCTTTCGACCGAGCTCTGATACCAATTGAGGAAACCGCAATTGGTGGTTGGAGAGACAAAGGAACCCTAGGAATACACCTAGAAGGGGGGGTTGAATAGGTGTAAAAGAAACCTTGAAAGATTTTCGAACGAAACAAATCGAAACAATCAAAACAAATGATTTTTTGCAAATTCTACAGCACTTAATCGATTAACCTGAAATTTAATCGATTAACCTGCAATTTAATCGAGTACTAATCGATTAAACCTGAAAGTTCAAAAGTCCTTAATCGATTAAACAAACACTTAATCGATTAAATCTATCAGAAACTGAAAAATCACTTTTCAATTGAATACGAAAATCAATCAATCAACACTTAAGATCAGAGATACAGCGAAAACAATTAACACCTATATTCTTATTGATTATCCTAGTTATGAAAATGATTTTCCCTTTATCAATTTGAACAATAAAGATTCAATTCAATCAATTATGAAAATCACTCTTTTCTAGGTTTTCAACCAAGAACACAATCAAATGACTTGAATATAAAGAGTAAGGGTTTAGAGATACGACACAACGATTTATCCTGGTTCACTTTCATCCACTTGAAAGCTACATCCAGTCCCCTCTTCAACCAAGAGAGATTCTTCACTATGAGGAATTAGAGTTCTCAAATTACAAGTGATTGCCTCACAAGACTTCCTTCTTGCTAGCCTACAAGAGATAATCGACACCCTTGCCTTGTAATCCTATTGATCTTCTCTCTAATCTAACCTCTACCCCTTGTTGATAATCGACACAACAAGTCTTCAATTGCTTGATGATAATCCACACACCAAGGCTTCTCCTTGCTTGATTCACAACCAAGACTTTCTTCAATTGCTTGAACTTTGCTTGATGATAATCGACACACCAAGGCTTCTTGTTTGTTGTAGTGGCTTGCCTTATTGCAAAGATTACAACTCAATGAATACACATAACAATCCTAATGAATCTCAATCAATAGCTATGACAAATCAAACAAGAGATTCAAAGGTTCTTGATCAAAGAATATGAAAATAGAAAAGCTTTGATCTTTGAAAATGAGAGAGAATAGAGTGACTTGATTCTTGTAAAATTGATTATGAAAGTGATCTCATTAATCACAAAGATTAGGAAAAGGTTTATATAGAATACCCAAAAGTTGTAGCACTTGAAAACTGATTTTGAGAAGTGAAAATCGTATTTTAAAAAACCAGTTCAACAGTACTTAATCGATTAAATCTTTACTTAATCGAGTACTAATCGATTAAATATGTTCTTAATCGATTAAACATGTCTGATACTTGTTTAAAACTTGTTTTCTCAAAACTAAACCTTTCCTTTAAAACCTTTAAGCCACCTATTGATTCTAGGTTAAGTGAAAACTCAAATTATGATTAAATCATGACTTATGAATGAGATTCACTACCCTCTAAACAAACTACCCAAATGAAAACCTATGAAGCTTGAGAGGCAAAAGATAAAACAAAAAACAATTACACTCAAACTTAAGTCTTCATGAGCTTGCTTTCTCTCTTCTTCATTTGATGTTTGTTGTTTCTTGTTGAACTTGAACTTGATCAACACATGATAGCTTGTTCAAAACACTTTGTCATTATCAAAACATTCATCATGGAACTTACATAACCTTCAAATAAGAATAATCTTCACCATTGAAGAATGGAGGTCGGTTAAGAGACATAGACCCTTCTTGTTGATTGCTAGAGCCCATTGTTTCCAAAAGGATCTTTTTCGAAAAAGCTTTTACGCTCGATCTTTCGACCGAGCTTTGATACCACTTGTTGGAAACCAACAAGCGGGCTTAGCAATTACTAGAGGGGGGTGAATAGTAATATGGAAGCAACAGTGACTAATTTTCGGTGCAATTAAAAGATAATTGATCAAATGCTTGTTTTTCTGAAACTAGGCAATTTACTCGAGTGAAATGAAGAACACTCAAGTGAAATGCTACGAAATACTCGAGTGAATTGTAAAACACTCGAGTGTTTTATGCAGAACAGCAAAGAGCAATTTCAGAGAAATTTAGCAAAATGATTCAATTTCTTAAAGACTAATCCAGAGCTAATATAAATCAAAGTAGATGGCAATTAAACTAAGTTAAAACAAGTTAATTGCAACCAATTGCTACTAGAAATATAAAAGCCCCTTTCTAGAGAACTTAGGGTTTGGTTTTTCTTGAAATCTAAGAAAGCTATAAAAGAAAGAGACAACACCAATTTTATCCTGGTTCACACTCAATATAGAGTGCTAATCCAGTCCCCCTAATCAACTTAGGAGTTTCTACTAGTAATCAAATTGTTAGAAATTACAAGGATAAATTGAGATTCCTCACTCAATCCTAACCCTTTTCAAGAGTGTACCAAACTCTTGAAATTTCTACCCCAACTTGATTTGGTGATGAAGAGTCCCTTCTTCTTAAGCTCCTTGGAACCTCCAAGAGCCCACCAAGCTAAGAATCCTCTTAGTCTTTGTGCTTGAGAACCTCCCAAGGCTTGAGAACTTGGATACCTCACCAAGTACTTGGATACCTCACCAAGATTTTCTAAACAAGCTAAAGTGTTTGAGTGTTTGAGAATTTTACAACAAATAATTCTCTTACAAATGAAGCACACTCTCTTAACTCACTAAGACAAATAATAAAGATGAATGCTTGGTTGAGTTTAGAGAGAAATGATTTTTAACACTTGAGAGAGAGAGAATCAATGAAAGAATGTAAGCTTGTTGTTACCAATAAAGTCCACTATTCAGAATATATCTAAGGGGACAAAAGGGAAGGAAAAACCAAGTTATTCCTCCTTTTTGTCCTCTTCTAACGTTTAAAAAATTTGCTGTCAGACCTAAAATACTCGAGTCTTTTTGGAAACACTCGAGTGTTTTAGTCAACTCTGATAGTGTTGCCTTCTTACTTTATCCAACAGCTATATTACTGAAAATTCATAAATCACTCGAGTGAATTGAGAATCACTCGAGTGAATTGATCAGTGTTGGAAAAATTAAGTTTTTCTAACATTGTTTTCAATTCTCTTCTCAAGTCTAATTGGTTTTAATCTCAACCTTTCATGCATGAATATTATTTGACCTTATGTGAGAAAAAAAACCTAAACTACCCACTCTCATAAGGAAGTAAAATACATTAAGAATAAATGAGAATGAATAATTAAACTAAGCACTTGATCTTCTTTATTGTTGGGCTTGCATTCTTCAAATTAAGTCCATAATTTAATTACATTGTCATCATCAAAATTAATTCACCTTAATCGGAGACTTGATTTTACAAAGGAAAGGAGAACGCAGTGAAAGGAAAGGAAAGGAGAACGCAGTTGAGAGAATGATAAAGCAGTGAAAGGAAAGGAGAAGGCAGCAGCACACCGCCGCTCCTCCACCACCGCCGTGTCCTAGCGCTATCCCACCGCCGCTTGTAGAAGATAGGAGAACGCAGCAGCGCACGAACAAAGCAGTGAGGAGATAGGAGAACGCAACAGCACACCGCCGCTCCTCCACCACCGTCGTGACCCGGCGCTCGCCCACCGCCATCACGCCTACGGGAGCCTGCCTCTCTCAACCATCGTCTCACACGTTCATGGCCACTACATCCCAGTTGGACAAACCCTAAATCCCCAAATTCTTCAACGGTGCCTTCCATCAAAATTGTTCAAGGTATCAATATCTTGAATTTCATTATGTTCTTGTTCATGTTCTTCCTCCCCTGATTTATGATTGTGATGGTGATTATGATTATGAATAATGCCTTGTGATGGTGATTATGATAATGCCTGATTATTTGTATGCAATGTACAAAACACAGACTAAGGCAATTTTCCAAAAAAAAATCAATTTCACATAAAATGTATGTGCCTTATATGTATCATTGTAGGATTTTATTTTAAGTAACAAGCTTATGCAAAAGAGGAGGGTCTATTAAAGATTTTTGCACCATGTCTCTTTAGGATGCTATTTTAATCTTACGAAGCATTTCTGATGTGATTGCATGCATGACTTCATCGCTAATTACCAGGGTATGAATAATTCCACTTCTGAATTCTGATTATATTATAGCAAACGACTTAAGCAATAGAGGAAGGCTATGGAAGAGTTCTTCACCATTCATCTTAGCATATGCCATTTCTAAACTTAGATAGAGCTTGTGATATGATTATATGCATGGCTTCATTGCATGTCACGTTGCTGTATTACTGTCGGCATTGCTTGTGCTACTAAATTCACTTAGGCAAGATTAATTTCATAGGCTAATTAGGAAGCATTTGAGTTAAGCCTTTGGCAATTTAAAGTTTGGTCCTTTTGAAATTTTGTACCAAGAAAGTAAGAACTACATAATCTAGAAAAATCTACTTGCTCATATTCTTCTGATTCTGAAAGAAGGTTTAGAAATGGTTGTTTAGGCTTGAAAATGGCTTTGAGAACAGATGTAGTTCAGATGCGAACAGTTGCTTTGTAACTTGGCTTCAATTTGTTCTATTAATTGTAAGTTGTCATCTCATTCCTCTCCCATCTATTATGAAAATTTGAAAACACAACATGCTTAAAAGTCAAAAAATCAATGGTTTAAATGTCAAGACCCTCATGCTCTCAAGCTCTTTCGCATGCTTCTGTAATAGCTGTCTAACTTGATTTTCCTCTAGCATTCTGATCCTCCTGGAACGAATCTGAGATTGAACTCGAGCTAAAGTTTTCATAGAGCGGAGGGTACTTGTGGCTAGGCGCTTTACAATGGCCCCTTCCATCAATGATTTCAACCTGACCAGTCCTCTTAAAGCATGCAACGCCCTTCTTGCCTATATGATTAATTTAGGTCAAAGTGTCACCAATTGAGTTTGGCTATGATTAATTGACTCTTATTGCTTTTCCTTTTCCTTTTCAGGTCCTATAATTTGCTTTTCCTCTTCCTTTTTCAGGTTAATAGCATTGCTGCAAGCTCAATTACCAAGCTCAATTATTGAAGACAAACTGAACTAAAAGAGCTATTGAAGAAGCAAAAGGAGTTGTAGCACCTAAGGATCCAACAAAGAAGACCAATTATTTTAATGTTAGACTAGTTGTTCAATATAATGTAAAAGTTCCATTTAGAAATTACAATGTCATATCTCAAGAACATGTACTTCTTTATTATTAATGAAATTTTAACTTATTGAAATCATTGTGATTTGGAATTATACAAATTGAACAAGCTCGTGGCACTCCTTAATCTATGTTATTTGTATATTCTTGTTAGATGATTTTCCCTATATTAGTTATAAATTTCTGTTACTATTTGAAGTTCACAAATATGTAGATCACCCTTTGGTATACATGTTGCTAGTTTCCCTGATTTCAAATTTCTTTCTTGCTTATTTTCAATAAGATTTGGTTTTGCTAAATTGCAGGGATAGAATGGGAGAGTGAAATAAATAAAACAAGGGTCAAACATTTTAAATATAGCTCAGAGTCACTTTTTTTAGTTCTTTTTCTCTTCTGCTGCATCAACTCAATGACTACTGGAAATCCAAACCCTTGAGCTCATAGAACTCATAATTTATTTCATATGATATAATTGAACCAAACATCATCCAGTGAAATATCAAATCATAAAACTCTTATAATTTTATGAATCTTTCTAATACAATTGAATCAAACATGTTCAAAATTAAATCATAAAAAAGTTGGAGTTTCTAAGTGAACTTCTTTAATCTTCCTGAGTTCTTGTATTTCCTCCCTGAAGAAAAAAAAGTAATAAAACACTTATTAGTTTTAAAATATGCAAACTTAGTAAAATTTATGCTATGTTTAGTCATAATCTCATACCTTGTTAGCAGGGCATTTCCTTATTATGTCATGACCCTTTTCATGACAAGCACTACATGTTCGCGTTCGTATTTGAGACTGATATTTGTAGCCACTTTTGGTCTTCCTTTTGTCCTGATATTTGTTGGATCACGGATCATGATATTTGAATTTTCCAAACCTTGACTTGCATTGATGGTTGAATCAACCTGACTGCAATGTTGTGTAACTCCATCTGATACTGCCTTCATGATAGAAATTTTTTCAAATCCTTCTTGCAAAAGATCTACACCAATTTGGAAGAACTCTCGCCTACTAGTTATCTTATCGAAGAAATTATTAAGCAAAGTTCAAAAACTCCAAATCTCCATGGGGTTAGTGGTTTCTCAATCGACTCAACATTTGTCTCTGTCAGACTACCAAGACATGTAGTGCTATAACGAACACCCAGTGTTTTCTTAAACAATTTTTGTTTCATGATATAAAAAATGTGTTCACAAAGTAATCCCCAAGTCTCAAACTTTGCACAACTACATTTAAAATCCAAATTAGACACATTAACATCTACATTGTGTGAAACAACTTTTCCTCTACAACTATACGATACCTCGTAAGTGGTAAAATCTCTTTCCTTCCTTAATTTTTTATGCTCGCAACTCCAAACTTGTTTAAATTCTTCAGCTACAAGGTTAAAAATGTTCCTCGTATACACATTTCATGCATGTGCCTCAATCTCACTCAAATGTTCCAAGTCAGGACGGGTTCTCATACAAACAAAGTCCTCACTCTCCTCTTTTGATCGACGATCCGCCAATGCCTTATCATATTGATCAACAAATTCATCTAGCGGAGTGTACTATGTACAAAGTGATCAAAAAAAGCATTCATGCTTTCGCTTCTTTGACTTGATTTCATCCCTAACATAAATAAAATAATATTCATCAATGTAACTCGCGTAAGGTTTTTTTCATACATATACAAAATAAGTTAAATTTGAACAAACAATACTACTATCTCCGTTTCACTTTAAGTGTCTTTTTAACATCAAAACTTTGTTTCAAAATAAATGTCTTTCTACCAAATCTAGGCAACATTTAATACTATTTTTCCTTATTTACCCTTATCTTAAAATACTACTACTACATTTATTTTACATAGGAAATCCCACAGCACGATTTTAATATTAATGGAGTTGCTCTTTTAGTTTTGAAATTTGTAATGCTACTTTGTAAATTGCATGGTATTTATGATAACATTAAATAATATTATGATAAAGAAATTTATTAAAAAGGGTAAAAATGGTAAAAAAAATATGCATTTCTTGCCCTACCATCAGCCCAGAAAATACTACGACAAACACTATTCTCATCAATCTCAAACGCATAAAGAAATTAAGAGTCATTAGCTTGTCTCTCCAAGAATTTGTTAAGAACACTCATACATTCTTTTCCAATATTATTTTTCCTATTCTCTCTCAATTTCCCAGCTACTTGATTTGGTGTCACCAAAACTGATTCTTCATTCATGACAATTACAATACGTGAAATTTGTGCTGGAGCTAACCCACAACCATGAATGCTATCTACAAGATTCTTAATGCAAGGTTTCTTATGCGCCTTGTTGTGAGAACGCAATTGACATTTTTTGGATGGTCTATCTATCAAATCATGGTTATATGTATTAGAATACTTTTGCACCACCCAATTCGCCTCTTTTGTTCTATCGATATGCATGAGCGCCTTACACGTTTCCCTTCCATCTTGACGACATTTTACTTCTTTTCCTTCAAGTCTCTTATTCGGTTTTTCAAAGCTCTCCTTATTACAAACAAAATGATACTTTGTGACTATTTCACTATTTTTTTGATTTATAATTCCAATTTTTTCGAATTGCAAAAGCCTCTCTGAATGCAAATGCATTGTAAAAATCATAAGCTTTTTGATCAGTTTCAAATATCATACCAACATGTGGGTCCTCAAAAGAAGTGATGTTCTCATCAAATTTTGGTCTAACTTGAGAATGTTCCCCTTCTCTCATCCCATTCCTCATATGATTTTCAGAAATTTCATCTTCATTGAGAGACATTCCCTGCGTAGTTCAAAAAGAAAATAATTATTCAATGAATTTGGCGACTCAATCCTTTCTTATATTATTCAATGAATTTGGTAATTAAAAAAAAAGCCTTGAAAATAAAAAGTAAACCATGAGCCAAGCAAAGCTACATTTGTGAGCACTGAGAAAGAATAGAAAATGTTACGGTTTCGGCGTATACGAATTGGTGATATTGCTTTGAGAATGTAGTGGGTAAATTCTATATTATCACCAAATTCTTATTTAGATAATAGTGGTGATACATTAATCCTTGTTTATGTAGCATGGGTGATACATTAATTCTTGTTTTCTCTTCACTTAATCCTTGTTCACATAACAATGGTGGCAGAAGAGGGAAATTCCGATGGTGACTGTACCTTCAAGCGGCGGTGGGATAGCGCCGGGTCATGGCGATGGTGGAGGAGCGGCGGTGTGCTGCTGTGTTCTCCTATCTCCACACTGCTTTGTCGCTCTCTTCTTTGACTGTACCTACAAGCGGCTGTGGGATAGCGTCGGGGCACGGCGGTGGTGGAGGAGCGGTGGCGGGATAGCGCCGGGAGACAGTAGTGATGGAGGAGCGGCGGTGTGGTGCTGCGTTCTAGCTCCTTTCCTTTCACTGCTTTGTCGTTCTCTCAATTGCGTTCACTGAGTTCTCCTTTCCTTCTCTCTGTTTTATTTGCTTTGTTTTTTTAATTAAAAAAGCTTTAAAATTTAAAACCACATGTCAGTTTATTAGTGGGTTAAGTAGAGAAGAGATACTTTATTCTGTATAATCCAATACATGCGTAAAAACAAAGAATTCAATTTTTTTTACATAAAATTTAGTTTTAATGATATTCATCTTCTTCAACCCAAAACCCGCACCGCCTTATTACCGGCAATGTTGCTTTCACCTTCGTCACCAGCCCAACCAACCTCTTCGATCTCTCCCTCTTTTAGTCAATTTTTGTTGCCCTTTGTCAAGAGCATTGCCTTTGATATATGGAGCAATATAATAGACAAAACTGTTTATCAATCCTTCAAAAACCTTAGCTTATTGCTCATGCATCCTTTGAAAATGAAAATGTAGATATGAAACGAATACAAAAAGACTGTGACATAGTGGATCCGGTAAGGATTTGAACCCCTAACATAAAATTTGATTCAAAACCATTTAGCCTTCTTAAAATGCTAGTTTATATGTTATGTGGCATTTTTTATATTGGTATTCATTGAGTAAAAAAAAAAAGAATTGTGTTTCTTCTTCGTTTCATATCCTTTAAAAAGTGAAACCCTAGATTCTTTTTCTATCAAGCGATGACAATGGCTTGAATGCCCTTCGCCATCACCATGAAACCCACTTATCCCCTTCCTCGATCAATGGCTTGTTGTTGCAGTCAAACTCTATAGGGAAACATGGCTGTTAAGTAGTAACACTCATCATTTTACCACCATAGAATTTGCCATAAAACAACAACCGAAAAGTTAAAAAATATATAGTGCCTTGCAAATTGGAATGATAAGAAAATGCAGTCTTTGAAATAATAATTCTAATAGTTTTCTAGAAAAACATGGGTATTTAGATATCAACCATTATATTTTCACAACTTTTTTTTTAAATTTTTACACTCTCATTTACACCTCATTTTTTTTTCTATCTCCTTCTTCATTTCACATCACATCATTGATCACTATCTTCTCTTTTTATCTCTATACTCTTTACACCTCATACACCTCCTGCACCTTAAAATGGGATTTGGGAGTATCATTTTTAAGAGTAATATGTTAGATTGGACCCTGACTTAGTAGGCACCGGTCAGTTTCGTCCCCGAGATTATCGAAATTAAAAATTAGTCCTTGAGATAGTCAAGTTAGTCCCTGTCGTTAGTGGTCCTTAACGGTCAACCCACCACGTTAACTAACGAATGGCCAAAACGACGTCATTTTGGCCTTTCTTTTTTTTAAAAAAAATCCTAAATCATCTCATCCAACGGCTATAATCTTACTTCCCTTCATCAAACGATAAAAAGTTCGTTTTCAACCTCTAATCTCAGGGACCAATCTGACCTTTTTTATTGTGAGGTGGGATTATAGTCGTTGGATGAGATGATTCAAATTATTGGTCCCTGGCATTAAGTTTTTTTTTTAAAGGCTAAAACGATGTCATTTAATTTTGGCCACCCGTTGATCAACGTAGGTTGACCGTTAAGGACCACTAACGGTAGGGACTAACTTGACTCACGTCTTGCTATCTCAAAAACTAATTTATAATTTCGATAATCTTAGAGACGAAATTGATCGATGCCGATAAAATCAGGGATCAATCTGACATATTAATCTTTTTTAGATGTTAGACTTCCTTTATCTTTTCTATTATGTCTCAATGAAAGTTACTAAATTCATGGCTTTATGGGCTCGAGCATAATTGTCTTGTATAGGTAGATAATACCTATAATATAGACAAAAAAGTCATAACTTTTTCTAATATACATTTGTTTTTGTTAATAATTTCCAATGTTTTAAAAATCGGCAGGATCAGTTGGTTCAACCGAGAAACTGATGAACCATGCAGACTTCAGATCAAATCTAACAACAAAAACTGCAGTTTCAAGAAATCAGTACTGAATCGGGTGAACTGGTAAGAAATCGATAAAACCAGTGAAAGCAAAAACTACTACTGCTAGATCGGTTTTGGAAAATACAACAAGGATTACAAAACCAGGAAGGAAAAAAGTGAGATTTAGCTTGTTAAGGACAAAAAAGAAGGGAAAATGACTAAAATTAAGTGATGGAAGGGGAGAAAAGAGGGGGATGATTAACTTCATCCAAAATAACAACTTTTCTTTCTCTCTTTAATTTTAGGTTTCCACACATTGTCGTCGCCTCTACGCAGTTCTTAGTGTTTGGTTTTTAGTCTATTTGAATAACTTGCCCTGGGTTCTACAGTTCTACCCAATTTTTCTTTTTGGCTACTGCCAACAAACGGGCCCTTTGTTAGTCAAAGCTCATTTCTATTATATTAGGTGAGGGGAATTCATTTTTCGACCTTCCATTTACTTCGCTAACCTCCTTTATACGTTGGGGGTCAGCATATATGTGCAATGTTTTGTTCATTTCGCTGACCCCCCAGCATATGTATAAAAAAATGCACATATGCTGACACCCAACATACGTGTAAAGGGGGTCAATAAGGAATCTGGGGTCAAAAAATGAAAACCCTTAAGTGAGGGATTAAGTTGTTTCCTTTTCTTACTTCTTTTAAAACCAAAATTGCAGAACATAAAAAAAAAATGTTTTACTTCTAACACAATTACATGCTGTTGAGTACTTGTTAGTTTAATTTTTTATTTAACATATTACAAAATATTATATTTTACATATGATGTTTTTTTAATGTAAGTCTTATGAGCATATTAATAAATTGATATTTGATATGTCTGCATTTAAAATCGAAGCATTTATATATAAAATTTATATGCATTTATTATACTAATTTCCTCTACAAACTTAGCAAATATTAATTTTTTAACATGTATTTTAAGGCACGCATTAAAAAACCCTTGAATATAATTATCAAGGGTTTAATCACAGTTTAACGACGGTTGAATCATTAAAACTCAAATTACTATCTTCATCACCGATTTGATGATTGGTCTGATTTTCAAAACATTGATAATTTTATTAAAAGATTGTTTTCCTGAAAACAAACAGTAATAGTATATATTTATATTTTAAAAAACATCCTGTTTTCGGATACCACAAGAATCTGGACTACTCCGGATTTGACTGACAAATACGGCAAGGGTCTCTCACGCTGTTGCAACTCCAAGTCTTCAATAGTCTTTCTGTTAATAGTGCACTTGTTGCTAACTTTTAAGATAAGGTAAACTCATTGTGTATTTGCACTTTTTTTTTACGTTGGTTTTGAAAATACTTTTTTATTTATTAAAAAAGTTCTAAAATTCATTTTTTATTGTATAATTTAAAAAAAAAGTGAAGAATGCAATTTTTTAGATTTTTTATTATGAATTCAATTACACCAAGATTATATATTTTGGATGAGAAATAAGAAAGCTGTTATGGAAAACTTTACAAATTAAAACAAAAATTCAGGACAAAATAAAAAAATATTTAAAATTAGAAATCACTAATTTTACAAAAAAATTCCAAAACAAAAATATATTTTAAAAATTCTTAAAGTATTACCATTCCAAAAATACTCATCATTTAATGGGGTTGATAAAAAGTTGTTAAAGAATAAAGTCCTTGAAAGGAAAAAATAATACTTAATAATATTACTACTTGTGATTTCTAAAACGAAACGTAACTTGAAACAGAAATAAATAAACCTTTTGAAGACGGAAGAAGCATGTATTTGAAACGAAAGTATAAATTATCATAATTTTTTCCACTGCTTGCATACTTTTTGTAAAACAGCCTAAACCAGTTGTTCAATAATTTTCTGATTTATGCAAAAAAATTAATTTATTAAGTCATTTGTTCAGTTGGGAGATTACTGTGAAAAAAATATGTAAATACATTTTTTTTATGATTGAATATTTATCGATACGAGCATGATAATGAATTTTTTAAATACTATTTGTATAAAATTGGTGTTCCTTTAGGATGATATTTTTATCATATCTACAAGTTAATAAATATTTCTCTAACCACATGTTCAAATAAATACAAATTAATATTATATATGTCAAAGACAAAGACAAAGACAAAGGGAATAATATATTTAAGTAATTCAGTTACTCGACGTAGAAAGCCGTACTCTTACACGTCTATTTTTACTCTATATGAAATTAAGTAACCATTGGGATATGTATGTGCCAGGCTGGGATTTGGATTGGAAATACCGAAATAGTACTCCCTCAATCTTGAACTAATTTAAGTTGATTTAGGCCCATTTGAGTAAACAGCTTATTGAAGCACTTTTGAAATGAGAGTTTAACATATAAGAATTTATGATATAAGTACTTAAAATTAATAAGTTTTTTGCGTTTAAATGCATATTTTAAAAAGTACTTATAGAATTAAACTGTTTGTATACACAACTACTTAAGCACTTATACAATTCTTGAAAATGAATTATGAATTAACTTGTTCAATGTAATAAACTTATTATCATATATACCACATAATTATTAAAAATAAATTTTTTGATTATTAGATTATAGTAAATTTATTTTGTCTCATAAGTTATGTACTTTTAGAAATTTAATATAGCTAAACTACTCATTTGGTCATTTACTTAATTTCAATTTCAAATTGGTCCCTTACGTTTTTTGGGTTTCATATTGGTCCCTTATGTTTCTTTCAGCTATCAATTTGGTCCTTGAATCACTATTCATGCATCCTATGTGGACCAATATGATGTGGACACGTGTCATTTTCTCTCTGCAAGAATGTATATGTGGACCAATATGACATTGACATGTTGGATGAATAGTGATTCAGGGACAAAATTGATAGCAAAAAGAAATATGAGGAATCAATATGAAACCAAAAAAACCTAAGGGATCAATTTGAAACTGAAAAATATAATAAGGTAAGGGACAAAATGAATAGTTTAACCAATTTAATATTTATTTATACTTTTATGTTTACAAACATACCAAATTTTTCACCAGCCATTTTTTTATTTATTTTTAATATAATTTTATAAATTTATTATTACTCTCATTCCTATTATTAAATGGGATAATTTAGTCAAAATATACTAAATTCTTACCTCATTTACTTATTTTTTAATCTATGTGCAATGGTTAAAATGAAATAACTTATGGGACAAAGGGAAAATTAATTTAGGATGTTTCAAACTTATGTATGTGTATAAGATAGGATATTGTTAACTAGTATCTTAAGAGTAATAAAAAATGAATCCATTATGCGAAAACTTGTATTGAAAATTTAAGTTCATTATTTCTCAATATTTTAAATTTAGCATTTTCAAAATAAAACACTTTCTTAACTAGACACTCTTTGATTAGCATATTTCTATAATATAATCCAATTTTAAAAGAACAATTTTTTATTGAAAAAGGATATATTTAATAAATTAAAAAATAATTATTTAATTTCGAATTAAATTTTATTTTAATATTATATTATTTTATTTATTTCATGCATAAGTTAGAAAAATTCATTATTTTATTATATTAAACTCATAACTATAAAATCAATTAGTTTAACCTATACACTTAGTGCATAAAATAAATTAATTTTGAAAACTAAATTAATGTGAAAAGATGTTGTATATTATGAACAATTTGTATTTATCTAATAAGTGGATGACTCTATCATTGTTTGAGTTTATCCCTACTTTATGTTTATCTTTAGTTGAAACAAATTCATGATAGGGTTTCATCTTTTCCTATTTTAAAATATGACTCATATGTATTGTAAACTTTTCCCCAAGAAATGTAATACAATTTCTCCCTACTTCTCTTTTCTCCCTCAATCTCTTATATCTTCATATTTTCATTAATTCATAACATGTTATCAACACGATCGTTCTAACTCTTTAAAATGTATTGAAACTCTTTAAAAGGTGTTAAAACTAATTCATCAAAGGGTGTTGAGGCAAGGTAAACTTTAATATTGTTAATGTTTAATTTATTTATTTATTTTTATTCTTTTGATATATAATGTATTGATCCCGAAGTATCATTGTCATATGGAACATGAACATTTTACAAGAGATACAAGTTTACGGAGAATTAGACTATTTATCATGTTCATAAAAAAAAGAGTTCCTGGAAATTCATCGTATGCAAACAGAGAAGAATGAGATTTATAGCTCTGCTCCATAATTTTATTAAATTAAAAGAGTATCCGTAGTACTCATCAGATGCAAACAGAGCAGAAACAGATTTATAGCTCTGCATCAGAATTTTACCAAATGAAAAGAGTGCCCGCAATACATTGTAGAGAATTTCACCAAAGGAAAAAAAAAGTAGTACTAGATCATCACCATAGTTAATGAATCAAGTTCACTAGATGATTTGGGTCTAATATATGATGTTTTTGGGCTTAATTTCACTTCTTTTTGCTATGGTTTTGACTTGTTTCTCTTGTAAATATAGGTAATTTGTATTAGTTTTAGGAATTTTTGTATTATAGAGTCCTTTGAACGTTTTGATCCGTTTTGGGTATGTTTCAGGTGCTTTTGGAGCTTTATTTGGAGAAAATATTATTGGAGCTGAGAAGAGCATGAGAAGACCTTGAAATTGACACAAGAACGGAGAGAAACGGAGTCGAAAATTATTGTACACGCCCAAGCGCATGGAGCCGCGCCCAGGCGCGCGTGCATCGTTAATTACTGGGTGATCAGATAGGGCGCGCCCAGGCGTGCAACCCCATACGCCCAGGCGCGCGTGACTCGAAGAGGCCCAATTGGGCTAATTTATGAGCAATTTTGGTGGATTCTATTAGGATTTGTATTTTATGTATTTATTCTGCGTTTTAGAATTAGGTTAACAGTCATTAGAGAGTTTTTAGAAGGGAGATTACACAATTTAGGAGCAATTTGAAGGAGGAATCCAGTGAAGATTGAAGATTCAGAGCAGAATTAGTGGTAATTTAGGAATGAATTCCATTATTTCAGTTTTGTTTCTTTCTTCTATGATGTGCAACTAAACACTTGTGTTAGGAATATGGTGGATTTGCATGGATAATTAGTTTAATTTATGAATTAGTGTTTTTCCAGTTTTAAATCATGTGTTTGATTGTGTTTTTAATGTTATGCATGAACTTGATCAATTTGTGTTTTGGATCTCTAAATTTTGAATTGGAAAATTAGGATTTAGAATAGGTCATGCAATCAAACAGCAAAATTATCCAACTTGTAGGAATACTTTTGGATTTTTATGTAACTTTTCATAAATTCACTGTTCTTAATCAAGGTTATTCAATGGGTTAAATTTATAAGGAATTAGGATTTATCAAGTTGAATAATAAACAGTAATTACATAAGAGGAATCTAGTAATTGCTAATTTAGGAGTTTGTTCATGATTTAAAGGAAAAACAATATTTCAGAATTAATTAATGATGCCTTCAATGAAACTAAGTTCCTAACCACTTTTCTTCCATAAACTTTATTATTTTATTTTTCAGTATTTTATTTTTAATTTTATTCAAAATTCAGATTTAAATAGTAATTTAATTTAATAGATTGGACTTAAAACTAATCTTAGGTGAAAGTAATTGAACAATTTGCAATCCTCGTGGGACGATAATTTCACTTACATTATATCACTATTGTACGATCTATTATACTGCTAGAGAGTCCAACAAGTTTTTGGCGCCGTCGCCGGGGATTGAAATTCGTTTCAATTTATTTTCGACACTTAGCAGTAGTTTTTAGTTTAAATTATTTTTTTAATTTTTTTCTTGTTCATTACTTTCTTAACCGGTGTTCAAAGAAATAAAAGAAAAGGAGCAAAGAAATAAGATGGTCAATTCAAGGATGTAGAGACTCTTGAAGAGTCCTTAGACATAATTAATAGTTCAGTTCAAGAAGAAACTCAGGTACCTGAAAAGTGTGAAAACAAAGAGATCTCAATAAATTATGTCATGACTGAAATACAATGGAACCGAAATGAAGTCAACATTGATGATGCTTTTACATATGATATAACGCTTAAATGATATTAAATGAGGATCATGCATCAAAGTCTATTAAGGAATATAGACAAAGAAATGATTAGCCAAAATGGAAAGCCACAATTGAGGCATAATTGAATTCGCTTGGAAAGCGACAGGTATTTGGACCTATAGTCCGTACATCTAAAGGTGTAAAGTCAAATGGATACAAGTGTGTTTTTGTACATAAGCGAAATTGTAAAGAATAAATTATGAGATATAAAGCAAGATTGATTGCCCAAAAAATTTCACAAACACCTAGCATTGATTATGAGGAATAATACTTCCCTGTGGTGGATGCAAATTGATTAGTCTGACAATATAAAAAGAATTCAATTTGTGTCAAATGATGTTATAACCTATTTCTATGGCTAACTTGATTAATATCATATATATATATATATATATATATGAATACCCCTTAAGGATTCAATATGCTCAAAGCATGTGCTTGAATTATTTAATATGGTTGAACCATATCCATGGATCATTAAAATATTTGAAGCATAAAGTGTAAAATGTCGACATATGCACTTTAATTTGTTAAATTGAAAAAAAAATGCAAGAATTTTGAACCTGTAGTTCAAACCCGAAGAAGGTTGTTTTTTAATAGACTCGAAATTTTAATTCTAGCAAATTATATATGTTTATAGCCATTATTATGGTTCACTCGATAATGATATCATTATATCAATATAAGAAATCGCAGAAGAATTAAGGATATTGATATATACATGTATATATCTATTTAGATTTAACTAATACTTTATGTTTTTTAGTTATATATTGTTTGACTTATATATATGATGTCATGTCATGCAATTATGGATATGTTTATTGCAATTGTTTGAGAATACTTATATGATTATGGTTCATGTTATGTGTTTATTTTAGTATCTACGTATTTTTATTTCAATATTGTTTGAATTACCTAAAGTTAAAGGAAACATTTCAAAATGAAATACCTCGGTCTGAAGATCGAACATTTAGCAAATTGAATTTGTGTCTATCAAGTTGGGGAAAACAACTTATAAAGTGATTTGCTTTGATAAATAACAACTAGTTTATATGCTTATCTCTGTTAGATTATTGTTAAATGTCATGCGTGACTTAATATGTCACCTGATATTAATTTATTAGCAAGATATTGTTATTCATTTACAGGAAGATGTTGGAATGAAGCTAAGCACACATTTTAGTATGATAAATTAAATAAAAGTCTTTATGGTTTGAAGTAAATTGAGATGTGGTATAATCGTATAAGTGAATATTATTTAATCAATGAAGGATATAAAATGGTCGAATTTGTCCATGCATTTTTATGAAAAGATGTGACAAGAAATTTGTTATAATTGATGTTTACGTTTATGATTTGAATATTATTAGAACTCCTGAAGAGCTTCCAAATGTTATAAATTGCTTAAAGAAAGAGTTTGAAAATAAATGAAGGATTTAGAAAGAACAAAATTTTGTCTTAATTACAAATGGAATACTTAATAAAATTTTGGTACATCATGAAACCTATGCTGTGAAGGTAATAGTGTAGTATCTCAGAGATAATTGTTTGCATCAGGGGGAGAAATAAATATGCACTGCACTCTTATTCCCTTAGTCACGGTTTTTTACCGATGGGTTTTCGTGACAAGGTTTTTAATGAGGCAGCATCCAATTGCGTAAGAAGAATTGTGTATTTTTTCAATTCCCTTCACTAATTTTACTAATAGGGTTTTTCTTACGAAGGTTTTTAAAGATGCATATTCTCTTAATAGTCATCCAAGGGGGAGTTTTAATGAACAATTTGTATTTATCTAATAAGTGGATGACTTTATAATAGTTTGAGTTTATCCCTACTTTATGTTTATCTTTAGTTGAAAGAAATTCAGGATAGGGTTTCATCTTTTACTATAAAATAGGATAGGACTAACATGTACTGTAAACTTTTTCCCAAAAAGTAAAATACAATCTCTTCCTACTTCTCTTTTCTCCCTCAATCTCTTATGTCTTCATATCTTCATTAATTCATGAATAAAAAATAATTTTTAGTTTTTCAACATAAAATTTTATTTTACAGTTACTTATCTTATACATTACGTGCACGGATAAGATAAATCCATATAAAATTACGTTACGTAACCATATTCACTCGTCCACATCTATTTTCCCTCAATATAAAATTAAGTCGCTAATGTGATATATATATGTCACCTATGGACTTGACTCAGATGTATGTACTCCCTCCGGGCTTAAAAATAAGTAAAAAAATATACTTTTAGTGGTCTCATATGTAAAGAAATAAATTAATTCTTTATTTCTAATACAATTATTCATAAAATATTTGTATAAAGTGTTTGTAACATTTATTTTTTGCCTCATTTTCAATGCGTGTTTTTTAAAAAAGATAAATTTAAAAAAATTAAATACATTCAACTAATTTTTTTATTAAATATAAAGTCAATTTTTTTTACTTATCTTTAAGATTAGATGGTGTATTAATTTATTTATTATTACAATCCGAAATATAAAATTAACATGGGGTCCATTAAAAATATTGATTTGTAAGATCCAATAGGAAGGGGTGAATCATTCAAGCACTCAATAAAGGAAAAAGTCATCTATTATTTTGAAAAGAGAAGCATAACATTATAACAACGTATCTCGTGGGGTAACGAAAAAATCTGTACTCTCTTATTCTTTATTAAAGGATCATGATTAAAATAATTATTCGGACGATAAGTCTATTCAAAGGGAAACATCCCACACTCGTAAACCTAAAGAGGAAAATATCATATGACAGTAACGGTCCAAAACTTATCCTAACAGTGAACGTTTAGGGTGGTCCTTAGTATTTCTTCATCGGTGGTCCTTTTGCTTCAGGGTCGTAGATCTTAGCAAAGGATGTAAATCAACGGTATCCATTGGTTACCTGGTAACTTAATATCCGGTGAGATTAAAATCACTGTATTTCACTATATTTTGTACTTTATAGCATCAAAACTAACCGGTTACTATAAACTGTACATATTGAATATATAATGCATGAAAGAGTTGTAACTGTTAGTAAAAAACATTTTTTATTCACTATTTATTAAAAAAAAATTCAGATACAATAATATGGATTATATTTTCATCTATTTCAAATAAAAAAGGTACTTCCTCTGTTCTATAAAGTTAGTAAAAAAAAATTATCCCAAATTAAAGTTAAAATAGTGAATAAAAAAACTAAAATTACATTATATATTCTATAATTGATTAATTAAGGAAACATGCATTAAGAAAATTGCTTTACCAAAAAAGAATTCCATAAAGTAAGTAAAAAAACATTAAAAAAAATTTGTCCCTAATAATGAATAAAAAATTAAAATTGCATTATATATTCTATAATTGATTAATTAGTCCCGGAATCCCACCGACTAACTCGTTACTTGTTCACTGGAAACCCATTGATCATAAGTATTTAGCTAAAGTTAAGAGAAAGCGAAGGTGAGGGAAAGTCTTTGTGTTTCATAATCACCTTGTGTTTATGAAATCAAGATACTTCAAAAATTCTGTGACACCCTTAAATTAAATTCCCTTAATCGAAATTAAATAACTAGTTACTTGTAAATTTCCTAGTTTCTTTAACTAATTGCTTATAAAAGTTCTCCGTAAAATTTGACGGAGTTTCCTTTGTTTCTCGGACTTTCCCAAAATTTAGTTTTACCTATAATACATGTGTTCACACATTATCATATAACTAGAATAGTCAGCAAGGCATATAGCATCATCATGCATCATCAGTATAGTTTTCAGAATATAAACAAGTAGCATAATAGTTTAATGCCCAAAATCACTCCTTTCCCAAAAGGAGGAGTCCTGGGCCACTCATGTGCTATCTACTAAGCACCAAAACCCATATATACAAGTTAAGCAAAAGAATGTATACATCATCAAGTCAAAACATAGCTCTCAACTGACACATACTACTACTACTACTACTTACACTCCCCAAGAGAGTGTACTCCTGTTCGGCCTGTGAGGGTGTAAGCTTAGTCTCGGTACCTGTGTAAAAACAACAAGGAGGTGAGTATTACACAATACTTAGAAAATAATTTCTAAAAAGACATAGAGATTAACTAAGTCAAACACAACAATTAATTTCATCACATCATGCTCATCACGCAATTTCATACACAATCCATTCATAACATCCATTTCCTTTACTCTTTTCCCTTATTATTTTCCATATTCTTTATTGTATCCATATCCTTTTTCCCCTCTTTTCCTTTTATTCCATTTCCTTTATCCATTTCGTTTTATCCATTAACTTGTACCATTATGATTTTGCGCACCTATTAGGCAATTTTTCACCCATTAGGACTTAGTCACCCTACTCAAGCAATTTGACACCTTGTAGGCCATATAACACCCCTTAGGATTAGGATTTTATTTTCCGCACTTAATAGTGGGTCCATTATACATTTAGTTTAGTTTTCATTGTCCTTTGTTCCTTTTTATTTTTAACTTGGATTACCGTGCAGCATATTGATCCTTTGAAGACACAAACACCTAACGGGCAATTTATGTCTACAGGCAATTTTCACCTGAGTGGGCATTTACCTAATGGGTAATTTTTCACCTAACAGGGCACCTAGTGGGTCAGTGCTCCTCAATGAATCAATAAGCTGCTGCCTTTCGTTACTTTCCAATTTTTATCATACTTTGCTTTAGTAAATCAATTTCCATACATTCATAACATGCCAACAAACACAAACATTTCACAATCATCAGCCAAATATAAACTAAAATACCACATATATATATTTCCATAGTCAACATTGAAGTCTCACACTAACACATATTGTCACAAGTATAAAAACGGGTTTATCTCATTTATTGTAATACTCCAATTATTAGAAATATCAACTACCCTAAGGTTTATTATTCTACTTATTCATCTACCCTTAGGTATCACTATATTCAATCTAGAACCTATTTCCTAAGTAGAGGTAATACCCCTCCTTACCTAAAGTAGAGAGAGAAAGTAAAACCTCAAACCCTTAGTTTGCTCCTTTGCTTTAGCACCCTTAGAACTGAAACCTTTTGATCCTAGCTTGCAATCGGATGAGAGCTACCAATAAATGAGTCGGTATGGTGTCCAATGAAGATCTTGAGGGAGGAAGAGACTTCACTTTCACAACTTGGGGTTCTTGGGGCATGGGAGAGAAAGTGAAGCCATAATGAGGATGGCGAAGAGAGGGAAAGCTTGGGAGTGATAGTTCTTGCACTTAGAGAGTTTGAGAGTGGCTATGGAAACTCAAGCTTGTTGAGGAAGCTATGTTTTTCTAACTTGGGAAGGAAGCTTATGCCTGTAACTTGCTTTGGTTTCCTTTTATTTTTTTCACATCAGCCCCGCGTTAATCGATTAACCAGATGGTTAATCGATTAACCAGTGTAATTTTGCTCCTTCTTATTTTACAGCCATCAGGTCTTAATCGATTAGCCCATTGGTTAATCGATTAAGTAGTGCAGTCCTCCATTCCTTTGCAGTTCAAAGGGTCATATCTCCATCGTTACCCATCGAATCTTGCTCAAATTTAAAAGTAGGCTTCTCTACATTCTAATCTTCACATCCAATGGAGGAATTTGTGTTTAGAGTTTTAAATCTTTTATTTCTAATTTCCTATTGTTCTATATTTCTAACTCTAAAACGCCCATTTTTAACACCTATTTTTAACGTAGTATTACTATTTCCATTAACCCCAAGCATATTATGATTCTAATTATACTTGAAATTAAAATTAGGAATATTACAATCCTCTCTCACTTACCAGAATTTCGTCCCCGAAATTCAGCTTGTGAGGAATAATTGAGGATGAGACTCTTTCATCTTGTCTTCCAGCTCCCAAGTAGCTTCTTCCACATTGTTCCTGTTCCATATCACTTTCACCAACGGAATCTCCTTGCCTTTGAGTTGCTTAATTCGCTGATCCTCAATTCTGACTGGTTGCACTTCAAAAGTCAGATTCTCCCTCTGTGGCAAATCATCTAATGTGATCACATGTGAAGGATCATGGATGTATTTCCGGAGTTGAGAAAGATGGAATACATCATGTAACTTAGACAAATGTGGAGGTAGGGCAATCATGTATGCTACTGGCCCAACATTCTCCAAAATCTGATAAGGTCCAACAAATCTCGGAGTCAGTTTCTTGGACTTAATCGCCCTTCCTATGCCTGTGGTAGGTGTTACCCTCAAGAACACATGGTCTCCTTCATTGAATGCTAAGGGTCTCCTACGTTTATCTACATAACTCTTTTGGCGACCCAGTGCTGCTTTCATCATGCATCATGGCTGGACGTCCAAAAGTGTGATAGTTGGATAATCTCAGGAATTTGAGAGTTAGTAATCATGCATCATGCCACTATAATTAAAGAGATCACATTTGGTATTCCCAGAATACCCTCCTCATGTTCCTCGAACATGAAAAACGAATCTAACAACTATGTATGAATGCACCAAGATTCATCTTTAATTGATTTGCTCTGATACCATAAATGCGTGTAACACTCTCTTATTTACTGTATAATAAGTTGAGTAAAGAATTGTTTCATAGAAGTGATATGGACTTGAAATGTATTCCAAAGTAGGGTTCATAAAATTTTCTCCAAAGAAATTTACAAATGTAATTGGTTAAATAATTGATATTCAAGTTACTTAACTTGTGACGAAAAGAAACGTACTTCGAGATAACATGTTATTGATTACAAAAACATGTTTTTATAATTATTGCCTCTTTATCTCGAACTCATAAGATATAATTTTCTTAAAATGATAAGTCTTACGAAAATCAGAGTAAGCGGAAAATATTTGGAACCTCCGGTCCTATTTATAGGTCACATTCTAGAAGAATTCTTTGGTCCTATTTATAAGTCACTTTGCATTTTCTAGGAAGTATTTATTGTTATTTTCTCTTATTTGCCTTTTGTTCATTAACGTGAAATAATACATTATGAACTTCCTAATACAAGATAAAAGGGTAAGATTGTAATGTTAAATTAATTTTTTAAAGTTTCAAGAAACTTAACTATCTTTCTTAATTTGTGGGGTATGGATAATAATGCCTTATAAACAGAACGAGAGGGAGTAAAAAAAAATATTTATAACTAATAGATAGGTACAGGAGTAGACCCACATTGGAGTTAGTGGGGGCTATAACCCTCCACAAACTTTTTAATTTTTTAATATATATTTGTAGTAATGGGATATATATTAGAGTAAGTAACAATTGAAAGTGAAAGCATTGCAGGGTAATGGTTTGATTAGTAGAGGTGGCAATTCGTTCGTGTTCGTCCGGTTTGGGTTTGGATTTTATGTTATGATATCAAATATCAAAGGGGGTAAATTGCAAGGAAGTATAAATGGGGTCACTAAACAAGCCCACGTCTACCAGAGAAATGGGCAAGAGTTACAATACAACTATATAAATCAACTTGTGGAGAATGAAGGGGGTGTGAAGAATTTGGAGGAAAAATCTACTCTCTCTCTCTCTTGGTTCCTTCTTCTTCATCTCTCTTCTACATTTCTTCTACCTCATTAATTCATTACTTTATCCTTACTTTCTTAGTTGGAATTTAAGTGTTGCAGCCTTATATTATATAGTTCTCTCCAGTATTTAGCAATTATAACACATTGCTTGTAACCGTGCACCTTATATCTCTGCTGCTACTTGAATGCAATATTATTATTCTAGCTATATTTGTGCAAATTTGTGATTGAGTGATGTTTACTAACAAGGTCCCAGAATCTACCTTGCTACAATGGTGCTTTCATCAATCTCACATGGCTGCAAAGAAACAACCACCGAAGGAGTTAATTGATGCTCATTTTGAACGTGTGTTCAAATTTTTGACAAATCTCAAGCTAGGAGTGAGCAATTTCAACAACAATTGCCTCAACTCAAGGAAAAAATTCCAGCAAGTTAGAAGAACTCAAATTGATGCTCATTTTGAACGTGTGTTTCAAATTGTTGCTAGTCGAATTCCCTCTACGAAGATGTTGCTGCCAGAAGTAATTGGAGATCAACCTGATGCTAGCTCAGAAGCTGAATTGAAGTCATTGCAACCTGTGACTGACGATTTTTTGGCGGTTATGGCAATCCACAACGATTTTGAATCAGGTACAAATATAGTGAATCAAGTGTTGAATTCTCTTGTAGCTGAACCTCGGGATCCAGGGGAAACAAAGATCCAGATCATCATTCCAAGTGCAAATATAAGGTGTATGACAAAATGCCTAGTTTATGTAGAAACAAGGGAATGCAGTTAGGGACCTCCCTTACACCACCACCAAAGCCACCGGACGCATTGTTCCTCCTTATCTGCTCAATGTGCGACAGGTTATGTTGCAAAGAAACCCTTCATACAGAAACCAAGAAACCGATCAGCACTTCTTTGATTACAAGATCGAGCATGGTTTCAATGTCTACAAGGCAATCTAGAAGCTTCTTGTTACTTTTCCAATTGGAAAAACTAGGATCAAAGGCCCATACGCAACAACAATACCCAGGTACGGTTTCTGCAATGGTTTTAAAAGGAAGCTTTATTGGTGCATGGGTTGTTCTTCATTCTCTTGTTTGGGTCAGACCCTCTGGCACCCTCAATCAGAAACCAGTCATGTTGTTGGACCTGCACTAAAACATGATTGCATGTATACTGGTGTTGCATTATTATTTTAGAGGAAGTGGAAAAACGATGCGTATATGGCCATTGCTGCAGTTTTTGTTTGTGACCAGAGAAAATACAATGTGATTCTGATAACTCATTCAGCACACAAGAGCTTAAGTTCTCACTTGGCTGAAAAAAAAGTTGAATATTACTCAGTTTCATCACCTCCTGTTCTTTCTGCTGATCAGAATAATGAAATAGAAGGGAAGTCAAAATCATCTTTGTCATTGCAAAAAATGAAAATCACAAGAGATCATAAACAGGAATGCTATTCTTTGATTGAAAGGATATTTGGAGATGGCCCAAACTTGGACGGTGATCTTGTTGTCCTCATTTTTTTTGCTTTCGAAGGATGCATGGAGCCTTGCAGAAAGTTATTATGTCCATTGCGTTGTGGCTGCTCCTTACGTTGTTCCATATAGTGCACCTGCAACATTTGAAAGCCAATTTCTAAGAGAACTTCCTCTTTTGTACAAATCTCTCATTGAAGCTCCTTCTGGTAAGGTCTGCTGGAAGGATGTTATCCATTGGATGTGGCCTCTTTTCATAGAAAATTGTGGATCCTGGATAAATGATGACTTGCATATGAGTCCATGTCCTTTTACTAATACTGTAACAGGCATTCCTACTTGGCATGATAGGCTGCAATCTCCTCTTTTGATGTATGGTATTAGTAAAGAAGTTGTTGAGTGGCCTGTATATTGGCCAACAAAAGTACAGGTTTGTGGTTTTTGGTTCCCCCTACCGAATGGCAGTTCACATGTAAGAAATGCAGAAAAATTTCAGTATATGATTCACCAGGAAATCAATATGCTAAAGATGACTTATGTTCCAATCATTCAGAGTTGCACAACTTTTTAAATACTGCTCCCATTTTCATTGGATTGAGTTCTATTGGAAGCATGAGTTTTCCGAGATACCCTCATGCATTTCTTCATGTTCTCCAGACTGTCTTAAACACTACAAAGTATAGATTTATTCTCTTTACAACTGGACATGCACCCTTAGAATAAATGGTTTGTACGATTGCTGCTGAAGCATCATTTGACCAGAACAATCAAAGTGAAGATTGTGTCTGTCTTTATGATGGGAGACTCTTCTTCTTTTCTAGTTCCATCCCATACAGTTGGCTTTTCCCAAAATGTGCTGCTGCGGTTCACCATGGAGCCAGTGGAATTGCTGCTGCTGCATTACAGGCTGGCGCACCACAGGTAATGTGCCCTTTTATGCTTGATCAGTTTTATTGGGCTGAGAGAATGTGTTGGCTTGGTGTTTCGCCTGAACCACCCCATAGAAATCATTTACTTCCTGAAAAAAATGATGACACTAGTATCCAAGAAGCTGCACATGTACTATCAACAGCAATATGCGAAGCATTATCATCAAGCATCAAAGAACGAGAAGCAGAAATAGCCGAAAGGAAATCACTTGAGGAAAATGTGCAATTGGTGAGTCAACACAAATTTGGAGATAATCAAATGGTCAATGTGGAGCATGTGCACCGTATTATCTCTGCCACTTGGATTGCAATTCCATATTCCTTGACTATATTCAACCATTCCAACAATTTTCTTGTTTCTACCAAGTGAATCATTGCCCATGACCTTGAGGACAAGGTCATTTTTAATGGAGGCGGTAATGTTATGATATCAAATATCAAAGAGGGTGAATTGCAAGGAAGTATAAATGGGATCACTAAACAAGCCCACATCAGCCATAAAAATGGACAAGAGTTACAATACAACTATATAAATCAACTTGTGGAGAATGAAGGAGTGTGAAGAATTTGGAGGAAAAATCTACTCTCTCTCTCTCTCTTGGTTCCTTCTTCTTCATCTCTCTTCTACATTTCCTTCTACCTCATTCATTCATTACTTTATGCTTACTTTCTTAGTTGAAATTTAAGTGTTGCAGCCTTATATTATATAGTTCTCTCTAGTATTTAGCAATTATAACACATTGCTTGTAACTGTGCACTTTATATCTTTGCTGCTACTTGAATGCAATATTATTATTCTAGCTATATTTGTGCAAATCTGTGATTGAGTGATGTTTACTAACAAGGGTCCCAGAATCTACCTTGTTACATTTTATTGATCGTGTTGTGCCTAAAAAACACATTTTAAAATTGTGCTTCAAAAAAGGTTTTTAAGCTCGCACTGTGTGTTTCGTGTCCGTTTCAATATATATATATATATATATATATATATATATATATATATTGTATGATAATGTATTGGTAGTTGCGTATTAAATGACGTATATGTATATATAAATAAGCAAATAAGTATTGTATAGTTGATCAGTGGATCCTTTCCTTTTCTTTCCAATTAAAAAAAAACCTTTTTCAAATTAAAAATTTAATAAAAATAAAATAAAATAAATCAGATTGGCATGTCGTGCCTTGTTAGCCTGACAAAAGTCCGATCATGTTTCGTGCCTTTATGGGTCATGCTAAAAAATCACGGGTATAATTCGTGCTCCAAAATTATTGAATAAGCTCGATATTTTGCTATCTTATTTAGGCTGGCTCGATCATGTCATGTTTTTTGCCAGCTCTTTTGATGTTAATGTTCTCTTCTTTTGTGCAAGGGTTCAATTTACATCTCCCCAAATTTTGTTAATTTTTGAAATTTTTTCCTCAAAAATCTGAAACAGGTGAGTAGCAACTAGCAAGCAAATTGTTAGTTCTATCATCGAGAAAAACAAATTTACTATATATTAGAGCTCAAGCAAATCTACCACCGCCAATATTATTATTTTACCCTAAACAAACAAATTTATTATATACAAGAGCTATTCTTCAATATTATTTTTAAACCCTATCATAATATATATTATTTTATGTGGATGAATAAATTATTAATAAATAATAATAAATCAAAGAGAATAATCATAAAAACTTATATAAAATGTTCTTCTGTTTTGAATTTTATTAATGTGAATATGTTATAATGTTATTATCCTAATTTTTTTTTAATAAAGTCACATGTTGAGTGCTTATTTGTAAGGTTTTCTTATTTTTGATCTTAATAAGGATAGAGGATAAACTTCTAAATATAATAGAATTTTCTTAAAATAGTAAAAGTATAATATTTCTAAATTTTTTAAATTATCATTTCTTATTAAAAATTCTTCAATTTAATCAACGTGGGGTTGGTCAAGTGGTAGCTCACTTGGTCCCTTAACTAACTGGTCTCGAGTTTGAGCCTTTGGTATGGAGCAAACCCAGCTGGGAGACCCCTACCGTTTAGTGCGAGATCAGTTAGATCGGGACGAATGAGTCAGATTCTGGATAAACTAGATTCGGATATCGATTAATGTAAAAAAAAAATTCTTCAATTTAAGGTATCTATCCTCCACCGTATGTGCTGATTAGACAATTCATATTTTTAATGCTATATATTTATGTATGAGCCACCCCGAGCCACCTCTACAACTAAAAATTTAGAGGTCCATCATTGAATTGGTATAAGGAGCGGCTGAAACCAATCAACATAAAACAACCTTGCATAGCACACAGAGGAAAATAAATTCAATTAATACATATTATAATAAAAATTATAATTAAAACATATTATAATTAAAACATTATTTTTTACATATTATTTAAATATTACATATTATAAAAAAATTTAAAATGTAATTCAATTTATATCAATAATTCCACAACAATAATTTAAAATTATTAAAATACATAAAAAAATAATTAAAAAAACTACATTAATTTAAATGAAAAATAAATAAAATTACATATAATAAAATTATAACAGCTAGTTTACAACGACTAGTTTTTAATGGCTACTTTAAAACGACTAGTTTTTAACGGCTAGTTTTTAAAAAACATATTCATAATTCATAATTGAAGTTGATAAAACAAGATGATAATACATAATTCATATATCATAATTCATAAAACAAAATTGAAGATGATAATACATAATTCATAATTCATAATTCATAACACATATATCTCCCTAATAAAGTTGATACTAAACTAAGTCACATTTGTAAACCAAAAATAAAAAATAAACTAAGTCATATTTCTCCCTAACGAAGTTGCACAACACCTCATGATCTCTTAGATGTCTCTAACTCATATCGGATGTATCTTTGGTGAGGATTAGCAAATCATTTATCTTCAACCTATCCGCATCCATCTTCATCCTCTTCGCTTCCATCTTCATCCTATCCGCATCTATCTTAATCTTTTCTTGCTCCGCCTTTAACATCTCATCAAATGCATGATTAAAATTTGTCATGCTTTCAACTTTTTTTTGAAAAATCAAAATGAATTATGCAACATCGTTTTCATTCGAAGTTTGACATTGCTTTGCTTTTGCCTCTCTTTTTGCAACTTTTTTCCCAATCAGACATTCCAAAATAGGCGATGTTGGGTTGTATTCGGAACTTGTTGGTTTTGGTGGGTTAGAAGATGATGAATATGCACCAGAAGCAGAAATCTTTGTTCATTTTGAAGAACATTCAAACATACATGTAGCCCATTTGGTTTCATCCTTCAACATACGCCAAACATGCTCATACTCAAACTTCTTGCCGCCTTCGTCTTGAGTGTAAATCTTGTATGCATTTCTCATTATGTCATCATGATTGCTCCCACTTTTCTTCTTTTCTACGACTTGTTTGTAGCATCCAACAAACTTTTGGGTTGCACTATTCAACCTGTGCCATCTTGATTTTAGTCGGGGTGCTCTCCGTGTAGAAAACTTCTTGTCACGATGCTCATTGTAATTACTCTCAATCCTTCCCCAAAAACTAGATGATTTTTTATCCACTCCAACAAATGAATCCTTTGAAATCTTTATCCATACCTCAATGAGAAATCTATCTTCATCTTGAGAGAATTTTTCTCTACTTTTTGTCTTCTCAGATGTTCCTTCTTCTTCTTGTTCATAAAGATCAATATTCTCCTGTCCGACTTGAGTTGAAAATGGTGGTATTTGAGATGAAGAAATTGACCAACCCGGTGTTTCGGGATCTTCCTCAATCAATTGAACACGACTATTACCCATGGTGAGGTTGGTTTGTGGTGGTGGATACATAGGGTGTTGGTATGAATATGGCATAGAAAATGGATGGTTGTAGAAGTGTGGGTTATATTGTGGATTTGGGAAATATGGAGGGTTTTGAATTACTACCTTGTGTATTAGGAATAATTGGAGGGTATGGGGAATTAGTATTTGGTGGAGGTGAATGATTTTGTAAGAAATTGAAATAAGGATTGTAATTATTTTGATTGGGATCCATTTGGTCTCTAATGTCAACGGTAATATAAAAGGCTAAATATTCACTCACTCTCTTTCCAACAGTTATATTTTATCACTTAACAATGGCACAATTAAACTAATCCTCAACTAAAACAAAGGCCCAATTACATACACTCAATATTAATTGACACACACTCACGCACGCCCTCACTCTTTCTTCCCCACACTTTCTTTCTTCCCCACACTCACGCACACCCTCACTCACTCGTCTCCTTCATCTCACTTACTCACTGCACTCACTCACTACAGTCCATCGTCCCTCTTTGCCTCCTCACTCGCTCCATCTCCTTCCATCCTCAATCATCTCCCTCCAACGTTGCTCTTCATCACGGTTTCATCAACAACCCACACTCTCCCTCACGGTTTCATCAACAACCCACACTCTCCCTCCTCACTCATCATCTCCCTCCATCGTTGCTCTCCCTCACGGTTTCATCAACAACCCACACTTTCCCTCACGGTTTCATCACTCTCCCTCACGACTTCTCTTCCGATCCATCACCTAAGCAAGCTTCTCCCTCGAATTGGCTCAAATTCGCGAATTGGCTCATGGAAAACCTCATATCAGTGTTGGTAATGCTCTGCATGTGGCTGGAAGAGCTCCCCCAAGCATCAATTTTTCTTGCCATCAACAATTGGGATTTTAGGGTTTCGAATTTTCCCTTCTTTTTTCACTTTAATTTTCGAATTTCAGGTTTGCTTATTTTGTGATTTTTAATGGAATGGCTGTTTGTGAGAATTTTGTCCATGATTTTTGTTTGTTCTTGATGATGATGACTCGAGGAAGAAGAAGAATCAATTTTTTTTAATTATTTTCTCTCTGCTGCCATACGGTGCCGGGCCTACATCCGGCCTCAAGGCACTGTCCCTTTGCCAAGGCACCATGCTTGGCAAGGGCTGCCACATCAACCAGCTCCAATGCCCACGGTTCGTTCATGGCGGTTAATCACAGAAACCCAGGGTCAAGATCCCTGAGTTGGAGGTGCTCTTAGAATTCATGTATGATTTCGAAAAAGTAACTGTCCTTCCGTAAAAAGAAAGCCAATCCAAAAAAAGACCTTAATCACATCAAATAAATCAATACTGTCAATCTACCATTGTTAAAGATCTTCTCAACAACAAAACAGATTATGAAACAACCATCCACATTATAGGAGATAGGACCAACATCCTTATCAACAGAGCATTATTGGAAGGGGGTCTTGTTTAAAGCGATAAATTTTCTAGGCTAACCACTCTGTTTGATTCCAATCAATAATTTTATATAAACATTTAAATCTAATATTAACATTAAGTTAAAAGATATACCCCAGCAAACCCATCATTAAACCCCAAAGTATTTCATCGAACCAAATCTTTTTTTTTTTCACAACATTAAGTTCTCAAATTTATTAAATTGGTGCTATCCCTTGATATTATTGTTGGAAAAGATTTTGACATTTTGGAAAAAATTTACTTTTTCATCTCACATTACTTGATCGAAGGATATATTTTTTCTTTCCATTAAGCTTGAAACGGAAGAGTTTTCTGTGACCTCGTAAACGGAAGGAATTTTAAATTCTGAAGTTCTTTTTATCATTGAAAATATAACATAGGGGCTAAAAACTCGAACTTGGGCCAAAAATCAAATCTCTTGAGTGGGGCTTTTGTCATCCCTTGTGAAGGGACATCCCATTTCTTATTATTTTTAATTTTACCCTTATGTTTTTTACTTAACGTTCGGGTGGTGAAATATACCTCACTATCGAAAAACAAATTTCGATCATGACATATATCTCACTATCCAAAAAAAAAAATTCCGATCGGGAAGTAGCTAAACAAAGTTCTAAAACAAATTAAATCGATATCAATCTCAGGTGAGAATGATGTTCTTCAAATTCATGAATGTGCTAATACATTAATGTTCCAATAAATGAACTTGAATTGTTGATTAATTAAATGCGTGTATATATATACTCCTTCTGTGTCTATTTATCTGTCTTATTTCGAACAAAATACTGTCTAGAAATTTAATCATTACTTAGATTTTCAATACATTAATTATGTTTTTCGGTTTTTCCCTAATATACTGTTTCTCTCTCTATAATTATTAATTTTTCTCTACTACTTACATAAATCAAGGCATATTAAATAGGGATAAATATGAAAATAACATTTATTACACTCTTATAATTCTCAAAAGGACATTTAAAAAGAAAAAAAAATTTCTCCAAAAAAAGACAGATAACAAGGAACAATATATATATATATATATATATATATATATATATATATATATATATATTTAAGTTTAAATTTGAAACATTATTTGCACATGCTTGCACAGATATACTGCTACAATGTTCAAAACAAGTCATGAAACTAGGGAGTGTATTGTTTAAGTCATTTGCACTGATGGACTTGTGGCTATTTGCCATTGCTATCCTACATGTGCAGAACCTGAATTCACCATGGAGCAGCAACAGCAGCACAGAGGGAGCCACTAACGAAACTTTGTTTTTTTCACGACCAAAATTTTTTTTAATAGTGAAGTATATCTCATGATTCGTGAGTTAAGTTAAAAAAATAAAGATAAAATTGAAAATAATAAATTATGTAGAGTGTGTTTAATTACAAATTGGTTGACTCCTGATTATGGGCCTGTGTGTTTAGACGGATTTGGATTCTCTAACTTCATATTTCCTAACTTCAATAATTTCATCCTTTATTTAGAAATAAAATTCTCTCTCTTCATTTTCACATTTAGTTTAATTAATTAAATAAAATAAATTATTTCCAAATATGGAATGAACTTATTGAAGTTATGAAAATTTGATGTCAGAGAATCCAAGTCCGTGTTTAGACTTGCAGTGGTATACAGGTGTGAGTCATGTGATAAACAGTTGAAAAACTCTGTACGTGATTTATTAATTTCCATACGGTTGGCTGGCAACTTTGGATTTGTTAAAATTCTGTACTATTTTTGAGTTTAAAAAAAAAAAAAAAAAGCAAGGCGCGGCTATCTTGTTAAACGAAGAATGGGTAACATGCATGCTCCCCACTTGCAAATGCGAAATTAATTAAACAATGGGTAAGTTTCTATAATTGGGAGCCAATTCTTATTTTATTTAAGTTGATCCAATCCAAATAAAATAAAATAATAAAAAAAAAACACATGACCATGTAGCATTACTTGGTTAAAAAAGGTACGGTATTAATTTATTCTAGTTTTCTAACTTATGTATTTGGTGTATAAAAATAGTAAATTTTACTCGGTCCCTTAATCAATTAGTCTCGAGTTCGAGCCTTTGGTATGGAGCAATTCCCACTGGGAGACCCCTACTGCTTAGTGCGAGCTCAGTTGGGTCAAATCAGATGAGTCAGATTCTGGGTAAATCAGATCCAGGTACCAGTTGGTGTACACAAAAAAATAGTAAATTTTAAAAACAAAGTATTTATGAAAAATGTATTATTTAATTAATAAAAAAAATTATTTAAGTTTTCAACACATATTTACTTTTATTATTTATTTATTATGTACATTAGGTGCATAGATTACAATAACCCTAATTTATTATTACGATTCAAAATATAAAATTAACATTGGGGTGTAAGATTCAATGTAATGTTTGTTACCTGATGCAGAAAGCTGTACTCTTACACGCCTAATTTTCCTCTGTATAAAATTAAGTTGCTAATCTATTCTTCTTGTCGTAAAAAAATATATTTTTTAAGTCATTATATTATTGTTAAAGATTTCCTTGCATCGAAAAAATTATATGTAAATAATGAATGTTTAACTTGTAGAGGAGGCAAAAAATTCAATTCTTGTTTTTTTTTTAATTTTTTAAAATCGTAAAACTATTTTTCCTTTTGGATAAATACAAATTAAATATTTATATAGATTACTATGTATTATATATATATATATATATATATATATATATATGTTTAAAAGCTTCACATTAATTATCTTTGTTAATCATCTTTCTTTCTTTCATTTTTTTGGATATTTTTCTTTCATATATTTTAATTTATCTTTTACCGAAATTAAATTATCATGCTCACATTTTTCATTATATTCTTTCTCTCATTCTTTACTAATTTTCATTGATTCATAATTATTTTTGTGAAATTAAAAAAAATCACAACGGATTAGTGAATCACTTTTGATAATTGATATGTTTTTCAGTGAAAGGTCAAAAATAGAAGAAATTATTCAAACTAAGAAATTTATGTAAAAATAATTTTATATACATATTTTAATTTTTTCTTCTTTTGTGTTTTTTTTTTTTTTTGAAAATGAAGTGAGAATATCAAAACGAGTTAGATGAACACTTTTTAGAAATTGAGAATTGAGATCTTTAATTTTACAAGACCTAAGAAGGATATTTCTCATGAGAAAGAGAACAACTGATTCGGCTTGGATGTTAGGGAAATAGATAAAAAATGCTTGGATTTTAGGGAAACAGATCAACTTATTTGACTTGAGAAGAAGCTTTTGCTTGGGAGCTTGCTAGCATGGTGCCCTCGGTCAAAGGGACACCCGTGGTGCCGGTTTAATTTTATTACCCGCTATTCCCGGTTTGGGGGGTTCAAAGGGTTTACTCGCAAAACAGTAAGAAGGAATGAAACAGTGGTACAACACAAAGTTACCGTTAGTTAAAAAATTATCTCTGTTCCCCCTTCCATGAAGGTTCTCTTTCAATCTGTACTTGATTTCAGATGAAATGTTAAAGTATGTTAGGTTTGGAATTTCTTTCTCCAAAACATTTCAGATCTGATTAAAGTCTTGTGTGAAAACACTTCTCTCACTTTCTACGTTTCTGGATCTGAGCCATCGTCTTCTTCGCAGCTCTTCCGGTCTGTGCAGCTCTTCCGGTCTGTTCGTCCATCAAGGAAAGTGACTTATATATATTACATTATTACTCCCTCTTCCGGTCTGTGCAGCTCTTCCGGTCTGTTCTGGATCTAAGTACTATATATATATATATATATATATATATATGACTTATTTAACCATATTCCCCGGACCAAGGAAAGTGATTAGTTTTGTGAATTGTATGAGAATATATTACTTCCTCGGGTCCGTGATATAAGCACCATTTGATCAATTTCACTCTCTTTAAGAAAGTTAGTTAATATCGTTAGTGGTATTGGAAATGTAAATATTTGGTATACTTTTTGAAAAGTACCCCTATAATTATTATTGAAAATCTAAAAAGTGTTGACTAAATAAGGTTGTTTGTGGAAAAGATGTGATTAATGCTATTGGAAATTGGAAATTGGAAATAGGGCTTATCTTAATGACAAAAAAAAAAAGTCTTCAAATGAGACTTATATATAACCAGAGGGAGTATAACATTACAATTTTGTCTCATCCACTTTACTTGGAAAGTTCACATTCATTAATGAACAACAAAAAAAACATACTTAGTCAAATCATTTAATAAAGGCAAAAAAGAGAAAATTAATTAATGATGCATAGGAAATATAAAATGCTCTATATATAGGACCAAAAATTTCTTCTAGAAGGTGTCCTATATATGACTAGTGGGAGTATACCATCTACCAATTAAATAAGATTTTCTTCTTCAAATAAAAATTCATAACTACTACTCAAAATTTGCAGTGGAGTTGCCTCTATAAAATCAAATAAAATGCCCTATAATTATTATAAAGTCTTGCCTCTTATAAATAGCAAATATTGGTATCTTATAAATAAAATAAATAAACCAAAAATGATCTTGTAAATAAAAAGGAAAAAACCCAAAAATTGGTATCTTATAAATACGAAAAAAATCCAAAATTGATCTTGTAAATAACAACAAAGTATTAATAATCTTCTATACATTATTCATACCACGTATGACTTTTTTTTTTTAAAATAACGCTGGTTATAATGTGTACAAATTTACTAACTAAACAAAATTTCAAACAAAAATAATAAATTAACATCCGATTAAAAAAAGAGCTATTGTGAAAGCACCAACTCCATTGCATGAACCAATTTCGGTTGCGGTACAATTAGGGTTAGGGTTAGGGTTGGGCTTGCTTATTTGGTTAGGCTTAGGCCTAGGGTTAAAATTTTTTATAATAGGGTTTATAAATGTATTAATGAATTTCTTAGTATATATTCCAAATTGTTGTTATACTTACAAATAATTTTTAAGCAAAATATATATTGACTATGTTTTAATATAGGTCCTTGAACACTTTTTTTGTCACTAATAGTTTAGGTGAGTTGGCTCACAAGGGATCTCACAGGCCTTCGACCTCAAACAAATCTCTCTCAATACCCCGTACGCAATCTTTAATATCAATTTCATACTTTTATTATTACTCTCTCTATAACTTATATTACTCTACATCTCTCTATCAATTTTATACATTTATTATTATTTTTCTGTTATTACTCTCTGTTATCGGATCTCTCTTAATCAGTAATAACTTACTCTCCTTCATACGTGAAATCTCCAAAAAGTCGTAACTTATTCTTTGGACACACGGGAGTATTTCATAACTTCAACATATTTTTTTATAACTTCACTTTTTTATACTACGTTCATTTTCATAAAAGGCTTAATTATGTCATCCAAAGTCGAAGTTTGGTGTATTTTTCCCAAATACCATTATTTTATTTTTTTCAATGTCCGACTACTACAAGTTACTTATGTGTTTGTCATAAGTTACTTCAATGTCCACCACTTCTGGCCAATTTTACTTACATGTAACATCAGAATCTTAGTCAGACGCATGAGGTTGGTCATGTGGTACCACATGATGTAACTCGGGCGAAGACAACCTCTCTTTTCAATTTTTTTTTTAAAAATATTTTTTTTTTTAGTTTTTTAATATGTGTACAGTTTTGCTAAAAGTACCCTATACTTCTGGAATAAATTAAAAGTTGAGACTTTATAAAATTTCAAAGTTGAGAATAGAGTTAAAAAAAAGAAAAAGAATACAATAAGTTGAGAATTAGAATTCAACAACTGCTATCATACACTTTTCACGCCACATGCGGACAAAAAGTTAGACGGACCCCTAAAATAACGGGACGGGGAACTCTTTTTTACCGAAAGTCCTGTATTATCACTGCACCGGGTTGGAGTAACAGGAGTTCACCATCTGGACCGTTGAAGTTGTGCACCAAACATCCAACGTGCAACTATAAGGGCACCACGGGTGTCCCTTTGACCAAGGGCACCATGCTTGATTATAGTCTTGCTCTTAGACAATAAGAACTTCTCTAGTTTCAAAAATCTAGAGAGTAATGGGTTCGGTTTCGTAACAAAAATATTAAGTTTTTTCATACCCAAACTGTGGTTCGAAGAAGAAAGAAAAATAAAATTTAGGGTCTTCGGCTCGATGATGGGTCTTGGTGTGTGGACCAAGACGTCCTAAGACAGGAGTCCCAAGATTATTTCACTAATTTGTTTAGTAGCCTTATTGTTACAAGGGAGTTTGATTTAGGCATTGGGCATATTCCTCAACTTGGTGACATGGGGAAATCTGCTCCGATAGCTCCTGTAACCAAAGATGAGGTTCATCGTGCGGTGCTTGGAATTAAGTCCTTTTAAATCTCTTGGGCCGGATGGTTTTCAACCTTTTTTCTTTAAACGGTATTGGGAGGTGGTTGGGAATGATCTTTGGAAAATGGTTAGTGATGCGTTTGAGTTCGGAACCTTTGATCGTGATTTAGTGGAGACTTTGATTGTGTTAATTCCTAAAGTGGATAATCCTACCTAGTTTAAAGACTTTCGTCCCATTAATTTGTGTAATGTGGTTTATAAGGTCATTACTAAAGTCATTCTTAATAGGTTACGCCCCTTTCTGGATGATTTAATTGGGCCCTTGCAAAGTAGTTTTATTCCCATTAGAGGCAACTCGTATAATGTGATTCTTGCTTAGGAGATCATGCACTTTTATCACAAGACAAAAATTAAAAAAGGTGTGGTGGCATATAAAGTGGGCTTGGAGAAAGCCTATGATAGGGTTTGTTGGAATTTTCTGGAGCAAACTCTTCATGACTTTGGTTTCCCTCATATTTCTATTAATTTAATCATGTGGTATGTGAAATCTTCATCCCTTTCTCTGCTTTGGAAGGGTCTAAATTGAATAGCTTCAGCCCGTCTCGTGGTCTTAGACAAGGAGATCCTATGTCTCCTTACTTGTTTGTCCTTTGTATGAAGAAGTTTGGCTCTTCTAATTAATAGAAAAGTGACTAATAGAGAGTGGCTTCCTATTCATATTTCTAGGGGTGGCCCTAGAATTTCCCATTTATTTTTTGATGATGATGTTCTATTATTTACTAAAGCTTTTAATTCGTAGGTGCGCATGGTTAGTGATACTCTTGAGGAGTTTGTGTTAGTCGTTTCTGGTCTCAAGATTAACATGGCGCAATCTAAAGCCTTATGCTCCAACAATGTAACTAGAAGAAGAAAAGAGGGTTTCGCTCGCATTTATAATATGAGCTTTCTGACAAATCTTGGAACATATCTTGGCATACCTCTTTTAAATGGGAGGGTTAAAAAAAAATACTTTTGAGCCTCTTATAGAGAAGATCAAGGGAAGATTAGCGTCTTGGAAATTGAAGCTTCTTAATAAAGCAGGAAAAAATTATTTCGAGAAGTCTGTTGTATCTTCTATTCCTATCTATATCATGCAGAGTTTTTGGTGTTGGAAACCAACAAGCGGCCTAACAATCTACTAGAGGAATTTTTTTAATTAGATTGAATAGTAGTTTGAGGCAGAGATACCGAATTTTTTTAATTAGATTGAAAATGGATAAAATATACTTCCTGGTGTTTATAAAAAAGCCGATTAAGTGCCGAGCATAATCCGATTATCTATTGATAGTCGGTTTCAGAGTTCGATCACACACAGTTGGGTTTGCAGCGGATCACAGCAAATATACTTCAACCGAATGAAGTTATGCAGAAAAACAATTAAATTCCGACTAATGCAGAAAACCAAATAAAAATGCAGAAAGCAGTAAAAGAGGACACAGAAAATTTTTATACTGATTCACTCTCCACCACTGAGAGCTACGTCCAGTCTCCCCTAAAACCTTTAGGGAGCTTTTACTCAAAATCAAATAAAGGATTACAATAGGATTTACAAGAGAGCCTATCTCACTAAACCTATCCCTGTCACAGAGTGTACCAAACTCTTGACCACTACCCCAAACCAATTTGATTTTGCTGTCGGTTGAAGAACCTCTTCAACTCTTTCACTGCGGAGACTTCCTTGACACTTTCAAGGGCTCATTCTTTTCTTCAAATGAACACAAGAGCAGTAAAGGAAATGTTGGCTCCAAATTCTGAACACCAGTTACGTCTGAGTATGACAGTGTTGATGCAACTGGGTTTCAGACTAAGCAAGAATTGGCAGATGGAAATTCTTGTTTTTCCTTCGAAGGTTTTTGCGTTTTTAATGTCTCATCCTCTCTTCTTTTCTGATCTTCTTATTTATGTTGAAAGAGACAAATCCTTCCAATTCAATTTGAATCCCAAGAATTAGGGAGGGAAGAAAAATTACCACGTGAGGAATTAAAGATGGCGAGATTTTCTCTCCAACAGTCATATTCTGATTTTTTTTCTAATTTTGAATCAGATCTTTCATTTATTGCCAATTCCTTTATAAATAGATTCTGATGATTAGCAAGTTCCGAATTTCAAGTTGGATAGAGCTTCCACAACTGATGACTTGACGAGAACCGAGTTTGTGCTTGCACCGAGCTGATTGCTTGCACTGTTGTTGACCAAGTATGAACCGAGCTTGAGCTAGACTTTTGACTTTCAAGCTGTGGCCGAGATTTTCATTTGAGCTTAAGTTCAACTTTGTCATCCGATCTTAGACCGAGCTTGATATTTGATCTCCGACTGAAATTTGATATCCGAACTTTTAGCCAAGCTTCTGACTTGACACTTCACTAGTCCGCAGCGAAGACCGAGCAAAACTTCTGACACGCTGATGCTTTGCTATTTTACTCGGACGAAACGAAGGTCGAACTTAACTTCGGTTGAGCTGATTATTTAAGATTTTGACTCGGCTGCACCAAAGGGTCAAGCTGATGGTTTTGCCAAGCTGATGATATAACATTTCACTCGTTCGAACAAAACTTCTGACAAGATGATGATTTAACAATTTACTTGGACATAACGAAGGCCGAGCTGATTGTTCGACTACATTCGCTGAGCATCATCAATCTTGCTTCTGAGTTTCTGACTGCTTCTGGTTCAACCTAGTCCTTCCGAGCATCTTCCGAACTAAGTTTCTTACTTTGTTGCTGGTCCGACATCCAGTTCTTCTGAACAGAGCTTCTTGCTGTCCGAGCTGAGCTAACCACTTGAGTCTACCGCTGCTTGATATCTAAAGGTACGGTATGTCGGCAGACTCGGAATCTGGGTTGTTGTTGATTTCTTATTTCCCAAAACACGTTCTTCCGCGCAATTTGTCTTCATCAAAACGTAGCCTCCCTTGCTGATTTTACAATCTCCCCCTTTTTGATGATGACAAATGCTTGTTGTTTTGGCCGAGCTGATACCTTGTTGTTTTTGACTAATGCTTGTTTGTGACCTAGCTGATACCTTGTTGATTTGACCGAGCTGAGTTCCGAGCTAAAATTTATACACATATGAGAGCATGATTGGAAACTCCCCCTGAATGAATGCTCGCACAACCTGTTTCCTGAAACACCATAAACAACAACAACCTTTCTCCCCCTTTTGGCATGATAAAAAAGGAGCCGAAGTATTTTAAACATATGCCAAAAGAGTATAAAAGAAAAATTTGATAGAGGGCAAGAAAAAAAAACTTAGAAAAGAGTTTAATTTTAGCCTTTCTCCCCCTGAAGATATCATTAAAAAAATTTCTTAAAAAAATTTCTCCCCCTTTTGAGTTAAAAGCAATTATAAAAAGAGGAACGGTCAAGCTATCCGAGCAACCGACGACTATTTAAATAATAAAAAGGAATCTGATCAAGATATACATTGAACTAAGACATTTTTTTTTCAGGTGACACATAAAAAACTGATCAGCAATTAGCTAACACTCGATTCATCCAAAATACCTAGCTCCCTCCGAATATGATAAAATGTTTCTCTCGGCAGGGGTTTTATAAAAATGTCAGCTAATTGATTTTCAGTACTAACAAATTCTATAACACAGTCACCTTTTTGAACATGATCTCGTAAAAAATGATGTCTTATTTCAATGTGTTTTGTTCGAGAGTGATACACTGGATTCTTAGTTAGATTGATTGCACTTGTATTGTTACATTTGATAGGAATGTGATCCGATATTAAGCCGAAGTCTGACAGTTGCTGTTTCATCCAGAGGATTTGAGCACAACAACTACTGGTTGCAATGTACTCGGCTTCTGCGGTAGAAAGAGCAACACAAGCTTGCTTTTTAGAAAACCATGACACTAGAGAACTTCCCAAAAGACGGCAAGTTCCACTAGTGCTTTTTTTATCAAGCTTGCATCTCGCAAAATCTGAATCCGAGTACCCAATCAAACTAAGATTTGCATCCTTAGGATACCACAAATCAGTGTTCTCAGTTCCTTTTAAATATTTAAAAATTCGTTTAACAGCAAAAAGATGAGATTCTTTCGGATTTGCTTGAAACCGAGAACACATGCAAACGCTAAACATTATATCCGACCTTGATGCAGTTAAATATAGAAGACTTCCTATCATACCTCTATATTTACTTACATCTATCGACTAACCTGATTCATCCTTGTCAAGGTAGCAGGAGGTGCTCATCGGGGTTGCTGCACTCTTGCAGTTCTCCATCCCGAACTTCTTTATGAGTTCCTTGCGGTACTTGCCTTGATGCACAAAGATGCCTCCAGAAACTTGTTTTACTTGCAGTCCGAGGAAAAATGTAAGTTCTCCCATCATTGACATCTCAAATTCCCCTTTCATAAGATCTGAAAACTTCTTACATAAAGACATATTAGTAGCACCAAATATTATATCATCAACGTATACTTGTACTAATAAAATGTCCTTTTTCGATTTATAGATAAACAGTGTAGTGTCAACTTTCCCTCTTTCAAAGCCTTGATTTAAAAGAAAAGTACTTAACCGATCGTACCAAGCTCTAGGAGTTTGTTTCAATCAGTAAAGAGCCTTTTTAAGTTTGTAAACATGATTTGGAAATTCATGGCTTTCAAATCCAGGAGGTTGTTTCACATACACTTCTTCATTTATAAATCCATTTAAAAACGCACTTTTGACATCCATTTGATCATTAAAGATGCAAAAGCGAGCAAGATCCGAATTGCTTCAAGCCGAGCAACCGGATCAAAGGTCTCATCGTAATCGATACCTTCCTCTTGGTTGTAGCCTTGAGCAACTAGTCTTGCTTTGTTTCTTATAATTGCCCCTGATTCATCCAGTTTATTTCTAAAAATCCATTTAGTGTCGATTATAGTATGATCATCAGACTTAGGAACTAAATCCCAAACATCATTTCTAATGAATTGATTTAATTCTTCTTGCATAACAATAGCCCAATGTTCATCCTTAATCGCATCAAAAACAAAATCAAGTTCAATTTGAGAAACAAAAGATACAAAATTACAAAAGTTTAGAATAGACCGCCGAGTAAGAACTCCTTTCGAGATGTCTCCGAGCACATTTTCTATCGGATGATTTTTGTTCGTTTTTAAGGTCGGAGGTAGGTCGGATGATTCTTGATTATCTGCCGTTATTCTGCTCGGAGGATCCTCGTCCCTTTTTACTCCGATATCACTTGTTGTTGTGTCGTCCTCTTGAGCTTGACTTTCAGTTTTGCTCGGCTCATCATCATTGAATTCGGCCGTTGATATAACCTGATTTCCTGCACCACTAATAGTGTCTCCTTTCGGAAACTCATCAAATACCACATGGATAGATTCTTCCATAGAGGAAGTTCGTTTATTGAAAACTCTAAATGCTTTACTGTGAGAAGAATACTCTAAGAATATACCTTCATCTGCTTTTGAATCGAATTTTCCAATGTGTTCTTTTCCATTATTTAAAATAAAAACTTTACAACTAAAAGCATGCAGATGTGATATATTCGGTTTTCTACCCTTATAAAGTTCATAAGGAGTTTTCTTTAAAATTGGTCTGGTCAGAATGCAGTTCATAACGTAACAAGCCGTATTAACCGCATCTGCCCAGAAATAATGCGGTAAATGATATTCATTTAACATGGTCCGAGCAAACTCTTCAAGAACACGGTTTTTCCTTTCCACAACTCCGTTTTGCTTGGGAGTTATTCTTGGAGAAGAATACTGATGTTCAATGCCGAACTTAGCACAGAATCGGTCAAATTTGTGGTTCTCGAACTTGCCACCACGGTCTGTTCGGATTATAATAACTATTTGGTTAACTTGGTTTTGGACTCGTTTTACATGCTCTTTAAAACTTTGAAAAGTATCACTTTTTGATGTTAAAAATAAAGTCCATGTAAATCTAGAGAAGTCATCAACAATCACTAAAGTATAATAATTGCCACCAAAGCTTTTTTCCTGTGATGGTCCGAACAAGTCCATATGAAGTAATTCTAATGGTCTTGTTGTGGATACCATTAATTTGGAAGAAAAATTATTTTTATTTTTAATTGCTTTGCACGTCTTACAAGCAGTGCAAACACCTTTAAAATCAAAATTTAGCTTTGGTAAACCAATTACTAAGTTTTTGGATTGTAGTTTCTTCAATTGATTTATATTTATATGTGATGTCCTACGATGCCATAACCAAGTATTACTTTGTTTGCTGTCCAAGCAGGTGGATACCAAAGAAGTGATTTCATTTAAGTCAACCAAATAGGTATTGTTATATCTTTTACCCACAAATTTAACAGAATTATCCTTGTCACTTTTAATAATGCAATGGGTGGAGGTAAATACAACATGATTACCGATATCACATAGTTGGCTAATGCTTAAAAGATTATGCTCTAGCCCTTTTACAAATAAAACATTATCGATAATCAAGTTGGAGGAATTTCCTATTTTACCTTCACCCAAAATTTTACCTCTGTTGTTGTCTCCATAAGTGACATAACCCTTTTCCTTATATGAAAGTTCAATGAACTGCTGCTTGTCCCCTGTCATTTGTTTCGAGCAACCGTTGTCCAGATACCACCGATTTTCCCTTGCTCGGAAGCACACCTCATGTCCTTGCTCGGTTGATCGGAATACTGTGCTCGGTGAGGCTTTCAGATCATTTCTTCCCATTAAGCACATGGTCAGATTTTCCTCGTCACTGTCTGAGCTTGATTCTAACATATCAAATTTTTGCTTGGGCGAGTCGAACACTGAGCTCGGCGAAGATTTCACATGATGTCGACCCATTAAGCACAGGTTTGCCTCTTCCTCGTCATCTGCCGAGCTTGATTCAGTTTGTTCCCTGTCCTCGGGAGCATCCCAGACAATGTACGCCCTCTTCGGTTTGTGTTCCTTGCTTTTCTTTCTGTTGGCACTGCCGTTCTTTTGTATCTTGGGACAGTATGCTCGGATGTGCCCTGGTTCAACACACTCATGACATTTTATCCTTTCTTTTGAGCTCTTGTGGTGGAAGTCCTTTGTCTCTCTTCCTTTGTTCTTGAAGTTTCTTTTATTTTTAAAGAATTTACCAAACTTCTTCACCATGAGACCGAAACTTTCCTCGTCTATATCCGAGCTCGAGTCACTGTCCGAAGAATCTTTATTTGCTTTTGATGTCTTGGCCGAGGTCTTGAGAGCGATTCCCTTCTTCTTTTCATCTGACTCTTCGTGCATGGTCAGGCGTCCGAGCTCCATCTCGTGCTCTTGAAGTTTTCCAATAATGTTGCAATGTCCAGGGAGTCCAAGTCTTTAAATTCCATGATAGCTGTCACCTTGGGCTGCCATTCCCTACTTAAACATCTCAACACTTTATTAATAATTTCAGAGTTTAAAAATATTTTACCTAGAGCATTTAAATGGTTTATGATATGAGTAAAACGTTTTTGCATGTCATTAATGGATTCATTCGGCTGCATGCGAAAAAGCTCATATTCAAGCATTAGAGTATTCAATCTGGCTGGTCTAACTTCACTCGTTCCCTCGTGAGTAAGTTGTAGAGTGTCCCACATTTGTTTAGCATTTTTACAATGTGATACTCGGAAAAATTCGTCATAAGACAGAGATGACGTGATGATGTTTTTCGCTTTTAAGTCATATGAAACTCTTTTCTTATCATCATCAATCCAGCTTGTCTTCGGGACTTCTACAACTTCCTCTCCTATTTTACGTTGAGGAACATGTGGACCATTTTCAATTGAATCCCAAATGTCCGTATCTATAGTCTCAATAAAAATTTTAATCATGGCTTTCCAATAAGCATATCCATCACCGTTAAATAGTGGTGACAGTTTATTGAAGAGCCTTCCCCTCCAAAAGGATTGTTAGAACCCATGGTTTCCTGGGATCTTTTTGAAAAAGCTTTTACGCTCGATCTTTCAACCGAGCTCTGATACCACTTGTTGGAAACCAACAAGTGGCCTAACAATCTACTAGAGGGGGGTGAATAGTAGTTTGAGACAGAGATACCGGATTTTTTTTAATTAGATTGAAAATGGATAAAATATACTTGCTGGTGTTTATAAAAAAAGTCGATTAAGTGCCGAGCAGAATCCGATTATCTATTGATAGTAAGTTTAGGAGTTCGATCACACACAGTCGGGTTTGCAGCGGATCACAGCAAATATACTTCAACCGAATGAAGTTATGCAGAAAACCGATTAAATTCCGACTAATGTAGAAAACCAAATAAAAATGCAGAAAGCAGTAAAAGAGGACACAGAAAATTTTTATACTGGTTCACTCTCCACCACTGAGAGCTACGTCCAGTCCCCCCTAAAACCTTTAGGGAGCTTTTACTCAAAATCAAATAAAGGGTTACAATAGGATTTACAAGAAAGCTTATCTCCCTAAACCTATCCCTGTCATAGAGTGTACCAAACTCTTGACCACTACCCAAACCAATTTGATTTTGCTGCCGGTTGAAGAACCTCTTCAACTCTTTCACTGTGGAGACTTCCTTGACACTTTCAAGGACTCCTTCTTTTCTTCAAATGAACACAAGAGCAGTAAAGAAAATGTTGGCTCCAAATTCTGAACACCAGTTACGTCTGAGTATGATAGTGTTGATGCAACTGGGTTTCAGACTAAGCAAGTATTGACAGATGGAAATTCTTATTTTTTGTTCGAAGGTTTTTGCGTTTTTAATGTCTCATCCTCTCTTCTTTTCTGATCTTCTTCTTCATATTTATGTTAAAAGAAACAAATCCTTCCTATTCAATTTGAATCCCAAGAATCAGGGAGGGAAGAAAAATTACCACGTGAGGAATTAAAGATGGCGAGATTTTCTCTCCAACAGTCATATTCTGATTTTGTCTAATTTTGAATCAGATCTTTCATTTATTGCCAATTCCTTTATAAACAGATTCTGATGAGTAGCAAGTTCCGAGTTTCAAGTTGGACAGAGCTTCCACAAATGATGACTTGATGAGAACAGAGCTTGTGCTTGAACCGAGCTGATTGCTTGCACTGTTGTTGACCAAGTATGAACCGAGCTTGAGCTAGACTTTTGACTTTCGAGCTGTGGCCGAGATTTTCATTTGAGCTTAAGTTCAACTTTGTCATCCGAGCTTAGACCGAGCTTGATATTTGATCTCCGACTGAAATTTGATATCCGAGCTTTTAGCCAAGCTTCTGATTTGACACTTCACTAGTCCGCAGCGAAGACCGAGCAAAACTTCTGACACGCTGATGCTTTGCTATTTTACTCGGACGAAACGAAGGCTGAGCTTAACTTCGGTTGAGCTGATTATTTAGGATTTTGACTCGGCTGCACCAAAGGGCCGAGCTGATGGTTTTGCCAAGTTGATGATATAACATTTCACTCGTTCGAACAAAACTTTTTACAAGCTGATGATTTAATAATTTACTCGGACGTAACGAAGGCCAAGCTGATTGTTCGACTGCATTTGCTGAGCATCGTCAATCTTGCTTCTGAGTTTCTGACTGCTTCTGGTTCAACCTAGTCCTTCCGAGCATCTTTCGAACTAAGTTTCTTGCTTTGTTGCTGGTTCGACATCCAGTTCTTCTGAACTGAGCTTCTTGCTGTCCGAGCTGAGCTAACCACCTGAGTCTACCGCTGCTTGATATCTAAAGGTACGGTATGTCGGTAGACTCGAAATCTGGTTTGTTGTTGATTTCTTATTTCCCAAAACACGTTCTTCCGCGCAATTTGTCTTCATCAAAACTTAGCCTCCCTTGATGATTCTACATTTGACTCCCTGAAGGCATTTGCGACAAGAGTGATATGTTGACTAGGAGCTTTATTTGGAACACTAGAGGTGACAATCGTGGGTGGAGTATTATTAATTGGGATAAGATGACTACCCCGGTGAAATATGGAGGCGTGGGCCTGAGAGAAGCTAGATTGGTTAATATTTCCTTACTTGGGAAGCTTACTTGAAGTTTGATCCACAACCAGGACAAGCTTTGGCTTAGAGTTCTTGACCACAAATATCTTCAAGGTTGTTGTATTCTTAAAAGTAATGTTTATAACTCGAGCTGCTCTTATGTCTGGAAAGGGATTGCTAAAGCAACTTAAAAAATTAAAGAGGGCTTCATTTGGAGACTTGGAGATGGTGAGGTGTCCATATGGTATGATAAATGGTTGAGCGAGGGTCGTTGATGCGATCTTATTGACTATCTTCATATAACTGACATTCAAATGAAAGTTCGAGATGTTTGGTATCATGGTTTCTGGAACCTTAATCTTTGCTATTCTTCTATGCCTATTGTTGGAAGTCAAGCTTTCCCAAGGACCTTATAGAGATTGCTAGAAGTTTTCTAGAAGATGGTTTTGATGATAACAAACAAGTTCCTTCAAGCTTCAAGTGTATTCAAGCTCAAGGCTTAAGGCTCAAGCAAGCAAATAGTTTAAGTTAAGCTTTTCCCATAGGAAATGTTGTAAGGTAATGTAGTTTCTTTTTCCAAATTCAATAAGGCCAAAAAGGTTTTCAAAGATAAGGAGAAGAAAAGAATCTTTTTATGAAATCGTTTTTAAGTTTGATTTTCAGCTAAAATGTTTTTGAAAACCTATGGTTACATACTCTGCTTTGGAAAATCAATTTTATGAAAATAATCAAAAGTAATCGATTACCTCTCTTGGATAACCGGTTATTATGTTTCTGAGTTGTGACCTGGGAATTTTAATTAGAAATAATCGATTACCTTATTTTATAATCGATTACCTTTCTCACATAATGGAGATAATCAATTACCTTGTTTTAAATAATCGATTACTTTCTTAAAAATGAATTTCACTATTTTTCACAGAATAGAGATAATCGATTACCTCTCTCAAGTAATCGATTACCTTAAGTTTTATTGAAATCCGTGTCAGAATCAATCTGAAATGTTTTCAGATTTGTTTTTACATAATTGATTCTGATTTATTTTCAAAATTTTAATTTGATTTTATTTTTGAAATAATTCCTTATTTGTTTTAAGAATCAAATCTTTGATTTATTTTCTAAATCTTTTTTATTTATTTTTAATTTTAAAACTTATTCTGATTTATTTTCCAAATCTTTCTTAATTGTTTTTGTTTTTCAAAACATATCTTTATTTATTTTGATTTCCAAAAACATTGAAAAAAGAAGTTTTTTTTTCTAATTTTCTTATCAACGTTCTACTTTTCTTCTTTCTCTCTGAAAAACACGTTCTTCATTGTTCATACTTTTCTGAAAAGAAAACCTTCTTGGCCTTATCTCTTGTGAAATAAACAACATTGCTATAGAACTTAATTGTTGAATCCATGTTATCAAGAACACATCAATTGTATCACACACATTTGATCATATTCAAACCATAGTTGTAGGGAGTAGATCCCTTAGTTGAACGTGTGGCATGTTCTTAGGGTGAGGAACCCTTGTGTGATTTTGAGGTCCCTAGCGAACGAAGGTTCCTAGTAGTGTGTGGGGCACTCTTGGTTGTAATTGGGTGCGACTCAATTTCAAAGATATAAAAAGCTCAAGCGGGTCGCTTGGGGACTAGACGTAGGTCTTTCGCTTGAAAGACTGAACCAGTATAAAATTGGTTTGTGTGTTCCTCTTCCCTATCTCGAGTAATAAATTAGCTTATTTCGTATAAAAATATATCTGACTTTGACTAATTATTGTGATTATTTTTTGTTGTGAGCATTGGCAACTAATAGTATTTTTTCCGAGACAAAATATTGTTGCATTCTTTTGCTCATTAGGGTGGAAGCCAAAAGAAAGATTAATTAGACTTGTTAATACGTACGTTTTAATTTATACCTCATCATTTTCCATAGCTAACTTTGGATCTTGCATATGAGACGTGTAGTTTATAATATACTTTTGATATTTATTTTGTAGAGTTATGGAATCATATCAAACACTTGCTTGTAAGTACAAGTCTAAAAGAAGGACACCTCTAATCCTTCAACCAAATGTAAGTACTTTATAGACCAAATTCAATTTTAAATATATTAATTTTTAAATAATCATTACTCATTGTTTTTGGAATCTCATTGGTATCCGTAGTGTCCATAACAACATGGGTCCACAGAGTGTGGATTTTACGTCATGAGACTTATACTCACCATTATCACAGCAAAAATTAATGATAACTGGATGAAGGTATATTCCAAAAAATGAACTTATATGTTTTCATTGTTAATTATGTTTCTTTATAAACACAAGTTCATAAGAAAAAATGTGCATTTGTTTACTTTTAATTGTGTAATTTCAGATGTTCGACAATCATGCACCTTTAACAGAAGATCAAATTGTGGATATTCAAAAGCGTTGGGCAGAAATATTACTTGAATTAGCTGAGTCGCAAGGACAACTTGCCAAACAATGAATTACACTTGGAGGAGGTGCTGGGAATGAATATTATTACATTGCATTAAAAAATGATTGTCTAATATTTATTACATTGCATTATAAACTGACTGTCTAATATTTATTCTTGGCTTATAAAGATGAGGGGTGTAGTGCCACTAATCTGAAATTGTGAAGGTTGATGTTGAAGGGAGAGAGACTGGATAAGTGTGAAATGTTTTTCTGCAAGTTCTGCTTGGGGTTGGATATATAGTTGGTTTTGCCAAAATTTGTATTCATGTATGTCAATCTGAGCTTGTTTGAGTTTGATGTTATGTTGACATATCTTTTTTAATAATGCAGGAACTCATAAAAAAATCACAAAGCATCAAGAACAGTTTCTTCCTAACAAGTGCCTTTATTTTAATTACAATTTTGGTAATTTCCTTTAAACAAACTGATATCTATTATCTTTTTGATAAGTTGACATTTCACTTGGATAGTTACTTTAGACTTGGAGTTGAAAACAAATAGATTGTGTTACCAAAGTTAGCGAGAATAGTATGATGCCATTGTTGATGCGTGATTCGAAGCAAAAACCTCTCTTCTCTTGTTTTGACTATTTTCTTCATATTTTTCTACCATGCAGTTGTTATACTTGGAACTCCAGGAAGAATATTAGATCTTGCTAAGAAGGGTGCATGCATTCTGAAAGATTGCTCTATGCTTGTTATGGATGAGGTAAAATGCATTTCACTTTCACCTGAACTTTTCTTACAGAATTTGGCTGAGTTGCATGAATTGTTTCAAAATGTTGTGTTTAAAGGCCTTTGGAAGACCCATTTGCATAGTTTTTAGTTGCTTCTTTTGTTCTTCTGAGGATTTCTAATCCTCTTCTTGCAATATTCCCCTTCTCTGCTAATAATATTTCTTTTTTTTTAATTCAAAAAAAAGAGGCCTTAGGAAGACGAGGGTAAGAAACATGATGGATATTATTAGAAAAGTGTGGTCTGGTATGAAGCTATGTTTCCTTTGTTTTCAAGTTTTTATCTGTATTTCTAGGATCATATATCTTTATCCTCATCAAGTTGGTTATGTAAGCAAATGCATTTGTTTTATGCATCTCTCATTTATGATGTAAATATAGAGCATGTAACATCCAGAATTTTAAATCCAAGAGTAACTAGAATAATAATAAAATTAGAAAATAATAATTATGCTAAAAAGGATTTAAGGTGATGAATTAGGATTTCTTTGAATGCCATAAAGGAGTTAAGAAGCATTGACATCAGATAAGAAATTTAAAGAACAAAAGAGTGCTAAAAACGGTGTTTTCGATGTTAGAAACACCCTGTATTAGGAAATTAGGAATAAAATATCGACACCTTTAAATGCAAATTCCACCGTTGGATGTGAAGACAATGGTCTTAGGGAGTTTACCTCCAAATTTGAGCAAGATCCAACGGTTAACGAAGGAGATATGGCATTTTGAATGCAACATGTCCCACTTAAACAGGGGTGTGCGCCCAGACGCGCAGAACTGATCAATACACACAAAAACACCCCGAATTCAATGAGTTGGGCGCCCAGGCGCCCTGTGACCACACCCAGGCGCGCGGGTCTGATTTCTTGTGCGAAAATGCACCATTTTGGGGGCAAAATCGGAAACTTCACCCTTTAATTTGGCTGTCATTATAAGCCTTATACCAACTTCTTCCTCATCAATATTCAGCCCCTTTCTCCTCTTCTTTGCCTAGGGTTCATGAGCACCCTTCTCCATTCTTGATCTCCATCATCATCAACACCAAGCTAAGTAAGGGGAATCACCTTTCCTCCATAGCCAAGCCACAAATCAAGCTTCACCTTCTCATATCTCTCTCTCTCTCTCTCTCCCCCACGTTTTCCACTCTCTTCCTCTCCTCCGTTGGAATTTCAAGCACCCACCATGGGAGACCTCAAGCTCTAGGTAGGATTGATGCAAGTTCCTTTCCTTTCTTCCTCCAATTTGCATAAATCATCATCATCTCTAACTATGAGCTTTTATTTTGATTAAATTGGTTTAGGGTTCACTTTCTCTCTCCTCCATAGCTCTTGGAGCTCTCTCTCTTTTCATATCAAGGCTTGGAGAATCAAGCTCTCTTCCTCCCTCTCACTACACATTTGGTGGCTATTTGGTTGGGATTCAAAAAGAGTTAAGGATTTGACATTCTCTTCTCTCTCTACAAGGTTAAGGTAAGAAGGTTGTGTTACCTTAGCTTAGAAAATAGGTTCTCTTTGGTTATAGTGATGACTAGGGGTAGAGGGATGAGTAGAATACAAGACTTTAGGGTAGATGATATTGAAAATAAAAAGAAGTAATTCATAATAATAGAAGGAAAGTTAATTGTAGTGTAGGTAAATAAGTGTAGGTAATTATGGTTAGAGAAAGGAATGATTGACTAAGTGGTTAGTAAATTAAGGAGGGATAAGAATAAATAAGTTGAGTATTCATAAGGAGAGTATATAAGGAACATGGATAGATGATAGTATGATAATGAGGAAAAGGAATAGAAAATTTAGAAAGTAAGATAAAAGACTAAGAATGAGTAAATAAAATGGAAAGTGAAACTAGAGAAGATAATAATGATAATAGATTCTAAGGTAATTACAGAAAAGAGACTTGCTTGTATGATTGCAAAGAAATAAAGTATGATAGACACAAATATGGGAATTATAGGGATAATTGAGAAGTAGAGAAGGAAAAAGGAAAACACGAACGGTAAACTTGTTATAATGTAGATTAATAATGGATAGTGTAACTATGATTTGAATAGGTTAAGAACACTAAAGCTTAGAATGAAATTGGAAGAAAATTAGGAAATGAATGAACTAGTTATGAGTGCTAATAATAGAATAATAGAATTATATTGATAATGTGATAAAGACCCACCTAATAAGGTGTGTGGTTATAGGATTGGGAAAATATGAATGATGATGTGTATGATTGTGTAAGTATGAAAGACCCTCCCATCGGGAGTGTGCATGTGTATATAAATGGACCCTCCATAACGGAGCGTGTATATAAATGGACCCTTCTGTAGGGAGTGTGAATATATGTGAATAATGGACCCTCCCTAAGGGAACGTGAATATGTGTGTTATGGACCCTCCTCCTTGAAGTGTGTAATCGGTGATAGGACCCTCCAAGATGGAGTGTGTGTAATGTGAATAGGACCCACCTTCATGGTGTGCGTAAATTGATAAGAATAGGACCCGTCGTAGTGGTGTGTGAAGAAATGATAATAGGACCAACCAAAAGGTGAGCGAAAGATAAGAAAGGAATGAAAAGATTAGAAAGACGTATGGAAAGTATGAAAATGAAAAGATAAGAAAGATTGAGATGAATAAAAGGAAAGTGAGATAGTGTACGAATTGGGTATTATGGCATTGTGTAATTTCAGATGTTCGACAATCCTGCACCTTTAACAGAAGATCAAATTGTGGATATTCAAAAGCGTTGGGCAGAAATATTACTTGAATTAGCTGAGTCGCAAGGACAACTTGCCAAACAATGAATTACACTTGGAGGAGGTGCTGGGAATGAATATTATTACATTGCATTAAAAAATGATTGTCTAATATTTATTACATTGCATTATAAACTGACTGTCTAATATTTATTCTTGGCTTATAAAGATGAGGGGTGTAGTGTCACTAATCTGAAATTGTGAAGGTTGATGTTGAAGGGAGAGAGACTGGATAAGTGTGAAATGTTTTTCTGCAAGTTCTACTTGGGGTTGGATATATAGTTGGTTTTGCCAAAATTTGTATTCATGTATGTCAATCTGAGCTTGTTTGAGTTTGATGTTATGTTGACATATCTTTTTTAATAATGCAGGAACTCATAAAAAAATCACAAAGCATCAAGAACAGTTTCTTCCTAACAAGTGCCTTTATTTTAATTACAATTTTGGTAATTTCCTTTAAGCAAACTGATATCTATTATCTTTTTGATAAGTTGACATTTCACTTGGATAGTTACTTTAGACTTGGAGTTGAAAACAAATAGATTGTGTTACCAAAGTTAGCGAGAATAGTATGATGCCATTGTTGATGCGTGATTCAAAGCAAAAACCTCTCTTCTTTTGTTTTGACTATTTTCTTCATATTTTTCTACCATGCAGTTGTTATACTTGGAACTCCAGGAAGAATATTAGATCTTGCTAAGAAGGGTGCATGCATTCTGAAAGATTGCTCTATGCTTGTTATGGATGAGGTAAAATGCATTTCACTTTCACCTGAACATTTCTTACAGAATTTGGCTGAGTTGCATGAATTGTTTCAAAATGTTGTGTTTAAAGGCCTTTGGAAGACCCATTTGCATAGTTTTTAGTTGCTTCTTTTGTTCTTCTGAGGATTTCTAATCCTCTTCTTGCAATATTCCCCTTCTCTGCTAATAATATTTCTTTTTTTTTAATCCAAAAAAAAGAGGCCTTAGGAAGACGAGGGTAAGAAACATGATGGATATTATTAGAAAAGTGTGGTCTGGTATGAAGCTATGTTTCCTTTGTTTTCAAGTTTTTGTCTGTATTTCTAGGATCATATATCTTTATCCTCATCAAGTTGGTTATGTAAGCAAATGCATTTGTTTTATGCATCTCTCATTTATGATGTAAATATAGAGCATGTAACATCCAGAATTTTAAATCCAAGAGTAACTAGAATAATAATAAAATTAGAAAATAATAATTATGCTAAAAAGGATTTAAGGTGATGAATTAGGATTTCTTTGAATGCCATAAAGGAGTTAAGAAGCATTGACATCAGATAAGAAATTTAAAGAACAAAAGAGTGCTAAAAACGGTGTTTTCGATGTTAGAAACACCCTGTATTAGGAAATTAGGAATAAAATATCGACACCTTTAAATGCAAATTCCACCGTTGGATGTGAAGACAATGGTCTTAGGGAGTTTACCTCCAAATTTGAGCAAGATCCAACGGTTAACGAAGGAGATATGGCATTTTGAATGCAACATGTCCCACTTAAACAGGGGTGTGCACCCAGACGCGCAGAACTGATCAATACACACAAAAACACCCCGAATTCAATGAGTTGGGCGCCCAGGCGCCCTGTGACCACACCCAGGCGCGCGGGTCTGATTTCTTGTGCGAAAATGCACCATTTTGGGGGCAAAATCGGAAACTTCACCCTTTAATTTGGCTTTCATTATAAGCCTTATACCAACTTCTTCCTCATCAATATTCAGCCCCTTTCTCCTCTTCTTTGCCTAGGGTTCATGAGCACCCTTCTCCATTCTTGATCTCCATCATCATCAACACCAAGCTAAGCAAGGGGAATCACCTTTCCTCCATAGCCAAACCACAAATCAAGCTTCACCTTCTCATATCTCTCTCTCTCTCTCTCTCCCCCACGTTTTCCACTCTCTTCCTCTCCTCCCTTGGAATTTCAAGCACCCACCATGGGAGACCTCAAGCTCTAGGTAGGATTGATGCAAGTTCCTTTCCTTTCTTCCTCCAATTTGCATAAATCATCATCATCTCTAACTATGAGCTTTTATTTTCATTAAATTGGTTTAGGGTTCACTTTCTCTCTCCTCCATAGCTCTTGGAGCTCTCTCTCTTTTCATATCAAGGCTTGGAGAATCAAGCTCTCTTCCTCCCTCTCACTACACATTTGGTGGCTATTTGGTTGGGATTCAAAAAGAGTTAAGGGTTTGACATTCTCTTCTCTCTCTACAAGGTTAAGGTAAGAAGGTTGTGTTACCTTAGCTTAGGAAATAGGTTCTCTTTGGTTATAGTGATGACTAGGGGTAGAGGGATGAGTAGAATACAAGACTTTAGGGTAGATGATATTGAAAATAAAAAGAAGTAATTCATAATAATAGAAGGAAAGTTAATTGTAGTGTAGGTAAATAAGTGTAGGTAATTATGGTTAGAGAAAGGAATGATTGACTAAGTGGTTAGTAAATTAAGGAGGGATAAGAATAAATAAGTTGAGTATTCATAAGGAGAGTATATAAGGAACATGGATAGATGATAGTATGATAATGAGGAAAAGGAATAGAAAATTTAGAAAGTAAGATAAAAGACTAAGAATGAGTAAATAAAATGGAAAGTGAATCTAGAGAAGATAATAATGATAATAGATTCTAAGGTAATTACAGAAAAGAGACTTGCTTGTATGATTGTAAAGAAATAAAGTATGATAGACACAAATATGGGAATTATAGGGATAATTGAGAAGTAGAGAAGGAAAAAGGAAAACACGAACGGTAAACTTGTTATAATGTAGATTAATAATGGATAGTGTAACTATGATTTGAATAGGTTAAGAACACTAAAGCTTAGAATGAAATTGGAAGAAAATTAGGAAATGAATGAACTAGTTATGAGTGCTAATAATAGAATAATAGAATTATATTGATAATGTGATAAAGACCCACCTAATAAGGTGTGTGGTTATAGGATTGTGAAAATATGAATGATGATGTGTATGATTGTGTAAGTATGAAAGACCCTCCCATCGGGAGTGTGCATGTGTATATAAATGGACCCTCCATAACGGAGCGTGTATATAAATGGACCCTCCTGTAGGGAGTGTGAATATATGTGAATAATGGACCCTCCCTAAGGGAACGTGAATATGTGTGCTATGGACCCTCCTCCTTGAAGTGTGTAATCGGTGATAGGACCCTCCAAGATGGAGTGTGCGTAATGTGAATAGGACCCACCTTCATGGTGTGCGTAAATTGATAAGAATAGGACCCGTCGTAGTGGTGTGTGAAGAAATGATAATAGGACCAACCAAAAGATGAGCGAAAGATAAGAAAGGAATGAAAAGATTAGAAAGACGTATGGAAAGTATGAAAATGAAAAGATAAGATAGATTGAGATGAATAAAAGGAAAGTGAGATAATATACGAATTGGGTATTATGGCATTGTGTAGGACCTTCGTACATTGATATGCTTTTGTAGAAACTATTATTCTAAGTTATGTGTAATGCTACACTTCTTGCCATTTTTATTACAGGTACAGAGGCAGAGCATGCACGAGTCGTGGTTGAGAAGGGGCACACTCCACGGTGTGGAGTGTGAATATTTAGGGGTGGGACCATATGTTGGTCCGAGGCTTTAAATTGGACTTTTGATATATATGATATATATATATATACACGCTATGTATTATCTTTTGGAGATCAAACTATTTTGTATCTTGTTTATTATTTTGGAAATGATGTATTTGAATGCAACGTATTATATTTTGCCCTGCTGGCATACTGTTGATTATATGAAAGTATTAATATAGGTTTTCAGGGTAAACTCATATTTTGGAAAGTCCCTAAAACAAAGTAAACTCCGCCCAATTTTATGGAGATTTTTATAAGGTAATAAGTGTTTTAAAAGAAATTTTTAAGTAACTAAATTTAATCGGGGTAACTAGAGTATTAATTAAGGTAGGTGTTATAGAGCATATCATATTTTCTTTTCTGTCTTTGGTTCTTTCTTTGGCACTGTTAACATTTATTGTCTTTAGTAGTTACAGTTACTTGTCAATCTCCGGCTTCACATAGCATTATGTGTTTCTCAGGCTGATAAACTTTTGTCCCCGAAGTTCCAACATTCTATACAGCAGCGGATTTAATTTCTTCCTTCAAATCATCAAATCTTGATGTTTTCAGCAACATTTCCTGTTACTGTAAAGGACTTTAAATAAGTTCAAAAAGAAGCTGACAAAGCTACATCAATCTCAACTTTTGATGAGAATGACTTGGGTAGAATTTAATTAGTTTTGGTAGAATTTTTAGTTAGTGGATATAAGAGATTTGGGTAATATTGAATTAGTTTTGGTAGAATTTGTAGTTGTATTGAAATTAGTGGATATAAGAGATTTAGGTAGCATTGAATTAGTTTTTGTAGAATTTGTAGTTGTATTGAAATTAGTGGATATAAGAGATTTGGGTAGCATTGAATTAGTTTTGGTAGAATTTGTACTTGTATTGGAATTATTGGTAGTTGTATTGAAATTATTAGATATATATATTTTGCCTTTTGGATTCATTTGTTTTAAAATTTTATTTTTGGTAGTCAAAACAAAGAATGCAGGTCACTAGATATATATAAAAATTGCAAAAATAAAAAAAAAATCCACATTCCGCATCTGTTATTTACATATAACAGATGCATCAGTTATTTTTTTAACAGATGCGAAAAATGACACTTTCCGCATCAGTTATTTACATATAACATATGCAGAAAGTATACTTTTCGCATATACATTTCGCATCAGTTATATGTACTTTCCGCATTAGTTATATAAGTGATGCAAAAAGTTCTGACCTTTCGCATCTGTTTTGAAAATTGATACGAAAAATCATAACTATCTACATCTCCCACAAGTGTTCCGAAACAGATGCGAAATGTCTTTTAAAACATGCGAAATGTTTTATTTGCAGTAGTGGATATATAGCTATCATGTTATATACAAGAGTTTAGCTTAACTTGTAGTAAAAGTTGAGATTAAAGTGATTCTTCTTTTCAGTTCCAAAATTGAATATGTAATTGTCACACATAGTTAGGGAACTTGGTTTATGGTGTTGTTGAAGTAGTAGTAGTAATTTGTTAATTAGTGATGCTTGTGTTGCTTGCCACTTACCCGTGAATCTCATCACCATAACAACACTGCTTCACACTCATGTCTATAATCACTTGTTAGTTATCTTCTGGCTTTTAGATTAAGTTTGCAATTCACCAAGGCAACTTTGTTTGGTTCTTCGATTTGATACATACTCTTCTGTTATCACAATGTTAGGTAGTATTTAACATTATTTTACGTACAAGGAGTCAACTCTAAGAAACATATATCTAGTCCTATGAGCAATGACTACACTTTTATGCATAAACATATATGCCAATTTGTATGCATCTTTCGAGAATACTATTATGTTTTAAACTTTGTCGTCTCAAATTCCAATTGTGTTTTTGTAAATGTAGCATCCAAAAATTGCGATATTACTGTTTGTCACCATTTGCTCAATTAAGTAGATTGTTAGAGCCATAGCATGAACCCCAAGTGTAAACTTATAGAAAGAGATGTATCATCATGTTATTCTACTTTAATGTTGCGTTATGTGTTTCAGGGTAACAAGATTGCGATATGAATGTGCTTTTGTACAAAATACATATAGTTAAATAAACATTACCTATGTGCTTACTCAATTTCCCCTAATCCGAGGTTTTTTTTTCTTTCTAATTTTCGTTTTTTGTATAGGAGTTTCTGGATTAAATTGAATTAAGGTAAACATTACTAGCTAGCAATGCTGGACTTGAAATTAGCACCTATCAAGGTACCTTACGTGAAATTCACACCTCAGCTTAGTTTTAGTTCTTCAAATTTTGATGAGGCAAAACTCAACATAAATGTCATAAGCACACACAAGCACATACAATTCAACTTCTGTGACATCAGTAAATGTGATCATAGCAGTTTTGAACTTTTCTTGCAGGAAAGCTGTTGTTTGCTTTTTGATTGGATCGATCTAGCAATAAGCTACCCATTGCTTCTTATAAAGATCAAAATAACAACTGGTTGATTATGAATTTTTTATTATAGTTCTCTTAATTATCTATGAATTTGATGCTTTTCTCTTGTATCAGGTATTTATTTTAGGCTAACCGGCAAACAATTTTTCTCGGAAAAGATTTGAAACTGACATACATAAATATGGTACTAAATAACAAAAGTACAAAAGGAACAAATTTGTTGTGTTTTTATCGTTGCTTTTGCTGCTATGGTTTAAACAATTAAAAAATCTAAGCATAATTGCATTGTTCATTAAAGTGCCTAATAATAATATACTATTGCTCATGATCATACCTATATCCTTTGATTCATTCCTTTTATACTACCTCCTTCTCACTGTTGTTCGATTAGGTTGTTGTTTTAGGGTACGACGGTCTTTTACTGTTATTTTGTTTGTTAAAGAAGTAGTGTTTTAATTGTAGCATGATTTCTTATATTTTTTTCTTGATTATAATAATTTATACTTATTTATTTGTGTTTTTTAGATGTTCAGAGGTGAAGGAACAATCAATAGTGGAATTAAAGGACAATCAGGAGCAACAAGAGAAAGCAGAAGAAGGAGCACTATACTCCGTATTATTTTAGCTAGTTTGTTATGTTATATATAACAGTAGAATTTTTAGCTGTCAAAACTATCTAGTTGTTCTCTCTCATATTGGGTTATCTGTTGTGTGTAGGTAGACTTGTAGATCTATGTATTGTTCCTAAGGGCATGCCATTGCGCTTGTGGTGATATGGACTTTGTTCCTTTCGATATATGGAATCTAAGCATTCAAATTTACATGGAAAGGACAAGGTAATGACTCCTTCGATTTCTGGTTCTTAAATAATGCATCAACATAGGAAGATTGGCTGTTAGCTTGTGCTCATTTGTATGCCTTGGCTATATTAGTTTTTGAGTTGATTTTGTCTGATGTCTATGATTTTTATGGAGTCCCCAGCTTGAAATGTGCCTTTTTATGTCTATGATTTTTATGGAGTCCCTAGAAAGAACTTCAAGAATGTTTCCAAGTGGCTGTTAAAGAATGCAATATGATGGAGTTGCTGTTAGCTAAGCTAAGCTTGAAGATGAGCGTGACATGGCCATTGCCAGCATTGAAAAATTACAGAGAAACGTATAATATTTTATATCCATGTGCCTTCCTTCTTTCGTATCTATTTAACTATTAAGATGGCTTGAAGGTTGGAATTTATCACTTGCTTCATGTCACCTGTTGAAAATCATTTTAGTGTTTGAGGTCACCTACGATATTTCTTTGCCGGCGAAAGGACAACTTGTTAGTTTTTTTAGTAAAATTAAGTGCTCAAGACCATATTCTGATAAAATTTTTCAAAACTAAAATTCACATCTAAATATCTAATTTCTATAAGACCAAGACCATAGCTTGAAGTTTCTGTAATTATTTTGATGTACAAAAAGTTTTTCCTGATTTAATGCTTTGTTACTTATTTCTTATTTACAGTTGCGGGATCAGATAAATGGAAATCTTCAGCTAAAAGAAATTCAAGGAAAGGCCTATTGGAGTTCCAAAAATCAAAATAACAGTGACATCGGCCAAAACATTGAGGATAACAGCTATAACCATTATGGACCAAACCACAAGCTGGTTTGGTTTTTTTCCCTTAGCATGACTTTACTTAGCTTTTTGGTTGTGTTCTATGATCATGTGCAGACTGCAGTATAATAATCTCAATAATGAGTCTCTTCATTTTATTGTATGTTTCTTATAACTTGTTCAATATGGGGATTCTGTGTATGTGGTTGTCTGTAATGATATATTAACTTTATCTTAATTACTCCATTCGATTTTTATAAATTTTTGCATTATTGAAATATCGACGAAATAAGTGTCGCTAATATATTTTGCAACTAAATCAGCAATGATATTTGTTCCATGAAGCCACAAATTGGTGACAGAAAAGTGCCATTGTTTGTGACAAAAACAGTTTCGTCGCTAATTAGTGACCAAAAGATGGTCACCAATTTCATAAATAATGACGGAATAACGCCGTCACTAATTTCATAAATTCGTCACTAATAGTTACTGAACAACGTCGTCACTATTTCATAATTAGTGACGGATTAATGCGGTCACTAAATTCAAATAATTCGTCGCTAAATCAGTTCCTTTTTTATTTGGGTCACCACTTTAGCGACGAAATTCTAATTCGCAGTGATGGAATAATTCGGTCACAAATTATTAATGGAATCGATTTTCGGTCACTAAATTGTTTGTGACGCCACTTTTTTCGACCGCGCCTCTTCGGTCACTAATTCGACCGCGCCTCTTCGGTCACTAATTCGGTCAACCGAAAATCACTAATTAGTGACTGAAATTTGCGGTCACTAAAAATCAATTTTCTTGTAGTGGGAAACCCTTGATGTGTAGAATCAAAAAGGTTTTGATGAAGACAAATAAATCAACAAGTTATTTTGATGAAGCCATTTGCCTTGAAGTTGAATCAACAAACAACAACAACCAAAAGTCTACTCATTCTCTTGTAATTCATTGTATTCATTCTCTTATCGTTTATGAGAGTGGTTGGTAGATTTAGGTATTTTAGCTCTATTTAATATGGTATATTAAGTATGCAAATTAGTTGAGTAAAATACCGGAAAAAGACTAGAAAGGGATTGGTAAAAATCAAAGGTTAAATCATAACAAAATTGAAAAACAAATTTTCAGTATTTAACAGTAACTACTCGATTAGTGCATGAATAATCGAGTAGTCAGCTTAAAAAGAAAATTTATTCTATTCTGGAAGCACGGACTAATCGAGTAGTGCTTCAACTACTCGATCAGTACGAGTCTGCATCATCATCCAGTCTGATCCAAATATGACTGTTGGAGAGACAATCAAGCCCCAAATCTTTCCACATTCTCTCCTCCCTGATTCTTGGGGATTTTGGAGATTATAAATGGATGTCTCCTCCAACTCTCATGCGACGAATTTTTGACACAAAAGCCTGACTCAAGCTAAAACGCTTTTCATTCCAATCCCTCTCTAAGTCTAGGTCTCAATTGGTTTACATACTTTCATATTCATATTCAATTGAGATTGTATTGGAGCCACAACCTTATTACCATTGTTATTCATATTATTGCTGCCATTAAAGCTTGGAGAAGGAGCTATTGAAGGTTTCAAGAGGCTCTATTGCTAAAGGGAGAAGGTGTTCTTGAAGGTCTTAAGAAGGAAGGTTGAAGAGGTTCTTCAACAGTGAATCAATTGAAATTGGAGTAACATTTCAAGGGTTTGGTACACTCTTGAAAGGGTTAGGATTAGATTGAGTGAGGTTCACTAATTAATCCTGTTTGTATCCAATTTAATTGATTGTTAGTAAAGGTTCCCTAAGGTTTAGGGGGGGACTGGACGTAGCTCTCAAGGTTTGAGAGTGAACCAGTATAAAATCCCTTGTGTCTTTCTCTTTATCGCTTTCCTTCAATTCCGCAATTTTAGTCTTTCTTATTGAACCTTAAGTTAGTCAATTTAATGTTGCTCTTTGTTTTAATTATTGACTTCCTGCGAAGCTTTCTAAAAATTTGTTCACTGTCTGAAATTTCTCGTACTACTCGAGTAGTTGGAGCACTACTCGAGTAGTTCAAGTATTTTTGCACAGAAACTTAATTTTGCTTAAAAACAGTAAGCGTGTTTATTGCTAATATCAATTAAATCCGAAAAATTAATATTGTTGCTTCCATTTACTATTCACCCTCTCTAGTAAATTGTTAGGTTGTTTGTTGGTTTCCAGCAAGTGGTATTAGAGCTCGGTCGAAAGATCGAGTGTAAAAACTTTTTCGAAAAGATCCTAAGGAAACCATGGGCTCTTACAATTCATTTGGAGGTGAAGACTCGTCAATAAACCGTCCTCCACTATTTAGTGGTGAGGGATATGCTTATTGGAAAGCTAGAATAAATTTTTTTATTGAAGCAATTGATATTGATATTTTGGATGCAATTGAAAATGGTCCCTATGTACCTAAAAAGAAAATAAATGAGGAAGTTGTAGAAATTCCAAGGGCAAGTTGGACGGATGATGATAAAAAGAAAGTTTCTTATGATTTGAAAGCTAAAAACATCATCACTTCCGCCTTGTCTTATGATTAATTTTTCAAAGTTACACATTGTAAAAATGCTAAACAAATGTGGGACATTCTACAATTTACTCATGAAGATACAAGTGAAGTTAGACGTTCTAGATTAAATGCTTTAATGCACGAATATGAATTATTTCGAATGCTTCCTAACGAATCCATTAGTGATATGCAAAAACGTTTTACACATATCATTAATCATTTGATTGCTCTTGGTAAAAGTGTTGAGATGTCTAAGTAGGGAATGGAAACCAAAGGTTATAGCCATCATGGAGTCTAAGGATTTGGACTACATGGACTTAGCAACACTTTTTGGAAAGCTTCAAGAGCATGAAATGGAGTTAGGACGTCTAACTTTGCATGAGGAGTCGAATAAGAAAAAGAAGGGAATCACACTAAAGACCACCACAAAATCAACTAAGGTATGTGATGATTCCTCTAGCTCTAGTAATGACTCCGAATCTAGTATAGATGATGAAACTTTTCAAAAAAACTAGTAAAGAGGTTCAGTAAATGTTTTAAGAATAAAAATGAATTAAAAGGAATAAAGGAACCTAAGGACTCCTACCATAGAAATTGTTCTTCAAAAGATAAAATAAAATGTCATGAATGTGGTAAGAGAGGACACATAAGACCTCATTGTCCTGAGTATCTTAAGAGGCATAAATATGAAAAGAAAAAGGGAAAAAGAGCTTACATTGTGTGGGATGCACAGGATAAAAACAAAGAGACAAGCTCAAGCACATCAAGTGATGAGGAAGAAGCCAATCTTTGCTTGGTGAGTAGATTTGATGAAGGCACATCATCAAGTTTCACTTCAAGTAAGCAAGGAACCGAGGTAAATTTCGATTCCGAATCTGAGTCTCTTGATTATGAAGAATTATATAGTGCTTATTGATCGAGGCCATACCCGATACAAATAAAAACAGTTTAAGTATAGTACTAGGAAGTGACTCCTAGGTCGTCTCCCAAGGAATATCTTATCAAGCAAAAGGTCGAACACATAGTATGCATAGAAAACAGGGGGTTTTGTATTGAATGTTGAAATCTAGAATCAAAACAGAATTAAATAAAAACGAAGTAACAGATAAGGAAAAGCGGATAAACCCCTTTGGCTCGCGTTCACAACTCTATCATCGGTCACAAAAGATAAATTTCTTCCCTCTTCACTGTCCAACTCGTGAGAACTAAATACTAAGCGAAAATTCAATTCTCACCCCAAAACCCTAACCTCTAATTAAGCATTAAAAGCCAAAGCATGGAGATTTTACGAGTTTGCATAAATTAAGCATTCATACACATGGATTATCTCTATAGAATGGAACTAAGCGAACCATAACATATCAATAAGCATGAAAACAGTGAATAAAAACGAAATAGCATTAAGAATAAAACCTCAAGAGTATGTGATACATTACCAAAGGGATTTAACCTAAGAGTTTAGCCTTCCATGATGAAATAAGTCAAAAATGTGTAGAAAAGGGAAGAGAGAGAAACCCTAGCATCCACCACAAGCTTGGAGAGCAAAACTAAGCCTTCTCTAAGAGAGAGATTGGGAAAAACGTGGAATAGATAGATTGCTGCTAGGTCTACACGAATTTGGCTTTTTAAATCACAAAACGGGCCTAAATCATGGGCCAAATCCTAAGGAAAGCTAATCTCTAAATTAAATCTAAAAATATCCTATAGATAAAATCTAAATCTTAAAAGATATAAACTAAATCTCAAATAATCCTAAAGATAGATTACAATCTTCACTTCATCATATATCTTCTCTTCCAAAATTAAATCTTCACTCCCAAAATGTCCAAAAAGCCCTTGTGCCAAATATGACATGAAAATAATAATAGATTAAATTAGGCTATATAATCCAAATTAATTAAAATCCGGAATAATAGTCTAATAAAGTCTAAAATACTAAATCATTCTAAACAATGTCAAGTAGGCACCAAAAATCATCAATGAGAGCAAAATAAGGCTATGAATAATGGGAAATATAATGCTCATCACTTATGTTGAAATGCATAATGAATTCAAGAAACTTGCTAAATTAAATGATAAAAGAAAAAGAGCTATTTTGAAATATAAAGAGCAAGTCTTGAATTTAGAAAAATGCATTGATGAGCTAAATAGTAAAAATGAAGCACTTCAACAAAGTATTGATTCTTTGAAAATTCAAGAAATCCCTCTTTGTGAAAGTTGCAAAAGTCATGAACATGAAGTTACAAATTTGAAAAACACTATTGCAACTTTATCAAGAAGTGATCAAAGATTAAATCAACTTCTTGAAAATCAAAGGAACAATACAAATAAAACCGGCTTAGGATACATGAATGCCAAGAAAATGAAAATTAGAAAAGTTGGTTCATTTTCAAATGTAGATTTCTCTAAAAAGCCAACTTGCTTTTACTGTGGCATTCATGGACACACCTCAAATATTTGTAGAATAAAATCTCATGGTGTGCCTAACGGTTCTTATGTTTGGATTGTGAAAGGTGAAAATCCCGATAAGCCCAAAACAATTTGGGTACCCTCAAGCAAAACTTAATTTTTTTAAGTACTTTTGAAGGGCTATGTGCTAAAATATTTTTTTTAAAAAAAAAATTGCCTCTTCATAAGTATATTTGTTTTAGGGGGAGAAAAGTTTTCTTTCGGGCTATAAATCATCAAGTGCTATCATTGCTCATAATCCAACAAGTGTTATTATGTTCTTCCTATGGCATATTGCTCTTAATTTAGGCTCCTTTTTTATCATGCCAAAAGGGGGAGAAATGGTGTTGTTGTTTATGTTGTGCAGGTTTCTGATGTTGCATAAAGTCAGGGGGAGTTTATGCAAAACAACAAGGATTATATTATCAAGGGTTTGTGATCATCAAAAAGGGGGAGATTGTAGAATCAAAAAGGTTTTGATGAAGACAAATAAATCAACAAGTTGTTTTGATGAAGTCATTTGCCTTGAAGTTGAATCAACAAACAACAACAACAAAAAGTTTAGTCATTCTCTTATCGTTTATTAGTGTGGGTGGTAGATTTAGGTATTTTAGCTCTATTTAATATGGTATATTAAGTATGCAAATTAGTTGAGTAAAATACCGGAAAAAGACTAGAAAGGGATTGGTAAAAATCAAAGGTTAAATCATAACAAAATTGAAAAACAAATTTTCAATATTTAACAGTAACTACTCGATTAGTGCATGAACTAATCGAGTAGTCAGCTTAAAAATAAAATTTATTCTATTCTGGAAGCACGGACTAATCGAGTAGTGCTTCAACTACTCGATTAGTACGAGTCTGCATCATCATCCAGTCTGATCCAAATATGACTGTTGGAGAGGCAATCAAGCCCCAAATCTTTTCACATTCTCTCCTCCCTGATTCTTGGGGATTTTGGAGATTATAAATGGATGCCTCCTCCAACTCTCATGGGACGAATTTTTAACACAAAAGCCTGACTCAAGCTAAAACGCTTTTCATTCCAATCCCTCTCTAAGTCTAGGTCTCAATTGGTTTACATACTTTCATATTCATATTCAATTGAGATTGTATTGGAGCCACAACCTTGTTACCATTGTTATTCATATTATTGCTGCCATTAAAGCTTGGAGAAGGAGCTATTGAAGGTTTCAAGAGGCTCTATTGCTAAAGGGAGAAGGTGTTCTTGAAGGTTTCAAGAAGCTCCCTTTGTGGAAGGTTGAAGAGGTTCTTCAATAGTGAATCAATTGAAATTGGGGTAAGATTTCAAGGGTTTGGTACACTCCTTAAAGGGTTAGGATTAAATTTAGTGAGGTTCACTAATTAATCCTGTTTGTATCCAATTTAATTGATTGTTACTAAAGGCTCCCTAAGATTTAGGGGGGACTGGACGTAGCTCTCAAGGTTTGAGAGTGAACCAGTATAAAATCCCTTGTGTCTTTATCTTTATTGCTTTCCTTCAATTCCACAATTTTAGTCTTTCTCATTGAACCTTAAGTTAGTCAATTTACCTGTTGTTGTTCGTGTTATTTTTTGGCTTCCTGTGAAGCTTTCTGAAAATCTGTTCACTGTCTGAAATTGCTCGTACTACTCGAGTAGTTGGAGCACTATTCGAGTAGTTCAAGTATTTTTGCACAGAAACTTAATTTTGCTTAAAAACAGTAAGCGTGTTTATTGCTAATATCAATTAAATTCGAAAAATTAATATTGTTGCTTCCATTTACTATTCACCCCCCTCTAGTAAATTGTTAGGCCGCTTGTTGGTTTCCAACATGATGCACATCAAAACAAATCTTGGCAACTTATAAATGAAGAAGATCAATTCAAATGAAAAGGAATCCCTTCAAAATAGGGATTTTTTATTAACAGATCTCCTAAACAAGAAGATCCGAATACAAACATACAACAACAACAACAACAAGCATCACCAAGAGAGTTACAACTAAGGAAGCCGCCTTTGATGCACACCGAGACAAATCATAACAACTTCTAAATAGAGAAGAGCAATTCAAATAGAAAGGAGTCCCCTCAAAGAAGGGATTTTTTATTAACAGATCTTCTAGACAAGAAGATCTCCATACAAACAAAAAGTAGCACGGAGAGAACTATAGGTTCCTCTAAAATATTTGTAGTTCTTTACTCCTTTATCTTTACCTCGTTGATTTGTGCCCTCCCATCTAATTTCCTATTTATGTATATGTTGGCATAATCACCAACCTTGACTTTATGGTATTTCTTGGGCTTTTCTGAACTTATTAGATGATTAAGAGGCTCAACACTCACATTCTTTGACTTCGACGGGAGCAAACCAAATACGTGACTCATCCTTAACTTGCTCCCATTGGTTACTACTCTATGTTCTGTGCTTTGGTATATCCCGTTACTCCATATCTGCAATGATAGTCAAAGTTAAAAGGAAAAATAAATTTGAACATAAATTAGATTCAGTATGTAATAAAAACTTTTAAAAGGACAACTCAAAATTCATATATTGCGTCTATTACTAAATTTAGAGATAAAACTTTGTTGATGCACTTAAATAATGCAATGTTGTCTCTTACAACAAAATACACATAACAACATTTAGATATTGCAAATAGGTAAATGTAGAATATGTAGTATAATAAAAGTTAAAAGGCACCCCACATTCGCCAAGTAATTAGATCTTCCGTGGGTTTGTTTTTTTAAAAAAAAAAAAAAATCTTTCGTGGTTACTAGTGCTTTATTTTCTAAGCTTTAAACCTATTATGTTTCAAGTGTTATGGAGAAAAATACCTCAATCAAGTCTCCCACATTGACAGTTAGAGCATTTGATATTGGATTCACCGGAATCCAACCTCCAAGTTGATGAATTTGCAATTCACTTACATCATCATTATCTTGCATATCCAAGGTTATGGTGTTCGAGTCAGAGTGTCGATTCATACCTAACACTTGATCATGCTCATGGCAAGGAGGATAATAGTTCACAACCAAAAATGAAGCCATTTCTTCATGTAGTTCAGAAAGAACATCTTCATGCATCCTCAGATTCACAGAAAAATAACCGAGTAGCTCCAAACCGACTTTAGTTACTCCACTTGAATATTCCTTTAATATATCCCTGCATTTTTGTTCATGAATTCCATTAATTGATAGACATGTTCATAAATTCCATGATGATTAATAAATGTGTTGGTTTACTATAATTTTTTGTGTTTTTTCTCCTAACATATCATTTATCTTTATATGATTATTAGTACTAATTTCTTTCTCCTACTGATGTAAATCAGAAAAAAATATTAAATAGGGATAAATTCTAAAAATAGTCATTAACACACTTAAACGGATAAGTGAAAAAAAAAATAGAAACAAATATTATTTGTAAATGAAATATATAAATGAGAAAAGAGAAAGTATAAAGTTTTTAATTGTAGTGAATCACTTACTTGAATCCCACTGGTTTTTTTGGCCAAACTGAAGGTTTTATTTGTTGGGCAGGTTGAGTAAATAACACCAATGCATCTGACCAGTCAAGATTCTGATCCTTTGATTGTACTTGAATATGTCCATAACCTTGCATGTCATCTTGCATCTCATATTTTAACTTCTCTTCTAACGGAAGATTGAAAAACTCAATTGTTTTGTCCTTCATTCTTTTCATTAGTTCTTCTACACCATGATTCACTAACTGCAAAAGTAATTCCAATCTCCAGCAATTAATGAAAACCAACCAAACATGTAACTTGCTTTTCCAAACATTTCAATGCATTACCCTATCCCAAGACAAGGTTGGTACTCCATAATGAATTATTTTTATGTACAACAAACAATAGATAACTTTACTTGTTTCTTTGTCTTTTGAAATATTTTTTGTATATTCATGTATACAAAAAATTTAAAAAAAAAAGTAAAGATAACTTTATTAATTATAAAAGAAAATTGAATTGCAAAAATTTTATTTTCAAATATTGAAAGTGCGAGAGAATTCAATATATGAATAAAGGTACATGATTAGTCACTGTTTAAATTATATTAATATATGTAGCATATAACAAATTCGATGCATGCATATTCCTAGTTTTTGATGAGCTATTCTAATAAATATGTTCGGAAGTATGAAATAGTAATACTGGCTACTGATATTTTTATTTTATTGTAGAAGTTTGTTGTTTTTTTTTAGTTGTTTTTCTCTTCTGTATTTTTGTTTGACAATTTTGGTGCTCAATTCTATGTCCGGCAACTAAAAACGTAGCATACATGGCAATTGATTAGTATACGGTGGTTTATACCCAGTTGAAAGAGTTGTTCCAGTTTTTTTATTAATCTAATACATTTCACTTTAACTTTATAACAAAACTTCATGACGTACTAAAATTGCATAATTGGAAAAACTTGAGAACCGAAATCACAAAAAAAAAAAAAAATAGAGGAAAGAAATTCCCACACGAACAAAAGTTTAGGAAAAAAAAATTACATTTAAGCTTTTTTATTATAATTTTGATTTATGTTTGACTTTGGTTTAATATTCTTCTTCGTGTACGCCTGTATAAAAAATACTACATGCAAACCGATAAAAAATATATTTTAATATACATAAAATATTATCGATGACAATTTTATTGAATAAAAATTACCTGAAAGAAACCCCAGTTTCGGCACGCATAGTCCAGTTTCGATAGCTCATCCGTGTTCCCATTTTTAAGCAATGCAAAATCAATGATAGGGATATGAGATGAAAGGTGAGGCATGATTTTATCATTTTCCATTTCTTCAGGACTCCTTTTGTATTTTTCAGGAACTAGCAAAGGGAATTTCTCAACCATTTCTTGAACGTTAGGTGCCCACATTGAAGAACCAATTTTGGGTCGTTCATCCTCGATCTCAATCGGTGCCAAAACATTTTCTTTTAGACTCACCGCCTTTGCTGTACATAGATGGTTGGTTAATTAGCTTTGAGGTTTTAATCATTTTAATGTGTCACTACATGCTTATATACGTGTACAGCATTAATAAGTTGCAAATAAACTATAGCGTTATTAAAATCAAAATGTTCTTAATAAACACATATATAGCTAGTTGGTCGGTGCATAATTTTTTGCATCTCATAAGAAGATTTGTTCCGAGAAGAGTAAAGTCAACATGTCCTTGACGAGTAGTTACGGTTTATAGGACATGCGATGATTGTTCTTGAACCATTTCTTGAACGTTAGTGTCCTCCATTTTAATGACTAGCTCATCACGTGCATATATATTATTCTTCATTTAAATCTAATATCATTGACTGTTACTTCCCCACCCAATTTATTTGATTTTGGAAAGAGTACTAAAATGGTCTTTTAAATTATTTTTAGGTTACAAATTAATTTTTTAAGTTTTTTTTTTTCAAATAAATCATGTAAATTGTTGTCGTCTAACAAATCCGTCCGTTAATTTTTTCGTTAAGTGACACATGTCACTCAACTAAATGGTGTCATGTATTAAAAAGTGATTTAATAATTTTTTTTAAAATTTTCTTATGGTGTCACGTGTCATTTAAGAAAAAAAAATTAACAGAAATGACTGATGTGTTGGATGACAACAATTTACATAACTTATTTGAAAAAAAACTTAAAAACTTATTTATAACCTAAAAATAACTTCAGGAACCAATATAATAATATTGTCTTTTATTTTTTATATATAGAGGACAAACTCAGGTCTCTCCTAAAGTAAAAGTTAACATATACTCCCTTTGATCTTATACATAAGATCTTTTTAGCGGTTTTATTTTTGTCATATTTACAAGATCCCATTTCAATTTCCATTGCATTTAATTATTTTTTCTACAAATACCCTGTTAATTCAATAATTTTTAGAGTCCCATAATAATTTATAAAGACCAGTTTCAAAAAAATATATCAAATTTTCACATGTGCAATGTCACTAATAAGTTTAACTACTTTCCTTAATGGAAGAGAAAAATCCCAAAAGGATCTTACAAATAAAATAGTAGTGAGTCTCACTTGAATCAATCACGTTGATCTTATGGAACAAAAATTTAACTTTGAAAATGAAAAAAAAAAACAAAAATAAATAAATAAATAAACATTTACAATTTCAAAGTTACCTGCTGAAAGAAGAGCAACAGTGGGACGTCGGAAGATCCTTGGATGCGTTTTCCCACCATGCAGCATCCTTGGATGTGTTTTCCCACCATGCAGCATCCTTGGATGTGTTTTCCCACCATGCAGCATCAACGGTGCTGACAAGCTTGCTACAAAGGAAGCCATTTACAACTCCAAAGTTTATAGTTTTTTTTTTTTTTTTTTAAAAAAAACTAGAAATAAAAATGGACTAACTAAATCAATGATAATCAAATAACAGAAACGAAGGACGAGAAAGAGCTTTTATATATAGCTGCTTTATTGCTGCAAAGGATGAATGAGATCGTGTGTGACACTGAGCTTTTATAGCTGTTAAGTTCCTATGTTCCAATAACCCAAGTTGACTTGAAGGAGCTGGTTAAAATACGTACTTGCAATAAGTTCGCACTGATACGAACTGGCATCTAGCGGTTGAGAAACTTCAGTGACATTATTTTTTTATTTGGACGGTTAAGATCATCTACCTGTAACTGGCATACTTGGTTATGGAAATGAATTAGAACTTCACTTCAATTTTAGCCCTTAAACATATATAATAAAATTATCGATCCTTATAGATAGTTATTGTGTAAGAAAAAGTACCGAAATTCAAAAGTAAATATGCTTTCTCAATCCTGATGTTAAACTTGATAAAATATAATATTTATAATTTTGAAATAGAAGATCATTATATAAAACTTATACCGGTAATATATTAAAATCAGTCTGGGAGCTAAAGATAAAACAGTCTCAAAACCCTATGAAAATTTACAACAATGTTCAAAATATTAAATTAAACATATATTTCTAAAGAAATTATTTATGAAAATGCCCTTAAGGCTTGTCAGTTGTGCTCCCTGTCAAAATATTAATTAAACTAAATAAAAGTACTCTTTTATTTTTTGAAAAACGTATAATAACAAATTTATACTTATTTTAACTAGAAACATATTTCAATTATAATGATGAATCAAAATTTCATTGCAATACTCAAATCTTGAAAACATCATATTAAATCATTTAATTAATTTATTCTTAATTTTATATTATGGCTTAAATATGAAAATGGTCCCTGTAAATATTAACTTCTTTGAAATTGGTCCTTGTAAAATTTTTATTTTGGTTTTGGTCCCTGTACTTACAAAACGTTTTGGTTTTGGTCCTTCATATTAAATTTTGGTCCCCATAATTATGATGGTAGTTTGTTTTGGTCCCTCTATTATTTAGATTCAATTGGTTTTGGTCCCTCTAATATTATGGTTTTTGAACTGGTTTTCTTATTTAATATAAGTTGTCTGTGTACCCTTGAGAATTAATGCAAGAATATCATCCTTAATAGGTCATAGAATATAATATATTACATTTTCGGCATTTTCCATCCACATATAACATGAGGGACCAAAACCAAAATATTTTATAAATGTAGGGACCAAAACCAAAAGAAAAATTTTACAGGGACCAATTTCAAAAAAGTCAATATTTATAGGGACCATTTTCATATTTAAGCCTTATATTATTATACGTTTCTAACGCTAAAAGATCTCTTTTTAACACTCATTTAACCTTGTTATTATTATTACTATTATTCAAATCTCACTATTATTCTAATTATAATTAGGATTAAAATTTTGGATGTTACATATAGTCCTAGTAATAATTATAGTAATAATTCGTTTCAATAAAATAATAATAATAATCACGAGGACATTTTTGAAAAAGTATATCAAATGTTTACATTTTTAATGTCTATATTAATAGTACTATCTAACTTTTTTATAAGACATTTTTAGTCAAAATGAACTTAATTACATTTAAGATCAAAAGAAATATTACTTCCTCAATTCTTTAACTTTTGTCTTTTAAGATAATGCATAAATATTAATAAAGTGTTGATTATTTTACGTTTTATATGTATTTTGTCTAAAATGTTTCTATTTAATTCTTATTGAAAATTGTAATAGTAGTAGTATTTCATTTTTATTAGGAAGTGTATCTATTGATTAATGCACAGTGATTTGGGAATGATGAAAGTAAGGATAAAAGTATAATTAATGATAAGTAAGATAAATAATTGAAAAAAAAATTAATTATGTATTGAAATTGTAAAATAACAAAATTATGAGATGGAAAAAAACCTGAAAGACACAAATTAAAGAATGAATGAAATGATACTTTAAAAAGAAGATGGGAAAAAACTAAGCTTTATTCCAATCGAACATCATGAATGAATAAAAAAGCATGACTAATAATCTTTTGCATAAAGTAACTTGTAACTTGCTGTATCCGGTATTTAGCAGTTTGGACCAGTGCGAACTTATTGCAAGTACGAATTTTAACCGGCTCCTGACTGGAATTATTATGCCCCGTTTTCTACATGGACTTATCGTATTTTTTATATTTTTTATTATAATGGAAAGAAGTTTATTTATTAGATAAAATATCAAACAATTTTATAAGAGTAAACAGTGCGTATGATAATATAAAGTTTTTTTTTTTTTTTTACCTTAATGTTATTTGAACATCTAAATCTAACATATAAGTCTAACACCTACCATTTTGGGTAAAGAAAGGTGAAGTGGTGGACCATTCAATTTATCTTTCTTATTATTTTTCATATTTTTATTAGAGTAGTAGGTGTTGAATTTATATATAAAATGTAGATGTATCCAAGGTGGATTAGTTGGATTACAAAAAAAATGTGAAGCACAAACACCACCAGCTGGTTTTGACAAAAAAAAATGTAGATGTACATACAAATAACATTATTTTTTTAATATATTAAACTCTTTTTATGAATCACTCCTACATTTTCATTTCATTTTTTTAAAATTTTTTAACCGATGATTGAGGATAAAAAATAAAAATAAGATAAGTATATATTAAAAAAACAATCCTACTATTTCTTTATCTTATAAATGTGCCTTTGTACCCAAATGAGTTTTGGCCTAGTGAAAGCATGCTAGGACCATAAGGATATTGAGAACCCATAAGACCATAAGGTCAGAGGCTCAAATCCTTGTGGAGAACATCCCTTGAGGAGCCACTCATGTTGCTCTTCTAGGTGCGTGAAGTTTCCCTCCACAGTTTTCGTTCACCAAAAAAAATAAATGTGCCTTTGTAATGTAAATATACTCTCTCACGTTTTTAATATAAGCCCCTCTATATCTCAAGGAAATTCACAAGAATTAAATAAATTAGTTAATATTTTTAGTAGTATTAGAGTTGTCAATATTTAATATAGTTTTTTGAAATTATCCTTATGATTATTATTAAGATTTTAAAAAATATTTATTAAATAAAAATGTACATGAAATTAAAAAAAAATGTCATAGAAGATTAAAAATGATGTTTATAAATAGAATAAGAAAGTTATAAAAAGAATACTTGTTTTAGCAAAAAAATATTTCCCCACATGCATCGCATGCAAAGATTGAAACCCAACCCAATAATGACATTTGCTACTAGTCTACAAATTTTTTCCTCAACAATATTGACATTTGTTAGTTCTATCTTCAACGTAACTATTCTATCTTCAACGCAAATCTTCTTCCACTGCTATTATTATTCTTCTACTGTTAGACTGTTAGACAAACAAATTTATAATATATAAGAGCTATTCGTCAATACTATTTTTTTTTTTTTTTTTGTGAACTCAATACTAATTTTATACCCTATCATAATATAGTACGTGTATGAATAAATTAGGCTTATTTATGGTTTTGGTCCCTATAAGTTGACCTCGTTTTGAATTTAGTCTTTAAATCTTTTTTTGACTTTGAATGGTCCTTAAATCTTTTTAAATTTTGTTTTTAGTCCTTAAATCTTTTTTTGACCTTGAATGGTCCTTAAATCTTTTTAAATTTGTTTTTAGTCCTTCTATTTGTCTTCTTCTGTCATCATCAGCCCTTATATTGACTGTCAACGATGCATCTGATGTGGACCTCCCACTCATGTGAGCAGTATATCACATGTTAATAATAACTCAGATAATAATAGTAAAAACTTATATTAAATGTTTTTTTTTAATTGTATTAATATGAAAATGTGATTATATAATGTTATTATCATATATTTTTTTGGTTAAAGTCACGGGCTGAGTGCTTATTTACTTATACTAGTAATTAATATGTTCTCTTAAAAAGATATATAATATATGACTCATTTAACATTTTAGTCCTTGAATTTATGTGGTCTTTTGGAATTGGTCCTTAAACTTTTTTTGCTATGCTTTGGGTCCCTGAACTTTGTTTAATTTTTGGAAATGGTCCTTTCGTCAATTAAGTGATGATATAGCCAACGACATGTCACATCACTTTCACAATATCGACGAGTAACGTGTTATGTAGAGCCACAGGACACTACATGATTTTTTTTTACGAAAAAAAATAATTTCTTTTAAAGAATACAATTTTTAATTATTTTTAATAAATTTTAATTTTTTTTAATTAAAAAATTCATGTGGCATTATCTGGCACGTTACCTATCGATGTGGCGAAGGTGACGTGGCATATCCTCGGTCATATCATCACTTAAATGATGAAAGGACCATTTCCAAAATTTGAGCAAAGTTTAAGGACTCAAAGCATCGAAAAAAATGTTTAAGGATCAATTTCAAAAGAGCACCTAAGTTCAGGATTAAAAACTTAAATAAGCCATAATATATTTGTAAGGTTCTCTTAGTCTCAATCCTAAGGGTCAAGGGTAAACATCTAAAAATAATTTTATTTTCTTAAAATACTAAAAATATAATACTTTTAAACTTTGTTCTGTCTAGGTCGGACAGAGGTCCCTTGTTAAGGACGAATGTCTTTGGGAAGAATTTTTATTCTGACAAGAGTGAACTTTCAGTCCTACATCCGTGCCCATTCGAACTAAATTCTAGGGACCAAGACTATGTAGTTACGTTCTATGAGCCCCCTACTCTTAATGAAGTCTGTATGGTCAAGGAACTCCTTCAAATGTGGAAAGGCCTACTTCTAAGGACAACAAGCTTCGTTGGGTTGATGAACCTTCGTGATGAGACGGATGTAGATACCACCTTCTCTTAGGCAGCAAGACGTTGACTCTCCTACCATTGGATTGCTCTTCGTAAAGTGTTGAGGATGTTTTCTTAGATTCTGAGGACATAGTAGTGTGTTTCTTTTGCTACAATGTATATATTGATGGCTTATGGGGTGTGTATGTATTAGTATATCTTGAAGGTATTTTGGATTCCTTAACCCATTGCATGGAACTGGTATTTATATGACCAAGAAGGTTTCCTAGTCTGATGTATTCCTTTGATAAATCCTCTATATATATTTGAGAGTAATCTTTGTGTAATCTTATCTCTTAAGAGATAGATAGCCATATGCTATAAGTGCTAATAATCTGATGATATGTCATTAATCTTCTTTAATTCTACCTATCTTCTGGAGATTGCGTTCACAAATAAGTCTAACACCTTATCGCGGATCTGTGCTTTTTCCAAGCTAAATCGAACTATCCTGGGCTCGGGACCTTACTTGTAGGTCGTTCGAGCTCGGTCTTTATTACCAAAGTCCTACCAGAGGTTGTAGTAGTAGGTCTTCCAAAAGTCGTTTTATAGGGTAGGTGTCTTTAGCTCGTAATAGGATCATAACAAACTTATTAATAAATTATCATTTCTTATCAAATTCATTCAATTTAAGGTGTTTATCATCAGTTTTGATTAAACAATAATACATATTTTTAATGCTATATATTTATGTATAAATTGCCTCCATAACTAAAAATTTTCGGATCCATCACTAGATAGGTACAATGAGCAACCAAAACCAATCAACCCTGCATAGCACGCAGAGGAAAATAAATTCATGCACGACTTAGAATTCATGTATGAATTCGAAAAAGTATCCGCCATTCCAGAAAAAGAAAGCCAATCTCAAAAGAAGACCTTAATCACATCCAACAAATCAACAATGTCACAGCTACCATTGTTAAAGAATTTCTCAACAACAAAATATAGATCATGAAACAACCATCCAAGAGAGGACCAGCATCCTTATCAATAGAGCATTATTGAAAGGGGGTCTTGTTTAAAGCGACAAATCTTCCACGCTAAGCACTCTGTTTGATTCCAATCAATAACTTATATAAATATCTAAACCAATATTAAAATCCAAACATGTGTTTTTTATGAATGCAAGCATGTGTTCTTTTTGTTTTTTTAAATGCAAACATATTTTATATATATATATATATATATATATATGTGTTTGTTTTTTAAAAATGATATAAACATGTTATAATTTTAATTTTATATATTTATATAATACATTATATATGCAGTGTAGTGGGTAAACGACGACATTTCAAACTTAGCAATTTAATTGCATTTTATTTATTTAATAAGTGATACTTTACTATTTAACTTTACTATCAAAGGACCTATTTTCTTATCCTTGTTATAAGATATTATATAAATGACATTTTGTAAACAATATTTAATTTCCCTAGTTTATTTAATTTTGGGAGCAGCAAGTGAAATCTTGAATATAAATTTAGTATCTTTTTTACGTCGAAGCTTAGCATCTTATAATGATTTCTTTTATTTTGATCACACTTTTAGGTTTGTGATTCTCGTCCTGAGTCAACCCGGACCCATCCTCATCTTGTCCTTTCTTATTTAGACCCAAATATGTTTGCCTTTTTTCGGACTTAGGAATGTGTATGAGTTTAAAGATTGACCCGGTTAAAAATTGACCTTGGTAAAATTTACAGGTTAGATGACGGTCCAACCAAACCCATCACAACCCATCCCTTGCTCACCCCTACATCCAACATCTACTTTTTAAAAAACAAAATAAAAGAGAAATAAAAATTATAGGGATTTGAGGTAATTTTTCTTTAATTTTTTTTTTAAGATAGATGTTAACTATTTATGTTGGTAAAGACAAAACTCATTTTGATAATTACTAGGCTTCGAAGGGATTAGTCTTCATTTATCGGCCAGAGAATATCCTTAATAAAAAGAAAATATATTAATGTTAGATTTATATATTTTTATCACATTATTGAATTCCAATTAACCACGTGAATTTTTTTTTTATCAGCAATTAACCACGTGAATTTTCGCACAAGACACAAACAAATGTGTCAGCCTACCTACACGTACATGAGCAAAAGGACAAGTCTTAGCAATTTAACTGTGTTTTAACAGCTGTGATTAATAAAAAAAAAAATTGATGATGGCCAATGAACATTTATATTCAAGCCTCATGTACAAGAGTGCTTACATAAATAGCAATGTTCTGTTTATGTCAATGGTCAATTGTCACATGCTCACATTCCCAACTACTGTCGAGTCTTTAATACAATATATATTTTTTAAAAAATTCTTATTTATAAAATCTTATTCCAATTTTTAATGTTATTTAATTATTTCTTTTCGTAAACACTCATATTTATTTAATATTTTTTAAAATTCTAATACAAATTATAAGATAATTTAGATAAAGTATATCACATGTTTATATTTTCAATATCATTAACAATACAGTATGTCAAAAAAGACAATTAACAACATTTAAAATAAACTTTGACCAACAAGGCCTAGCACAGTTGGCAGATAGCTGAGTTCTTTAACCATGATGTCAGGAGTTCAATCCCTGCCGTGGACATGGAAAAGGCTTTGTTGGTAGAAGCAAAACCCACTTATAGAAGATCTCTCTATGCCTTGGAGGAGATTAGTCTTCGGCTATGGCTGGAAGATACCCTTGGTGCACAAAAAAAAATATAAATAAACATTTGACAGCATTTACGAACGCTATTAATGTAACTCAGTAGAAAGTTGCTTTAAGAAACAACAACGACTTAGAAAACGCTTTTGAATAATGTGGATAGCGATACACATTTTACAGCACTTCCCTAAGAAAAATGCAATCTATTTTGCGAATTTTCTACGACACTTGTTCAGAGAAATGCTATGAATACGAATGTTCGTGAATGCGGATTTGGTTTTTTAATTAAAAAAATAAAATGACAAAAATAACATAGATCCAAGCATGTTAAACGTGGACTAGCAAATTTACCTTCATGTATTCAACAACACTTCTTAATGGAGTGAAGTCTAATGAGTGATACTAAATATTGTAAGTGTTTGTACAACATTTTGTTAAACAAATACCGTCAAAAGTGCAACCTAAATCACACTTTTTGATATGCAAGGACCTTTTACAGCATCTTAAACATAAGTGTTGTTAAATATGTGTTGTTAAAACTTATTTGTGGCATAGTGAGTGGCAAGTTCTAGAGTACCGAGTCATAGTGAATATGCCACAAGAAAAATATCACGATGGCATAAGGATGACCACCTATATATATAGTCTTGAGACTCACAGGGTAAGGAAAATCACTTATCACCTATTCTAAAAGAATTTGTCTAACTAACTAACTAATTTAATTAAGAAAAAACTCAGTCAATCAGAGTTAGATATATACAAAAAATAAAATTGTCCCTCATCCTAGTATTTACATCATCAATTAGTGGGGCAAAACAAAAATATTTACAATTAACAGCTAGAGACATACAAAAGCTTTCACAAATAGGGGAGTACTTCCAGAAAAATTCCAATGATAAAATCCTCCCCCCCCCCCAAACTAAGACTGTTGTCTATTCTTAATGTTTTATTAAAAACACTAAACTAAAAAAAACAAAAACAATCTAGAAATAATATTTGAAATGAGAATTGAGTTAGGACTTCCCTTTTTTGATGTTTGGATACTATGATGCAATAGTCCACGTCTTAGTATGCTCTCCCAAACTTAATCAAACCATTAAATCACAAGAGCAAACCAAAACAGTGCTACAAGCACCAAATTAGTACTTTTTTTTAAGCACAATAAGAACATACATCCAATTATAAAAAATGAAAATCCTCATGGGTTGCCTCCCAAGAAGTGTTTGTTCAACGTCATGAGCTTGATGGTGGACCCCTAATGATCCCCGCCAAGAACTTATTTTCTTTTTTCTTACTATATCCGACACTCTCACCACCCGAGTGTTGGATGCACATCAGTGGAGCAAAAATATCTGAGGTGACTGGTGGGTTTTCAAACATTTTCAAAGTGACTTGATCACCATTCACCCTCAGAATAAACTCGCCCCTTGGCACATCAATAATTGCCCCTACAGTGGCCAAAAATGGCCTTTCAAAAATCAGAGGAATTGAGCCTGTTGGTCCTCATCAATATCAACAATTATAAAGTTCACGATCAATTTAAACTTGTCAATTTTTACCAAAATATCCTCCACCAAACCCCATGGGCGGAGAATAGACTTGTTAGCCAGTTGTAATGAAGCCATAGGGGGCTTCGCTTTTCAAATATCAAGTTTATTAAAAACAAAGAGAGGTATCAAATTAACACTAGCTCCTAAATCACAAAGTGTCGTACCAAAATACTTACCACCAATGTCGCATGGCAAGGTGAAGCTCCCAGGATCTTTCAGTTTGGGCGGAAGCTTCCTTTGGAGGATGGCATTACATTTCTCTCTCAACATCATTGTCTCATCATTCTGGAATTTTATTTTCTTAGTCAGCAGATATTTCATGAATTTAGCATATGATGGAATCTGCTTCAAGGCTTCAACAAAGGGTATGTTGATGTGAATCTTCTTGAACACATCCATAAACTTTGATAACTACTCTTCTTTCTGCTGCTTCTTTAACCTTTTGGGGAAAGGGTCCTTAAGAGTTGGAATCACATTTTGGACCTTCTCCTCCATTGGTTTGTTGGCTTCTTCAAGTTGAACTTCAAAGGCTAGCGGTGCCTCGTTTTTTGGCTCTTTCTCCTCACTGGTTAAGTCAACTAGCACTTCATTACTCTTGGGCTTCTCCAAATTCTTACCACTTCTCAAAGTAATAACTTGGCACTACTCCTTGGGGTTAGGAATAGTGTCACCGAGGAATGCACCCTGTATCCTTTCTGACAATTGCTTGAAAATTTGTCCCATCTACACCTCCAAATTTCTAATGCTAGCACCTTGGTTCTTGAAATTAGCTCTTATTTCCTCCATAAAATTGTTTGTTGACTGGGCTATGTTGGAGGCTTTCTGAACAAGTGTTCTATTGCCAATTCCCATGGCCAAGGTTCTTGTTTCTTTTCTTGAGGAGGCTGCAATGATGGACTGTGCCATGAAAGATTGAGGTGGTTTCGGAAGCTAGTATTGTAGATGTTTAAGAATGGATTGTTTTTTGGAGCTCCAATCAAAAAATTAATCTGTTCTCCAGTTTCAAATGTGAATTCACCATTACAGTGATTACTAATTTGGGTCTAATATATGATGATTCTGAGCATTAATTAACTCCCTTTTACTATAGATTTGGTTTGTTTCTTGAGTAAATTTATGATTTTTATTATGTTTATAGGTAATTTAGAATCCTTGAACATTTTGATCTGTTTTGGGTTTGATTTTAGGAATTTGAAGCTTAATTTGATGATTTATGCTTTGGAATGGAAAGGAGCTTTGAAGACCATGAGATTGGAGCTGAAATGGAGAAAAATGTTGTTCATAAATGTTGCCCACGAAGGGGTTTAAATGTCAGAGCTGGGGTGCAAAACGTTAGAAAAAAATTAAGAAAAACTCAGCCAATTCAAGGAACCATGCGCCCAGGCGTGTGGTATGCCACGCCTAGGCGCGTGGTGCACGTAAAGAAGAAGGAGCAAATTTGATCCCACGCCTAGGCGTGGGGAGCTGACGTCTGGGCGCGTGGTCTGACGAGTTGGGCTTATCTATTTTGGTTTTTGAGGATTCTGATAGATTATAGATAGATTTATTTATAGATAGATTTATAGATTTATCTTTTTGATTTATTTTAGATTTATTTTAGGATTAGCTTTTTCTATATATACTAGGACTTAGCATTAGGTTTAGTAGCTTTTGGAGAAAGAGGGAGACTGCATATTTTGGAGAGCAGAGTTAGAGGTAATTCCTTACTATCTATGATATGGAATCCTATTCTATTTCTTCTATTTATTCTTTTATAATGTGTAACTAAACCCTTTGTAGTTAGGAACATGGTGGATTTGTATGGATGAATTTATATAATTTATGAATTGACGTTTTTCATTTTAAATCTATTATTTGGTTGTGTTTTAATTCCAATTCATGAACCTGATCAATTTATGTTTTGTTTTGGATCTCTAATTCAACAAGAGACATCTGAGAGTTAGAATAGGCCGTTCAATCAAACATTATAACCACCTAGTGTGTTGACATACAGCTAGGGCTTATATGACTTAAATGTTCCAGTGTTCTTAATTAATGGTTATTCGAATGCCAAATCACTTAAGACATTAAGTGTTTCATATTATTCGCAGATACATCTGGTTTTTATTACCTCTGGGATGTCGTGGATTCAATGAAAAACAGAGATTCATAATTAATAAATAAGTCTTGCAATGAAACTGAGTTGCTAACGCCTTTCTCTATCCGTCTCACAAACCTTTATTTTTAATTGGTTTGTTTATTTATAAAAACTTATAAATTTCTCTTTTAATTACGCCTTCGGTGAGAATTATTTGGAAACAACTCACAATCCCCAAGTGGAACGATAATTTACTTTCATTATATTACTTGTGATGTAGTACACTTGCTAGTATCAACCCAACAATTACCTTCACAAAAGTCACAAGTCAATACGAAAGACTTGAAACTGGAATAAGGCGTGGTGCTCACTGAGGCACCCACTTGGACTTGACCCATCTGTTTTGTGAGTGTTGATATCTGTTGTTGCATCTCCTTGTTCTGAATCCAAAAACTTGCATGTCTTAAAACTCAAGCACTCCTTTTCTTGTTGCAATCCTTTTAGCTGAGGCATAGCTACTGTTGTTAGCCATTTTTTCTATCAATTGTACTGCTTTGCCTCTGTAGGTGTCTTGCTCTCTAGTGAACCATTGGCTACAACATCAATCATGCCCTTATAGGACACCTTTAACCCATCATAGAACAAGCGAATTTGCATTCAGACCGACAAGGAATGTGTTAGACATCTCTTTAGAAACTCCTTGAACCTTTCCCAGGCTTCATGTAGGGATCCCTCATCTTGTTGGTGGTTTTTTGCCTAAGTCTGCCTTGTCTGGTTGGAAACAATTGCTTGTCTATGAACTTTCTGACCAAGTCACCCCATGTAGTTATGCTCCGTCGTGGTTGAGATATATAGGAGCCAACTTCTTGCTTTATCTATGAGAGAGAGTGGAAATAGCCCCAGTCGGATGGGTTCATCAGTAGCACCCTAGATTTTGAAGAAGTCTAAGATACTCAGGAAATTGGCTATGTGCTTATTGGGATCCTCTTGCAGGCTGCCACTAAATTGATTTTGCTAGAGAAAGTTCAAGTAATCTCCCTTAATATCAAAGTTCTGGGTTGTCACTGCAGGTCGAATGATGCTAGTGGTGCATGTGTTCGGGTTGATGGTGTAGTAATCCGCAAGAGTCCTCTCATGTTGTTCAACCATTGCTTCTCTTCTTCTTTCTCTTTGTGCTTGGTGTCTTAGTCTCCTTGTAGTGTAATCAATCTCAAGATCAAACAGTAAATTCTCTGAATTACCTGCACTATGCAAATGCATACACCAAAAGAGGAGACACTAAAAGCAAGGATTAGCTTACAAGATAAAAATAAAAATAAAAACAAAAATAAAGTTTATTCGCAAATATTTACACAAATTCCACAAGTAACCACAGTTAAGTACCGATAAAATGCTTGAATAAATTAATTCCCGGTCAACGGAGCCAAAAACTTGTTGGGACACCAACAAGTATATCAGGTCATACAAGTAATAAAGTGGAAGTAGAGTGTCGATCACACGGGAATTAATCGATTCAAGCAATTCTCACCCCAACATAGTTGTACTTAGTGGAATAAGAATAAACAGTTGATATTGATTTGTGTTTCGAAAAACATGGAAAATTGAGAGTAATTTGATTGTGAACGTGGGAAAAGTTAGGGACATGGTTATATTGATAGAATTATAAACAACCTTGAATAAATATATGAATTCTTCCTATGTTAACAGCAATTCCAGGGGAAGTAAATACTCGATCCCAAGACACTTACTTTGTATTATTAGTTTATACACCTTAATCCCTTAAGCGAATCCTAAACCAATAATCGTTTGATTAAAAACACTGGAATTATGAATGTTATATAATTTCCCAAAAGTATTCCTACGAGTTGTGAAATTATAAAGTTTGATTATAGGGGCAATTCAATCCCTAATATCCCAATTGAAGGACTACATCCCAAATCATAGAGAGGCCAATTCTATGAATAACTTAAATCACATAATCAAACAATTAACAAAATAGAGGAATTCATATAAAATCAAGGTTGCATATCACTAATTCATCTAAAATCCTCCATATCCCTAATGAAAGTTTAGTTATACATCATAAACAAAGAAAAGAAAAAGAGAAAGAGTAACTCCATGGGTGCCATGAAGGTGTGCCAAGACTTGATCGCCTCTCCTGCATCCCTTCCTTCAAGAATCAATTGCTTTCTTGGAGTTCTCCTAAGCCTTCTATGAGTTTCCCTTTTTTTTCCCCACGAGTAGAATGTCTCAAATGATTTCCAAAATGAGTTTTTATGCCTTGGGATACCCAAAAGTCATGAATAACGCGAAAAAATCAATGTCAGTGCTGTCACTCGTGCCCAGGCACACGGAAGTTTAGTCTAGCGCTCAAGCGCCAGGATCCATGCTTGAGCGCGACCCTCTTCTTCTGGCTGGCGCCTGGGCACACCTTGCCTTGCGCCCAGGCATGAAAACATTATGTTTGTGTTAATTTTGCGCCTAAGCGTGATGTCTCTTCCCCCAAGCGCCCTGGCTGACCTTCAACTTGTCGTTTTCGCCTTTTTTGCACCTTTTTAGAGGTTCTAATCATTCCTTGATGTTCCTATATCCATGATCCTTAAATTTAGGCCTCAAAACACCTGAAAACATGATAATACATCAATTAGGTGATGGACTCAAAAAAGAATCAAAATATATCAAACACTTAGGAAAACAAGACAAAATCTAAGCTAAAGGATAAAAATATCAAGAAAATATATCATATATTGGACTCTCAACACCCGCACCACCTAATCAATGGCAATGTTGCTTTCACCTCCGTCATCAGCCCAACCAACCTCCTCTCTCCCTCATTTAATCAATGTTTCTCTCTGTTACCCTTCGTCAAGAGCATTGCCTTCGATCTACGATTCCTACCAACCGTGTCAAAATCAGATGCAAGGTGGGTGTGATTGGACCAAAGCTCATGGTTGTGACGACGTGTATCTCATGGTAGTTCGAGATCCCAAATAACCCTCTTTGTTGTCACACTAAGCTTCATGATCTATTGCTGATTGTGATGTATGTTGTTCACGATGGACATTGTCATCATGAGTGGTTCTTTTTCATTCATTTTCTTTTCAGTGATGATGGAGGAAGGGATAGTCGCAGCAACGGCCGCCACGAATGTCAAAATTATTGGTAATGGTCGAGAAAGTGGCAATAAGAGGAGGCAATGATGGGTTGTGGTCTGATGGTTGTAAAGGGTAGAAGATTGAGGAATTTAATGGTTTACCGGAAATTAGTTTGTTTAATATTGACTATTGCATAAACACCATATCCCTAAAAAAGTATTAAAAATATAAATTTTGTATAAAACCCTTGTTACCCATTACTTGTTGCTATAGTCAAACACTCAAACTCTATTAGGAAACATAGCTGATAAGTAGTAACACTCATCTTTTTTCCACTATAGAATTCGCTATAAAGGAGCAGCTCGAAAGTTAAAAAAATAGTGCCTTGCAAATTGGAATGGTAAGGAAAGGTAGGCTTTGAAATAATTCTAACCATTGTCTAGAAAAACATAGGTATTTAGATATCATCACTTATATTCTTACAACTTTTTTTTCTTATGTTCTCATTTATTTACATCTCACTTTTCTTTCCATCTCGATTTTTCTTCCTTTCACATCACATTATTGATCATTTGTCTCTTCTCTTCTTATCTCTTCCCTCCCTACACCTCTTACACATCCTACAACTCAAAATGACATATGGAAGTGTATTTTTTTTTAGGTATTAGACTTCCTTTATCTTTGCTATTGTGTCACAATGGAAGTTACTAAATTCATGGCTTTTTGGGCTGGAGCAGAATTGCCTTCTATATAGGTAGAGAATACCTGTGATTTAGAAGAAAAAAAGAATCATAACTTTTTCTGATATACGTTTGCTTTTGTTAATGATTCCATTAAAAGCAAGTGTTCGAAAAAAAAAACAAGTATATATTTATATTTCATAAATCATCCTATATACGGATACCACAAGAGCTTGGACAAATCTAGATTAGAGTGACAAATAGTCAAATACAGCAAAAGTCTCTCACATAGTTGCAACTCCTTGTCTCTAACTACCCGGAATTATTATTATTTTTTTTGGAAAATGCATAACTTTTATATATAAGGAGCACAAGGGATACTCACCCATATACAAATATGACTTAAATGAAAGAACTAAGCTAAAGTACTACGTATAAAAAGAGAAATACATGAGATAGGGTCAATACACCAAGAAGAAAAATCAAAGACATGATTCTTAACCGTTGCACTAATCCATTTCCAAGTCCTAAGCTGAATCAAGTTCATAACCTGTATAAAAGCTTCCCTTTATCATTGAAAATCACATCATTTCTCATTAACCAAATAGACCAAACCACAACCATCCAAATAAAACGCCAAAATTTCCTAGCTTTAGGGATAGGACACCCCCATCAAGCTGCAAAAAGAGATCCAAAATGAAATTCGGAGTCACCAAATTAATGCCCAGCCAAGAGAAAACAGCATTCCAGATATTAACAGCAAAGGGACATTTAAGAAAAAGGTTCTCAATAGACTCCTCCTCCACCAAACAACAAACGCAAAGAATCGAAGAAGAAGCCGGGATGAGGTTGCGACTTCTGAGGGCATCTTTAGTTGGGAGCCTCCCAAGGAGAAACTTCCACACGAATCCGCTAACATTCGATGGGGTAACCCTATTCCAAAGTTTGTTGAGACAAGAATCAAGAACTGGCGAATGCATAGTATTCTCCATCTATTGTTGTTGAGCATACAAAACATGATAGGCTAAACGAACAGAGAAAATGCCATGCATACCATGTAACCAGTACCAGGAGTCAGCATCATCAGGCACAAAAAAGCATGAGCGAAGTAACTCCACCAACGAAATCAGCATCTCCTCCTCCCACACAAAGAGGTTCCAGCGCCAAGAAAAATTCCAGGACCAGCTACCAGTATGACCAGATCTGACAGATGAAACTAAATCCTCTTTGTTAGTAGCATCCGAGAATAGCCTGGGAAAGGCCTCCTTAAGAGATCTTTCCCCCATCCAAACATCCTGCCAAAAGCTAGTTGACAAACCATTACCTACAACCTTCTTAACAGACAATCTAAACCAGTCTAACCCATTACCATAGGCACACCCTAACCCACCCAAATCCTTCCACCAAGAGGACCCCGAACCAAACAAAAAACTATTTGCAGAAGAAGAAAAAGGATTGAAAATGCCATACTTAGCTTCAACTACCCTAACCCAAAGAGCTCCGCGGTCAACTAGCAAGCGCCAAATCCACTTACTTAGCAACGCTTCATTAGGTGAACACACTCTAGACCAACTAACCCAAGGAACCCCTTTACACCCTCTTTTATTCCCCCAAAGAAATTTACGTTGAATACTAGTAAGCGTAACAATAACATATTTAGGAGCCTTAAACGACGATAACAAATAGATAGGGAGATTAGATAGCACCAAATTGATGAGAGTGATCTTCCCTCCAAAAGAGATATGCTTGCTCCTCCAAGAGTTAAGCCTTCTGCTAAGAGAATTCACCACCTTGTCCCAAGAAGCTGCTCTTCTAGGATTGGCTCCCACCGGAATACCCAAGTACAACATTGGTAGAGACCCCATTCTGTAACACCCTAGTTACTTTTACCCTTAATTAATTGAGAATTTAAAATTTTCTATTTAATACTATTAGTTGATTAGGAAAAACACTTAGTTATACTTTTATTTCTTATGAAAATCTCCGTAAAATCGGACGGAGTTTCCTTTGTTTTAGGGATATTTCCAAAATTTACTTTTCCTGATTAACCTGCATAAAACTTCATTTTCAACAACAATGGGCCAGCAGGGCCAAAATACAGTTCAGTTCAATTACACTTTTCAGAAAATGATTATAATTCTAAAGTGGGTTTGCTTTTCCAAAATATTATACATTTCAAATCCCCAAAACTGAAACTATTGACCCACAAAGGGTCACTCAACTAACTAAGCAACATTCCACGAGGTGGAGTGTAGTCCTGCCCGGCCATACTCGTGTAAGCTCCTTCTTCACCTGTAAAAATATATCAAGAAGGGTAGCATTACACAGAACTTAGAAAAAACATTCTAAAATGACATAGAGAACAACTAAGAAATTACTACCCGTTATCACTTGAATTATATTTTCTACTCCAATTACCCTTGCTTCATTAATTCCCTATTGTTGTCCATATTCGTTTCTTATTCCTTTTTACTATTTCCTTAACCTTTCTGGATTTTATCATGTCCTCCTATCATTTTACACACTTACCTACTTACCCTTTTATTCCCCTCCTTCCAGTCTTCCTTATCCTTTCCTTACTCTATCCTTTTCCTTCTATTATATTTTACACTCACCTCTCGGTGGGTCTTGGTATTAGCCATTTACTCACACCCTAAGGCGGGTCATATTCCATTTCATTTATCTCTTTACCCTTTTATTCCCCTATATTACTCACTCCTAATGGAGGGTCCTGTTTATATAATATTCCACTCCTCTATGGAGGGTCCAGATAATATCCACTCCCTTATGGAGGGTCATGATAATATCCACTCCTTTACGGAGGGTCCTGATAATATCCACTCCCTTATGGAGGATCATGATACTGTACATACAATTCTCACTCCTGCTTAGAGAGTAAGCGGAGGGTCCTGTTCTCACTTCACTTACGGTGCAAGTGAAGGGTCATGATAATATCCTCTCATTTACGGAGGGTCCTGATAATATCCACTCCCTTATGGAGGGTCATGATACTGTACATACAATTCTCACTCCTGCTTAGAGAGTAAGCGGAGGGTCCTGTTCTCACTTCACTTATGGTGCAAGTGAAGGGTCATGATAATATCCTCTCCTTTATGGAGGGTCATGATAATGTCCTCTCCTTTACGGAGGGTCCTGATAATATCCTCTCCTTTACGGAGGGTCACGATAATATCCTCTCCTTTACGGAGGGTCCTGATAATATCCTCTCCTTTATGGAGGGTCATGATAATATCCTCTCCTTTACGGAAGGTCCTGATAATATCCTCTCCTTTATGGAGGGTCATGATAATATCCACTCCTTTACGGAGGGTCATGGTAACATCCACTCCTTTATGGAGGGTCATGATGATATATAAATTCCGCTCCTTTATGGAGGGTCATGATAATATAATTTCCCGCTCCGCATAGGGAGGGTCATGAATATATCCTCTCCATTTTGGAGGGTCCATAGATAATACTCAATATCATAATCAATTATTCATACCATTTACTTACTTTCTTCTCTAACCATTGATCCTTTTCTTGATTTCTTTACCATTCACCTAATTTCCTTCTTATTTCCGTTAATTGCGTTTTACTCTTCATCATCATTCATGTTCATTACAATTCCATTCTAAACACTAAAATTAATAACATAATCAACTTTCTAATCACTATATCCATTATTAACCTTCAAGCCATGCAATATTCTACCACCATCATCATTAAATCCAATTGTCTATCTCATCTCTAAATCTATAGCTCACTCTCATTATTAAACCCACAAATACTTAAATCTAGACAATTACAAACATACACAATTATAGTCATATCCATTAACCTTTCATAAATCCTATTCTAGTCAATTTCCCTAAGGTTCATCTTTCTATTTTATTCCCTACCCTTAATTCCCCCTATATGCAAGCTAGAAAAATACCCTCTAAGTAGAGGTAACACTTCCCTTCTTACCTTAAACTTGAAGGGTGGGAGGTGTAGAGCTTGATTCCAAAGCCTAGGTTGTAGAGAGAGAAAGCTCCATGTCATGGAGGAGAGAGAAAGTGACCCATGGAACAAATGAGACACTAATAGTTAGAAATGAGGGTGAGTAATTTGTTTAACATACATAAGAAGAGGAGAAAAGCTTAAATCAACTTACTTTAAGCTTGGAAATGAAGAGAAAGGAAAATGGGTCTTTGAACCCTAGAGCCCCCAAATCATGGGTTCATGGCTTTTAAGAGGAAAAAGGTGAAATTAATGGTGATTCAAGTGCCTATATGTGATGGGGATCAACTAATTGATGATGATTTAACAAGGTTTGTGGTGGATTTTTGATGTGGAAGAAGCTAGGGTTTTGGGGGGTAAGAATCGCCCAAGAAGAAAGAGGAGGAAGAGTGGTGCGATTTTGGGCTAATTCTGGCTGCACCAGTTTTTAAAACTGGTACGCGCCTGAGCGTGGTCATGGCGCGCCTGGGCGCGCGGCGTGGTGCGGGACAGGGTGCGTGAGGCTGGCGCACGAGCTGGTGCGGGAGTGGAGGCTCTGGTGCGTGCAGCTGGTGCGCCAAAACGGGGTCAGATGCGTCTGGCGCGCGGGACGCTGCGCCTGCGCGCAGATCTATCTGTTGACGCACCAAAACGTTAGCTGGTGCGCCTGGGCGCCTGCTGGTGTGCCTGGGCATGCACCGATTGACTTCCCCTTGACTTTCCCATAACTTCTTCGTTAACCGTCGGATCTTGCTCAAATTTTGAGACAAGCTTCCTAAGACCCTTATCTTCATATCCAACGGTGGAATTTAATTCCTTAGCTTCCTATAAAAAATTACTAATTTTCTCATAACGGTTGATTTCTAATACTTAAAACGCCGATTTAACTCCCGATTCGACTTCTATAATTCTACCTCTTGACACCTAAGCACTCTACACAACCCCTAGTACTTAAAATTACTGCTCACCTTTCTCCCAAAATTATTTAAGCAATTAATCTACCCATTTTCTACACTCTAAACCTATTAACTAACTAATTATGCTTGGGATTAAATTTGGGATGTTACACATTCTGCAAAAGAAGAACCTAGCAGCTGCCAATTTGAAAGACTCTTCGACATTCAGACCGTAGAGACTGCTCTTGTTGACATTAACCTTCAAACCCGAAACCAACTCAAAGCAGTGGAGAATAGACTTGATTGCCCACAAGTTTGATGGAAGAGGCTTGCAAATCAGCACTATATCATTAGCATATTGGATATGGGAGATTTCCAAGTCTGACGATGCAACACAAAATCCATGAAGCAGCCGTAAATCCACAACCCTCTTAACAAGGCCACTAAATCCCTCAGCAACCATCAGAAACAAGAACGGGGCCATAGGATCGCCTTGCCTAATACCCTTAGAAACCGAAAATTCCTTAGAGGGACTTCCGTCGATCAAGACAAAAATCTTTGTTGAGGCCAGGCAGCCTTTAATCCACTTCCTCCATCTACAGTTGAACCCGAGCCGAGACATCATATAATCCAGAAAACTCCAATTTACAGAATCATACGCCCTCTCGAAGCCAACTTTAAAGATGAGACACCCATCCGCTTCAATCGAGGCACTACGGATAACCTCATTTAAAACCACAACCGAGTCAAGGATGTTGCGCCCCGCAAGAAAGGCTGATTGTTCCATGGAAATGAGGGACGAGAGAACAACCTTCAATCTCTCAGCCAACACCTTAGAAAGGATCTTGTACAATGAGCCAATAAGGGAGATAGGTCTAAACTCCTGTATCCGTTGTGGGTTAGGTTTTTTGGGGATTAGATTGATGAAGGAAGAATTAAAGCCTTTTGGAAGCATGCCATTCTCTTGGAACACATCCACAAACTTACAAATATCACCTTTGATTGTTTCCCAAAACTCTTTGAGGAAATTAAAGTTGAAACCATCCGATCCTGGGCTCTTGTCACCAGCAAAATTCCACACTGCATTCTTAATTTCCTCCTCTCCAATGTGGCAAGTTAAGGCAGAAGCCTGAGAATTTGTAAGGCTCTTAAAAGCTACTCCATCAAGCTTTGGTCTAATCAGAGTCTCTTCACAATAGGCATTTTGAAAGAAGGACCTAATTTTTTCATTTAGAAGATCTCCATTATCAACCCGACTTCCATCAATATCCACCGAAATCAGGCGACCAAGGTTTCTACGAGCTTTAACACAAGCGTGAAAATATGCAGAATTGACATCCCCTTCACGGAGCCACCTCAGTTTAGCTTTTTGCATTAGCATGCTCTCTTTATAGCTCGAGAGAGACCAAAACTCACTCAACAACTTCCTCCTCCGCTCAATTTCTGTAGCCTCTAGATCCCTGTCCTCACTCACCAGGTCAAGCTCATTAATACCCTCTAAAGCTTCCTCAATCTTTACCTCAATGGAGCCAAAGGTAGACCGATTCCAATTCTTCAAATCAGATTTCAAAGCCTTAAGCTTTTGGTGAAGCACAAAGGCACCCCAACCTCTAAAGTCATAGCTAAGCCAATTGCTTTCAACAAGAGGTCCAAATTCCTTATGAAATAACCAGAAATTTTTAAACTTGAAAGGGATAGGACCTTTACAAAGCTGACTAAGACACAAAGCAAGAGGGCAATGATCCAAAATTTCCCTTCTGAGGACCCACGTTGAAGATGCAGGCCAACGGTCCATCCATTCTTCGGAGAGCAGAATTCTGTCTATACGGCTCATAGCACGACCATCAGATTGGTACCAAGTAAAACGTCTACCAATAAGAGGCATATCAATCAACTTCATACTAATAACCCACTCATCAAACATATCAAATTCTGAAGATCTTCTTGAAGAACCCCTACTTTTCTTTTCGGAACTGTGCCAGACAGAGTTAAAATCACCGAGAAACACCCACAGACCATCCCCAAAGCGACTTTTTAACTCGGCCAGCTTATCCCATAGCAACACCTTTTCACTTAGAAGGCAGGGTGAGTAAACATTAACCACAGAACAGAGACTCTGATCACCTCTCCACACGCCTTGAACCATAATAAATCCTGGACCGTGAACCACATTACATCTTTCAAACTTTGACTTTCTCCATAGACTAATGATACCACCCAACCTCCACGACGAAGGAGAAGCTTCCCACTCAACATCCGAATCACCCAACAATCTTTCAGCTAAGCTAGAGTCAAACTCGTCCAACTTCGATTCTTGAACCCCAATGAAATCTACATTTTGCGATTTTATTAGATTGAGAACCCCTTTTTTCTTCATTCTCCCCCCAACCACGAACATTGAAGGAGGAACAAATCATTGGACACCCCTAGCTTCCCCACGGTTAGAAATTAGAGCAACAGATTCATCTCTAGCATCTAGATCATTTAGAGCATCAATCATTACAACATCATCACCAACAAACGACACACCCATCTTCTTTGCTAACTCCCAAATACGAACAACATCATCAACTCTAACTTCCCGTAAAGGAGACATACCTGAGTTCTCTGTCGAATACTCCTCCACTCTGCTCCTGGGATCAACCGTATCAACATGCTCAGGCTCGAAGGGGGAAGAGAGAGATGAGAGTCTGGGACAAGTGACTTCTTTGGACTTGGCACTTGGCTTAATCGAACCAACATCCTTTACCCCTAATCTTCTGAAAGCATTTTGAAGCATTAGTTTTTGTGTATGAGGGAAAGGTTGGAAGAGAAGCGAAGCCTTACGTTTTCCTTTCTCTTTTAAAGAAGTCCCTTTTTTGCTTCTGCTATGTCCACCAATTTTACTTTTCTTTTTTTCTAGAGGATTCCTCATCAATAGTGAATTTAGAATCCTTAAACAAAGAGTTTTTCTTTTTTAATTGGGATCCCACTCTTGTTGGCATAAGTTGTCACAAAAGCCTGGTCCCTGAAGGCACACATGAATACCACGGTCCACTCCTTTAAGAAGTTCAGAATTTTGTTTATTAAGCAGTCCATAAGCACAACCCACTAAGGTAGGTGTTTCTTTAACTACAGAAATAGAATCTTCCGTATTGTGCTTCACCTAAGGCCCAATAATGCTTTCAACTTCTGTTTCCTTAACCACACTAAGAGACTCTTCCATAATGGGCTGCACCAAAGGCCCAATACTACTTCCTTCTTCTTCATCATGTAGCGCCCTTGTCCCCCAACCGTACAGACTCGCCTTCCTACCGCTGAAAGTGTTGCAGCAGAGTTCAAAGCAGGATTTGCAGAGACAGTGAGCAGAGGTTTGTCGCATGTAGCTTCTTTCAAGGCTTCCCTTTTATCCGCAATAGGAATTTGAAAACACTCCACCGCCCTGTCGTTATCCAACACAGCAAAGAAGTTTGTCTGTTGGATAAAATCCAACACCCGTTGACCAATACCGACATCATCAATTGCATCAATACCTTCGTCGCACTGATCACTGCCCACGAAGACCAAGAGGATTCGTTCAACAGAGAAGAACCGCGGTGACCGTAGAGATCTTTAACCATTCTGACCTCAAATACTAAGTTACCCATCTTGACATTGAAACCCCTATCGATAATAGAGAAAGAATCAGAGGAGATTAAAATTATGGCCATATCAAGTCTATCTTTCCTCCGAGTTGGTTCATCTATTCGTATCATTTTCCTACACTGCTAACAGCCAAAGAAAAAAGTTCAGGTCTCCAAGCATGTGGTGGGATTCCATACATACAAACCCAAACCATCCTCTCTTTTGCAACATGGCTTGGTTGCCATCTCAGGACATTCTTGAATCTGTCCCTCACCCACTTGTCTTCCTTGGTTAGCAACTCTTGGATTTCATCCTTATCTCCACCCTTTAACATAACATAACCAAATTACCACCCATATGAGTTGCTTTGATTGAGAAAAGTCCCTCCTTAAAGAAAGCATCTTGCATCAATGGAGCTTCTTCAGTGTTAATAAGCTCACTAACAAAACATTCTGCAAGCTCCTCAATATCTTCTTTAAGTGGGCAGAACTCAAACTCCACATTCAGATCCTTTGTGTTGCCACAGAGTGCCCCTTTCTAATCTAATATCTTTGCAGGCTGCTTCTTTTGTAGAACCCTCCTTAAGTCTTGATCATAACCTTTGGGTTCCACTTTAACCTAACTCTTGGAGCCTCTCTCATATCTTGGTCGTTGCACATGCACTTTAAAATTCCCTATCCACACATTCATCAAGTTCTTCTCCAAGGATATCAAGTCCTTCACATTCTTGAATCTTACGAAACCAAATCTCCTACCAGCCTTGTCTCTCTTTGAAGGTATTACAACCCTCCACATCTCAATAGAGCCATGATCCACAGGGAAGTTTGTGAAGAAGAAAGTCACACACTCCCTAATCATGGCATTGAACGCACCATGCATTTTTGTGGTGTGAGGCCCTCTCTCTCTCTCTCTCTCAAACTCCCTAGTCCCTGAGGCAACTTCCTTACCTCTCCCAAGGGGACAAACCTTGCCACCTTCTCTCTCTCTCTCACTAGCATTCTCTCATAATAATTAACGCACATGAGTTTGATTAAGCTATAATAGTCTTTCTGTTAATAATGCACTTGATGGTTGTTGCTAACTTTTAAGATGAAGTAAACTTATTGTGTATTTGTAATTTTTTTTATTTGGTTTTAAAAGTACTCTTTTATTTTTAAAATAAGTTTTAAAATTTATTTTTTATGATACAATTTAAAAAAAAAAGTGAAAAATGTATTTTTAAAAATCTTTTCATTATGAATTCAATAACACCCAAATTATATATTTTGGTTGAGAAATGAGAATGTTAGTTGTTAGGAAAAATTTTTCAATTTTTTTTAAAGAATAAAATTTTTAACACAAAATTGAAATACAAAAATAATTTAAAGGACAAGATCACTAATTTTACCTACATTTTTGCAAAACAAAAATATATTTTGAAAATTATTAAAATATTACCATTCCAAAAATACTCTTCATTTAATGGGGTTGATTAAAAGTTAAAGAATAAAGTTATTAAACGGAAAAAATAATACATAACTAGAAGTTACCAAAAAAAAATAATAATAATAATACTTAACTAGAAAACAACGAATTTAATTAACACTGAGTGGTCAGTTTCTTCTCGTGTCCCTGTGTTTGCTACTACTGTGCAGTGTTACTTGGCGCTTAGCCTCTCCTTTAATTAAATTAAACGGTGCTTAGCCTCTGCTTTAAATTAAACTATGCTTCCTTTAAAAAATAAAATAAAATAAAATAAAACTATGCTTAGCCTCTGATCTATACTGCTTAAGAGCTACTGTTTCTTTTAAAAATTTATTATTCTAATACTTGCAAGTTGGAGAGGATCGTCCATTTAGAAAAAAAAACAAACAAACAAAGAAACAAAGTTTATTTATGTTTTAGACCCTGAAAATTGAGAGTGTTTTGAACCGGACCCGCAATAGTGAAAGGGCCAAATAAAACCCAACTAAAATGTGTTTGTGGATTGGACTTTGGTCACTTTGCTTCTACGGGTCCAGATCATGTATGTTATTATATTAGTGACATGCAATACTTGCATACATGTATGGTGACGTGGAGTTTCATTAGCCACATAATACCCCTTCATAAAAACGAAAGTTATATTGCATAACTAAATATCAAGTCTATGCCTTGCACGGGTTTAATGAATATTTTGAATACATATTTTATAAGGTTGATTTTTTTTTTTTTAAATTGATCAAACTTATTAATGCTTTAAAAGTGAACACTATATTAAAATTAAATACTTTTATCATTTTAAATATAAAAACACTATTCAATAATTAAATTGATATTGTAAAAATTATTCAATTAATTGTGTAACATCCTCCTTGAACTCTCATGTTTATATGTATAAGTTTTGAAATATTAATAAAGTCAATAATTCAAAAAAATATATACTTTTGATGTTGAAAAAATAATTTCTTATTTTTTTATTGTTGCATAATTTTCTTATGATAGCATCTTAATTTTTTTTTAAAAGAGTTCTTGGTTATAAATTAATTTTTTTGTGTTATTCAACTTTCTCAAAAATCTATTTAATGTTATAAAATGTTTATAATTAAAATTGGTGATTCATAGTAGATCCTCTCTTTCAGTTTTTAAAAATATTTGTTATACGAATAAATATACCTACTAGTACTAATAAAAAAACATATATATAATATATTTATATATAATTATATATAAATATAATATACCTGCGTGTTATCTTATTAAAAAAGAAATTCTGAGAAATCTTATTCACATATATCAAGCATTTTTCTGAAACCAAACACAAGAAAAAACCTTGAATCCAGAGCCAAAACAGCCGTATTTAGATTTCAATTAAAGTTCGAGAGGCTGAAAAAGCAAGTAACCAAACCAAAAAAAGGGCTGAATTAAGAGCAAAACAAACAGAGCAAAATTCAAATAGAAGTGTACATTGAGAATTAGAGCCATAGGAATGTTAACATTGAAAGTTGAACCAAGCAAACAAAGCAAAAGCTAAATTAATAGCCTCAAATTTTCATGTGAAAGGTACCGTTGAAATTCAAATTAACGAGAGCACATATAGTCGAAGTGAATTTGGTTCAGATCTAAGAGTTAACGGATCAAAGAAGAAGCTTACCATTGGAGAAGTAGCTCACAATTGAAAAAATAGCTAGGTTTTGTAGATTGAGGAAGTAGTTCGGGATTGATGATAGAATAGATTGGAGGGCTTATCAAATAATGTTGTGGACAGCACATAGGGTTACAGTTTGTGCAAATTGAAATCATAAACCAAGGACTTAGGGTTCATGAAAATCAAAATCGGAGTACCAAACCACCATCGAAATGTAGAAGAAGAAATGTGGAAAGTGAGAGATAAGCAAACCCTTACCGGTGGGACTAATGAATGCGGTGGTAGCCTGCAGTGGTGGCGGCGTGCTGTGCTAGTGTGTGTTGTGAGCGACAAGAGAAGGCTCTCTCTCTCTCTCTCTCTCTCTCTCTCTCTCTCTCTCTCTCTCTCTCTCTCTCTCTCTCTCTCTCTCTCTCTCTCTCTCTCTCTCTCTCAGTGCCCACTGGAGAGCACAATGAAGAACTGGAGAAGAAGAAACACGACGGAAGAAGAACTGGAGAAGAAGAAACAAGACAAAAGAAGTACTGCGGGACGAACTGGCGGTGGGGGTGGCGGTGGCAGTGAGAAGAAGAACTATTTTGGAAGAAGAAGAGCTAGGAAGAAGAACGATATTGGAAGAAGAATGATTCGGTACTGATGGCTGGAGAAGAAAGCTAAGGAAGAATTATTTTAATTAGACATTCTGCATCAGTTATATAAAAACTGATGCGAAAAGTTTGAGAAATAAGACATTCTGCATCAGTTAATCAAAAAGTGATGCGGAAAGTGCTAGAAACAATGGGTTTTCGCATCAATTATAAAAAAACTGATGCAGAAAGTTTTTCTCTTAAACTTGTTTAAATTACAAGAGTTTGCCACCGTGTTAAACATTTCGCATCACTTATTTAAAACCTGATACGGAAAGTGGGAGAAATACGACAATTCGCATCAGTTAACCAAAAATTGATGCTGAAAGTTCAAGAAACTATGAGTTTCTGCATAAGTTATAAAAAAAAAAACTGATGCGAAAAGTTTTCCCTTTTAGACTTATTTACATGTTTCCCACCACGTTTTGTTTTTACATCAGTTTTCTAAAATAGATGTTAATTGGCTGATGTAAAATTCATATTTTCTACTAGTGATAAGGGGTGGCATGGCCAGCATGCACCACGCTCACCACCTTATTTTGATATAATATAATATATTTACAATATTACAATAGTAATAGATTGTAAAAAAAAATAAATAAATAACCTTACAATTGTGATCATCCATTCTGATTTAAGTGTCCCAAGATTTTCATTTGCAAAACCATTTGTTAATTTTTGATATATTATATTAGGGATTTGCTAATATAATCTCACTTGATTTCATGAAAGATCATGTTAGCAATGTGTATCTAATTACTTTTGACAAAAAAAAACCCTTTTTTATTCAGTTAATTTTTTTAATAGGGATACTTAAGTCAAATTATTTTAGTTAAAATTAAAAGAATATTTTCCTCATTTATGATCTAATCTTTCCCTCCTTGATTTTCTCTCACTGCATGTACTCGAAGAACAAGTAAAAAAAGAGTTGATCTTCTTGCTCTCTCTTCTTCATGTTTTAATTATCATATAATTTGTCTTTAATAATTAAAAATATTTGGATAACCATTTTTTTCTTTAATTTGATATCTGTATTGCTATTGAAGAAAGCAATTCGTGCAATGTGGTGGTAGATGTGTACGGAGTAGTTTTTTTAGTTTTTATCCCATGTATATTTTAGTTTTAGCATAAGGGAAATACATTTATGTAAGGGGGGAGTAGTACTGCATTTTACTAACGCCAAGGAGATAAAATACTATAGTTGATGTAAAAACTCTAGTTGTGTTACTGCTTGTGCTTCTCGGTTTTTGAAATTAATTTTTTTTCCTATTAAAAAAATGGAATATAACCTTTTTCAATGGTGGAAAGAATAATGGATTAAAAACTGTGAAAGAGAAATTGGTGGAGAGGATAGAGAAACGGTTGCTAGATAAGAGAGATAAATGTTTTTTCATTTAATAATAAAAGAAAATTACAACAATATCCTTCGGATGGAGTTACTTTTAATGCATAAAAAAAGTTTTTTTTTGTCAAAAATAATTGGGTACACATTGCTAACATGATCCTTCATAAAATCAAGTGGAACATGTTAGCAAACCCCATTATATTATACTCCTATTTTATATTGAAATATATAAAGTTGCTCAAACTTTAATATTCTCGATTCTACTCAATATTAAAGTCTCAATAGTTTTAACTAGTCCCATGAAATAAATTAATATTCCAATTTAAAATTGGACATTGAGTCCTCAAAATTTAAGTGATTTTATTAACTCTTTTTTTTTTTGCACCATGGTATCCGGCCCATTGGGCCGACTAATCCAGTTTGAGGGAGGTTCCGGGATTAAGGTTTTATTCCTCTCCCAACGTTATTGCGGGGATTTCTATATATTTTTATCTCTTTGATTCTAAGGTGCATTAAATTATATAGTATCCAACTAATAATTTAGAACAGAAAAAAAAAATAAAACGTGGAGCCATATATATATATATATATATATATATATATATATATATATATAAAATATTCCCTCCTTCTAGACATCTAATTTTTACTTGTGCTTTTGAATTACAAAATAATTATAATTTTATTATATTGGTTTCATAGACCACAAAATTAATAATAATAACAATAATAGTATAGATATCTCTGTTCCCAAACCTTGCCCAACTTTTTTTTTTTATAAGCAAAAATTCATTAATAAAAGTACAAAAATGATACTCAAACCAGTACAAGAAGGTTACAATAACCCACCAAAAGATATAATTATCCTACCTTGTTAATACAAGCTAGAGGAGCCATACACCAGTCAGAAAAATAAATATTTAGTCTACTCAAACAGGAAAACTAAGACCAAGTCTTAATTAATTTCAATAACATCATCCAACATGTGACATTAACCTCTTCACTATTAAAAATTATGGAATTCTTCTTTAACCAAACAATCCAACAAAATTAAAACACATCCAAATCATACTCATAAAATGCTTGCTCTTATTTGCCTAACAAGCCTACAGTGAACGACGAAAAAGTCTAGAGAATACAGATTAGCAACCAACGGACAACCATTAATCATCTGCCGGTAGTGCTATTGAGTAACCCAACTATCTGTACACCTCTTGCCATATCTTGTATATATGTGCTCTTGCAAAACAAAAAGAGATGATTTGTAGACTAATCTGCCTCGTTGCCGGTTGGGTTAGATAACTTTTGCAATATGTAAAAGTTTTTTATACTTGTACACTTAGAAGTATTTCTTATACTTCTTTGTTTAGTTTGGAATCAAATTTATTTGGCTTATTAATAAAAGGGACAACCAGTAAAGTATTGAGACTCTGATTTTGTCTTGGGTAAAAGGTATGGGGAATTTATTCATATCATTAGAATAGAGGTTTATAGCTTAAAATAATGTAGTTTAAGCTTCCATGAGCTTAAGGGAATATAATTATCTGGAGTATCATGCATGAATAGTTGAGTTGGAGATCAAGACATGCCATGATGACTCTTTGTATTAATTTTAAATGACTTATATATAGTCATGTTATAGACACTTGAATCATTGAAACTAATAATAAATTAAAGGCTTATTTATGGTTTTGGTCACTAAAAGTTCAGCGTGTTTTGGTTTTAGTCCCTAAAAGTTATTTTGACCGTGACTGGTCCTTAATTTTTCAAACATTTTGGTTTTGGTCCCATCTGTTAGAAAAAAACAATTATTTGTTGACGTGGTTAACGGAAACCCACACTAACAGCTACGTGGTGTGAGATAGTGCCAAATAAGTATTGTGACATGGATGATTCGGTTTCATAAACACAAAATTCTGCGTATGAGACCATTTTCTGTCCATGGATCTGTATCATTCACGCCATATCACTTATTTGACGTCTCCTCACACTACGTGACTCCTGATATGGTGTTCCTCTAGCCACATCAGCAAATAACAGTTTTTTCATAATGGAGTGTATCAAAACCAAAATGTTTGAAAAATTTAGGACCAGTCCCGGTCAAAATAACTTATAGGGACTAAAACCAAAACACGGTGAACTTTTAGGGACCAAAAGCATAAATAAGCCTAAATTAAAATATGGTGTATTGAGTTATTGATTATGAGATTATGTATGATTGATTTTAATTATATGTTGTTGGGGTTAATTTTATGTTCATATTAATTAAATGTATATGTGATTTATGTATGAGTTATAGATTGTTGTACTAAGTTTTAGAAAAATTGAAAATTTAAATTGTTGATTATAATTGAGTGAAATTGGCCATACATATCATCAGAATTGGAACATCATTAAAAAAAAATGATATATTGGGATTTCTAATATCAATTTGAATGTTATATTTGATTAATAATTATTCCCAGAGATGGAAAGGAAATGTAAAGTGAAATTGGACATTGACAGGCTTGACAGAATGAATTTAAACATACACTAGGGTATGTGGTATTGAAAGTGATAAGAAATAAACAAATTAAAGACCTGTTTAAAGTCCAATATTTATCTAAAGAGATAATAAAGAAATTGTGCATAACATTGCATTTAAATATGAAAAGAAAGGAAAATCATTTTCTATGACCATGGTATAATGTTTGCAAATAAGTCTGAGACTTGTAAAAAGGAATGAGTATTTCAAGCTCGTAGCTCTGCTGAGATGCCTGGGGGTTTGAGGTGACGCTAATATGTAAAGCTCATAGCTCGGGGGTCTGAGGTAACGCCAGTATGAAATGTTCGCAGCCTCGGTAGGGTATCACTACTAAAAAAAAGCTTTTTAGTGACCGCAAATTTCGGTCACTAAACATGTTAGTGACCAAATTAGTGACTGCAGAGGTGTGGTCGCTAAAAGTGGAGTCCCAAACTAATTAGTGACAAAAATTATTTCGTCTCTAATTTGTGACAGAATTTCGCAGTCACAAAAAATCGCATTCCATCGCTAAAATAGTTAGCAAATAAAAGGGGAACCAACTTAGTGACGGAAAATTTGACTTTAGTGACCGAAAAATCCGTCACTAATTACTAACCGTCGCTAAAACGGTTGAACAATTAAAACGGGACCAGTTTAGTGACAGAAATTTTCAATTTAGTGACGGAAATGTCCGTCACGAATTATTAACTGTCTCTATTAGTGACGGAATTGTAAGTTTTGTGACTGCGCTTTGCAGTCACTAGTAGTGACAGATTTCTACATTTTTTGGTTACGTTTTTTTAGTGACGTATTTGCCATGTTAGTGACGGAAATATTCCGTCACTATTTAAAAATTTTGTGACCGCAACTTTTGAATTACTAATGACTGTTTTTATCCCTGTTTTTATCGCAAAATACATATTAGCTACACTTATTTCACAAAATTTAGAAAAATAAACACTATCAACAAATAAAAATATAAAATAAGATTTAATTGTTGTCCAGCATCTATCAACAAATAACATAAACCATGTCCTAAAAATAATCCAGAAATTCTAAAACAAACACAAATTGTCGTAAACATAAACACAAACACCAACACGTTATCAAAAATACCAAAAAAAAAAAAGGTTCAATATTCAAATTAGTAATGACTAAAGGGTAGGAGGGACATGGTCATCACCACCAACACCACCATCGCCATCACCATCGCCATCGCCATCGACAAATCATCAACATGATCATCAGCAAGGTTGACACTGCTCTCAGTAGTGCGCATGCTATGAGCCTCAGGCATGGTCATCCCCAAGTGATCCAATACCGCTTGAAGTGTAGCACGAATATCACCAATCTCCTTGTTTTTCTCACCAAGTTCTTCACGAATATCGCCAATCTCTTAGTTTTTCTCACCAAGTTCTTCTTCAAGTCTAGTGATCTTCTCTGCATAATGTGGTGGAGTAGGCACTTGGGACCGAAATGGAACACCTACTGTTTCTCTAAGATATTGCTCACCTAAACCTCCTAAACCATATACATTGCCTCTCTTGTTCCGACCTCCGACAACCTCTATGTAAATGGCATTCTCAGAGGCCTCATCTACATTACCATTAGCATTCTCCACAATCTCCCTACGACGTTGTTCTATCCTAACCTACATAATAAAAATATATTAGCGAATATATAAGCATATAAAGTCAAAACATAAAACAGACTCTGCAATATCATCCACCCATTGTCTGTCCTTTCTCTTCTTTTCCCTGCTCATGATTTCCATCGCTTTGGGCTTTCTTAGATTGACCAATTCCTACATATATAAATACACAACATAATTTCATAGAGCAAGGAAATGATACAAATTTATTTTCTATGTTATCATACAAATGTTAATCTGATTGTGTTGTTGTCCAGATGGTAGTTAATTTCTCAAATTCAGCACCCATCTTATCACTACCTAACTTAAAAACAAATAAACTAGAAACTTTACAGACACAAGTTGAAATACAACATGCTTATGCGCAAACAAAACAACAGAACGAACTGACAGAATCATAGATATACAGCATCCAGAAACAGCAAGAAAATCATTGGCAGTTTATAAATCGAATTCTAAAACTGAAGAGTAAATTAACTCCTAAGGCCAACATATGTTTATATAATAAAAGGTGACTTTGAACTCAAGTTACCATGTTATAAGCATGCTTGGCAGCGGAGGAAGAGCCACCGGTATACAAAGGTGCTCCAGTCTCAGAAGCCCTATTACGCTTGACAATGGCACTTCTCCTCAAGAATTCTACTTCGGTGGCCCAAAAATTTCTTAAAGCTTCTAGGGTAGTGGGTAGAAGCCACCTGCCCGAGCAATGTCCACTTCGAATCTTGCTAATGCTACATTTTATTAGAGTTGATCCCTTGTGCGCAAATGTATTCTCCATTTGTTTCGTATATATAGGCAACCACTTAAACTTAAGCTACAATATAACACAACATTAGTGAGCCACTAAATAAAACTAAAGAGAATAAAATGAAAAGAAAGAGTGAAAATGGACATACAAGGCAGGATCACAAATGCATTTGCAACAAATTTCAGAAATAGTAGGTACCGTATGTTAGCAAACAAATCTCATTCATATAGTATACAAAATATGATTCAATAACTAATAAAAATTATCCTTAACACATGAAAATAATGATATATACTAACCTTGAAGAGTTCCAACCAACCCTCCCGTACATCCTCGGGGACATCCAACCAAGTAGGCCATGGACCAGAATATCTACCCTTAATAATGGTTGATATGTCCTTTTCAACTAGTCCAGAAGGGAAATAGCTTTAAATAAATAACAATATATGTTATTACTAAAGTGAAAAAAGACAAATATATAATATTGAATCAATAAAAAATAGTAGGTAATTAGAGAATCAGAGAATATAGTATGAGAAATGTTTGTCTATAAAATATGAGTTTTCCCTTTCGCTTATTCTTTATGCCTATCTCTACTTTAGCCTTAACATCAAAACATAATAATTTAGTTTTTAAAATCTGCCTAGTTCTTTTGTCTGTAGCTGTAGCACCTAAAGCTAAATCACATTGGTACTAACCTATTGTAGGTCCTACCACCAGTTTCCTTACAAGAAACAGAGTAACAAAAAAACTAGAAACATCAAAAAACCAGAAACAGAAAAAACCAGAAACAAGAAAATAAGAAAAAAAACCAGCAACAATTTAGCAGTATGATTTCAAGCTCTCCAAAGGGTTTGATATCCGTTCAAACAAAGACATAAGCAGTTTTTTGTTGTTTTGACCCTTTAACCACAACCAAGCCTTCATCTTTACCTTGTCCACCAGAAATAGATACCATACAAGTTACTATAATATGTTAAAATTTAAACTTTAGATTTGAGACATGAGGAAAACATAGATGGCATAGAATTTAAAATAATACCAATACCACAACTTGATCAAATATAAAAGACTTGAAATTTGTCAATAACATCATCAATTCATCATCCTCCAACTCACCAATATCATCAATAATTCAGCATCCACATCACCTTCATCCCTAAGGCAACCTGCAATTATTACTTAAAAAGAGTTAAGACCAAACAAGTACTATAATTAAACCCTTATCATTGTCATGTGCAAAATGTATAAAACTACTTGAAACTTGTCAATGAAACACTACTATACTATGTTACTCTAAATGTAAAAGGACACATTCAACATAAATTTTACATTGAGTAACAACAATATAACACAACAGGAAAAAAAAATAAAAAGAGATAAAATTTCCAAACCCTTTCCTCCGTAACACCCATAACAAAACTAAATAATAACAACCAAACACTTTCTCACTAGGTGGATTCGGCAACATAGCTCAAAGCACGTTGTAACAAAATTTAAATAAGAAAGGGAACTTGTAATTCCCCGAAAATCATAGTTACCAACCTCACCTTTGGAAGCTAACACTAACATGCAGCACAACTAATGATATCAGCCAAATGGGATCTAGGGTTTTTCATAGGGTTAACAAAATGGGATTTGGGTTTTTATTGTAACACTTCCCTCCATTTCATATCACAACCATTTCCCTTTTTTCCTTTAATTGAAAAGAGTAGAAAAGAGAAGGAGGCTTTGAGAGATTTGGGGATTAGGGTTTTATTAGCAAAACTGAAATTTTGCTACTCACCGCAAGTCGTAGTCGATGTCGAAGGTTGGAGGGAAGGCAGAGCATAAGATGGAGCGGAGGTCGTGCCCGAGTCACCAACAAAGGTTGTGAGCAGAGGTCGTACGGAGGTGATTTGGTGAGTGAAAATGAGGGAAGGAGGGAAGGTTGAGACGCGAAAATGGTGGTCGCGAGGGACGGCGAAGGAGGGAGCAGGTGGCGGTGAAGGGTGGTTGTTACATTTGGGGAACGAAGGAACAGGTGAAGGATGTAACACCCTAATTAATTCTTAACCTTAATTTATTTTAGGACTTGAAAATTTATCTTTGAATAATATGTTAATTTCATTTACACTTAATAGTTTCAGAGTGTCAGCCAAAGAAATACATTTTTACATAAAGCACAGAAGTGCACAACTACCAAGCTTGAAAACGTTCATTACACATAACTCAATTAATTACAGTATCAATGTTTTTGCTCGGCCAGAGGGCCGAGGACATAGACCATTGTCCGACTAAAAGACCTACACTCCCTGTGAGGGAGAGTGAACCTGCTCGACCTGGGGAAAGTGCATGCTCGGCTCGGTACTTGAAATATGGTAAGGAGGTGAGCATTACAAGAGACTTAAGTAAGCTTGCTAACATAGCATAACAAAGTACTAAGCCAAACACAAATAGTCAAACATGCACATATTCAATTATACTCATTCCAAACCATAATTAGCATCATCCGAACATAAGCATTAGTCATACCATTGTAGCCGATCAAAACACATATCATACACGTTAATCATTATTCGCTCGACATTAGTTCACTCGACATCTTTTATTATTATTTTGCTCGGCTGCGTACCCACACAGTGTACGTCTTACACATTTTTTTACTCGGCAGCGTACCCACACAGTGTACGTCTTACGCCTTCTCTTGCTCGGCTACGTACCCACATAGTGTACGTCTTTCACCTTCTCTTGCTCGGCTGCGTACCCACAGAGTGTACGTCTTACACCTTCTTTTACTCGGCTGTGTACCCACACAGTGTACGTCTTACACCTTCTCTTGCTCGGCTACGTACCCACACAGTGTACGTCTTACACCTTATTTTACTCGGCTACGTACCCACACAGTGTACGTCTTACACCTTCTCTTGCTCGGCTGCATACCCACACAGTGCACGTCTTACACCTTCTTTTCCTCGGCTGCGTACCCACACAGTGTACGTCTTACACCTCCTTTTGTTATAGTCTTCATCCTCGAATTGTCATTCTTTTTGTCTTCACTCTTAAACTCTCTCGGCTCAGTTCATTAGCTTGGCTTTTTCTTTAATCATTTTCCTTTAACTGTTATTCCTTAGTTAGTTTCATTACTATTTTACTTAGCCAATTTCGGTTATCACAGACATCCCTCAAACATTAATAAACAGTTATAGCAAAGATCACGGTTCACCCATTCATCATTTATCAAACACACATATTCACAGTCTCTTAAAACGGGTTCACTTTAGTCACTTTATTCTTTGATATCCAACTATGTCCTACTGTCCAATTACCTGGCCTAACTAGTACTTATTATGAACATATTAGAAACCCAAACCTAAGTTAGGGTAATACCCACTCCTTACCTCAAAACCGTGAGAGGTAAGGGAGTCCTGCGGGTCTTGGCCTTATCCAACCACTTAGAATCTTAGCTCCTTGACTCCTCTGCAATGCTGCAACAGTCTCGAAGAAGAAGAAGAAGAAGAAGAAGAAGAAGAAGAAGAAGAAGAACTTCGAAGCTTAGGAGAGAGAAATGTGGAGGATTCTGGACTCTTAGTGGAAAATCGGGTGAAAAGCGTTAATGAGAGTAGGGGCTGTGGTTTTTATAGGAAAATGGTGTCGGTCACTGTTCAAAATATTTTTCCTTGGGATTTAAACATGTGGTTCTAAAGGGAAGCTTCTCCTGGAAGCTTTTGAATGTGTAGCTAGGATTAACAGCTTCTTGAGGAAGCCTTCTCACAGTACTTTGATAGGGACGTCTGATGTACGGCTGAGATGATAGCTATCAGAGTTTGTCACACGCCTGAGCGTGGAAGTCTCAGCGCCTGGGCGCAGATACTACTGTGAGAACCATTTGTTCTAATACCGCACTCGGCTTGAACTCACGTATCCGACTAGAAAGTGATATCTTCTCGGCACCAGCTCGGGATGAGACACTAAAGGTAAGAGGTCACGACCTACAGAGGTCAAAACGACACAGCGCTAATAAAAGATCGGTTCTAACAGGCTCGGCTACAGCTCGGTTCTAACAGCACGATTCTAACGGACACTGTTCTAATAACTCGGCAGATGGTCGGTTAACATGGGTTAGATGAGAACTGCTCGGTTACATTGAGCTCGGTTACCGTGAGCTCAACACTACCTACTCGAATCTAACTCTTGGGTTCTCATGAGCTTCGGGTCTCATGAGCTCGGCGCTACAGGCCCTGGTCTCGTGAACTCGATGTCACAAGATCGGCTGACAATAGCTCGGCACAAAATGCTCGGATAACACGAACACTGCACAACATGGCACTAAAAGCTCGGCTTGGGATGCTGGATGCTAATCGAAGGTCGGCTGGGGGAAACTCTTGGTGGCCGATAAAAGGCCGAACTTATACTCGGTTTACACAAGGCAACTTGCTATGGTCCAAAAGGGTACTTCTGAGGTACGACCAAAAGCCGTTTTGACATGATCGACGGCTCACTGACAAGAGTTATTAACAAGATGAGGTCGGTTCACCAGGGCTCAGGGCTAACTGCTCGGCCCCTATGAACTCGGATCATACGCTTAGGCTTACATGAGCTTGGACACGAAACCGAACTACAATAGCGTCGATACAGGGTTAGCTTAGACTCTAGCTGGTCGGCCGATAGAAGATCGAACATATGTTCAATTGCTTCAAAGCGACTGCTGAGGTCGGCTTTATACTGCCGAGAAGAGATCGTTTCTCGAGGGCTCAAAACATTCAGCTCGGCTCGAAAGAGGGATCACTACCTAAGTCCTTTAGCTCGGTTCGGATCTGATTTGAGCTCGGCCCAAGCTCACGGAACAACATATTACTATTATGCTCGGCTTAAATGGAATTTGGTGGATTTTACACTTAAACTCCCTCTCTCATCCTTGGCTTAACTACTTTACAGACTGGTTGAACTCGATTCTAGCTCAAATCTACTGAACTAAGCTTGGGGTAAGAATTTGGGATGTTACAAAGGAAGAAGGGAGTGAGCAGGTGGAGTGAACGAAGAAGGGAGTGAGTAGTGAGCAGGAAGGAGCGCGAAGGAGGGGCGGAAATGAAAATGAGTGGCGAAAATGAAAATGAAATGAATTTAGGGATTTTAGTTTCATTAGTGACTGATTTTAGTGACTAAATTTCTTCAGTCACTAAATTGTACTTTTTTTAAAAAAAAAAAAGAGAAAAACATGTTTACTGACTGATTTAGTGACTACTATTTGGTGACTGAAAATTTCAGTCACTATTTCGGTCACAAAATTTTTTTTTCCAATATTAGTCACTAAATCGGTCACTATTTGTGACCGTTTTCAATGCGGTCACTATATCGGTCACTATTTATGACCATTTCCTTTCCGGTCACTATATGTGACCGTTTCCGTTTCGGTCACAAATTTGGATCACTAAAACAGGACTTTCTAGTAGTGATGTTGCCTAAGGGTCCGAGTAAAATTATGCACTAGTTGCAAACTATATACTTGAGACGATATACACATGAATTGGATCCAAAAGAGAATATATATTTTGAGAGGCATGTACGCATTCCATACAGAATAACAAGATAATAATTATGTTTGTTAAAGACACTTGATTATCATACACCATGTGCATAAATTACCTGTTGATTGTGATTGTTTACTTTTAGCTATATATTTAAATTGTTATTTGCTAGTTATGATATATGAAAATGACTTACTTTTGTTCCTACTTGTTTATTATGAGCATAAAGGTGATAAATCATAACGAGTTCAATTTCATGATTCAGCAAATACGTACTCAAGGGGAGGAAGGAAGGAAAAATTTGTATCATACTTCTTCTATAATATGTTATGATGTAACGCCGAAAACGAATATTTTAATGAATTTTTTTTAGTTTATTGAAAGATTACTTATTTCCACTACTATCTATTTTCAAGAAATTATATTTGAAGATCATTATTTAAATTTGGGTGTTGCAAATTGCATTTGTGAATATTGATAAAAAGGTATAAAAGTGATTAGAGGTTAAATATGTAATGAACATTTTATTAAAAAAAATTCATTTTATTATCTTAAATTATATTTATTGTTAAATAAAATTTCAATCCAAATATTCTTAAAAACTATTTAGCCCAAAAAATTTAACATGTTAATTATTCTCTATTTAAATATACCTACTATTTTGATAATTTATTTTTTGATAAATTTAATTTATTTAATTTTGGTAAAATTACTTATCAATTTAAATTAGATAGTCAATATGCGAGTGTGTTTATAAATCAGAGTGAGTGTTGCATATTAGTATTTATAATTAATACTAGCTCTTACCCCCTGCAATGCACGGGATGTTAAAATAATGATTATTATTTTTTTTATAAATTAAAGTAAATATTATTATTAAACAACAACAAAAAATAATTATACAAAAAGTCAGGCTTCAGATCAACCCTCACTTAAAAAAATTAATCCAAATTATCTTTCTAATAAATTTTTGAACTTCCTCATATGAATCAAAAATAAATTTTTTTATCTTGAATATTCCTTATTTATTTGTTGGATAAATTAACATTTGTTATATAATTATCAACTTTATCATGATGAATCAAAATTAAATCAGACTTAAACATTTCGATTTTTTGTCATATGGTATTATGAGCATAATTAATGATAAACCAGAATAATATCCATTATTTCATCGGACATAAATTCATCAGAAGATAATGACTGTTCATTTTTTAAATATTATATTTGTTTATGTATATATCAGTATTAAATTAATGTATTTTTTATTTAGTTAATCGATGAATCAGTAATTTTTTAATATACCATTATTACATTTATCATGGTATTATGATTAATTAGAGTGAAATCAAAATTTAATATTTGATATTTTTTGTTTGATGATATTATGAGTATATTGAAATATAAATCAAAATATTTCATATTTCACGGAACATGATAATTTAGCATTTGTTGAATATATTTATCACCCCATTAATATGAAAAATTAGAATTAAATCAAAATTAAACATTCTTATCTTTTTTATTTGATGGATATATTAATATTTTTTGTAAAATTACTATTTTTTAATACGATTATCCCATGTTAATCATAACATAAGACTAGATCATAAAAAGTCTTTATCCTAATTGTTCTAATAATTTTGATTTCAGTTTTTCCTGTTTATGTGAGTTATCTTCCTTTGTTTCTTGTTTCTTTGTGATTATCACATAAATTGTTTTTTTTATAATGACGATTATATAGGTAAATGAAGTTGACTGATGATGTGAGGTCTCCACCGTGTGCCGCTATGGCTAGGAAGAGGGGAAGGCCCCCGAAAACTCCATCGTCTTCTAGCAAAAAATCTCCAAGCGTTGCGAAGAGGTCTGAGGGTTCATCTTCTATGGAACTCAGTCTTTCGGATGAAGAGGCGCTTGAGGATATAGATAGCTTGACTCCCAAGAAAGCTGCAGAACTCTTGCATAGTATAGATCTCCTTAGGCAGCGTGTGCAGAGTAAGATACCTGTGGATCAAGGAGAAAAACAGGCTGAAGAGATTAGTAAGCAGCATGAGATTCAAATAGAGACAGGGCCAAAAACAACAACCCAGGCGTACCAGCCAGTTCATTCTGTTTGGGTAAACTTTGATATTTCCAAGTTGAGGAATGCAGGGGAAAAACTAAGTTTTGTTGAACCAGTGCTAAAGGAAGGTCAGACTATTACTAAGATGGCAGTGGAGGATGTGGAGAATGAATTGCTTTACTGGCAGAACGCAATTGTGTGTTATGTCTTGGGGGCTAGGCCTCCTTATTCTGTGTTCAGTGGTTACATTAAGAAGGTGTGGGGTCATTTGGGTATTGATAAAATCCTGATGACGAGTGAAGGCTCTATGGTTGTGAGGTTTAATACTAAAGAAGCACGGAATGAGGTTCTAGAAATTGGAATTTATCACTTTGATGATAAAAAGCCAATAATTCTAGGACCATGGACTGGAAGGACAGGTATGAAAGACCATCTAGATAGATTACCTGTTTGGATTCAGCTACCCAATCTTAGTCCTAAATTCTGGAGTCAATCTGCTTTGAGTAAGATAGCAAGCCTGGTGGGTACTCCTATTATGGTTGACAAGGTTACAAAGGATAGAAATAGACTAAATTATGCTAGGATCCTAATTGAAGTGAATCCTAATACATTGCCTGAGGAGATCTTTTTTGAGGATGAGAAGGGAAATGTGGTGAACCAGAGGGTGACTTATGAGTGGAAACCAGTTCTTTGTTCTAAATGCTCAAAGTATGGTCATGACTCTAAGATGTGCAGGAGTAATGTCACTCAAAAGTGGGTGGAGAAGAAGAAACCTTCTAGGGAAGATATTGAGAAGATTGATGACTGTTTAAAGTCTAATGATGAGAAGGTTGTGGAGCATGCTATCAAGGAAGTTAATGGAGAAAATAGGCAACATTCTTCTTCCTTTGTTGAAGAGTCTACTATGCCAGAGAGTGCTAATGTTTCAAATGGAGGAGTAATCAACAAGGTCCAAGACAAAGGTAAAGGCAAACTAGTGGAGACTATGCAGGTTGATTCAGATTCTGAGAATACAGGGCCTTGGATTCCAGTGTTAACTAGGAGTAAAACTCAGAGAAGGCAAGAGGAGAACAAGGGTATTGTCATTAAAGATTTGGCCTCTAAGGCCAATGGATAATATCTTAACCTGGAATGTGAGAGGGTTTAATAACCCTCAAAAGCAAAGAGAGTTAAAGTCTCTTTGCTGTATGAATAATGTAGGATTGTTGGCTATTTTAGAAAATAAATTAAGAGCAAACTCTGTTAGCACTATTATGAGTAATTTTGCCCCTGGTTGGCAGTATGCCTCTAATATTGACCATCATCCAGTAGGGAGAATATGTGTTCTATGGAAGCCTGATATGTTTAATTTAACTATCTTGAGGAGCTCAAGTCAACTGATTCACTGTTTTATCTCTATGCCTATTAACTCAGTGAAGTGGTATGCAACTTTTGTGTATGGTGCTAATGATCAGGTGGTGAGGAGAGAATTATGGGAGCAATTAAAGGGGATACACTCTACAATTAATCTTCCTTGGCTTATTTCAGGGGACTTTAATGTATGTCTGGATCCTTCTGAAAAACTGGGGGGTAATCAGGTGGACTGGGAGGCTATGGATGAGTTTAGAGCTTGCATTCAGGAGTGTAGATTGCAGGACATGAAGTACTGTGGGAATAAGTTTACTTGGTGCAATAGGCAGAATGATGGAAACAAGATCTATAGTAAGATAGATAGAAATATGGTGAATGAAGATTGGTTGCTCACATGGCCTTTGGTATACACTAAGTATCTAAACAATAGCATTTCAGACCACTCTCCAGCTCTGATCAGGTGTGGGGATGGTGTAATTAATTCTACAAAGGGCTTCAAGTTTTTCAACGTGTGTGCTCAGGCCCAAGACTTTTTGAGTGTTGTAAAGGAGTGTTGGGAGATGGATATTGCTGGACATGCCCAGTTTAGGGTAATGCAAAAGCTTAAGATGCTGAAGGAGCCTCTAAAGCATTTAAATGCTAGGGAGTATGCTGATTCAGTGTTCCAGGAGCAAGTGGTTAGGAAGGAGCTGGACTTTATCCAATCAGAGATTAGTTTGAGGCCTCAGGACCCTATTCTCCACAAGAAGGAAAAAGATGTGTATTTCAGCTATATGAAAGCTTTGAGCAATTCGATCTCTGTTCTTAAGCAAAAGGCTAAAGATAGATGGGTGCAGGAGGGTGATCAGAATACTGCTTATTTTTACAATGCTATTAGATCCAGGCAATACAAGAATAGAATCCTAAGCATAACTACAGAAGAGGGGATTAGTATCCAAGATCAGCAGGGTATCATGGATGAATTTGTGAAGCATTATACTAAGTTGTATGGTAGGAAGGAGGTTCTTTGGCCACTGGAGGATGTTGTCTCTCAGTATGGGCCAGTTTTGAATGTGGAGGAGCAACTAGCGCTTATTAAACCTTTTTCTAGAGAGGATATTAAACAGGCTATGTGGTCTATTGACAAGGACAAATCCCCTGGCCCTGATGGGTTTGATCAGGTTTCTTTCAAGCAGCTTGGGATGAGGTTGGAGATGAGTGTTGCATGGCAATTGAGGAGTTTTTCTCTTCAGGTAAGTTACTCAGATCTTGGAATCACACTGATCTAGTAATGATTCCTAAGTGTGACAATGCTACATCAACTAAGGACTACAGGCCTATAGCTTGCTGCAATGCACTATACAAATGTATTTCTAAATTGATGTGCAACAGAATCAGGGATGTATTACCAAAGATTATTAATAATAATCAAACAGCCTTTGTAAAAGGGAGGATCATTAATGTGCTTATTGTTCAGGATCTTATGAGGCTGTATAGAAGGAAGAATGTTTCGGCTAGATGCTTGCTGAAAATAGATCTTATGAAGGCTTATGATTCCTTAAGCTGGTGTTATTTAAGAGATATGCTAGAGGCTTTGAAGTTTCCCTCAAAGTTTGTCAATTGGATTATGGTGTGCATTTCTACTGTGACTTTTAGAATTGTGATTAATGGTCAACACTCTCAGCACTTTAAAAATCATAGTGGCATCAGGCAAGGGGATCCTATCTCTCCTTTACTGTTTGTCATTGCCATGGAAGGGCTTTCAAGGAGGTTGATGGCTGCTACTGAAGAAAAAGGGTTCAGGTTTCACCCTTTATGTAGAGAATTGAAACTTGTCAATCTGATTTTTGCTGATGATCTTATGACCTTTTGTAAAGGGCATCCTAAGAGTGTTAGAGTTATTATGAGAGCCTTGCAGGAGTTCTCTATGAATTCTGGGTTGCAGGCTAATCAGGAGAAATCTCAAGTTTATCTAGCTGGAGTGAAGGATCCTCTCAGAAGTCAAATTGTGGATTGCACTGGTTTCAAGGACGGGTCATTTCCTTTCAGATATTTGGGTTTTCCAATTTCTGCTAAGAAGTGGTCTATAGCTACATGCAAGGTGCTAATTGATAAGGTGGCTGCTCGTGTGAATAGTTGGAAGACTAGACATTTGTCTTACCAAGCAAGATGCATTTTGATAAACTCTGTTCTACTCACTCTTCACACCTATTGGGCTTCGGTTTTCATCATTCCTAAGGCTGTCCTAAAGGGTGTAGAGAAGATTTGTCGAAAGTTCCTTTGGGGTGATAAGCAGTCAGGTAATGTTAGCTGGGAGCAGGTCTGTAAGGAAAAACGATGTGGAGGGCTTGGCTTTAAGAATTCTGTTGTCTGGAATCAAGCTGCTATGGGCAAGCAGATTTGGCACATTGCTGATAAGGAGGATATCTTATGGGTTAGGTGGGTTAATCAAATCTACTTAAAGAATGAAAGCATTTGGGAGGCTCAGCCTCGTCAGGAGCAAGGGTGGCACTTCAAACAGCTTTTAAAAGTTAGGAATCGTTTGGCGCAGGGGGTAGCTACTGGATTATGGTTGAATGGGGAGTATTCTGTGGAGTCAGGTTACAGATTTCTCTGTGGGAACTTTGAGAAATTCAAGTTTCATAGAGTGGTGTGGAATTCCTTTTCCATTCCTAAACATTGTTTTATCATGTGGCTAATGGTGCTTAACAGACTTAATACGTGTGATCGGTTGAAGACTTATCTAAGCCTAAGCTCGACTGTTTGTCCCTTATGTGAGCAGGAGCAAGAATCTAGCGATCATTTGTTTTTTCAGTGCAATTGGAGTAAGGATCTACTTACTCTTCTTGCTAATTGGATGTGCATGCAAATCGATTCATATGACAGATGCAAATTGATAAAATGGGTGAGTTATGGAGTTAGAGAGAAAACTTACAGGAAGATTGTGAGAGCAGTTCTTGCGGTGGCTGTATACGAAGTCTGGATGGAGCGTTGTAGGTGGAGATTCCAGCTGAAGAAGCAGAACCCAGAAGCTCGAAGTCGTGTGGTCCTTAGAGAAGTTGCAGTCAGGATAAGGAACATGGTAGGAGATTTCAGCAAGTGTCAGAATAGTGTTTTAGTGCAAAGAGTTTTGGCTCTTTTTTAATTTTGTGTTTGTTTCTTTAGTCTTTGATTGTTGGTATTCCCCAATGAACCCTTCCTAGAATGTGGCATTGGGCTCTTTTGTGTAAGTGCTTGAATTTTGCAAGTTGGTATTAATAAAATTTTTTATTTACCAAAAAAAAAAATGAATTCGAATTGTTTTAATATTTTTAAATAAAGATAAGAATTTAGAATAAATGATTTATCTATTCATTTATGATAATGATAATGATAATAATAATAATAATTTATAATTATAGAAAATATTAGGTGAAGAAAATCAGCATTTTTTTTTCAACAGACAGACCCTAGAGTCCAATAGAATATTCACTTTTTTTCCCCAACTTTATTTTTCAAATTTTGTGAAAGATTAACTCCAATTTTTTGTTAAAAAAATAAATTTGATGACAAAATTTTATCTTTATCATAAAAAAAACTAACCATTTTTTTTACACATTGATAAAAAAAAGGGTTTGACTCTGTTTGACTTCTCTCTCTTCTCTCTCTCTCGGTACCTAGGGTTTTCCTAGGTTTTCCGGTGCAGCCATCATGGCGAAGAAGAGGGGGAGGCCACCTAAGTCCCCCTCTCCTAAATCTCCTTCTACGTCTAATCAGCAAGATAAACAACAACAACTTTTTGATCTTTCGCAACTGGATGATGAGGACCTGGAAGTAATAGATGCCTTGACGCCTAAGCAACTTGAGTCGTTAGCACATGGTATTGAGATGATCCGCGCTAAGGTCAATAAACAAGGAAATCCTGTCAATGAACCACAAAACAGAGATGATCAGCAGGTTATGGATAAGGAGAATGAGAACACAAACATATCAGCAGAGCCAAAAACTACTCTACCAGAAAAAGAAGGGATTCCTAAACATAATGTATGGGAGAATTTTGATATATCGAAACTCCGTAATGCAGGAGGTAAGTTGAACTTTCATCAGTCTGTTTTGAAGGATGGGGTGGCACTGGGGAAAATTGATCCCAATGATGTAGAAGAGGAGGTACGATACTGGCAAAACTCCTTGGTATGTTATGTTCTGGGGGGCTAATCCACCTTACCCTATGCTGAGTGGTTTTATAAAGAAGGCTTGGGGACAATTTGGGATTGATAAAATCCTAATGAATGCTGATGGTACCCTGATAGTTCGATTTAATTCTCTTGAGGGTAGGAATAATGTATTAGATGTTGGAATTTATCATTTTGATAAAAAAAACCTCTGATTATAGCCCCATGGACAGGAAGGCCTGTAACTAAGAGTTTTCTGGATAGAATTCCTATTTGGATTCAATTGCCAAACTTGAATCTGAAATTCTGGGGGGCTACAACACTTGGTAAGATCACTAGTTTGGTGGGGACCCCTATTATGGCTGATAAAGTTACTGAAGAGAGGAATAGGATCAGCTATGCTAGAGTTTTGGTTGAAGTGGACCCAGCAGTACTCCCTGAAGAAATTCATTTTGAAGATGACAAAGGGAACATTGTCTCTCAGAAGGTTAAGTATGAGTGGAAGCCTACTTTGTGCTCTAAATGTTCATGCTATGGGCATGATGCTACAATGTGCAAGAAAAATGTAAAGCAACAATGGGTAGAGAAAAACAAGCCTTCCCAGACAGATATGGAAAAGCTTGATCAAGCTCTTAAATTGCAGTCAGATATAGAAAATGGAGTTGTCCCACAGGAAAATATTGAAGCTGGAAGAGATGCTGTGGCCTTGGTTATTGATGATCTTACAGGTGATAATTCAAAGGCAGATAAAGGTAAACAGAAAGCAGGGGATGGAGAAGGCTGGATAACAGTCACTACTAGAAGTAAAAATCAACAGAAAGCTTTGGAGGTGCAGAGGGGAGAGTCTTCATCCCATCCACCTAATGGATAGAATAGGTGCTTGGAACATTCGAGGGCTGAACCACCCTCGAAAACAAAAACAGGTTCGTGAGGTGATTCATAAATATAGTGTAGGTCTTTTTGCTATTCTAGAAAATAAGTTGAGGGGAGATTCCTATCAACATGTTCATAATAATATTTTGCATGGCTGGGGTTCTTTTATTAATCTGGATGTGTGTCCTATAGGCAGAATTTGGGTAGTGTGGAGAAAGGACATTTATGACTTAACTGTGGTAGCAAGATCATCTCAGTATGTTCATTGCCATGTCATTGTGAAGCAATCTCAGAAGCAGTTGTTTGTTACTTATGTATATGCTGACAATGAAATGCAAGAAAGAAGGGAGCTTTGGCAGGTTCTATGTGGTGCTCAGAGACATATTAACATCCCTTGGCTTATTCTTGGGGATTTTAATACTCACCTGAATCAACAGGAAAAGATTGGAGGTTGTGCTATTGATATTAATAGTTCTAGAGAGTTCCAAAGTTGTGTTGATGAGTGTGGGCTGCTGGATATGAGACAGACAGGTTCTTTTTTAACCTGGTGTAATAAACAGGTTGGAATTGATAGAATCATCTCTAAACGAGACAGGGCTATGGTGAATGTTAACTGGTGTAGAGATTGGCCTCTGACTACTGCTGAATTTACAGTGCCTGGTCTTTCTGATCATTCAGCTATTATTGTTGATTGGGGTATGCAGCAAAGGAGAGGCAAGCATTCTTTTAAATACTTTAACATGTGGGCAAATCATCAAAGTTTCTTGTCTATTGTTGAGAATGTTTGGAACAAGAGCTATTCAGGTAGTAATATGTTTGCTATATGGAGGAAGCTTAAGGACCTTAAGGGTCCTCTGGCTGATTTGAATAGGAAGCATTTCTCAAATGTGGATAGTAGAGAAATTGAGCTAAGACAGAGACCGGAGGTAATTCAGACTGAATTGATTAGGAATCCTTTGGATCCTGAACTTCAGAAGGCAGAAAGAGATATCACTAGTCAGTATAATAAAGTTCAACAGGATGCTCTGGACTTCTTAAAGCAGAAAGCTAAGATTGATTGGCTAAGGGATGGTGATTGCAACTCTAAACTCTTTCATGAGTCCATTAGGAAAAGACACTACCAAAACAGGGTGATTAAATTGCTTAATGAGAATGATGAGGAAGTTTCAGGTCAGGAAGATATCTTGCATATGTTTGAAGATTACTATCATAGCTTGTTTATGCCCAGAAACAAAGGAGGTTCTTTTTGCCAAGAGGTGGTGGATCAAGGGAACTGTTTGTCACTGGAACAACAACTAGCATTGATTCAGCCAATTACTGATGAAGAAATTCGAGTAGCCCTGCTCTCTATTGATAAGAATAAAACACCTGGTCCAGATGGTTTTGGTTCAGGTTTTTTTCAAGCTACTTGGGATCTTATTGGGCAGGATTTGTGTGCAGCTATTAAGGATTTTTTTCTTACTGGCCATATCCTTAAAGAAATCAATCACACTAACTTGGTAATGATTCCTAGAGTTGATTCTCCTTCTAAGGTGAATCAATTCAGGCCTATTGCTTGTTGTACAACTATATACAAGTGCATCTCTAAGATAATTTGCAACAGACTAGCTGAAGTGGTGCAGTTTCTGGTGCATGATAATCAAGTTGCTTTTATCAAAGATAGAAGTATACTTGATAATGTGCTAATATCTCAAGAATTGGTCAGGCTATATGGTAGAAGGAGAATGTCACCTAGAAGTATGATGAAACTTGATATTAAAAAGGCCTATGATACTCTAGATTGGAGATTTATTGAGGAGGTGCTCATAGCTTTCAAGTTTCCTCTTAAATTCATCAGATGGGTCATGAATTGCATTAGAACAGTTTCATTTTATATTGTTATTAATGGCCAGCAGGGAGACAGATTTTGGGCTTCTAGGGGCATTAGACAGGGAGACCCCATGTCTCCTCTGATTTTTGTTTTTTCTATGGAAATGTTAACTAGAAGGCTCATGGTTGCTGCCACAGAGAGGAATTTCAGGTATCATCCAACATGTAAAGAAACTCGTTTGATTAGCTTGGCCTTTGCAGATGATCTAATGATCTTCTGCAAGGCTCATCCTGCTAGCATTAGAATTGTGGTGCATTCTCTAAAAGATTTTTCAGATTGGTCAGGGCTACAATTCAGTGCTGAGAAATCTCAAATATTTATGGCAGGTGTGCCTCCTACTACTCAGAGATTGCTCATGGATATCTCAGGTTTTCAGCAAGGAAGTTTTCCTTGTAGGTACTTGGGAATTCCTCTTTCATCTAGAAAATGGAATGCAGCCACTTGTCAGGGCTTGGTGGATAAGGTTATGAGAAGTATAAACTACTGGAGATCCAGAAATTTGTCCTATCAGGCTAAAGTTTGCCTAATTAACTCAGTTCTTATGAGTTTTCATATATACTGGGCATCTACCTTCATTATTCCTTCATTAGTAATTAAGGAAATTCAAAAATTGTGTAGGAAATTCCTATGGAATGCGAATGAAGATGGAACTTATCATGCTAAGGTATCTTGGACTACTATCTGCAGAGACAAGAAAGCTGGAGGATTGGGTGTTCAGGATTGTGGTACTTGGAATATAGTAGCACTTGGCAAGCAAATTTGGAATTTAGCAGAGAAGAAGGATTGCTTATGGGTCAGATGGGTTCATGATTTCTACATTAAGAACCAATCTATTTGGGAATGTGTGTGGAATCAGGGTCAAAGCTGGCATTGGAAACAACTTCTCCTAGTTCGAGATAAGCTGTGTTTGGGGTATATGAATAATCAATGGCAAGTATGTCCAAATGGTATTTATACTATCAAATCTGGGTATCGTTTCCTTCAAGCATCTCTACCCATGTTCCCTATGTCTAAAATGATTTGGAATCGGATAAATGTGCCTAAACACTGCTTTATTTATTGGTTAGCTATGCATGCAAAGCTTCAAACAAGGGATAGAATGAGATGGAGCTACTTACCGAACTACTGTAGTTTGTGTCTTGCTTCAGCTGAATCAACCCAGCACCTTTTCTTTGATTGTGTCTGGAGTGGTGAGCTGATGACTTTGTGCGCATCCTGGCTTGGTGTTCGTCACTTTCCTCTGCAATTTGGGAGATGGAGAAGGTGGGCATTGTACGCAGGAAGCAGAGCATGGTTCAAGCAGCTCCTTCGAGCCTTGATCGTGGCGGTTCAGTACCACATATGGCAAGAGAGGAATGATCGGAGCTTTTCTGATGTTTCTAGAACCCCTTATCTCCATTTTTGTCAAATTAAAAAAGAACTTGCTTTTAGGGTCTTCTTTTGTTGCAAGAATTTTAGAAATTGGCCCTATAGGGAGCTAGTGGACAGCATTTGTAGTGAGATAAAAGGATTTAGTGATTAATAGAACCCTTCCTAGAAGGTGGCTCTTAATCTATTTATTTCTTTTACATAATCTATTGTACTAAACCCTTCCTAGAAGGTGGCGGTATAAGTGGATTATGTTGGTTTTAATGTATTTTTTATGCTTGTGGTAATAGAATTTTTTCTTCTAGTTTTTTTTAAAAAAAAAACATTTATCTTACCTTTTCAAAAATTTAGATACTACATAAATTTGAGTAAACCAAATATAATAATTATAAATTTTATTTTGAGTGATTAAAGAATTACCATCTATCTATCTATATGAACGGATAAAGTAATAATGATTAGAATGAAAATGATAATTTTAATGTTAAGGTGTTGGTAGAATAGAAATAAGAATTCAAAAAAATCCTATACGATGAAATCCTATTTGTACAATAGGATCAAATCTAAGCAAAAAAAATATCTACATCAAGCATAAAATCAAATCTTGTTTGTACATAGGATGATTTTTATCTATTACAATAGACAAAATATATTATAGAAGAAAAATCAAATCCTATTATTATGTATGATGATTTTTATTTATTACAATAAAAAATATATTATAGAAAGAATTGCGACAGCCGTAGATGAAGTCTTCTGAAATTTAAGCTTGGATCCCTCGAAAAGATGCAGTCTCGAAACATCTTCGAAATATTGAGTTGAAATAAGCAATTGGAGAGAAACTTAAGTATCAAATAATATATATAAATTAAGATGAGCGAGAATTATTAGAATTAGAAAGATTTAATGACAAAAAAATACAAAGATTGAAGGCGAATATAATTGTGAGGTTGTTATTTACCTAAATATCAATAAGTTCGTGAGCTAATTCAGCTAAAACAAAAGCACTAAAACATTGTTGAGGAGGCATCTAGTCAATTTTTTTTTAGATTCATCAGATTGTACCAGATTGTACTCCCATTGCTGGGTATAAAAAATACAATGATTTGAAAAACTGGTAGAACATATGATAAAAACTCACATTATATAGTAATTTGAAAAACTTGTAAAATTAAGGATAATAATTTTATATGGAGATCATTTCAAAAAAGAAAAAAAATCATATAGAGATAATGATTAGATAAATTTGAATTATTTATTTAACTTTTGATAACTAAGGGATAATTATTTCTCATATAGATAATGATTATCTTTCTACTATCGCTATGGTGAGAGAAAAAGTTCAACGCCTCGAAAATTTCTCTAACAAACATGGTGCCTTGAATATGCGTCTTTTTATATAAGGAAGTAGATTAGCATTCATGCAATGACATTTTTCACTCTAGATTTTATTTAAGTTCTTCCATATTTTAACTAAATTTTCATTAAATAAGTTTGTTGTCGATAGATTATGTTGTTCAGATAATAGTGATAGCTATATATCTCCTTCTTAAATTTTTCTAATATTTAGCTCACTCTATTATTATGTGCCTTAAGTGTAATTTTTTGGTAATGCCTTAGCTATAGGTGTAATTTGTCCAGGAGAAAGTTACAGAAATAACAACGATGGTTAATTTTTTTTTTAATAATCAACCATATCTTGACCAATATACTAAATGAAAAATCACTAAAACGTGAATAATATCGATATAAATTAAATTAAATTATCAAATAAGTTTAATCTTTAAAAACTATTCTAATTTGATTTAGACTTATTTATTCTTTATAATACATTTTTACTATAATATTTATACCTTTACGTATAAAAACTTTAATTTCTCACATTTTTATTTTATTTGTTTCTCTCAAATAAATATTTTATGTATATTAAATGCTCTTGTAACCCAATTGAGTCTTGGATAGAATGGAAGATATGGTTTTCTCTGCGGGTACGACGGCACCACCAGAAAAGCCACTGGATTATTGTCACAACGCGCTTCTTCATGAGACGAAAAGAGTGAGTTTCAGAAACAAGTTGATGGAAGGGCAAGAGCCTTTGGCGCCAAGCGTTGAAGTCAATTTGCTTGAAAGGAATTTGGGAAGAGTTGAACTTGAGGGAGGATATAGGCTTTTGCCTAAGGTGTTGATTGCTGACAGCGTCTTTCAGGACTTGTGTAAACCTTGGAAGGATGTCCTAGTGATCAAACTTTTGGGAAAATCTCTCGACTTCTTCACAATGAAGGAGCATTGGAAGGCTGTGTGGAAGCTGACAGGGGGTTTTGATCTTGTTGATGTGGACAATGGGTTCTACATTGTAAAATTTGAGCGAGCTATGGACAGAGCTAAGGTTATGGAGGGTGGACAGAGCTTAGTTTGATCATTGCCTTGCGGTGAGTACATGGGCACCAGAGTTTAATTCTCCATCGGCAACGGTTACCCAAACGTTGGTTTGGGTTCGTTTCCCTGGTTTGAATCTTATGTACTTTGACCAAGTTTTCTCAAACTCATAGCATCTGCTGTTGGGAGATCGGTTCGAGTGGAAACTAACACATTGAATGCGAAAAGGGGCAGATATGCCAGGGTCTGCTTTGAAATTGATCTCACCGAACCTGTGGTGGGCAAGATTTGGTTCATAGATCATTGGTATAAAGTGCAATACGAAGGTCTTCATTGTTATGGGCATTTAAGTCGTAATTGCACCAGCAAAACTAGGGAGACTGACCAACTGGTGCAAGGCCAAGATCAAAATGTCGTGGTGAAAGAGGTTGATGGAACTGTGCATGAGGAGACGGCGGCGTTGTCAAACCCTAGCCCTCAAAGTCAACCTGGTACTAGCTGCGACAATCAAGGGATACAGGATCAGCAGATTCCTATTGTTTAGGAACCACTACATGGTGATTGGCTGATTGTGAGTAGGAAGAAAAAACCACCTCCGAAAATCCCGTCAGTGTTTAAATAATCATAGGATAAGGGTAACAGTGAGAATTTAAAAAACTCACATGAGGATGCAACTCACATGTTCTCTAAACAAGTGGGGCCAAGTACGCTACATGTTTCAAAACAAATGGGGCCCAAACTACCCAGTGCTAAGCACGTGACCAAAGAGGCACCTGGTAAACGACGTAAGCGTGAGGAAAAACATGCAGGGGTTACAAAGGAAATTTTTACTCACCGGCTTGGACAGATGTGAATGACGCACCGTTCGATGGTCAAGTTGAGATGTCATCCCAAGGTGCAAAGATTGATTTCGTCCCTGAAACCCAGTTTGCGTTGGATCTTGGACAAGGCGACGCAGGGAACAAGAGCTTTAGCTTCTAATTGTTGGGTCGGGTTTTCTCTATTGTTATCATCGTGGAGGTTATCAAAGGTTTTCAAGACTTCAGTGTGGTATCCTGGTCTATTCAGGGTGCTGGGAATAAGGAGGGGAGACGTCACTTGAAGGAACTCATTCGAAAATATCATCCTTCTTAGACGTTCATTCTTGAAACTCATATCCCTTTCGCGAAATCCAGGGTGTTTTGGAATAGGGTTGGCTATGAACCAGTGGCAATAGAGGAAGCTCAAGGCCATTCGGGTGGCATATAGGCGCTTATGCCTGTGGGTAACAATGTGGATGTGCAAGTTTGGAATTCTCACCGCCAGGCGATTACTCTTAAACTTGGTGTTGGTAATAATGAGTGGTTATGTACAGGGGTGTATGCAAGTCCAGTTGTGGTGATTCGTGGGCAGCTTTGGGATCATTTATGCAACATCAGAAATGGTCATAGGCTGCCATGGGTTTTGCACACTCTTCTTCCTTCTGAGCGGCAAGGGGGGATTTTCTCTCATAGAAGGGCTATGGTTTTTGCTACAGCTCTTGAAAATTGTGGGTTGGTGGATTTAGAATCCTTTGGTCCCAGGTTCACTTGGCATAGACACCGCAGAGGGCAACCATCTATCTCCAAGAGGCTGGACAGAGGGTTGGGGGATCATGCTTGGAGATTGGGTTTTCCAGAAGGTGTTATAGAGACTATTTGCAGGCTCCATTCTGACCATAATCCTATCCTGTTGCGTTGTGATGGTCTTCCTATCAATAACCACAGCCGCCCCTTCCGTTTCGAGGCTGCATGGCTGGACCACCTTGATTACAATGCAGTTGTCCGGAATGCTCGGTGTAGAAATTATGATACCTTTAAGATGGCATTGGATAATGTCAGGGAAGACTCGATATCCTTTAATTCAGATATCTTTGGCAATATTTTCAAAAGGAAAAGATGGATTGAGGCTCGTATAAAGGGTATCCAACTTGCTCTTGAAAGAATTGATTCCTACTAGCTGGTTAATCTTCAGTACCGCCTTCAAAGGGATTATAATAGGGTGTTGTACCAAGAAGAGATCATGTGGTTTTAGAAATCTAGGGAGAAATGGATCAAGTTTGGTGATAGGAACTCTAAGTTTTTTCATACTCAAACTGTGATACGAAGAAAAAGAAATAAAATACATGGCCTTACTCTTCCTAATGGCCTTTGGTGCACGGATGATGGTTTGATGAGGGAGAAAGCTCTTCGGTTCTATAAACAGTATTTTGTACTCGTGATTATGTGTGTCTAGATGAGTTTGTTACATCTCAAATGCCTCAGCAGAGTAACGAAGATTGTCAGGCCATCACGGCGGTAGTTACAAAGGAGGAAGTGTATCATGCTCTGTATAGTATGAGTTCCTTCAAAGCCCCAGGTCCAGATGGTTTTCAAGTTGTTTTCTTCAAGGCTCACTGGGATATTTTGGGGGATGACCTTTGGAAGCTTGTGTGTGATGCCTTCACTACGGGCTTCTTCGACACAAGATTACTTTCTCAAAAATTAATTTTAGTATTTTCACAAATGAAGATAATCGATTACCTCTCTCAAGTAATCGATTACCTTTGAGTTTTATTGAAATCCGTGTCAAAATCAATCTTAAATGGTTCCGGATTTGTTTTTACATAATTGATTCTGAATTATTTCAAATTTCGAATTTAAATATCTTTTTGAATTATTTCCTTTTTTGTTTTAAAAATCAAATCTTGGATTTATTTCTTAAATCTTTTTTATGTGTTTTTTATTTTAAAATTTATTTTATTCTATTTTATTTTAATTCTGAAATCTTTTTGATTTGTTGTTGATGTTAAAAATTAATCTTTATTTATTTGATTTCAAAAATAGTTTTACGAATCCTAATTTCTATTGTTTTTCTAACCTGATCCAAAATCACGTTCTTCTTCTTCTTCTTCTTCTTCTTCTCTGAAACTACATTCTTCATTGTTCATACATTTTTATAAACAGAAAACCTATATTGGCCTTTGTTCTTGTGAATTAAATCCTCATTATCATAGTGCTATCTTTTTGTATCCGTGTTATCAAGAACACATCATATTTGTATCACTCAAACTCATTATATTCAACCGTAGTGGTAGGGAGTGAATCTCCTCGAGGAATGTGTGACACGTTCTTAGGGTGAGGAGCCCTTGTGTGATATTTGAGGTCCCTAGCGAACGAAGGTTCCTAGTAGTGTGTGGGGCGGCGTTCTTGGTTGTAATTGGGTGCGGCTCAATTTCAAGGTTATAAAGGCTCAAGCGGGTCACTTGGGGATTGGACGTAGGTCTTTCGCTGGAACGACTGAAGTAGTATAAAATTGGTTTGCGTGTTCCTCTTCCCTATCTCTTTTACTTTTCCGCAATTATGTTCATTTAAATCGTTTCCGCGTAACTCTATTTATTTTATTTTCTATCGCTTCGCCTTCACGTTCGAATATTTAATCTCTCCGTAAAACAATTTTTTTAAACGTTCGAGTAATTTCCAATAAAGTAATAAAACTCGATCCAGCCCTCCTCTCGAGGTTTGAGGCCGATTCTAACAGTAAGGTCATCCTCTATGATGTTGCTTTGGAATGGTAGCAGGTTGCCCTCCTTTAAGCCAATGAGAGGTCTGTGTCAAGGTATGACGTTGCTTTGGAATGGTAGCAGGTTGCCCTCCTTTAAGCCACTGAGAGGTCTGCGTCAAGGGGACCCTCTTTCCCCGTATTTGTTTTTTTTTTTGTGTATGGAGAAGCTGGGCATGGCAATCACTGATGCGGTGCCAGCAAGACAGTGGCATCCTATCACAGTTTCTAAAGGCGGCCCGAGAATCTGACATTTATTCTTCCCAGATGATGCTCTTTTCTTCGTAAAGGCAAAGGCAAGCCAGGTTTGTATTTTTCAAGGGGTTATAGACAAGTTTTGCGAAGCATCGACGTTGAAGATTAATCTTCAGAAGTCAAAACTCTTTGGATCTAAGAGTTTTAAGCATGCTAAAGTCACCAAGTTTTGTAGCATTTCGGGCATTTCCTACACTTCTGATGTTGGGAGGTATCTTGGCTTTCAGATTATCTCTGGTAGAGTGCGAAAGGATCATTTTAATTTCAATTTTGATAGGGTAAATTCTAAGCTAGCTTCTTGGAAAGGTCGCCTTTTGAATAGAGCGGGTAGGGTAACTTCGGTGAATTTTGTGCTCTCAACGATTCCGTATTATTGCATGCAGAACTTATGGCTGCCTACTTCTGTTTGCTCTAAGCTTGACAAAGTGGCTCGTGATTTCATTTGGCAAAGCAACGACTCTACGATATTGTACTTAGTGAACTGGGACAAGTGCGCGAAGCCTAAGAAGTTGGGAGGGCTAGGCATTTGGAAGGCTCGGGAACATAATGTTGCTCTCCTTGGGAAACATGCTTGGATATTGATGCAGGCGGAAGAGGACAAACTTTGGGTTCAGGTTTTGACCTCTAAGTATGGCAAAGGGAAGATTAATTCCAAGGCCAATGGTTCACTAATTTGGAAGTCTATCCATAAAGCCAGAAAGGCCCTTGAGAAGGGGTTTGCGCTTAAACTTGGCTGTGGTAATGCTTCTTTTTTCTTTGATGCTTGGTTATCAAATGAACTTCTTTGCAACCAAGTTCCTTGGGTTCAGATCCATGATATTGCTCTGAGGGTTAAAGATGTGTTGAGGGAGGGGAAATGGCATCTTAATGAAGTTATGACTCTGCTGCCTAATAATCTTAAGCTTGCGGTGGAAAGCTCTAACATCTTGCTTGATGATTTTGTTCCGGATTGCACAACTTGGATGGGAAATATTGATGGTGTGTATACGACAAAGTCGGCCTACATGTGGCTCATGGACTTGGACGTGAACTGTGATTCTCAAAAATCATGGTCTTGGCTATGGAAAATGGCGGTTCCTCGAAAAATTATTATGTTTCTGTGGCTTGTTTTCATGGTGGCTCTTCCTACTAATTCCCTTCGTGTCCAGCGTCATGTGGCAATTACGGACATGTGCTCTCGGTGCCTCACAGCGACCGAAAGCACCCTTCACTGCCTTCGTGGCTGTGGTAAAGCTGTTTCAGTTTGGAATATGTATGGCTTTGTTGGTTCTGTTGATTTTTGGAGCCAAGGTGACCCGTATCTTTGGGTTTACAAAGGTGTCAAGACGCACTCTCTTAAGTTTGCTGCTATAGCTTGGTGGATTTGGAAAGATAGATGCAGCAAGAGTATTGAGAACAAGACTATGACTATGCTCCAACATCAAACACGTATTGGCTTGTTGTTGGATGATTTGCATCATTGTTTTCTCAAAGGCCAGGAGAAGAGATGTGATATTCGCTATGTGACTTGGACACCCCTAACCGGGACCATTGTTGCTTTGAACTTGGATGGAAGAGCTTTTGGTAATCCTGGTAGAGCGGGATATGGAGATATCATTCGCAATGCTATGGGAGAGTGGCTTGGTGGTTTTGTCGGTCACTTTCGAATTTCCAATAATATTCATATGGAGCTTCTTGCTATTTTGTATGGGTTGCAATTTGCTTGGGACCAAGGGCACAAAGACGTTACTTGCTGTATTGATTGCTTGGAAGCTCTATCTCTGGCGATGGGAGGTTGTTCGAATCATCATAGATATGCTACGGTGATAGCCAAGATTGGCCCGCTGCTGCAGAGGGATTGGCGTGTCTCTTTCCATCATACTTTGAGGGAGGGTAACTATTGTGATGATCACTTGGCTAAGATGGGTGCTACCATGGGGGATAGTTTTACTATTCTGCAGAATCCACCTCCTGGTTTGGGTTCTATTTTGTTAGCTGATGCTATGGGTGTCCAATTTGCTAGGAGATTTAGTTCCCAGCCCCCATGTATTAGCCCCCAAACCCCAATTTAATAGTGAAAAGTCTGAAATGCCCTTACTTAATAATTTCCCTCCAAAACTTAGTCCCCAAACCCCATTAACCACAAGATAACAGCCCAGCCCCAGCCAGCCGTACGGTACTGGGCACTGGGGCCCAGCGCACCGCCACGTGGATATTGTCCGCTTTGGGCATCCTTCACCCTTATGGTTTTGCTCTTGGTCTCACACTAACAGTGAGCCCCAAAACGCGTCCACGTGAGGTAAGGTATCCACATCCTATATAAGGCATGTTTTGTTCTCCTTACCAGCCGATGTGGGACTAAGGCTCCACCTTACATCCACCCCCCTTGGAGGCCCAACGTCCCCGTTGGCACACCGACTTGCCCTGGCTCTGATACCAAATGTAACAGCCCAGCCTCAGCCAACCGTACGGTACTGGGCACTGGGGCCCAGCGCACCGCCACGTGGATATTGTCCGCTTTGGGCATCCTTCACCCTTACGGTTTTGCTCTTGGTCTCACACTAATAGTGAGCCCCAAAACGCGTCCACATGAGGTAAGGTATCCACATCCTATATAAGGCATGTTTCGTTCTCCTTACCAGCCGATGTGGGACTAAGGCTCCACCTTACATAATTGTAACATCCCTAATTTCAATTTAAGCATAATATGAGCTATGCCAAGTAATTAGGAGAAATACCAAGTTTAGAGAAAGGATTTGGAGTAGTAATTCAAGCCTAGAAGAATATGGGAACATAAGGAAGTGGATTGGAGTTAGAAAACCATCAAAATTAATGTTTTCAGCAAGGTAATCGATTACCTTGAAGGGTGTAATCGATTACTTGCTCCCTGGAAAATCACACAAAAGTTGCAAAGTAATGGATTACTTGGGCAAAGTAATCGATTACTTGGGCAAAGTAATGGATTACTCAGGCACAGTAATCGATTACCAGTGCTCTGGTGATTGTATGATGCTGCAAAAATAATCGATTAATTGGAGGAAGTAATCGATTATTTTGGCAAAATAATGGATTACTTTGGGAAAGTAATCGATTATTTCAGGTCTAATGCAGAAAAAAAATAAAGTAAGGCCAGAAACGTATTTTCCACCCTTCCTCCTCTTATTTCAACCACTCAACCCCCCACCCTTATCCACAAATCACGATATTCTCTCTTCTCCTCTACGACTTCTTCTTCTTCTTTTCTCCTTGGGGTTTTCTTTTTCCATCAACAAATCATCCAAGGAGCAAAGGATTTCATCTTTCCATCAACAACAATCTTCCTTCCAAGACTCCAATCAAGGTTTTCTCTCTCCTCCTTGGATCATAGCTCTTGTGATGGCTAGCTTGCAAGCTTTGGGCGAGTGAAAATCTCCTTATTCTTAAGTACTTGAGGTAAGGGAGTGGATATAGTGAGCTTTGCCTTGTTCTAGGGAGTAGGTTCTAGTTAGTATATAATGCTTGTTAGGGTTATGTGTTAGGGGAGAAAATTAGATTATAAAACCCTAGGTTATGGAATATAAAATTCTAATTAATTAAATATGCATGATGATTTGATGTTAAGACTAGGAAAAAGGACACCCAATAATGTGAGAATGAATGATTTGATAAATGAAATTTTGTTAACGATGATAATGAAGTACAATAAGATCTTGGTAATCGGGTAGGGAAGATGATGTAAATGATTTCTATGACTAAGGATTTTAATTGTCAAGTTTTGTATAAAATGATAATTGATTGATGTTGCAAATGTATGTATGTATTATGGAGTAATTTGATATAGGAAGAAAATGGAATGGAAACGATTTATGTGTGATGAATGTGTGTAGTTGTATATAAATGCTAAATGAGATTAAATGTTAAGTAATAACAATTGTTAACAAAGGTCGTAGCTTATGAATTGAAGTGTGAATATAGGAAAAGGAAGTCAATGGACTATGCATAAACAGGAGTAAGAGGTGATTTATGTAAATTAAAACGAAGGGCAATCTAAAATGTTGGGCTATAAAATGGATAAAGGTAATTATATGAATGATTATGTATTGACTTGTGGTTGAGTTGTGATTAAATGTGTTGTGATTGACTAGACAAGAAAGTGAATAATTCTTGGTCTCTGATTTGAGGCACCAATTAATGAGAATGATGTTAAAAGTATAATCTAGGTGGTTGTATGAGGTACCTTCCACTGTGGAGGTGAAGTACCCACCGGCCAAATTGTATGAGGTACCTTCCGGTGTGGAGGTGAAGTACAATGGTATGAGGTACCTTCCGGTGTGGAGGTGAAATACCCATAGGCCAAATGTACGAGGTACCTTTCTGCGTGGAGGTGAAGTACGATTGAGTGTTGACCTCTGACCTGAGGGACACGAGAATGTATAAATTGTTAAAGGGTGTTGACCTCTGACCTGAGGGACACTGGATAAAATGTGTATTGGTGTGTTGACCTCTGACCTGAGAGACACACCGTGAAATAAGAAATTGAGTGTTGACCTCTGACCTGAGGGACACAAAATGAATTTTAAAGATTGGGTGTTGACCTCTGACCTGAGGGACACATAAATTTTAAATAAGGAAAAGTACGAGGTACCTTCCGGTGTGGAGGTGAAGTACCATGGTGTAAAATACATCGTAAGAATGAAATGAAGAGAAAAGGAAAAATGAATATTGAAATGGATAATGAAAAATGAAAATTTGAAATGAGAAATGAAAATGGAATTTGTAGAGTAAATAATGAATATGGGAATAATGAAATGAGTATAGTGTGCAGTATGTGAATATATGCTTTAATTGCTAATTGTGTTTGACCTAGTGGGTTGTTATGTCTAGTTAGAAACTGCTTTCTATTTCATGTGCAATGCTCACTCCCTTACATTTTCAGGTACGGAGATTGAGTTGGCACAGCCCCGGCCGAGCAGGTGTACTTTCCCTTACAGGGAGAGTAGGGTGTTATGGGTCTATAGTAAAGTGTGGGCTTAAGCCTCTTATGTTATTTTGATGTAAACTTAATATGCTTATTTTAATGAGGCTTAGGATGTTTTGTTTGGGCAAAATTATATATTTTTGTTATGACACTCAAACTTTATATTTTTCCGCTGAAACTCTGAAATAGTTGTTACTTTTGATATAATTGGAGCCCATTGGACATTGATATGATTTCTCTGTATAATCTGAAGCCCTGCTGGCTACTGGTTGCTTTTAATTAAAATTGTTTATCACAGGTTAAATTTTGGATTAGTCCGAAAAACAAACAAAACTCTGTCCATTTGACGGTTGATTTTTAATGAAATAAAAATGAATTTTTATGTCCGTATTTTATTATAAGGGGAATTAAGGGTAATTAATCCTAGGTGTTACAACAAACCCCATTCCTAATTTATGTAAAACCCAAACCCCATCAACCTTTCACCTTCATAAACAAGGGGATATAAAGGGCTAGCTGTTGGTGGATGAGATGGAAGACCTTATGAATCCATGAAGCTGTTAGAGTCGATGGAACATGAAGAAAATTTGAAACTCAATGATCGAACATATAATCATCTCATCCATGCCCTGTGTAAAAACAAGAAACTGGAAGAGGCGTGGAACATCATGCTTAAGATGGAGGCCTCTGGCGTGCCACCTGATGTTGTTACTTACAACGTATATAAGTTTAAGTTTTTTTTTCGTACTGTTAAAAATTCCGATAGGCCAGACTCGGAATTTTAATAAATTCCGACACGGGTATGTCGGAATTTATTAAAATTCCGACATCGGGTATGTCGGATGGGGCTGATATCTTCGTCGGCGGCGGCAGCACAACTTCCACAGGTAGAAACTGCAAGGAACGACGGCGGCGGCACGAGCTAGGGCCTCAATGGGTCACAAATCGCGACTGGGAGAAGAGATGGAGAGCGGGTGACGGCGAACAGTGGAGGGGAGAAGACGATGGCGATTTGCCGAGCAGTGGAGGTTGTGGCTGCACGAACCAGAGATGGGAGAGCGGCGGCGCGGTGGGGAAGAGAGGGTCGTTTCCGGTGGGGAAGGAGATAAAACTGAAGATTCCTTTATTTTTAGGTGGGGTTTGGGGAATGATTTGATTTAGGGAAGAAGTTATGTGGGGGATATTTTAGGATTATTAATAAAATGGGGGTTTGGGGATAATACATGGGGGCTGGGAACTAAATCTCATTTGCTAGCTAGGCCTTAGTTTTGTTTTTATTTTCCTTTTTTTGTTTTTATTTTTCTCTGTACCAAAAAAAAATGGTCATGTAACCCAAAAAAAAATGATATATTTTTATTTACATTTTTTTATTGATTGCATAAGTATTGTTAAATTTTTTTCTCTACAAATCGATATATATTTTTTCTTCTGTTGTAACCCAAATATTATGTATATTTGGAGTGCACACTCGCTTCCTCCAGACTAAATATTTTGGGTGTTTTAAAATACTTCCTAATATATAGTATTTTCCCAAAAATTAAAAGTCAAAATTAATTCAAATCAATTTTTTTTTTAAAAAAAAAAAACTCATTTCAAATAATGTATTTTCGGACTATACTGCTCATAAGATATTTTTTTTCATATAAATGTAAATATAAATCCGTGAAATGGAGGAATTATATATTGCAAAAAATGTATGTTATGATCATAATGAAAAATATGTTATGAAAATAATAGGTTCACATTATTGCCAAACAAAAATATGTTGGGTTATGATAACTACTTTACTAAAGAACACTTAAAATACTAATAATCCAAAATTTCCAATTAATCATCTAAGTCTTTGGAGTCTCATTTTGATTCGAATATCAATCTAAAAACACATAAAAAGAAATTATAATATATGTTTCTGACAAAAATCTATATTCTATGAAGAATAAAGATAAAATAGAGTGGGTTCGTAGACTTTGTGAAATCAATGGTCTCATTTTATTATTTACTGAGAGAGATAGTACAAGAGAGGGGGTGTTTGTTACAAGGGAAGTACAGTAGGCTGAGATAAGGAAAATTTATAGGACACCCTTTGTACTTGTTACCCTCAAGCTCTCCACACTATATTCTCTGTTGGGTTGTTATACTTGGTGTCATTGTTGCTATTGGAATTCAGTGTTATGTGGCTTGCTTAGTCTGTGTTTGCTTTTATAGTGGACTTGGACGAGAAAGGATGACTCTTGATAGGAAACCTTTCTCTTGTCTTCCTCAAGACTGGGTTACAGTATCAATGCTTTTCTCTACTTTGGTTCACTCTGCTTGTTCTAGGCTAGCTTGTATTGGCCTGGGTCAGGGTGGATTGGCTTGCCCCTGTCTTGCAGTATGCTTCTCTTCTTATAGTTGGCCAACATTTTGCTCTACACAGTTTTCCTTCTTTTCATTTGGCGGTCGTTACACTGTTGCTTCCTTTGTTCATTGGTTAACATCGTTGTTTGCCTTAAGCAGGGAGCCCTGAGTAGCCTTCGTTATTTGTTCTTGAGTGAGGCAATAAGCTTTCTTTTTATGGCATTTGTGAATGACTAGTTGATGGGGTGTTTGGCCCAAGGCTCGAGGCTTGCTGGAGAAGGGTACTTTTCTGACACTTCATTACAGTGTGTAAGCACTTTTAGAAGGAAGAATATTGCTAGGAGTGTCGCGGCCGGGGTCCCGGGTCGTCCTCGGGGCCTCGCCTACGAGTGGGGGTCGACTGAATCAATTTGGAGTCGCCACCGCATTTTGTTGCAAAAACGCGAAAAAGTAATAATTAATTAAAACGGATAAAGATTGATCTCGAACTAGATAGATTCCGAGTTCGGGAGTCGGTTACGAGCCGGGAAAGGTATTAGCACCCCGTTCACCCATTCGAAAAATGGTACCTTTGATTGATTTTAATTAAAAGACCTAATAATTGGTTTGCCAAAAATTATTTGTTTTTATTGTTGTGTCTGACAAGGTTGCCCTTGGTCCTACGTACCCTCATAAAATGAGGAATCAAGGCTACGTAGTTCTAATTGTTTTAATTTTAATGTTATTATATTTTTTAAAATATATTTTATGCGAAGAGGAAATATGCACAAGACCTTAACATTTAGCCAAGGAAAGGTGGATTTCCAAAACACATGTTGTTAATAATTAAAAAAATCTATTTAATTTTTTGAAAAAAAAATGTTTTTGTCTTGTAAATAATATTTTATACTTGTATATATTTTTATGCAGAGAGGAAGTTCATATCTCTCCACTATATTTGGGAAACCAAAATCGACTTACCAAAATGCAACAAATTTTAAAACATAAACTAAAACATCTACATTTTTAATTCTTATTATTTTAAAGAAAATTATTTTCATATATTTATTTTTGGTGTGAAGAGCAAGTACAAGAGATCTCACCTCTATGATAAATTTGAGTGAGAAAAATTGACTTACCAAAACACAACCAATCTTAGATAAAAAAAAACTACATTTTAAATTATTATTATTTAATTTATTATATTAAAAAGTTCGGAAAAGAAAAAGAAAATAAAAACGAAGTAAAGTACTCGAACCTGATTATGGGAGATGCTGCATGCAACAAAGGGAGTAGAGTGTGAACACTGAACAAGAAGGAGTACCGTGATAATGCAAATGGGCTGGAATACTAGGGGTGTTGCAGCACAATAGTAGAGGAAGATTACATCGAGAAATGTGTACAGGAAATTTTTTTAATAAAACAAATTGTCTCTCCCCATCCCCCAAAATCCCCTTTTTTTTCAAAGTGACGGGAAAACCTCTATTTATAGTAGAAGTTAAGTTAAGAAAAAATCGTTAAAAATCAATTTCAAATCTTTTCAAAATAATGATAATATCTTTTCAAATATTTTTTATTTTAAAATAAAATCCTCGATTAAATCAAATTGATTCTCAAATAAAAAAAATGAATTGATTTTCAATATTTTGAATTGATTGTCAAAATTTGAATTGATTTTAATCATTTCAAAAAGAGGATAATCCTTTCCAAAGAATTTTTGATTTGAATCAAAAAAATGCAATCGAAAAAAAATATTCTCAACTCAATCAAATTGATTCTCGATCCTCTTTAATTGATTTTCAATATTTAAATTGATCTTGAATAATTGATTCTAAAAAAGATTTTCAATCTTTTGAATTGATTGTCAGAATTTGAATTGATTTTCAATCATTTCAAAAAGAGGATAATCCTTTCCAAATAATTTTTTGATTTGACTCAGAAAATTGTAATCGAAAAAATATTCTCAACTCAATCAAATTGATTTTCGATCCTCTTTAATTGATTCAAAACATTTTACTTGATTTTCAATTGATTCTCAATTTCTTTTTGAATTAATTTTCAATCTTTTAAAAAAAAAGTTGATAACTCCTTCCAAATAAAACATATCATCAACTAAATTCAAATTGATTTCAATCAAAAAATTTTAATTTGTCAAAAATCAATTGTAATCTTTTTCAAATATTTATGAATAAAAAAAGAACCTTTAATTAAATCAAATTGATTCTCAAATTCTCAAATTGATTTTTCAAATTTTTTAAATGATTCTCAAAATTTTCTAAATTGATTTTTAATTAATTATCAAAATCTTTCTATTTTTTTAAAAATAATTGATTTGCAATCTTTTGAATTGATTTTGTCAAAATTTTGGACACAATCTTTTCAATTAATTTTTCTTCTCAAAAATTTTCAATGCACTTTTTATTTTGTTTATTTTTTTTAAATAAATCCCAAAAATAACTTAATACACATTAATTAGAAAATAATGGGTCCAAACAAACTCTTTTTTATTTTATTTATAAAATTCAATTATAAAAACTTGAGGATAAAAATCTTACCCAAACATAATATTATGAAAATATAATATTAATTTTGACCCCGGAAAAAATTGGGTGGCTACAGCTGCCCCTCTTTACTTGTTTCTTATTAGAGAGCAGGCAAACCGGAGTTTGCATGCTATTATGGTAAGGAACGAGTAAAGAAATAGACACCGATTTTGTTCGGGAAAGGAACGAAAAACATACCTGTTAGATCTGGATATTCCTATTAAAGCAATATATAATAAATAATCCTCAAAATGATCTTCGGCATTTGTGCCGGGCGTTAAAAGACCCAAAATGATTTCCGACATTTCTGCCGGGGCACCAAAAAGCCCAATAACAACTATGATTCTTCAGCGTTTCCGCTAGGATATCATAAAAAGCCTAATAATAACGATGATTCTTCGACATTTCTGTCAGGATATCACGATAGCCTAATAACAACGATGATTCTTCGACATTTCTGTCAGGATATCACGAAAGCCTAACCAACATCAAAATGACTTCAGCGTTTACGCCGGGTATCAAAAGACCCAAAATGATTTTCGACATCTCTGTCGGGGCATCAAAAAGCCCAACCAACATCAAAATGACTTCAGCGTTTATGCCGGGTGTCAAAAGACCCAAAATGATTTTCGACATCTCTTTCGGGGCATCAAAAAGCCCAACCAACATCAAAATGACTTTAGCGCTCATGCCGGGCGTCAAAAAACCCAAAATGATTTTTGACATTTCTGTCGGGGCATCAAAAAGCGCAATAACAACTATGATTCTTCAGCGTTTCCGCCAGGATATCACGAAAGCCTAATGACAACGATGATGCTTCGACATTTCTGTCAGGATATCACGAAAGCCTAATAACAACGATGATACTTCGACATTTCTGTCCGGATATGCTTCGACATTTCTGTTAGGATATCACGAAAGCCTAATAACAACGATGTGTTGGAAGTCAAGCTAGTGTTGGAAGGCATGCTTCAAACTCTCTTATGGACTTCAAGTATAATTCAAGATGTTGTTTTGATGATAACAAGCCAACTCAAGTTCAAGCTCACAAGTGTCATCCATATTCAAGATTGAAGAATCAAGCAAGACATAGTTTAGAAACCTTCTCCTTAGATCATTTGTAAGGTAATGGAGTTCTATTTCTTTAAGAGTTTACAAAAGCCAATAAGTTTTTCATTCTAAAGAGAGAAGAAGAAAAATGTGTTTTTCATGAAAAAGTGTTTTCTGCATTAATCTTTGTGAAAATACTTGATGTTACAAAACTCTGTATATTTTTATGTATGCAAGAGAGAGAAATCGATTACCTGCTCAAGATAATCGATTAACTTTGTTGCATCATAGAAAAATCAGAGAGGTTGTAATCGATTAAATGAATCATGTTAATAAATTACTTTCTTATGGGAGTAATCGATTACCTGGCTTAAGTAATCGATTATAATTGTTGCATCATATATTTTTTAGAGGCTTAGTAATCGATTACAAGCTCTGTAGTAATCGATTACATGATGTTGCATCATATGCATATCAGAGGCTCAGTAATCGATTAAGTGTTTTAGTGTAATCGATTAAATGAGTTGCATCATACATTGAACAGGAGTTGTGCAATCGATTAACTATTATTGGTCTAATCGATTACATGGTTTTCAAATGAATTTAAGAATTTCTATTTTTGAAGGAATAATCGATTACCTTCCGAAAGTAATCGATTACTTCAAGTTTTATTGAAAAACGTGTCAAAATCATTTTGATTATTTCCTGATTTGTTTTTATATAAAAGATTATGATTTATTTTATAAAATTCGAAAATGATTTTAAATTTGAATTATTTCCTTTTTAGTTTTAAGAATCAAATCTTTATTTTTTTTCGTAAATCATTTTGATTTAGTTTTGATTTTAAAACTTATTTCAAATCTTATTTTATTTTGTTTTGATTTTGTTTTACTTATTCTAAATCTTTTTTATTCCAAAATGTTTTTCTTTTTTAAAAGGATCTCACTCCAACATTCGATTAATAATTTTTATTCATTCATTCATTCTTTTCTGATCATCACGTTTTTCTCTCTTCTTCCTTCTCTAATCTTCTGGTTTTCACGTTCATTCTTTTGAAGAACAAAACCTTGTTGGCTAAGTAACTCCTAGAGAAAGTACTTCATTATCATAAGAGCTTATTGTAGAATCTATGTTTTGAGAACACGATATACTTGTTGTAATCACTCTCATCATTTGTTCTAAACCTTAGTGGTAGGGAGAGAATCCCGTAGTTTAACGTTGAGGCGTTCGTAGGGTGAGGAACCCTGCTGTGTGATTGAGGCCCCTAGCGAACGGAGGTTCCTAGTAGTGTGCGGGGTGCTCTTGGTTGTAATAGGGTGCGGCTCTATTGCTGCTTATAAGAACTCTCAGGCGGGTCGCTTGGGGACTGGACTAGGCCTTTCGACGGGAAGACTGAACCAGTATAAAATTCACCGGTGCAAGCTTTTCTATCCCTGTCTCTTTTTATTTCCGCTTGTTTTCAATTTTTACGTTTCCGCGCTACTCGAATTATTTTATCTATCGTTTTCGCGATCCGTTTCAAATGCTTAATCTCTCCGTCTCAAAACAATTTTTTAATTTGTAAAGGTTTGTACAATACATTAATAAAACTCGATTCACCCCCCTCTCGAGATTTTGAGGCCAAAACCAACACGATGATGCTTCGACATTTCTGTCAGGATATCACGAAAGCCTAACCAACATCAAAATGACTTTCGGCGTTTGTGTCGGGCGTCAAAAGACCCAAAATGATTTTCGACATCTCTGTCGGGGCATCAAACAGCCCAACCAACATCAAAATGACTTTCGGCGTTTGTGCCGGGCGTCAAAGGACCCAAGATTATTCTTTTGGAATTATTATTTTTGAATAATCAAATTCTGGTGTTGCAAACAATGCAAATAGTAATTAATTAGAATGCAATCAATGCAAATGATATTGTTAATGAAAAACTGGTATGTTGCAACTGGTATAATGCAATGGATAATGTAACTGGTGCAAATGAAGTCAAAAATGCATAATGCAAGATGAACTTAATGCAAATGATTAATAACAATGAAATGAATATGACTAGGAACCAACAATGAAACTCTAACTTTTTTTCTAATGTAAACCCATCAGGAATTAATGAGTCTAAAATGCAAAAAGATTTTTTTTTTGTGATTTTTCCAACAAGATAAACTGGTCTCAACTTTATTGCTCTTGAAAACAAATACCGGGCCATACCAAAATATGATCAAGACAGGCACGAGCGAATCTTTGACAACCTTTTTCTTTAACAACATCTTTTAACAGCTCAACAATCAAACATTTGTCAATAACCAATCATCTTCAAACAACCTGAACTTGTCCAAAATCTGCCCCAGTGCATTGTGCTAAAAACAATTATTGGGGAATCAATGTAATGCCCCAATATCTTTCATCTAGAGCTCAACAATTAATCTCTTAAAAAACTGCCCAGTTTATTGTCTGACCAACAAATGCAAGGGAATGATCAACGCTTCTAATTATCTCTTCAAAAACTGCCCCAATATCTCATTCTAGGGTTTATCAGCAAGAATATCCAAAACTCCCCCAATTGATTACATTTGAAAGGGAACGAACAGTCTGTTTGATCTCTCTTTGAAATTGCCCCAGTATTTCCTTCTAGGGCTTGTTAAAAGTTTCCAAAACTACCCCAGTTTGCTTGGATGACAACAATACTTTTCAAAACTGCCACAGTTTGGGAAATGTTTCACGAAGGGTAGGGAATCTTCAAAATTGCCCCAATGCAACCTTCAGGACTTCTTTTATGGTTCTATTTGCAATTTCCAATATCTTTTTGTTAAGAACAAGCTGGTTTGTATTTGAGGACATTTTCTTCTATCCTAAATTTTGCCTAGAAAACCCAATGTTGGTTCCTAGCGGGCTTTTATATCATGATCCTAATTTTTGCCTAAGCCGCCTCTTTCGAATTTAACGACTTAGCGAATCGCTCTAATTTTTGCCTAGGTCGTCCTTTTTCAGGATTTTCAACCTAGAGAGCTCTCTTGTTTTTCAACTTTTTTTTCAAACACATCATTTCTTAATTTGTTTTGAATTGATTGAAAATTGCAAATCTTCTTCGTTCATCTTGCTCAAGGTTAGGACTCCTTCAAAGAAAAGATCCTTCATAATTCGGAGATCCTCGGTTTCTTCTGAAGAATAATCATTTAAAGACAAACTTATCCTCTGGAAATCTCAAGGCCATAATCACCTTAGCATGAGCCCTCATCATTTTCTGGTATAGTCAATTGTGGCGAACTGCGACCGGGCGCTTTCCAACAACTATATTCGACCGATCAAGTTCCTTTCAACTCCTTTTTCTCACATAACTTCTTAACAAGAAAAACTAATGTAATGATCATGTGAACATAGAAATTATTTGGATAAAGGAAGCAATTCATTCATGCATTAAAAATTAGATATTGTTCAACAAAGTTTCAATTAATTTTAATGAAGTCAGCATTTCTCCGCCTTAGTGTGTAACTCAAGCAAACCAATCCTCAACGAGGTCTTTTCACTACTGGAAAAAAGGGTTTTGAAATCGGGGTTTTAAAATCGGTCGTATGAAAGCCGATTTAAAAAAAACGCGGTGGCAATTTTGTAAATAAATTATAACTTTTAAAATCGGTCGTAAAATGACCGATTTCAAAAGTACTTTCGAAATCGGTCATTTCCTCGGCCGAGTTAGAAAGTCATTCTTATTTTTTAAAAATTTTAATTTTTTTAACTTTTAAAATCGGTTGTTTTTTAGCAGAGTTAGAAAGTTTTTTATTTATTTAATTTTTTTTTTATTTTTAATACTTTCTAACTTTGTCTTTATTGACCGATTTTAATAAACAAAAATTAATCATTCTAACTCGGTCTTAATGACCGATTTTAAAAACAAGATTGGCTCACTTCGGTAGTTGGATAAATGCACGTCTGATTCACGGATTTTAAAAATAAAAAAATTACTATTCTTTTTTTGAAATGAAAAAAAAAAATAAACTATTCTAACCCGGTCTTATTGAACGATTTTAAAAGTTAGTGAAAAAAAAATAACACATTCTAACTCAGTCGTTATTCACCGATTTTAATAATAAAAAAATAACTATTCTTTTTATCAAAGAAAAAAAATAACTATTCTAACTCGGTCTTATTGACCAATTTTAAATATTTTAAGACAGAATTAAAAAATAAAAAAAATAAACTTTCGAATTCGGTCGTTTTGACCGAGTTAAAAAGTACTGCCAAAAACTTAGGTCAAAAACGCGCGGCAACAATATTCAGACTTAGTGCCAAAACCCAAAACAAAAGAGAACAAAACTCTGCTAACACAAACGTTGCCACTGCAAAATCAGAAACGCTGCTGCTGCTAAGCCTCCACCAGCCCGCTGCCATTGTTCTCCATTGAAGCCTTCCCTTCGCCGCTGCTGTTACTGCTCTCCACCGCGTCTTGTTCTTGTGCTCCGTCGCTCCTCACCGCGTCTTGTTCTTCTCCGTCGCTCCTCTCTTTCGCCGCCACAAAGCATTGCTCCACAATGTTAGGGATTTCCACTCACTCCTCACCACTCGCTCTCTGCCTCTGCTCTCGCTCCACCACTCCACCAACAGCTACCACTTTGTTCAAACCGGTTAGGGCTGTTGATTTAATTTTTTCTTTGCTTTTGTGGCTCTCTCTCACCTGCATTTTGATCTTGAGGTTGGATTCATTAGTTCATCATGTTATTATTATTATTATTATTATTATTATTATTATTATTAATTATTATGGTTAAATAACACTCTTATTGCTGTTAGTCAATTTCGTCAGTGGTTTCTGTGTGTGACTCTGTTTATCCTTATCAATTATATATGGATGTTTTGTTTTTGTTTGTGTGTGTGGCTTCTTCACATACAGAGAATTAAGGAGGGTGCATGATATCATCTATAATCTATATCTTTTGCTTGATACATTATAAAGAGACTAACATTGTAAAAAAATATTGATTCACTCTTCCTGTATGTTTGTTGCCTTCCATGTAATATTTTCATTGTAATGCGTGCATTTGTGTTAACTTACTTATAGCCAAATTTCTTTTGAATCCATTCCCTGTTATTAGGATTTCTAGGTAATATTATTGATTTAATGTTTATTTTTTCCCCTTTTAGTTGTAGTTCTATGTTTGTTGATTATAATATTTGATTTAATGTTTAATATAGAACCATAACAATTCATAATACTTTTAAGGTGCAGGGTAAACCACCAGATTGGCAAGATTTTGTGGTGGGAATAATAGTGTTGCTGGTCATCAACTCCACTATTAGTTTTATAGAAGAAAACAATGCTGGCAATGCAACACAAGCACTTATGGCAGGTCTTGCTCCCAAAACCAAGGTATAATGTAATATAATGGTCACATAATAGCTAGATTCACTCATAGTAGTACATAGTATCACTGCATAAGCTTGGTTTTAAATTAGTCCACAGATTGTTAATTTTAAAGAGTTTCTTATAGATTAATAAAAAAATTTCTACCTAGATGAGTATCTAAATTCTTTTTCATTAATCCATGACATGTTTAATGTTTGGCAAATAGTTACACAATCTTAGTCTTGCAATCTTATCTAAACTCTGGTGACGAAATCTTCTCTGGTTCCACAATTAAGCAAGGAGAGATTGAGGCTGTTGTGATTGCAACTGGAGTTCATACCTTCTTTGGTAAGGCTGCTCATTTGGTTGACAGCACTAACCAAGTTGGTCACTTCCAAAAGGTAACTTTATCTCTTGTTCACTTCTTGTTGTGCACAACAATGTGAAGAAATCTTTGCACTAAATAAAATATCAACTTTTTTAAACTATGTTTGTGCCAAACATGTTAGATTATACTTGAAAGATGCTTATATTTATATATATATATATATATATATATATATATATATATATATTTACTAGAAAGATAATGCTGCAAAGTAAGAAAAAAGTATAGTTAAGCTTTACAAATTTTCAAAGCTTGATTTTAGCATAGAACCTTGTTTCCAATGCTTGTTTTGAGGTAACCTGGATCATTAAATTGGAAATACTTTACTATTAATAAGTTAAGCTCATTCTGTTCATTAAGATACATATGTGTCTAGTAGATGACTAGGAGTATATTACAATTGACATATACTCATAAAAAGTATTATGAATTCTTATGGTGCTATATTCCCTTAAGATGATGATGCTATATTCTGTGACGACTTGATATAAAATATGTGACATTCTCAAAATGTAGCTTTATTTATATTAAATAAAGTTTGTATACACAATAATTGCTATTTGTATAGAAATTTTAGGGAAAACTTTTTCCTTTTATACGAAAAATTTCACATCCAAACTCTTGATTCGAAAATACGTTTCTTCAAAAAATGAACGGTTGAGTACCTGTTTTGCACTATCAGCGGAAACGATTTTCAAAACGATTACAGCGGTTGTAATTAAAATAATTTTAAGGATCATAATAACTATACAACCACAGCCCATATATATACATGAAACTCAGGTACCCAAGTAACAGAGATAAAAGTCGAGGTAGCAAAGTATAAGGATACAGATCAGCAGATATAAAAATAACAACTCTCATAGACTCTCTCAAAACTATACACAATATAACACAAGTCAAAATAAAAGAGTCTTCGAGAGCTGAGCTATGATCCACCCACGCTGATGCCTGATCCCTGGTCTTCCAAAAACTAAACACTACATCCTACCATGGTCCTCATACTGCACCTACTAAGAGAAAGACACTGCATCACTGACTGTCAGCAGCTGGCCCATCTACGTCCTCTACAGGGTCCTCCTCCTCCTCATCCGACACCACAGGAATAGCAGTGCGACGCACTGGCTCAGGTGAGGGTGCAAAACGTACCCTGGTGGTCGGACCAGGACGAGGAGTGGCCGTTGCAGTAGCCTCATCAGAAGTAGAAGGACGTGTACGGGTAGCAGGGCGTCTGACACGTAAGTTATAAAAACGTCGACCATGATGTGGGGGTGGAGAACCAAAACGATAAGTATAAGCCGGGGGAATGTGCAGTATGTAGATCATGGGGATGCGAAGTCTACGAGGTCGCACTCGTGCAAGAGGGTTAGGGTGACGAAAAATCACGTCAACCTCGCCCTCGAACACCGCTCGGTGCTCCTCGTAGTCCCACACTCCTCTACGGAGTGGGCATAACTCAACGTATGTCAGGTAACGAGCCATCACCTGCAGGGGCATAGGGAGTCAGCAAATACTAACACATAATCAAATAGACAGGGTAACATTTAAATAGTTTAGGCTTTATTTAACAATAATCATTAGTAATTAATTACACATGTTACCCATCAACATCAAGACATAATCATAAATCAATAGCATATGCAGTTATGATGTATCTCATCTTATCAATGCATGATTGTTGGCCAACTACAACAAATAGGCTTCCGTGGCACCTTTTAAAATAAACATGCCCGGTACACGTAAAGAGTACCTCATCGAACTCGGCCCGCAAATAAATCAACACCTCTAGAGCTCTTTAGAAATGTTGCCGACGTATCCCGTAGGACTACGCCTCATCAAGTCCGGCATCAAATGACATGCCCACACGCACGTGTGTATTTTCGAAAACAGAAGGTGCAACCCCGGTCACCGACACACCCCCATGAACCCTTTGGAGCAGACACTCATGTCCCTCAAGTTCAACCGAAAGGGATATGCCCACGCCTCTCGGACGTGTCTCCACTCATGTGGGAATCCAGATAATGCAAATGCTATGCATGGTTTCACCAATTCAATATTGTCCAGTGTCATTTAAGTTGTTTGAGGTTCGGACTTGGCATAGTTAAACTTTATTTTCCATCAAACTTACTTCAAACCAATTCAATCTCAACATTTAATTGATTCTCACACTTTGTTAATCAATTAAATCATTAAATTCTGATCATTGTTACAAAACTTCAGTCAATAATCGAGTAACGGAATCTGTTAATCGAGTATTATTTTGTACATTTCAAACTGTTCAGAATTTTAACGTGTTAATCGATTAACAGATCATGTTAATCGATTAACAGATCATGTTAATCGATTAACCCTTTTGTACATTTCATACTGATCAGAGTTTTCACGCGTTAATCGATTAACAGGTCGTGTTAATCGATTAAATTATGCAGAAAAACACTGCTGAACTGGTCTTTATGTGTCAAACTCATGCCAATCCAATCTTAACCAAAACCAACCTTTAAACCAACTTAAATATAGTATATTAGACTTGCTCATAGCATCAATTACATCAAATAACACCAACATCACAGAATCATCAAGTTTTCCCCAATTTTAACCCAAAACACAACTCAATATACCAAATCATTAATCACTTAGTTTCAGGTTAAATTGAAAGTTCATTTAGCTCTAGATATCAACATATAACATGTTCCAATTCGGATTTTTGATCAAATTGGCCTCCAAGCCATTGTCCCCTAACCTAGTGCCCTTTGAACCTCATGGTGGTTCAACCTATACCCAAATCAATACCACAATCTATTCTAGCATTAGTAAAGCTTCTCCCTTACCTCAATGAAGCTTTTTGGATAGGTACCCAGCAAAGGAACTCACAGAATCACCAAAAATCCCGTTGCTCTGTTTTCCGGTTTATGACAGTTTTGAATGAGCAAGTTCAAGCAAGGATTTGACAAACCAAACGTGCATGCAAACGAATAAACTTGGTCAATATAGAAACTAGACATTGCAAACTTTAATTAGAAACTGAAATGACACGATTTGAGAACCTCTACCTACCAAAATCGAAGGCTTGAACTTGGCTCCTCAAAACTGAAACTGCAGAATTCAGTTTCTTGGTCCCAACTTTAGCTACTTCGTTCTCCCTGCTCAAGCCACCAAAATGCACAATCTTGGTACGGTTTTGAAGGTCTCGTGACAAGCTTTAATAAGATGTAAAGCTCATCAAAAGAGTATGGGTAAGGGTTGAGAAAACAGACGAAGAACAGAGGGCGGTGGAGTTGGTATTTGGACAGAGTTTCCGCTTCTTTTCTCAATTTCTTCCAACTTCATCACTTAAATTCGTTAATTTATAGCCTAAATCACTATCCATGCATGCTAAAACGTGTTATCCACTAATCCAGTCGGTGCTATGTGTTAAATTTTGAATTAATCAACTTGTTGAGTCATTGAACGCATTATCTTCAGCTTCAGCACCACTGTTAATCGATTAACGAATCGTGTTAATCGATTAACACGCCCAGATTTTCAAAAATTATTATTTTATTCACTTTCCCTCCAAATATCTTTTTAAAATTGCCTCTTAGGTCCTTTCCAAGGACTAAACTGCAAAAATCCTTATTTTTAAAGCCCAATTTATTTTCTCTTATTTTTCTTGAATAATTCTTTTAATATAGCCATAAATTAATAAACAAACTAACTAATTCCATATAATTAGTTTTATTTAAATATTCCTTTTTTTTATTTATTTGGGAAACAAAAATCGGGGTATTACATTTCTCCCCCACTTACACGAATTTCGTCCCCGAAATTCCGCTTACATAAATAACTCAGGATAATCCTTTCTCATCTTATCTTCTAGTTCCCAAGTTGCTTCTGATACATCAGCATTTTCCCAAATAACTTTGACTAATGAAATCTCTTTTCCCCGCAACTGCTTCATTCTTTGGTCTTCTATTCGAACGGGAATTGTCTCAAAAGTGAGATTCTCTCTCAAAGCCACATCATCAGGTTGAACTTCAATTACGGAATCAGGATCTGGCACAAATTTCCGTAATTGCGATACATGAAACACACTATGAAGATTAGACAAAGACGGAGGTAAAGCGAGCTGATAAGCGACGGAATCGATTCGCTTGAGTATCTGATAAGGACCAATAAATCTTGGTGACAACTTCTTTGTCTTCAAAGCTCTCCCGACACCAGTTGTCGGTCTTACACGAATAAAGACATGATCGCCCTCCCCAAACTCCAAGGGTCTTCTTCTTTTATCCGCATAACTTTTCTGTCGGCTTTGCGCTGTCTTCATCTTTTCTCTGATCATCTGAATCTTCTCAGTGGTCTCCTGAACAAGCTCAGGTCCAATAACCGATTGCTCCCCCACTTGAAACCAACACAGGGGAGTTTGGCACTTCCTTCCATACAGTGCTTCGAACGGTGCCATCCCAATACTGGTATGATGACTGTTATTGTAGGTAAACTCTATCAGAGGCAAGAGTTTATCCCAACCTTCCTGACTTTCTAACACACATGCTCTTAACAAATCCTCAAGAGACTAGATAGTCCTTTCTGACTGACCATCAGTCTGGGGGTGATAAGCAGAACTCATTCTTAACCTTGATCCCAGATACTGCTGCAAACCCTCCCAAAACTTTGAAGTAAATCTCGGATCTCGATCCGAAACAATACTTGAAGGTATACCATGCAGACGAACAACCTCCTTGATATATAATTCAGCAAACTTATCCAAATGATAGCGCATATTAACTGGAATGAAGTGCGCCGACTTGGTCAATCTATCAACGATTACCCAAATTGCATCATGCCCTCCAACAGTCCTTGGTAATCCAGACACGAAGTCCATTGATATGCTATCCCATTTCCACACAGGGACATCCAAGGGTTGTAGTTCTCCGCCTGGCTTCTTATTTTTAGCTTTCGCCTTCTGACAAATCAGACAAGAAGCAACATACGAAGTAACATCTTTCTTTAACCCAGACCACCAAAACAGCTTCTTCAAATCTTGATACATTTTGGTCGATCCCGGATGGATACTCATCCGACTTTTATGTGCTTCTCCTAAGATCAGTCCTCCAAATCTTCAGAGCAAAGACAATAGCAGCGAGCTCTAAATCATGCGTCGGATAATTGGCCTCATGCACCTTTAACTTCCTTGATGCGTATGCTACCACTTTTCTATTTTGCATCAAAACACATCCAAGTCCTTGCCTCGAAGCATCACAGTAAACATCGAAGCTTCTATGTGGGTCAGGCAGTACCAACACCGGTGAGGATGTCAACTTTTCCTTTAACAACTGAAAACTTTCCTCACACTTATGATCCCACAAGAAAGGTTGATCTTTACGAGTCAACTTAGTCAACGGAAAAGCAATCTTCGAAAAACCTTCAATAAATCTCCGGTAGTATCCAGCTAAACCCAAGAAACTACGAACTTCAGTCACAGTCTTAGGCTGTTCCCACTTCAACACCGCTCCAACTTTAGCTGGATCTACAGCAATGCCTTCCTTGGTGATAACATGTCCCAGAAAATTCACCTTGTCCAACCAAAACTCACACTTAGCAAGTTTGGCATACAACTGCTTCTCCTTCAAGATCCCCAACACGATCTTGAGATGTTCAGCATGTTCCTCTGGACTCTTAGAATAGATGAGAATATCATCGATGAACACCACCACGAACGAATCCAAACAAGGTCTGAAGATTCTGTTCATGTAATCCATGAAGATAGCAAGAGCATTAGTTCAAACGGCATAACCACATACTCATAATGACCATATCTTGATCGAAAAGCTGTTTTCGGAATATCTTCATCTCGAATTCGAATCTGATGATATCCCGACCTTAGATCGATTTTAGAAAACACGGAAGCTCCTCGAACTTGATCCATAAGATCATCAATCCTTGGAAAAGGATATTTGTTCTTGATCATGACCTTATTCAGCTGGCGATAACACATCCTCATGCTACCGTCCTTCTTCTTAACAAACAGCAACGGGGCTCCCCAGGGTGAAACGCTTGGCCTTATCATTTGCTTCTGCAGCAATTCTTCAATCTGTTTCTTCATCTCGGCCATCTCCGGCGGTGCCATCCTATACGGAGCAATAGAGATAGGTCCGATTCCAGGTACGAGATCGATTCCAAACTCAATTTCACGCTTTGGCGGTAATCCTGGAATTTCTTCTGGAAATACTTCTGGAAAGTCTCTAACCACCGGAATATCTTCAATCTCTACTTCCTTCTTCTCTTCCACAATTGAGGAGAATAGACAAACATACCCCTTAGGTTCAAAACTTAGGGATTCATGATTTCGGAACTGGATCGTCTTTTCATCACAGTTTAAGATGACTTGATTTCGGTTCAGCCAATCCATTCCTAGGATCACATCTATTTTAAGCATGGGTAAACAGATCAAATCTACTGAGGATATATGGTTTAGGACCATTATCTTACAATCTTTGCAAATCTTAGAAACAACACAAGGGTTGTTGGTGGGGGTTTCAAGCTGTAGATGGTAGGGTGACTCAGATACTACTAACTTTAAACGATTTACACACTCATAAGACACGAAAGAGTGGGTGGATCCGGAATCAAACATAACAACACAAGGTTGGTCATTAAGAAGATAGATACCTTGGATCAGGCCAGGTGATGGGGTTGGTCCAATTCCACTTAAGGCAAACACTTTTCCAGCAACAGTGGGTTTGCTTGCTCCCTCCTTCTTTATTGGCTCCTTGCATTCGCGAGAATAGTGCCCTTTCTTCCCACAATTAAAGCAAAGACCATGTTGAGCAGCATAACAGTTGGCTCCGAAATGGAAACGATTACACTTCTCGCACTTACGATTGCTTGCTTGAGGAGTACCATTACCACTATTCATTTCCTTTCCCTTTCCTTTATGAGAATAAGGACCCTTACTCCGATTGTTGAAATTTTTCTTCCTGATAGGTCCAAACCCTGATTGACTCCTTCTTTGTGCCTCTTCCTCTTTCTTATCATCTTCATAAACTCGACACATTTCCACTAAAGCAAGAAAACTTCTCACCTTCTGATACCCAAAAGCATACTTTATCTCCGGCTTAAGTCCATTCTCAAACTTGATACATTTGGACCTCTCGTCCGGGTTGAGTTGGTAGTACGGAGAATACTTGATAAGTTCCTCGAACTTCGCTGCATACTCCCCGACACTCATATCTCCTTGTCTCAGTTGCATAAATTCTAACTCTTTCTTTCTCCTTTGATCCTCAGGAAAATATTTATTGAGAAATTTCTCAACAAACACATCCCAAGTAATCAACCTTCCTTCATAATTCAGAAGTTGCATGGTGTGATGCCACCAATTCTCAGCTTCCCCACACAACATGAAAACTGCGAACTTCACCTTTTGAGCATCGGTGCATTCCATAGTACAGAAGATCTTGTTCAACTCCTGAATCCAACGATTCGCTTCCTCAGGCTTGTGACCTCCTTCAAACTTCGAAGGTTTAAAGCGTCGAAATTCTGAGAAAGTCTTTGACTCCTGATTTTCTGCTTGCATAGGCTGAGGGGGCGGATTAGTTTGTTGTTGACGCATACTCATTAACACATCCGTCAACCTTTCTATGGCCTCGGCCATATGATTGTTATTGTTTCTAGAAGACATCTCAGACCTGCACTAAAGATTCTACATCAGGCTAAAATCCTAACAAGAAGTATGCATATCACACCTCTTTTCAATTCTAAAACTAACCAAAATAGATGCTAATGCAAGCATCTAGAACAGGTGTTACCTTTTGGAGATCACAGACCAGCATCAGTTTGCAGGATCACAGCTCTGATACCAACAAATGTGACGACTTGATATAAAATATGTGACATTCTCAAAATGTAGCTTTATTTATATTAAATAAAGTTTGTATACACAATAATTGCTATTTGTATAGAAATTTTAGGGAAAACTTTTTCCTTTTATACGTAAAATTTCACATCCAAACTCTTGATTCGAAAATACGTTTCTTCCAAAAATGAACGGTTGAGTACCTGTTTTGCACTATCAGCGGAAACGATTTTCAAAACGATTACAGCGGTTGTAATTAAAATAATTTTAAGGATCATAATAACTATACAACCACAGCCCATATATATACATGAAACTCAGGTACCCAAGTAACAGAGATAAAAGTTGAGGTAGCAAAGTATAAGGATACAGATCAGCAGATATAAAAATAACAACTCTCATAGACTCTCTCAAAACTATACACAATATAACACAAGTCAAAATAAAAGAGTCTTCAAGAGCTGAGCTATGATCCACCCACGCTGATGCCTGATCCCTGGTCTTCCAAAAACTAAACACTACATCCTACCATGGTCCTCATACTGCACCTACTAAGAGAAAGACACCACATCACTGACTGTCAGCAGCTGGCCCATCTACGTCCTCTACAGGGTCCTCCTCCTCCTCCTCATCCGACACCACAGGAATAGTAGTGCGACGCACTGGCTCAGGTGAGGGTGCAAAACGTACCCTGGTGGTCGGACCAGGACGAGGAGTGGCCGTCGCAGTAGCCTCATCAGAAGTAGAAGGACGTGTACGGGTAGCAGGGCGTCTGACACGTAAGTTATAAAAACGTCGACCATGATGTGGGTGTGGAGAACCAAAACGATAAGTATAAGCCGGGGGAATGTGCAGTATGTAGATCATGGGGATGCGAAGTCTACGAGGTCGCACTCGTGCAAGAGGGTTAGGGTGACGAAAAATCACGTCAACCTCGCCCTCGAACACTGCTCGGTGCTCCTCGTAGTCCCACACTCCTCTACGGAGTGGACGTAACTCCACGTATGTCAGGTAACGAGCCATCACCTGAAGGAGCATAGGGAGTCAGCAAATACTAACACATAATCAAATAGACAGGGTAACATTTAAATAGTTTAGGCTTTATTTAACAATAATCATTAGTAATTAATTACACATGTTACCCATCAACATCAAGACATAATCATAAATCAATAGCATATGCAGTTATGATGTATCTCATCTTATCAATTCATGATTGTTGGCCAACTACAACAAATAGGCTTCCGTGACACCTTTTAAAATAAACATGCCCGGTACACGTAAAGAGTACCTCATCGAACTCGGCCCGCAAATAAATCAACACCTCTAGAGCTCTTTAGAGATGTTGCCGACGTATCCCGTAGGACTACGCCTCATCGAGTCCGGCATCAAATGACATGCCCACACGCACGTGTGTATTTTCGGAAACAGAAGGTGCAACCCCGGTCACCGACACTCCCCCGTGAACCCTTTGGAGCAGACACTCATGTCCCTCAAGTTCAACCGAAAGGGATATGCCCACGCCTCTCGGACGTGTCTCCACTCATGTGGGAATCCAGATAATGCAGATGCTATGCATGGTTTCACCAATTCCATATTATCCAGTGTCATATAAGTTGTTTGAGGTTCGGACTTGGCATAGTTAAACTTTATTTTCCATCAAACTTACTTCAAACCAATTCAATCTCAAGATTTAATTGATTCTCACACTTTGTTAATCAATTAAATCATTAAATTCTGATCATTGTTACAAAACTTCAATCAATAATCGAGTAACGGAATCTGTTAATCGAGTATTATTTTGTACATTTCAAACTGTTCAGAATTTTAACGTGTTAATCGATTAACAGATCATGTTAATCGATTAACCCTTTTGTACATTTCATACTGATCAGAGTTTTCACGCGTTAATCGATTAACAGGTCGTGTTAATCGATTAAATTATGCAAAAAAACACTGCTGAACTGGTCTTTATGTGTCAAACTCATGCCAATCCAATCTTAACCAAAACCAACCTTCAAACCAACTTAAATACAGTATATTAGACTTGTTCATAGCATCAATTACATCAAATAACACCAACATCACAGAATCATCAAGTTTTTCCCAATTTTAACCTAAAACACAACTCAATATACCAAATCATTAATCACTTAGTTTCAGGTTAAATTGAAAGTTCATTTAGCTCTAGATATCAACATCTAACATGTTCCAATTCGGATTTTTGATCAAATTGGCCTCCAAGCCATTGTCCCCTAACCTAGTGCCCTTTGAACCTCATGGTGGTTCAACCTATACCCAAATCAATACCACAATCTATTCTACCATTAGTAAAGCTTCTCCCTTACCTCAATGAAGCTTTTTGGATAGGTACCCAGCAAAGGAACTCACAGAATCACCAAAAATCCCGTTGCTCTGTTTTCCGGTTTATGACAGTTTTGAATGAGCAAGTTCAAGCAAGGATTTGACAAACCAAACGTGCATGAAAACGAATAAACTTGGTCAATATAGAAACTAGACATTGCAAAATTTAATTAGAAACTGAAATGACACGATTTGAGAACCTCTACCTACCAAAATCGAAGGCTTGAACTTGGCTCCTCAAAACTGAAACTGCAGAATTCAGTTTCTTGGTCCCAACTTTAGCTACTTCGTTCTCCCTGCTCAAGCCACCAAAATGCACAATCTTGGTACGGTTTTGAAGGTCTCGTGACAAGCTTTAATAAGATGTAAAGCTCATCAAAAGAGTATGGGTAGGGGCTGAGAAAACAGACGAAGAACAGAGGGCGGTGGAGTTGGTATTTGGACAGAGTTTCCCCTTCTTTTCTCAATTTCTTCCAACTTCATCACTTAAATTCGTTAATTTATAGCCTAAATCACTCTCCATGCAATGTAACACGTGTTATCCACTAATCCAGTCGGTGCTATGTGTTAAATTTTGAATTAATCAACTTGTTGAGTCATTGAACGCACTATCTTCAGCTTCAGCACCACTGTTAATCGATTAACGAATCGTGTTAATCGATTAACACGCCCAGATTTTCAAAAATTATTATTTTATTCACTTTCACTCCAAATATCTTTTTAAAATTGCCTCTTAGGTCTTTTCCAAGGACTAAACTGCAAAAATCCTTATTTTTAAAGCCCAATTTATTTTCTCTTATTTTTCTTGAATAATTCTTTTAATATAACCATAAATTAATAAACAAAACTAACTAATTCCATATAATTAGTTTTATTTAAATATTCCTTTTTTTTTATTTATTTGGGAAACAAAAATCGGGGTATTACATATTCTGTTCACTGAGTTCTAATATTTTGTTTTTTTGTGTTCCGTTTCTTCTCCCTCCAGTTCGCGAGCTCCTTCACTCCTTTGCACTCTCTCACTCCGGTGTTCACTTCTTTTTCTTCGTCTTCTTCCTCTGCAGGTACTAATTTCATTATTCTTTCCTTTTCTGTTCCTTTCGACATGGAAGGATGTAAGCACATAAGAGAAAGAACATGAAAATCATTAAACCCAAGGTATATTTTTAATTTTTACTATTATTAACCCAAAGTTGCTGTATAGTATCTGAACTGTGATATGGACTCTTGATGAGACTTACTATGATATAAAACTGATTATGGATGATATGATATGTGTTGTTGCATTCTAACTTTTGACAGACATGTATTACAAATTTTGGGAAAGTCCTTATTTTAGAGGAAACTCTGCCAAAATTTTCCTTTAAATTTTAAAATTAATCTAAAAAATAATTGGTGTTGTAACGAAGGTTGCATTCTTTTTTATTAGTCAACGAACCTATATTGATTTGTATTTGTCCCCTGTGTTGATAATTTTATTTAGTATTTCAAATGTTGTATGTTGTAGTGTGCAAAACAACAGGGGAGCGTACAATGTGGGTATTATCTTATGATAAATACGCTCACCATTATCATGGGAAATATTTCTGGTAGATGGAATAAGGTAATTGAATATGACTTTGTATTTTGATTTTATTGAACAAAGTATAATGAGGTAATTGAATAATCTTTATCTCCTTTATATTTCAGACCATGAATCACAATCCTCAAGGTCCCTATCACAAGAATCCATTGACAATGTTATTGAGCGCTGGTCATCATTTATACTTACTCTCGAACCAGCTAGGCTTTAGTGCTTAACTTTTGTAACTCTTGCGTATTTTATTAGTTTCATAAGTATTTTGTATTTTGTATTTTCTACTTCAAGATTGTTAGTTTGATATGAATTTTGCTTATGAATTTTAGCTTTCTTAGGTTCTGTAATTGGGATCTTCTGTGTAAAAAAGAAAATTTTTATTTCATGCAGTAGGGGATGTATAGCATATGGGTAAGCAGAAAAAAAAGACTTTTAAAATCGGTCATAACGACCGATTTTAAAACACAGTACTTTTGAAATCGGTCATAACGACAGATTTTAAAAGGCCCACTTTTAATTCCACCTTTTTCAACATCACCACGACGACTGATTTCAAAAGTCCAAAACGACAGATTTTAAAACTACTTTAGTAGTGTTTAAAACTTGTAATGTGGCATGGCTAGGGGTTAACAATAAAAGGTATAAGGCTCAAATTTATATTTCCCTTCCCTTCCTTTCTCCTTTCTCTTCAATTCCCTATTTTTCAACAGATTTTGCACAACACTCAAATCATCAAGAGGATTTTCCAAAAGGTTGTAACATGGTCTGGGGGTAATAATGTGGCAAATGAAATAATGGATATAAAGACCCAAAATTTATATTGAGTTTTAAATGAGAGTCTTTCATTCAGAAGGATTGAATTTTTTTTTTCATCACATAATGGATTCATGGGCTTTGCCTTATTTAGACAAGCACACTCACTTTTTGCTAATTTTTTTTGTTAATTTTTTTTTTGTGCTTGCCTACATCCATTTTTTTATTTTTTTTGTGATGGCATTCTTGACCATGAAAATTGTCTTCCTTGGTTTGATTATCATTAATACTCGGGTAAAATATTTTTTGGGTTTAAAAGAATAAAATTTTTCTGTTGTGGCCCAATGGGGTGAACAATGGATGATATGTGTTTGGGTTTATGCAAGAAAAAGTAATCCTCTTTGATATTTGCATGCTGGCAAAAACTGTTGACAAACTACCCACCCCGGTTTAAACATACATTGTTGGTTTGAGAGAAATGATCTTCGCTTCAAAATGTCTAGGCTCAATGGGGTGACTAGGGGTATCTCCTTAGTGTTTGGGAATTCAACGAAGCCTAGTATCACTGGAAGGACTTCCTTGAGAGTCCACATTTTCTTGGGTCTTACATTTGCCTCATCATCCCTTTAATTTTAAATTTGAATCAAATATCTCAAGTTAATGCAGGAATCAATTTTTTTTGTAAGTGCGGTGAGATGGTTTATTCACATGATCAAAACATTAGTAGATAATTGTTAAAGAGATGTGCAACGAAAAATGAAAATTTCATTAAGGAACAACATTGAGATGCCCACATTTATTGAAGAGAGAATGGAAAGCATGGTTTCCCACTATTAAGTAACCCTATAGTCTTAGGCAAAACAATAACGGTTAAACATCCAAGAAATGTGATGGGTCATTCACCCCCTTTCATTGTTATCATTCATCATCAGTTCTAGCATTGGACAGATCTTGTTCCTCTGGTTGAATGATTGGCTCATCTTGGTCACTCACATCTGCCATAGTCCCGGTTCTCTGTCTGGTCCGGTAAAGGTATGTGAGAGCAATAGTGATGAAACCTTGGCTTGTTCAATTTTTTAAATTTTTCTTTATGAATGATGCATATGAATATGAATATATGATGATGCAAAAATGTATGATGCAATGCCCTTAGAATCCAAAAGATCCTATTTGGGGGCGATTAAGCCTTCATTACCAATATGAGGTATCGGGATGGATTGATAGCATTCATATAGTTCTGGCCAACTTCGGAGCAACGGTGGATCACTCCGAAATTTTATTTGTCTTATTGAAATGAGATGTTATGAGACAGATGCAAATGCATGCCCCTAGGGTAAGTGACCCTAATTGGGGGCTATTAAGCCTTCATTACAAAATACGGGATGTCATAATGAATTGACAATAACCATATAGTGCGGGTCCACTTGGAACAACGAAGGATTATCTATCCCAAGTGAAATGATGGATATGAAAATGAAAATTACCCTCAGGGCGGTGGGCCTTATTGATGTGTGTGTAACATACATATTATTTCCTTATTAGTTTGTATTTATTTTAATAAATAATCATGCATTTTATCATAATTTAGCATGAATTTAATTCATATTTTACTTGGAAAGGTATCTTGTGCTTTTATTGTGTAGATTGCTTATTTTGAGGCTGGAGCATTGGAAAATAAAGAAATAAATCAAAGGAGATATGTTAAGAGATATTGTGAGCAGAAATCTAGAAAAAGATAGAGATAGAGGCATGTGAGAGGAAGGAGATTGCTTATGGATTTATTTTGCTATTTGGGCCCAACACTTGGAGAAAGGAAAATCTATAAAAGGAGGAAGATAGAAACCCTGTGGGAGAACATTAGTCATAACAAGTAGTAGTAGAATTTTAGTAGTAATAGTAGGATTAGAATTAGAATTAGGATTATTTCTCTGTCATAGTCAGAAACAAATTAGAAAATAAGGATTCAAGGTTGCACAACTCTCTCCATGAAGAAATAGAAGGCGATTAAAGACAGAAGAAATTCTTCTCCTTTCATCTTTTGGTTATTTCTACTCTATTATGCCTTATTCCTATTTTTTGGTTTGTATTATGTATATGATTGAGTAGTTTTCCGTTTCTATGGATTAGAATTAGCCCATGGAGGCATTGACTTGATGTTTTGATATTTTATCTCTTATTATTATTTATTTATTTTAGATTTAATTATGGTGTTCTTAATGCTTGTGATTGTGTCGGATCCCACTATTGCATGATCTCAGATACTAAGGGAAGAACCGAAAGGTGAACCTTAGTATTAGAAAATACATAATTAAACTTAAGGTTTTAGATCAAGAAAGTAGTTCTAATCCTTGAGAGGATTCAATGAATTATCAAAGATCTTAATGGATTTAATGTACCCTAATTACCACGAAAGTAGGAATTAGGCCTCATTAGGTACGGTGCTAAGATTCTGAAAAGAACTAGTATTCTACATTAGGATAATTCACCTTCAAAGTAAATCTAATTTAATAAGAGATATATCTTTAATTGATTGTCAATGTTGATATGTGGTGAAACTAATCCTTCGAAGATTTGATTCTTATCTTATCTCATATCTTTAGATATATTTTATTTTATTTGATATCTCAATCCAATCTTTTATTTTATTTTTTCATATCTCTAATAGATTCGTTTAGCTAATCTATACTTGTAATTTGTCGGTAATTAACTAACAAAATCGCTGTGGAGACGATATCTTTTTATACTACTACTTGACATAACCCGTGCGCTTGCGGGGCGTATCAAGTTTTTGGCGCCGTTGCCGGGGATTTTGTTTTTGTTAATATTGACTATTATTATAAGTTGATAAGACTAAACTTTTTTTTCTTTTTAGTTTTATTTTATTTTTTTTAGATATAGTATGGGAGACAAAGGACCAAGATGGACACCTAACATGAGTCTTGAAGAATACCAGATATCTTTTTGTGATTATTATCCTCCTGCACCATGTATTGCACGATCACCACTTGATGAACCTCTCTTCAAGGAGTTAGCTCGGCAAGAATATATGCGAAAAAAGGAAGAATGGAAAGAAGAGAAATATTGGAATTCTCCTACACCACAATATCATGCACAACCGGTTGTTGATGAGCTTTCACATGTGGACTCTTATTCATATCTTTCAACACCTCAAAAGTCCAACTTGGAAATCATGGTTGAGTAATTCATGACTGAACAAATGGCTCACAATAGGATGATTGAGAAACAATTTGCACAACAAGCAGCTTACAATAAGATGATAGAAAACCAAATTGCACAACTAGCAACTTCATTCACAGAAGATCTCAACAAGTTTCCAATTCACACCGAGACTAACGAGACAATTGAAGGTAGTGAGGATGAAGTGATTGAAGAGTTCCCAATGCAAGACATGAGTGATGAAGTATGCAAAGAGCAATTGATAGAGGAGCCTTGTCAAACAATCATTGTGCATGATGTGAGAGAGGAGGTAATCCAAAAAGTGTATGATGTGAGGGAGGAGGTAATCCAAAAAGAAGAAGAATTTTTGTTGGAATTTGCCTATGTCAGCCTGTGTGTAGGGAAGGTCAAAAATTTGGAGTTAGACACATGTATTGGTTTCCATGCATGTTTCGACTTTTCAAAGTTGGCTTTTCCTAATTGTTTATCTTCCTCCTTTGTGAAACAATTGATTTTGGAGTCTGGATCATTGCCTAAGTACTTTGAGATTCCATCATTAGTGATGAAGGCTTCAAAGATTGCTCGCAAAGTCAAGCTCCCTGGACATCACAAAAGTTCTATGAATACTTTTGGTGGTGTCACTATTATTGCCTTTGACCCATGAGGAATTAAAGAAAGATTCATATCAATTCTCCAAGATGGACTATGCTTCAAACAATGGGACCCAGGTGGAATCAGTGGTTTTCTTAAGTTTGTTACTTGGCTCTTGTGTCACAAGATATGGGATCCAGGTGGAAGCTTCATAGGTCAAGCTTAGGACCTTAAATAAGCGCTTCTTGGGAGGCAACCCAAGTTTTAAATTTCTTTTGAACTTTATTTTGTTAATTTTTAGGATTTAAATAAGTTTTATTACGGGGTTTCGTCTTTGTTTTATAGGTTTGTTAATGATTGGAGTATTGAGAAGTTGATTTAAGAGCATAAAGGAAATGATTTGAAAAGAATATGGAGCAGTTTGAAGAACCATGGGGGAGCCACGGCGTGTACCATGACCATGGGAGTCTGGAAAAAAAAAGGGTTACAGCCCAGCGTGGGCAGGCCGTGGTAGGTACCACGCCCACGGTGCGTCAAACAGAAAGCTCCGTGGGCGAGCCATGGCATGTGCCATGCTCACGGCGCACTAATGAAAAAAAAGGTGCAAAATTAAGTTTCAGACCCAATTTTTTTCGCCGGCTGACCCCTCCTTCCTCCCCACTCAAACCTTTCTTCTTTCTCATCTTCCTCCTATGACAGACCCACCGATCTCCTTACCCCGCCGCCCCATAGCCACTGCAGCTCTCTCGCCTCGTCATTCCACCAGCCACCCAGGACCGCGACGCCAACCCGACCCGGTTTGATCCAACCACCACAGCCCCTTTTCTCCGCCATCAATCGCGACCTCCCTCCGTTCATCCCCTTCACTGTCGCAGCAGTGCAAACCAGCCCAGCAGCCCACCTCTCCTTCCTATGCAGAAAACCTCCCTTCTTCTTCCCTGACCCCAATCGCAGACCCACAACCCGCCCCTGCTACATCTCAACCACCGTCACAGCAACCCAAATCCGCCATCGACCCCCACGGTGCCCCAGCCCCAGCGATTTTTTGATCCACCAAACAGCAACCCCAACCCAATCCGTTCAAACCCAGACCCCCTCCTAACCCTCACCGCCGTCCTTCTCCTCTTCCTTCTTCTATTCGAAGAGCCAGTAGCAGCAACCCTCCATTTCCCAACTCTATTCTTGATGCCAAGCCAATTTCAGACCCAACAAAAAAAAATATTCAAATCTGTATGGGGTTATTCTGGTAACTTTTGGGGTACACAATTCCTTCTTCACACTCAAAGCAAGGTTACATCTTTCCATATTTATTATTTTTTTTTCTCTCTTAAGTTTTTATTTTACATTGAGGACAATGTAGAATTTAAGCTTGGGGGAGTGCATTGCATTTTGCATTTAGCTTAGGATCATTTAGTTTAATTTTTCATTCATCATGCATTTTTAATTTTTTTTTCATAAGCATAAAAAAAAATCATTAATCTTTCATGCATTTAACTGATTCACCATTTAGGCAATTTGACTTATATCTATTTTGATATGCACTAAATACACTTGCTTTGAATGTTATTTTTGAAAAGTGACTTAGCCTGTGATGATCTGCTTGTTTGGAATGATGGTTGCATGAATAATCATTAGGATACTGATAATTAGCTGAAACTTATTGTGATTCTTGCTCTTCATTAAATTAGCTACTAAACATGTGAGTTTTTGAGCCTAATAGGGGTAACAGATAATGAATATTTTTAAACCCCTCCTCTTTCTTAATATCTGAGTGATGTTCACTTTGATTGTGAATTCTATAACTTGACTTGTGACCATTTTGAGACTGATAATTGTTTGCATGCATTAATATGAAAAAGGCACTTAGGACTGTTTTTCTAGCCTTCAACAATTTTGATAAACACTTTCCCTTAGTTGCCAATTTTGAGCTTAATGAAATAATTGTTTTCCTTGGTACCCTTTCATATTGTTATATATCTTTGGTACCCTTTGGATTGTGAATGGTGCAATTGAGAGAGTAGTTCTTTGGATGAGATGTTATAGTGTTGATATTGAGCTTAAAGCATTATTCTCTTTATCTCTCTTCTAAAAAAAAGAGAAATAATTAAGTGTCAGGTACCCCTTTAGAGAGCAGGTAATTGCTTGTTGGGGAAATACTTGATATGCGAAAAAAAATATAAAGGAAGAGAATAAAGAGAAGTGAAAAAAAGGGAATGAAAGATCACAAATTTTTGGAGTTGATATGTAACTACAGTGATTATATTCTCCATTCATAATTCAAAGGGGTACTGTGTTCATGATTATATTGTATAAGCCCTTTGCGTGATCCTTTGTTTCTTATACCCCACCTGACATCCTTAGCCATGTCCCCGTTACAACCTAATTAAGACCTTTTGATTCTTGCATTCATTCAGTAGTTTCAGTGGAGATTTTGGTCTATGGTCAAGCTTATGGTAATTCACTTTCATTGATGAACTTGAGTGAAATGTCTTTACCCTCTTATACACATTGAGAGAAGGTGAGCGGGGTGATCCCTTTTAGTGATGAGCAAGGTTGTGATAAGTTTAACGTTCTAATTGGGTAGACTTTTGATTATTTCATGATTGGTTAGTGGATGTTAGTTTGAGAGATTTGCAGGCTATGTCACTTGATAAAATTTGTTTTGAGGAAGTTGTCTTTTGTGTATGTCATTATTGGATTATGAATTTTGTTGCCTGGATGATGAGTTAGTTTGCATTTCATATAGGATTCATTTATTGTATTGCATGTTTTGCTTGAGGACAAGCAAAGTTCAAGCTTGGGGGAATTTGATGTGTGTGTAACATACATATTATTTCCATATTAGTTTGTATTTATTTTAATAAATAATCAACCATTTTATCATAATTTAGCATGCATTTAATTCATATTTTACTTGGAAATGTATCTTGTGCTTTTATTGTGTATATTGCATATTTTGAGGCTGGAGCATTGGAAAATAAAGAAATAAATCAAAGGACATATGCTAAGAGATATTGTGAGCAGAAATCTAGAAAAAGATAGAGATAGAGGCATGTGAGAGGAAGGAAATTGCTTATGGATTTATTTTGCTATTTGGGTCCAACACTTGGAGAAAGGAAAATCTATAAAAGGAGGAAGATAGAAACCCTGTGGGAGAACATTAGTCATAACATGTAGTAGTAGAATTTTATTAGTAGTAGTAGTAGGATTAGAATTAGAATTAGGATTATTTCTCTGTCATATTCAGAAACAAATTAGAAAATAAGGATTCAAGGTTGCACACTCTCTCCATGAAGAACTAGAAGGCGATTAAAGACAGAAGAAATTCTTCTCCTTTCATCTTTTGGTATTTCTACTCTATTATGCCTTATTCCTATTTTTTGGTTTGTATTATGTATATGATTGAGTAGTTTTCCGTTTCTAAGGATTAGGATTAGCCCATGGAGGCATTGACTTGATGTTTTGATATTTTATCTCTTATTATTATTTATTTATTTTAGATTTAATTATGGTGTTCTTAATGCTTGTGATTGTGTCGGATCCCACTATTGCATGATCTCAGATAGTAAGAGAAGAACCGAAAGGTGAACCTTAGTATTAGAAAATACATAATTAAACTTAAGGTTTTAGATAACGAAAGTAGTTCTAATCCTTGAGAGGATTCAATGAATTATCAAAGATCTTAATGGATTTAATGTACCCTAATTACCACGAAAGTAGGAATTAGGCCTCATTAAGTACAGTGCTAAGATTCTGAAAGGAACTAGTATTCTACATTAGGATAATTCACCTTCAAAGTAAATCTAATTTAATAAGAGATATATCTTTAATTGATTGTCAATGTTGATATGTGGTGAAACTAATCCTTCGAAGATTTGATTCTTATCTTATCTCATATCTTTAGATATATTTTATTTTATTTGATATCTCAATCCAATCTTTTATTTTATTTTTTCATATCTCTAATAGATTCGTTTAGCTAATCTATACTTGTAATTTGTCGGTAATTAACAAACAAAATCTCTGTGGAGACGATATCTTTTTATACTACTACTTGACATAACACATGCGCTTGCGGGGCGTATCACCTATTGTGGGTTTAATGCACATGCAAAGAAAAGGCCTTCCTCATGGTATAAGGTTACCAAAGTGCAATGGTGCCCCTTACATCATTCAGGCTTGGATAGCAACGACTTACAAAATTTTTTATGTTTATTTTTTATTATTATTATTTTTTTGTGGGGTGGTAGTCCCCAACTTACAACAAATAATAGTAGCAGGGTAAGGAAGAATATGCCCCCTCATGGTAGATCCTACAAGGTTTTTGGGATGTCTATAGGCGACAGTCTTTCGACACTGTTCTATGGTATAACTAAAGTGTAACACTCTAATTTGGTAACTTGAAAAAGAGTATATATTTCTTAATTTTTGATTGACACAATCCCCACAGCTTTTTCAAAGGTTAAGCAGGTAACAGATTAACTGTTTTGGCACCTCTTAATCTTTGATAGTGAATGAAGGGGAAGCATGACTGACTTATTCAAGTTTCAAAATAGAATGCTACACAAACTGTACTCCATGGTGGCTCTAGACTTCTAAAGGCCTTCGGGTCGCCCTCACTCTTTAAGGTGAGGACCCACTTCGCAAACGGTCGACAAGAGGTTGGTTACGCCTCCCAAAATAGGTTAGACGTACCTTCCAAAGGTCGTGTTGACAAGAAATGGTTTGTAGTCCGAGTGGTACTTTCGCACACTACAAGAGACCATACACTTGGTAAGTCAAAGGTAGGGCAAAAGCACCCCTAATCTTAGGCTTTAAATAATAGTACCCAGGTATAGGGTTTTCGTGTGTGCAAAGATTCGTGTAAAAAACCTATTTCGGGGGCATACAAACCATTTTTTTTAAATAAAAAAACAAAAGAGATTACAATTAAGAATAAATATACAATTAAACAAATATGTAAAAAAATAATTAAACAGATATATACAATAAACAATTAATTAAAAGCAAACCAATTAGAAAAGAAAATAGGTCTATTAAAACAAACCAATCATTTTGGCCTGACACTCTTGTTTGGCTTAGTCCCCAGCAGAGTCGCCAGCTGTCGCGGCCAGGGTCCCGGGTCGCCCTCGGGGCCTCGCCTACGAGTGGCGGTCGACTGACCCAATTTGGAGTCGCCACCGCATTTTGTTGCAAAAACGCGAAAAAGTAATAATTAATTAAAACGGATAAAGATTGATCTCGAACTAGATAGATTCCGAGTTCGGGAGTCGGTTACGAGCCGGGGAAGGTATTAGCACTCCGTTCGCCCATTCGAAAATGGTACCTTTGATTGATTTTAATTAAAAGACCAAATAATTGGTTTGCCAAAAAATATTTGTTTTTATTGTTGTGCCTGACAAGGTTGCCCTTGGTCCTACGTACCCTCATAAAATGAGAAATCACGGCTACGTAGTTCTAATTGTTTTAATTTTAATGTTATTATATTTTTTAAAATATATTTTATGCGAAGAGGAAATATGCACAAGACCTTAACATTTAGCCAAGGAAAGGTCGATTTCCAAAACACATGTTGTTAATAATTAAAAAAAATCTATTTAATTTTTTGAAAAAAATGTTTTTGTCTTGTAAATAATATTTTTTACTTGTATATATTTTTATGCAGAGAGGAAGTTCAAATCTCTCCACTATATTTGGGAAAGAAAAATCGACTTACCAAAATGCAACAAATTTTAAAACATAAACTAAAAAATCTACAGTTTTAATTCTTATTATTTTAAAGAAAATTATTTTCATATATTTATTTTTGGTGTGAAGAGTAAGTACAAGAGATTTCACCTCTATGATAAATTTGGGTTAGAAAAATTGACTTACAAAAACACAACCAATCTTAGATAAAAAAAACTACATTTTAAATTATTATTATTTAATTTATTATATTAAAAAGTTCGGAAAAGAAAAAGAAAATAAAAACGAAGTAAAGTACTCGAACCTGATGATGTGAGATGCTGCAACAAAGGGAGTAGTGTGTGAACACTGAACAAGAAGGAGTAGTACAGTGACAATGCAAATGGGCTAGAATGCTAGGGGTGTTGCAGCACAATAGTAGAGGAAGATTACATCGAGAAATGTGTACAGGAAATTTTTTTAATAAAACAAATTGTCTCTCCCCATCCCCCAAAATCCCTTTTTTTTCAAAGTGATAGGAAAACCTCTATTTATAGTAGAAGTTAAGTTAAGAAAAAATCGTTAAAAATCAATTTCAAATCTTTTCAAAATAATGATAATATCTTTTCAAGTATTTTTTATTTTAAAAGAAAATCCTCGATTAAATCAAATTGATTCTCAAATAAAAAAAATGAATTGATTTTCAATCATTTGAATTGATTGTCAAAATTTGAATTGATTTTAATCATTTCAAAAAGAGGATAATCCTTTCCAACGAATTTTTGATTTGAATCAAAAAAATGCAATCGAAAAAAAAATATTCTCAACTCAATCAAATTGATTCTCGATCATCTTTAATTGATTTTCAATATTTAAATTGATCTTGAATTGATTCTAAAAAAGATTTTCAATCTTTTGAATTGATTGCCAAAATTTGAATTGATTTTCAATCATTTCAAAATGAGGATAATCCATTCCAAATAATTTTTTGATTTGAATCAGAAAATTGCAATCGAAAAAATATTCTCAACTCAATCAAATTGATTTTCGATCCTCTTTAATTGATTCAAAACATTTTACTTGATTTTCAATTGATTCTCAATTTCTTTTTGAATTAATTTTCAATCTTTTAAAAAAAAGAAGTTGATAACTCCTTCCAAATAAAACATATCATCAACTAAATTCAAATTGATTTCAATCAAAAAATTTTTATTTGTCAAAAATCAATTTTAATCTTTTTCAAATATTTATGAATAAAAAAATAACCTTTAATTAAATCAAATTGATTCTCAATTTCTCAAATTGATTTTTCAAAATTTTTAAATGATTTTGAAATGATTCTCAAAATTTTCTAAATTGATTTTTAATTAATTATCAAAATCTTTCTATTTTTTAAAAATAATTGATTTGCAATCTTTTGAATTGATTTTCTGAAAATTTTGGACACAATCTTTTCAATTAATTTTTCTTCTCAAAAATTTTCAATGCACTTTTTATTGTGTTTATTTTTTTAAATAAATCCCAAAAATAACTTAATACACATTAATTAGAAAATAATGGGTCCAAACAAACTCTTTTTTATTTTATTTATAAAACTCAATTATAAAAACTTGAGGATAAAAATCTTACCCAAACAAAATATTTATGAAAATATAATTTAGACCCCGGACAAAATTAGGTGGCTACAGCTGCCCCTCTTTACTTGATTCTTATTAGAGAGCAGGCAAATCGGAGTTTGCATGCTATCATGGTAAGGAACGAGTAAAGAAATAGACACCAATTTTGTTCGGGAAAGGAACGAGAAACATACCTGTTAAATCTGGATATTCCTATCGAAGCAATATATAATAAATAATCCTCAAAATGATCTTCAGCATTTGTGTCGGGCGTCAAAAGACCCAAAATGATTTCCGACATTTCTGCTGGGGCATCAAAAAGCCCAATAACAACTATGATTCTTCAGCGTTTCCGCTAGGATATCATAAAAAGCCTAATAATAACCATGATTCTTCGACATTTCTGTCAGGATATCACGATAGCCTAATAACAACGATGATTCTTCAACATTTCCATCCGGATATCATGAAAACTTAACCAACGTCAAAATGACTTCAGTGTTTATGCCGGGTGTCAAAAGACCCAAAATGATTTTCGACATCTCTGTCGGGGCATCAAAAAACCCAACCAACATCAAAATGACTTCAGCGTTTGATTTTCGACATCTCTGTCAGGGCATCAAAAAGTCCAACCAACATCAACATGACTTTAGCGCTCATGTCGGGCGTCAAAAAACCCAAAATGATTTTTGACATTTCTGCCAGGGCATCAAAAATCCCAATAACAACTATGATTCTTCAGCGTTTCCGCCAGGATATCACGAAAGCCTAATGACAACGATGATGCTTCGACATTTCTGTCAGGATATCACGAAAGCCTAATAACAACGATGATGCTTCGACATTTCTGTCAGGATATGCTTCGACATTTCAGTCAGGATTTCACGAAAGCCTAATAACAACGATGATGCTTCGACATTTCTGTCAGGATATCACGAAAGCCTAACCAACATCAAAATGACTTTCGGCGTTTGTGCCGGGCGTCAAAAGACCCAAAATGATTTTCGACATCTCTATCGGGGCATCAAACATCCCAACCAACATCAAAATGACTTTCGGCGTTTGTGCCGGGCGTCAAAGGACCCAAGATAATTATTTTGGAATTATTATTTTTGAATAATCAAGTTCTGGTGATGCAAACAATGCAAATAGTAATTAATTAGAATGCAATCAATGAAAATGATATTGTTAATGAAAAACTGGTATGTTGCAACTGGTATAATGCAATGGATAATGTAACTGGTGCAAATGATGTCAAAAATGCATAATGCAAGATGAACTTAATGCAAATGATTAATAACAATGAAATGAATATGATTAGGAACCAACAATGCAACTCTAACTTTTTTTTCTAATGTAAACCCATCAGGAATTAATGGGTCTAAAACGCAAAAAGATTTTTTTGTGGTTTTTCCAACAAGATAAACTGGTCTCAACTTTATTGCTCTTGAAAACAAATATCGGGCCATACCAAAATCTGATCAAGACAGGCACGGGCGAATCTTTGACAACCTTTTTCTTTAACAACATCTTTTAACAGCTCAACAATCAAACATTTGTCAATAATCAATCATCTTCAAACAACCTAAACTTGTCCAAAATCTGCCCCAGTGCATTGTGCTAAAGACAATTATTGGGGAATCAAAGTAATGCCCCAATATCTTTCATCTAGATCTCAACAATTAATCTCTTCAAAAACTGCCCTAGTTTATTGTCTGACCAACAAATGCAAGGGAATGATCAACGCTTCTAATTATCTCTTCAAAAACTGCCCCAATATCTCATTCTAGGGTTTATCAGCAAGAATATCCAAAACTCCTCCAGTTGATTACATTTGCAAGGGAACGAACAGTCTGTTTGATCTATCTTTGAAATTGCCCCAGTATTTCCTTCTAGGGCTTGTTAAAAGTTTCCAAAACTGCCCAAGTTTGCTTGGCTGACAACAAAACTTTTCAAAACTGCCCCAATTTGGGAAATGTTTCACCAAGGGTAGGGAATCTTCAAAATTGCCCCAATGCAACCTTCAGGACTTCTTTTCTGGTTCTATTTGCAATTTCCAATATCTTTTTATTAAGAACAAGCAGGTTTGTATTTGAGGACATTTTCTTCTACCCTAAATTTTGCCTAGAAAACCCAATGTTGGTTCCTAGCGGGCTTTTATATCATGATCCTAATTTTTGCCTAAGCCGCCTCTTTCGAGTTTAACGACTTAGCGGATCGCTCTAACTTTTTCCTAGGTCGTCCTTTTTCAGGATTTTCAACTTAGCGAGCTCTCTTTTTTTTCAACTTTTTTTTTCAAAGACATCATTTCTTAATTGGTTTTGAATTGATTGAAAATTGCAAATCTTCTTCGTTCATCTTGCTCAAGGTTAGGACTCCCTCAAAGAAAAGATCCTTCATAGTTCGGAGATCCTCGGTTTCTTCTGAAGAACAATCATTTAAAGACAAACTTATACTCTGGAAATCTCAAGGCCATAATCACCTTAGCATGAGCCCTCATCATTTTCTGGTATAGTCAATTGCGGCGAACTGCGACCGGGCTCTTTCCAACAACTATATTCGACCGATCAAGTTCCTTTCAACTCCTTTTTCTCACATAACTTCTTAACAAGAAAAACTAATGTAATGATCATGTGAACATAGAAATTATTTGGATAATGGAATCAATTCATTCATGCATTAAAAATGAGATATTGTTCATCAAAGATTCAATTAATTTTAAAGAAGTCAGCATTTCTTCGGACAAAATTGGGTGGCTACAAGGAGGAAGACGCCCTTTCCTTCCCTGGTTACTGTCATGTGGAGCATATACATATATGCAACTTGGGCTTGCATCCTCTTGACCCTTTTTTAATCCTTTTATTTTATTTCTCCTTATTGGATCAAAGCCCAAAATAATTATTTTTTGTCCTAAACAATAGCCCCCTTTTTGCATATGGGAATGATTTTGATTATTTTCAAATGCAAACCCTACTTGTGTCTTCTCTGTCATAGCCCTTTAGTGAAACATGGCTGGTGGTTAGTAATCGTGCCTCCATTACTTGGAACAGTTATTCCTCCTTTCAAGATGCCTGGACACCTAGGTCCTTTATTTACTCCTCCCTTTATTCTCAAAGACCATCCTCCCTCTCTTTCTCATAGAAATCCTTTCATCTTCCCTGCTCCCAAAATCGTTCCTCCCACCATAGTTAGATCCCGTGTTATGGTTACTTTAGATGGTGGTTAGGACTCGGGTTCTTCGGTGAGCGACTTCCCAAGCGAGGAGGAGACGTCTCCATGACCCATCTCTTTTACTGTTTTAAACGATCTCCCTACTCCCCGTTCTGATCCTGTGGAACAGGGTTACCGCCGCTGGGTAGACACCCCGCGCCCTTCTCCCTCATTCGAAGGTCCTCCAAAATCTGGTAATATCTTTAACAATTCTTCTTCTAAGGCCACTGTTGTTCCAGAGGCTTCTGCTAATTTGAGAACTTCCCCCACCACTGATACTGATAATAAGATGTTGGGTCCCACCTTACTCTGTTCTCGCCTCTTGAGGGCAGAGTTTCCTTGGATAGATGTTCGTTTCCATATGAGAGTTAATGCCACCGGGGGTGGGCTGAATGGGTTGATGCAGTATTTGAAGATGACCCTGCTTTTGTTACAGTTTTGGAGCGCATAGGCATTTCTAAAGCCGTTAAGGCTTCCACTAGGCTAAGTGTGTACAAGAAGGTCACAGATCTGCATGTGTTGATTCAACGTTGGTGCTCCATGACTCGTACATTCATCACCTCTTGGGGATTGTTTACACCTTCTTTGGAGGATGTGGTTGTTCTTAAGAAGCTGCCCTCCTTTGGTGATACCAACTTATCCTTTTTTGAAATTGATGACAAGTTCTATGATATGGCCAGGGAACTGAAGGCGGTCATCATTCTCAGTGCCAAACATTCTCGTGAGGTGCTCAGTCAGCGGAGGGTGTCTTCCTCCAAAAGAGTAAGGGGTACTGGTAATCTTGTTCCCCAAAATCAAAGGTTGACCAAGAAAATTTCTCTGAAACATACATACACCAATTGGGTGAGGTATTTTTATGGTGACATGAGCGATGAGGGCTTCCTGTCTGGTCCTGTTGTAGATCAAGATTTGTACCATGCTGGCTTTATAGCCTTTTGGCTCAGTCGTTATGTGTTTTCGGGCCCTCCATGGGAATTCGTCAGCCCTTCTGTGTTTGTGTTTGCTTGCATGATGGCTCATGGTATTCATCTTCCTCTGTCTTCACTGTACTTGGGTGGTTAAGCAACTCGTTTGGTCGCTTTCCCATATATTGTTATCTAGACTTGACTTTTCTGCAACACTTCCTCTTTGAACGTTTCCCCAAATTTGCCCCTAAGAGGCCCAAACTTAAGGGCGCCTTTGATGCTGCTGTTGAGGGTGACGTGGCTACTGATGAGGATGTTGCTGCTGATGATCCAAAGTTCGGTCCTGACATTGGTCTTCAGGTAAACCAAAGTGTCCATTAGTTCATGTAATTGATAATGAAAGCAGTTTCTTGTTCTGCCCTTATTCAGTACCACTTTATCCTTCCGGGGAATTACTTCATGATTTGTACAAAAAGGACAGATTTGTCTTTGCTTCTAGGAATGATTCAGTAGGGAGAACAGAGGGTGTCTCTGACTTGTGGAACTTGATTTTGACTCCTCGCCGTTTACCAGGCTATGTTCTGACAAACAGCAAGAGCGCTCATGGGGGGGGCATTATGGCCGCATGCGTATAGGCCTGAGAGGGTTGCTCGCCAATTTGGTTGGGACCAACCTCCCTGTAGCCTTCACATAGCACATACTGGGGTTGAGACTTCCTTGCAAGCAGTGATCTTTCATGCCTCGGCAAATTCAGTTGATCCCATGCCATGTTACATTTCTCCTTCTTACGTGGGTGGAGTCCTTCAAAGCTGGTTGGAGTCTCATCAGAGCGTGCTTCAGCATCTTCGCAGTTATAAGGCTACCCCTAGTCTCATTACTCCATCAGTTGTTCCAATTTCCTTCCTGGATCCATACTATGCCACTCCACTGAAAAAAGGTACTTTCTTTTTCTCTCTTCTGATGTGCAGTCATGACTTGTGCTGTATCCGTAGATGGCTTTTTTCTCTTCATGTTTATCTGTGTTTTGCTGGCGGGGGGCTCTTGCCCTATGGCATGAATATTGCATAGTTGGTTCATTTCCTTAGCATATCACTTTGTAGCATGTTATTGACATATTGCATTTTTGCCATTTCATGTAGCGGACTCTGCTCCTCCAGCTCGCAAGAAAAAAGCTCCTTCATCTTCTCCTTCTGTCTCTACTGCCACAAAAAAAGGTAAACACCAGGCTTCTTCATCTGGTCCCTTATCCTCAAAGCCCAATCCTGTTGCTAAAAGGAAGGCCTCAAGCCTTCCTCCCAAAACTGAAGGAGGCTTATCAGTGCTTGCCCCTTTTCGCCGTTTATCCCATCTGATGGCTCGTGCTAATGTTCTTTCAGCCCCTTCTTCTCCTGAACATATTGACTTGGGGGATGAAGACGAGGATGGTGTGATCTGTCTATTGCTGCTCATTATTTCTTTACAGAGGAGGACCAAGTGATTCAAGATGTTGGGGCTCCTTCCTCTAAGAGTCATTAGTCCCCATCTTCTTCTTCAGACACTATCTTTTCGAAAAGTAGTGATGAAGTTGTGGGGGAGGGGCATTTTGCTGATCCCATTCCCCCTCCTACTCAGGGTTCGCCTTTTATTTCCTCTTTTAGCCAAGCTTCTTTGATGCCTTCTCTTTGTGTTGTCCTGCTTTTCCATTTTGTTTAATTTCCTTTATCTTGATTATTTCATTCTATTTGCTAACTGCTATTTATGCTTTTGCTTACTTGCCTTCTGTCATCTTTTGAGCAGAGACGCCTAGGAGGCTAGGACCAAGCGCCCTGCCCCTACTGTTAGGCCAAAATATGTTCCTGCACGTTCTCCCATTCAATCTGCTATTCCTAGAACTCAGCTCAAAACTGCTAAGCGCAAGACTATTCTGGTTTCTAATCCTGGTGAACATGCATCATCTGGTTCTGCTTCTGACCACCCTCCTGGTGGTGACATCTCTACTCCTTTGATCATGGAAACCCTTGCCACTGCTCCTACTCTAGGTTCTCCCATGGATGTGGATCCAGGGGTGCCTTTGGGAGACGCTGTTTCAAAGTCTCCTTCGGTAAGGAGTGTTTCAGTTGATGCTCCCCCTTCTTCAAAAGATGCTGCTGTCGATTCTCATTCATGATGATACTGTTGCTGGCCAAGGGAATGGCACTGATTTCTTTGATTCTGTTGGGGGCTCTTCCGTTTCAAGCAAACAAGGGTCTGATGCAATTGCTACTCCTCAAAAGTCCGTGCCTACTGCTGATGCTACCCCTGTCGCTGCCTCTCCTGGAGTTTCCTCCATTCATGAAAGAGATTCATAGGATTGTTATTGTTTTCTATTGAGTTGTAATCTTTGCCAGAAGGAAAGCTATCTACAACAAAGGAAAAGTCTTGGTGTGTTGTTCATCAAGCAAATTGAAGAAGAAGAAGTCTTGGTGTGTCATCAAGCAAATTAGAAGTCTTGTTGTGAGGAATCAACAAGCAAGTGGAAGACTTGTTGTGGGGTTATCAACAATCAAGGGAAGAAGGTTAGATTAGAAGTTCAATAGGATTGCATGACAAGAGTGAGGTATCTCTTGGAGGCTATCAAGAAGGGAGTCTTGAGAGGCGGATTACTTGTAATTTGAGAATTCTAATTCCTTAGTGAAGAAACTCTCTCTTGTGATAAGAGGGAACTGGATGTAGCTCACGGTGGTTGTGAGTGAACCAGTATAAATCTCTGAGCAAGCTTCTCTTCCCTTAACTCTTTAGTTTTTGTCATTTCATATTGTTCTTGATTGAGAACCTAGAAAATTTTGATTTTCCATAATTGATTGTATTAGTGTTTAATTGTTCAAATTGATTTGGGGAAAACCATTTTCATAACCTAGGTAATCATTAAGAATATTGGTGTTAATCAATTCCGCTTTATCTCTGATCTTATGTGTTAATTGATTGATTTTCGTATTCGATTGAAAAGTGATTTTTCAGTTTTAACAGTGATTAATCGATTAACTGAAGGTGTTAATCGATTAACCAAATTTTGATGTCAGGCATTAATCGATTAGCCTGTTGCTTAATCGATTAAGGGCTGCAGAATTTGTGAAAATCTTTCATTTTAATTGTTTCGATTTGTTTTATTCGAAAATCTTTCAAGGTTTCTTAAATACCTATTTAACCCCTCCTTCTAGGTGTTCTCCTAGTGTTCCTTAGTTAATTCACTCACCGATTGTAGTTTTTACATAATTAACCCGACCCAACCCGCTGATTTAAATATATTTTATTTATGGCTTATTTATGGTTTTCGTCCCTTAAACTTCAACGTGTTTTGGTTTTAGTCCCTAGAAGTTATTTTGACTGGGACTAGTCCTTAATTTTTCAAACATTTTGGTTTTGATCCTCTCATTTACGAAAAAATCATTTATTTGCTGGTATGGTTAACGAAAAATCCACACTAACTGCCACGTGGTGTACGTGAGATAGCGCTAAATAGGTGATGTGATATGGATGATTGAGGACCATGAACTCAAAATTTTGCGTACGGGTCCATTTTGTGTATCAGACCATTTTGCGTCCGTGGATCTGTATCATCCACGTTATATCACCTATTTGGCTTCACCTCAGACCACATGGACTGCTGATGTGATGTTCCGGTAGCTACACAAACAAATAACATATTTTTATTAATCGAGGGGAGCAAAACAAAAATATTTGAAAATTTAAGGACTAGTCCGGGTCAAAATAACTTCTACGGACTAATACCAAAATACGCTAAACTTTTAGGGATTAAAGACATAAATAAGTCTTTATTTATTTATTACTAATATATGTTAAGCTTAATTTTTCATGCCTTATGTAAATTGTATAATTGTAATTTTTTATGGATAATTTGGTTCACAATTATGTAATTGGATTGATTTGGATAATATTTAATTACTTATTTATGTGATTTTTATTCTATTTTTAATTTTATTTTTCTATTTATTTAGATTTTTTTTATAGAACTTAAGATACATAAACCCAATCATCGGACCCAACTCAACCCAAATTTCTTTGAGTTGGGTTGGGTCAGTTTTAGAATTCCATCCCCCCAAAGTATCCCCACACCCCATTTTAACGTGTGAAATGACAACAATACCCAAAGTATCCATCCCATACCCATTGCAGCACCCTTTTCTCCTTCACCTCTGTTCTCTCTCTCGTCCCTCACTCTCAAACGCCACCGCCCACCATAACCCCAAAAACAAAGCCACCAGCCGGCGCCCCTCTTCTTCCTTTAATTTCTCTCCTTCAATTGGTCCCTTTCTCTCTCTCGTTGCTATCCCTCCTTCTCACTCATGGCCACAGCCCACCACCACGCTTTCGCTATTCTTGTCGCCTCATCCCTCTTTATCTCTTGTCTCCCTCGCGATCTCTCACTTCCTGTCTTTCTTGTCGCAAATCGCAGTCCACAGGGACTAGTCGCGGCCACCAAGCTCCATCACCATCGCCAGCAAACTCACTTGCCATAGCCATCATTACCGTGAAATTTGTGGCCCGTATCGGTTCCTCTCGTCCCGACCACTCCCCATCTTTGTGGGTTGCTGCTTCTGCGGCGGTTTGTGCATCTACAGGTGGTCCCTATTCTTAGTGATGTTGTAGCATTGGTTCAAATCGGTGAAATATGGAATTTTTAACTGCGGAATTTTTAAGAAAATTATGGAATTTTTAACATTTTTTTAATAAAGGATATTGTTGTCGTTTCACACATTAAAATGGGGTGTGGGAATACATTAGGGAATGAGAATTCTAAAACTCAATAGAGAACAACTCAATACATTACATGTGAGTTACACCCCTATGTGAGAGTAACAAATAAATTTCTCTGTTTCCTTTATATGTTACCTTTTTTGTTACCCTTAAAAATTTCCTGACCAATTACAATGCATAGTTACGTTGTTTGTTTGGATAAGAAAATGCCAAGTCATTAACACCATGGACATGAGCATCAACATCAATCTGTAATGGAGTAAATTAAAGACATCATTCACCATTTTAAAAATAGTTCATTTCAATAATGGGTCTTGTTAACCTACGTACTAATCATTAGTTTGTACTAGTACAAACTGTCATCCAAAGGTCATTAATTGCTGAAATAAGGCTTTTGAATTGCACGGCTATGATTATCTACATGAAACTTGGTGATGAAGTTTTTCAAATTTCTTTTAAATCACATGAACTGCACGTGATTTATTCAGCTACAGGCTTCATTTGCAATGGAAATTAGTTTATTGACCTACCCTGTTAATTAGTTAACCCTCTTTTTTTTTAAGACTTTATTAGCCTTACTATAAAATAAACTACCCAAAATGCCCCTCTTTCTCTTATTAATAGAAACCTATTTTTTCTTCTTCCTTCTCTTCTTCTTTTTCACCTTAACTCTCCAGCAACCTCTTCCACCCTTCATCAACCCAAAACCCCTTTTCTCCTCCACCTTTCTTCAATTGCAAGCAATTCATAAACATTCATTAAGGTAATTCTATGATCATAAACTTGATTCTTTATGTTTTTCTTTGTTCAGTATGTGTTTGAAGTGGTTAATATTAAGCAAACAATATACATGCAGTTTTTTTTTCATCATTGCAGGGTGGCTTGCTTGGAGGTAAGCGAGCCAAAAAAACATTAGCTCGCTTGCTCCCAAGCGAGAGTTATAAAATTAAAATTTTATAACGCTCGCTGACCCCCCAACGAGCGTTATAAAATCAAAATTTTATAACCCTCGCTGGGGGATCAGCGAGAAAAATTTTATAACGCTCGCTGGGAGGTCAGCGAGACCATGATTTTATTCTCTCGCTGCACCCTCAGCGAGGGCATATTTTTAATTAATTATTTAAACTTAAATAAAATTTTTGTTATTATATATTTTATATTAATATTATTTATAAAAATATTTGTTATTATATATTTTATATTAATATTATTTATAAAAATATCTAGACGCTACTTTTTAGGATTCAAAAACTTTAAATTAATTTGAATGCATCCATTCGTATTATGATATATTTGAATGCATTCATCCTCATATATAGGAGATTTGAATTTGTTTATGTTTTGATATTGATATCAGGAAAGATTAAGAGGATTATAATGTTGATTTGAAAAAGGAATAGGAAGAGGATTATAACTTTGGGTAATTTTTTTTATTTTTTTTATTTTTTAATTATTTTATTTTATTTTATTATTTATTTTTAATATTTTTTATTTTATTTTATTATTATTATTATTTAATTTTAACTTTTATTTTAATTTTATTTTGATTTTAGTTATATTATTTTATTTTATTTATTTTATTTTATTATTATTATTTTATAATTTTTATAAATATTTTGATTTTGTTAATTTTATTAGTTATTTACTTTTTTTCATATTAACTTTTATTTGTGTTTGCAGCTTAATCATGCAAGATAACAACAATGATGAAGAGGTCCAATATCCGGATTTTACTAGTGCGTTTGAGACTGGCATGGTTTTCCCCGATTGTGAAGCTCTGGTGAAATGGGTTCGTGAAGTTGCATATTCACATGGACATGTTCTAAGGATCCTTAGGTCGGATAAAGGAGAAATCGGGAAGCAAAGGATTACACTTTGTTGTGAAAGGTTTGGCATATACAAACCAAAAAAGGAGGAGTTGAAGTATGTCTCCGGCACAAAGAAGAGGAATTGTCCATTCAAGGTGCATGGTAGACCATATTCGTCACTCGGAGCGTGGAGGGTAAGGGTATCTTGTGGGTCCCATAACCACGATAAGTGTGAATCATTCATCGGACACTCATTCCCCGGAAGACCTACGCCTGAAGAGTATGAAAAGATCATCACTATGGCGAAGAATGGAGTGAAGCCGAGACAAACATTGGTGACATTGAAGGAGGAAAACCCAAATAATTGCACCACATTGATGATAATTTACAGCATCCTCAATAAATGGAGAAGAGAGGTCAGGCTTCCGAGAACACAGATGCAGCATCTTTTGAAGACTTTGAGGGATGATGGTTATGACACCTGGTACAGAAAGGACGATTTCACGGATATTGTGAAGCAAATTTTTTGGGCTGATCCAAAATCTGTTACTCTTTTTAATTCGTTTAACATAGTGCTCATCGTAGACAACACCTACAAGACTAACAGATACAAATGGCCTTTGCTTGAGGTGGTTGGGCAAACATCTACCGAGAAGTCATTTACTATTTCTTTTTCTTACATGGAGGCGGAGAAGTATCCAAGCTTCTTATGGGCATTAGAACAAGTGAAGAGATTGTTGAAAGATGATGATGTCATGCCCAAGGTCATTGTCTCTGATTTTGAAAGTGCATTGGTGAGAGCAATCCAGACCGTTTTTCCAACTTTGGCGCATTTGTTGTGTCAATTTCATATTAAGAAGAACTTGACAGCACGTATTAGGAAACATGTTCGTAATGACGCTGATGTGCCGTTACTTGAGAACGCTTGGGCCAAGGTAGTTCATTCCAAGGATGAGGATGACTATGAAGCTTCATGCACTCGACTTAAGAATCTGTCTTGGAAGGCGATTGGTCTACTTGATTATGTGAATCAGACTTACTTGGCCGACCATAAGGAAAAATTTGTTGATGCATGGACAAGTAAGCATATGCATCTTGGTAATACTACGACAAACGGGTAAGTTTTTTTTTCTTCATTTGGATTGTTGTATTAATTTGGCATGTTTCTTTGCATATTATAATACATTTAAATTTCATCATTTTTAGGGTGGAAGGTGCTCACTCGACGTTGAAGAGATTATTGTCAACCAGCAACGGGGATCTATGCACGTGTTTAACAGCTATGCAAAAGATGTTGGCATGTCAACACACTCTCATTATTGATTCTTTTCAGAAAAGCCTCACAATATTGGAGCACAGGGTGAATATTCCGTTTTTCCGGAATTTGCATTATTATGTGTCAAGGGAAGCATTGGCCATTATTTTCACCAGACTGAAGAAGTTTGATGAGTGTGACAATTGTGATTGCAAGCTGAGAATCACACATGGCTTACCATGTGCATTGCGAGGTTGTTGGATACAGGAAAAGTGGTCAACCTATTCCTTTGACGGCAATTCATGATCATTGGAAAATTCTGACATTCAACAATAAAGAGAAGAAAGAAGAAGTACACATTGACCCAACTCCTTTGATCGCGGAGTTTTGACGAGTATTTAATGGTACCAATGATGTAGGAAAGAAGATTTTCACGGACAATTTTCGAGAAGTTAACAATTTATATTATTACCAATTTTTGATTTTAACATTTTTTTTAATATTATCAATTTTCTTAATGTTGATAGTTGATTTTGTTTTGTTTAGGTTGTGGATCCAGCAACTACCTCATTGTTTCCACCGAACAAAAAAGCAAAGACAAAAGTGCGTACGAGTGATCATGAGAGATCAACAAAGCGTGATCCATCGGGATGGGAATATGCCGAGAAAGAATCAAAAAAGGCTTCACAAAAAGCTTCCCAACAAAGCTCTCAAAAATCACCCAAAAATCCTCTAGAAGCATCCCAACAAAGCTCTCAAAAATCACCCAAAAATCCTCCAGAAGCTTCCCAAAAAAGCTCTCAAAAATCATCCAAAAATCCTCCAAAAGCTTCCCAAAAAAACTCTCAACAATCCTCCAAAAGTAGCTCTCAACAAGCTAATGTGAGATCTCCATACTTACAACAATTTCCCTCCTGCATGCAACAATATATCGATCAAATTGTTGATGTGAGAGCAGATGGAAATTGTGGTTTTCGATCAATTAGCTTGTATGAGTATCAGTTTGAGGATTCTTATATGCTTGTCCGGAATGATCTTATACGTGAGATCAAGAAACACAAGGAGATGTACATCCAGATGATTGGGAACGATGATTATGACTTTGTGTTCAGATCACTACATGTGGGCAACATTGGCGGTGTTCCTGAAGATAAATGGTTGATTCTTCCCGCATTGGGGCATGTCATTGCTAACAGGTATATTGTGGATATTCTTTCCATTGTATCATGATATGTGCGATTGTTTTACATTTATACCGTATACTAACTTGATGCATGCTAATAGGTACAATGTGGTTCTTGTTTCGATGGCTCGTCATATGGGAGCTTGTTTAACGTTTTTACCATACACTAAAGCACCTCCCATGCATCCAAAACTTTGGGTAATTGGGAATGTCGATATGTGCTGTTCGTTGGACCCTAATATTAAGGCAAATCATTGGGTTCAAGTTTTCTTGAAGGAAGGGTCACCATTACCATCTATTCATCCGTCTTGGAAACATTTTTTTAACGAATGTGCAGCTCCTTGGGGTACCATATTTTTGAATCGCATTGCATTATTTAGAGATTTAATACCTCCTCCGTATGGGGACGACGTTGTACATGATATTGATTGAATTTATTTTTTTTTTGAATTTTTATTTTAATGATATTTTTGAATTCAGTTAAAAGATATTTTTATTGAGTAATATGTCAGATTAGTCCCTGACTTTGTAAACGTAGGTCAATTTAGTCCCTGACTTTATCGAAATAGCAATTTAGTCCCTGAGATAGGAGAACGTCGATCAAGTTAGTCCCTGCCGTCACTATCGCAGGGATGTATTTGCTTTAAAATGGGATAAAGATAGGGACGTATGTGAATTAAAATGAAATCTCAGGGACTAAATTGCTATTTTGATAAAGTCAGGGACTAACTTGACCGATGCTTACAAAGTCAGGGACTAATCTGACATATTACTCTATTTTTATTCAATTGGATACATCTTGAGGTGTTGAGAGTGTTTAAAGAAAGGGGGTAGATGGTAAGTTGAGGGTTTGAATGGTTCAGGTATATTTTGGAATGTGAAAGGTAAAATGGAAATTTGGGATTGTAGGGGTAATTTCGTAATTTTATATAATACTATAGATAAATTATTAAATTTATTTTTTTTCCAAACATTAATTTTAAAAAAGGATAATCAAATAAATAAAATTATAATAAAATAAAATCAACACAAAGTAAACTCCTACACGTAAAGTCATAAAACACAAAGTTATAAAACATAAAGTCAACACAAAGTCAACTGAACTACTGTAGCCTTTGCCTACCCCTTCCCCTTTCACTACCCCTTCCCCTTCCCCTTACCCTACCCATAGTCGTCTGTACAACATGTGTCATCTCCTTTGTGAGAGGTGTCACAGCCAACTGATGCACCCGCCTCACCACCTCCAGATAAGGTTCCTGAAGCTGTGACAACAACGGCTCCAAGCGCTGCGATTGTTCAGCAAATCTCCGTTGAGCGCGAACCTACAAATGTAACAAAACATCGATAAGTAGATAATACTAAAATTTAATATAATATTAATATAACTTACAAGTAATGAATGAACTTACCAGCAACGTAGCTTCAGGACGATCCCCCCTGACCGAGGAGGGTAAGAGAAAAGGATGGGAAAACCTATGCAGCCAATCATAATAGTCAGGTTCACATTCACCATCATAAGTGATGTGACCTCCTCTCGTAGCGTCATCCAACAGATGGAGGTGCCACTCCGCGAAACTCTCATCAATGGCTGAAGCGAGGGGTCTTCCCACAGGTGGATTCCTCGGAATACTCTGAATGTATCCAAACTGGTGCAAAACCCTATCAGGAAGATAAGCCCTACGCATCATGCCATACCGGAGATATCCGGAATAGAAAGCTACCTCCTCAAAGGGGCGGGCATCTCGGTGATCGGGGTCAAACGGCTGCCATACAACCTGATCCGCAGTGAGCCTCTCCAGAAACATGCGATATGTGTACTCCGAGTTGCGCACGGACTGCTGAGGACTCCACTTGAAGATCCGAGGCATGGTCTCATCATAATCAGTAGAGCGTATAGCACATGGACCAATGGTTGGAAAATAATGGTCCAGTATCCATGTCTGCAAATAAACCATCAATTAATTATTTTAAATAATGAATTTAACTAAACATAAGAATTTAATAAAACAATATGAATTTAAATAAACATGATGAATATTTTTATGAATAAACATTATGAATTCATATTTGTTTACCTGCAGCAAAGACATGTAGTAGGCCAAAGAGAGCTTATTCGCCTTTCTGGCGAATGACAGGTGATCATATAAATAGGCTAGTGCACTAGCTCCCCATGCATATTGATCAACCATGGTAAGGTCCTCCAAAGCGAGGAGCAGGTGACAACCAATAGAGTTGTTCGTCTTATCTGCGAACAATGTGCTACCCACCAAGTAAAGGAGATAACATCTAGCGGCAATATCACATCGCTGCTGAATAACCGCTCTGCTGTACACCTCCTTCAGCGTGCTAAACCTTATAGCACCACACTTGATGTCCATCGCTTCTTTGGTAGCCTCGGCACGACCCATACCGAGCAACGCAGTCATCAGCTCCACTGCATCCGCCTGATTGGGTTTATCCCAACCGATCAAAAGCCCCGTCACCGGGATATGCAGGATAGACGCCACGTCATCCAGGGTGATAGTCATCTCCTCACATGGGAGATGAAACGTGTCGGTATCCTCGTACCATTTATCCACGAATGCCCCGATCAATCGCCTGTCGACTACGCTGTATGACGAAGAGATCAACGGAGCCAAGCCGGATGCCTCGACGACTGCCCGCACTTGCTGTGGCATGGCATCTAATGATAGCATATCAAATTCATGGTTGTGGCATCGGTTTAAGAGACGATCTTGCACAATTTAAATTAAGAAAAATTAGTAAAACAAATAAATAAAAATAAATATCAATTAATTAAAAAAATAGATAAAATTAAATTTAAAATAATTTTTGGTCTCGTTACGAATACTTACCCGTCCTTGCCATATTTCCTTCGCCTGGTGCTCGTCGTATGACTTCAACAACGAAGTATCCTAATGATCCTCATAGACGATCTCGGTCTGTGTATCATCAGCACCACCATCATCATCATCATCATCTGAAGAAGAAGAAGAAGGAGGAGGAGGAGGAGAAGAAGAAGAAGAAGAAGGAGAAGAAGAAGAAGAAGAAGAAGGATGAGGAGGAGGAGGAGAAGGAGAAGAAGGAACGGCATGGGAAGGTCCTTCTCGCTCCATCCGTTGCCGTCTACCCGACACTGTCAAATAATCTCTCATCATGGGCATGTCATCGTCATCCCCGTTGCCGCTGACGGTTGCGTTCTTCATCCTCGGCATCTGAAATTGCAAAATACAATGTGAAAAAAAAAGAGTAAATAGAAATCAATGTTGCTAAAATATACAATGAAAAAATAAATAAAATTAGTAATTAGTAACATAATAAATATTAAATACATTAGTAATTATTCATGTGTACCATCAAGTTAAAAATATATACTCAAGGCTTAAAAAATATAAAACTTAAAGAAAGAACAAGATAATAATTAAAAAGTTAAAATTAATTAATAATAAAATAAAATAATAAAATATTAAAAGTAAATAAATTAAAAAAATAAATTAATTAAAAATAAAAAGTTAAAATTAAATAATAATAAAATAAAATAAAAAATATTAAAAATAAATAATAAATAAATAAAATTAAAAAAATTAAAATTAAAATCAAATATTTATAACACTCGCTGATGTAACATCCTACTTTTTAGTAACTTAAAGTATAATATTTAATTATATAATGTTTATATAGAAATTTTTGCAGAGTTTCGTCTGAATTATGGACTTTTCCCAAAATAAATGTTTTGTACCTGTCAGATCCAGAACAGTTTATATCTATAAATAAAAATATGTAATTACATTATAAGTGATTGTGACATAATTTAATTTCATCAAAGGGAGGATATATAAATATCCTTCGCAATCACCAATACATTTGTTAAAAATTCTTATCAATTCCTTTTACAAAATAAGAGGTATACTTAAATAACAAGAAATTTAATTATTTCATATATCTTTATATAATGAAATTCTTTACACTATGACATCTTGGAACGGTTGCAATAATAATGCGATCCTAAGATCACAATCATTAGCATACTCTCTTCTAATGAGAGTATACCTGCCTCGGCAGGGATAATATGAGAGTCCTTCTCCAGGGTACCTAAAATGACAACTTAATAGGTGAGTAATTTGAATTTAAATTAAAGAAAGCACTTAAAAACAATAATAAGGCATAAATAAATGCATTTACATTCAATCAATCTAATACATCATTACATCATAGGATACAAATAACATTATTATATCACTAAGTATAATCACATATTCATAATTGGATGAATGCAACGTCGCTCATTTTGATTTAATCCTTGAATCCAATATTATACCTTTTCATTTCATTGCATTTACTTTATTCTTTTCATTGGATCCAATGGATTAAACCACATAGATGTATATGCAAATGTATGCTCATCTTATGCATGTACTTCTTCTTCTTTACTTTCACTTTGACTTTACTTTGCTTTGCTTTACATCACACATTTTCCTCACATCACCCTCCACTTTGGGGAAAAACCGACCGATAGTAGTGCCCCTCCAAACACATGGTTTGCACAGTACTTCACCCCTTTTTAGGGGTTCATCATACAATTTGATTTGATTACACCAAATTGGCTATAACAGGGATCACCATTGACCGGCCACGAAAAACCAAAGTAACTGACAGAATTATTATGGTTGCGTAAAACCAATCCCCAACACGGGTTGCGAACCCGTGTCCTTTGGAAGATCAAAGTTTTCCACAATAATTCTCGGCGATTGTTTCAATGGCACAATCTAGTTACTCTTACCTTCATGCTATACGAATGTTTTTCCCCTACTCCTAACGTCCACCTTTTCTCCATGTATGATGCAAGTTCTTAAGCTCTTCCTAATTGAATTTAACTTCTCTTATACTTTAGGAAATTGCAGTGATTTGTATTCAAACTCAATTAAAAATTGCTTTATCATAATTTGTAAATAACTATTTATAATTAAATTTACTAAATAATATATATATAATAGAAACATATTTACATCATTCATAGTTCAGTGCACATTATCATCCAACATCATATAAGTAAAGGCATTTGGCACACACAAATAGCACATAAGAGAATTTATATCTAAGGCATAATCACTAAGTCATGTAACTTAAATTCTCAAGCCAAATTAATCATTCATATACACTTACTTATACTCCTATTACTATAATTAAATCCTTCCCTTAATTTAAACCAAAGTACTCCCTCTTACCTTCTTGGAAAATATAGAGAAAGTGAGAGATTGAGAGACCACTACCCGCCTAGCTTTGCTTGAAGTTCCTAGCCTTTAATTCTTGCTCCTTGTCCACTCCTAAGCTTTCTTTCCAAGTTACAAGACAAGAATTTGAAGATTTGAGAAGTTAGAGTTTAGGGTTTGATTTGGGGTTTTGAGAGGATTTGGGAGAAATTGTGATTTTAGGGGTGAAAATTGGTAGGGAATTGATATGGAGTTAGTATATGATGATTATTTGATGGAGTTTGATGTTGATTTGTTGATTGGAATGGATTAGGGTTTGAGAGAGAAAGAGTTCGAGCATGGAGGAGAGAAAAATGGTGTGTTGAATGGCTCATTTTCGTATTTATTATTTTGCTGATCTGACAGAAATACTCGATTCTTTTTGAAAAGACTCTAGTCTTTTTATCCAAAATACTCGAGTCTTTCTTGAAAGACTCTAGTCTTTTGCCCAGTTCTCATATATTCATTTCCTTTCCCCTTCAAACTTCCATAACTTCTTCGTTAACCGTTGGATCTTGCTCAAATTTGAAAGCAAGCTTCCTAATATTCTTATCTTCATATCCAACGGTGGAATTCATGTTTTGAGTTGTCAATCTTTTATTTTTAATTTCTTATTATTATTATTATTATTATTATTTAACTATTAATAAAATTTGGGGTGTTACACGAGCATCACATTCTAATGCCTTCTAATTGCTCTTAAACTATTTCTATATATTCTATACATCCTAAACACTAAATTACCAAATTCTAACATTTCTACGCTTATATAAAACTCAGGATGTTACAGCTGACTCCCAAGCATAATATTTAATTATTTAAATTAAGTAATATTTATCCTATTCCTTTTTCAGATCAAGATTATAATCCTCTTAATTTTTTCTGATCTATAATATTTAATTATTTAAATTAAGTAATATTTATTCTTTTCATTTTTCAGATCAAGATTATAATCCTCTTAATCTTTTCTGATCTATAATATTTAATTATTTAAATTAAGTAATATTTATCCTAATCCTTTTTCAGATCAATATTATAATCCTCTTAATTTTTTGTGATCTATAATATTTAATTATTTAAATTAAGTAATATTTATCCTATTCCTTTTTTAGATAACATTATAATCCTCTTAATCTTTCCTGATCTATAATATTTAATTATTTAAATTAAGTAATATTTATCCTATTCCTTTTTCAGATCCTCTTAATATTTCCTGATCTCAACATCAACAAATTCAAAACAGCAACGTCTTGATATTTTTATAAATAGTATTTTTATAAAATATTATATACATAAATTTTATATAAGTTTAAATAATTATTTTTATAAATATTATTATAATTTTAAAAACATTAAATAATTAAAAATAACACCCTCGCTGAGGGCGTAGCGAGAGCATGAATTTGTTCTCTCGCTGCACCCTCAGCGAGGATTACTAAGCGAGCAAACCCTATCAATGGCTTTCCAGTATATACCAGCACAGACACGATTTAAAATTACAAAAATCAAACAAAAATTCAATAAACATATCCTAAACACTAAACAACAAAAATCTATAACTATTAATCAATAAATCTAAGATTTCTAAACACATTCTACAATTAAATGAAAAAACGAAAATTAAAAAAAATATAACAAAACAGTTGTAGTTGCAGAGAGAGAAGCAGAGTAATGAGAAGGATGGAACACACTAACTTTTGTGTTTGTTCTTGTGTCTCTCTACTTCCCTGTGATTGCTTTGTGGAGGAGAGTAAAAACGTGGAGGAGAGGAGGGAGTAAAAACGTGGAGGAGGAAAAGAAAGTGTCTTTGTGGAGCAGTGGTATTGAGGCAGTAAAAAGAGGGGTGAGATGTGAAAAGGAGTATTTATTAAGATTGATGTGGAAAGGTGAGAGATGTAATTTGAATTTCAAATTTCAAAATGAGTGGAAGAATGGGAAGGATAAGGAAGGAATGAGAAGGGGTTATTTTAGGATTATTTAAAATTTGTAAGGTTATTTTGGGATATTCATTTAAAAAAGGGGGTTAACTAATTTACGGGGTGAGTCAAAAAACTAGAACCCATTTCTTTGGTTAAAAGACAGGTTTTCTTTTCTTCTTTCTCGTCCTTTTTTTTTTCTTTTTCATCTTCTCAATTAGGCTCGGCTCAGGTAGGGTAATAGAGTCGATCATCCTAAACCCAAAAATTTTAGGGGTCCAAAATTTTTTTTCATGTAGAAGAATATTATTATATAGATATACTAATTGCAATAAATAGTACTTCCACTGTTCTCAAATATATATATTAAAAAAAGACACTTTATTAGTGGTTTTAAATATAAGTAAAAATTAACCAACTTTTTATTTCTCAATACAATCATTCCTAAAATATCTCAATAAAATGATTATATCATTTCATTCCTAATACATATTTCTTAAAATAGTCTATTTTTTTTACGAATTCGAGAAAACTAAATATACTCAACTAACTTTTTTTTTAATAAATGTGAATTTAGATTTTTTTTTCTTTTATGTGAGATTGGATGGAGTATAATATGTCCTGTGGTGTAGTGGCTACCACTCGGCCAATTAGTTACATTCTGATTCAAGAGGTTTAGCGTTCAATTCTCTTCTCTTTCATTTTTGTTCTATTTTTTGTTTTGTAGCATAAGTATATTTTTTTTGTTTCAGGATTTTTTTGAAAAATTTGGATAAAATAAGAAATTTTATTAATATTGTTGGTGTAATTGAAAATGAATACTCTCTCTGATCTTGTTCATTAGCAAAAATAACTACCGACACAGGTATTAATAAAAAATAGTTAGATGCATTTAATTTTCTCAAAATCATAAAAAAAAAAGTAGACTAGTTTAGTAAACTTGTATTGAGAATGAAACAAAATTAAATGATTCAACCACTTTATAAGGATATTTTAGGAATGATTGTAGTGAGAATAGAAAGTTAGTTAGTTTTTGCTTATATTTAATACCACTAATGAAGTGTCTTTTTTGCTTATAATTAAGATCAGAGGAGTATTTGTTAATTTTTTTTTTCAAATTGATAATTGATATGAAACTTTATAAATAAAATCCAAAAAAGTTCATAAATTGTTTTCAATTGCTAGCTCGAACCTTCTTTTATAATTTTTTTTCCAAGTTCTAAATTGTTTTTTTACCACCACTAAATAATGCTTCTTTCGGTCTTTTATATAAGATATTTTGATTTTTTTTTCTTCGTATTTACATGCAATATCATATTTCAATTTTTAATGGTAATTAAATTTTCTTTTTCACACACATCCTTTTTTATTCAACACTTTTTAGAATCTTAATAATAATTATGGGGATATTTTTGAAAAAACATATCAAATGTTGATATTTCGAATGTAACTAATAAACTAATGAACTTTCTTGATATCTTTAATTTCTTTTTAATAACTCATCAGTTGAATTAATTATTAATAATTCTAATTGTTTCGGATATACATTGAATATGCTTATTGTTGTTTTGGAATTGAACATGAATACACTATTTTTTTAATTCATTTTTTAATTTAATTTTTATTAAACTAAAGAACCTACGCATATTTTCTCGTCCTATAGCCTAATACATATTAACACCGAGCCTGTTGGGAAGAATATTCATTAGTCACTCGTTAGTCTTCTCTTTTTTTTTTGGGCTATGGGAATCAAAGAACATGTGACAAGGGGAATTTTAATAAGAATTTAAAAAATAAATAGTCAAGGTTTACAGGCATAACATATTAGCATCGTCAAATCATGGTCATGGCGCAGCTAATAGAAGATGTGCGAGTAGGGTCATGACAAATAAGGGCAAGTGAAAGAAGCAGCAGAATGATGGCAAAAGAGAATGAGACACTGAGAGTTGCAAAGGAGAAAAAAAAAGAAAGAAGAAGAAGAAAGAAGAAGCAATTGCAAAATACATAGCAATTAATGATCCATTTTATAAATAAAATGAAACTGCCAAAATCCGGTTAAAAGTGGTTCCTACTGGTCCAAACTAATGACCAGTATGTATGTTGACCCTTTCCTTCAAAAATATTAGAAAATGATCTGAACATGCCTCGAAATTCTACCTAAGATCATTGAGTCCTTGTCTCCTTGATAAGTATGCAAATGAATCAAATGTTTTGAGAAAGCCACCCCTGAAAAGAAGAGAACAGATGGGGGAAGGCTCCCGTGCGTGGTTAATAAAATCATGCATCGGTGCATAGTTTAATTTTTTTTTTGTTTTTTAAATTTTTTTAATACAGATTTATTCAGAATATTTTTTAATACAAGTTTGTATATAGATTTATTAGAATCTGTAAATTTTGAATACAGTTTTACTCAATACAATTTTTTAAGAACACAGAGTAAAAAAAATAAATCCAAATTATAAAAATCACTTCATATCCGTAAAAAATAAAACACTTAGAATATTTTTTAATTGATTAAATTTAAAAAAATAAATAAAAAACCCAAAAATAAAAACATTCACTGAACGCATGCTATATTTTTTATGCACCGGAGCCACCGCCCGAAAAGATATTATAAACCACTACTAATGAAATGCAGAAACCAAGTTTCCTCACAGCACATACCAATAAAATTTCCATCTGGACTCCATGGTACGCGATTGACGGATACAGATAGATGAATCCTTCACATGATCAGCATTATGATAATCCATCATTCCATGAGCATTAGAAGAGACTACGAGAAATTGATGATACACACTTTCTTTTGCAGTTGTTAGATGATGCACCACTCGACACGTGGATGGCGTATTCATGCAGAACTCTTGATAAGTGGATGATATATGTAAACAAATGCATATGTTCAATTCATAAACTTGGCTATAATATGCCGGAATATCAACAATATATCAAAAGCTATTAAGTATATGTCTCCACACTGGAACGTCGGAAACTAATAAATTTTTTTTACCGACACATATTTTATCATTTTACACTTTCGATATAGATGAGGTGAAATATATAAATTTTTAATAGAGGTGTGTCAAAAGTGTAGTTTTTGAAATTTTCAACATTTCAAAGTCGAAAACTATTTGATACTGAATATTTTGAACATTTTCGAAAAAAAAAATGAGAATAAAAAATTCAATAACAAGAGTTAAAAATTAAAACTCTAAAAAGTAAGTGAGACTGATAGTTACTAACACAGTTATTTATTTGTACCCTAATATCTCGGCCATATTCGCTATTAGGCCCATATAGTACTACTGGAATTTTTTATTTTTTTAATATATATATATATATATATATATATATATATATAAATGTATACCATCAGACTTTTTAACTTGAACAGTTAATTCGATTAAATCTTTATATGAAACATTTTCTGCCTTAGCTTGATGTCCGGCTGATTCTAACAACACTCCAATACTGCATGGAATGCAATAAAAATCATTATATTTTTTAAAATTTATTTATGTTCTGTTGTTTTTAAACTTGCTATACTCTTTAGTGAAACTTTGACCAATATGTACCACCGCATAATTTTCAACTCTATCAACTTTTCATTATTTTTGTTGTGTTGAAAGTCATTTAATGCCTGGTTTTAGATCTTCCTTTTAACAAAGACTTGAATTTGAAGAATGTCATAAAATATATCTGACATGAATTTTTTTCTGAACGTTGGTAGGTCAAGAATGGGGAGCTTGTGGGATGCATTATATGCATCGGAGGTCTGGTTATTTCTTCCCAAGAGTTTTTGTCAGTGCTTCAGATAAATTAGAACAACTTCACATCTGTATGGCTATTTGATTTGTCAAATCGTAGTCTCCACAATCAGTTTCTTGTCTATGTACGTTAATATTTTAACAACTTATATACGAAGAAAAGCAATTAAAATAAAAAGGAATCCCTTCAAAATAGGAATTTTTTATTAAAAGATGTTCTTTTTTTTTTTACATGGGAGGTCTGGGACTAGAACCCATGACCTGGGGAGGGGGGAAATCCTAAATGTCCCTGCAGCCACCAACTGGACTGTCTTACGCGGATTTATTAACAGATGTTCTAAACAAGAAAATCCCAATACAAAGAAAAAGCAACAAAAAGCAGCATCAAGAGAACTATATGTTCCCCTTTTAACATATTTTTAGTCCACTAATCCTTTATCATTACCTCATTAATCATTGCCCTCCCATCTAATTTCTTATTTATGTATATGTTGGCATAATCGCCGATCTTGACTTTTTTTATGACTTGGGCTTTGTTGAACGTATTATATGACTAAGGGGCATGCACATCCTTCTGCGGGAGCAAACCTGTTACATGAGTAATTCTTAACTTGCTCTTATTTGTCATTACTCTATGTTCTATGCTCTTGTATCTCCCTTTGCTCCATATCTGCAATAATAGTGAAAGCTAAAATTAAAGAAAAAAATTTGAACATAAATTAGCTTCAGTATTTAATAAGAACTCTTAAAAGAACAACTCAAAATTCATATATTGTGTCCATTACTATTACTAAATTAAAAGATCAAACTTTGTTAATGCATGCACTTAAATAATGTAATGTTGCCTCTTTAAAAAAAATACACATGTCTAATATAATTTTTTTTTTACACACCAAGGGTATTCCCCAGCCGACAGCCGAAGACTAATCCCCTCCAAGGCGTAGAGATCACCAAAGTAGGTTTTGTCTCTACCAACAAAGTCTTTTCTATGCCCACGCAGGGATCGAACCCCTGACATCATGCTTAAGGAACCCAGCCATCTACCAACTGTGCTGGACTTTGTTGGTATGTCTAATATAATATAATTTAGATATTGCAAATAGGTAAATATAGAATACGTAGTATAAAAAAAAATTAATAAGTATGCACTAACGGTGTAAAATTTTTTACACCATCAGTTCATCACCCATCATTCATTTGTATTACTTTTATTTAAAAATTGACTACCATAAACACATGAATAGTAGATGTTCCACTAATGGTGTAAAAAACCTTTACACTATCCATGCACTATCTATATTTTTTCATTAAAAAAAAAGTTAAAATGTGTCCCACTTTGGCCAAGTAAGATTGTAACCAGTACTTTAATTTTTAATCTTTAAACCTTCTATATTTCATGTGTTATCTTTTATTTATTGCGGAAAAATTAATGGTAAGTATGTACCTCAATCAAGTCTCCAACATTAACAATTAGAGCATTTGATACTGGATTCACGGGTACCCAACCTCCAAGGTGATTAATTTGCAATTCACTTACATCAATTTGATCTTGCATAACCAAGGTTATGGTGTTCGAGTCATAGTGTCGATTCATACCTAATACTTGGTTAGGCTTGTGGCAAGGAGGATAATAGTTCACATCCAAAAAAGAAGCTATTTCTTCATGTAATTCAAATAGAACATCTTTCTGCAACCCCAAATTCACAAACAAATAATTGAGGAGCTCCAAACCGATTTGAGTTACTCCACTTGAATATTCCTCTATTATATTCCTACATTTGTGTTCATGAATTCCATTAATTAATAGAGATGTTCATAAATTCCATGATGATTAGGACATTTGATAAATGTGTTGATTTGCATATAATTTGTTGTGATTTTTTTTTCCTCTCAATATGTTATTTATCTTTCGATTATTATTAGTACTAATAATTTCTTTCTCCTACTAATGAAATCAGTCAAAGTATTAAATAAGTGTAAATTTCAAAAATAGACATCAGTACTCTCTTAAACTTATAAATGTAACAGAAAAATAGAAACACATATTATTTGCAAATGAAATATAAAGAGGAAATATAAAGTTTTTAATTGTGGTGGATCGCCTACTTGAAGCCCACTGGATTTCTTGGCCAAACTAAAGGTTTTATTTGTCGGGTAGGCTGAGTGAATAATATCAACGCATCTGACCAGTCAAGCTTTTGATCATTAGGTTGCACTTGAATATGCCCATAACCTTGCATGTCTTCTTGCATCGCATATTTTTCCTTTTCTTCTAAGGGAAGATTGAAAAACTCAATTGTTGTGTCCTTCATTCTATGCATTAGTTCTTCTACACCATGATTCACTAACTGCAAAAGTAATTCCAATATCCAGTATTTAGTGAAAACCAACCAAACATGCATGTAACTTGCTTTTGAAAACATATCAATGCATTATCCTATAGAGAGACATGCATGTTTTTATATATATATATATATATATATATATATATATATATATATATATATTTTTAGGGTGAGACATGCATGGTTGGTACTCCATAATGACTTATTTTTATTTATAACAAACTATCGATAACTTTAGTTATTTCTTTGTATTTTGAAATTTTTTTTTTTGTATATTCATGTATACATAAAAATAAAAAGAAAGATAAAGATAATTTCATTAGTCGTTATAAAAGAAAATTGAATTGCGAAATTTTTACTTTCAAATATCAAAAGTCCAAGAAAATTCAATATGTGAATAAAGGTATATGAGTAGTCATCACTATTTAAATTATATTAATACGGCATATAACGAATCCAATAGTACATGATTCATAGTTTTGTTGATGAGCTATTTTAGTAACTATGTTTGGAAATATGAAATAGTAATATTGGTTACTAATATTTTTATTTTATTGTAGAAGTTTGTTGTCTCTTTGAATTGGTTTTCTCTTACGTATGTATTTTATTTGGCATACTAACAATTTCCGTCTCTCGAGTTATATTCATGTGTGAATTTTTTTGTCTCCAAATTTTTTCTGACAATTTTGGTGCTCAATTCTACGTTCGTCAACTAAAAAAGTGGCATACATGGCAGTTGATTAGCATAACCACGTCACCCATGTTTGGATATTTAGACCATTTTAATTGACGAAGTTTGTTATTATTATTATTATTATTATTATTATTATTATTATTATTATTTTAAATTGACGAAGTTTGTTAATTACACTGCTCCCTCTGTTTATATGTAGTGTTCATATTTCATATTAATGTTTTATATGTAGAGTTTTTGAATCATATTTCATATGTATTATTCTTTTACAAAATCAATACATAATTAATGTTATTTCTTGCAATACAGCCTTATTTATTACATTTCTCTTTTTCACTTCCAATATCTTTCTCTCTTCAATAATGATTATACAAAGACATTATAGTCGAAGTACACCAAATTTTTACATCATTTAACAGTTCCTTAATACTTATGCATAATCTTAAATCACATTATATATAAAACGGAGGGAGTATTTCAATTAGGTTAATTTGTGCTTATCATGTTGTGCGTACGACAATTCATACCCACTTGAGAGAGTTCTAAATTTTATTTATGAGTAATATGTCAGATTGATCTTTGATTTTGTGGGTATCGGCCAAATTAGTACTTGAGATTATCGAAATTTCAAATTAGTCACCGAGATATGAACGCATAAGTTATATTAGTCCGTGACGTTAATGATTCATAAAGTCAGGGACTAATTTGACCGATTTCGACAATCTTAGGGACAAATTTGATTGATACTCAACGGTCTTTGTTTATTTTTTTTTTTTACCAAAATGGCGTCATTTTAGTAATTCTGGTAGTCTACGTTAAGAACCACTGATGATCATTAACGTCAAGGACTAATATGACTGAAGTGTTTCTATCTCAGTGATCAATTTGAAATTTCGAAAATTACATACACTAAATTGATTGGTTTTTACAAAGTCATATTAGTCCTTGATCAGGGACTAATATGACATATTGCTCATTTATTTATTAATCAAATACATTTCACTTTAGGAAAAAAAACATGACACACTAAATTTAAATAATTGAAAAAGTTTGAGAACCGAAATAAAAAAAAAGATAGAGGAAAGAAATACAGACATAGAACAAAAGTGAAGGGAAAAAAATTACATTTAAGCTTTTTAATTATAATTATAATTTTATATTCTACTTTAGTTTAATATTTTTATTTGTATACCCATGTATTTAAAATACAATGATGTTATCTGAATATCTAGATTTATTGACATCTGGATCTAACATCTTATTTATTTTATATATGCATTTTTATTGTTTTTCCATATAAGATAAATCAGATATTAAATTCAGATGTCAAATCTAGATATTCACATAACATTACTCTTAAAAATACTACATGAAAGCTAATAAAAAATCTATATTTTGATAAACATAAAACGTTTTTATGACAATTTTGTTGGATAAAAACTACCTGAAAAAACCCCACTCTTTGCACGCATTATCCAATTTCAATAGCTCCTCCGTGTTTCCATTTTTAAGCAATGCAAAATCAATGATAGGGATAAGAGGTGAAAGATTGTGCATGATTTTATCTTCTTCCATTTCTTCAGGACTCCTTATGTATCTTTCAGGAACTAGCAAAGGGTGTTTCTTAACCATTTCTTGAACGTTTGGTACCCACAATGATGGACCAATTTTGGGTCGTTCCTCAATCTCAATCGGAGCCGAAACATTTTCGTTTAGACTCATCTTTGCTGTACATATAAGATTGGTTAATTAGCTTTGAGGTTTGAATCATTTTAATGTATCACTACATTATGCTTATATATGTGTGTATGTAGAGCATTAAAAAGTTGCAATAAAACTAAAGAGTAATTCAAATCAAAATTTCCTTAATACACATGAAGGTAATTGAATTAGTTGGTGCATAATTTTGCATCTTATAAGAAGATTTGTACGGAGAAGAGTAAAGTCAACGTGTCCTTTCTCTTTATATAGGCAAATATGTTGTCACCAAGATTTGAACCTTGGTTTCAAGGTTTCATGTCTCGCAGCTCTAAGCTGAGCTAATTCTTGGAGACAAAGTCAACATGTCCTTGACAAATTACTTGTCTTTAGGACATGCGACGATTGTTCTTCACGTTTATTGAACAAGAATAATGAATCAGGCCAGAACAACAACAACAACAAAGGGCAATTTACTTAAGTTAGTTAGATTTGAATTCGAAGTCATGGATGAGTGCGTAGCAGAGCTCTATAATTAGAGCTAGCTCCAATACCATATAAGAATTCTAAAAGTGAAGTGAATTAAACAAAGTAGAATGATGATGCAGATTTCTAGAGAAATATGCAAAGAGAGTATTGTGAGAGGAGAAATGAGAGAAATTGGTGAAAGTAAGAAAATGATTACTATGTTATATATTGGCCATACATGACAAAAAGAAGTATATATACAATGCTGGAACTCCGACTAGCACCCATATAAATTGGTGTCAAAGCTAACAAACTAACTATCAATTAATGAACTAACTATCTATCTATATAACCGGTTATTCAAGTTACTTAGTTAGTTATTGATAATATAAGACCTATGAATATTAGGAAGGGAGGTAGTAGCTTCAAACACTGAACAAGCAAATTAAGTGTGCTTCTTGATGTATTTTTTATTGTATTTTTTCTACTCACAGGTTCTATGCCTTATACACTCGTGTTTTTGTTAATAAATTTTTTTGTCTAATAAATTGATGTATTCAGTCTGACCTCCCTACTTTGCAGATCTCACCATCAGATCAGCTCCTTACAAAAAGCGAAATTAACAAGCCCATTATATTGATTATTGCTGGGTATGTTCCTTCCTTCAGCTAAAAGAGATAAAACTGATAAATCACACATTTGTTTTGTACTATATTTTTATCATACTTATGTGTTGTTACTGCTCTGATCTTACACTACTTAGCAAAATGAATTATGTTTAATATGCTCCTTTCAACTATAGTTTAGGGCCTCTTAGCGTTTTTTTTTTTTTTTTTTTACTTTACTTTTGTTAATATTTTTGTTAATTTCCAAAAAAGAGAAAAAAAGCAATAATGGAGTTACCTGGAAAAGAGAAACAGGGGGACGTTGGAAGATCCTAGGATGTGTTTAGATAACAGAAATGAAGGAGGAGAAAGAGCTTTTAGAGCTCCTATGTTGCTGCAAATTAAAGGATGAATGAGACTGTGTGTGCCACTGAGCTTTTATAGCTGTTAAGTTGCTGTGCTCCAAAAACCCAACTTGACTTGAATTATTATGCCCCATTTTCTTTCCGGATTAGTCGTATTTTTTATATCTTGTGTTATAATGGAAAGAATTTTATTTAATAAATAAAATTAAAAAAAATTCTATAAATCACTCCTACATTTTCATTTTATGTTATTTTAATCGATGATTAAGGATAAAAAGTTAAAATAAGACAAATATATATTAGAAAATCAACCCTACTATTTTTTTTATGTTATAAATGTGTCTTTTTACAATATAAATATACACCCTCTGATCTTTATTAATATAAGCCATTTTCAAAGAAATTCACAAGAATTAAGAAATTTAGTTAACATTTTCAGTGGTATTAGAGTTGTCAACATTTAGTATAATTACTATTATTAAAATTCTAAAAAATGTTGAGTAAATAAAAATTTCACGAAATAAAAAATTTAATGTCATAGGAAATTAAAAAAAAATAAATAAGATAATAAAAAAAATTTAATGCAAAGGATGAATATAATGAGACTGTGTGTGCCACTGAGCTTTTATAGCTGTTAAGTTGCTGTGCTCCAAAAACCCAACTTGACTCGAATTATTATGCCCCATTTTCTTTCTGGATTAGTCGTATTTTTTTTATATCTTTTGTTATAATGGAAAGAATTTTATTTAATAAATAAAATAAAAAAAATTCTATAAATCACTCCTACATTTTCATTTTATGTTATTTTAATCGATGATTAAGGATAAAAAGTTAAAATAAGACAAATATATATTAGAAAATCAACCCTACTAATTTTTTATGTTATAAATGTGTCTTTTTACAATATAAATATACACCCTCTCGTCTTTATTAATATAAGCCCTTTTCAAAAAAATTTCACAAGAATTAAGAAATTTAGTTAACATTTTCAGTGGTATTGGAGTTGTCAACATGTAGTATAATTTTCATAATTACTTGTATAATTATTATTAAAATTCTAAAAAATGTTGAGTAAATAAAAATTTCAAGAAATAAAAAATTTAATGTGATAAGAAATAAAAAAAAATAATAAAAAGAGTTCCCAAGAGGGACTTATATTTTGGAGGGAGTACTTGTTAGCAAAAAACTTTCCCCATGTATTGCATGCAAAGATTAAGCAAAGAAATATCAAAGTTATATTTTTTAATTTTTTTTAATCAAATCTTAAAATTAATGATAATAGACTTAATAAAATAGTTTTACATTAAAAAAATAAAAATTTAATATTTTAAAAAAACTTCATTTAATTTTCTAATATATATATTTTTACTCCTTTTACCTTTTATTTTTGGCCCTTAGGACCAAGGTTAAACAAACCCATATTTTTTTATTAACCAAAAATATTTATAACTAATAGATGAGTATAATGGATAACTGAAACCAATTACTAGAAAACAACCTTGCATAATAGAGAAAAAAAGCAAATGCTAGCAAGTCTTAGTGCACTTGTTAAAAAACCAAACATAGTAAAATTTATGGAAAAATGTGATTTTTTCTATTTTCGAGACATGAAAGAATGTACACTTATGACTGTTTCCCAATACATATTAGAATCTTTAACAAATACCCTTAGCAAGACACACAGAGAAAAAGAGATTTATAAATGACTTACTCCATCCGTTTCATATGTAATGTTTATAGAGTTTTTGTCTTATGTTTCATATGTATTGTTTTTTTACAAAATCCAATATATAATTAATGTTATTTTTCCAAACACACCCCTATTTATCACACTCTCTTTCTCACTTTCAATATATTTCTCTTTCTCTCTTCAATAATGATTAAATAGGAGCATTGTAGTCAAAATATTCCAAATTCTCACCTCATTTAATCATTTCTTAAAACCCGTCTATAATCTTAAAATACACTACTTATGAAATGGAGAGAGTAAAACTTATGCAAAAAAAAAAAAAAGAAATACTTTCCTTCCGGGAAGAGAAAATCAGTCTCAAAAGAAGACATTAATGAGACTCGATACAATAAATCAACAATTCACAGCTAACCCTAATTAAAGATGATAAAACTTCTCAACAACGAAATAGGCAGGAAACAACCAATCAAAAATGTCACAGCTATTTGGAGCAGAAAAGATATATAATTGGAGCAGAAAACGTCACAGCCACCTAGAATCAAAATTTTATGTCTCAAACTATGTCTCAAACCTTCGCACATATTTTAATAAATTGAAAATTAACTTCTCAACTGTTATGACATTTTTGTAATATTTAATTAAATATAATTGACTGAGCACAGAATTTATGACATAATTTGGGACAGAGGAACCAAATTCCCTTATTTTTCTACTCTTTGGTCAGTATCACAGGTATCCCAAGAGTATCTTTAATACCAAAGAACCCTTGAAACTAATCATGCACGAGGTTGCGTTCCTATGTCTCTCCCAGCGGAATGTGTTAACTGGGGATCGAACCTAAAACTTCTCAATAACGAAAGAAATATGAAACAACCATCCAATGATCCAAGTTATAAGATATAGGACCACAAACCTTGTCAATAGATCGTTATTGAAAGGGGGTGGGGTCTTGCGTAAAGCCACTATATTTGGTTCCAATTTAACCACGTGAATATTCTGCCGTTCCTTTTTAACAGTTCTTTTTTTAGAAGTTTTTTTTTATTTATTATTTTGATGATTTTAAGAGTATAATAAATAATACTATTTTTCATGTTTGCCTCTATTTAACATGGTATTGATTAACGTAAGTAGGAGAGTAAAAGTAATTATTACAGAGAGAGTAAAGGTATAATGAGCAAAAACATAATTAATGTATTGAAAATTCAAGTAATGATTGTATTTGTTAAAATGTGTGTTTTGTTTGAAACATGACAGATAAATAATAACGTTGGGAGTAGTAACTACCCACAAGACACGCAAACAAATGAGTCGTAGACAATATCTCATAGACTACCCGCCCATCCACACATATATATGTACCATTCAAAGATTATCACGTTCAAAAATTTCACTGGACTGTGTTACATTCATAAGTTTGCCTGCGTTATGTTGATCATTGTCGTGATGTTGTTTGCCTCTGTTATCAGAGATGAAGTAGGAATGTGGGATACGGGAGTGAGTCTTGTAATAATAAACCATTCACTAACGCAGCTTACAAATTCGCACGTTGATTTTTTCTCTTGGGAGTTGGATGTTATCTGATTTATGAAAAATTATTACATATATATGCATGATTCAAGATCAATGATATCATCAATTCTATCCGGATCATTAATGTAAAACATTTTTATACAAATTATCTTGAAATATTTTAAATTATGAGTGTGGATGAAATTGAGACTACTCTTGATTTATTAATTTCCATATTGTTGGCTGGCAACTTTAATTTGGATTGTACTATTTTCTCGAGTTTTACAATTGCAAGAAACTGGTCATTGTTACTCAAACAAAGATAAGACATGTAACCAAATTAAAAGAGAAATCAAGGTAAGATATATGAATTAGGAATAAAAAACAGAGAAAATGGAGAATATATCGATAGTGTAAAGGTTTTTTATATGCATCATCCATCATTCATCCGTTTATGGTCGTGGACTTTTAAATTAAAGTAATACAAATGAATGGTAGATGATGAACTGATGGTATAAAAAACTTTACACAGTAAATACATACTCATTAATCTCTAAAAAAACAAGGCGTCGGGCTAATTTGGTAAACGAAGAATGAGTATCTTGCATGTAACTTGCAAACGTCAATGTGATGGGATGTCAACTAAAAAATGGGTAAGTTTCCCACTTGCAAATGTGAAAGTGATGGATAGTTTCTATTATTGGTTATATGCAAAGTTAGTTTCAATGATTGACTTTTTTTTTTCCATCTACGTACCCTTCAGCCGATAGTCGAAAACTAATTCCCTTAGAAATCACCGAAGTGAGTTTTGGCTTTACCAAAAAAATTTTTCCAATGATTGATTTTTTAATAGAGTTAATTTGATTTTTAAAGATTATATTGTCACCAGTTTAGCTTTTTAAAAATATTTATTATTGTTATTATAGTTTCTCAAAAGTCAATTATGTTATTAATTTAGTTTTTTTAAAAATATTTTTTACTAATATAATTTTTCGAAGATTAACTATGTCATCAATTTAGTGCTTTAAAAATATTTGTTACTAATGTAATTCTTCCTATGTCAATTGTATTATCACGTTAGTCTATCCATATTATTTCATGCTTATGTCGCATGTTAAATAAAAAAATTGAAAAGTAAAATTCCAAAATTAAAACAAATGAATAAACATAATTGAAAAGGAAATTAAAAAAAACAAATATCGACAACACACAACCTTATCTTCTAACCGGGGATGACAATGGGGCGTGGAATGTGTCGGGGGAGTACTGTCCTGTTCCCACTGCTTTTAATTTTATTTCTCAAATATTTCATAATAAGTTTATATTAAGTAAAACAATGAAATTGAAATAACAATAAAGAAACGTAACTCAAATAATATCTTTAAAATCAAATGAACAAATAAAATATCAAGATCAAAACGTCAAATTCAATCATTCTAATTAATTTAATCATATAATATAAATATGAAATTAAAAATAAACTTATTAATGTCATATATTTTTATATATAATAGTTTTTTTTTGGGAGAAATTTTCTTTTCCAACCTCATTCCACGGGGACCCTTAAACATAGGTGCAAGTTGTCATCTTTGCTTTTAAATTTCAAGTGCTGTAAATAGGTGTTGGGTATTTTGCCTTAAATACCAAAGTGGTCCCGCTGACCTCTTTGAAATTAGAAACGATATTTTATTTTTTTGGTTTTGGTCTTCGTTTTTTTATTATGTTTTGAAAAACGTGTTAGAATATTTTGATTTATATTCATATTTGTTTTTACCTGATTGATTCTGATTTATTTTCTGGAATTCGAATTTGATATTATTTTTGAAAATACTCCTTTTATTTGAATTTTAAATCTTTTGATTTGTTTGTGATTTTCAAAAATATTCTTATGCTTCTTATTTCAGAATCAAAATTCACTTTTAAAAATAACTCACTTCTACATTCTTCTTGTAGTGTCCTGGAACACTAGATGTCCTTAACCCTCTAAGTTCTCAAGACTATAGAATCAGGAGCCCTAGAGAGGATCAAGAGTTAATGTGTGACTTATGGTATTTCCGCAGTTCCAGTTGGGAAAAGCAGGTTTTCCCTAGTCAACGTGTGTGTGCAGAGTGTCAACTTAGGGATGAGAGTATGTACCTGAAACCCTAGCTGTAATGAGCTATTTATAAGGTTTGGAGGAGGCTGATATGGGCCATCTGGGCCCAGTATCAGGGTTGAGCTGAACCAGGATTCTATGAGATAATATCGGAGGATTATGCTTAGAATCCGGATAGGATCAGCTGAAGATCTCATGTCTAGGCTGTTGCGAGTATCCAGGAGAGATTTGCGGAAGGGATAAGAAGCCTCGGTGGGTTTGAACTTATCCGCTTGCCGACGGTATGTCTCGGCCTAGAATCTCAAGCCTGATGGATTGAGGACCGATGATGAGGCTCGGTTCCATCAAGTCCGAGCCTGGTCCTTTGGGGATGCTCGGAGCCCATGAGTCCGAGCGAGGGACGTTTATGCTAAGTGAACCGAGGGAAGTACCCTTAGAAGATTCTTTTGACAAGGCTTAGATCCGTATCAGGTCGGCAGACCCTACAAGCCCCCCAGCTCGTAAGACTTTGAGAATTCTGTGACAAGGTAGCAAGTGTTTAGGGTTGACTTTTTCGGATGCCTCGTTCCGGGAGTATGTGGCAGTTGTAACCAGGTAGCCCGTTCGAGGTGACGTTCTGGGTTCTCTAGGTACGGCGCGTTCCCTTGTAAATTGTGCCAAATCATTTCGAATTTTGAAATATGAAAAAGTGCCTTTTTGGTAACTGCCACGTCTCATCACCGTGTGGTTGAGTGGTGTAATGGGCTTTTGATCCACACAGGCCCATACGTGCATCGTGGGGAAACCGAAAGGTTTTAGGGGTTTCTTTCAAATCCCTTACACCCCACACTCACTTTTCATTCGTCTTATCAGATTCACACCAAAAGCTCCCAAACTCTCAAACTTGCTCCCCCACTACTTTGTTACTCCCAGGAAACCAGAAACTCACTCCCTTCTCAAGCTTACTTCCGCCACTACCTTCGCATCGCTTCCAGTTTTCCAGAGACTCAGAATCAAAAACAGGTAGTCTTTCTTCTTCTAACTCAAGTACTCTATTTCTGGTTCTGCTCTTTTCTATTTTTTGAAAGGGTTTCGCATTTCTGGGTTTTGCAGGGATTTTGGGGTTTTTTGTTCTGGGTAGTGTAGTGTTTAAGGGTTTGGATTTCTGAATCATGAGAGGTTGGAGGGAGTTAAGGAGAATTTATCATGAACTTTGTAGGAAATTAGGAGAGGAGCCTTCTAGTGATAGTGATTCGGATTTTTCTGGGGATTTTGGGGATTCTGGGAGTAGTGATGACGCAGTAGCTCCTTCCTCTCCCCCATCAGCCAGGGATCCACCGTGACAAAACCGTTAGCTGTAGAACACCCCTCGGACCCCGCTGAAGAAAGCAAGTGGCTGTTGGCTTATAGGTTTGCTGAACGGAGAGCTCAGGTTAGGGTTAGTCCCGAGCGCAACATAGTGGAAGAAGAGCCTTTGGGAAATCCGAGGAAAGAGGGGGGAAAAAGTCCAAGGCTCGGCCTTAACTTTAAAATTAAAACATCTGCTTTAAAAAATCATAACGCCGAGCCTTTTACTTTTTCCCCAGATATGGTGGAGCGCAGGTGTGAGACCAATCCTGAAGAATATCCCTTGCCGCCAAATCATGCACAGTATGATGAAGTCTTTGATCGGGAGGTGCTTGGAACAAGGCCTTCATTGCTGACGAGGAACAGTTTGAACCATCTTCGTCCACTTCTCACACCTCCGAGAGAAGATGGGAATGCCTCAGACTTCGTACTAAGGCATATGGGCATAGACGACCGGATATGCCTCCAAATACCGGAAAATCGGCAGCTTTTCTATTTCTACGAGGAGATAGCCACTAAGGTCGGAGTCCGCATGCCCTTTTCCACCCTCGAGATAGAGGTCCTGAAGCACTTAAACATAGCTCCGAGCCAACTACATCCGAGTGGTTGGGCCTTTGTAAGGGCGTTTCAACAGTTCTGCGACGCTGAAAATTTGGTTGCTACACTACGATCTTTCTTTTGGTTGTACGCCCCCCAAGTGAACAAGTTTGGCGATTCAAAGGGGCTTTGGGTGTCCTTAAAAGCTCGGAGGGATCACGCCCTCTTTGCAAAAGTAACCGATTCTTCGAAATCCTTTAAACCGCTCTTCTTTCAATACGAATACACTGGAGCAGAAGTTTGCTGGTTTATGGAACAAGTTGAGGCCGGAGGGGAAATTAAAGTTGTACCCCGGTTCCCTTTGAGCTGGTCGAATAGTATCTACAATCGAGGGGCCTCGTTATATCAATTTGATTACAAAACCGATTTAACGAAGGCCGAGAGACGATTGTGCGACCGAGTTTGGGAATACCTTGAGGCGAATGGTCAAATTGATACCAAAAAAATATTACTGAAGAGGACACGAGCCGAAGTGAAGGACGAGCTGGGTATTTTTTTTTCGGTTTAACACATATTCTCTTGCAGAAAAAATGGGGAAGAAAGCCACCAAAGCTAAGAAGAGCGAGGCTGCCGCGGATTGAGTGAGTAAACTGGCAGCACGAAAAGCTGGTTCGAGTTCCTCGATTAATAGCCAGTCTTCCGAGCCAACACCAGTGGTTGCCGCAGATCGAGTGAGTAAGCTGGCAGCACGAAAAGCAGGTTCGAGTTCCTCGATTAAGAGCCAGTCTTCCGAGCCAACACCGGTGGACAAACCAACCTTGGCTACTCGTGCCGTCACCCCCGAGGTAATTCAGGCCATCGAAGGAGTCCAAAAAATTGTCCAGTCGGATGCACAACAAGACGCTCAAGGTACCACCGAGCGACCATCCAAAAGAATTCGGGTAGAGAAAGGTAAAGGTTTGGCCGGGGATTGGTTCAATTTGAGTAAATCCCATAAAGATACTCAATTTGAGGAGGGTACCGAGGAAGCCGCTGTCAAGACTGTATGGGCCAAGAAGACTCCTGAGGGCTACTACGCAGCAGTCTTCCCTCCCGAGGATGCACAGGTGATGGATGCCTGGCATCCTTCGACTTGGGGGAACAACTGCAGCGCCCTGGTGAAGGGTCTTCTTCGAAGTGCAAGTGTTCTTCTCTACCTCGGCCGCCGCGACGAGGATGTTCATGCTGGGGTCGCCCCTGATGAGAAGAAGAAGAGGAGGGAAGCGAATGATCGAGATGATTATTATCAGCTCCAAGTGGAAGGCCTTGAGAGAAAGCTTCAAATCCTGGCCAAAGAGAACGAGGAACTGAAGAAGGGAATGCAAGATGCTGAAGAGGCCAAGACCAGGGCCGAGGCCGAGAAGGAGAAATCAGAGAAAACTCTTCAAAGGGTCCAAGAGGGGATGAGGAAAGCCGAAGAAATCTTGAAGAAGGCCGAAGAGGATGCTGCCATATTGCAGGAGGCCCAGGAGAAGGCTCGGAAAGCCGAGGAACTATTGAAGAAGGCTGAAGAGGACAAAGCAACTTTGCAAGTGGCAATGGAAAAAACTCGGAAGGCCGAAGAAGATGCCGCGGTAGCTCGAGAACAACTCGAGTATACTAAGGATGAGGTTGCCGGACTCCGAGCCTCCTTGGACAAAGTGAAGGCACAAGCTCTTAAGCACAAAAAAGCAGCTGAAGAGAACCTCTATAATTGGGATCATGCAATTGAGGATTCTTTCTTTAATACCGCCGAGCAACTCCGCATCCTGAATCCTGGCCTTGTGACCAAGGGTGCTGACCCCAACCATGTTGTAAAGAACGGGCAGATCATCGGCTCAAATGGGCACCCCATAGACATGGGTAGCAAAGACCTTCCTGACCATTTGGCCGAAGAATCCGAGGAAGAGGGGGCTGAGGATGCTGAAGATGACGAGGAGGTAGACGACAAGTTTGATCCTGAAAGTGTCATTCTTTCCGACATAGAATAGATTTTTGCTTTTTAGCTTGTATTTTCCCCAATAGTTGGGTTAAACTCTTGTTGCTATGACTTGTTTGGAATATTTATAATATCCGTTTTTATTTTATGCTTCTTTCGGAACTTTTTGTTAAGAATTCAAGTGTTAAGACCTCGGAACTCCAGCACTTTAGCCGAGGTGGGTTCCTCTATCCGCGATGTAAAAATGATTTTAAAACAAATCATGTTTGAATCGGGAATCTTTCTAGGGTACTTGACGAGTTATAAGCTCTTGTTTGAGCTCTTTCTAGGGTACGACCGTCTAATCCATCGGAGGAACGGGTGGAGTGTTACCCCGACTGCCCCCAGTAGGTCTTCCTGGGGCGATTCTATCCCTGACGTTTCCTGCGTTCTTAGGTGGCCTCCCACGAAGGCGACGGCGAAGATCCCCTTGTTCTTGGTTATCGTTGTTGTTTGCCATGAGTACGGTGGAAGTGGGAATACTGGTTATTCAGTCCCCATAGACGGCACCAATGTAGTGTCCTGGAACACTAGATGTCCTTAACCCTCTAAGTGCTCAAGACTATAGAATCAGGAGCCCTAGAGAAGATCAAGAGTTAATGTGTGACTTATGGTATTTCCGCAGTTCCAGTTGGGAAAAGCAGGTTCTCCCTAGTCAACGTGTGTGTGCAGAGTGTCAACTTAGGGATGAGAGTACGTACCTGAAACCCTAGCTGTAATGAGCTATTTATAAGGTTTGGAGGAGGCTGATATGGGCCATCTGGGCCCAGTATCAGGGTTGAGCTGAACCAGGATTCTGTGAGATAATATCGGAGGATTATGCTTAGAATCCGGATAGGATCAGCTGGAGATCTCATGTCTAGGCTGTTGCGAGAATCCAGGAGAGATTTGCGGAAGGGATAAGAAGCCTCGGTGGGTTTGAACTTATCCGCTTGCCGACGGTATGTCTCGGCCTAGAATCTCAAGCCTGATGGATTGAGGACCGATGATGAGGCTCGGTTCCATCAAGTCCGAGCCTGGTCCTTTGGGGATGCTCGGAGCCCATGAGTCCGAGCGAGGGACGTTTATGCTAAGTGAACCGAGGGAAGTACCCTTAGAAGATTCTTTTGACAAGGCTTAGATCCGTATCAGGTCGGCAGACCCTACACTTCTAATATTCATGTTCTCCTTCTCCTTCTCCAATTATCTGGTTTTAACGTTCATACTTTTTCTAAGAACACAAAAAACCTTGTTGGCTTCTTAACTACTCAAACAAGACTTCATTGCTATAGTGCTATACTTATTGTATTCGTGTTACTGAGAACACATCATACTATTGTAATCACTCACATCATCTTGTACTCAAACCGTAGAACAAAGGGAGTGTTTCCCTAGATGTGAAGGATTGAATTCCTTTGTAGGGTGAGGAACTCTTGTGTGATATTGAGGCCCCTAGCGAACGAAGGTTCCTAGTAGTGTGCGGGGTGCTCTGGTTGTAATTGGGGCGGCTCAATTCAAAGGTTTATAGAAACTCTCAAGCGGGTCGCTTGGGGATTGGAGTAGGTCTCTCGCTGGATTGATCGAACCAGTATAAAATTGGTTTGCGTGCTCTTCTTCCCTATCTCTTTTAATTTCCGCAATTTCAATTATTTACGATTTCGCGCTACTCTTAATTTTATTATCTATCGCAATCGCTCTCCATCTCAAACTCTAAATTTCTCCAACACGAAAATTATTTTAAATTATACGTGCATTCTCAATAAATTAATAAAACTCGATTCACCCCCCTCTCGAGAATTTGAGGCCGTTTCTAACACGGTCTCAATTATAAAAAAGAAAAAAACAAGTTTACATTTATTAAGAATGTTAGTTGATTGCATTCAATTTCTCAAATTCATAAAAATAAAATAAAATAAAGGTCCAGTAAAAAAAAGTAGCATTGAGAATGAAACAAAAATTAATTAGGACAATTATTTTACGTGGATATTTTATGAATAATTGTATTTAATAATGAATAATTAATTATTTTTTTATATTTGAAATCCCTAATAAAATACTCCCTCTGTCCCTATATCTATATATATATATATATATATATATAAAAATAAAGTTAATTAATTTAGTTAACGGATATACCGATATAATACTAATTACTATTGGTTCCTTGGTGTTAGTGCTAATGTTCTTGTTTGGAGGCTTTATTCTTCCATGACGTGAGAAATCTATAATCTTTAGTCACATGATATACCGATATAATATTGATTACTATGTTACTCACGGAGTTCAAACAAATAGTCGGAAATTTTTGCAGTGTTCCGACTCACAGTAGTCAGAAATTAAATAAAAATATATTTCCGATTTGTAGAAGTCGAAAATATCTTTAAATTTTGTTTTCGACTGATAAAAATTGGAATACTTATTCCGACTACTAAGAATCGGAAGTTGAAAAACAATTAAGGTTATAATAGTCCATTAAAAATCGAAGTGTGAACCAAAAAGTCGGAGACAGGATTCAAAAAGAAAAACTCATAATGAAAAGTGGAGTAATCCCAAATAGTTAAGAATGATCGTGACTGTTGCTTGTTGGCTCGTTGTGATTTTAGATGTGGCACTACTATGATGCAATAATTCATTTTATTTGGTTTAGGCATCCGGGTCCACCTTTCAGAAATATCCAACTAACTCAACCCAACCAATGTGCTCCATATATCACACCTAACATGTAACTTTTTACCATGGATAAAACAATTTATGACAACCATCGAACATTGCTACATGGGCCACCGTAGACTCTAAACCACCGATCACACTTGGCATAATAATAAGATCTCATAACAAAAACGAGGTGGAGAAGCACCACTACCACAAACTAGAGATGAAATTGTAGCACAACTAGAAAAAATCGGAGAACTGATATTTGGCAAAACTACTAGAAAAAGCACTCTTGATGTAGATTTCAAACATAATTGGGATAAAAATTTTATTTTTAGTCATTTCCTTATTGGAGAAGGATATTATTAATGAATAATTTAGTGCTTATAAAAAAAAATTAATGAATAATTTAGATTTGATGCACATTGTTATTAAAGTTGACGAAAGTGTAGTACGAACACTACCTTTGGACATTGAAGACACAAAACAAAAGATCATTTAAGTCTCGATTAGATTTGTTACATTTCGGGATAAGTACATACTTTCCCCCTGCACTCTACATAATGTCAAAGGCAGCAGAAAAGATCAAGCTTTGCCAAATTTTAAAGGATGTCAAGTTTAATTTCCTTATGCTTATTCCTCACAGGTCGTTTTATAAATGTAAAAGATGTGAAGATTTTGCATTGGGACTTAAAAGTCATGACTATCATGTTTTATTTACAAGGATTATCCCCTTTTTATAAAGGGGTTGCTTCCAAAGGATGCTTGTGATGATCAATAGATTGAGATGCCTTTGTTCTATGGTGATGTGTGCCCTGCATAGTTAAAAATGAATGAGCTGAATATCGCTTAGAGAAAAATATAGTAATCACTCTATGCAAGTTGGAGCTTATTTTTCAACCGTCATTTTTTGATTTTATGGTTCATCTGCCTATTCACATGGCAAGTAAAGCAAAATTTGGAGGTCGTGCGCAATATATATAAATCTATCATATTGAAAGGTTAGCTTTTATTTAAAAACTATTTTTTTTCATATGTTAGATTTGAAAATATGTTAGTTGATGATCATTGGTATACACTTTTGATTTCAAATTCACTACAGCATTTTTGGTCTTAGACCACGCCCAAAAACTGTGGTGTAAAGTCAAACAACCGTGGCTTAATCTTTAAACCACGGTTTTTCGTGCGTAGTAGTACCTGCCGTGGGCTATTCTAATAAGCCACGGTTTTTTGACTTTAAGCCACGATTTCAGAAAACCGTCGCCTAAAAACATGAACAGACCACGTTTTATGTAATGCATTTAGGCCACGGTTTTCCTTCTAATTTTAGGCCACGGTTTACTCTACATTCTTTTGCCCACGGTTTTTTTACCTACTTTTAACCACAATTTGTTAAATGTGGTTCTTTCTTGAAACTGGCCACGGTTTTTCTGTACATCCTTTTGCCCATATTTGTTAAATTTGGTTATTTCTTTAAACCACAGTTTTGATAATCAACTTTAGATCACTTTTTTTTATGCGCTGCTATTTGTTTAGATCACGATTTTAAAAATAGCTTTTTCAATTTTTAATATCAAATTTAGATCACGATTTTTAGAACTACTCTCAAACCACGATTTTTAAAATTACTTTTAGGTTACTACTTACTATTGCCACAAGTTTAAAACACGATTTTTAAAACAATTTTCAAATCACAATTATCTTTTACAAATTTAAGCATTGTATGTACACAATGCTATATATACCACTCAAACCACAATTTTTTAAAACCTATTAAGAATGAAAATGTAATTTTTATATAAAAGAAATTCATCCATCCCAAAACCAAAAGTACACAGAATATTCATGGGATAAGAAAGAACAATAAAAACATAAGATCTAATCACAAGACTATAATATAATATATATTAGAGTAGTTGAGAATCTTATCAAAATCAAGATTACAAACAAAACAAAACAAGATTCTAATTCTCATCATCACTCTACATGCATCCAACAACTCCTTTAGCATTTGCAAGTTGTTCACCCTGTCCATTAAGGTTAGTAGCATCTGATGGTTCAATATTTCATAGTCCCTACAAAATTAAAGAGCAACTTTTGTTAGATATAAAATCTACTATATAGCAAAAGGCTACTTGTTTTCATGTCTATAAACTTGCCTGTACGTGAAAATGGCATATAGAAGTTGAACTGAAGAAGCTAGCATGAAGAATAATCTGAGTTTATTTATAATCTAGGTCTGTTGCTCAATGCTGTCACTAGTGAAACGAATAATAGATACTTCAATGAATAAAGTAGCACAAAGTCCAGTAAGCACAAAAAAAACACATTTAGTCAATAAAATATATTTAGATGATATGTCTGTAGACTTTTAAGTGCAATTTTTTTTTTTAAAAAAAGACATGATATAACTTTACCAATGTATAGCCATGGTCTAACATTGTAAGTTTTCTCTGTACTGGTCAGCATATAGATGACAAAAATTGATATGGAATAAATGAATAAAGCTTTGATCATTCGTGATTCAATCAACATGGTGTTGTGCAAAGTGAAAAGCTTATCTAAAGCAACTAACATGCTAGCTTTCTTTGATTCAAAAGTTTCCTATAGAATATAAATGGAAATTCTAATGAAAATCACAATCATCATAATGTGATAATAATACTGATGTGAATCCAAATCTATAAATTGCATAAACCTGAGCAGCCAATATGGATTTTGAACTTTCCATCAAATGATCATGAACTCCTTGAACCAGTTGCTGTAGCTGAAGAAGCTCTTGTTGTCTATGGCCATATTCAGCAAAATGCTGCAGGATTTTGCTGTAGTACATAATGAAGTAAATACAATACAATTTCCAAAGTGATTCATGTAATCAAATTAATACTAATCTTATATCCATCTGCTCTCTTCTATTGCTTTTGATTGAATCTCAGATAATGAACTTAGACCCTCCAATGCCATGGATTGTCCAACTAGAAGTTGCTGCTGCTTATCTATGGAAATCCCAACCATATTCTCAATATCTTCAGCTTTGTCATGCAAGCTGTTTCTATTGCTGCAATGCTGTCCCACGCGAACCAAAGGGAACTGACAAAGACTTATAACAAGATCACTTTCAAACTACTTCAGAATTATGTTTATAACATATCAATTCCTACTGCAAAATTTAGTCTTTCCAATATGTTTATACTCAATATTCTCATGAAACTAATAGTAACGAAACAAAAAAATCAAATAGGCTTTTTGAGTATGTTCATGCTCAATATTCTCAAGAAACTCAGCATAATTCAAAGTTTTTTCATGCTCAACTAATAATGACCTCCAACTTTTTCTGCAGCTCCCTCATTGCAAAATGCACAATCAACAATCGCAATTTTGAGTCTGCATCAAATAAGGACTTTCATCAAATACCTAATATTCATCTTTCAATCAAAGCAAAAGAAAGTGACCAATAACTCATAATCAAAAAGACTTATAGGAACAAGCCAATGATAAAAATCAAACATAAACCAGTACAATAGAAGCTATAGAACAGAGAATAGGAAAAAACACAAATTTGTAGAACAAAAAAAATTAAGAAGGTGGAGGAGCAAAATACACATTCAATCATGAAACCAATTTAAGAATCAGATTAAATTTGGAAATTAAAACAAAAGTCCAGAACTGAGTCATGTACATGTTAATCCTCGATGGAGGTATCAAAAACATCCAATTCGATATCAACTCTAAACTTATTCCATTAAAGATCTCAGATCTAAAATTTTCCAAAAGAATTGCATATTTCAATGTCAAATGCAAATACTAGAATTATCATCAAACTCACATAGGAATTGAAATTGAAATCAAACTAGGAATAACACATAGGCGTTTTAATCAGAGAAGGGATTAGGGTATACACCTTGCCGATGAGATATCCAAGGACGCAATCGTAAGGCAAAACCGAATTTGGAATCAAAATCAGAATGGAGGACCTATAAATCAGTTCTGAAATCGTGACCAGAGGAGAAAGGTTATCGGCTAACCTTAACTGACGGGAGGGGTGTCGATTTGACATCACGATAACAGTGGCGGCAACTAACAGAACGCGACTATGATGGCGGAAGCGAGGTTCAGACAGCGCGGTTATGCTTTTGCTGATGAAATGGGTTTCATGGTGGTTAGTGATTTTGTGAAGGTGGGTTTTGTTGCAGTTGCTGGTGCCGTTGGAGCTTGCTGGGTCACGCAGTTATCGGCTAACAATAGAGAAGAGTGGTTCGCGGAGAGAGTAATAGGGTTTGCTAGTCGCCGTCGCCGTTCGCCAAGTAAGGATCTGAAGGAGGAAGAGACTCCACTAAGAGGACGATTGCGCCACCCTAACGGTGTCTCGTCGCCGCCGTCGTGAGTGAGTGCCATATTCATAGAGAGGAGGCAGCGTGAGTGAGGACTGAGGAGTGCCTTTGGTTCCTATGTGTTCTTTCTTCTTCTTAATTTTAATTAATTCCCGCTTACAATTTTTCTTAATCCCGCTAAATTTTCAATGATCAACGGCCACGGTTAATTTATCAAATTTATAAACCCATAAAAAATAAACTAAGATATAATATATTGGCATAAAAACGTGGCCTATACAAGACTTTTGGCCACGGTTTAGAAATTAATATTATAAGCCATACATGTAAAACCGTGGTCTGATATAATTTGTTAAAAAACCGTGGACTTTAATATTCCACAGTTTGAAAACCGTAGTATAAAAGGAATAGGCCACGGTTATGTTAAGTATTGGTTTGGAAAATGAAAGGTCTACATATTATTGGCTACTTTTGTAAAACCGTGGTCTATTTTGTGTTCTGACCACAGTTTTTTACAAAGAAAAATAAAAGTGTGGTCTAAACTCAAAAATGTTGTAATGAAAAATCAAATAAAAAATATGATTATATTTTTATATAAATATACTATTCTTATTATTATAAAGCAGAGTCTAAATATCGATGAAATAAAAGTAATTACTATAATATTGATATTGAGAAATAATTTCTTAAAGGTAATTTAATTAAGAGCCATTTGATCGAAATAGAACGGCAAGTATTAGTGCGAAAGGGGACATAATAAGCAAAGTATGTAAGAAAAATGAGTAATACGTCAAATTGGTCCCTAATTTTGTAGGTATCGATTATTTTAGTCCTTGAGATTTTTAAAATTGCAAATTGATCCCCGAGATAGGAAAACGTAAGTTATATTAGTCCCTGACGTTAATGATCGTTAATAGTCCTTAACGTAGACTAACGGAATAGCCAAAACGAAAAATAAACAAAGACCGTTCAGTATCAGTCAAATTAGTCATGAGATTATCGAAATCGGTCAAATTAGTCCCTAACTTTATGGATCATTAACGTTAGAGACTAATATGACCGACGTCTTCTTATCTCGAGGACTAATTTAATTTGAAATTTTGATAATCTCAAGGACTAATTTGACTTTGCCCACAACGTCAAGAATCAATATGATATATTAATCAAAGAGAAATACAGGAAAAATGAAAATCAGGTGGGTTTAAAAAATATTTTTAAAACTTCTATAAAACCTATCAACCAATCAAATCATTTGTTGTTGTGCTCAAAAACTACCTTTTCGTAACATCATGAATTTTCCCTTAGTTTAATGAAAAATATAACCAATGAAATTAAATAAAATAAGATTCTATTATTTTATACAAATGTATTAAAATGATAAATATAACATTAGATTAATTATATTATTTAATTATTATAATAATGGTAACTAGTATGGTAATTATCAAATATAATGTGATTTTATTTTTTTTATATAAATAAATTTTTAGAATTATACAAATAGAGTTCAAAAATTGAAAAACTAATTTGCAACATGGTCCAACACACAAATAATTGGTTCATTAAGTATGATGTCAAAGATTCGATGCTTATCATGCATTTAAAAAAATTGATAATGTCAAAACTTGAAATAGATCAATTTTCGACTGTTAGCTAGGGAAACCCTTGATGCACATCGAAACAAATCTTAACAACTTCTAAACGAAGAAGAGCAATTCAAACGAAAAGGAATACCTTTAGAATAGAGAATTTTTTTATTAAGAAATCTCCTAAACAAGAAGTTCCCAATACAAACAAACAACAACAAAAAGCATCGCCAAGAGAGTTATAGCTAAGGAAACCCTTGTTTCACATTGACACAAATCATAACAACTTCCAAAGGGAGAAGAGCAATTCAAATAGAAAGGAACCCCTTCAAAATAGGGAATTATTTATTAACAAATCTCCTAAATAAGAAGATCTTCATACAAACAAAAGCAACAAAAAGCAGCACTTAGAGAACTATTGGTTCCTCCTTTAAAATATTTTTAGTCCTCTAATCCTTCATCAATATCTCATTAATTTGTTCCCTCCCATTTAATTTCCTATTTATGTATATGTTAGCATAATCGCCAACCTTGACTTTTTTGTATAGCTTGGGCTTTTTTGAACGTATCAGATGATTAAGGGGCTCAACATGATTAAGGGGCACGAAAACAGCAACGGTTTTTTTTTTTTTTAAATATGCAACAATTTTGTTAAGAAAACCGTTGCCTTTTCCTTTTAAACAGCAACGGTTTTTTTTCATTTAAGCAAATGCAACAGTGATAAAACCGTTGCATTATGTTTCAGCAACAACTATTGTCAACTTCACATAGCAACACTTATTTTAGGTTTACTCTATATGCAACACTTTTAATAAAATTATATTGAGCAGTATATATATATATATATATATATATATATATATATATAAATAAACATAATGAAATTAAATTATAATCATCACCATACATACCAAAATAACATACATAAGATTATATTGTTCCATAATCCAAAGAGTACAAGACCAAATTCAGTACTTGCTATAATTAACATAATTTTTTGCTAAAGTTCCAAAAAAAAAAACTCAGCTTAAATAATCCATATATATATATATATATTCTTGCATTGTCAATGACATCATTCTCATTCATCTTCAGCTTGGTCTTCCTCAACATTCAAATTTTGCTGCAATATGGAAAAAAATATATATGTTAAGAATAGAGAACCTAAATATCATTACAATATATGCACACACAGACAGACACAATAGGTTATACCTCGTGCTCATCCACCTTATTGAAGAAAGAATCTACATTATTTTTTGGCTTCATAAAGAAAAAGAACTGCATTATCTTATTATAAAGTAAAAAAAGATTATCTTCTTAAAACAGTTTATGGTAGTGTAGCACAAAAAGGTCAAACATAAAACATGATATTAACTATGATTTTATTGAATCTGAGTTGAAATGAGTGGTTCTCATTCAATGATCATATGACTATTAAATGTACATATAACAGAATATACAAGATCAAAGAGAATGATCAACCCTCGGCCACCATTTTTAGTGGAATATGGTTTAATGAATAAGCACATGGAAACTGTATGATTTCACAAAGGTTCAATAAATCACGAATTAGGGTTATTAGGCATGAGGGATAGTAGGTGGGGGAAGAAAATCACAACAATGAGAGATCGATCAATATCCTCATTGAAGAAAATAGAACTTCATAAGAGAATAATACCTGAATTGTCTCTTGATATCATACTTCTTTATGCAAATTTCGCACCAACTAACCTGAGCAAGATACAGCATGGCACGTTTTAATGCTAAGAGAAAGAAAATAGAATAGATAAAGCACCGCTTGTACCATTATTTTTTAAGGCAATCTCATAATTCAGAAACAAGTCAGAATCAACAATTTAAGAAACAACACCAACAATAATTCAGAAACAATTCAGAATCAACAATTTAAGAAACGTTGCTGAGCAGCTTCACTATCTCTCTCAGAATTGAATAGTATGCTTGTATTTGGAACCAAATTCAGAGAAATTTCAGTACTGAGAAGAACAAACAAGTTCTGCTTCCAATATATATATATAAAAGATGATTCACTTCTAAGCCATTTTTGTTCAGCCACACAATAAAACTTTTAACCTCATTAATATCAACTTAATTGACTAATACGAGAACACACAAAAAAGTGACAAACATATCTTAATTCTAGGAAGACATTAGAAAAATAAGTCTATGCTTGAAAAATTTTGTGATTAGGACATTGCAAAGGAGCTTTTGTATTAGCATTTGGCCCTATTAACTAGGCACTAAAACAGGAAACTCAGCCCCAGAAGTTGTAGAGATGCCCCTAATGAATACTCAAGGATAGAATGGAATTCTTTTTTTAGAGGCTCAAAACCTTGGATTCATTGAAAATAGCCTATAGGCTGAAGAGTACGTGATGCAGCATTTCTTCCAAAACATTGGGAATTATAAAGTTAAAGTGGACTGTTAATAACTTAAAATATGCTTTACTTTGAAAAGCAAATACTCACCAAAGCTGACAATACTATGAATAGGATGAAGCAATCTGATAAAAATTAAACTTTTCATGGAGGAGAACAATATTCAACTGTCAGGTCAAAGGCAATGGCAATATCATGCAGTAAAGATACCCATAGTTGTCCACATGGTGACTGCAACAAGGATACCCAAAATTATGATACAAATGTAATTTTTGGTCTTGGTCTCAACTCTCTGTATTTCATCTTTTATCCCAAAATAAAAATGTGTAGCTGATAGTTTGATCATTAGGCATAGGTACAAAACCATAAACTTCACAAAGTGACTAGATCTATTATTACATACAGCTACATATTCAAAATCAAGGATAATACTCATCAGAACAACATTTTTATGTAACAGGACATGCCATACTTTGAAAACTGTAATTTTAAAGCACATACTTTAAGCAATTCTAAAACAGGAAGTTGTGTCTGAAGTGGTGATGATTCTTTAGTTGTTGAAAGTCGTTACTGATCAACTGCACCCTCATAGTCCGCATCCGTGACATCATACATGTTTAGTATCCTGCAGTATTAACCAAAATTAATCAAACATTCTCCAAATCACTAGATCATACCAGAACACGTTCATGGTTTTTTATTTTAAGGCTGTTCGTAGTTTGAATTAGAAAAATTAAAAGCCTTTTAGCCTCTGATCACAAGCAAGATAAATAAGATTAGAAAAAATAACCAATCCAATTATCAGTTAAGAACTATATCGAAGACAATGAAGGCTTAAAGCTAATAATTTCCCAAATCAGATTAAAGAACCACTCACATGTGAAAATGTTGAAGGCAAGCACCAACCAACTGCCACTTTTCACAGGGATCCGCATAGGCTCTATGAGGAAATGGCCCAAAAACATGATCATAGATGAACCTAAAGATGCCAATAAATCTGGAAAACAGTAAAACAAAAAAAGACATCAGTGTGCAAGCAAGAAAAGGTAAATAAGTTTAAACGAACAAAAAAAGATTAAATGCATTAACAGATCCAAGCACAGCGACGATTTTCAGCCCAGCGGGGTTATCGGTTCCCTTTGGTTTCAGCCACTGCACGACAGATCCAAGCAGAATAGCTTCAGCAGCGCCTTCTGCTCCCCGACGGCGACATTGGTCACGACAGATTCATCATCGTCACAAACTCAATGTTTCAACAAGGTGATCCTCGGTTGGTACTTGCAAATTAACCCAACTAACAAGCTAAAAATTAGAAGCTAAAAATTAACCAAGCTAAAAATTAACCCAACTAACAAGCTAGAAATTAGAAACTTGTAAGAGAAACAAATCTCATCCCAAATAAGGTACTCGCAAACTCAATGCCTGTTTCAAACGTGTCATTAACAAACCTGATAACAAAAAAAAGGCTAAAAATCAAAGAATAAGCTAAGGTGCATGACCAATAAAACAGAATTTCACAGTAAGCATAAGAAAGCATAAGTATACCTTAGGCTTCATTGTGGGTTATAGGGGCTTATGCATTCAATACGTGGATAATTGGCACCTCAACAAAAATCACAGAAAAATGAAATTGTTGAACCTAACATCATTCAATTATGAGTGTGGCTCCCTCTAAAGTGCAAAATGAATTTCTTCACATGAATTTCGAGAATAATGAAGGACCAAATCAAGCAACTAATGAATCCCTAATTTCACACATAAATCCCTAATTTCAGTTGACTCAAATAATCACATCTACCAATTAAATCCCTAATTTCACACACAAATCCATAAAGCAACATGAACAATGACAACAGCAGTGAGTAACAGGGAGAGAGAGTAGAAACGAAGCACACCTTAGAGAGTGTGTGGTGAAAAAATTCAAATAGCAGTACCCTCACTTGACAACAATATGATTTAATAAAACAAAATTAGAAACCTTAACTGAAAACAAAATTCCTATAACTACTACAAACCCTAACTGTACAATCTAAATAATAAAACAAATTAATTCAAACAAAAAATAGAAGCTATTCAATTGAGGTTAGGGTTACAAAATTGAAAAGGGAAACACACAAATTGAGGTTAGGGTCGAACAAATTGAAAATTGAAGCAAACAAACAAGAACGAGAACAAACAAGAACAAGAAGGAGAAGAAGGACATCACGCCATGAGGGAAGGAGGAGAACAAACCGCTTCGAATATCGTGATAGAGTTGTCGCCGCCGTGCATGAGTGAACGAGAGAGAGTGAGGGTATGGAGCTGTCGCCGCCATGCGTGAGTGAATGAGAGAGTGAACGAATTGAAGGAAAAACGAAGGGAGTGAGTGAGAACAGTGAGAAACGATGGGAGTGAGTGAGGGACTTATTTTGGTCGAGTGAATGAGACAGAGAGGGGTTTAGAAAGTGAGTTTCGGACTTTTTTTACTTTGGTAGACTTTTCAGGAACGGTTTTTATTATGAAGCTTTAGGCAACGTTTAAAAAAACTTAGTCTTTCGTATCAACTATCAAAAAACCGTTGCTTATATGGAAGCTTATGGTAATATGAAATAGTTCTCAACACATATGAAAAAAACCGTTGCTTATTAGTAACAATTGTCTACACACAAAAAACCGTTGCTTATTCCATGTATAAGCAACGGTTTTTTAACCGTTGAAACTTTCGATGTTGTCTAAAGTCAAAAATGTTGTAGTGACATCTTTCGATGGGAGCATAGCTATCACGTGACTCATCCTTAACTTGCTCCCATTTGTCACTACCCTATGTTCTATGCTCTTGTATCTCCCATTACTCCATATCTGCAATGATAGAAAAAGTTTAAAAAAATAAAATTGAACACAAATTAGCTTCAGTATTTAATAAGCTTCAGTATTTAATAAGAACTTTTAAAACGACAAGTCAAAATTCTATATTGTGTTTATTACTAAATTAAGAGATCAACTTTGTTCATGCAATTAAATAATGCAATGTTGTCTTTTACAACAAAATACACATAATAGAATTTAAATATTGTAGATACGTAAATAAAGTATAAAAAAAAAGTAAAAATGGCCCCACTTCGGCCAAGTAAGATTGTCACAAGATTTTTATTTTCTAGGCTTTAAACCTTCTATATTTCAAGTGTTATCTTTTATTTATTCTGAAAAAAAAAATAGTAAGTACCTCAATCAAGTCTGCAACATTGACAACTAGAGCATTTGATATTGAATTTACCGGTACATACCCAACCTCCAAGGTGACGAATTTGCAATTCACTTGCATCAACTTGATCTTGCATAACCAAGGTTATGGTGTAGGTTATGGTGTTCGAGTCACAGTGTCGATTCATACCTAATACTTAATCAGGTTTATGGCAAAGAGGATAATAGTTTACATCCAAAAATGAAGCTATTTCTTCATGTAGATCACAAAGAACACCTTTCTGCATCCCCAGGTTCATAGAAAAATAATTGAGTAACTCCAAACCAACTTGAGTTACTCCACTTGAATATTCCTCTATTATACCCCTACATTTTTTTCATGAATTCCATTAATTAATAGAGACGTTCATAAATTCCATGATGATTAAGGTATTTAATAAATGTGTTGGTCTGCATATAAATGTGTTGTGTTTTTTCTCTTAATATGTCATTTATCTTTCGATTATTATTAGTACTAATTTCTTTCTCCTGCTTATGTAAATCAGTAAAGTATTAAATAAGGGTAAATTTCAAAAATAGTCATTAATACATAATCTCTTAAACTTTTAGATGAAACAGAAAAATAGAAGCAAATTTTATTTGCAAATGAAATATATAAATAAGAATAGAGGAAGTATAAACTTTTTAACTGTGGTGGATCGCTTACTTGAATCCCACTGGATTTCTTGGCCAAACTGAAGGGTTCATTTGTTGGGTAGGTTGAGTTAATAATAGCAATGCATCTGACCAGTCAAGCTTCTGATCATTAGATTGTAGTTGAATATGCCCATAACCTTGCATGTCTTCTTTCATCGCATATTTTTCCTTCTCTTCTAATGGAAGATTGAAAAACTCAATTGTTGTATCCTTCATTCTTTCTTGTGAAAATTCATTGAATGATTAAAATGAAAGGGCAAATTTTATTAATGTCAGAAAAGATATATATATATATATACACAACCAGTGAGTACACTGGCTAATGGCTGCTCATTTGGCGCCAATTCTAACAAACTAACTGTATACTAAACTGCTATCTAACTAACTAATAATAATTAGAAACTAGCCTATACCATCCAATACCCTCCCACAAGCTGGAGAGTGTATGTTCAATACACCCAGCTTGCTCAGTAGATATAGAAAACGAGTAGGATCCAGAGGCTTGGTGAATAGATCAGCTGGTTGATCAGTGGTAGAAACAGGAAGAAGATGAAATAACTTTGCCTGCAAACGTTCTCTAGCCACATGACAAACAATCTCGATGTTTTTAGTGCGCTCATGAAACACAGAATTAACAGTGATATGTCGAGCAGAAGCACTATCACAAAAGAGAAGAGCAAGAGTAACGAATGGCACTTTGTAATCCTGAAGAAGATAAGTCAACCATTGAATCTCACATGAAGTAATAGCCAGTGCACGATACTCTGCTTCAGAAGAAGAACGAGAAACAGTGTGCTGCTTCTTAGATCGCCAAGAGACAAGAGAAGTACCAAGGAACACACAATATCCAGTAATAGAGCGACGACTATCAGGACACGCAGCCCAATCGGAATCACTAAAGGCCTTTAACTGCAAAGTAGAATGAGCAGAATAAAAAAGACCTTGCCCAGGAGTACCTTTTAAATACCTGAGAACTCTGACAGCAGCGGCATGATGATTAACAGTAGGAGAAGCCATAAATTGACTAAGCTGTTGAACAGCAAAGCTGATATCAGGCCGGGTATTTGTGAGATACAATAACCTGCCCACTAAGGTTCGATACTGAACTGGATCAGAATAAGCAACACTGTCAGCTTGATGCAACTTGGTAGTTTTAAGCATAGGGGAAGAAACAGGCTTGCAACCAAGTAGACCAGTATTAGAAAGCAAGTCAAGAGTGTATTTCCTCTGACACAGAGAAATACCCTTAGGAGACCTTGCAACTTCAAGACCAAGAAAATACTTCAAAGAGCCTAAATCTTTGATCTTAAACTGAGCATCAAGGTGGGCTTTGACAGAAGCAATTTCCTAAGCATCATTCCCTGATAAAATCATGTCATCAACATATACAAGGAGAGCAGTGAATGAGTGATGAGTTTGTTTAAGAAAGAGGGAATGATCATGCTGAGATTGGGAGTATCCTAAGCCCAAAAGAGAGTGGGAAAGCTTGGCAAACCATTGCCTGCTGGCCTGCTTGAGACCATAGAGGGATTTATGAAGCTTACACACCTTCCATGGCTGATTGCAAACAACGCCTTCAAGAATAGCCATGTACACATCTTCATTCAAATCACCATGGAGAAAAGCATTATTGACATCCAGTTGATGCAACAACCAATTCTGTGATGCAGTTATAGCTAATAATATCTTGACAGTAGTGAGCTTAACCACTGGAGCAAAAGTATCAAAGTAATCCAGCCCTTCAGTTTGAGTATAACCTTTAGCTACAAGACGGGCTTTGAACCTTTCAATAGCACCAGTAGATCTATACTTGATCCTATACACCCATTTATAACCAATGACAGTTTTCCCAGGTGGAAGATCAACAAAAGACCAAGTATGATTCTGCTCAAGTGCCTGAATCTCATCATTCATAGCTTGTATCCATTCTTTAGACTATATAGCTTGCTTATATGAAGTAGGCTCAGTAGCAGTACTAATAGCAAGAGTATATGACAGTTGAGTAGAAGATAAAGCATGATAAGATAAGACAGTAGAAAGAGGATAAGCAATGTTACCTGATGAAGATGTAGGACATGAAGAAGTCAGAACATTGCAATGAAAATCCTTAAGATAGGTGGGAGAAATATGTGGTCTAGTAGATCTGCGAAGAGGTGGTGAAGGGGGAGGAGGTGGTGGAGGAGATGGTGAAGGAGATGGAATGGATGGTGGAGGAGAAGAGAAAATGGGTGGTGGAGGTGAAGATATTAGAGAAGAAGAATCAAAATCAAGAAATGAAAGTGAGATAGGATTTGTATATGAAGAATCAGAATGAGAAGTGGAAGAGGAAAAATCAGAATGAAATGGTAAAATATGTTCATGAAAAAGAACATTTCTGGACAAAAATATGGATTTGGTTTGTAAATCTAGTAACAAATAACCTTTGGTACCAGATTTATAACCAAGAAAAATACATTTCGTAGCTCGTGGATCAAGTTTGGTTCGGTTTTGCAGAAGGGTAGAAGCAAAACATAAACTACCGAAAATCTTAAGATCAAGTAAGCAAGGAGGAGAGCCCAGAAACAATTCTAAAGGTGTTTTATGATCAAGAACCTTGGTAGGTAATCGATTAATCAGATAAGAAGCATGAGCAATAGCATAACACCAATACTGTCTAGGAAATGCTGAATGAAACAAAAGTGCTCTTGCAACATTCAACAAGTGTCTATGCTTTCTCTCAACAATGGAGTTTTGTTGAGGTGTTTCAACACAACTAGTTTGATGTAAAATACCATGATCAGCATAGTAAGTAGGCATATGAAATTCGAGACCATTGTCAGATCTAAGAACCTTGACAGATGTGTCATATTGTGTTGAAACAAATTGAATAAAATTCTGCACAAGAGTTTTACATTCAGCTTTGGATTTCATGAAAAATATCCAAGTGTATCTACTAAAGTCATCCACAACAGTAAGAAAGTATTTATGATTATGAACAGAGGGAACAGCAAGGGGACCCCAAATATCCATGTGAATAAGATCGAAACACTTAGTACTTTTATGAACACTGTCAGGGAAAGGGAGCTTAGCCTGTTTAGCAAAATGACAGCTATCACAGACTTTATTACATTTGGATTTAACATAAGGGAAAAGAGTACAAATATTTTGTAAGACATTCTTAGAGGGGTGACCTAAGCGAAAATGCCAGAGATCAAAGTAGGCTAAGTTGCTTGTAATGGCTGAATTGAGGCTGTGAGAGTAATAGTTGGACTGTTGTGGATGATGATGAGGATTGGAAAGGATATACAAATTGTTCTGAACTTCAGCACGACCAATCTTCATCAAGGTGATTATATCCTGTATATAGCAAACAGATTTGTCAAATATCAACTTACAATTAAGAGTGTTTGTAAGTTTATGAATGGATATTAAATTGAACTTGAACTGAGGGATATAAAGCACATCCTGCAGTGTAAATGTATCAGAAATCTGCACTGTGCCTGATACTTTTGCAAGGATTGTATTACCATTTGGCAATCTAATAGTGATTGGTTTAATAGATTGATGACTTGAAAATAAGCCAAGATCATGTGAGACATGATCAGTTGCACCACTATCAAGAATCCATTCATGACAAACTGTTTGATGTGTAGCTGCATTACCTGAGACCTGAGACAATTGATGATGCTTATGAGGCTCACCAGATTTATGATCCTTACTGAGTTGATTAACACTGTGATCTGGAGAATCAGATTTGTCCAATAATGCAATAAGCTTGGCAAATTGTGCAGGACTAAAAGACAAACGCTCAGAGGATGCAGCCTGTTGAGTAGTCTTAGGTAATGGTTCATGTGCTGAATCAGAGTCAGCATCGGAAGTATCATTATCATTGACAGCACTATTGACATGTCCATTCTTAGATTTGAAGAAATGAGGAGGGAAACCATGCTTGAAATAGCAAGTTTCTTCAATGTGTCTTTCCCTCCCACAATATGTGCATATTCTGGTATTAGAAGTATAATTCCTATTGTTTCTGGAATTATTCTTATTTACTCTATTAACAGAATCAGAGTTATTCTTATTATAGGAATTGGAGTTATTAGTGTTGTTATAACTCTTCCTATCATAAGAACCAGAATTCCTATTTGATTTAGATCTGTCAGCATTATTGTAGAGAATTTTGGAATCAATTCCAGATATAACTGAAGATTGCCTTTCTTGCTGCAGAATCATGGAGAATACCTTATTCACCATAGGCAAAGGTTCCATGAGTAGAATTTGAGCCTTAACAGTATTAAATTCGTCATTCAGACCTTTGAGGAAACAGATAATGTGCTCAGATGAACGATATCGTTTCACGATTTTAATCAGATCACATTTGCATTTTATATCACAAGTGCAAGAAGGTAAAGGTCTTAAAGACTCTAGTTCTTCCCAAATTATCTTCATATCAGTGAAAAATGCTGAAACTGACCTATCTCCTTGACGCATAGAATGAATCTGTTGAAGTAAATCAGAGGTTCTGAAATGATCTCCCTTAGTAAATCGATCTCTCAAATCTTCCCATAATTCTTGAGCATTGTCAATGTAAATCGTGCTTTGAGCAAGATGCTGTGATAAGGTTCGAGTAATCCATGATATCACCATATTGTTGCAGCGTTCCCATGGATCGAACATCAAATCATCAGCATCAGGCATTCGAATTCGTCCATTGACGAATTTGAATTTGTTCTTCGATTGAAGTGCACGCTTCATCGCTTTACTCCAGGTATGATAATTCGTTCCATCAAGCGGAGGTGAAACGAGAATAGCACCAGGATTCTCTCCTGGATGAAGATAATAAGGACTTGCAGGATTTTGTGATGAATCTACACCACTCATAGTTTCATATTCAGCTTTTGACATTGTGATTTGTAGAAATTGAATAGAATATACTTGATTTCAGATCAATCAGTTGAAGAATTCGCGAATCAGCAAAGGAAATATCGCAATTGATGAAGAAAACCAAATCGAGCTTCAATTACCAAATCGAATCGAAGAAAAGGAGATGAATGTAACCTAATTCGGTTACTGGAAACAAAATCGATGAAGAAAAGGAGATGAATGTAACCTAATTCGGTTACTGGAAACAAAATCGATGAAGGAATAGAACTCCGTTCTTCAAATCGATGAGAAGAAATGAAGAATCGATTAGAAGAAATGAAGAAGAATGATGCAGAGTTGAACTGCAATCTTCGAGAATCTTCGAAGAAGAGGAATATGATGAAAAGCTTTCTGTTGAATCTTAACAGAATCAGAGACGCAGCAGAGCTCTCAAAATGAGAGCTCTGATACCATCTTGTGAAAATTCATTGAATGATTAAAATGAAAGGGCAAATTTTATTAATGACAGAAAAGATATATATATACACAACCAGTGAGTACACTGGCTAATGGCTGCTCATTTGGCGCCAATTCTAACAAACTAACTGTATAATAAACTGCTATCTAACTAACTAATAATAATTAGAAACTAGCCTATACCATCCAATATTCTTTGCATTAGTTCTTCTACGCCATGATTCACTGACTGCAAAAGTAATTCCAATCTCCAACATTAAATGAAAACCGATCAAACATGTAACTTAAATGCATGAGTAATGTTATATGTACATCCAGAATTGACATCTACATATATTTGTTTGTCTTATATGCAAAAACACTGGGGATGTACATATAATATTTTGCTAAATGCATTACCCTATTGCTAGACATGGTTGGTACTTCATAATGAATTATTTTTATTCACAATAAACTATCGACAACTTTAGTTATTTCTTTGTATTTTGAAATATTTTCTTTGTATATTCATGTATACATAAAAATTAAAAAATAAAAAATAAAAAATTGATTTCATTAGTCATTATAAAAGAAAATTGAATTGCAAAATTTTTAATTTCAAATATCGAAAGTCCAAGAGAATTTAGTATATGAATAAAGGTATAAGATTAGTCACTTTTTAAATTGTTAATACATCCTGTAACGAATCCAATACATGATTCATAATTTTGTGGATGAGCTATTCTAATAACTGGAAGTATGAAATAGTAATATTGATTGCTGATTTTTATTTTATTTTATTTTTTTTGAGGAGTTTGTTGTTTCTTTGAGTTGGTTTTTTCTTATGTATTTTTGTTTGGCATAATAGCAGTTTTCGTCTCTCGTCTTATATTTATGTGTGAATTATTTTGTCTCCAAATTTTTTCTGACAATTTTGGTGCTCAATTCCATGTCCGTCAACTAAAAAAGTAGCATATATACATGGTAGTTGATTAGCATAACCACGCCACAAACATCTGGATATTAGACCATTTCAATTGATGAAGTTTGTTAATTAGACCATTTCAATTAGATTAATTCGTGCTTAATTATCATGTCCTGCGTACGGTGGTTCATACCCACTTGAGAGGGAAAATTATTAGTTAATTTTAGACCATGTGGTCCAGGCACATCTCAATCATCGGTAATTTATTTTTTATTTAAAAAAACTCAAATTTAAATAATGAATGGTGGTGATTAATAATTGCTCACTTGAGAAAGTTGTTCTAAAATTTTGTTTATTAATCTAAGGGAGATTAATAAACAAAATTAATAATTTGCACCCATAATCATAAAAACCTAATACTTAGTCAATTTTATTACTCACACCCATCACCTTCATAATGAGTGTGAGTAATAAAATTGGCTAAGTATTAGGCTTTTAGGATTATGGGTGCAAATAATAAGATTAGGGGTGTGAATATTAGATATATGAATGTAACTATTAATATAAGGGTAATATTGGTAAGTAAGTACAAAAATTTATAAAAACATGGTGCGAATAGAAACATTTCACTTTCACTTTATATATAGCTAAACTTTAGGGAAAAAACACGATAACTAAAGTTGCATAATTAAAAAAGCTTGATAACCGAAATCACAAAAAAGAATATAGGAAAGAAAATTTCACATGAACAAAAGTGTAGGGAAAAAAATTACATGTAAGCTTTTTTATTATTCCCTCCGTTTCATATGTAGTGTGTTTTAATGTTATGCACGAGTTTTAAGAAATGGTTAAATGAAGTAAGAATTTGTTGTATTTTGACTATAATGCCCCTATATAATCATTATTAAAGAGAGAGATAAAGATATTGGAAGTAAAAAAAAGAGTGTAATAAATAAGGGTGTATTTGGAAAAATAGCATTAATTATGTATTAGGTTTATAAAAGAACAAGACTTATGAAACATGATACAAATGCTAAAACAAAATAACATATGAAAGGGAGGGTGTATAATTATAATTTTATATTTGACTTTAGTTTAATATTCTACTTTATATATGCGTGTATTAAAAATACTACATAGAATCTAATAAAAAAAAATCTATATTTGATATATATATAAAACAATATTGATGACATTTTTGTTAGATAGAAATTACCTGAAAGAAACCTCACTCCTTGCACGCAAAGTCCAGTTTCAATACCTCCTTCGTGTTTCCATTTTTAAGCAATGCAAAATCAATGATAGGGATAAAAGGTGAAAGATGGTGCATGACTTTATCTACTTCCATTTCTTCAATACTCCTTATGTATCTTTCGGGAACTAGCAAAGGGTGTTTCTTAACCATTTCTTGAACGTTTGGTACCCACATTGATGAAGCAATTTTGTCCCGTTCCTCGATCTCAATCGGTGCCAAAACATTTTCTTTTAGACTCATCTTTGTTGTACATATAAGATTCGTTAATTAGCTTTGAAGTTTGACTCATTTTAATGTATCATCACTACATGCTTATATATGTGTAGAGCATTAATAAGTTGCAAATAAACTAAAGAGTAATTAAAATCAAAAGGAACTTAATACACATGAAGGTAATTGGTTGGTGCGTAATATTTTGCATCTCTTCTTCAACTTCACCATGCATTTATTCTTCATTTAAATCTAACGTCATGGACAACTGCTTCCCCACCCAAATTTATTTTATTTTTCATACATAGTGGACAAACTCGGATATCCGCTTAAGGAAAAGTAAACATGTATCACTTGAAACAATCAACAATTGTTCTCATATGATGTTTATGGGAACAGAAATTTAACTTTGAAAATTTAAAAAAAAAAAAAAAAAGTAATAATGTAGTTACCTGGAAGAAAAGAAACAGGGGGACGTTGGAAGATCCTTGGATGTGTTTTAATTTCCCACCATGCAGCATCAATGGTGCTGACAAGCTTGCTACAAAGGAAGCCATTTACAACTCCAAAGTTTAGAAAAAAAAATTTGTTTTTGAAAAAAACAACTAGAAATAAAATTGGACTAAATCAATGATAATCAGATAACAGAAATTTGAGGAGAAAGAGTTTTTATAGCTGCTATGTTGCTGATTAGACTGTGTGTGCCACTGAGCTTTTATAGCTGTTAAGTTGCGATGTTCCATTTTCTTTTGGACTAGTCGTATTTTTTATATTTTTTTTTTCTTATAATGGAAAGAAGTTTATTTATTAAATAAAACAATAATAGTAAACAATTTCTATAAATTACTCTTACTCTTACATTTTCATTTTATTTTCTTTTAACAGATGATTGAGGATATGAAGTTAAAATAAGACAAATATATATTAAAAAATCAACCATACTACTTTTTTATATTATAAATGTGTCTTTTTCCAATATAAATATACTCCTTTTGTCCCTTTTAGTCTAAATCTCTAATATATGCCCTTTTAAAAAAAATTCACAGGAATTAAGAAAGTTAGTCAATATTTTTAGTAGTATTATAGATGTCAATTGTAATACCCCTCATTTTTATAAAAAGAATAAATAATAATTTATTATTGAAAATTATTTTAAGAGAGGTAGTTTGGAAATAAACCAAGAAGAAACACATTTTGAAAATAAAATAGTGTTGAGCAAGAAAGATTTAAATGGAAAATTTATGAAAATGATATTTTAGTAAATACGTCATCCAAAGATTTGGTCGTATCTCATTCGTTAACCGTCGGATCATGCCCAAATTTGGAGACAAACTTCCCAACCCTCTTGTCTTCAAATCCAACGGTGGAATTTGTATTTTGAGGTCAAAAAGTCTAGGTAATCGATTACCAGAGCCAGTAATCGATTACCCAGGTCAAAATTTAAATTCTGGCCAAATTTAAGTCGTGGTAATCGATTACCAGTCTGTATCTGATGCAATTTTAAGGCGGTGGAAGCTAGAAGCTCGTGGAAAACTCAAATATTTTCACTCCTAATGACCATTGTGTGGTTCCTAGATGGTCTAGGACAATTGTGATGTGTAAGTTGATGATGAAGTCATGGATTACTTCATCAACTTACATCATTTCCTCTCTTTTTCTCTTCTATAAATAGCATGTGTTGGGGCTGAGTTCTGCATGTTTTTCTTCAGTTTTCCTTGCCCAAACTCTGTCCAGATTACCTCTCAAATTCGTGCACTTGGCTTGCCTTGAGCTGGTACACATAGAGTTTAAGTTTTGGTGAGAATTAGTGAGTGAAAGTAAGTGGAATCCTTGGGTTGAGGGGAGTTTGGGGTAGTGGTTGTTGTTGATGTTGTGTGGGGTTGTTCCCAGTTCGGTCGGTGCTGAATCTTAGGTGTAATATACATGGTTCGAGCCTTCGGTGCGATCGGTGCACGTTTCGATGCGTGGCGGTGTTGCCGATGCTAGTTTCCTGGTGCACCGGTGCTGTTTTCTGGTGCACGTCCCTAGTGCATCTAGTGCTGACCCATGGTGCATGGTGGTGCTGTGGTGTAAGCTCTGGTGCATGGTGGCGCTGCTGGTGCTAGTTCTCTGGTGCACCGGTACTGTCTTCTGATGCACCTGGTGCAACTTTCCTGATGCACTGATGCTGAAGTCTGGTGCATGTCACCGATGCTGAAGTTTGATGCACGTTCCTGATGCACCGATGCTGAAGTCTAGTGCATGTCCCTGATGCACCGATGCTGAAACCTGGTGCACGCTCCTGGTGCGGCCGGTGCCGGTGCTGTTATGGCCGATGCTGGTGTTGGTGTAGCCAGTGCTGATTCTGGTGCTGGTCGATGCACGTGCTGCTGGTCATTGCAAGTTTCTGCTGCACAGCGTTGCGTTTTACGTTGTGGCCGAACGAAACATGTCTAAACCTATCCTAAATATTTAAGGTATGAGAGATATCATTCATATCGCTAGAATTATTGGTTGTGAAAGTTTGACGATATGACATGGATTGAATGAAAAACCAAGACATGGTTGCTTAGTTTGGAGGCCAAGACAACCACTTGGTTACTATATTTAAGCCTTGATATGATGAATATTATACTGCATGGTGTAGCCGCAATACGTACCGCAAACCCGTAGCCGTACCACGTACCGGTACGTAATGCGATTTATGTGACTCTGGTTTGGAGATAGCACTTGATAATTATGCTAAGATTCTAAACTTGCACAATGATTGGTGAAGTTATAATTGTTGCCTTTAGAAATGCAAATATAAATGAACAAGCAAGTGATAAAGAAATTGCAATGAAATATGATATGGAGCAAGCAGCATGAAGAGTTGGGCCGAAATGAATGGAACGACCGAACGAGAATCCATCAGTTAGGCAACAGTGTGGAAGTCCATGCATGCTTATGAGATGATGATGCTCAGATGCCTAAATGGCCATGGTTCAATGATGAAATCGACACGGTTAACCGTAGAATGGAGACAGGTTTGGAGTTTAAAACTGTTGCTTTGTTTAGGGTTGAGAGAATATTATATTAGCGAAGTAATTAACTACAAATGGGTTAAGAATGAAGGGCATATGAGGTGAGGTCAACACATTACAAGAATAAGTGTGGTTGATTGGAGGATCTATGATTCTATGAAAAAGAAAAGTAATTCCATTCAGATTAAAACATGGTCACCCAATATTGCTGCAGATTAAAAGAGTAGTGCAAAAAAAAAAAAAAAAAATCAAAATCAAAAATGTTATTCAGCCAACACCAGCATCGTCGAGAGCAAAGCATATTCATGGCTAATTATCCAAATAAAAATAAAAAAATATTCTTTGAAGATAATTTCATAGATTTATAGCTTCTAACACTTACTATATCTCGAAAATTTATTTTATCCGATTCTTACATTTTTCAGTCACTTGCCAAAGCCAACTCTTATGCATGTGGTTCTTGTGGTGACACCTACTCCAACCATGTGGTATGAATGTTCACAACGGAGTTAGTAGGGTCATTGGAAAGGAAATGAACCAAGTTAACATAAATGCACTTACCGCTAGAGAAGTTACATTCAAAAAGATAATAGAGTTTTCTCCAACAAAAATTGGAAAGGAAAACAACAAAAATTAATAATTTGACATACTTATATTGCAAGGTGCATTCTATGAAATCAAGATTGGGCTGGTTAGCAGCAGTGTAACTAAAAAAGAAGAAGAGCTAAAAATATTGAAGTTCCATGTGAGAAGTGCTCAAGAGAGGGAGGGACACAAGGCTAATGGGCTAATGGACTAAGATATTATACGTATCTTATTAGCTTGTTAGTAAGGTGGAAACCGTTACTATTCTTACAAACTACGTGAAATTAGTATCTCATCTGCAGCTGGAAAGAACCTTGGAATCAGTTGTTCGCTTCTCTATGACGAAGCTATGCACCACACATGGCATCTTATCGATCCTTTATTGCACATACTACAGTGCCATTACATATTGATACATTGTTTCCACCAAGGAGTGAAGGCCAATGTCAGTGTGCAGTGTGAAGCACACAAGAAAACTTCTCAAACTATATCCTTCTTTTAATCCTTAAGGTGAAGATTTTGGGACTAAAAAAGTCAAGGCTAACATGTTTTATTTACAAGGCCGGATTAACCCCCTTGCTATAAAGGGTTGCTTCAATAGGATTCTTGTGATCAATTGATTGAGATCACCACGAGAAAAGTTGCTTTTTGGGTCGGATTACTTGCGGCAGTTACTTCAACCGCCGTCGGTGTATAATTTTTTAAATGAAACTTGCGTCGGTTTGTACAAGTGACGCAAGTCATTAGCCTCGTGTTGGTGAACCTTGGCACGATTCACTCTTCCCTCTTTCTCCATCACTCTCACTCTTCTGCCCCCAAATCCCAATCACCTCTTCCCAATTCATTTAAGAAACTCTTCCTTCTTTCTCAAATCACTTGTTCCCAATTCAGAAATTCAGAACCTCTCTTCACAAAAGGGCTCAAAAACCCGTTCAATTCATAAACTCGTTCTCAATCGTTCAACGCAACAGAGCTTAGCTCCAATCGATGAGTTCTAATCACTCGTACATTCTCGTTGAGTTTCTAATTGTTCAACAGCGTTCAGTTCCAATTGGAGGATTGAATTCCTGACTTGTTCGCACAACTTCGACGCCGTTCAAATCACTCGTAAGCATCGAGGATCCCGTTAGTTCAAGGTACACTTATGAATTAGGGATTTGAATATTTTTGGTTCAAATGGTAAACTTTGATTATGGATACTCATGCATTAGGTTTTTGACTTGAAATTTACTTTCTACATTCTCACTTGATTACGGTAAACTTTGCATGTGTTGGATTGTGCTGTTGAAGCTTGTTGAATTCTCATACTTGATTTTGTCATTGTGTCGAAATTTTTGAAAGGAATGTTTGGAGTTCTGTATGTCTATTTAGAAAACAGAACATCGATTGGCACCAATGCTTCTAGCTCAGAACTCGTTAGAGACAAATCCGTTCACCCCATCGTTGTTGATCGTAATCGCTGTTGTCAATCGTCACCTCCAATTCAGCTCAAACTCAAATGTAATCCTTCTTCTTAGTTCAATTTTCTCAAATTTTGAATATAAAACTCTATAGTTTTTTATTGTGCTATAACCTAAACCCTCACTGAGAATTGGTTTAGTTTCTCTGATTATTAGGATTATGCATGATAGTAATGTTAAGATTTTTTATTTGTGAATTATGTTTGGTTAGCAATGGTTTTAATCTGATATTTAATGGTTGCTTAATCTGAAATTTTGCCATGCTAAATAATACCATTTTTGTCATCATATATTTAATGTCACTGAAACTACATTATTTTGACTCAGGGATTTATCTAACAATAGCTTAACTGGTTCAGTGCCACAGTTTTTGGAAGAATTGACATCCCTTTAGTATTTGTAAGTCTTGAAATGCTGGCAGCAATTGGTATAGCCCTTATTCATATCCTCAAATAGATAATGACTTATTCATATCCTCATCCTTACAAAATTCATGTAATAAAGGTGCTGGTGTTGTTCGACAATCGACATGAATATATGTTTGCTGAAATCGTTTCGTAACCTTTCATTCGATACTCAACTAGCATTTTTGACATACCAAAACGGAATGTAACAAAAAATATAAGTAATGTTCTATATAATTATTAGGTTGAGTGAGGCACTTGCCAAGATGAAACCGTTAGTATTGCTACTATTTTTTCTTAAATTTCATACTTTTATTCAGAACTATTTGGTGCAATTTCTTCATAATATCAAATCATTTGGTGCTTGTATAGAATATAGGATAATTACATGCTCTTGAGCAAGCAGTTTCATATTCTATGATAAGTCATCCAAGTTTGATTAGCAGTTTCTGTGCACTAGCTATAAGAGCTTATTTCTTTAGTTTAAGAAAAAACCACTGTCCAGAAAAGATTCCTAGAGTTTCTATTTAGTGGCAGTATTAGTTGTTCAATAATTTAGAAGTTATGGGCTTATAGAAAAAAGCCTCCTCCACATTTTTGGGTTGGAAGATAATTTAAAAAACCCTCCTGATAATTGTTGAGTTCATGACTTATTTTAACCTTTGTGTAAGAAAGGAATAAGCCTCATTTGGAGGTTGTGATTTGTGAACTGTGATTTCATGATGTGAGATATTTAATGTTAGTTTATGAACAAAAGAATATATTTGAGAAAGATGTTTGACTCTGAACCTAATTTGTTTTTGGATCACTTTCAATTTTTTTAATGGATCATGAAAAAATTGAATGATGTAATGGAAGTATCAAGCAACAAATTATTTGTTGGATCAAATAGATGAAGTTGAATAGCCTCTATGACAATTTGTTTTAGGAAAGCTTGGGATATGGTGACTTTATTAACTGTGCTTATTTTTTAGAAGCTAAATATGCTTGCTCTGCATTTTCCTTGGAATATTGTTTTGCTGCATTGCCTTTTACTGGGTTATTTTTAAAGTTTCATTGCCCATGCCTTATGTAATCCTATGGTGTTCTAGGCCATGTATTGTGGTTGTGATAATGTTTTAAAATTTCATTGCCTATCCCTTAATTATGATCATGTACAAGGAGATAGATTTTGCTGTGATCTATTTACCTTCACCTAATGGGAAGTTGCTTGGTGATGGTGATTCTAATTGACGACCTTTAAATTTGAGCTTTGTTAACATTCTAAAGTTTTTTTACAAGTATTTCATTGACCATGGATCAGGTACATCTTAAAATTATGAATTTTCTCCATTTATCCTTTGCTATTCTCATTTTATTTTATCAGTATGAAGACCTGGAAACAAGATTTTGAAGCCACTGTAATTCAAAGATTTTATTCGTGTATTGAGCATGATGAATCAGCAAGTGGATGTGTTTCCTTGCTAATGCAAATTCACAGTTGGAATTTCATTGTTTTCAGTTGTGTGCAGCTGCAGATTCCTTTCCTGCTAATCTGGTCATGAATGAAGGAGAATCTATACATGATTTCTGTTGGTATCCTTACATGTCTGCCTCAGGTGCTCATTGCTACATCTACACCTTTCTTTTATATCAAATTATTTTCTTTAAAAAATTTATTTTTCATGTAAGAGAGACTAAATATTTTCTCCTGTTCTTCAATTTCATGTACTTCGATAATGTTTTCTGTCCGTCTATGTTTATGTAAGAGTCACAACATATTTTTTGATAAGTTTGAAAGTAATAATTACTTTTCTTAATCTGCGTGCATTAGGTAAAACCGTAAAAGTGACTTATATTAAGGGACAGAGGGAGTATTAGCTAGTTATTACTGATAAATTGTTTCGAAATATGGGTTTCAGTTTTGCTACTCGTGACACTTTAATTTATTCCCATGTACTGATGTCATTAGCAGCTTTGAACTCATATTGTGGCTTCTGTACTGCTATTGTAATTTCTGATCATTGCTTTAAATGAAACTTGCAGTTACGGTGCACATATCGGGCATGCATATGATGCTATGGATGAAATTACTGCTGCTTTTTGTGTTGCTTTTAATCCTGCTGGGACTAAGTAAGCAACACGTTTCTTTTCAAGGACCATTAGTTGGCATGTTGCCATCTTCTCGTAACAGAATGAAGTATTTGTGTGATAATGTGTATTTGTTTTTTTAACTATAATTTAGATTTGGTGATGTTTTACTTGGGAATATTGTATTCTTTTGGCTATAATTTAGATGTAATTGGTTTAAAATGAGTTGTAGATTGAAGCATATTAGGGGTGGAAGGATATTTCCCAGCAAATCTTTTTATTTTAATTTCGTGTTCAGCTTTACCGACGGTTATAACTGTCGCCAATATATAAATAGGCATCTTGTGGCTGTCAAAAACTATCGCAATTGATTTTATAAATAGAAATAGGCTTGTCGCGGCGGTCATAAAAAATGTCGCAAAGTTTTTCATCATATAAATAAATAGGCATCTTGTGGCGGTTTTAAACCGTCGCAATTATTTTTTAATATATTGGCATCTTGCGACGGTTATAACTGACGCAATTGTTTTCAATGAAATTTCATATTTGCAATTTGCGGGGGTTGTTAACCGTCGCAAATTTTAGGTCAAAATTCTATAGCTGTTGTTATAACCGCCGCAAAATATGATTCTCAACGGTTGGTTCTACGTGAGTTATTGAACCGCCGCAAATATATTTTGCGACGGTTATAACCGCCGCAAAACACCTCCAAAAACCGTCGCAACTTGCCCGTTTTTTTTGTAGTGGATGTCTTTGTTCTATGGTGATTTGTGCCCTACGTAGTTCAAAAATGTATGAGCAGAATTGTTTAGAGAAAAGTATAGCAATCACTCTATGTAAGTTGGAGCGCAGCTTATTTTTCAACCATTATTTTTTGGTTTTATGGTTCATCTACCAATTCAGATGGCAAATAAGCAAAACATGGAAGTCGAATGCAATATAGATGAATCTATCCTATTGAAAGGTTAGTTTTTATTTAAAAATTCATGACATTTTGTCTATTTTTTCGTATGTTAGATTTGAAAATATGTTAGTAGATGATCGTTGCTATACACTTATTTTTTCACAAATCAAACCAACCAAAATATGATTATATTTTTATATAAATTTACTATTCTATTTAATATTAGAACAAAGTCTAAATATTGATGAAATAATAGTAATTACTATAATATGGATATTGAGAAATATTTTCTTAAAGGGGATTCAATTAAGAGCCATTCTAAATATGCATATGATTGTGGTCCCCTTTGACAAACCCTTCATAGAAGGTGCATTGGGTCTTTGATCGATGTTCTATGATGCTCGGTCGTTAATCTTTATGTTAAAATTTTTTTCTTTGTTTGCTGTTAAAAAAAATAGAATAGCAAGTATGAGTGTGAAAGGAGATGTAATAGGCAAAGTATGAAAGAGAAATAGAGAAAAATGAAAATCAGGTAGGTTTAAAATAAATTAAAAAAAAAAGAATTTCTCCAAAACCTATCAACCAATCAAATCATTAGTTGTTGTGCTCAAAAACTACCTTTCATAACATTCTGAGTTTTCCTTAATTTAATGAAAAATATAATCAATGAAATTAAATAAAATATGATTCTATTATGAGATTAATGGATGTGCATTGACAGTGTAACGTTTTTTATACCATCAGTCCATCATCTACCATGCATTTATATTACTTTTATTTGAAAGTCAACGACTATAAACACATGAATGGTGGATGATGCACGGATGGTGTAAAAAACGTTTACATTATCGGTGCACCATCTATTTTCTCATCTAGTATTTTACTCAAATGTATTAAATTGATAAATATAACATTAGATTGATTATATATATCATTTAATTATTATATATAATACCGGTAACTAGTAGTAATAATCAAATATAATGTGATATTATTTTTTTATATAAATACTTTTTTTTTTATAATTGTACAAATAGAGTTCAATAATTGAAAAACTAATTTGCAACAAGGTCCAACACACAATTAATTGGTTCCTTTAGTACGATGTCAAAGATTCAATACTTGTCATTATGCGTTTAAAAAAAATTGATAATGTCAAATCTTGAAATAAATCAACCTTCGATTGTTAGCTAGGAAAACCCTTGATGCACATCGAAACATATCTTAACAATTTATATACGAAGAAGATCAATTCAAATAAAAAGGAATCCCTTCACAATAGGGATTTTTTATTAACAGATCTCCTAAACAAGAAGATCCCAATACAAACAAAAAGCAACAAAAACAAGCATCGAGAGAACTATAGGTTCCTCCTTTAAAATATTTTTAGTCCTCTAATCCTTTATCATTACCTCATTAATTTGTGCCCTCCCATCTAATTTCCTATTTATGTATATGTTGGCATAATCGCCGACCTTGACTTTTTTGTATGACTTGGGATTTGTTGAACGTATCAAATGACTAAGGGGCTCAACATGCACATCCTTCGACGGGAGCAAACCTGTTACATGAGTAATTCTTAATTTGCTCCCATTTGTCACTACTCTATGTTCTGTGCTCTTGTATCTTCCGTTACTCCATATCTGCAATGATATAGAGTGAAAGTTAAAAGGAAAAATAAATTTAAACATAAATTAGTTTCAGTATTTAATAAGAACTTTTAAAAGGACAACTCAAAATTCATATAGTGTCCATTACTATTACTAAATTAAAAGATCAAACTTTGTTAATGCACTTAAATAATGCAATGTTGTCACTTAAAAAAATATACGTATAACATAATTTAGATATTGCAAATAGGTAAATATAGAATATGTAGTATAAAAAAAGAGATTAATGAGTATACGCTAATGATGTAAAATCATCAATTCATCATTCATTCGTATTATTTTTATTATTTAAAAGTCAATAACCATAAATACATGAATGATGAATGCTTCACTGATGGTGTCAAAAACTTTTACACTATTAGTGCACCATCTATTTTTTCATTAAAAAAAAAGTTAAAATGTGTCCCACTTTGGCCAAGTAAGATTGTAACTAGTAATTTATTTTTTAATCTTTAAACCTTCTATATTTTAAGCGTTATCTTTTATTTATTGCAGAAAAAAATAATTGTAAGTACCTCAATCAAGTCTCCAACATTGACAACTAGAGCATTTGATATTGGATTCACGGGTACCCAACCTCCAAGGTGATTAATTTGCAATTCACTTACGTCAACTTGATCTTGCATAACCAAAGTTATGGTGTTCGAGTCACAGTGTCGATTCATACCTAATACTCGATCAGGCTTGTGGCAAGGAGGATAATAGTTCACATCCAAAAAAGAAGCTATTTCTTCATGTAATTCAAATAGAATATCTTTATGCAACCCCAAATTCACAGACAAATAATTGAGTAGCTCCAAACCGATTTGAGTTACTCCACTTGAATATTCCTCTATTATATCCCTACATTTTTGTTCATGATGAATTCCATTAATTAATGGATATGTACATAAATTCCATGATGATTAGGAGATTTGATAAATGTGTTCGTTTGCATATAATTTTTTGTGTTTTTTCTCCCAATATGTTATTTATTTTTCTATTATTATTATTAGTACTAATTTCTTTCTCTCACTGATGAAATCAGTAAAGTATTAAATAGGGGTAAATTTCAAAAAAAAAAAAAACATTAGTACTCTCTTATACTTATAAATGTAACAGAAAAATAGAAACAAATTTCATTTGCAAATGAAATATACAAATAAGAACAGAGGAAGTATAAAGTTTTTAATTGTGGTCCATCACCTACTTGAACCCCACTGGATTTCTTGGCCAAACTGAAGGGTTTATTTGTCGGGTAGGCTGAGTGAATAATATCAACGCATCTGACCAGTCAAGATTTTGATCATTAGATTGTACTTGAATATGTCCATAACCTTGCATGTCTTCTTGCATCGCATATTTTTCCTTTTCTTCTAATGGAAGATTGAAAAACTCAATTGTTGTATCATTCATTCTATACATTAGTTCTTCTATACCATGATTCACTAACTGCAAAAGTAATTCCAAAATCCAGCATTTAGCGAAAAACCAACCAAACATGTAACTTGCTTTTGAAAACATATCAAGGAATTATCCTATAGAGAGACATGCATGCGGTTGGTACTCCATAATGACTTATTTTTATTTATAACAAACTATCGATAACTTTAGTTATTTCTTTGTATTTTGAAGTTTTTAAATTTTTTTTTTGTATATTCATGTATACATAAAAATAAAAAGAAAGATAAAGATAATTTCATTAGTCGTTATAAAGGAAAATTGAATTGCAAAATTTTTACTTCCAAATATCATAAGTCCTAGAAAATTCAATATATGAATAAAGGTATATATATGATTAGTTACGTACTATTTAAATTATATTAATAGGGCATATAACGAATCCAGTACATGATTCATAGTTTTGTTGATGAGCTATTTTAGTAACTATGTCACCCATCTTTGGATATTTAGACCATTTTAATTGACGAGAAGTTTGATAATTACATTGCTGCCTTCGTTTTATATATAATGTTTATAGAGTTTTTAATCATATTTCATATGTATTGTTCTTTTACAAAACCAATATATAATTAATGTTATTTTTCCCAACACACTCCTATTTATTACATTCTCTTTTTAACTTCCAATATCTTTCTCTTCAAAAATGATTATATAAAGACATTATAGTCGAAATAAATCATATTTTTTATTTCATTTAACCTTTTCTAAAAGCTCGTGCATAACCTTAAATCACATTATATTCATATATAATGGAGGGAGTATTTCAATTAGTTTAATTTATCATGTCGTGCGTACGAGGATTCATACCCACTTGAGAGAGTTCTAAATTTTATTTTTTAATCTAATACATTTCACTTTCACTTTATTTATAGAAAAACTTTATCATGTCGTGCGTACGAGGATTCATACCCACTTGAGAGAGTTCTAAATTTTATTTTTTAATCTAATACATTTCACTTTCACTTTATTTATAGAAAAACTTTAGGAAAAAAACATGACACACTAAAGATAAATAATTGAAAAAGCTTGAGAACTGAATTAAAAAAAATAGCGGAAAGAAATTCACACGTGGAACAAAAGTGAAGGGACAAAAATTACATTTAAGCTTTTTTTAATATAATTTTGATTTCATATTCTATTTAGTTAAATATTCTTCTTTGTATACCTGTGTATTAAAAATACAATAATGTTATGTGAACATCTAGATTTGACATCTGGATCTATCATCTGGTTTATTTTATATATGCATTTTTATTGTTTCTGCATATAAGATAAGATAGATATTAGATCCAGAAGTCAAATTTAAATAATCACATAACATTACTCTTAAAAATACTACATGAAAGCTAATAAAAAATCTATATTTTGATAAACATATAAAACGTTTTTGAAGACAATTTTGTTGGATAAAAACTACCTGAAAAAAACCCCACTCTTTGCACGCATTATCCAATTTCAATAGCTCCTCCGTGTTTCCATTTTTAAGCAATGCAAAATCAATGATAGGGATAAAAGGTGAAAGATTGTGCTTGATTTTATCTTTTTCCATTTCTTCAGGACTCCTTATGTATCTTTCGGGAACTAGCAAAGGGTGTTTCTTAAACATTTCTTGAACGTTTGGTACCCACAATGATGAACCAATTTTGGGTCGTTCCTCAATCTCAATCGGAGCCGAAACATTTTCGTTTAGACTCATCTTTGCTGTACATATAAGATTGGTCAATTAGCTTTGAGGTTTGAATCATTTTAATGTATCACTACATTATGCTTGTATATGTGTGTGAATGTAGAGCATTAAAAAGTTGCAATAGAACTAAAGAGTAATTCAAATCAAAATGTCCTTAATACACATGAAGGTAATAGAATTGGTTGGTGCATAATTTTTTGCATCTCATAAGAAGATTTTTATCGGAGAAGAGTAAAGTCAACATGTCCTTTCTATTTATATAGGCAAATATGTTGTCAACAAGATTTGAATCTTGGTTTCAAGGTTTCATGCACTACAAGAAATATAGCTATTTTCTGACGGATTTTTTCCGACGGACTTTAAGCCGTCAGTGTTTTTTGTGTTTATTGACAGAAATTGCTGTCGGAAAACACGTTTCCGACGGATTTGTGATTTTTCGCGTTTTCCGACAGATTTTCCGACGGATTTTCTGACGGAAAACATTTTTGATTTTTTTCCGACGGATTTTCCGACAGATTTTCTGACGGAAAGTATTTTCACTCTTTTCCGACGGATTTTCCAACGGATTTCCCGACAAATATTATTTGCTCCTTTTCCGACGGATCAAATTCGTCGGGAAAATAATTCAAAAAAATAACCCTTCATGTTTCCAACGGACTTTCCGACCGAAATTATTTTTATTATTTTCCGACGGATAATTCCGTCGCAAAATTTCTTCTGCATTGCAAAAATAATTATAACTAAAGATTATAATTAATATTATTTATTTTAAAACAAAACTTATATTAATATTATTTTTAAAAAACAAAAAATAATTAATATTATTTTCCAAAATATTTTATATATGCCTTCTGTCTTCTGACGAATATGTCAGTCAGAAACCGTTATTGTTTATTTTAGTTTAATTTTGGGACTTGCTAGTGAGTGTCATATAAGGGCATTCTTTAAGCAATCAATAAAAAACAATATGCCATTGAAAAAGTAAAATACACATAAAACCTATCAATTTATTTAATATAACATTTTTCAGTAACGTTTTATGGTTTAGGGTTTAGGGTTTACTTTTTTTTGGCATATTAAAGAGTGTTCTATGGATATTTATTATTGGTATTTTTCTTTTTTTTAATTCTCCCTCCAATTTTTATTATAAGTCACTTTTATCAATTTCCACATCCTTTAAAAAGTTAGCTATTATGGTTTGTGGTATTGAATTGGTAATGTAAATATTTGATACACCATAAAAAAAAAGGTATAATCTCTATCCTTAAATATAAGACATTTTGACACTTTTTTTTGTCCCTTTTTATAAGACCTCATAATAGTTTTCAATAACCATTAATTACTTCTTTTCACATACACCCATATTTATTTAACACTTCTTTTTCCCAGTAACATTAATAGTGATAATTTAAAATACATATCAAATGTTAATATTTCAAATATAATTAATTAAATTAACCACTTTCTAATGGACGTGAAATATCCCAAAGGGTCTTATACAGAGAGACAAGAAAGTATGTTTTTTGTTGTTTATTATATTTCAAACCATAGGGAGTACTCATTAGGTTCTTTTTTTTTATGACATGGTCTCTTCGGTCTTATTTATAAGACACTTTTGATATTTATAAGACACTTTTTATTTACAATAGTTCTTAACAAGTTCACTTAAGTCACTTGTTAGCATTTTTCTTAAATATATATTAAGAATAAAAAGTAGTGTTCAATATATAGGTTTTAGGGTTGACCCAGTACAAAATAATAAAAGTAGTCTTCAATATAATGACTTTAGGAGCTGACCCAATACAAAAAGATAAAAATAAAAAATATTGAACACTTTTCACGATCGGAACTAAAGAGATAAGATATTAAAAAAATAAAAAAAAACTACTAAAGAGATCAAATATATAACAAAAAAAAAACTAAAGAAATCTGAATTGAAACAAGCTGAGTGCGTAGTAGAGCTCTATAATTAGAGCTAGCTCCGATACCATATAAGAATTCTAAAAGTGAAGTGAATTAAACAAAGTAGAATGATGATGCAGATTTCTAGAGAAATATGCAAAGAGAGTATTGTGAGAGGAGAAATGAGAGAAATTGGTGAAAGTAAGAAAATGATTACTATGTTATATATTGGCCATACATGACAAAAAGAAGTATATATACAATGCTGGAACTCCGACTAGCACCCATATAAATTGGTGTCAAAGCTAACAAACTAACTATCAATTAATGAACTAACTATCTATCTATATAACCGGTTATTCAAGTTACTTAGTTAGTTATTGATAATATAAGACCTATGAATATTAGGAAGGGAGGTAGTAGCTTCAAACACTGAACAAGCAAATTAAGTGTGCTTCTTGATGTATTTTTTATTGTATTTTTTCTACTCACAGGTTCTATGCCTTATACACTCGTGTTTTTGTTAATAAATTTTTTTGTCTAATAAATTGATGTATTCAGTCTGACCTCCCTACTTTGCAGATCTCACCATCAGATCAGCTCCTCACAAAAAGCGAAATTAACAAGCCCATTATATTGATTATTGCTGGGTATGTTCCTTCCTTCAGCTAAAAGAGATAAAACTGATAAATCACACATTTGTTTTGTACTATATTTTTATCATACTTATGTGTTGTTAGTTGTTACTGCTCTTATCTTACACTACTTAGCAAAATGAATTTTGTTTAATATGCTCCTTTCAACTATAGCTTAGGGCTTCTTACCGTTTTTTTTTTTGGTCTTGCTAATAAGTGCCCTAAGGATATACTAAAAGTGGAAAAAATTCATAAGTTCAAGGTATTTACTCTCTCGAGAATCCAAAAAAGTGCATTTTCCCATAACTTTTAACCACATTTAATCTCTTAACAAGTGTCCTAAGGGCACTCTTTAGCATTTTCCTTTTTTATTTTTACTTTACTTTTGTTAATATTTTAGTCTGTCATGGCTCATGCATTTAGTTTAGCACTGAAATTTGTTTGTTGTCGATGGCAGGTTATCAATTGGATTAGTGATGCTATTCAAAGGTGCCAATGGATATGATCACTGCCATTGGTGCTATTACCTATCCTGAGTCCCAATTTCCAAATAATGGAATTGTTATAACCCTTAGAAACTTATTTTATTAAAGGTATAGCAATAGCGCGCTCTTAGAAACTTCAGAGTTATCATCTATGTTCACTTAGCAATTTTTTTAGGGTTAATTATGTCATAGGTCTCAAAAGTTTGAGATATTTTTGTCAGATGATACCCTTATACTTTTTTTTTTCAAACTGCCCGAAGTTATTTCTGGGTTTGTCATATGCCCCTACTATCGATTCTGAGCAATTTTGATGACACGTAACATCAGAATTTTAGTCAGACGCAAGAGGTTGGTCATGTGGTGCCGTATGATGTCACACAGTCGAAGACGACCTCTCTCTTAAATTCTTTTTTTTCTTTTTTTATTTAACTAAAAATATAAAAAAAAAATATAAGGGTATCTGGCAAAAGTACCCCAAACTTCAGGGACTTGTGACATAATTAAACCTTTTTTTTATATGTATAGTCAATTTGTTTTATTGTGATTTCTTACTTTACATTTGGTAATACATATTTTTTGGTTTTGGATTGGGTTAAAATGTTGATTGTTTATTTGAATAGCTTTGTCAAAAGGGTAAAGTGCTAGAATTTTTTTTTTAAAAAAAAAAAACCGTAGGATTTAAATTTAGAGATGGAATTTATATTTTAGAGACAAAATTTTTGTGCCTATGTTGACTTCTGAATTAGAGACGGAATTATTGACATATTTCTGTCTCTATTTAGAGACATAATTTTTTGTATTAGAGACGGATTTTGACTTCTTTGAGAGTTGTGTCCATCTCCTATTAGAGATGGATTATTCGAAATTTTTCCATCCCTATTAAAGATGGAATGCATTATTTCCATATAAAGACATAATTGTATTTGTTAGTGACGGAAAAATGTGTCTCTAATCTGTCTATTTTTTCGTGACTCCGTTTTCCGAAAAAAACTCATTTCCGTCTCTAATTTCGTCTCTAACAATCTTAGAGATGGAATTTTTTATTCTGTCTCTAAATCAGACTTTACTAATAGTGGTAACGAACCTAGAACTAACTGAATTAACTAACTATATAACCGATTATTTAAGAAGCTTTAACCAATTATCGAGGTAACTAACTTAACTTACTTGTTAACTTGTTATCTAACAAGCTAACCGGTTAAACTAATATAATTCACTTAAGTAAATTGTTCATTGTTGTTGCGTGCTCTGTTGGCTTTATTCATTCTTGTTCAATAACCTTCATGATATGATGACTAGGAGGTCACTATGTGCATATATTTTTCATTTTAATCTAACATCATGAGCAACTATTTCCCCGCCCAAATTTATTTTATTTTTCATGCATAGAGAACAAACTCGGGTCTTAGCTTAAAGAGAAGCAAATATGTATCACTTGAACCAATCAGCTGTTGATCTCTTATTATGATATTTATGGGAATAACATACAGAAATTTAACTTTGAAAATTTCCAAAAAAAGTGAAAAAAAGCAATAATGGAGTTACCTGGAAAAGAGAAACAGGGGGACGTTGGAAGATCCTAGGATGTGTTTAGATAACAGAAATGAAGGAGGAGAAAGAGCTTTTAGAGCTCCTATGTTGCTGCAAATTAAAGGATGAATGAGACTGTGTGTGCCACTGAGCTTTTATAGCTGTTAAGTTGCTGTGCTCCAAAAACCCAACTTGACTTGAATTATTATGCCCCATTTTCTTTCCGGATTAGTCGTATTTTTTATATCTTTTGTTATAATGGAAAGAATTTTATTTAATAAATAAAATTAAAAAAAATTCTATAAATCACTCCTACATTTTCATTTTATGTTATTTTAATCGATGATTAAGAATAAAAAGCTAAAATAAGACAAATATATATTAGAAAATCAACCCTACTATTTTTTTTATGTTATAAATGTGTCTCTTTACAATATAAATATACACCCTCTGATCTTTATTAATATAAGCCATTTTCAAAGAAATTCACAAGAATTAAGAAATTTAGTTAACATTTTCAGTGGTATTAGAGTTGTCAACATTTAGTATAATTACTATTATTAAAATTCTAAAAAATGTTGAGTAAATAAAAATTTCACGAAATAAAAAATTTAATGTCATAGGAAATTAAAAAAAAAAAAATAAGATAATAAAAAGAGTTCCCAAGAGGGACTTATATTTTGGAGGGAGTACTTGTTTTAGCAACAAATTTCCCCATGTATTGCATGCAAAGATTAAGCAAAGAAATATCAGTTATATTTTTTTATATTTTCTTAATCAAATCTTAAAATTAATGATAATAGACTTAATAAAGTAGTTTTGCATTGAAAAAAATAAAAATTTAATATTTTAAAAAAACTTAACTTAATTTCCTAATATATTTTTACTCTTTTTTACCTTTTATTTTTGGCCCTTAGGACCAAGATTAAACAAACCCATATTTTTTTATTAACCAAAAATATTTATAACTAATAGATGGGTATAATGGATAACCGAAACCAATTACTATAGAAAACAACCTTGCATAATAGAGAAAAAAACGCAAGTGTCCTTAGTACACTTGTTAAAAAACCAAACATAATAAAATTTATGGAAAAATGTGATTTTTGTATTTTCGAGACATGAAAGAATATATACTTATGATTGTTTTTCCAATACTAGAATCCTTAACAAATGCCTTTAACAAGACACATAGAGAAAAAAAAAAGATTTATAAATGACTTACTCCCTCCGTTTCATATGTAGTGTTTATAGAGTTTTTGTCTCATGTTTCATATGTATAGTTCTTTTACAAAATCCAATATAATTAATGTTATTTTTCCACACACATATTTATCACACTCTCTTTCTCACTTTCAATATATTTCTGTCTCTTTAATAATGATTAAATAGGGACATTGTAATCAAAATATTTCAAATTCTTACCTCATTTAATCATTTCTTAAAATCCGTCTATAACCTTAAAATAAACTACTTATGAAATGGAAAGAGTAAAATTTATGCACGAAAAAAAAAGAAAAACTTTCCTTCATGGAAGAGAAAATCAATCCCAAAAGCAGACCTTAATGATATCCGATACAGTAAATCAACAATTCACAGCTAACCCTAATTAAAGATGATAGAACTTCTCAACAACAAAATAGAAAGGAAACAACCAATCAAAAATGTCTCAGCTATTTGGAGCAGAAAAGATATAAAACTGGAGCAGAAAAAATCACAGCTACCTAGAATCAAGATTTTTTGTCTCAAACTATGTCTCGTACTCCCGCATAGATTTTAATAAATTAAAAATTAACTTCTTAACACTTATGACATTTTTGTAATGTTTAATGAAATATAATTGACTGAGCACAGAGTTTATGACATAATTTGGGATAGAGGAACCAAATTCCCCTTTTTTTTTGTATTATTTGGTCAGTATCACAAGTATTCCCAAGAGTATCTTTAATATCAAGGAATTCTTGAGACTAATTATGCACGAGGTCACGTTCCTATATATGGCTCTCCCAGCAGCGGGGTGTGTTAATTGGAAATCGAACCTGAAACTTCATAATTTCAAGCCTAACTTCTCAATAACGAGAGAAATATGAAACGACCATCCAATGATCCAAGTGATAAGATATAGGACCACAAACCTTGTCAATAGATCGTTATTGAAAGGGGGTGGGGTCTTGCGTAAAGCCACTATGTTTGGTTCCAATTTAACCACGTGAATACTTCCGCCGTTCCTTTTTAACGGTCCTTTTTTTAGAAGTTTTTTTTTATTTATTATTTTGATGATTTTAAGAGTGTAACAAAAAATGCTATTTTTCATGTTTGCCTCTATTTAACATGGTATTGATTTACGTAAGTAGGAGAGTAAAAGTAATCAATACAGAGAGTAAGGGTTTAATAAGGAAAAACATAATTAATGTATTAGAAATTTAAGTAATGATTGTATTTGTTAAAATGTGTGTTTTGTTTGAGATAAGACAGATAAATAAGATCGAAGGGAGTAGAAACTACCCACAAGACACGCAAACAAATGAGTCGTAGACAATATCTCATGGACTACCCGCCCATCCACACATGTACCATTCAAAGATTTATCACGTTCAAAAATTATTGTCTGTGTTACATTCATAAGTTTGCCTGCGTTATGTTGATTATTGTCGTGATGTTGTTGGCCTCTGTGATCAGAGATGAAGTAGGAATGTGGGATACGGGAGTGAGTCTTTAATAAACCATTCACTAACGCAGCTTACAAATTCGCACGTTGATTTGTTCTCTTGGGAGTTGGATGTTATCTGATTTATGAAAAATTATTACATATGATTCAAGATCAATGATATCAATTCTATCCGGATCATTAATGTAAAACATTTTTATACAAATTCTCTTGAAATATTTTAAATTATGAGTGTGGATGAAATTGAGACTACTCGTGATTTATTAATTTCCATATTGTTGGCTGGCAACTTTAATTTGGATTGTACTATTTTCTGAGTTTTACAGTTGCAAGAAACTGGTCATTGTTACTCAAACAAAGATAAGACATGTAACCAAATTAAAAGAGAAATCAAGGTAAGATATATGAATTAGGTATAAAAAACAGAGAAAATGGAGAATCAATAGTGTAAAGGTTTTTTACATTATCAGTGCATCATCCATCATTCATTCATTTATGGTCGTTGACTTTTAAATTAAAATAATACAAATGAATGAAGAATGATGAACGGATGGTATAAAAAACTTTACACAATCAGTATATACCCATTAATCTCTAAAAAAATAAGGCGTCGGGCTATTTTGGTAAACGAAGAATGAGTATCTTGCATGTAACTTGCAAACGTCAATGTGATGGGATGGTCATCAACGAAAAAATGGGTAAGTTCCCACTTGCAAATGTGAAAGTGATGGATAGTTTCTATTATTGGTTATATGCAAAGTTAGTTTCAATGATTGAGTTTTTGTGTGTACCAAGGGTATCCTCCAGCCGATAGTCAAAGACTAATTTCTTTAGAAATCATTAAAGTGAATTTTGCCTTTACCAACAAAGCTTTTTCCAATGATTGATTTTTTTAATAGAGTTAATTTGATTTTTAAAGATTATATTGTCACCAATTTAGCTTTTTAAAAATATTTATTGTTATTATAGTTTCTCAAAAATCAATTATGTTATTAATTTAGTTTTTTAAAAATATTTTTTACTAATATAATTTTTCGAAGATTAACTATGTCATTAATTTAGTGCCTTAAAAATATTTGTCACTAATGTAATTCTTCCTATGTCAATTGTATTATCACGTTAGTCCATCCATATTATTTCATGCTTACGTCGCATGTTAAATAAAAAAATTGAAAAATAAAATTCCAAAATTAAAACTTAAATGAATAAACATAATTGAAAAGGAAATTAAAAAAAACAAATATCGACAACATACATACAACCGTATCTTCTAATCAGGGATGACAATCGGGCGTGGAATGTGTCAGGGGAGCACTGTCCTAGTCCCCACTACTTCTAATTTTTTTTCTCAAATATTTCATAATAAGTTTATATTAAGTAAAACAATGAAATTGAAATAACAATAAAAAAAACTCAAATAATATCTTTAAAATCAAATGAACAAAAATATCAAGATCAAAACGTCAAATTCAATCATTCTAATTAATTTAATCATATAATATAAGTATGAAATTAAAAATAAACTTATTAATGTAATATATTTTTATATATAATAAATTTTTTTTGGAGAAATTTTCTTTTCCAACCTCATCGCGCGGGGGACCCTCAAACATAGGTGCAAGTTCTCATTTTTGCTTTTAAATTTCAAGTGCTTGCATCCCAACACATACAAGTTAATAGGTGTTGGGTATTTTGCCTTAAATACCAAATTGGTCCCTCGTTTTTTCATTCTGTTTTGGTTTTGGTCCCCACCATCTTCAAACTCCGATTCATCTTTTTCATAGAGAAATCTCTGATCAACGATAGAATTATGAATTGAAAATGCTGGTGTGGCCTAACGAGATATGGACCAAAGCCAATATGAAACGGAAAAGCAAAGACTAAAACTAAAACTGAACAGGAAAATAGAGACCAAAACCCAAAAAGATAAAATGTAAAAACTAATTCCAAAGAGATCAAAATTAATAAGGATCAAGCAATTTGGTATTTAAACCATTTTTTAATTATGTTTTTTTTACTTATTTACGTTTTTAGAATTTTATTGGACAATTTTTATTTAACATGTGAAGTAAGTACCGTTAAACCGCTATGTAACACATCAACATGGAGAAACTAACATGATGTCACAATTGAGTTTAGAGGGACTATATTAGTTGAAAATATTTTTAGTGGATTAAATTGGTGTGACAATTGATTTTTGAGAGACTATTTTGGTGTGAAATATTTTAGGGGACTAAATTGTTGATGCAATTGATCTTTGCGGAACTATATTAGTTGCAAATATCTTTGAGAACTAAATGGATAATAATATAATCTTTGAATAACTAAATTAACTATTTAACTAGATAACTTAATCTGTTCCAAAAAAAAAAAAACTGGATAACTTAATCTATTATACTTATATAAAAACATCCCTTTTCGAGGCACCACGTTTGTCGGAAAAAATTTTGAGGCACCACGTTTGTTCGCTTAAGGAATATTCGCACATGAGCATTTGTAGGTAGATAATATCGTATTTAATCAAAATTATAATTTAAAATAAATAAATTATCTGTTCAAAATTAATATTTAAAATTAAATAAATTATCTATATGTGGAATATGTTGAATCATTATCCTCATTTTGTTAAAAAAAATCATTATCCTCAAAAAGATCAATAAACACAAACAGATGATGCTTGAGCATTATCTATATGTGAAATCATTATCCTCAGTTTGTTGAAAAAAGAATTAATCATTATCCTAAAAAAAATATTTGAAAAAAAATCACTATATATAACATGATCTCACATTCATTCTTTACATTTGTTTCACCTTCAGATCTCTCTACTTCCAAGAATTCTCTAATTTTATTATTTCGTATTTTATGTTCCTAATTATTTATTTCTTATTTTATATTCATATTCTTATTCAATATTCATATTCTCAATCCTAATCTCAAGATTCTAAACAAATAACAATCAAGTTTCTTTTCAGGAGCAAACAAATCTTTTCAGGAGGCATGGGTGAATTTGGAGTGAAGAAAGGAAGAAATAATATGAAGAAGAAGAAGTCTTTTAAAGAGTTGGTGCAAGGGTGACATCTGCTTTTATCTCAGACAAGTGGAAAGTTAAATATCTAACTTACAAAGATTTTCTTCATATCTTAGAGGATAATTATGTGTACCAACGTACATCCATGGAAAACTTTGATTTGGTTCCTTTATCATGGTTTACACATGAGAAAGAACAATTATTTCAACAACATTAAAATATCATCATTAATTCTATTTAATAATTAAATTAAAATTAATATCATTATTTAAATGTATATTAAAAGATAACAACAACATTGAAAAAAACAAGATACCAACTACAAACCCAAAGATAAAAATAGCTAAATTCAATCTAAATCTCTTCCTATTTTTTCTGTAATCACTTTATCTAAATGTATTATCGAGATAAATTTATTTTTTTTTCAAAATAATTATGAAAAAATAATAATTAATATAAAAGTGTTATATTAAAAAACTGAGGGATTAATCTATAAAAAAAACTTAGGGATTATTTGGTTAGGATATTCAGGAATAAATTTTTTTGATGCTATCCACAAATTACAAAGAGGAGATAGATTCAATACTTATAAAACATATAAGAAGAAAAAGAATTTGCATGTCTCATCTAGAAATTTCCACGTAATCCATGGAAAGATCATAAATCTGTATAGGTTGCAATATCGAAATTGAGAATATTCCAATTTTTTTTTTAAAGTAAAACAAATTAAATACTAATAAAGTATAGATTTTTTCAAACATTACAAATAATATGGATATATGATTAAATATAATGATTATCATTTTGTAAAAAGTTTGTAATGGATAAATATTTTAATTGTTATAATCTCTAAAAAAAACTGTAACAAATTAAAAACAAAGGTACATACATTTTAAAAATTGAAAAAAAATAATAATAATTCAAGATGATTAGAACAATTAGGATAAAGATTTGTTAGGATCAAATCTTATGATTAATTTGAGATAAGATAAACGATGAAAAATATCAAAATATTTAAATATAAATAATAATAATAATAATAATAATAAATTTGATAATCATAATAAAAAGATGATAATTTATATTCAAAAAATACTAAATTATCATGTCACATGAAATAGGAAATATTTTGATTTATCCTCAAATATACTCATAATATCATCAAACAAAAAACATTAAAAAAAATTTAATTTTTTTTAAGAAAGTACAATATTTCTCAACAAACTCATTTAAATTAATTTTTTTAAAAGTGTAGTGTTTGATTTAAGTATCTGCCTTTTTGTATAACTTTTTTATTGTTGTGTAATAATAACTTTACTTTAAAATAAAAAAAATTTTTACATTAAAATATTTAATATAAAAAATTAAATTATCAATAATCCGTGCATTGCACGGGGTGAGAGCTAGTTATATATACATAGATAACTTAATTATCACACGAGAAAATATTGAAGTGATTCATCACAACAAGAGAAAATCTAACAGTCCTCTTCCAAATAAAAGATCTTGGGGTATGAATGCGTAAACATTTCCCCTGACTTGAAATGGATCACACAAAAGAAGGATTGTTCTATCTCATGCCAATAAAAATATACAAAGGATGTATGTCTAGTAGAGATTTGGTATGCTTGAATGGAAACCAATGTCAACACTAATGGAGATGAATACCAAGTTATTTGTCCATAAAATAAATGATCAAATAAGTAGTTTAATTAGTCAATTAAATTTTGTGTGTAATAGTGTCAAAAATAAGTATATTCGTGGTAATGATTTGCCTTATATTTTCATTTTCTTATAAAAAAAAAGTATATTCGTGGGATATTCAATTGATTAGTGTCTTGTATTATTTTATATCCATAAAAATCACGATTATTTTATTTATATAAGAGATATTTTCTAAGCAGTAGTGACAAGTTTAGATATTAAAAATGAGTAAATGATGAGATCAGTCCGGGACTTTGTGGATATCGGTCAAATTAGTCCATAAAATTATCAAAAGTTTAAATTAATCCTCAAAATAGAAAAACATGAGTTTCGTTAGTTTTTGCCGTTAGTAGTCCACAAAATCAGAGACTAATTTAATTTGATCAGTACCCACAATCTTAAGAACTAATTTGACTCATAGTTAATTGTCTTTTTTTTTTTTGCCAAAAGACGTTAAGGACCACTAACGACCATTGCCAAAAGATTAATGCGACTCACATTTTCTTATATCAAAATCCAATTTGAACTTTCAAAAATTTTATTGATCATACTCTTAAAGTCAGAGATCATATCACTCTATTAAAAATAGATTTATTTTAACAACTCTGATATTGACTGGTTTCCTAGACCAATAAGCATAGGTCCCACGGGCCAAGTATTAGTCTAGTATGCCGGTAATCCGGTATCCATATTTTCAATAAATAATCGTGATACAGCTATAAACGGCTCGTGATTATTGCGGCTCATAAGGCATTCATGCACTGTTATTCCTCTTACTCCTCGGAATCCCTCAAAACCATAATGGCCCATTATGGTTCATCACATCTTACATCTTGTAAATAACATGTAGTGGCCAAGGTATGAACAATTGTCATCTCTCGTTTAACACACCACCCCATATATCATGACTCGGCTGATGGAGTTCTTTGACCGAGAACCCATCGTCATCATATATCAACAAACCGACTTACCCATACATGCGAATAAAACCCCAGACCATAATAGAAGCGGCTAACTAATTTCCACCACCAAATAACCTTCATGAAACCGGCCAGCCACACGGTAACCACAATCAAGCCGCATCCTTAGTGTCGGTGACACTATCCAGTTTCGCGGTCATAACCGCATGCACCATATCAAAACCTCCTTCAGTCTTGAGCCTACATGTACTAGAGAGTTCTTTTCATGAACCCTACCATCTTGGCTTCATGACCACAACCATCAACATTGGCGACCACTCCAAGGTTTCACAGTCCTTCTATCATTAACATAATAGTCCATTCTCATACGCGTCACCAAGCTAAGAGACTGCAATGCTACAGTGACTCCTTTGCATTCGTACTGCGGCTGCCCCATTTCAGAAACAAAGAAGAAAATAAGGGGTGGTCCAGACTGTATTCTCCAGCCGATAGTCGAAGACTAATCCCTCTGAGGCGTAGAGATCACCGAAGTGGGTTTTGCCTCTATCAACAAAGCCTATTTTATACACACGGCAGAGATCGAACCCCTGACATCATAGTTAAGAAATCCAGCTATCTACCAATTGTGATGGCCCTTGTTGGTGTCCATAATGGCATATATCTGCACATCCCCAAAACACATACTAAATAAGGGAAGGAATCTGACCCGGGTCTCGTGCCTGACTATGACATGTATGTTATTCTCGCAACATAAATTTTCTACATCCAATACTATATAATACATGTACTGCTAGCATATAATACTATATTAACGTATTATTTTTTTTAATAGAGATAAGACTTATAATTAATAGAAAAAATAATTTGCATTTTTGTTAATTAATATAATTTCATGTCTTATAATTAAGAGCAAAAATAATATGTATTTTTGTTAATTAACGTAATTACACATCCCTTATTATGTTTGACCCAATTTTATATGATTATTCGTTGTACAATTGTCAATAATTGTCATTATTCCTATTTAAATTGTCAATTTAATGACATACATTAATGATGTAGCATCCTTAATTTTATTCTAAGTATAATTAGAATAATAAACAGCTTAAGAAAATATAATTATGTTCAAGAATAATTAAGGTAATGAATTAGGATTATTTTTCGTGCTATGAAGTAATTGGTTAGCCTTAGCAATTAATAAGAGGTTGAAACAGGGAGGAAAACGAGCGTTAAAAACGGCTTTTCGGTGTTTTAAATACGCTATATTAGGAAATTAAAAATAAAATATTTACAACTCCAAACACAAATTCCACCATTGGATGTGAAGATTAGTATGTAGGGAAGCTTGCTTTCAAATTTGAGCAAGATTCGACGGGTAACAAAAAAGTTATGGCACTTTGAAGTGCAAAGGAATAAAAGAAAATAAAAAGAACTAGTGCACTAACCGGTTGCGTCAGACCAGAAAAAAAAAAAGGGACTTGGAGGGCACGAAATTGCCTTTAAGTGGCTAGCTTCTTGGGCCCGCTTTGGCCATCATGCACTCACAACTCAAACCCCGTTTCCTCCATTGCAAAACGCTCTATCTTCCTCTTGATTTCTTCTTCTTCCCCATCATCCAAGCCTTCCCTTATCATCCTCATCATCATCATCACCATCTCCACCTTACTTTCTCTCTCTATTTCATCATCCATGGAGTCTCTCTCTCCATCATCTCAAGCAAGTGTCATGGTGAGTTGATCAAGTCTCTTCCTCTCCTTTCCTCCTTGTACACAAATTTATCATCATCTCTAACCCTTGTCATCTCTTTTGCTTAATAAGGAGGTAATGGCTCTTTCCCTCTCTTGATTCTCTCTCCCTCTCAAGGGAAGGTGGTGGACTCATCAACCCCATCTTATTCTTGTTCTTCGTTGCTTCCCGGATCGTCTCCTCGCCACTCCCTTTCGCTGTCACACTTGGTTCATACGGGCTCAATTTTAAAGCTTTAAAAACAAGGGTTTGAGTTGGGGTTTGGTATTCTCTTCTTTCTCTACAAGGTTAAGGTAAGGAGTGAGTGTTACCTTGATTTAGGAAATAGTTTCTAGTTAGTGCATAGTGATTGCTAAGGATGTGTGTTAGTTTATGATAATGAACCTTAGGGCAGTTGATATTGATAATAACTAAAGTATTAGTGTAAATGAAGTGAACCCACTTTTATATTTGTGAATATATGTACATATGAAATGTTGTTATGTATGTTTGAATAATAATCATGAGATATGTGAACACTTGCATGAAATGTGTGTTTGGCAATTGATGTCACAAATGAAAGAAAGAGTAATAAATCAAAGTTAAATGGAAAGAGCAACTGATTGATCCATTGGGGGACACTGACCCACTAGGCTCCTTGTTAGGTGCCAAATGACCCATCAGGAAAATGACCCATCAGGTGCAAACGACCCATTAGGTCCAAATGCCCCGTTAAGTGCTTGTGTACCCAAAGTATCAATAAGCTGCAGGGTAATTAAAATGTTAAAAGCGAAAGAAAAGAAAAGCAAAGCAAATGAAATTGAACTAAGCGCATAAAAGACCCAAATGAAAGTGAGTGAAGTAAACGAAAAAGGGCTTAACGAGTGATTCATGGCCTAATGGGTGAAAAGCGACCTGATGGGTGTAAAATATATCTAATGGGTGACAAACGACCTAACAGGTGCACGAAATCCTAGTTGTGCATGGAAAGATTAAAAGAAATGAAATGTGAGGATGTTGAACCAAAGAAAAAGAGAAAAGAGTTAAGTAAGGAATGGAAATAAGAAAATGAACTAATGTTAATGTTTGAGTGTGCTTGAGCATGATTGGAAATAATGTGGATGTAATTAGATGAAATATTTGCTTATTGTGTTTGACTTAGTATGTTAGTATGTCTAGTTAGAAACTGCTTTTCTAAATTATGTGTAATGCTCACCTCCTTACTCTTTTTATACAAGTTCAGAGCTTGAGCTAGCACAACCCCTGGCCGAGCAGGAGTACTCTCCCTCACAGGGAGAGTAGATAGTAGTAGTGTTGTTTTATCTTGTAGTTGTCCTGGTTATGTTTGGGTTTTGAGTATGATGTTGGTCTTTTGTATATGAATTGTAAAGCATTATTTTTGGGTATTAGCCAGGACCACTCCCTATGGGTAGGGAGTATTTTTGGGAAGCTTAAACAATTCCAAAACTTGTTAGTATTTGTTGCTATCTCTGATGTGGTTGCATTATGATGCATAATGATTATGTTATGGCCCTGTTGGCTTTCAGAGTTATATGAATACTGATTTATGATAGGTTTACAGGAAAACTTTATTTTGGGAACGTCAATGAAACAAAGGAAACTCCGTCCGTTTTCATGGAGATTTTTATAAGTTAAAGAGTTTTAAAAAGAAATTTTAAGTTCACTATTTAGATAAGGGTAATTAAGGGTAATTATAAAGTAGGGTGTTACAAATGAATATTTTTGTACCTAATTGAAAGGTACAAATATGATGACATAATTTCTTCAACACTTCGAAATACAACTCCAAGATTCTCGTCAAAGGACGATAAGTTCTCTGAGCACAATAAATACGCGATGGATAAAGATTCCATGATTTTGTTATCAATAAAAAATGGAGGCGATGAATAAAAAATTCTCGACACCACGATTCTGTTAGCCAAGAGGCTTCCTATATGTACCACCCCATAACTCGATCAATAAATCACCGAGTTAGCAGCGGTTATACATGGTCTTTACGACCACTATCTTGAGAGTACATTACATGATCTATGTAACTCCCGCTTGTACGGTATTTCACCGACTTGTATGACCGTGGGACCCATCTTGACTAAAGAATCGAGTGTCCCAAAATGAGTTACACATAGATACATCACCCCTAACTCGACTAGCCGCCGAGTTAGTAGGATGAGTGTACATTACGAACTATGCAACTCCCACTTGCTCGATGTTTTACCATCTTGTTTGGTCGAGGGATCCATCTTGACTAAAAAATTAAGTATCTCGAAATGGGTTGTGCACTTGAGTAGCTAAGATGCCAAAGGACCCAAGTTCTAACCGCTTAGTAAAAAGAGTAATAAAAAGCAAATTAGGCCGAATTTGAATTATTAAATTCAACTACCTAATGAAAATGTGCAAGTAATTAAAGTTTCAACACTTGTCGCAACTCAAACGTTCAAAATCAAATCTCCCACGACAAAAGGTCAAGAAATTATTTTGACGAGATCTTTACACAAAAAATTCAATCCTCATATTGGTCTTTTTTAATAATACATCGATGCTCCACCTTATGTTGGAGCACCAAGCCGAGGGGCTACTGTTATGTACTGGTTTCCTAAACCAATAAGCACCGATATAACTGACCAACAAACATCAGTCCAGTATGCCGGTAATCTAGTATTCATAACTTTCAATAAGTAACTGTTATAATGGTTATAAACGGCTCGTGATTATTGTGGCTCATAATGGCATAAATGCACCATTATTTCTCGGAGCCATTACTCCTTGGATTCCCTCACAACCATAATGGCCCATCTTGGTTCATCACATCCTTCACCCTATAAATAACATGTGGTGGCCAAGATATATATGAACAACTCTCATCTCTTGTTTTACACACAGCACACACACCACCCCAAATATACCATGACTCGGCTGGCGGAGTTCTTTAACCGATAACCCATCACCATCGTCGTACATCAACAAACCAGTTTACCGGCACATGTGGAATAACACCTAACAACAAAGTCCATAACATTTAATGCTGAAAAAGGCTTGCATGTATAGCTTAATATATATTGTTTATCATAGCTTGTGTTATTAAATGGGAAGAATGTACCTACCATGGAGAAGTATACAAAATCAGATGCCCAATGTTTATGCCATCAAATAAAAACGCCAAAGCATTCAGGGGTTGAGTGACAACAACGAGCAGGTAAAGTAATTTACATGAATATAAGTACGTTCCACTATTTTGTGTAAAAAGATCGACAACACAAACATGAAACTTTCCAATTTGAACATGACTAAATCACCGAAACACAAACACTAATGAGGTGAAAGGACATTGAATTGTTTCTCCATTTGCTAATGGCAGTCTAAAAACTCCTCTACTCCATTCAAGTATATTCTTTACTTCTTTTATCGTAGTCTATCCACCTTTTCCATCACCAAATGGATATATTATCATGTTTTCAGGTGTTTTGAGGCCTAAACCTAAGAATCATGGATAAAGGAACATCAAATGATGATTAGAGTTTCCAAAAAGGTGCGAAAACGGCGAGTTGAAGGAGTCGGGATGCCTAGGAGCACGGACCTTACGCCCAGGCGCAAAATTAGCACAAAAAAAATGTTTTCACGCCTGGGTGCCAGCCTTCGGGAGCCCAAGCGTCTGCCAGCATTTCCCAAGGGCGCCCAGGTGCCAGTTTCGTGCTCCTGGGTGCGAGCGTCAGACCAAAACTGATTTTTTCGCATTTTTCATGAGTTTTGGGCACCCTAAGGAATAAAAAGTCATTTTGGCATTCATTTGAGACATTCTACTCATGGGGAACAACAAGAACACAAAGATAAAGCTTAGGAGAACTCCAAGAACGCGTTTGATTCTCGAAGTAAGGGATTCCAGAGAGGCGATCATGTCTTGGTACGCCTTCATGGCACCCATGGGGTTACTCTTTCTCTTTTGCTTTTCTTTTGATTTATAACTAAGTTTCCATTAGGGATATGTTGAATTTGATATGAATTTGTGATATGCAACCATGATTTTATATGAATTTCTCTGTTTTGTTAATTGTTTGATTATTTGTTTAAAGTTATTTATAGAATTGGTCTCTCTATGATTTGGGATTTATTCTTCAATCGAGAGATTAGGGATTGAATTGGCCTTGTAATCAAACTTTAAAATTTCACAACTCGTAGGAATAATTTGGGAAACTATATAACATTCATTATTTTAGGGTTTTTAATCAAAGGATTATTAGTTTAAGACTCACATAAGGGATTAAGAGGTATAAACTAATAATACAAAGTAAGTGTCTTGAGGAATCAAATATTTACTGCCTCTGGAATTGTTGTTAACATAGGAAGAATTCGTATATTAATCCAAGGTTGTTGTAATTCTATTAATGAAACCATGTCCCTAGCTTTCCCAACGTTTAGAATCCAATCAAACATTATTCTTAATTTTCCATGCTTTTGCAAACTCAAATCAATATAAACTCTTTAATCATTTTTCACAAATACAACTACGTTTGGATGAGAATTAATTAAATTAACTAATCCTTGTGGGATCGTCGCTCTACTTTATCTCCTATGATACGTGTACGATCCGGTATACTTGTCAATGTCCCAACGCATCTCTTGATTCTCATCACACTCTTAACCCCTATCTCTGCCGATGCCTTTCACTTGTTCATCAATGATTGCGACAATTCATTGCTATTGACTAGTATTCTCTGTTTTATCACCATGATGACTTCCTTCACCAATTAATCTCATCAATCACACGCTATTATTTTTTCAAACCTAGATTCGCCACCACCATCTCTATTTTTTTCAGGAGCGAAAGAAAAAGAGATTTATTAAAACGCACAAGAAAAATCCTACGATTGTGCTTGCTTCATGACTTATCTCATCATACCTTTTTATTCATGTCAATCATGGTTTCACCACCGTTATCCTTTTAGTGATCTTAGAATGATATCACTACATTAATTTTATTTGTAAGAAAAATCTTGGACTATTTTATACATTTTCAACACATGCAATATACTCACTCAAACCAACTCAACTTATAGTGGGAGGGTTCAATTTAGGTTTTAAAAACCGGAACGTGTTAAGATACAAACTGTGCAAAAGTTTGTATCAGTGCAAACTGATGATTTAACGGCTGTTATTGTTGAAGAAATTGATGGCCATGATTCTTAAATTATCCAAATTCACCAGTAAAATGCGTTGCACCTTAATAGTGCCACATCCCAACAAGCAACAACAGTAACCTTAGGAATAAAAACATTCTCAACTATTATTTCCGGCCTCGATTATAAGAGGGAAAAAATATTAATAATAATTTTAAATATAAGAAAATATTAATTAATTAATTAATTATTATTAAATAAAATTATTTCTAAAATATTTTTATAAAGTGATTGTTTAAATTAATTTTTGTTTCATTCTTAAAGTTACATTTTAAACTACAATAATTATTATGTATTGTGTTATGTTAACAATTGCCCTAAGACCTTGTTTAAGCATTCTAAAACAAGTAGGTTAATATTGAAAACTTATATTCATCACTCTTTTATATATTAAATGCATAATTTTTTAAAGTAAAAATATCTCTTTTGCTTGCTTAAACAATACCCTTAGAGTAATTGTTAACATGAAATTTCTTTTTTTTTTCCGAATCACATGAAATTTGAACTAATTCCGTGTATGAAATACCTATTATGAAAAGAGGAATAAATATAATTTTATACTCAAATTGGAATTTACAACAAAACAAACAGATAGAATCTAAATTTTAAATGTAAAGGAATTAAAAAACTCCACCCAGACTTCGGGAGTTTAAAAAAAATATATCAAAGCAAAAAATTTATACCATTTCTCTCATTATTATGATATTACATATTCCAATTCGATTGGATACCATAAAAAATGAAGCACAAAAATTTCTTGAAAATTTATTCCAATAGGTATTCTATACGGATAAGATACCCGATTAGATAATATGTGTGTAAAAAATTCAATTTCTATTCTAGGATTTACATATACTGACAGTTGTTGTTATAATTGAAATGGGGGATTTTTTTTTTATTTCAATAAAAAACAAAAGAAAAAAAGGAGGGGACAAAAAAATAGAGTAGTTAGGGATCCCCAGTTCCTGTTTTTCCATATATAACTTTGGTACGAATCCATTCATTGAAATATAAAATTTAGGAATAATTCGAAAAGAATAAAATTAAATTTCCTATTATTTGTATTCCCTGGACTTTTAAAATACAAACATGGGATAATTAAAATATTTGTTTGATTTAAAGAGTATTTTCTATTTCGATATTATCCATAGAATACGTTAGACCACTAGAGAATACAATTGAATTCCGAAATGTAGATATATTTAATGCAGATATATTTGAATTCAATTAAGTATTGAATTAGTATCAATTAAATACTTTTATTCAATAGTTATTAAATTAAGTTAAAAAAATTTCCGTATTTTCTAGAGTTTCAATAATAATTATAGGGATAATTTTGAAAAAAAAATACACCAAATATTTATATTTCCAGTATCACTAATAAGACTAACTAATCAACTTAAAGTGTGTGTTTTTTGGTCAAATGGACTTACATATAGAATTAGAGAGAGTGCTAAAAGATTTACTCACTCCGGTCTCAATTATAAAAAAGAAAAAATCAAGTTTACATTTATTAAGAATGTTAGTTGATAGCATTCAATTTCTCAAATTCATAAAAATAAAATAAAATAAATGTCCATTAAAAAAGTAGCATTGAGAATGAAACAAAAATTAATTAGGACAATTATTTTACGTGGATATTTTATGAATAATTGTATTTAATAATGAATAATTAATTATTTTTTTTATATTTGAGATCCCTAATAAAATACTCCCTCTCTCCCTCCCTCTCTCTCTCTCTCTATATATATATATATTACCATTTTAATATATTTCAGGTCTATTAATAAAGTTAATTAATTTAGTTAACGCCGGTATTGGAAATTTGAACATTTGATATGCATTTTCAAAACAACCCTATTAATATTTTTGAAAATATAAAAAGTGTTAAATAAATATAGGTGTTTGTATTTTGCTTATAAAAAAATAGAGGTGTTTGTGAAAAGAAGCAATTAATTGTTATTGAAAATTAGTATAAAATTTTATAAATATGGACAAAATAAAATTTCAAAGAAGTCTTATATTTAAGGATTGATAAAGGATTTTTTTCTTATAATTAAGATTGAAGAGATTTTCTTTTTAAACCCCGCCACGACTTTTTGGCCCCCACTTCGATTTTTAATGGACTATTATAATCTTAAGTGTTTTTCAACTTCCGACTCTTAATAATCGAAATAATTATTCCGATTTTTATAAGTCGGAAACATAAAATTATAGATATTTCCGACTTGTATATATATCTGAAATATATTTTTATTTAATTTCCAACTACTATGAGGTGGAAACTGAAAAATTGAATTGAACACTACATGCGATCGACTACTATATATGAGTCGGAATAATTTTCAAAACCGATGTTGCAGATACAACTATTGGTTCCTTGGTGTTAGTGCTAATGTTCTTGTTTGGAGCTAGGCTTTATTCTTCCTTGACGTGAGAAATCTATAATCTTTAGTCACAGGATATACCGATATAATACTAATTACTATGTTACTCACGGAGTTCAAACAAAGTAGTGGGAAATTTTTGCAGTGTTCCGACTCATAGTAGTCGGAAATCAAATAAAAATATATATTCGACTTGTACAAGTCGAAAATATTTATAATTTTGTTTTCGATTTGTAAAAATTGGAATACTTATTTCGACTATTAAGAGTCCGAAGTTGAAAAACAATTAAGGTCATAATAGTCCATTAAAAATCGAAGTGTGGACCAAAAAGTCAGAGACAGAGTTCGAAAAGAAAAACTCATGATGAAAAGCGGAGTAATCCCAAATAGTTAAGAATGATCGTGACTGTTGCTTGTTGGCTCGTTGTGATGTCAGATGTGGCACTACTATGGTGCAATTCATTTTATGGATGAAGTTTTAAAAGTCTAAGGATCATGACCATCAATTTTTTTCAACAATAACATCCGTTAATTTATCAGTTTGGACTGATACAAACTATTGCACAGTTTGTATCTTAACAAGGCCCAAATCAAGTAATCAAACTAGCCTGTCAAGTTTATTTGGTTTAGGCATCCGAGTCTACCTTTCAGAAATATCCACCTAACTCAACCCAACCAATGTGCTCCATGTATCTTTTGGGCATTCAAGTGTGAGATGAAGTCCCAAATTAGATAAGATGGGATGAGTGAGAAGGTTTATAAGTGACAAGACCCATAGAACCATTGCCTTAAGATTTTGGTTCACGATATGGTGTCTCACTTATAGGCGGTTGACTCACTTTCCCATGACCCTGGAGCAATGTGCATGACTCCCCGATGATTGGAGTCTCGCTCCCCGATTGAAGGTCCTACAATATCACACCTAACACGTAACTTTTTATCATGGATAAAACAATTTATGACAACCACCGAACATTGCTACATGGTGTTTGCGTGATTTTCGTCCGACGCCTGCCGAACTGACGGTTATGTGTGGGGTGTGGATAACGACAGGTTAAATGGTAATCTTGTGAAAGGAACTTGACCGTATTTTTGGTATTTTTGAGTATTTGAACTCGAGCTGAGCGAAGGTAAATGCGAGTAAACGTAAAACCGACACCAAGTAACACGGTGCGGTAGAAAATTAAAAGTGCAGTAAAGTAAATGACTTGGAATCATAAAGGAAAGCGATTAAATTGTGCGGTAAAGTAAATTGCAGGTAATGAAAAGTGCATGAAAACGTAAAGATTGCATTGAAATTAAATGGGTGGAAGGCTGAGGTTCTTTACAATGGCGTTTCTCCGTTTGTCTGCTCTGGTGAGACGTTTAGGATTTTGGCCTGATGTGTTAACCTAGAAACCGACCCCGATTACAAACTAAGGACTTCCTATTTATAGGAATCCGAAAACTATTTACAAACCTACTCGCACGTTCTGCACAACCGCAGAACCCACATTTTTGATAACTACCCACTACGCTATCCCCCACGATGTAACTGCCCACGTCGTGGTTTGGGCTTAGTGGATGCTTCTGTCGACTCGTGGTGACATCTTTGCTGAAAACCGCTTCGACTGGCATCTTCCTTCGACTGCAACCTTTGACTCTTGTCTAAATCTCTTTGTTGCTTGAAGTATTGACGTTGTTGTGCTCCAGCCTCTTGGTTTTGAGATGTCGAGCTCCTTTCGATAGACGGGGCTATCGCTGAAATAAGCTTTCGACCCGTTGTCGGCCTTAGACACATTCGATCGATATTGGTGACATGTAATTCAACTAAACACTGTTTCACCAGCATTCAATCAAAAAACATGCCCCCGACACTTCTAATAGAATGTCGTCAAAGGACTTTTTTCCTTTAACTCTTTAATAGGAAATGCAGTCTTGGTCGATCCTAGCAGGACACAAACCTTGACCTATGGGATTACAGAGACCTTTCCAATGGTTATTTATCAAGTTAATTGTTTCCTCCAATTCGGAGTCCTTAACATTATCCCGAAACACCGGAAGTGGAATCTATGTAATCCCACATGTTTATCCTTTCACTATTCAAGAGGATAAAGGTGGTATTCGGGGAAGACATCCCTTCATTTCCCTGTCCTCACCCGAATACCTTAATCCCACATGTTTATCCTTTAGTGCACTCGTGTTTATGTGGAATGTGAATCGCTTTTGCTCTTTCCAGAAATCATGAAGGCATTCTTTAAGTTTCTCCATTGTAACTCGTGGCTTTTCTTGGCAAAAAACTGAGGATTTTATAGCCACAAGTAGCATTAAATGCCTCCATAATCACTTTGTCGTTCCCAATGCTGATTAGACGTTTCTGTCTCCTCTTTTCTTGTGCCACCACTCTTTCGACACAGACCTCTTGTTTTCGCCTCTTCCTTTTGTAGACACACGTTCACGTCCGTTGAGATCACTTTTAAGTCATTCCACTTAAGTACACCTCCCTCGACATCACTTATGTTGTCGACACAATATCCATTTGTCGAAATCTTCCGTGTGTCGAACTGTACGTACACCTCCTTCGAAGTCACTTTTAAACAAAAAAGCTTAAGTACACTTCCGTCGACGTCACTTATACATCCGACAATCACAACCTTTTGTCGATTTCGATTTCCCGTTAACAGAGGCCCCCAAGTTTTGGTGTGCGACGCGTCTTTTCAGAGGATACCAAAAGTTGTATCTTTTCGAAATGTCCTTTCATCATTAGGATTCTGAAACGGCGAGTTTATCTTTTTGAACTGACGCTTTCTATTGGACCATTGTGTTGGTCTTACACGTCTTTTCACTTCTTATTTAAACTTGATCGCTAATCATTATCCCCCTTTTTATCTTTCCTTGTTTACTACTGCATCCTCTCTTTCTGACTTGAAACCTTTTTTTTTTTTTTGCTTTTTTCAAAACCCTAACTTCAACATGGCAATCCAAGGCGTTCATGATCCCGAAATTGATTTGGAAGTCCCATACCACGAACGTAGTCTGATCATTCCAGCGACTTCCTTCATCCCTGCCGATGGTGTACCTGTTAATCCTTCTCCTGCTTTTCTGGGCCCTTTAATGACTGTAGCAGAGTCTCGTGACCCTGTTATGAGTGCCAACTTTCCACTCTCCCATCCTGATGTGCATCGTCCCGTGGTTACGCTCAATCCCGTTTATACTTGCCACTTCGACAAAGAACATTCCCGTAGAGTTCTTAGGAATGTGAAGCCATTCCCCAAGTTTATCGAGTGGTATGATAGGCTTCGGCCTCACAAGAGGGAATCTTGGAAAAGAGCCGGTTTTGAAGACCTTCTCATTCTGACAACTTGCAATCTTCCTTACGACGATGGACTCTTTGGCGTTGCATGCTATTTCTGGTGCCGTCGAACTAACTGCTTCCACTTCCGATACGGCATGATGACTCCTACCCTTTTTGATGTTGCTGCTTTGACTAGCCTTCGTCCCGATGGAGAACTTTTGACTGTTGAAAGCAAACCCAATGACATTGTACAAATTAGTGATGGGTCTTTTGCTTTCAGCAATTACGTCAAGGCGCGCCTGGATGATTATAGGGATAGCCCAACTATTAGCAATGAGGAACATGTCGAGTTTCTCACAGTGTGGCTTAGTGCTTTCGTCTCCTGCACCAAATCTCGACAGGTGAACAAATCTCTGGTGTCCTTAGCCACGATCCTGCATGAAGAAAGGCAAGTGGCTCTCAGCCAACTTCTCTTGGCGAAATTGTATTCGACAATAAGCCATGTTTCCGACATCATTCGACTTCACAAGCAACAAGTAACCAATGTCGGAGGTCCTACTTGGCTTTTGCATCTGTGGCTGAATGCCATTCTGAAACGTCATATGATGCCAACCCACAATAGTGTCTGTTCTTTCCGGTTCAACTATGGCTGTTTGGCAGCGAATTATGAAGTTCCTGTGCTGTCGTTGCGTACCAACACCTTTCTTCATTTCATGAAGATTTTCGCCAACATTACCATGTCATCTAAAGACATCGACTCTTCTCCTTTTGTTGAAAGAGCTGTTGGCCCCGACTGGTTTCGTCTTCCTTATCCAGGTTCCAATGCTGCAGCGAGACAACTGAATGATGTCCTTTGGGGACATTACTTAAGTCAAAGGGTTTTATTTGGTGGTTTGCCCGACTCTACTGCCTATGAAGAAAAGGAAATTTTTCTTCATTACCCAAACTGTGTTTCGAGGCAATTTGGCCTTTGTCAAGGCTTGCCAGCCCCTATGCTCGCATCGGTATCCCAAGAATTCCACCATGGTCAATTAATGGACTTCAAATCTTCTTGGAGAACCGTGTTGAATCGGTTTGTGTCAAAGAAACTTGCTTCTCTTAGCCGTTTCAATCTTATCGGCTTTACCCCATGCTTTTTGGCTAGTCCAAATTTTGTGCGTTGGTGGGAACTGTACTTCAACACATACCATGTGGCCTATGACATTATTGTCGACAGGATGAGTGCAAGGACTCCATCAGATATAGCATCCGACAAAACTAGTAAGAGTACTTAGTCATTTTCGTCTTTTATCCCTCTTCTCCTTTCGGCTTTCTCATTTGTTGTCTTCTTTGTAGTGGTCAAGCCGAACCTTATTGACTATTCTGCGGCAATAAAGGCCAATGCCTCAAAGAAAAAAGGTGGTGACCCTTCATCGCCCAAGAAACAAAAGAAACGGCGCTACCACAATCCTATTGATGATTTTGTCGGAGCCAAGAGATCACACAAGGAACAAACTGATCGACCGTCAAACAAGTCTCATGCCGATCCTGAAAGAACTGACAGTTCCCTGGTTCGTCCTCTTTCCAAAAAGCTTCAAGTATCTACCGCTTCATCTGCTCCTCCAATCTGTCCTTATTCGCATCCTTCATCCAAAACTCCATCACAATCACGTCCAAAGGCCACAGGTGTCGTCATCAGAGAGCCGTCTCCCCATGTTACTACTCAAAGAACACATGGTGATGCGGCTGATCTGTTTGTTGACGTTTCCCATCACGACCCTCATGCTGGTGAATTCCTTCCAACTCCAACACTTAATCCATTCATGGAAGAGGATTTAGTCGAAGATACCAGCATCCAACTGCAAAGGCGTCCTGCTCGTCGATACGTGGTTCTTGATGAGTTTTCTTCAGATGAACATCATGGCGACGTCACATTTGATCAAACTGACCGGCTGCATTCTATTGAGGCTTCCATGCAACGGTGTCTTGATGACACTTCTTCTTCAGCCGCAGTTGAAGTTGTTGTTCAAGGCTCCAACCAAGTCGTTATCGACACTGAGCCTCTTGACATCGATTCTCACGTAGTGGAATCTCCTGTTGCTGTCGTGGACCCTGAGACCACGAATGCATGTGGCCCTTCCTTTGAGGTATTTGCAAATTTACTCATTCACCCTTTGTGCAGCATTAAAAGATCTTTACCAACCTTGTTTTATTTTCCTTCAGATCCCCAACGACTCAGCCCAAGTTGAAGGTTTTGACGGCAGCTTGTCAGTTCCTGCTTCATCTAATCTTGTTGCCGCCGCTCCTGTTGAGATTCTTTCTTGCACGCCTCCAACTATTGCCATGGCTCCTTCGGTTCAGACTTCCTTTTCTACTGCTTTTGTTGCACTTCGAGAATTAATGACCAAAGCACGATCTGTTGAGGCGGCCATGACTTCTCCTTTGAGAGAGGCGGAACCGGTTGCGGATCAGTTGATGGTGACTTTGAAGAACGTCTGTTGTCGGCCTTTTGATCAATTGCTGGATGATTCTTTTACTCTTGAGATCTTGTCCTCCACCATCGCTTCACTTTTGCAACACCCTACTTCGGCAGATGTAGAATCCAAATTGAACGTGTTGCAGCGATTTGTGAATAATTGGACTACTGAAAGTCCAAAGATTTTGAATGACATCAAAGTCTATGAAGATGTCAAAGCAAATCAAAGCAAAATGGAGACCGAATTCATGGATTCAGAACGGGAGGACGCCGACTATTTTTCCAAGGTTGATACCACACTTCGACAACTGGAAGAGAATGGAGCTAAAATTCGAGAACTGAAGGAAGAGTTAGCGCGTCGGGAACAAGATCAACTGGACTTGACCCAATACTTGGAATCTGTCAAAACCAACCGTCAAGAATTGGCTGCCAAAGTTGACGCTTTGGTGGTGCCTTATCAGCAGATCACTGATGCTTTGGGTTCTTATCTTCAAGGATATAGGGCTGGAATCCGACGCAGAGATGCTTTTGCCACGGAATGGCGTTCCTTTGGCAATCTTTTTGGATGAATTTGTTTTTTCCTTTGTTGTGTTTGCTTCTTGTATTTTGTTTCCTTTTGTATGGATTTCGCAATTCTTGAATTAATGCATTTTCACTTCTGTCATTGTCGGCTTATATTTTTTCAAATACTTGCCGTTAATTGCTTTAATCTTTTTTCCCATTTCGACATCGACTAACTCGTATGCATTGCCCGAATAAGCCCTTAATACTTTAAATGGTCCTTTCCACTTTGGTGACCACTTGCCGTATTCATTCGAACGCTTGTCGATGGGTAAGATTACTTTCCATACTAATTCATCCGGTAAGAACGACTTAAATTTAACTTTGGCATCGTAATATCTAGCAATCTTTTCTTTCTGTCGCATGATATTTTCTAACGCCAACAGTCTTTCATCGTGCACCTCGTTTAACTCGTCAAACATGGCATTCCAATAGTCATTCGTAGGCATTTCATGTTGCCTTTGAAATCGTATTGATTCCAAATTTATTTCGACTGGTAACATGGCCTCGTGGCCATATGTTAGCATATAGGGAGTCGTACCCGTTGCTTCATTTGGGGAATTCCGAATTGCCCACAACGCTGGAGTAAGTGCTTCGTGCCAATTTCGTGGTTTGCTCTTAATTTGTTTCTTGATGATGTTAATAATCCACTTGTTGGCTGCTTCCGCTTGTCCATTGGCCTGTGCATAGTAAGGTGTCGAAGTCAGTAACTTGATTCTTCTTGATTCCAAATAACCCTTCAATTTGCTTCCCAAGAAAATAGATGCTTGATCTGTAGTAATGGTCTCGGGAATTCCAAATCGACAAACGATATGGTCTTCAATAAAATCAATTACTTGCTCTTGTTCAACCTTCACCAAAGGTATAGCTTCTACCCATTTGGTAAAATAGTCGACACCCACCAATATTCTTGAATGGCCTTTAGAAGAATGAGGGACAATTTCTCCAATTACATCTAGTGCCCATCCTCTAAAAGGCCAAGGCTTGATAATCGAGTGCATTTCCCCTGCTGGGACGTTTTGAATGTAGCCATGTTTTTGGCATTCTTCACACGAATTCTCAAAATTCATGCAATCGGATATTAACGTAGGCCAAAAGACTCTTTGTCTCCTGAGTATCCATTTCATCTTTTCTCCTGCTTGGTGTGCTCCACATATTCCTTCATGGACTTCCGCCAAGGCTATGAAAGCGTCTTCCTTGTCGAGGCATACCTCCAAATTGCTGTCAACTGATTTGTGATACAAGTCACCTCCTAGTAACGTGAACTTGGTCGCTTTCAATTTCAACTTTCGTTCGACATCGAGGGATGGATTCGCCAAATAATCTGCTATGGGTTTCCTCCAATCATCTTCGGATGCTAGTGCGTTCACCATTATTTCTCTCTAATGAGGGGGGTATAACAGTTCTTCGATCCGTGTCGCTTTATCCAAAGCCTTCTTTGATATACGGTATCTAGATGCAATTTGGGCCAAATGGTTGGCCTTTTGATTATGACACCTGTATATATGTTCGACTGAAACATCGTCGAATTGGCGCATCATCTTTCGTGCCATATTACTATATTTGGCCAACTTTGGATTTAAACACTTGTATTCGTCAACCAATTGCTTCATAACTAACTGAGAATCTCCTTTAATAGCCACATTTTTGGCCTTTAAAAAGATTAATATTTCAAGGCCGATTAAAATAGCCTCGTACTCCCAAGCAAAGCAATCTTGGTTCTTCTTAATGAGATCAATGAGTTTCTGTCGGAATTCCTCCTTTAACAACGCACTTACATAAATTGGTTTCGGCTTTTCAGCCGTTCCCAAATTGACCTCATCTCTGGGATCTTCACTGATGAATCGAGCTTCCTCATCTGTCCACCCTCTTTCGAATCCCAAAGGGCTATCGTCTACGATACAATCCTGGAATGCACTTGTTTGAATAGTGCATTGCATTCTGTCGGCCACGTAGGCCGACAGTCTTTCTAATTGTCGATCAACCATTGGTGCCGGTCGAAGGCCGCTGCTCAACGGCCTTGTCCATTTCGACAATTGCAATCCCATAGTTTTCCATTAAGCATTTATCTACTATGGGTTTCTGGAAGTTTTCCGCATCAAGTCGGATCGGCTTAATGCTGGGATTGTAAACTTTGAAGTCTATATGCATCTGTTGCATATAGCATGGGCTGTCATCCGCTGGAATCACCTCCACCTTATTTTCCTGATTCCACAGAACTAACTTCTGATGGGCTGTTGACGGCACGACCCCCACTGCATGGATCCAATCCCTTCCTAGCAGCAGATTGTAACTAGCCTTAGATGGGACTACCACAAACAAAGTATCTCTTACCACTGATCCCACCTCGACTTTCAGCATCGTCACACCATGTGATTGAGCAATTTTTCCAGTAAAACCAACCACAACTACGTTTGTCGGAATTAAGTCCGACTCCGCTTTTCCCATCCTTTTGAACACATTCCAAGGCAAAACATTAACGGCGGCCCCTCCATCTACCAATACTCGATTTAGGGGCTTCCCATCAACAATGGCCTTAATATGTAAAGGCCTTAGGTGTTCTCTTTTACTCTCCTCCAATGGTTCAAATTGAGCAATGTGACCAATGTCGACCTCCAAATGAAGTTGATCTAAAAGGAAAAGACATTCGGGAAGGCCTGGTACTTCATCACTGAGATATGAATCGTCAGAATCATCACTCATATTCCCTTCTTCATGTGCATGGTCTCCAGGCATGTCGAAAGGCAAACCAACATTGTTAATTGAGAGACTTCCAATCTTCCTACTTTGAGCATCTATCATGTCTTGATCATTGACAATGATATCCAAGCTATCTTCAGAGTCCCCCTCATATGATTCGCTCATCTGATTCGATCCTTCGGACTTCCTTACCCATTTCTGCTTCAGTTTGCCTCCTTGTCGATTTTGAGCCGTTTTCGGCTTCATACTTGCAACGAGGCATCCTTGATCATTTGAGGGTAATTCGTCAATATTGACTCCTTCAGCCTCTACCTTTCGGATTCTCTGAAGCCTCCTTTTCTGAGTACGTGTTAAACCTTGATAAATTGACCCAGATGTCGATTCTGACTGTGCCATCCTCTGCATGACTCGATCGTATGCACCTAGCCTTGAAGGGTGTCCTCCATAAATCCTTCGACTAGACAAAGGTCTTCGAGTCTCTCGAGCCAATTCCCGTCGGATGTTTTCTCGTTCCTGGACCCTGGCTTGTATCTTCTTCCTCAAGTCTTCTCTTTTGGATCCTCTTCCTTTCTGTGTTGCAGTCTTTCGGTCATAGACCACTTGGCATCTTGGACAGATTTGAACATCGTCGTTTCGCTTCCTCCTACAGAAATGTCGGAGTGATTCTCCGTCTTCAGGAAACACTTCGACATCATAAGCCAACGAAAGAGTGCTAACAGAAAATACTCCTTGGGCCTCGACTTCATTGACCTCCTTTTGGAAAGGATCAGCGTCGATCTTCATATCCTTTACTACGAACTTCAGTTTTCCCTTGTCAATTCCCTGCTGAATTAAGTCCCTGAAAGCAAAGCAATCATTGGTATCATGAGTAAAATTGTTATGATATTTGCAATACTTTTTGCCTCTTAATTCTTCTTTTTTCAACAACTTATGACCTTCTGGCAATTTAATTTGTTTATCCTTTAACAACGAGTCGAAAACTTGTTCAGTTTTGGAAACGTCGAAAGTGTATGTTTTCTTATACAAATTTTCGCTAACGGGTTTAGACGGTCGTAAGGCAAAACATGAATAAGGTTTTTCATTTCCTAACTCTATCACGTTAACCTCTGAACCACCATCGCAAGATTCTCCGTCAGAAGGTTGAGAATCGACGTAATGGATGCGTTCCCTTTTTGGAACTTTAAGATTTTTCCCTTTCGTTTTTTCGTTTCTTAGATTTTCAATCTGCCGAACGCAAGCGGCTAATTGTGCCAAATCTAAAAAATGTTGGGTAACTAATTTCTTACGGATATGATATTCTAAACCCGACACAGCCATCTTAACCACTTCTGGTTCAGGAATTGGAGTAAAACATCTACTCCTCATTTGCATGAAGCGTGCCAAGTAGTCATCGATCTCCAGTGAATCTTTTCACACTTAACAAATCCGTCAAGGCAACTCTCAGTTCGCCTCTATAGAATTGTTCGTGAAAAGCCCTTTCTAATTGGGTAAGCGTGAATAGAATTCGATTGCAAAGTTGAGAACCAAGAAAAAGCATTTCTTGTCAAAGAACTAGGGAATAGCCGCATTCTGATAGCTTCATCAGCGGCCAAATCACCCAATTCAATAGTATAACGAGTGATGTGTTCGACAGTAGATTCTCCCGCTTCACCGGCAAACTTCGACAGTTTTGGTATCTTTGTTCCTCTTGGGATTTCTGTTAACTGTACCCATTCTGGAAAGGGTGAATTGAAACCTGGCTGATTAGCCATGCCAACATTGAACCCAATCCGACTTAGTGCTTGTTCGACTATCCTGTTGACATCATCCGGTTCGACTCGCGTTTCTCTTCCCTGTCGAAGCAAGTGTCGAGCCAAATTTTGCCTCACTAGTGCCGCCTGAAGGTCTTCCCCTCTCTGCATGAATGCAACTTGCGTCGGATTCTGAACAGGTTGAGGTGCTTCAACATTTGGGTGAAAAACTACTTGTTGATTCTCTGGCAACGCATTACCTGCACTAAAAGTTGGGTTAGTATGAACATGATCCCACGTCGTAGGGACTTTACTATCTTGTTGTGGTGACGACACTTGAGCAGTATGTCGCATTTCTTGGCCATTAGGGTAACCTTGTACCAAAATTGGCCTTGATAGATTTCTATCTACGGGTGGAGTATTGACGGACTCGCTATGCTCATTGTCGTCGACACCTAAGACTTGATTCAATCTTTTCATGTATTGTGCAATTTTCCCACAAGTCTCATTTGTCACCAACATTGCTGGGTTGATAACCGAACCCAACCGAGCCGTCAATTGATCAACCAGTTGCACATTAGCCTCTTCGATTTGTTGACGGATATGTGTAACGGGATTGATAGGCATGTATCTTGAACCGTTACTCGTACCAGCCACGTCCGTAGCAGAACGCATGAAAGCCATGTTAGTGGCCCCCGTTGTCGCATTTGTACTGCCTACTAAACTACTCAAAGGCCATGTCAACGTTGATCCTGGGACAAAACCAGGTGGCAAACCGTAGGGAGGGACTTGACCCCCGCTATTGGAACTGCTACCAAAAGTAAATCCACTGGTGAGGTTTCCCCCATTTGGGCCATTATTTGGCCGTTGAATTGTGGTTACGACAGTTGATTCCACGGCGGAACCGCTACCTCCGGTCATTTGAGGAGCACTTGTCGAAACACTAGGCGTAATAATTTCTGAAATAACGGTGGTCTGTTGACCACCTTGACTTGTAACAACCATTGACGATGAAGATGGCAAAGTTATGCCACTTCTCAAATGCATGCAAACAAGCACAAGTTACTCTAAACCTGTCCCACCAGGCGTGCCAATTTTGTTTGCGTGATTTTCGTCTGACGCCTGCCCAACTGATGGTTATGTGTGGGGTGTGGGTAACGACAGGTTAAATGGTAATCTTGTGAAAGGAACTTGACCGTATTTTTGGTATTTTTGAGTATTTGAACTCGAGCTGAGCGAAGGTAAATGCGAGTAAACGTAAAACCGACACCAAGAACACGGTGCGGTAGAAAATTAAAAGTGCAGTAAAGTAAATGGCTTGGAATCATAAAGGAAAGCGATTAAATTGTGCGGTAAAGTAAATTGCAGGTAATGAAAAGTGCATGAAAACGTAAAGATTGCATTGAAATTAAATGGGTGGAAGGCTGAGGTTCTTTACAATGGCGTTTCTCCGTTTGTCTGCTCTGGTGAGACGTTTAGGATTTTGGCCTGATGTGTTAACCTAGAAACCGACCCCGATTACAAACTAAGGACTTCCTATTTATAGGAATCCGAAAACTATTTAAAAACCTACTCGCACGTTCTGCACAACCGCAGAACCCACGTTTTTGATAACTACCCACTACGCTATCCCCCACGATGTAACTGCCCACGTCGTGGTTTGGGCTTAGTGGATGCTTCTGTCGACTCGTGGTGACATCTTTGCTGAAAACCGCTTCGACTGGCATCTTCCTTCGACTACAACCTTTGACTCTTGTCTAAATCTCTTTGTTGCTCGAAGTATTGACGTTGTTGTGCTCCAGCCTCTTGGTTTTGAGATGTCGTCCGACATCGAGCTCCTTTCGACAGACGGGGCTATCGCTGAAATAAGCTTTCGACCCGCTGTCGGCCTTAGACACATTCGATCGATATTGGTGACATGTAATTCAACTAAACACTGTTTCACCAGCATTCAATCAAAAAACATGCCCCCGACACTTCTAATAGAATGTCGTCAAAGGACTTTTTTCCTTTAACTCTTTAATAGGAAAGACAGTCTTGGTCGATCCTAGCAGGACACAAACCTTGACCCATGGGATTACAGAGACCTTTCCAATGGTTATTTATCAAGTTAATTGTTTCCTCCAATTCGGAGTCCTTAACATTAACCCGAAACACCGGAAGTGGAATCTATGTAATCCCACATGTTTATCCTTTCACTATTCAAGAGGATAAAGGTGGTATTCGGGGAAGACATCCCTTCATTTCCCTGTCCTCACCCGAATACCTTAATCCCACATGTTTATCCTTTAGTGCACTCGTGTTTATGTGGAATGTGAATCGCTTTTGCTCTTTCCAGAAATCATGAAGGCATTCTTTAAGTTTCTCCATTGTAACTCGTGGCTTTTCTTGGCAAAAAACTGAGGATTTTATAGCCACAAGTAGCATTAAATGCCTCCAGAATCACTTTGTCGTTCCCAATGCTGATTAGACGTTTCTGTCTCCTCTTTTCTTGTGCCACCACTCTTTCGACACAGACCTCTTGTTTCCGCCTCTTCATTTTGTGGACACAAGTTCACGTCCGTTGAGATCACTTTTAAGTCATGCCACTTAAGTACACCTCCCTCGACATCACTTATGTTGTCGACACAATATCCATTTGTCGAAATCTTCCCTGTGTCGAACTGTACGTACACCTCCTTCGAAGTCACTTTTAAACAAAAACGCTTAAGTACACTTCCGTCGACGTCACTTATACATCCGATATTCACAACCTTTTGTCGATTTCGATTTCCCGTTAACACATGGCCCACCGTAGACTCTAAACCACCGATCACACTTGGCATAATAATAAGATCTCATAACAAAAACGAGGTGGAGAAGCACCACTACCACAAACTAGAGATGAAATTGTAGCACAACTAGAAAAAATCGGAGAACTGATATTTGGCAAAACTACTAGAAAAAGCACTCTTGATGTAGATTTCAAACATAATTGGGATAAAATTTTATTTTTAATCATTTCCTTATTGGAGAAGGATATTATTAATGAATAATTTAGTGCTTATAAAAAAAATTAATGAATAATTTAGATTTGATGCACGTTGTTATTAAAGTAGACGAAAGTTTAGTACGAACACTACTTTTGGACATTGAAGACACAAAACAAAAGAAAATTTAAGTCTCGATTAGATTTGTTACATTTCGGGATAAGTACATACTTTCCCCCTGCACTCTACATAATGTCAAAGGCAGAAAAGAGCCAAATTTTAAAGGATGTCAAGTTTAATTTCCTGATGCTTATTCCTCAAACATAGCTAGGTCATCGTTTTATAAATGTAAAAGATGTGAAGATTTTGGGACTTAATATGTTGTTTGTTTCAAGAAAAAATGGGTAGAAAGAAAATGAAAGGAGAGATTTTGGAGAGAAAACTTCATTTTTCTCTGTTTGGTTTAGGAGAGAAAATGGAGAGAATAGAAAAAAACATATGGGACCCACGAAAAAAAAGTTTTTTCTCCCCAAATGAAGAGATTTTGGAGAGAAACTATGATTGACATGTAAAAATACTCATCTATTATTCACTTGTCCATTTTACTTCATCTTTTTCTTTTTAAATTTTTTAATGTAAAAAAATAAAACATTTTTATTTTAATAAAAAAACAATTTTTATAATATTTTGGATTAGAAAATTTTATTATGTAATAAAGATTTGAAGTAAAAAAATCTTTGACAATATGAAATATAGATATATATGAAAAATAAAAAAGTTATTTATATTTTTGAAAACAATGATGTAATTCTCTTTTGACAAATTTATTATTTTCTCTCTAATCCACTTTTCTCTCCAACCAATTCAAATAAAAGGAAAGAAAACTCAACTTTTATCTCTTTCCAATTTCTTCATATTTTCTCTCATACCAAACAACCATAAAATCTACTCATTTTCTTTCCATAATTCCTCTACCTTATTTCTTTCGTCTCATTTTCTTTCTTCCTATTTTCTCTCCGTTAACCAAACAAAGCCTAAAAGTCATGACTATCATGTTTTATTTACAAGGATTATCCCCCTTTCTATAAAGGGGTTGCTTCCAAAGGATGCTTGTGATCAATTGATTGAGATGCCTTTGTTCTATGGTGATGTGTGCCCTGCATAGTTAAAAATGAATGAGCTGAATATCGCTTAGAGAAAAATATAGTAATCACTCTATGCAAGTTGGAGCTTATTTTTCAACCGTCATTTTTTGATTTTATGGTTCATCTGCCTATTCACATGGCAAGTAAAGCAAAATTTGGAGGTCGTGCGCAATATATATAAGAATATTTCTATCATGCAACTAAATTTTGGATTGTTGCAAAACAATCATTTGATGAATCAATGGTTATTTGACAAATTATCTAGTGAATTTATGTCATTGTCACATTCGCTTTGTATAAATCAAAATTTAATTCTTGCAATTTGATCCAATTTAAAGTTGAGTTATTTCAATTTAGTCCATGTGTCTTATATAGAGCTGATGTGACAATGACATGTTTTCACTGGATGATTTGTTAAGCAGCCATTGGTTTATTAAAGGGTTGTTGTGCAACAATCCAAAATTTGGTTGCATGAAAGTTATGCCCTGTATATAAATCTATCATATTGAAAGGTTAGTTTTTATTTAAAAACTATTTTTTTCTTATGTTAGATTTGAAAATATGTTAGTCGATGATCATTGGTATACACTTTTTATTTCAAAAATCAAATAAAAAAATATGATTATATTTTTATATAAATCTACTATTCCATTTTATTATAGAGCAGACTCTAAATATCGATGAAATAAAAGTAATTACTATAATATTGATATTGAGAAATAGTTTCTTAAAGGTAATTTAATTAAGAGCCATTCTAAATAGAACGGCAAGTATTAGTGCGAAAGGAGTAATAAAAACCAAAGTATGAAAGAAAAAAGAGTAATACGTAAAATTATCCCTGATTTTGTAGGCATCGATTATTTTAGTCTTTGAGATTTTCGAAATTGCAAATTTGTTCCTGAGATAGGAATACGTCAGTTATATTAGTCCCTGACGTTAATGACAGTTAATAATCCTTAACGTAGATTAACGGAATGTTCAAAACGATATCGTTTTGGCCAAAAAAAATAAACAAAGACGACCACTCAGTATCAGTCAAATTAGTCCCTGAGATTATCAAAATCGGTCAAATTAGTCCCTAGCTTTATGGATCATTAACGTCGGAGGCTAATATGACTGACGTGTTCCTATCTCGAGGACTAATTTGGAATTTTGATAATCTCAAAGACTAATTTGATCGGTGCCCACAACGTCAAAGATCAATATGACATATTACTCAAAGAGAAATATAGGAAAAATGAAAATCAGGTGGGTTTAAAAAATATTTTAAAAACTTCTATAAAACCTATAAACTAGGCCCAGCCCATGGGGAGGGCAACAAGGGCGCCCGCCCTGGGCCCATGATTTTTAGGGGCCCAAAAAAATTTATATATATATATATATATATATATACACACACACACATATACAAAAAAACGTTAAAAATATTGATATCAGTACCAGCCAGCACAGTCGGTCATTGAAACTTTTGCTTTCCATAGTAACTAGAGCTTGAGTCTCACTATTGGCATCTTTTCTTTTTTTACTTATTTATATATGTTCTCCTTTTTATTTTGTTCAAATTAAATGCACTTTTTAAATTTTTTTCTTTCATTTTTATTATGAGTCATACTTAACTATATTATACAGATCAATGAAAATAATTATATTTCTTAAATTTTAAAAAATACTTTAGCATTACAATTTTATAGCTTAATTTATATTAAAAATTTCACAAATATATTATTTCGCATTAATGAATAAAAAAAATATGATTAAACAAAATCAATAAGTGTCTTGTAAAAAATACAAAGTAACTTATAAATAGAACAAAAAAATCCATCTAAAAAACAATTTATAAAAAAAACCGAAGGAAGTATTTATTTCTAAATTTCAAGCTTTGTTGAATTGATTGTTATTTTTTCCATAATAGAATGAAAGTATACAACTATTAGAGAAATGTTGTTTATTTTTTGCTAATTAATCAACATTAAAATAGATAATTTTAGACTTAGTTTAAATGACAATATAAGATTGCATTGTGGAACAATGTTTGCCAAAGTTAGAACCTAGGGTTATAAAGTAGATTTCGAACATTAAGTAATGATATTATTGAGATATATAATTATATTATTGCATAATGTTTTATTTCACCTCCCTTTAACTTTTTGTCCAAGTTTTTTTTACTAATTATGATTTTGAAACACCTCTTTATTCTCAAACTTCTCTACTAATAAAATTGTTGAAGCGGTTGAAACCTATGTGATTTATTTATGGTTGATTGTATTTTTGCAAATTTATAGAGTTATAAGCATTAATTAACAATATTTTGGAAAAGTCTAGGAGAGATTTTATTGTTAAAATTTTATTTATTTACAAGTTTTTTATAGTTTAAAGGCCCAAAAAAAATTTCGTCCCGGACCTATAACATGTCAGGATCAGGCCTGATATCAACCAATCAAATCATTTGTTGTTGTGCTCAAAAATTACCTTTTCGTAACATTATGAATTTCCCTTAATTTAATGAAAAATATAATCAATGAAATTAAATAAAATACGATTCTATTATTTTATACAAATGTATTAAAATGATAAATATAACATTAGATTGATTATAATATTTAATTATTATAATAATTATTATATCATTTGTTGTTGTGCTCAAAAATTACCTTTTCGTAACATTATGAATTTCCCGTAACATTATAATAATGGTAACTAGCTAGTATCGTAATTATCAAATATAATGTGATTTTTTTTGTATAAATACATTTTTAGAATTATACAAATAGAGTTCAAAGATTGAAAAACTAATTTGTAACAAGGTCCAACACACAAATAATTGGTTCATTAAGTATGATGTCAAAGATTTGATACTTGTTATGCATTTAAAAAAACTGATAATGTCAAAACTTGAAAAAGATCAATTTTCGACGGTTAGCTACGGAAACCCTTGATGTACATCGAAACAAATCTTAACTTCTAAACGAAGAAGAGCAATTCAAACGAAAAGGAATACCTTCAGAGTAGAGATTTTTTTATTAATAAATCTTCTAAACAAGAAGATCCCAATACAAACAAATTAAACAACAACAAAAAGCATCTCCAAGAGAGTTACAGCTAATTAAGGAAACCCTTGTTGCATATTGACACAAATCATAACAACTTCCAAAGGGAGAAGAGCAATTCAAATAGAAAGGAACCCCTTCAAAATAGGGAATTATTTATTGACAGATCTCCTAAATAAGAAGATCTTCATACAAACAAAAGCAACAAAAAGCAGCACTGAGAGAACTATTAGTTCCTCCTATAAAATATTTTTAGTCCTCTAATCCTTCATCATTAACTTATTAATTGTTCCCTCCCATTTAATTTCCTATTTATGTATATGTTGGCATAATCGCCAACCTTGACTTTTTTGTATAGCTTGGGCTTTTTTGAACGTATCAGATGATTAAGGGGCTCAACATGCACATCTTTCGATGGGAGCAAAGCTGTTACGTGACTCATTCTTAACTTGCTCCCATTTGTCACTACCCTATGTTCTATGCTCTTGTATCTCCCATTACTCCATATCTGCAATGATAGAGAAAGTTTAAAAGAAAAATAATGAACACAAATTAGCTTCAGTATTTAATAAGAACTTTTAAAAGGACAACTCAAAATTCATATTGTGTTTATTACTAAATTAAGAGATCAACTTTATTTGTTCATGCAATTAAATAATGCAATGTTGTCTCTTACAACAAAATACACATAAAAGAATTTAAATATTGCAAATACGTAAATATATATATATATATATATATATATATATATATATATATATATATAGAATATGTAGTATAAAAAAAGTTAAAATGGCCCCACTTGGGCCAAGTAAGATTGTCACTAGATTTTTATTTTCTAGGCTTTAAACCTTATATATTTCAAGTGTTATCTTTTATTTATTGTGGAAAAAAAATGGTAAGTACCTCAATCAAGTCTGCAACATTGACAACTAGAGCATTTGATATTGGATTCACTACCCAACCTCCAAGGTGACGAAATTGCAATTCACTTACATCAACTTGATCTTGCATAACCAAGGTTATGGTGTTCGAGTCACAGTGTCGATTCATACCTAATACTTTATCAGGCTTATGGCAAGGAGGATAATAGTTTACATCCAAAAATGAAGCTATTTCTTCATGTAGATCACTAAGAACACCTTTTTGTATCCCCATGTTCATAGAAAAATAATTGAGCAGCTCCAAACCAACTTGAGTTACTCCACTTGAATATTCCTTTATTATACCCCTACATTTTTTTTCATGAATTCCATTAATCACTGCTAAAAAAACGCGTTTTGGCGACGGAAAAAACGGTCGCTAAAATAATTAATTTTCGGTTGCAAACGTGTTTGCGACGGAATTTGCGACCGCTTAGATTCCGTCGCAAAAAGTGGGGTTGCAAACCGTTTTGCAACTGCTTCCAATGTAGTCGCAAATAGTGACGAAGAATTTCCGTCGCAACCGTTAAAATAACGGTCGCTAAGAGTGGTCGCTATTCCACCTGAAATGCGACCACTGAAAAAATTAGCGACGCTTTTATTCCGTCGCTATTTCAGTCACAAAAAAATTGTTTTTTTCCTATTATTTGCTACAACTTAATAATAGCAACGTTTTTTATTTTCGTTACTATTCTTTTTTTTTTCCAATTTCCTACTACAAAAGATAATAAACAGCATTGAACTAAATAAAATGACAAATTCTAAAATCAAAGAATATGGTAATTGCCATTAAACAAAGGTTTCAATATCTCAAAACACATTAACATAAAACTTAAGTAGCCACCTATTTAGCACAAACTTAAAAAAGATCTAATATCTCAAAACACATTAACAAACTAAAACACATAAACAGAAACTAATATGTAACAATGGTGTAGCACAAACATTAAAGTCCAATATCTAATTAAAAAAAAACAATGTGACTAAAGTGAATGGCATTCTTTGAGAGTAATGCAACACCATCTTGACTAGATGAAGTACCCTCACCATTCTCTAGAGCCTCCATATGACGACGTTGTACCCTCTCCTACATAATATAAATACATATAAGTACAATTACAAAAACTCGGACAGCACTTAGACAAACACCTAGACAATGCAAACACCGGCAAATAAAACACCACCAGGACTCGCAAGTTCTAAGTAGAAACATTAGTCACATTGAAACAGGGAATTCAATATACATAGCACAAGGTTAACAAATTCAATAACAGGAAAACTAATGTTCTGCCTCATAGGGACCATCCAAATTCCAAACATCTACTGTGTGTTTATTCTAAAGATTATCTACATTCACCCAAGACATCAAAGCAAGTGATATAGTATCTATATCACTAGTCTAATTCTGTAAAACTCCAAATGTGACTTATTTTAAACTACTTAGTTCCTGATTTGAAAAGAAGCATTGCTGGATATAAAATTCTTTCTTCATTCAATTATATCTTATTTCTATCTCTAAGAAACCTACAAGCTAGAGTGCCTATGGCCAAATTAATCATTCAACAAGGTTTGACCAACCAAATTCCAAACATCGAAAGTGTTTTCATTCTAAAGATTATCTACATTCACTTAAAACATAAAAGCAAGTGATATAGTATCAACAAGGTTTCAAGTTAAGCAAGAACTTCTAAACCAAGGGATTTTAATATAGTTTCTTTATTTAATAGACAACAGACCTCTGAAATATGGAAAAGAAAAACATGTTCCCTCATAAATTAGTATTTTGTTTGCTCATGACATGCACTCCAACCTAAGATCATTATACTACTGGAAATCAGGACATGTGGACAACATATGCAAAAGAATGATTTTTTTTGTATTAACACAGACACTCACTCAGCATAGTAGGTTGTATACATAGAAGATGCATAATAAAAAAATTTAACAGTTCGCGGATAATAATGCCAAAGTTCAATTAATAAATATGCTTAATGAATAAATGAACTTACATCTTTCTCCATCGGCCAACTTGAAAAGAGAAAGTAGGGAAAAAGGAAAAAGAGTTAGTATTTAAGGGAAAATTTGTAATTTTTCTAATGATAATATAAGTGAAAAAAACAGTAAGAGAATAAATACCTCGGGTTGAAAGGAACAGAAATTCAGTTGCAAAGTTCTTCAAATAAATCGGAAAGTTACAGGGCAGAGAACATATCAATCACATGATATATATTGTAAAAAAAAAGAAGCTATGGCTAAGATTTTGAAGTAAATTGCAAAGAATAAGAAACATCATAACAGAAAAGGGAAAAAAATGAAGTTGGACGATCTGAGAAGAGAATATAGGGTTAGAGAAATTGTAAGATCGCTCGTTAATTAGAAATATAGTAATTTGGATATAGACTAAATCAGTGTAGTCAACAATAATGCAGTCCGGCAAAACAAAACTTAACTGAATCTATTGGCATCTTTCAGGAATTCAAAATGCAGAACATATCTATGACTATTTCATATTGTCCAACTGTTATCCTTACCTTTTTCTTTCTTTACATACCCCACCTTGTTAGAATTCATATATAGACATAAAGAGGAATATAAGTCAGTACTTTTCTTCCAGAATCCAATGACTGTAATGGACCAAATCCTCCTTTGTCACCTCTGTTCTTTTCAATTGTAGATTACATATAATGATTTTGAATAAATTATGCATATTTCCATATTTTCAAACATAAACAAATTGATGAGAGAGCCCCTACAATCATACCTTGCTTTTATCAATCTCACTAGCTTTCCGCTTCATAACATCATTGGTTTCATTAATCTTGCTCAGCATAACCAACTTGTGCAGCTTCTCTTCATGACTTTCCATCACACAGTATTGCTTAATTTGTGCAACATTTACATTTTCTTGTGCCCGAGAGACATGACTACATCAAATGCAAAAATAATCTCAAATGTTAGCAATCAACTTAATAACAGAGATTCATAAACAGAATACTGGTGTACCATAATCCGTTAAGGAAAGGACAAAATCAAAATGAGATAAAGTACGAGAAGAAAGAGCACAGAACAAATTCTAAATTCAGGCCAGCAAGCCATACTGTGATACCAAGTTTAAGAAGCAGATAACAATTCCGCTAACCAGACAAGACAAGTAAAACCAAGCAATTAAGAACAAACTGACTACAGAACATAAGATCTCAAACCTAGAGCATCAAAGTAAGGATACAAGCTTAGAGAGAAGTCTCACCTTTACCAGGGAGTAGAGAATTCTTACCTTTACCAGATTTGCCAACAATGGATGCAGCGAGGACAACCTGCACCATGAAAAATTAAACAAACTAGCAATACAATAATAATAATAATAATAATAATAATAATTTATAATTCAGCATTACATTCTTAGTATAAACTCCATTCTTCTACTTTTCTACACAATATGGATTTTATTTTTCGGTTTACAAAACAAGAATTGGATACTTCGTCTCATCGAGTTTTTCATCATCTGTTCAATGCAATTTACATAACGGTTTTCCTGGACATCGCCATGATACTGGAAAGAATCAAAATTCTAGGCTATTCTTATTTTTCAATCGAAAGTAGACCTAGACCTTATCCAAATAATTTCAATTCTGAGTAGACACAAAATGTATGTACAAATAGAAGATCTAATATATTAATAAAGCAATAAGCAAACAAGAAATTACCACGCTATTGAAGCTCGATAATCAATCTTAATTAAAACAGTTGAATATTGCGAACAATAGATACACACGAATCATCAATTTCAGAATCATAAAAGCTAAATAAAAAGTTAGGGTTTATATAAACGATTTAGATTTCAATGGTAATATGCACAAAAGGAAACAATTAATTTCATGAAATGCTAAATTTTAGGGTTCAGTGGCCATAATCGTTTTACCTTCGAGCAAATTGCAGTGACAAAGTGGAGCAGAGTTGCGGTGGCTATGGCATCGATCGCGGGAGAGTGAGATGAGTGATAGAACGATCGCGCGAGAGTGAGAGTGAGATAACGAGAACGATCGGGTGAGAGAACGATCGCGCGAGAATGAGAGTGAGAGAACGAGTACGATCGAGAGTGAGAGAAGCGTGAGTGTGAGAGGCTGAGAGCAGAGTGAGAAGAGTGAGAAGAACGTGATTGAATGAATTTTTATTTTTAAAAATTTCTATGTCAAATTAGGATTATGCAATGTTTGGTTGCAAACATAGTTGCAATTAGCAACTGATGGGTCCGTGGTGGCCATACTTGGTGGCCAAAATATTGTTTTCTTGTGGTGAATTAATATAGATGTTCATAAATTCCATGATCATTAAGATATTTAATAAATGTGTTGGTTTGCATATAATTTGTTGTGTTTTTTCTCTTAATATGTCATTTATCTTTCGATTATTATTAGTACTAATTTCTTTCTCCTGCTTATGTAAATCAGTAAAGTATTAAATAAGGGTATATTTCAAAAATAGTCATGAATACATAATCTCTTAAACTTGTAGATGAAACAGAAAAATAGAAGCAAATTTTATTTGCAAATGAAATATATAAATAAGAATAGAGGAAGTATAAACTTTTTAACTGTGGTGGATCGCTTACTTGAATCCCACTGGATTTCTTGACCAAACTGAAGGGTTTATTTGTTGGGTAGGTTGAGTGAATAATAGCAATGCATCTGACCAGTCAAGCTTCTGATCATTAGATTGTACTTGAATATGCCCATAACCTTGCATGTCTTCTTTCATCGCATATTTTTCCTTCTCTTCTAACGGAAGATTGAAAAACTCAATTGTTGTATCCTTCATTCTTTGCATTAGTTCTTCTACACCGTGATTCACTAACTGCAAAAGTAATTCCAATCTCCAACATTGAATGAAAACCGACCAAACATGTAACTTAAATGCATGAGTAATGTTATATGTACATCCAGAATTGACATTTGCATATATTTGTTTGTCTTATATATATGCAAAAACACTATGGATGTACATATATCATTTTGCTAAATGCATTACCCTATTGCTAGACATGGTTGGTACTTCATAGTGAATTATTTTTATTAAAAAAAACTATCGACAACTTTAGTTATTTCTTTATATTTTGAAATATTTTCTTTGTATATTCATGTATACATAAAAATTAAAAAAAAAAAAGATAAAAAAATTGACTTCATTAGTCATTATAAAAGAAAATTGAATTGCGAAATTTTTAATTTCAAATATCGAAAGTCCAAGAGAATTCAGTATATGAATAAAGGTATAAGATTAGTCACTTTTTAAATTATGTTAATACATCCTGTAACGAATCCAATACATGATTCATAATTTTGTGGATGAGCTATTCTAATAACTGGAAGTATGAAATAGTAATATCGATTACTGATTTCTTTTTTTTTTTTGGAGGAGATTGTTGTTTCTTTGAGTTGGTTTTTTTGGCTGATGCGAAATGATGTGATCTTCTCCGATGCGAGGCTGGACGTTATACAGGTTATGGACTTATTTCAGATTAGAACTTGGCGATGGTTTTGTGCCTTAACTTCGCAGGATTTCTATGACTTTACTCAATGGTGTAACAATCCATGGAGTTGTATTTTGTCAGTACTGTGAGACTGTTTCTATTGTAGTCCATTTCATGTATTTGGGTGAGCGCCCCTTGTGCTCCTTTTTATAAAATTCCTTTGCTTATCAAAAAAAAAATTTTGTTTGGCAAAATAGCAGTTTTCGTCTCTCGTCATATATTTATGTATGAATTATTTTGTCTCCAAATTTTTTCTGACAATTTTGGTGCTCAATTCCATGTCCGTCAACTAAAAAAGTAGCATATATACATGGTAGTTGATTAGCATAACCACGCCACAAACATCTGGATATTTATTTAGACCATTTCAATTGATGAAGTTTGTTAATTAGATTAATTCGTGCTTATCATGTCCTGCGTACGGTGGTTTATACCCACTTGAGAGGGAAGATTATTAGTTAATCTTGGACCATGTGGTCCAAACACATTTTTGATAGTTTATTTTTTATTTAAAAAAATTCAAAATTTAAATAATGAATGATGGTGATTATACTATCAACCCCACAATCATCTTCAACCTCTTATCCTCTTATCCAATTTCATGAAAATTATTAGATCTCTGATAAACAATTTTTTCACTCTAAATTATTAACCGGGGCACAAAAGTAACCAATAACTACTTTTGATAATAAATTGAAAAATTGAGCACTCGCAGCTTCATTCAAACCGTAAACAAAAAGATAAGGTAGATTGATACTAGTAGTAGTACTTTGTTCACCAGAATTTCTATGTTGTACGATGACCGGGCTTTCCTAAAATAATGACATGAAAAACATCCCATACGACACACCACTTTTGGCCATGGTACTCTTCACCATCTTTCTAGTGCCATTTCGATAAGGAAAGAGCTTTTATAGATTTGTTCATTCATGCATCATTAGCACATCATACTAGGTCGAATGATCTAACAGTATATTATAGTATGATTAAGATTTGTCTTGTTACTTTTGTGGTCCGGTTAATAATTTAGAGTGCAAACTTTAGATCTAATAATTTTCATGGAATTGGATAAGAGAAATGGGAGGTTGAAGATGATTATGGGGTTGATGGTGAGAGGTTGAAGGTGGTGGGTGAGTAATATATAATTGGCTAAGTATTAGATTTTTAGGATTATGGATGCAAATAATAAGATTAGGGGTGTGAGTATTAGATATATGAATTTAACTATTAATATAAGGGTAATATCAGTAAGTAAATGCAAAAATTTATAAAAACTGGATACCAATAATAATGAAATGGACGTTAATAACATCTCTCATAATCTAATACATTTCACTTTCACTTTATAGCAAAACCTAAGGGAAAAGGCACGATAACTAAAGTTGCATAATTAAAAAAGCTTGAGAACCGAAATCACAAAAAAGAAATATAGGAAATAAAATCTCACATGAACAAAAGTGCAGGGAAAAAAATTACATTTAAGCTTTTTTATTACTCCCTCCGTTTCATATGTAGTGTGTTTTAAGGTTATGCACGAGTTTTAAGAAATTGTTAAATTATATAAGAATTTGTTGTATTTTGACTATAATGCCCCTATATAATCATTATTAAAGAGAGAGAAAGATATTGGAAGTAAAAAAGAGAGTGTAATAAATAGGGGTGTATTTGGAAAAATAGCATTAATTATGTATTAGGTTAATAAAAGAACAAGACTTGTGAAACATGATACAAATGCTAAAACAAAATTACATATGAAAGGGAGGGAGTATAATTATAATTTTATATTTGACTTTAGTTTAATATTCTACTTTGTATATGCGTGTATCAAAAATACTACATAAAAGCTAATAAAAAAAATCTATATTTGATATGCATAAAACGATATTGATGACAATTTTGTTAGATAGAAATTACTTGAAAGAAACCCCACTCCTTGCACGCAAAGTCCAGTTTCAATAGCTCCTCCGTGTTTCCATTTTTAAGCAATGCAAAATCAATGATTGGGGAGTTTAGAACTGCTACGCTCTTTTTCCCTTAATTAGAGTTTTCCCTACGGGGTTTTTCTCTTTTTAAGGTTTTTAAGGAGGTAGAGTCCCTCTCAGATAGGGGTTTGTGAAGGTATTTTACAGGTTGATTAGGTGCAAGAGGGATACAATTGTAAGTTTCATATCTTGTGTTCTTATGTTGTATTCATCCCTTTGGATGGGGAGTTTAGAACTCTGTAACTTTTGTCTTGGTACCTTTACAGCACATAGCACATGATTAAGTACCCTTAGGCAAACCCTTCATAGAAGGTGGGGTCTTCGGTTTGTACTATGATGCTTGGGTATCCATTTCTGTCTTTCCTATATATAAAATTTATTTTGTTTGCTGTTCAAAAAAAAAAATCAATGATTGGGATAAAAGGTGAAAGATGGTGCATGACTTTATCTACTTCCATTTCTTCAATGCTCCTTATGTATCTTTCGGGAACTAGCAAAGGGTGTTTCTTAACCATTTTTTGAACGATATGGTACCCACATTGATGAAGCAATTTTGTCCCATTCCTTGATCTCAATCGATGCCAAAACATTTTCTTTTAGATTTTCTTTTAGACTCACCTTTGCTGTACATATAAGATTCATTAATTAGCTTTGAAGTTTGAATCATTTTAATGTATGACTACATGCTTATATATGTGTAGAGCATTAATAAGTTGCAAATAAACTAAAGAGTAATTAAAATCAAAAGGTCCTTAATACACATGAAGGTAATTGGTTGGTGCATAATTTTTTGCATCTCATAAGAAGATCGAGTAAAGTGAACATGTTCTTCAACTTCACCATGCATTTATTGTTCATTTAAATCTAACATCATGGACAACTTCTTCCCCACCCAAATTTATTTTATTTTTCATACATAGATAGAGGACAAATTCGGATATCCGCTTAAAGAAAAGTAAACATGTATCACTTGAAACAATCAACTATATTGTTCTCATATGATGTTTATGAGAACAGAAATTTAACTTTGAAAATTTAAAAAAAAAAAAAAAAAAAAGCGCAATAATGTATTTACCTGGAAGAAGAGAAACAGGGGGACGTTGGAAGATCCTTGGATGTGTTTTCCCACCATGCAGCATCAATGGTGCTGACAAGCTTGCTACAAAGGAAGCCATTTACAACTCCAAAGTTTTAAAAAAAAAATTGTTTTTGAAAAAAACAACTAGAAATAAAATTGGAGTAAATCAATGATGATCAGATAACAGAAATGAAGGAGGAGAAAGAGCCTTTATAGCTGCTATGTTGCTGCAAAGGATGAATGAGACTGTGTGTGCCACTGAGCTTTTATAGCTGTTAATAAGTTGCGATGTTCCATTTTCTTTTGGACTTGTCGTATTTTTTTATATTTTTTTTTATAATGGAAAGAAGTTTATTTATTAAATAAAACAATAGTAAACAATTTCTATAAATTACTCTTACTCTTACATTTTCATTTTATTTTCTTTTAATAGATGATTGAGGATATGAAGTTAAAATAAGACAAATATATATTAAAAAATCAGCCTTACTACTTTTTTATATTATAAATGTGTCTTTTTACAATATAAATATATTCCTTTTGTCCCTTTTAGTCTAAATCTCTAATATAAGCCCCTTTAAAAAAAATTCACAGGAATTAAGAAAGTTAGTTAATAATTTTAGTAATATTAGAGTTGTCAATATTTGATATAATTTTTTAAAATTACGCTTATAATTATTATTAAGACTATAAAAAAATGTTAAGTAAATAAAAGTATTCATGAAATAATAAAAAAGAAATTATGTCACAGGAAATTAAAAGGAAATGTTTATAAATAAGATAAAAAAAAAGTCTCAACAGGACTTGTAGATTTGAGGGAGTACTTGTTTTAGAAAAAAAAATTACCCCACATGTATTGCATGCAAAGATTAAGCAAAGAAATATCTCAATTTTTTTTTTATTTTTTTAATCTCAACTTTTAGAGTTAAGGATAAGAGATGCTTAATATAATTTTGCAATGAAAAAAAATTAAATTTTAAAAAGAATAAATTTCATTTTTTTAAATATGTTTTTACTCTTTTTTTCGACCTTTTATCCTCGATTTTTTTTAGAGTTAAGATTAAACAAACTTTTATTTTTTTAATAACTAAAAATATTTATAATTAATAGATGGATATAAGGGGCAACCAAATGAAGTTACTACTATTGGTGTGAGGTTGTGTCATTTAAGTAAGTGGTTGAGGGTTTGATTCTCTATTGGTTTGATTTAAGTAAGTGGGGATGGTCATCCCCAAAAAGACCGAAACGTATCCGAAAGATTAATCACCGTGCTCATATCAATGAATGCATGAAATACAAAAAAAATGGGTATAATGGGCAACCGAAACCAGTTACTAGAAAACAACCTGGCATAATAGAGAAAGATTGATTTACACACTACTGAAAACATAGGCACCAAATAATCGAAAGAAAAAAAAACTTTCCTTCCGTCCGGACCTTCCAGAAAAAGAAAATCAGTCCAAAATAAGATCCAATAAATCACATCCGATCCAATAAATCAACGTCACAGCTATCCTTATTAAATACTTCTTTCGTCACATTATCTTGGTAAAAAAAAAAATATGTTCCATATTAAAGTAAAAAAAATAAATGAAAAATATTAAAGATTATATGTTGTATCGATAATTGATAAGTAAATAAGGAAAACATATTTTAAAAATTTTTTAGAGACAATATTGCAATATGTATTAATTGTGATGATATGAAAATTTGTGTAATATCAATTTATAATTAATGAGTGAATCATGTATTATATTAAACAGATATTTTCTTATTTTCATTGACCTGACTTTTATTAAGATAATGAGACGAAGGGAGTATGATTTGTTGGCAATCATAATAAAAATGTCTCGTAAAAATTTATATGCTATGGGAAATATATGTAACACTCAAAGAACAAAATTTATCTCACAAAAATATTTGTATTGAAAAAACAAATAATCCACTCAAAAAACTTTCGGCTTTTTGTTAATAGCCAATTTTACAAACACACAATACACAAATGATAGAACTCGTTGGAGTCTATATAATTTTAGTAACTGATGTTTTGCTTTGCTCTATTCTATTCTGTTGAATGAATGAACCTTTATTTATAGAGTTATATGCACTGGACGGTATGTGTTTTCCTTTTCAATTTCACTTCCTCTTTCTCACAAAGCAGCAGGCCACCGAAAGTTCCTTCTTTTTTGTGCATAATTTCCATGTGGGCCCTATAAGCATGACCCACTTGGTTTAATGTATTCTCACATTTTCTCCCTTAAACCAAGTGTTGTCATTACAAGTATCTTCTTCAATTTTAAGAACAAATTGATTTTGAGTAGTTTGTGAAAATATCTACTACTTGATTTTCAGAAGTGCAATGTTCCATCATTATTTCTTTGTCTTTGATCAAGTCTCGAATAAAGTGACGTTTGATGTCAATATGTTTGCTACGTCCATAAAAGACTGGATTCTTTGTCAAAGAAATTGTTGATTTATTATCACAAAATATCTTTGTTGGACCATCTTGTTGGTGCTGCAACTCACTCAATATTCTCCACAACCAAACTGATTGAGTAGCACAATTTGTTGTTGTAATGTACTCTGCCTCTCTTGTTGAAAGAGCAACTACTTGTTGTTTCTTGGAGGACCACGAAAATACTCCTATACCAAGATGAAAAGCATAACCCGAAGTGCTTTTTCGAGTTTCAGTTTCACCAGCCCAATCACTGTCCGTGTATCCAATCAATTCTACCATTTTAGAATTTGAATAAAAAATACCTTTAGGATTGTTCCTTTGACATACTTCAAGATCCTCTTTCCAGCTTGTCAATGGGATTGATGATTCCATGAATCTGCTTGTGAGTCCAACTCCATAAACTATGTCAGGTTTTGTTGCTGTCAAGTACGTACCTGAGACTTCCCACTAACATTCTGAAATTTGTTGGATTGACAAAATCATCGTCACTCTCTTTTCCAAGCTTCAGTCTTTTTTCTACAGGTGTTAATATAGGCTTACAAGTCCCCATCTTGAATTTTTTTCAACACATATGTTGCATATTTCTTTTATTAGATAAAAATTCCTTCACTTGTGTGCTTCACCTCAATGCCAAGAAAATATGACATTAGGCCCATATCTTTCATCTCAAACTGTGTGGACATGCTTTCCTTGAATTCGGCTAGCAATTTGGAATTTTCGCTTGTGAAGATCAAATCATCCACATACAGACAAAGAAATAGTGGTGACATATAAGGCATGCCCATATGGACTTCTATGAAATCCATTGTTGATAAAGTACGTGTCAATTCGTGTGAACCAAGATCTGGGATCTTACTTCAATCCATGCAGTGCTTTCTTTAATTTTTAGACATCATCTTCTCGTCCTTGTTGTTGGTAACCTGGTGGTTGCTCTACATAAACACTTCTTCTTCAAGTACACCATTTAAGAAAGCAGACTTGTCATCCATTTGAAAAATCTTCCATTTATTTTGAGCTGCAAGAGATAGGATCATACGTACCGTCAAGTATTCAATCTAGCAATTGGAGCAAACACTTCAAAATAATCGATGTCGGGTTTTTGTTTGTATCTTTTTGCTGCTAATCTTGCCTTGTAGCAATCCACTTCTCCATTTGGGTTGTACTCTAATTTGTATTGTACAACCACTTGACACCAATGGGCTTTTTTCCTTCTGGAAGTGTTGTTAACTCTCATGTGTCATTCTTCTCAATTGAATGAATCTCCTCATCAGTTGCTTTAATCCAACAATTGTAACATCCCTAATTTTAATCCCTAATATAATTATAAGTTTTATCGAATTAAATAATTGCTTCTTGAAATCAATTATAATTCTTGAAGGTGGATGTCGCTCCCTTTGTGGATACCTTCGAGGTGGTGAATCTGGTGTTGATTCATCTAATGGTTCATCGGTTGGTGAATCTGGTGATTCATCATATTTATCATTTGGTTCTTCATTTATAGCTACCGATACAGGCAACAACTCATTTTATTTTTTTGAGAAGTCCCATGTTGCATCCTCATCAAAGGTAACATCTCGGCTAATAATTACCTTTTGAGTCTCTGGATTGTACAACTTGTAGGCTTTTGTCTCTTCACTGTACCTACAAAGATGTATTTTTCTGCCTTGTCATCCAGCTTCTTCCTCAGTTGATCATGAACATGTGAATAAGCAATACAGCCAAAACTTTCAAGTGACTGAGATCTGACTTTTTCCCACTCCGAGCTTCTTGTGGAGTTCTATCACGAACACTTTTGATAGGACACCTGTTCAAGATGCATGTAGACAACACAGGCTACAGCTTCCGCCCAAAAACTCTTGGGTAATTTTTTGCAATGCAGCATACTTCTCATCATATCCATTATCGTTCTGTTCTTTCTTTCCGCCACTCCATTCTGTTGAGGAGTACATCTGGCAGTCATTTGATACTTAACACCATGTTTCCTCAAAAAATCATCACAAACAATATACTCTGTTCCTGTTTGTGGGTTTTTCGTCCGACGCCTGCCGAACTGACGGTGATGGATGGGGTGTGGGTAACGACATGTTATGTGGTAATCTTGCAAAGGAACTTGACTGTATTTTTTGGTATTTTCGATATTTGGGGTTGAAAGCGTTAAAATGGGATAGGAAATAGAAACCGACACCAAGGACACGATGTGGCGAGGAATCGAAAGGAAAGCGATTAAAATTTGCATTAAAGTAAATGACTTGGAAATGTAATTTGCGTGAATGTAAATGACGTGGAAATGTAACGCAGAAATGTAAATTTGCGTGAATGTAAATTGCGGCAAATTAAAAGTACATGGAAGAGTAAATCGGAAAGCGTAAAGATTGCATTGAATTTAAAAAGGGGTGGAAGGCTGAGGTTCTATACAATGGCGTTTCTCCGTTTATCTGCTCTAGTGAGATGTCTAGGATTTGGGCCTATGTGTGTCAACCTAGCAACCGACCCCGATTACAACCTAAGGACTTCCTATTTATAGGTATAGGAATCCGGAAACTATTTACAAAGCAACTTCGCACGTTCTGCATAATTGCAGAACCCACGATCTGAATAACTACCCACTACGCTATCCCCACGATGTAACTGCCCACGTAGTGGTTTGGGCTTAGTGGACACTTCTGTCGGACTCCGTGATGACATCTTTGCTGAGATCCCTTTGACCAACACTCCTCTTCGATTGCAACTATTTGACTCTTGTCTAAGTCTCTTTGTTGGTCGAAGCATTGACGTTGTTGTGCTCCTGCCTCTTGGTTCTGGGATGCCCCCCGACATCAAGTCCCTTTCGACAAACAGGCCATCTGTCGGAATCGATTTCCGGCCTATTGTCGGCCTCAGATGCATTCGATTGATATCGGTGACATGCACTTTGATTAATTGGTGTTTCACCACCATTCAATCGAAAGACATGCCTCCGACGTTTCTAGCAGAATGCCATCAGAGGTATTTTTCCTTTTCCTCTTTTGTAACACCCCAATTTGGACATAGAATTTTCACTAAAAATTTGCGCCATTTTTTTTTAACATTATCTAAGTCAATTCGGTTTAATTCTTTTACAAAAAGATTTTCATAAATACAATTTAATTCATTTGGTTTACAAAAATGTTTTGGTACTTAGACTTGCGTCATAAAATTCTATTCCCAAAAAGAGATGTTAACATCCAACACATTTCCAAAAACTCATTTTCTCAATGTCATATTTAGTCGATGGTTAACTTGCGGAAAAATAGTTTAATTACTTTATGAACATGATATATAACAAAGAAACTTCTTTTATTTCATTTAAAATAATCCATATTACAACTGGGGTTACATTCGGGATAGAGTAATCATGTCCTACCCATCCAAAGATGGAATACAAAACAAAAACTATCCTAGACTATTAGTCTTCATCATTTTCCTCCACCGCAATTGTCTGGAATATTCTTTGATTGCTGCTTCTGCTTCCTCCTCGTATGTACGTCGTCTCGTGATCCTCTTTCGACTTGAGCAACCGCTACTCGAGATAGTACATGATCTGTCATATGTGAACATTGTTCCCCAATGTCCACAGGAAAGGGAAATAGAGAGAGTAAGCACTTCCGAACGATATGATCGTCGACGGCGCGGGCTTACAATAGGGGAATATTAAGATCATGCAAGCATATCACAACGTACATCATTATTATCATTACCTTATTCCATTTAATACCATAAAGTCCTTTCCAAAAAGGGTATACCTCATAACTGTTATAATCAATTATCTTTAAGCTCTAAGTTTTATTATCGTAACCACCGGAAATTCGAGAAGGGGTACCACCACCGAGGCTCAAGGGTTTGGTAGCACACACGTTACATCTCCTCCATCATTCCAACCACATCCTAGTTCGGAAAGCAGATGGGACGCACAGGAACCCTAACCATGCTGGCATCGATGTCGAAGGGTACGCACCAACAAGTATCCAACAACCGAAGTAAAATCATTTCATCAATACAGTTTCCAAAATACAGCGACATCTAGCCCCATTCGGGTTCCCTCTCACCATCCATGACTTGCTCAAGGGGGCGACAACGCTATCTCTAGTTGATCGTGCAGTTCCTCGCTACGACATTGCCTACTACCGAAAGATAAGTCCTTGTAGTCTTGTCCCGCCTAGAGAAGCACTCAAGGCTTCTTGACGTTCACCGTCCTTGCCCTCCCCTATCGCAATCACCACTTGAAGAAACACCGACCTTCAAGTATACCTGAGTATCCATAGATAATCAGGGTGTCTTTCCTCTCCACTACTTCACTCTCAACGTGTAGGTTTAGGAAAGGGGTTCCTAAGTCTTTTAAGTCTTTTAAATCTTTTAAGTCTTTTAAGTCTCTTCTTAAACCTAAGTTTTGGTCGACCCATTCTAAGCCTCGCTTCTAACGGGCCTCGACCTCTAAGGGAAACATCAAACAACCTTCTACAGTACAGTGGATTCCACAAGACTTAGACCACGGAACAGTCATCCACGTGACCAGTCACTTAAAGGGGATATTTAGCAAAGTTATTTTGTGCCGCTTGCACCATCACTGTACACTACTATCGCTTCCGCAATTCCACATTATTCTTTAACCATTCTTATATTTTCATAATAGTATTTCCAAAATATGCCAAATCCTTCTCATGGAACGACCGGTCGAAAAACACAAAGAACTCTTTTCATAGGAACCACCGAACATTAATTATCTTTCCATAAGATGAACCATTATTTCCAGAATATGATATACAGTTCAAAAATATACAACATGGCATAATCAATTATCAACCGACATACAATAAATATCGAGGAATCGTGTTTTTCGTATAAACGGCGGGATACACACTCAATTGCCGTTTTACTACTCGACCGATAGATTCCTAGTTCCGACCTTTGAGATGATACGGAACGTCCTAATATTACCCTACATGCCACTATGTCTTAAGAAGGCTTCTCTCTCACCTTGAGTTGAAGCTACAAAATTAGTGTCCTCTTGCTTTGAAGTCACGTCACCCCAAATCCGAACGAAAGCCTTTACCAAATAATATTTACAAAATAATTTCATAAATAACTACTCAATTACAATTAAGCAAACCACAAGCCACATATCCTTAACAACAATTTCCTTTATCACTTTTAGAAATCAAGAAGACTTTGAACCAAAACTTCCAATACTTAAAACAAATCATACTTTACAGAATCAAAACCTTTAAAACGTCAATGGAAATTTTTAGAACTTAATTATTAAATCAAAAGAGATTATTTCATACTTTTCATTAACTCTGAAAATCAATAACAACTACCGCTCCAGGATTAACATAAAACAAATAACTTAAACTTGATGCAACCTTTTTAATCATTTGGACAGCCCAGAAACACCTTCTTTAAAAATCCATTTTAACATTTACCAAAAACACCTAACACATCAACAATCATTCTGACATATCACTTTTAAAAAAAACATAATCATAACACCTTGAAAATAAATCTAATTTTTTTCTTTTACTAATAATCTTACTTCTCAGCACCTTATAACAACTACCATGTTTAGACTATTCATACAGCATGACTTTAAGGTATTTTTCTTTTGATGCAAATATTAATCAGATCAAGCAGTACACAAGTTTTGCAAAAATCATGTTATAAGCATTTATAATTAAATAAGAAAGTAAACTCGAGCATTCAAAATCCAAAATACTTTCTCTATCATTAATTAGATTAAGTTACAGACCAAAATCAGATTACAGAAGATTCACTCTCAAACATCAGTACCTTCACATAATTATTTTTACACAATAACCTTTGCAGATATTCACACCAACTTAACAGTAATTAACCAAATATAACCTTTGAAAACATTAATTTCTCAAAGTCTTTGAAGTTTTGGAACCATGTAAATACTTAGAAAATAAATCATTTCTAAAATAAAACTAACAAAACTTTAAAATTAAATATCAAATCAATATTTCTTTTCAAGAACCTCCCTAAATCATTTTTCACATTTCCATGCAAATACAAACACATTTCATTCAAACACATATACAACCTTACTAATAATTATTATAAAATTACTTTTTAAAAAAATTCATTTTTAATCCTAAACATTTATACTTCAAGATTAACATGAATTTCACATATCTAATCATTCAAGAACAAGTCACAACATGAATTCTGTACATTTCACACTTTTGGACAGCATGCATACATAAACTTAAAAATTCAATTTCTCTTAAACAGAAACTCGAAAACACATGCCGATTCTTCCTAAATTCTTATTACAACTTCTACTATAATAAAAGAACTAAAATTAAACAAATTAAAATAGTTGCATCTGCTGTACAGCCCCAGAAAAGTTGCATTACTTCAATAATTTCAAGTAAAACAATCCAAAACAATCATATATAATTCCTACTTGTGCTAAAGACTTATAAATACAATTATTTCTAATAAAACATTACTTTTTCATACATTCTAAATTCTGGACAGCAACTTAATTTTTTTATAAAATCAAAGTAATTAATCAAAAACACTTATTTCTATTTGTTTCTACATTACATTTGCACATATAAACAAGGTATCACTAACATTCTCAAAAATAATTACTTGGGGTCTTAAATAAATAAATTTTTCAGAATAAAGATCAAATTTCCAGAATTAAAATAAAACTTTCAAGATTGATCTTCTCCATATAAACATATAATATATTCCATAAACATACTAAAACAATCATCAAATCAATTAGAAAAATTCAATAAATTTAATTTCTTTTTCTCTAAAATTCGACTAGCATATAGACAACTTAGAAAAATAATTTTTAATTCCTAAAGCATCTATATAATATAATTACATCATTTGGTATACTAAAAGAAAACAATATCATAGATTTAATCATTAACAAAATATAAAATAGATTTCTAAAAAATTTCATTTTTTTCCAGCAACTAACATATACAAATATATCAACCACATACTCATATAATTACTCACAAATACATGTTCGTATAGGTTTATAACAACTACCATTTTTCCTATTTCTTTTAAACAATTAACTATAATTTAACTATACATCAATCAATCAAACAAATTAAAAAAAAATAATTTTAAAATAATGCAATAGACCTCACGGTCTATTCTTTTTATTTTTTTCCAGAAAATTCATTTATTTTTTGCTTATTATCCTAATTCATTGTTCTTATTAAACTTAAATCCTAACAAAAGAAAATCAAATACAAACAAACAATAACAATTGCATAAAAATTTCCATAACATATAATTCCATACACTTCATTTGCATTAAAATTTTCCATAAAAATTATTTTATTTTCAAAATCATTTTTAGTTCCTTTAAATCATTTTCATTTCATTTTCACTTTAAAGAAAATACCTATTTGTTTTCATTCTTAACTATAACTCAAATAAACATGAAATAACAACAATTATCATACAATATAATTATATATATATATTACACGTCCAGAAAAGAAAAGAAAATAAAAAACCAAAAATAAAAATTCATTTTAATCTTTTATTCATTTCCATTCTCTTTTATTTTATTAAACAACAATACAATCCATATATCAAAATTAAACAAATCAACCATCAATTCCTTATTATGTGACACGGTTCATGTATATACATATATCAGAAATTAAAATTTTTCCATTATTATTTACTTATTGATTATTATTTCTTAATACAAAGAATCAAAAACAATTAAAAGATAAAGAATAAAAACTTATTTGCTCATACAAAATTCTCTACAATTCTTATGTTCTAAGGATTAAAATAAACCCAGAAAATAAATAAATCAAACACATCAAAACATTTAGCCATCTTAAGAATTAAAGAAAAGGGGAGATAAATCCCTTTAAACACCATTTTTGTGTCCCTTTTCTCATTCTTAATTCATATGACTCAAGAACAATATCACTTATTCAAAATAACTTTAAAATGAAAAAGGAAAATTTAGAATTTGAACATAGAAGAAATTTAGAAGGTTTAAACAAAAATATAAACAAAACAACTTAAAAATAGCTTAAATAAATAAGTGATTTTGGGTTACCTCTACTCCTTAAGCTTTTTAGAAAACTTCAAGCAACAAGCAATTCCTCCCTCCTTCCTTAGCTTACTCGACCCTCTCTCTCTATTTCTCTCTTAGAATTTATTTTTTTCTCTTGTGAAACCATCAAGGTTTGTGTGTGAAAAATGTGGGAACTAAGGCTATCTATTTATAGGTGTTGAAGTGATCCATTTCCCTCAATTTTCAGACCTAAAATTCGGTCCCTCTTCATCAAGTCTCATTCAAAAAATTTTAAACACTACTTGGAACATGAACTAGCATTAAATGAGATTTTGTTGATTCCTAAAGCCTTTTAATATCATAGTTTATTCTCACAAACTTCAGAACTATTCTTCCCCTCTTCTCACCTTATTTTGGGCGGTTTATATATATTAAAATAGGAGAGAAAATTTTTCATTGGTTCATTGTGGAGGTGCCTACATAATTATCCAATCATTAACTATCAAAATTTGATTTTCTACCTACTGTACAAAAATTTTCGTAAATATTAAAATAAAAATTTTATTTTTACATATTAAGATTCTAAATTTTAATACGATCATTTTCATATAAAGTTTGTAATTTTTGGACTTACGGTTTGAAAGTTATGAATTTTTGAAGTCCTAAGGTCATTTCTTCAAAAATACACTTCCTAAGTTTTTCAAATATTTAAAATAAAACAAATACGAAAATACACTTTATTTAAATGATATTACATTATACAACTTCAGAAATGTATTTTTATTTTCAAAGTAAAATATACTTGAGTCAAAAGGTTATTTAATGCATGAAAACCATTCATTCAAACTTAAAATTCAAAAATTCGTTCACTACTGTAGCAGTGATAAAATTTCGAAAACTATAAAATAAAAATCAAAGCTTTACATTTTCATAATCTAGATTTCGATACGATCGTTTTGACATATCATTTGTAATTTTTCGACGTACGGTTGAAAAGTTATGAATTTCTAAAGATAGGATATTCTAATCCATCAAAAGACAATTCATTTTCTAAAAATCATTTAAATCAAATACTTTACCTTAAAATATTTTATTTAAATAGGCTAGGGAAAACATTGGTATACATATAATATATACATATATGTCACGTATATATATATATATATATATATTTAATTAAATCCAGGTATCAAAATCAAGCATAATTTCCTAATTTCAATTATAAAATCACAAATAAATTGGGTAAAATTGTGGGTCTCACGTCTTTAATAGGAAAGACGGCTGCAATCGACCCTAGCAGGGCACAAACTTTGGCCTATGGGGATTACAAAGGTTCCACCGAGGCTTATTTATCAAGTTCAATGCTTCCTCCAACTCGGAGTTTCTTGCATTGAGCTGATACATAAGAAGTGGATCCTATGTAATCCCACATGTTTGGTCTTTCACCATTCATGAGGATAAGGAAGGTATTCGGAGTGAAGGTTCCCCCATTTCCTTTTCAACTCCTGAACACCTCAATCCCACATGTTTGATCTTTCATAAACTCATGCTATGTGGAATTTGAATCTCTTTTCTTCTTTCCAGGATTCGTGAAGGCATTCTTTGCATTTCTCCATACTCTCTCATGGCTTTTCCCGTTTCTGAGATGGGGAATTTATAGTCATGGGGAGCATTAAATGTCTTCATAATTACTCTTCCGTTTCCAATGTTGACATGACAGCTGACTTCCTCTTTTCTTGCGCCATTATTCCTTCGACACAAACCTCTTATTTCCGCCTCTTCCTTCTGTCGACACACATACACGTCCTTCGAAGTCACTTTTAAGTTGTGAGACTTAAGTACACCTCCTTCGATATCACTTATGTTGTCGACACACATCCTTTTGTCGAAATCGACCCTTTGTCGGGTTGTACGTTCACTTCCTTCGAAGTCACTTTTAAACAAAAATGTTTAAGTACACTTCCGTCGACGTCACTTATACATCCGACATTCTTGCCCTTTTGTCGTTTTCAACTTCCAGTTAACGGTTCCCCTATTTGTTCTCAAGGTTTTCGGAGTATAACCACATGTCTTTCAACATACGCCATAAAACTTTTGAGCATATCACAAGCATTGGATTTATTTTTCAACAAATAAACCCATGTCTTCCTACTGAAATAATCAATGAAAATAATAAAATATTTATTACCTCCATTGGATGGAATTTCCACATAGCATAAATCAGAGTGCACCGACTCAAGTGGTTTTGTAGCTCTCCAGGCACGTCCTTTAGGAAAAGGATCTCAATGCTTCTTACCTACTACACAAGCTTTACATAGTTGGTCGGGAGCTTGAATTATAGGCAATCCAGTGACCCATTTCTTGTTGGCAAGAAATTTGATGCTTTCAAAGTTGAAATGTCCCAACCGCATGTGTGTGTCATAGCCAATTATCATCAACAGCTGCAACTTTTCAACATAGACCAGCATCATACTTTATGTTCATTGAAAATAGACGATTATTTGACATGTTTGTCTTTGCTATCAAACTCATCTCGGCATCATTTATAGTGCAACCTTTCTTGTTGAATTTTAAATCATAACCTTTTTCAGCAAGTTGGCCAACACTTAAAAGATTCTGACATATACCAGGTACGTAGAATACATTTGATATATAATTCAAAGATCTATTTTACAATATGATGGCTATCTTTCATTTTCCCAAGACTTCAAGTTTTGAGTCGTCACCAAGCTTTACTAAGGTGCGGTAACTTTCATCTAAGTCAGAAAATAATTCTTTCTTTCCACTTAGATGATTACTGCATCCAGTGTCTAACAACCACTAATTGTCATTTTTATCAGCCATTGCATTACTTGTTGTAAGCACCATCTTCATGTCATCTTCACTTTATGCAACTCGAGCAAGACTTTCTCTAATATTCAATGCTTTAGCACGACATTCTCGACTATAGTGATCTAATATTACAGTTATGACACTGAACATGAGATTTGCATTCAGATTGAAAATGTCCGTACTTTTGGCATTTATGACAATGAATATTAGATTTATTTTGAAATGAGCCTTTACCTCGTGCACCTTGACTTGAGTCAGATAGGGGATTCCTCCTTCTTCCTTTGAAGTTCTGACCTCTTTGATAGTTGTTCACCCTTCTTTACACAGATCCCTCGTTTCTAATATTTGTTTGAGCTTTTAATGCTTGTTCAATTGTACCACTTGACTTCTCGTTTATTCGCATTTCACGTGACTCTAACGATGCTTGCAAATCATTTAGAGTCATTGTGACGAGACCCTTTGCTTCTTCTATAGCTGCTACCACGTAATCAAAACGAGTTGAAAGGGTGCGCATAATTTTCTCCATGACTTCTATCTCTTTTATATCATCACTGTTGATTTTCATTTCGTTGACAAGTTTGTCCATTCGTGAAAAATATTCGTGAATGCTTTCATCTCTTCTATGCTCCATCAGCTTGAACTAGTGTTTTAAGCCTTGCAACCTCGTTCATTTGACTAGGTCAGCACCTTTATATGTTTTGAGAAAAATTTCCCAACCCTCCTTTATTTGTTGTTTTAACAAGGAAAATTTTCTCAAAAACAGACAGCTCCACAGATTGACAAAAAAATAAAGCTTTTTCATTAAGTAGATGGTTTTTTTTCTACTTGTTGCATATTATCTTTTGCTTTATTTACATAAGTTGGCTCATCAAAACCATTTTTCATGATTTCTTCATAACAATTGGTTTTTAAACACAGCTCCATCAAACGTTTACACATGGCTAAATTTGATTTGCCATCAAACTTGAAAACAATTGTTTGTACTTGTTGGACTTGACTTGTGTTTGAACTTGTTGCCATTTTTATGCAACTAGCTCTGATGCCAGATGTTGGTAATTAAAATAAAATTGTCTTGTAAAAATTTATATGCTATGGGGAAAATATGTAACACTCAAAGGACAAAATTTATCTTACAAAAATATTTGTATTGAAAGAACAAATAATACACTCAAGAAAACTTTTGGTTTTTTGTTAATAGTCAATTTTACAAACACACAATACATAAATAATAGAACTTGTTGGAGTCTATATTTTTTTAGTGGCTGATATTTTGCTTTGCTTTGTTCTATTCTGTTGAATGAATGAACCTCTGTTTATAGAGGTATATGCACTTGATGGAAAACACGTTCCTTTTCAATTTCACTTCCTCTTTCTCACAAAGCAGCAGGCCACCGAAAGTTCCTTCTATTTTGTGCATAACTTCCATGTGGGCTCCACAAGCATGACCCACTTGGTTTAAAGTATTCTCACATGATAGAACTTCTCAACAAAGAAATATTCCTCTGTCTCTGTTTATGAGTCAATTTTTTCAAGGCTTATTTATTTTTTAAATATAAATTACTTTGCAATATTTAAACAAAATTAAATAACTTATATCAAATATTTTCCTATAAATAAGGGTAATTTGATAATGTTAATATTTTTTAAATAAATTTAAAAATAATAATTGCTTTTAACTACTGTAATTTTTTTTAAAGCTACAGTAACTTTTTTATATTCTGAAATTAATAAAAACACCATATCAATATGAATAGACAGAATAGAGTATGTAAGAAACAACCAATCAACAATAAAATGTTACCGCTACCTTGTTAAAGATGATAGAATTTCTCAATAACGAAAAACTTCCTCCGTCTTTTATTATAGGACACCATTTTGGTAGATTTGATGTCCCTTTTTATAAGTCGTTTTAGAATATCTAGGTAGTATTAAAGAGTTTATTCCAAATACACTATTCATAATTACATAGGGATGATATTGTAATAATTACAATATAGAGAAAGAAATGAATAGAATTGTAAAGTTTTAAATAGGGATAATTTTGGAATGACAATATATTTTTTGATAGATATGAGAATAATAATTATTTTTCTTAATCCGCGTGAATTAGGTAAAAGCATTTATAATACGAGACAAAAGAAGTAGATCAGAAACAACCATCCAAATGATAAGAAATATAGGACCAGCATCCTTATCAATAGATCATTATTGGAAAGGGGTCTTGCGTAAAGCGACTAACCTTCCACGCCAACCACTAATCCCTCCCGTTTCATAAATTATGTTTATTCAGTTATTTTATTTTGTCTTATAAATTATATTTTTTAGAAACTTAATACTTATTTATAATTCTTTTTCCAAACATACATTTATTTATTACATTATCTTTTTCACCACGCATTTCTCCATCTCTCTTCAACATAATTTTCATACATTTATTATTACTCTCTCTCATAATATTAAATGTGATAATTTAGTCAAAATATACCAAATTCTTACATCAATTACAAATTTCTTAATCCATGTGCAATGGCATAAAATAACATAACTTATGGGATGGAGGGAATATGTTTGAATCCAATTAACCACATGAATAATAGTTACACACAAGCCACAAATGCCCAAATTGATCCCTAATATTTTTTACGTCATTATATTTACTCTCTGAAGAAAAAAATCCAAAATAGTTTTTGAAAATTTTGTTTATTAGATGATTTCGTCCTTGAAAAAATAAAGTCACCAGAAAATCCCAGAAATTTTCTTACTTGAGGCAACTTGGTCCTTTAAAATAATTTCATCTGACAATTTAATCCCCAAAAGTTTGGAGTAAATTGGGTGAAATTAGAGGTAATGATTTGGGTTTCTCGATCTAGTTCAAGTAGGCCCCCTTCGAGCTTTGACCATTATTCTAGTCCTATCGCGAGTTAAGGACACTTACCCTACGAAAGGACATATAAAAGACCTATTACAACCTTCAATAAGGTTATGACGACGTGGTCCGACCTTGGATCACCCATGATAGAAGACCTTAAGCTCAGAAGAAGCCCCGAACGGTGGATAAGTCGCGAGACTTATTTGTAAACTCAATCTCCAAAAGATAAGAAAGCATTATAAGAGATTGATGACATATTATCCTCAAATTATCAGCAAGAATAGAAGATCATCGATTATCTCCTTAGAGATAAGATTAGACGAAGATTATTCTCATACATAGAAGATTTATCAAGAGAATACATCAAACTAGGAAACCTTCCTGGTCTTATAAATAGCAGTCTCATGCAAGGGGCTGAGGCATCCAATATTCATCACTATACACACAAAGATACCCAAACACAGTGAATATACACACTCTGAACTATACGCATCGTATAACATAAGTGATACAATGTTTTCATACTCTCAAAGACCATCATCAACACTCCTCAGTGAGCAATTCAATAGTGGCAAGATCATAATTTTGCTACCCCAAAGAAGGTGGCAGTGGCGCTCAACCCCACCATGAAGGTTCATCAACCCATTGAAGTTTATTTCCCTTCACAGTAAGGCTAATTATATTTGAAGGAGAACATCGACCATACAAGCCTCTCTAAGAGTAGGTGGAAATCGCTTATTTCTCTTAGAGACAATCATGATTAGTCTCGTTCTCCACTTGATGCATAGTTTATGCTTTCCTGATAGAACTACGTAGTCTTGATCCCTAGAACCATAGTTCGAACGGGTACGTAGGACCAAGAGCCCACTCTTGTCAGACTAAATATCCTTCACAAGGACCTTTATCCTTAACAAAAGACCTCTGTCCGACTTGGATAGAATATTGGCACCGTCTGTGGGAACCATAAATTACTAATCCCACGAAACACAAGATCTCGATGTGGAAGTGCATCCCAAAACCAGTCAACACACCGACAAACAACCAACCAGGATAAGGTAATCAGGGGCCAACCCCCAAGGATCCGACTCCAAGTCAACCTAGCCTGGTGGAGCCACAAACCCCCTAGTGGAACAGAACGTCGGAGAACATCAGAATGAAAACGATGGAGCCCGCAGCATGTGTAACACCTAAGTTTATTTACCCTTTTATACCCTTAATTAAAAATAGCAACTTGAAAATTTCATTTTTAACTTATAAATTGATTAGTAAAAACTCTTAGTTATTTTTAATTCATAAGAAAATCTCCCGTCAAACGGACGGAGTTTCGTTTGTTTTTAGGACTTTCCCAAAATTCCTGTTTTCCTGCAACCTGATAAATAACAACATTTTCAAATAGCAAGCCAGCAGGGCTATTCACATACATATATATATATATATATATATATATATATATATATATATATATCAGCTAGTGCATCTTCGTGCACGCATCAGAAACAAGTTTAGAACATCAGAGTTTAAAGCATCAGAGTTAGTAGAGATATAAACAAGTTAGGAAAACAGTTTTTTTTCCCCCAAAATAGACACCTTTTCCCAAAAGGAGTCGTCCTGGGCCCCCAAAAAGCTATTTACATTTATACACAACCAAAAGGATTCACATCACCGGGCCCAGGACATTTCCATGTCCTACATAACTAAAGGTAACCTACTCTCCCTGTGAGGGAGAGTACTCCTGCTCGGCCTGATCTTGTGCAAACTTTTCCTCAGTACCTGTGGAGATAGTAAGGAGTGAGTATTACACATAAAATGGGGAGGCAGTTTCCAATAAGACATAATGCGACACTAAGCCATACACATATAACAAATCAAACACAACATCATGAATAAGAGTCAATTCATCACAATTCAATTTCAAGTATTCATTAGTTTCTCAAATCGATTTCTATTTAACATTTTCTTAAGTCTTTCGTTCCATGCATTTTAATCATATTTATATTCGTTTTATCTGTCCCTGGTCACGACCTACTGCGCTCGCACCACCGCGCGATAGCGACTTACTGCGCCCGGGTATGTTTCTCAATCCCCTGGTCACGACCTACTGCGTTCGCACCACCGCGCGATAACGACTTACTGCGCCCGGGTAAATCCCCTGGTAACGACCTACTGCGTTCGCACCCCCGTGCGAAAACGACTTACTGCTTCCGGGTAAAATACAATCTCCCCTGGCTGAGCCTGGGTATAATATAATTAGTTCTGTTATCATTATCAATTCATTAACACATTTCCATTTCCCAAAATTAATCACCTCATTACACATTTCTACTATCCAATGATCACAAATGTATTTTCTTTTTTTTTTTTAACTTAATTAGCACAATTCATTTTAATATCACAACTCAAATTATTAAACAACCTAAGCATTTAATTCATCAACATCACCAAATCACAAAATGCAATATATCAACATCATAATAAATTCCCTAAGCCACAAATTCTATTCTAACAATTATCTTATATCATATTAACCTAAACTAACACAAATATCTTAGTACTCATTATATGCATAATGTAAACTAAACCCCAGAGTAAGGTAATACTCACTATAACCCACTCCTTACCTTAAATTAGCAAGAAGTAAATAGAACCTTAGTGAGCCCTAGCTCAAAATCTTGGAAAATTGAGCTTCCTAAGTCTAGCTTGCCACCTCAATAAGGAAATGATGAAGTGATCCTTGTCTTTGCCTTGGTTTGAGTTGGAAAAGCATGAAACAAAGCCCTACATAATCATGGGTGCAAGAACCCTAAGGGTTTTAGAACAAAAATTCATGAACTAAGAGGAGTTGAAATAGAAAGGAAAATAACTCATGATATAAGCTTGCTTACCACAAATTAATGGTGGAAATTGAAAAAAACCAAGGAGAAAGAAGGTGGGTGTGATTCGTGTGCCAAGAGAGAGGAAGGAATGAAGCTTTAACCAACTTCCATGATGCAACTTGATGAGCTTTGGTTGATTTTGGGTTGAGGTGCCCAAGAATCAAAGGTGTTTGGTGGATTTGGTGGTGGAAATGTGATGGATTTGCTCTTGGAGAGGGGAAGATTTGATGAAGGTGGTGAGTTGATGATGGTGTAGAACGGTGGTGAAGTAGTGTGTTTTTGGTGCCTTAAGTTCAGCCTAGGAAGCAGGGAAAATCGTGTGGCTGAAAACAAAACTTTGGCCCCAAGTTTGATTTTGGACGCACCGGATCTGATCTGGTGCGCGCGCACGCCTGACGCGCCTGGGCGGGTCTGAGCTCCAACTGGTGCTGCTGGTGCGCACCTGGTGCGGTCAGGAGGAAGTTGGTGCGCGTCTGGTGCGGTCAGGAGGGCTTTCTGGCGCGCCAAACGCGAATTGGTGCGTGCTGGTGCGGAGTCGCGCTCGCCTGGGCGAAATGGTGCCTCGCCTGGGCGCATTTTCCACTGCCTTGGTGCACCATGAATAGTGCACCCGCCTGGGCGCATGGCTGGTGCGCCTGGGCGAGTTTCAGGGTTTCCAACCTTTGATTCGCCGTAACTTTTTCGTCGACCGTCGGATCGAGTCCAAATTTTTAGACATGCTTCTTCACCCCATAAACTTCACATCCAACGGTGGAATTTATTTGTTTAGCTTCCTATAATAAATTTCTAATTTTCTCTTTTCGGTTGATTTCTAACATCGAAAACGCCGATTTAACTCCTGATTTCGCTTATGTGACTTTGCCCAAAGCCACAACTGCCTTCTATACAACCCCTAGGACCTATAATCACCACTCACCTATCTACCAAAATTCATTAAGCCATTATTTCAATTTTTCTAAGGTTTTTAATTAATAATTTCATTTAAACCAAAGTTTAGGATGTTACAATTCTCCCCCACTTACTGGAATTTCGTCCCCGAAATTCCATTCTGTCCCTCAATTGGAGAACCACCCTGCTGATAAAACTTTAGCCTACGGTTTGGATTTTCCTCCCGTTCTAGTTCGTCTACTTCTCGACCCACTTTTACTTAGACAAAACCCAAGTTGGATTGCTAAGTTGCTCCCCCACTTGGCATTAACATTTTATATTATATCGATACCCGAAGGTAAGAGACCGATTGTATCAGCTTTTGATCATCTCCCATGGAACTTCCGACGAAGAACGCAAGGATTAAACGATGACAATTACCAAATCCAAAGAATTTCACGAAGAATTTATGTTGCTATTTTAGGGAGACAGAATAAGATCATGTAATCCACCGACTTTTGCAGAATACGACGGATCATGGCTAGAACTCTACTCGTCCATAAGGAACGAGCCAAGTAGATAAAACGGGAACTCCAGGGATAATGAATTATTCCAGGATGAGAATTAAGGGTAAGTCGTGAATTCGCTCTTCTTAGTCGGCTGGAAGGAGGCAATCTTTGATTATGACGTACAAGCCACTACTCCATAATTGCATCGGACCAAATAGAATAAGAAGGAGGAGATCCACTTTTACTAATCTAATCATTAGTCAAAGTTTCACAGAAATAGTAATGGAGCATTCAAATGATGATTGGGTAATCATGATCCAAGGTGGGCATATATATATACTTGAGGTTTAGGGGTTTCGTTGTTCACTAAGCTAACTCTATAGAGTCATAAACCAAGTCTTGATGCTTGTTAATGACCAAACTTTCACCTACTTTGAATTGAACCTTCAAGGATGCTTGAATAAATTTGGTATAGACTAAGAGTATCTATGGAATCTGACTCTTATGTCACTTTTAGGAGTCACAACACGCTTAAGGTTTACACCACTTCTACGATTGAAGGCCAAGCTGAGTTTTACCACTTGTGGTTGGTCAATCATTAAAATTGTTCAGTCTCGATGTGGAGTCTTCATAAATTTATTAAGATTTGCTCTCATGACAGAGGGTCATCTAGGAATCTTGGTAAGATTCCCAGTAAGTTCTGGATTACCCATATCCGGTTCGGTCTCTATGATAGTTAGAGTTAGTTCATGCAAGGTTTTGCTTAACTCGTTCTATGATTCTAATATGCACTAATACTATTCTACAATAGGGAAAACACCATAAGGTTCTCCTTCCTTCCGTTTTGTTCTAGGTCAAATTCTAGATCCTACAATAAGTTTTGGGAAAGGTATTTTTCGATCAGTTGACTTTCTTACAAGGGTTTTACTTCTTGGAAGCCACTGCTTCGGCTGTCTCAATTTCACTGAAAAGGTTATAATGATAGTGCTCATTAATAGATGCGAAGATGAAGGTGATCAATCCCAATCTCACGTCTATTAACAGTACATCACTGTTAAATGGTTGTTGACAATGTTATCATTTAACAAATGCAAGGATTAGAGTGATCAGTTCTAACCTCACACTCCATTAGATAATAACATTATCGCAGTTCTTGCTTAAGCGTCTTAACTAATGCCTTACACTTATAAGCTCTTTCTAAGGTCAGATTTATTTTGGTATATCACTAAATTTTCCAGAACGAGACCTAAATCAGGAATGCAATCCAAGGAATGTAGCTATCAAAACGACGTCGAAGAAATTCGCTTCCCACAATACCTAACTCCAATTCTCTGTTCGGCGGTAATCCAGGGATCTCTGCAGGAAAGACTTCCGAAAACTCGCAGACTATAGGAATCTGACCGATCTCTGCCTCCTAATTCATTTCCAGGGCAGATAAAGACAGATTGCTGATAGTAATTAATTTATGATGACAGTCAATTAGAACATGGTGCCGAGACATCCAGTCCATGCCCAGAATGATGTCAAGCTTAGTTAGAGGTAAACATATTAGATTTACTTTGAATTCCCGCTCCATTACTCGAAGTGGGAAATCCAAACACATCGTTGATGTGACTACAAAAGAACTTGCGGGTGTAAAAACAGATAATTTCTAAGGCATTTCTATTGCAGATAACCCTAACTTCTTCATGCAATCGGAAGAAATAAATGAATGAGTGGCTCCGCAATCGAAGAGAATACCACAAGGAATATTATTAACATAACCGGTACCTCTAATCAGTTCATCAGCATCAGTAATCTCCTCGCCGTCCAGAGTATACACCTTGCCCTTCCGAGTCACCCGATTATCACCAGCTTTCTGAACCTTAGCCACATACACCTCTTTCTTAACTGCATTGTTTGGACAATTCATCACAATGTGACCCGGCTGCCCGCATTGAAAACAACGCCCTTTCATACTTTTTCTCAACACCTTCCAACATTCACCCCTATGAAACTTCCCACAATGGACACAAGTAGACTTGGGAAACAGAGGGGTTACCATCAGCCTTGCTTTCTTTGAAGTAACCTTCTCGATCTCAGGTTTAGAATGAACCTTTGATTTCCCTATGGCACCTTTCGACCTCGCCATACCTTTATCCCAAACGCTGGCCCAATGTACTAGCTGAGCAAAGTTGTCCTTGGGTTCCTCTCCAAGAACTGCTCTAAGATCTTCACGGAGTCCTGCAAGGAACTTGATGCATTTGATTTCTTCATTCACACCCTTATAGCTGATAGCATAGGGAATCAGATCCTCAAATTTCCCTACATATTCATCAACACTCATGTTCTCTTGTCTCAAGCATAGGAAAGCACGTTCCTTCTCCTTTCGGACATCTTCGAAAAGATACTTTCCCCGGAACCTTTCCTTGAATGCGTCCCATGACACTTTTTGTTCATTGGTCTCCATACACTTTTGAACCTGCTCCCACCACTGCTCTGCTTCTCCAATAAGTGCATATTGAACCAGAAGGACTTTCTGTTCCTCAGGCGGCGATACATCGCGGAGAATTTCTTCTATATCCCGAAGCCACTTCCGAGTTACATTCGGATTATAGCCACCCTTAAACTTAGGGGGACCATGCCACTTGAATTCGGTCAACCAATGAATTTCAGCTGGGGAGGGATCCTGAATTGCCTGAGACGACTGGTTAAGTGAGGCTATGGTTGTCACAGCCGCAGCCACCAATTCAGCTTGTCTTTGATTGATCTGGACCAAACTCCCTATGATTGCAGCGATCCTATCATCGTCACCGTGCCTACTTGCCATTCTGTTTAGTCATGCACAAGGCCGACAGTTAATGCTTAATAGCATAATTAATAGTATAAACATCCTATCAATAGACTCTAGACTCTAAACTATAATTATCGATTACTCGCTCGGTGAGTAATCACTGGAGTAGCTCATAACTCCAAAGGCCGAGGGAAACTGCTCTGATACCATAAAATGTAACACCTAAGTTTATTTACCCTTTTATACCCTTAATTAAAAATAGCAACTTGAAAATTTCATTTTTAACTTATAAATTGATTAGTAAAAACTCTTAGTTATTTTTAATTCATAAGAAAATCTCCCATCAAACGGACGGAGTTTCGTTTGTTTTTAGGACTTTCCCAAAATTCCTGTTTTCCTGCAACCTGATAAATAACAACATTTTCAAATAGCAAGCCAGCAGGGCTATTCACATATATATATATATATATCAGCTAGTGCATCTTCGTGCACGCATCAGAAACAAGTTTAGAACATCAGAGTTTAAAGCATCAGAGTTAGCAGAGATATAAACAAGTTAGGAAAACAGTTTTTTTCCCCAAAATAGACCCCTTTTCCCAAAAGGAGTCGTCCTGGGCCCCCAAAAAGCTATTTACATTTATACACAACCAAAAGGATTCACATCACCGGGCCTAGAACATTTCCATGTCCTACATAACTAAAGGTAACCTACTCTCCCTGTGAGGGAGAGTACTCTTGCTCGGCCTGATCTTGTGCAAACTCTTCCTCAGTACCTGTGGAGATAGTAAGGAGTGAGTATTACACATAAAATGGGGAGGTAGTTTCCAATTAAGACATAATGCGACACTAAGCCATACACATATAACAAATCAAACACAACATCATGAATAAGAGTCAATTCATCACAATTCAATTTCAAGTATTCATTAGTTTCTCAAATCGATTTCTATTTAACATTTTCTTAAGTCTTTCATTCCATGCATTTTAATCATATTTAAATTCGTTTTATCTGTCCCTGGTCACGACCTACTGCGCTCGCACCACCGCGCGATAGCGACTTACTGCGCCCGGGTATGTTTCTCAATCCCCTGGTCACGACCTACTGCGTTCGCACCACCGCGCGATAACGACTTACTGCGCCCGGGTGAATCCTCTGGTAACGACCTACTGCGTTCGCACCCCCGTGCGAAAACGACTTACTGCGCCCGGGTAAATCCCCTGGTAACGACCTACTACGTTCGCACCCCCATGCGAAAACGACTCACTGCGTCCGGGTAAAATACAATCTCCCCTGGCTGAGCCTGGGTATAATATAATTAGTTCTATTATCATTATCAATTCATTAACACATTTCCATTTCCCAAAATTAATCACCTCATTACACATTTCTACTATCCAATGATCACAAATGTATTTTCTTTTTTTTTTTAACTTAATTAGCACAATTCATTTTAATATCACAACTCAAATTATTAAACAACCTAAGCATTTAATTCATCAACATCACCAAATCACAAAATGCAATATATCAACATCATAATAAATTCCCTAAGCCACAAATTCTATTCTAACAATTATCTTATATCATATTAACCTAAACTAACACAAATATCTTAGTACTCATTATATGCATAATGTAAACTAAACCCCAGAGTAAGGTAATACTCACTATAACCTACTCCTTACCTTAAATTAGCAAGAAGTAAATAGAACCTTAGTGAGCCCTAGCTCAAAATCTTGGAAAATTGAGCTTCCTAAGTCTAGCTTGCCACCTCAATAAGGAAATGATGAAGTGATCCTTGTCTTTGCCTTGGTTTGAGTTGGAAAAGAATGAAACAAAGCCCTACATAATCATGGGTGCAAGAACCCTAAGGGTTTTAGAACAAAAATTCATGAACTAAGAGGAGTTGAAATAGAAAGGAAAATAACTCATGATATAAGCTTGCTTACCACAAATTAATGGTGGAAATTGAAAAAACCAAGGAGAAAGAAGGTGGGTGTGATTCGTGTGCCAAGAGAGAGGAAGGAATGAAGCTTTAACCAACTTCCATGATGCAACTTGATGAGCTTTGGTTGATTTTGGGTTGAGGTGCCCAAGAATCAAAGGTGTTTGGTGGATTTGGTGGTGGAAATGTGATGGATTTGCTCTTGGAGAGGAGAGGATTTGATGAAGGTGGTGAGTTGATGATGGTGTCGAACGGTGGTGAAGTAGTGTGTTTTTGGTGCCTTAAGTTCAGCCTAGGAAGCAGGGAAAATCGTGTGGCTGAAAACAAAACTTTGGCCCCAAGTTTGATTTTGGACGCACCAGATCTGATCTGGTGCGTGCGCGCCTGGGCGCACGCTTGACGCGCCTGGGCGGGTCTGAGCTCCAACTGGTGCTGCTGGTGCGCGTCTGGTGCGGTCAGGAGGAAGTTGGTGCGCGTCTGGTGCGGTCAGGAGGGCTTTCTGGCGCGCCAAACGCGAATTGGTGCGTGCTGGTGCGGAGTCGCGCTCGCCTGGGCAAAATGGTGCCTCGCCTGGGCGCATTTTCCACTGCCTTGGTGCACCATGAATAGTGCACCAGACTGGGCGCATGGCTGGTGCGCCTGGGCGAGTTTCAGGGTTTCCAACCTTCGATTCGCCGTAACTTTTTCGTCGACCGTCGGATCGAGTCCAAATTTTTAGACATGCTTCTTCACCCCATAAACTTCACATCCAACGGTGGAATTTATTTTCTTAGCTTCCTATAATAAATTTCTAATTTTCTCTTTTCGGTTGATTTCTAACATCGAAAACGCCGATTTAACTCCCGATTTCGCTTATGTGACTTTGCCCAAAGCCACAACTGCCTTCTATACAACCCCTAGGACCTATAATCACCACTCACCTATCTACCAAAATTCATCAAGCCATTATTTCAATTTTTCTAAGGTTTTTAATTAATAATTTCATTTAAACCAAAGTTTAGGATGTTACAGCATGTAACGCCCTTGGCAAGCAAATGGATTGCGACTGTCCCCGCATACCAACACGGGTCTTTTCAATGTGCTTTGTCCTCACTCACATGCTTCCTGGGAAAACTTTCCAAGAGGTCACCCATCCCATAATTACTCCATGTAACAGCCCGATTTTCGAACTCGAAATAACTATCTTTTATCAATTTTAGATTGCAGAAAGTAGGCCAATTTTTTTATTTTTTGTAAAACGTTGTCGGAGTGTTTGGAAACATATCTGAAAAGTTCTTGAGGTTCTTCAACACTCTTTTTCGAAAACCGAGTTGTTACGAAGATCGTCCTTTTCCGAAAACGTTCGTTTTCATAAAAGAACTTGATTCAAAATTATCTTAACAGATTTCAAAAACTTTACATGAATTTATCTTTGCATAAAGATGTGCTCCACATGTCAGATAAAAAACTTAGCTCAATTACATAATGGCTCATGGCTTCGGTAATCCTTGATTCAACAATCATCACAACCTAACCTAATCACACTACCTTAAACTATCTTATTGAAAACAATTTGGGTGAGGTTCCTTCTTCTTCTTGCGTCCTCTCGTTGCTTTCAGAGATGATGCCTTCCTTGTTGTGATTCCCTCCTTGCTAGTAAATTCCGACTCTGCTCCATTGAGAGTGGTGGAGTTCCCTCAATCCTCATGCCGAATCTTTTCTTTGTAGTTCCTATAACCTCGTATGGTGACTTCCATCCGATACTCCATCTGCCCGTTGAGATACCAGCAGCACCGATATGCCAACGAACAGGAGAGAGTAAGCATTCCGAACGACGGATCGTCGACGGTGTGGGATTACGCTAGGCAAAATAATAGAACCATACAAGCATACTATATAACATACAGGCACACAACAATCAAACATATCATTATCATTATTATCCTCTTTTATGCATTTCTCATGAGTATTCTTTCTTTCTTTCTTTCATTCCTTTACTCCCCTTAATTTCTCATTTTCTTTTCATCCAGTCTTATCAATTTACCCTCTTTAACGCTTTGGGGGAAAATACCATCCATCATCAGGATATTCACTTCGTTCTCGTCTATTACTCACGTCTACATCTCCTCGGTCATCCACCCAACCTAATCGGAAGTAAACAGGAGTACAGGACCTTTACCACGCGAGCACGACAGCTATCACAACACATAATGGTCCCAGACCAGGAGGACCTCGTCCTCAAATCATATCAATAATATTAAGGCTCACTGTCCACGCAGTGGCAAACACAATGCCCCGTTCCAGTCCCTCTCACTGTTCTCGATTTGCAATCTAGGGGGCGGCAGTATATTTCTTGTGGGCCCGCAGAACTTACCACGGCATTAGACCCAGTCCCCACCACGTTAGTGAGCCACATGTGGAGTTCGTTCTGCCTAGAAACATACTCTAGACTTCTTGACGTTTCACCATCATCGTCCTCCCCTAATGCAATCTCGTCCTAAGTATCCGCAGATACTTATCGTTTCTTCCTCTCCACTACTTCGCAATCTCATACCTCACCGCGCATGTCTTTTAAAGTCTTTTAATCTCTTTTTAATTAATCCTAAGGTCGGCCCGTCCTTCGTGCAACCCTTCAACGAGTCCCGACCACTAACTTTGCACAGCCTTTCTCTCATCATTTCTCACATAGCACAGAGCTGGGATCACATCGACAAACTCAAATTTCATTTCTCGGACTTTCTCAACTTTCTCCATTCCTCGTATTCATCTCATCTTTCTCAATCATTCTATTTCAAAGACTTTCACAAATCTCTTTTCCAGAAGACTTTCCCCCAAAATATCATTTCAAAAATATTTTCTTTAATCATCCCTTTCAAATACTTTACCGAAAAGATTGCCTCCCCAAAACTTCACTCAACAATACCTCTTTTCGCAAAACTCTTTCAAAAAGATCGTTTTCACAAAACTTTTCTCAAAACTATAATTTCATGAAACTTTCTTAAAAATATTATTTCGAAAAGACTTTCTCTAAAATGTTGTTTCAAAAGAGTATCTCCAAATATCATTTCAAAAACTCTTTCAAAAGATTGCTTCACCAAAAAATTTTCAAAAATACTTTCTTTAACAAAAAGCTTTTCAAAAATCTTTTTTTTTGAAAACCTTTTTCAAAATCACCTTTTCAAAACCTTTTCAAAAACTTCAACTTTGCTGGGCACTAATGGAGGAGCAAGCTCAACTCGACACTAGTCCCAGACTAAAACCAAAAACAAAGGAGCCCAGCTCCGCTCAAATCACATCTCATATCAACATCACTCTCCCCAGCTCTGGCTCGTTCTCATCATTATCCTCAATTTCATTCCCCAATTCTCAACTCTTTCTTTCCTTTCCACACATACCTTATTTTCAATCATTAGATCTTTCTCATTGTATCTTTACTTTCCATTTCATTACTTTCTCAACTTATTCCTTTCCTTTTCATTTCTCATACAGGATGTGTCTATCAGCATATTACTCATTTAGTTTAACAATAATAAATATCATCAGGCATAATGAAATAAAAACATAAAAGCATGCTATCAATCACACACTCATCACGCAACAATATTGTGGCCTTTGTCATCTTCGTATAAGTGGCCACACAACACAAACAATTGCCACTTATACTACTGACTCCGAACCACTTAGTTCCGATCTTTGAGATGATACAGAACGTCCTAATATATCACCTAACTACCACAGTGTCTTAGGAAGGCTTCTCTCTCACCTGAGGTCCAGCAATGTAATGCATACCGTCTCCTCGAATCCGTTCTGCTGCCGGCTGCCCCAATCCTTCGTCTTTAAGATTTCTCGTACTAAATAAGATATGTTTACGTTATTAACTTATATTATGAAAATCTTTTTCATAACTTAGACATCTCTCATTCCTCGTCAAAACTTAAAACATAACCGTCTACTCTTAAGTAACCCTAATATTTTCTAATACCTTAAGTGCGTCAAAAGCCGTTTGAAAATGTCATATAAAATAATTTAAACCATTTAGTTAGGTTGTTGGTCAGTCGTGGACAGCAAAAGGTTATTTCAAAAATCATTTTGATAAAAACCCCGAAAACATCGTAAATACACTTTTTGTTTTAAACAACTTCTTTATTCGAAATTAACATTTTAAAACTCAAGTCTTTATCACAACACAACTTTGGACAGCCATGAACATAATTTAAAAATCTCAATTAAATCAAATAGAATTGTTTTACAATTAATTAATTTCAAAACCGATTACACTTTCACATATTTTTTCAAACATCAACTACACATAAACAACAAGCGACACTTCACCAAGCATATAATCAATCAAATCAATCATCAAGACAGTTGTATAACTCACAAATAGTTCATAACACAAACACTTAGGCGTTCATGCATTAAACCAAGCTACAAACCATTTGCTTTAAACAACTGGATTCTTTTCAAAAGCCATTGTGTGAAATTATTTTCATGCATCTAAATTTCCTAGACTTATTTAAACTATATGGCCGAATGCAATCAAGGAAAGCAAGTGTTGGAAAACTACACTCGGTAGGTGAAATAACTAAGAATACTAGGAGAACACCTAGAAGGGGGGTTGAATAGGTGTTATAGAAACTTTGAAATATTTTCGCAAGAAACAAATCTAAACGATTAAAACCAATGAAAATCAATCAATTAACAAATATTATATCAGAGATTTAGCGGAAACAATCAACACCAATATTCTTATTGATTCACCTAGGTTATGAAAATGATTTTCCCTTTATCAATTTTGCACAATAAAGATTCAATTCAATCAATTATAGAAAAATCACTTTTTCTAGGTTTTCAATCAAGAACACAATTAAAAACTTGAATTGTAAAGAGTAAGAGTTTAGAGATACGACACAGTGATTTATCCTGGTTCACTTTTATCCTGGTTCACTTTCACCTACCGAGTGTAGTTTTCCAACAGCAAGTCAATCATCACAAATTTGAATCACATAAATCAATTTGATTCCTTTCCATACTTAAACTCCATTTTCTTTTTCATGGGACTAATTTATTTATTCTCCCTTTAACCGAATTCACACACAAGTACAATTAAACTCAAAACATTTCCAAAACCATTTAATTCATTTATTTCCTTTTTATTTTTAATAAGGAACCGATTAGAAAATAAATATTCACAACATGATTTTAAACACATTAATTTAACAAAAATTTTCAAGACACACTTATTACTCTAAATCAATTCATGAGAAAAAGGATCCTAGTCTACTTATCAACCTAGGCCGAATCTCATCATAACAAAGGCAATGGTTTTAAGTTCATTTTTCAACATGCAAAAGCATCAAAATCATGCATGTCTCCCTTATGAAAATCAAACATGACTTCTTGATTTCTAAGCCTAGACCGAATACCTCATCACCAAAAATTGAGTTGCAACTTCATAGATCAAGACCAAAAAATCATTTTTCAAAAACTCATTTCTCGATTTCTTTGTGAAACCGTGAGGTTCATGAAAAATAAAGTCCTTTTTTACTTAAAATCACATGCATGCCCCTATATTTTATAGATCAAATTATGAAATCAAGCATGATAGAAATCAAAGATTTAAAAATTATTTTGGATAAGAAAGGGTCGAAACCGTGATGAATGTTGAAGAAGATTAAATCTTTTTGATTTAAAACAACATGCATGGCTTTATAACAAAACTTTTTAAAGATTAAAGCAAATACCAAGACATCTCCAAAGATCAAAGTAAAAATCAAAGCTTCATCAACATCAAATCAAAGCCAAACCACTTCAATAACTCAAATCAACTTTTAAAGGCATAAAATTAACATGCAATGACCTAGATCAAATAAAAAGCATCGAGACCTAATTTCCTACCCATGGCCGAATTATATGGTCTAGGATCTAGTGTTTATTAGCTCATTCATCCTTTAAAATTCAAGATCAAGGTGTAAACAAGACATGCATGTACTTAATTTATCAAGATCATCCTCAAATTAACATGCAACCGAAAGATCTTAACTTTATTACCAACCAAATTTAGATCTCACATTTGTTCATCAAATAAACTCTTAAATACATCATGACTCACGGTTTTAAGAAGGAAAATTCAACATGCAAAGAAACATACTTCATTCTTCACAAAATCTCATCAAACCTTTAGACTTTGAAGATTTAGTTTGAAAAGCTTTAGGATCTCTTAGGAAAACTTTAAACGAGTTAGGAAGTCCATTGATTAGATGTTTACAAATTTCTTCAAGCTTTGAGAAATTATCATGTGAAGAGATACACTTTAAACTTTGCAAGAATCTCCAAAACTTTTTAGATCTTTAAGATTTATTTTGAAAAACTTCAAGATCCTTCATGAAGACCTTAAACGAGTTATGGAGTCCGGTAGTTAGACGTTTTTAAGTTATTTTTAGCTTTGAACATTCATGATCAATTACAAACACACTTGTACTTCATCATTTAGACTTGGAAAATTAACAAGCAAAGAAAAAGGAGAAGAAAAATTACAAGATCAAAAGAAGTCTAACTATTACAATTTCCTTTACTTTCATCCGAAATACCCACCAAGGAAAAGAATTGGTCTCCTAGCTTTTTAGGTCTTGGTTCTTCAAGAAAGGTCTTAGGTCTTTGGCTTGGTTTCTCCTTCTTCTTTCTCCTTCCTTGTTCACGGCTTCTCTTCTTTTTCTTTAGGTGTTGAGAGCTTTGATTTTGCTCTTCAACAAATGTGTTTGGAAAAGGAAAAGAAGTGAAGGAAATGAAGGGTGTAAATGAAGAAATGAAGTGGTCATCCCTTCACCCATTCGGCCATATATAGACAAGGACTAAAGCATGAGACTTTTCCTCTTTTGTCCCCAATTAATTCGGCTATGGTGCAAGTGGGAGGGGTAGTTTTGGCAACTCAAAACTTTGCATGGGTGGTGTTTAGCAAAATTAAGGGGACAATGTAGGGAACATAAGGTACTTAGGGTCATTCTAAGCTTTAAGACTTTTTGGTCCTCCATTAGGGTTTCTTCTATCTAGTTAGGATTTAGTTAGGGACTTAGTTAGGATTTGGTTCTTTTGGTTACAACTTAGGAAAATTCTAGGCTCCCTTCTATACATACACACACGACACATACTCATGCACACACATATCATACATTCATGCATTTATCATCATATACTTTTCACTAATTAAATTTCACATGATCCTAGGCATACATACATATATACAAAACCGAATATACATATGCATATACTCATATAAAATAAATTATTCATACATATGAATCACAGTAACACCCAAAAATATCAAACACACATTTTTAGAAATCAAATCACCCTTTCATTAAATAATTTCTTATGGAAGAATTCAATATTCCTTTAGAAGAATTTCAGTCATATAATCATTTCCAAAAATCAACTTTAAAAATCATAATATTATTTCTTGAAAAATCCTTCTTTTAAAATCACTCATTACTTTAAAAACGTGAGTTAAGAAATTTATTTAAGAAAATAGTCTTTCCAAAAATACTTTTCTCAAAAACAAATCTCTTTAGTATTTTAAATTAATACGAGGAATTTGCGGGGTGTTACACTCCAAGTCAAGCACACTTAACTATAGAATTCTTAAGTGATGGGCTACCGAAAAGAAGATGCATCTTGTTGATATCGGTAGTACCAACCAATTTATTTAAGCCTTCTTGTACTATGTAGTCTCATTCCTACATAGTCTCAGGATCACCCTCTCATTGCGGTGTGTTGGTTCATTCATCTTCCCCTCCCTTAGAAGCCTGCCAGGAGCTGCTCCTTGTATGTGCCTCTTGCACCGGCGATCACTCCCCGCCCTCGTCAGCCCGGGTCCTACTAGGGTAGATCACCACGGTCCCAGGGTAGAGCAAATCGAAGTGTCAACTTAGCATCATCTTCCCAAGATAATCTAGACAAAGTTATTGGCAATAAGATAAAAAAGGCCTTTCGCAATTTGTTCGGAATCCTAAACTCATCTCGATCACAGTCAGCAAGTCGAAGAGGGTTCTTCTGCCTCGGCAAGTCCTGCTCTTCCTCCCCTTCCTCCAAAGGTGGCGCCATCAGCTTCCTCTTTAGGAAGGGGCTCGTCTACAGTTCCTCCTCCTTCAGGTGTTGCTCAACCTTCACCAGGAGAGTTCCAAACAGAGGATCGGATGATTTCGAAAATGGTGGAGGAACTCAACACCACGTCCGGCTCGACCTGAGTTTTCTTCAAGGTGTTGTGCCTTTTGCTTCAGCCTCTACCCCCACTCCCATTAATCCAAAGTCCAAGTTAGCTGATACTCCCAGTGTTGTTGTTGTGAGGGAACCTTAAGCTCCTCCCCAGATTGTAACTCCGGTTTCTCAATTTCCTCCTTCACTAAGAACTGGCCATCCTCTTGCATCCCAACTGGATGCTTTAGCTAAAGCCTATAGAGTGTTGTTAAGGATCAATGACCTCCTTCTATCAAAGAGGGAGAGTCTTTCTTCCATTACTGACATCCGACCTTTAGAGCTCGAGGTGAAGTCCACCACTGCTCAGCAGCGGGCTACTAAGTTGGCACTTGCTCAGGCCAATAATGATTTTTCTCCATACAATCCAAATATGCAGGTCTTGAGCAATACATGATAGACATTTGGAAGAAGGTTGACATGTATGACATTGTCAAAGGTCATGTCGACCTTGAGCCAAGGAAAGGCCATCCTTGAGGTAGACAACAAAGACCTCCGAGCTCACTTAGACCAAGCCTTGCTTAACCTATCAAGGGCTAGGATGGATAGCTTTAACTCTTATCTCAAGTTGGTGAAGCTCGCGAATCCTGACCTTTAGTTTCGGAGAAAAGGCATTCATCCTGAATGTCAAATGGTTAAGGGCAAGATATAATGTCTTTCTACTGTGATTAGAGAATTGGCCAAACTTAATTTCGACAACAACATCTTTGCTGACCTTGCGAGTTCTTTGGTTTCTGATGCTGAGTATGACGAGGAGGAGGAGGCTCCTACTGTTGTAGCTCATGGGAGTAAAGTGCCCCAATAAATTTTGTGATGGGATGGAAGCATTGTATTGTGAGGGTCTCCTTCTTCTTGGCCCTTTAAGCTCTGTAACAATTTAAGAAGCAAGTTTTGGCTTCTTGTGTGCCTGGATTGGAGAATTTTTTTCTATTTTTTGTAATGAAGGGCACATGTAACACCCACTGGAATTAATCTCTTAATTAATAATAATTAATTAAATATTTTTAATGCCTTATGATAAAATAATTGTGATTGTGATTGATAAATAGCATGGTTGTATATTTAGGGAAATTTGTGTGCAATTTGTATGAGTTATCTAGCCTAAATTTAATGTATTTTAAAACTAAAATAGTTTTGGAGGGAAATATAATAAAATAATATCTTTTGAATATTTGATTTTTTGAAATTTGGTGCAAAACTGGGCACGATAATCGATTAACGGGAATTGTTAATCAATTACTGCGTTGTAAAAGTCCAGAATTTTGTGGAATCAAGCCCGATAACCGATTGTCAAAACACAATAATTGATTATTATCAGCATTTCTTCAAGTTGAAGAAAGCTCCTTCAAGCAGTGAAAGCGTGGTTTTAACCCATGGGAGGCCACGTGCCACCCCTAGGGTGGTTGCTCAACAAGTCTAGGCTGCCTTAGACTGGAAACTTTGCTGATCCAAGGTGAATCCATGGTGATTCACCCTTCTTCTTCTCCATTATTTTACTCTTTATTTTCCACTATAAATACCAGCCCTTAGCCTCAGTTTAGCTACAACAAAACACTTCAAACATGTGTAGATACACATCTCTGAGGTACTACAGCTTGTTGTTCCCAAAACCATTGAGAGATTGAGAGAAAGTGAGTTTCCAAGTGGAGTAGTTGAAACAGAATCCAGATTCGTGAGCACCAATTTGAAGCTTTCGTGTGGTAATCTCAGCCTCTCTTTTTGTCTCCTTTTTGTTTCTAATTTTAGTCCTCATGGCAAAGAATGGTTAGCAACTTGTTTCGTGTCTTTTGGTTACTTGATTATGCTGAACCAAGGAAACAAAGTCAGGGTAAGACTTCTTTGAAACTGAAAAATGAAACCTGGATTCTCAGGGATGCAACAAACATTCGTTTACGGAACTCATGCCTTCAAAATCCCTGCTTTTATTCCTTTCTTCAGTACTCATATCATAGAACAAATGGTGATTTATTTTGTGTCCTTTGGTTCTCTGGTCATGTCAAACTTTAGCTTCAAAGTTTCAGAAAAATAATACTGAAACCTGAAACTGGAAACCTGAATTTCAAATTGGTCACTTTGTGAAATTCGTTTAAACAACTCAGGCCTTTAAAACTCTTTAATCCAGTTTCTAAAATTAGTATTCATATCCTAGTTTATGAATCAATTGGTCACATGCATTTTCGAGTTTGGACCACAGAGAAATTTGATGCTAAACTTTGTGAAAACCATGCTGCAATTCAGATTCCAACATAGTCAGTTTCATCGTGCCAACTTCGCAGGCTTGGTGCGGCCAGACCAAGCCACCATTTGTTGATATCCATGGCTTGTTTTAAATCTCTCATATCCTAGTTTATGCTTTAACTAAGTTTCCATGATTTTCATGACAGGATGATGATCAAATTTCTTGGTGAATTTTCCTGAAAAACATCCAAACTTAATCCCGGAAAAGTGATTTTTCATCCTTAAACTTCAAATCCTTGAATATCACAGCAATTCTAGATAAGGGAGGAGTTATTCTTAAGGCTTGAATGAATATTTAGAGGGCTTGAAGTGTGGCCAAGCTTTTGCAAAGCTTAGGGACACAAATTTGGGAAAGTTATGCATGGTTAAATACTTAAATGTCTTGGAGGACATTATAACCAATAACTCAAGGAAAATGCATGAAACTTAGTACTTTAGGAGGTAAGAAATCTAAAATGAAGGGGTTGCTACATGGACCAAAGGCTAACATAAGTGAATATAATGAATTATATAATTATATGATACTTGTTTGATAATTGAGATAAATGTGATTAAGTCTGGTCATTTAATGCATGAAAATTGTGCTAAATGTTAGTAAACATGCTTTAGTAGAGTGTTGATGAGTTTAACTTGGAGTTATTAAAGAAATGGAATGGGGAAAAGTACTAAAAGGCTCTCAGGCTGCACTGATAATCGATTATCTATAGTTGTTAATCGATTATCAGGCTGCAACCTGGGAATTTTTGAATCAGAGGCATTGGATAACCGATTAACATGTTTCGATTATCGATTATCACATGTAAATTTTGCAAAAACAGCACGATCAATAATGTTTGTCTATTTACTCAATAACCTTAAGCCCTAATTGAATATAAATGATTGTTCATGGACATGTTGCTCAAATGCTATGATGAAATTAAGGGAGGATAAGGTTGGATATTATTAGGGAGGATAAGGGGGCGGCCGTTTTATAAAAATTACTCTTAGGGAGGATAAGGTTGGATATTATTAGGAAGGATAAGGGGTGGATAATATGGCGGATGTTTATAATATATATATATATATATATATGGGGAGGATAAGGTTGGATATTATTAGGGTGGATAAGGTTGGACTGGGATATTAGGGAGGATAAGGGAGGACTGGGAAAGGGCATAAGAAGAAATCAGTTTGTTGATCGTGAACCATCACATATCCTTTGAGAATGCATTGTGATAGGATATGGATGTGGCATACATTATTATTTGATATCTGCTAAATGTGATTGTTTACTTTAAGTTCTTTAACATTCATTCTTATACTTTCTTAAGACCATGACTCACTCCCTATCTCTATTCTGTGTTAGGTAACAATGTCGGTGGGGAATCTAGTTTGTGTGGAGATTCATCCCCTTCCCTCCGGGGAATGGGAGGTCTAGAGGAATGAAGGCATTATGGAAGATGACGTGGAGGTCACTCAACGTCACCCAAACCCTCGGTCCTAACTAGGGCCGAGAAGGATGAGAATCTAAATGATCTACACCCAGCATGCTCCACCCGGATATGCCTTCGACCGGATCGATGCTCCACCAGCCCGACATAGGCCCACACCTTTTCCACAAAGGGAAACTCCCTCTCCTTTGTCCTCTCGTGATCAGATCTCATCCATACCACCCCGTCGTAGTTCCCGCTTTGCATCTCTACCGGGGTATCATCCCATCTATCTGAGGATGGCAAACGGGAATGTGGGGATGAGAAGCGATTCGACGGATGACAGGGAAGAGGAACACCCAAGCGAATGGCCTGCGGAGGACTAGAGGAGGAACGATAGATGGAAGTCATACTCGGGCAGGGTATGAAGGTCGTGGGGAATATGTCTTGATGGGATATTGCAACTGGAGCTTTAGGTGTAACCTAGGGTTCTAAGTTTAATGTAATATATTGTTAACAGTAATAATAATGTAAGATAATGGTGTGCAACTCTCGACGAGGAGACCCCTCGTCCAGTAATGTAAAATAGTACTTTGAAGTCAATGTATAATATCAGTAGTATGTTTTGTGCATTATTTGTGTGATGCATATGCTTTGATCTTGATTAATTAGTCAAAAAAAAAATTGAGTCACTATAATGGTATAGTTAAGTAGTCAGGTTGTTACAGCACACTTGCCATCAAGTGTAAATGTCAACTCTTGTTTTTTCTTCCTTCCTTTTTTAAGGAGTTAGGGGACTTTCAATGTAGTGTTGATTCTTAATTGTCCCTGTATAAGTATTTCTTTGTAATTTTCAAAGTTTGCTCTAAGCAACATTACATTGTAATAGGTTACAAGAATATGATCCTGCCACTGTTGAACTGCTCTCGGGAGAGCGATGATGATGCTTTTTGGGAGTGTGAGGACTCTGTATCTCTTATGCTATACAATGTGTATACTACTGAGCGTGTGTTGTATACCTTGTGTGTATATATTTGGATATATTTGGATGCCTTAGCCTCTGGTATGGAACTGGTATTTATAAGATCTTTTATATTAACCGATAATCTGTTGTTAGTCTCGTATAATGTTTCTTTATCTTCTTGAGATTGAGTTTACGAATTAAATCTCGTGACTTATCCGCTATCCAGGGCTTATTCTGAGCTAGTCTGAACTATCCTGGGCTCAGGGTCTTGTGTCGTACGTCATTCATGCTGTCACATCGTCAAGGTCCTACTAGAGATCGCAATAGATCTTCTAAAGATCCTTTTGTAGGGTAAGTGTCCTTAGCTCGCAACAGAACCATAATAGGAATTCTCTTATATACAAGCTTCTATAAATAGCTTCACCTAACTGAATTAGAAAATTATTGATTTTGTTATGAAAACTCTTGTCTTGTAATCATTTTTGTAGCTCGTGATTCTTTTTTTCGTAGGAACCTTGTTTCTTGCTTTCCTAATTCTTTGAATTCTTAAAAATTGTTAGAATTTCTTTCTATCCAATTAGAACCATATCGTTGGTACATAGTGATGAATTAAAAAACTAATTTTAAATATTGTATAACCATTATTACATTAAGGTAAATGCTAACAAGTTTCTTAAGAGCACTTGATAAACAACTAAAAGGAGATAAAAAGTTTTGGAAAATGCAGTTTTTGAAATTCTCGAAAGAAGAATAAATGTTGACTTATGATTGTTCTTCTTATTAAAGTAACCTTATATGAAAACAAGGACAACATCTAATCAACGATTAGTCTCACATACAATAAGTGAAGGTATACTTCAGAAAAATAAGTGAGGGTAAAAAAACTGAATACATCGTGGCTAATGGCACACTGTTAGCAGCATTAAGTGGGAAAAATACTCGGACAGTTCTTATACTCCAGACTCTTCGCATACATGGGGAGCTAGGTTATGTTTCCCCTCCCTCAAGCTAGCAATATCTAGGCCCTAAAAGCTAAAAAAGAAAAAGTTAAGTACATGCAATTAGAGGGCTTTCCTTTCCTTTCTTTTTTTAATTAACTGTTCTAATCACATTCCTATTACATTTCCATAGCTGCTTCAATTCTCCATGCTATATTCTGTGCCTTCATAGTGTCCAAATCAAAACCTTCAACCTCTTATTCCCTAAGAACTGCAAAATTTTGATATTTATTTGTGCCATCATTGTAGTTAGTGCATCAATACCTGTTTACACATCAAAAGAGCACTTAAAAATTGTCCATTGCTCATCTCTATTTGCATCGATTAAAAAAAGAAAGAAAGCCTATAAATTGCTAAAATTAGAAGCTCATAACCATGTCTATGGTCTACCATTTCTGAGGAGCAGTTAAGAAGAGCAGTAGCCGGAAAGGTTGATTAAAGAAGTTAATAGTTTGAATATGTCCTGGTATATGAACCATCGATTCATTATCAAATATCGCATATTTCATATAGTCAGAAATTGATTCCCTATCAGTTGTATTCTCTAAAATGCAAAGATGAACTTCACAATGGTCAAACTCTTTCTATTGCAACACCATATAATCATTGTCAAGATTCCTGCATGATGCTTTTTCAGTATAATCATAATCAAATTTAGTGGTTACCTTACGAATTTTCAAGAATAATATGAACTTGTGGTGGATACCAGATCTTCAATGTGAAAGTTAAAAGCTGAAACTTTCTTCTTCTGTCTCTTGAACATAACCTCAACTCCTACTAAAAATGCTCCACAAACAGGCCTATGGTCAGAAAACTTTAGTTCTTTACGGATGTAGGAAAGTTGTTGTATTCCCCTTCCACGCCACAGGATCCTATCACACCTGCAGTCCTTGCACATTCAGATTTAAAAGAGTATATATTTTGTATTAAATTCTTCAAACGGGCACATACCAAGCTGGAGTTCTCCTTTTGTTCTTTGAAACTTTGACACCTTCAAGATAGTAAGTATCTGAGTTTAAGGGATATTTATAAGTAGGTGCAAAGTAGATCTTCCCCTCTTTCCACCCCTTAAATACACGACCTGCTTCCCTTTCCATCTTGAGCTATGAAAAGAAGAAAATATATAAATCTATAATCAGAAGTCATCAAAATATAATATTGTTGTGTGCTCAAGTAGAACTCTAGTTGAATCAAACAACATATATCAAAAATGAATATGTTCCCAAGTTCAATAGTTTTTGTTTTTTAGTGAAACTGAAAATTATGAAAATTAAGCACCAACAACTAGGAAGACAATATAATGAGAGTAATGCTACACAGCTAGAACTTTTTGCTAGAGTTTGACAATAGTCAAGAATAGTAGTAGTTTGATAAGTCGCAGTAGTAAGGACTAAGGACCACTTATACAACCAAAGGTCAAATATTATAAAACAATGCAAAATCATTGTAGAAAAAACTCAGGCATATTAAGTTCTGCTATTTAGTAATCCTCTGATGTATAATATCTCTTTGGGACCAAATCACACAATGGAATAGAAGAAATTTTAAATGACAAAATGGTAACAAGTATGATATTCAAATAAACATAAAATTCTTAGACAGGGGAAACTACCTGATCCTTGGCAAAAAGTGCAGGCCAGTTCTCCTTTTCCACAAGCCTTTTTGCGTCATCATAACTCAAAGAAATTCTGTAATTCAAGTCCCCAAACCATATGATTTGGCTGGAAAAAAAAATTTCCTCATATAATTAGAAATTTTGGGACCAAAGATATGAAAAATACTGAAAGTTTCATGCAATTGAAAAATACTAGTTCTCAATTGTGATAAAAAATAGTTTAAGACGATGCTTACTCATGATCTAAAATTTTGTCAGGCATCCTACTAGTCTTGCAAATCCGTGGAAACTGAGTGTTCTTTAGTATCTCTATGACATCAAGATTCCTTCGAAGCTCATCTCCCTCTTTCTCGCCAGATGCCAAATGGCTACAGATAAAGCAAAAACTTGTCTGATAAAATGACATGCTCACAGATATACACCCCTGCAGCCACAGAACAAACATGGTGATGTAGATGCCAATTACGCTTTTATCTTAAAAAAAGTATAGTTTTTCGTTGATATGTCGTATAAATTAGCATTAAAAAAAATAACGCTTCCATACAAAAATTACGATTCAGACTACCTTGTTTCCGAGGCAACCCATGATCCCACGACTAGTGCAACTCATTCTCAAATGGCCTACATACTGAACAAGTTCCTTCCTCATCCAGACACATACAAATATTCCAACCATTTGTTTACTCGCAACAAGACTATATTTCATCTGATTAGTAGCCAAAGCAACAGAAATTGGGAAACTGTCATCCTCCTCTTCAGTGGATGAATCATCTGCCTTTAAATTTGATTCTTGGCAGCGAAAACAGAAATCCTTGGAACCCTTTCTTTCCATTTCAAGAATACAGTTACAACTCTTTAGCCTTTTTCCGTTTAATTTCTTGAAAGTTTTCTTAATCTTCTTATACGAAGGCTTTTGAAAGGACAATGACCCTCCAAATGATGCAGTGGGTTTTAGTCCACTAGAAGCCAAATCTGAAGAAGGACCATTAAGCGATTGATTGATTAGAGAAAGCCATTTTGCAGCAGGCTCATTATCCTCCAATACCAGCACATTTCCCGCATTTAAAGGAACAATTTCCTGAAAGCTAGAAAGATGAAAGAAGACAGATTACAATGAGAATAAATTAAAGCAAAAATAAGCAATTTCATTGTTTTCCTGCCTAACAAGACCCAGCTTGTTACCCAAAGTACTTTTATGGCTCAAGCAGACAACAACCCATGTAATACTGGTAGAGGATGCAAATATTGCAGTGAATTTGTTTCAAGATGACAAATCATAAAGCTAATAGTTTTGAATATTGAAAATGATAAATTATTGATAGATAGTTAGTTAGCTAAAGTGAGGTAAAGAATAGTAGTGACTTTACTCTCTTATAAGAAAGGTCATATTATGGATTAAAACCTTTTTTGTTTATTAAGATAATTAACATCAGAAGTATGAGAGAGATAGAAGGAGTGCATACCCCAAAACATATATATCGTGTTCATTTCGGACCTGAAGAAAATCACTCAGATCAAGGTTCCCACTGGGGCATTGCCCTCCTACATTCCATGTTGCTGCGAAAACTCTAAGATTTGAAACAATCAAATGACTACGATCATTAATATGGTAAAAACTATGTAATAATAGAAAAGTTATAAACTACCAAAATACAAAATCTTCTTATTAATACCTGAAATTTTGAATTGTTTCACTACAAGACATAGATGGTTCTGAGCCTCGATTTTCAATGGATGTATGAGAAAGTGTTTCTGCAAGTAAACTCAAGCTTTTATCAAATATAATAAACAATTTTTTTGTGTGCCAGAAATCAAGGAAAATGAGAGATTGGTCAAAGTGAATGTGAAGAGGAACTTTGTTTTAGAATGGAGGGGTTACAGAAACAAGTGATGTGTATGGTAACATCCTCTTTTGGTAATAAGGGAACTTATATACAGTTAAAGTTAAAGGGTATATATCGTGGATAATGAAGAAGATGAGGAAGTGATAAGGAGAGATATAATCCATTCTTGCACACCAGCTAAAAGTCTAAACTTGAATATATTCTCATATTGGGATCATATCATTAGATGTTCCACCCTCAGTTCTACAGTTTTACATGTCAATTTTCCAAATAAAAGAAGAAAAAAAAAAATGATAAATTCTACTTTCAACTGGTAATACGTAAGGATATTATATCACCACCCACAAAAAGCATGTTCCATTTTTAATTCCCACCTATTATCTTCTATCAGTAAGAAAGAATTTTGTGCGCCAAGATAAAAAGAGATGTTGCGGATAATTAACAAAGATAAAGAAAATGCATTCACCATTAATTATTACACTAGCTAAAACCCAAGCATGAATATACTTATACAGTAAATCAAATAGCCTTGGATGTTCCACTCAGCCAATTTGAACTTTCTATTATCAGTTTGGCCAGCTCATCTTCTAACCCTTTACACTTTGGATGGAGTTATTAAAAATGTCATATGCTTACAAGATAGAATAAAAAAAGGCTCCATTCAAAGGGAAACAAAGAAAGAAGGAATAAACATTCTCTTCCAACAGAAAAGTAGTGATTTTAAAAAATGTTCTCTATAATAGAAAAGCAGTGGTTCAACTTTTTCAGGAAAGCAAGTTGAAATGTTGAAAGGTATCTCCAAAGAAAACAACTAGAAGATATTATCTATGTGCATGCTATAATGAGAAAAGATCATTCTTGCTTTCCAACATCTTTAGATACATAGCCAGAGTATTGTCTGCCTCAATTTAGTTGAACCAGAATGAATTTCCATGGAACTTACCAGGCGAATCAACTGAACCTCTTCCCATTGACATTGTCCATCCATTTCTGTCTTTCATGGTCAGAACTTTCTGAATGAATGACTGGAATAACATTCAGAAGAATAATTATAAAAAATCAACACTTAATCAAGTATGTGCAATAAACACAACACAACCAAATTAGACAGTCAGTCATATGACTTGAGAGTTTCCGGAACATCGGCCATTGAATATCTCCATGGCAGTGACTTAGAGACACAGGCACACACAAGAAATCCCATATAATTAAAATGAAGGCAAACAAAGCAATATATTTGAAAAGAAAAACCTGTTTTTTCCTCTGCTGATTGCTTGGAATCATATCTGAAACTGCATGTGTATCTCCGAATTCGTTGTCCATCTAAATTCCCAATCACACATTACATCAAATGAAACTAATTAATGCAAATAACATGATTATTTCTAAGTAGTTATTCACTAATCATAAGCAAAAAAGGGTATCTCAGAGGTTCATCTCATCACACCCAAAGAAAACTAAACATATTCAGATTGCCATGAAACATATGGGGCCCAAATTGACAAAGAAGTAACTTTCAAATACTCAAAATATGAGTGCAAAACAATGAAACATGCATTAATTTCACAAAATGAGTCCAATACGCCAAAATCACAACAATTTTCAACACAAAATGGCATTCAATAAGAAAGAAATCAAAGCCATTTAGAAAACATTGCCACCCTTGAAAATGCTTTGAGAAACCCCAAATGTGATTCCTATAAAAGTCAACTTCTTTGGCAATGCCCTTCAAGCATCAATAATCAAACACAATATTTTCATTGAAAGGCTATAAATTGAAAAAGGGAAAAGAAAAATGAACCTGGAAAATCCTTGTTGTTCAAGAACTGAGAAACTCTCTGCCAAAGGGTCCAAACTTTCTCTTCAAATGAATCAAAAAAATGTACATATATATATATTACCAAACAAGTATTTGATGATTCCCAATAAGATAGAAGGTGAGACAGAAAATTGGGTATATGTGCATATAGGGGGTTGAGTCTTTCTTGATCAAAAAAATTGGAATTGAAAATTGGGGCAAAGAAAAAAAAAATAAAGAGTCAAAAGGGAGAATGGATTCAATGGAATGGAATATCTTGTTTATGTCCCTTCATTCACATGAAATATTAAAATATTGTGAGGGTTTAGCAAAGGCTATGATTCGTCCGTTTGTTCTTTGTTTTATTGTGAGGAGTGAGGAAACCAAAAAAGAGTACATTTTTTCAGAGAGAAAACAAGAAATAATTCTTTCTTTCTTTCAATGAATTGAGAAGTGGCATTGAAGTTTGAACCTCGTCCCTTGTACCAGTTTGAATGATAAAAAAGAAGTTACTTCTACTTTATTTCTTTCTTCCTTTCTTACGAGTACTACTTTCTTGTGTGTGTGGTCAAAGTATAGAGAGAGGAGAGAGAAGGGAAACCCACGTGTGTGCCTGCAAATAAGATCACAATAGTTTGTGACTACCAAGTAAAGTTTACGGTTTGTGTTATGTCCCCTTTGAGTGTGGCACTATAAAAGGTAACTTCTGCCTTGTGCCATGGAATAACCTTTGCCTATTTCCATGGATTTTTTATTTTTATTTTTATTTTTATATGATATCACTAATTGTAAATAATTTCAATTTAAATTTTTAGAAAAATGTTGTTCTTTGATGTTAATGTCAATATTTATGTTTATATATGTGTTTAATTAATGTAATAACATGTTACTCCCTCTGGTCCTATTTATAGGGCGAACTTAACCATATCACATGGATCAAGAGGGTAGTTAGGTTTCTTGAAATTTTAAAAAAAATACTTTAACATTACAATCTTACCCTCTTAACTTGCATTGGAAATTGCACATTGTATTACTTCACATTAATGAGCAAAGGGTAAATAAGAGAAAATAACAATAAATGCCTCCTAGAAAATACAAAGTGACTTATAAATAGGACCAAAGAATCCTTCTAGAATTTGACTTATAAATAGGACCTGAGGGAATAGTTTTTTAAATCAAAGATAGAAGTATCAGCGATTAGAGAATATAGTGTGTTTTACCTTTAACATTAAAATATTTTTCATAAATTATTGTTTAACTATATACTCCCTCCTATTTAATTTAGAATATAAACAGAAAAAATTAAAATCATGCTTATTAAAAAGTTAGTTAATTGTATTTAATTTTCTCAAATTTATAAAAAAAAAATAGAGGTATTTTAGGAAAGTAATGTTGAGAATTAAACCAAAAGTAAATGAGATAATAACTTTCTATGGATGTTTTAAGAAAGTAGCATTAAGAATGAAACAAAATTTAAAAAGGCTAATTAACTTTTTCTTATGTTTTAAATCAAAAGAAATGACCAATGGGGCTTGGTTCAGTTGGTGTAAGGCCCCAACTGAAATCCTGGGAATGGGACAAGGATGCTAGTAGCCCCGGGTTCGATTCCCACTAAAAACATCCTGCTGGGAGAGCCAGCCACGCAGCTCGCTCCGGATTAGTCTCAAGGGTTCCCTGGTATTAAGGGTGCTCTTGGGGATACCGGTGGTTCCGCAAGGAATTCGGAAAAAAAAATCAAAAGAAATGCTGTATTTTTTTTCTTATGTTTCAAATCATAGGAAATATATCTTATATACTATATCGAGTGTGTGGTGAGTGGATCAATTTTAGTTTGTACTCTCAAGTTTAAGGTAAATTCAGCTACGTTTAATGTAAAAATTAATCAAGGATTCAAAGATGAAAGTTCAAGAATTGGTCTTTGTCTTTCTCTCATACTTATAGGGAAGGTAATTCTTGTGTCGAATTAATTGCAAATTAAACTAGGGCATCCACCAAGACTTAGGCTTTTATGTTTTATCTAAACCACCATGTGAGCTTTCTAGTTTAATTTTTAATGATTTTTCTGGGATCTCCGTACTCGTGTATTCCGCTCATTCTCTTAATAATATTGTTTGGGCTGCCGCTCTTATTCATATAAAAAGAATTGTAAAAAAATAATAATTTGAAAGATAATTTAAGAAGTTTTTTTTTAGCACTGATTGAGAGACCTACATAAAGAGAGCTACTCATAAGCCTATACATTAGAATCTTTGACATTTGTCATTTAAGTTCTTTTATTTAATTTTTTTTAATTTGAGAAAAACAAGTATCATAATCTTATGTGTAGGTTTGTAAGTTTGTAGGTTTCTAAATCATTTTTCTTTTCTTATGTGTGTCCTATAATACTAAGGATACATAACTAAGCAAGTTTTGTTGTGGGCAATTATGAAGGGTTTTTTTTTAAGAAGTTTTTTTTTTAATAAGTAGATAAATAGTTTAGCGGTTTTCTTGTGAGTACATAAATTGCTAAACTATTTATTTAAGGATACATAAATAATACATAAATAAGCAAGCTTTATTACCTTATTTTTTTATGTTGGGCCGTGTAACCTTTGTGGGTTCGGCTCGTAAATTTGGTCAATCCTAAATTTAATTTGGTCGATTAAATAAATAATCACGGTGAATACATTACTATTTTAAATATTATTTGTTCATTTTTATTCTTTACCCGATATTTTCATTGACATTGGGAGTAAAGTTCTTTTAAAGTCGTAAGTTCACTCTTACTGTGAATAACATTAACAAAAAATTGAATAGGTGTGTGTTTGGTTTGGCGTTCGCAAGCGTGTGTTTGCCTCCTCCAAACACTTAACCAAACACAACATAGGTTATATTTATCATAATTAGCTAAAAGCTTGAAAACTAAAAACGTCTCGCATAGTTGGTAAATAACTGAAATTTTTAAGCATGATATTAAAGGTTTAACTCCTATCATAAATATAAAAAATGTTTTGTTGAAAAAAGTTGTACCTATTTCGATGATATCTGATTTTCGAATGAACACCTAAATTTTACTACCTCAAATAATTTATCAATTATACACCTACCGGCAGCTCATCACTACTTTCAAATGAAACTATCATATCATGTACGTACTTAAGAAAAGGAGTAAAAAAGTGTTTCAACCATGAACTTTCATGAATGACAAGTGGGTCCTTAACCAACTTCTTTGAAAGCTCTAAACCATAGCTTTAGCCATGCCATTAGGCTCTTCCAAATGGATGAATGGACAGTCAAAGTCAAGTCATCAAATTGGCCAATTTCAAAGTAGCTGAAAGAATTCTGCCGCTTCTTAACCTTAATAATAATCAAAAGGACCAAAAGGAAAAAAAAAACACACACACACACAAGGATTAAGTAGTATGGTCCCAAAGATGATTTTGCTGATAAATTATTCATCCATGTTCCTTTCACCATGTCTCTAACTTTTGTGGTAGTAATCCAACTTGCAAAGAGACGAAGAAGCCAGCCTAGAATAACACCAAAATGGCGGCATAGAAAAAGCACATTGTACTCCCCAAAATAATGGATGACCATATTTTTTTTTTCCTTTTCAAATATATAATAGTTAGCTAAGTGGGGTTGCTTCAATCCCACTTCACGGACACACTCCTTGATATTCCTGCTTTCATGCTTCATTAACCAAAATCAAGCCAAACCCAAGTTCAATTTATCTTCCCTTATTTTCATGTTCTCTCTTCTTCTAAGGAATGAGGACAATTGATGCTCTTGATGAGAGATGAATGAACCTTTGTCCCACTTTTTAACAGATTGTGTTGATAATGACCCATCTATAGACAAATTGTGTCTTTTTCCCCTTCCCTTCCGGATCATGCTATAGAGCCTAGTTGAACATTTGAAGAATAACAGTGGCAGATGTTTCAGCATGACAAATCAGCTATCATATAATATATATTTATACGATGATGCTATATTTTTCTTAGCCACTGTGTGGTCGGTACGGGGGAATTGTCTGACCCCAGAATTTTAAGATTACCAATTCCTGTTTTTTTTTTTTAAGTAGTTGTACGCACAAAAAATCTTTTAGAAAAATAGTTATGTGATTTGCTAGATGCTTGTGACAGCAGCATCTGATTATTAAATCATCATAGGTCGTAAATGGAATATATAGTTGTCATTTGTCATAATGCAGTGTAATAGCCTACATGTTTTGAGTAATATGCTATCCCATAAAAAATTAAAATAAAAAATTGCTACAGGGTTATAGTTTGAAAGTGATGCAATGAAATAGCATACATGTTTGAGTTATATGCTATACCATATAAATTTAAATTTACAAATAAAATAAAAATTGCTACAGGGTTATACTTTGAAAGTGATGCAATGGTTGGAAATTTTTCAATTATTTAGGGTTTGTTTGACGCGTCATTTAATATATCGTCAAGTTTATTTTTTTATGTTTGGTTTATATGGGAGGTCTGAGACTAGAACCCATAACCTGGGGGAGGGGGAAATCCTAAGTGTCCCTGCAAGCCACCAACTGGGCTGTCTTACGCGGACTATATCGTCAAGTTTATAGTTCATGGATAAAAAGTATATTTAATATATCCTTTTTAGTAAATCAATGATAGTTTTGTCTTTTTTGTCTTTTATTCTTGTATAATAATTGGTTATTTTTCTTCACTTTTTATCTATCCTATTAATTGGATGAGAATGAGTTGTAAAAATAATAATTAATGATACCTCAATTTTGTAGAATAACAATTATTTAAGAATCAATTCATTTTGCTAAAGTGACAATTATATAATTTTTTTTAAGGGACAATTATTTAAAATTAAAACAGAAGAAACATTAACATTCTTTTTTTATAATAAGAAAAAAAATATTTTATTTAACAAAGGGGTCTACTTAACATTCTTTTTTTAATTATGCAACTCAAAGAAATTAAATCTTCACTTCAAGGATGCAACTACTAAGAAGTTCATCAAATATCAGAAGCCTTGGATTGGGGCTTTAGTTTGATGTAAAGCCAAGCCTTACTGTGTGTGTGAGAGCAGAACCAGCAGAATTTAATACATTGAATTGAAGGTATGAGAATTGATTTTCTCAAGTTCATGTGTAAATTCCATGAAGGGTGCGTGTTCGGTTAAGGTAATTTTAAATTCTTGACAATTTAAAGTATTTTATGCCTTTTTAAGGTAGAAGCATGAAAGTGAGATAAGAAGTGAGGATTTGAAGAATGTTGAGATCAGAGGATGTGTACACCCAAAATATAAATAATGTTAAAAATAAAAGTTCACTCATTAAAAAATCTCAATACACTACTCCAACAAAAATAATATTATTTTATTCTATTTGGAGAAGGATCAGCCCTGGGCACTCCTATGAGGGATGACACACATGCCAGTGACGCCCAAAGAAGTGCATCTAGCAAAAAGTGCATTACGATTGAATCCTAGACAAGACGTACCCCCAGAGCGTACTGTCAAAGAGCACCCGGTTTTGAGTATGAAGGCCCCCTGACCATAGAATAGCCATAACAGAGGATAACGCGATTTGGCTTCCTAGGGAAGGTGCGCCTAGGCTCTCTCTCTTTCCTCCACTTATGCAACAAGCCTTCCTTCCTTAAGCCTTGCACCACATCTCCTAGTCTCATCATTTTTCACTTCTAGTCACATGTCATTCCAATCAAGTACCAGAAATGGCATTACTTGCGCCTCTCTCCTGCTGAAGCCACTGCCCAAGGAAATAGGGGAAAAAACCATCAAGTATTGAAGGAACAAGTATTGCCTAGTGAGTAAAGGGAGAGGGAGAAGACATCTCATAGACCTGGAGAAGCGTAATAAATAGCACCATTCCAGTTCACTTGGATGATCGGTTTTCTCACTACTCCAACTGTGAACTGAGAAACAATTAGTTCTCTAATGATGGCAACACCAGTGTGAGATTCACAAAGAAAGAGAAAAATCATAACCACCCCCATAAGAGCCTTCCAAGATCCTTCTATCATCAGTTCCACTTTTCTAAACAGTGAAACACCACTAAAGAATTAGCTCTCCATTCCTTTCTCTGATCTTAAGAAACACCAATAGAGAAAAATGAGAAAGAAGGTTACATTCATCAAAAGTCTCCTCACCACAGCAGTAGCGCCGCCTCACGCAAAGCTCCCTCTCTTAGTACCAAGGACGCCCTCGTTCAACCATCACCTTGAAGGTGCACCCTTCTCGAAGGTACCCCCTGTTCAATTTCAAAGGCCAGGGACGCTCTCGACCAAGCAGTCAACTGAAAGCATTCCCTATCCAGTTTCAACCCAATCAATTAATTGAAAGCGCACCCTTTGTCAAAGGCGTCTCTTGTTTAGTTTCAACGCAATCGGTAGTCAACTGAAGGCACACCCTTGTCGAAGGCGCTCCCTGTTAGGTTTCAACCCAATCAGTCAACTGAAGGCGTCTCTTACTCAACTTCAAAGGCCGAGATGCTTTCACCCAATCAGTACTCTGAAGGTGCCTCTTGTTCAATTTTAGTATTCAACCTCTCAAAGAATAGAGACACTCTCGCCCAATCAGTCAACGGAAGGTGCCCCTGGCAGCATGAAAGCAACCAGAGCAGAAGATGAATGATCTTTATTATAGTGAGAAAGGTTGGAAATAACTTGCTGTAAGTTATTTCCGATATCCCTGTGTCAGAAAGATATTTCGATACTAGTTCGTTGAAAATAACTTATAGTGGGGAAGAAAGGAAGGGTTGTTGGGAGGGAAGGAGGGTGGCACGGCTTTGGGTGCTATTATAGTGAAGGAGATTGTTTTGGGGTTGATGGAAGAGAAGGAAGAAAGAGGAGAAGGGGGGTCGCAAGGTTAAGAAGAAGGAATGGGGGAAAAAGAAGAAGAAAGTTGATGTGGGTGGGGTATGGGGAAGAAGGTAAGGAAGAAGAGGGTCTGGGGTTTAGGTGAAGGAGGAGATAGAAAAGTGGGTGTGGGGGTTTGGAGTTTGGAGGAAAAAAAAGAAGGAGGGGTATTTTTGTCATTTAGGAATTAAATTGAGAGCTGGGGCTAAAAGTTGCGATTTGGGGACTAGATCTCAAACTCAAATAGTTGTAGAATATTAAGTTAGCTCAGCCCTTGCACAACATATGTTGGTGTATCACCAAGAAAATATCTTTGGTAAATTAAAAAAAAAAATCATCTTTCCTTCTTTTTCCTTGAAGTAATAATGTGGCTTGTTTGGTGATTAGGATAAGATAAAGACAAAATAAGGTAAAGAGCAAGATAAGAGGAGCATGTGATATAAGCAATATAGCTTTTATCATATACAGTATTTGGTGCACACCAGATAATGCTGCCATTGGTGAGGTGATAAACTGATAATGGTGGTGACAGTGTATATGATGATGATGGCGACAATAGTGTTAATGTGTGAGGCTACGAGGATGAGAACCTCACTGTCATATCGTGCTCATTTCTAACTTAGTTCTCGGCATATTATAGGAAATACACTAGACAGACAAAATAGGATATGCCAATAGGATAACACTATCTTATCTCGTTGACTCACCAAAGACAACTAACTATCAAATCTTGTATTTCTTATCTTGTCCGTCAACAAAACCTAAATGATTTACTAATATCTTATAGCATGGCCCCAATTAAATGATTTGCATTAATTATAAATTTTTATGCATGGCCGAAATTAATAAGTATAATTAACTAGCTCTTATATCATGCAATGCACGGGTTGTTGATATTTTAATTCTTTTATATTAAATATTTTAAATTAAAGATTATTATTATTTTTATTATAAAGTAAATATTATTATTAAACAACAACCAAAAATAATTACATAAAAGATAGAATTTAAACCAAACCCTGCACTTAAAAAAAGTTAATCTAAATGATCTTTGTTGATAAATTTTGTACTTTCTCATATGAAAAAAAATGTAACACTTTTTATTTGAGATTTTCCTTATTTGTTTTATGGATAAATTGACATTTTTATATATGATTAACAACTATATTATGATAAATCAAAATTAAATCAGAATTGAACATTTTGATATTTTTTGTTTGATGATATATATTATGAGATATTTCTTATATTGATGAGATGGATGGAGTAGTTTTAATTTTGTATAATTAGTATTTTTTTTAAATATGATTATCATATTTATTGTAATTAATCATAATTAAATATTTTTATCTTTTTCATCGATTATCTCATCTTAAGTTAATAATAAAATTGAATCCTAAAAATATTTATTTTTATTGTTTAAATCATTTTGATTTAAATTTTTTTTTTTGCATAGATGATATTATCTATTAGTGAACAATTGAGTATTTGTCATTGATGATTAGGAACAGAAGGATATGTGCATGAGGAAGACCCTTTTTTATGGAACTCAACGATATAAACAACTATACCAAATCCAAAAATTAAAACACTAATATTTGTTTCGGCTTTAAAAAATCTTAAAGTACTTTTAATTCGATATTGCAATATGGTTGTTACTTGAAAATTCATATTATTATTATTTTTATTTTTTAAAAACTAATATTTAGTAAATAATTATAAAACAATAATTAGACTTATTTGGATCTTAATCTCTATAATGAATCATAAATTAAAATATTTTTTCACCAAAAAAAAATATTTGTTCATTTATATATTACTTTCATAGATTACATAAGATAAAAAACTAGACTATCTTGGATGAGAGAAAAAATAATTAAAACAAAAATCATAACAATCATAAACAACAAACAACAACACAAAAATATATTTTTTTTTTGGAATTCCTCGAAATTGAAATAAATTAATAGAAAAGAGTTCATAATTTTTTTTAAAAAAAAAAACAAAAAATATCATCTCTCATCCAAGAAATATAATACTTTTATTTTGATCTTCTTTTGAAATTGAAGATCATAAATTTCTAAAAAATGTTCATCCAAAAAAATCAAAAAAAAATTGAAATATATATTATTATTTCTTTTATTCTTGACCTTTCGTTAAAAATGTATCAATTATCAAAAGTGATTCTCTTTAATATTAATAGCAAAAAGTGTATATTTATGAAATATAGTTCCATACTTTAATGTGTTTCTATGTTCAAATTTAAAAGCCACCTGAAACATGTAATAAGGTAGAAATCAACCTCAAACCAGATTAATCTCAGAAGTCAAAACTACATCAATTAGATAAACTTACATCCACAGCTCTAGGGCTTGCCGCTCGCAATAGTCAACAAAAACCTGACCAAATTCATCTTTTCCCAATTTCCTCTCTACCTTATAGGTAGGCGACCCTTCTACTTAAACCTGAAAACAAATTCAAAATTCATTATTATAATATAAGCAATAATGAATAATAACCAAAAACTTCAAAAAAATTAGTCTCTGCACCAGTATCACCAACACTAATAACAACACCTTAACAGCAAGAAGAAAATACAAAAAAAATAATATAAATCAAACCATCGAAATATAAATAATATAATTTAATATGAGCGAAATTGAAGGACAAAATAATGGGAGAAGAGAGAGATTTAAAGGTGGAAAACACATACAAAGACTGAAGGTGTTAAAGATAATGATTTTCTTTTTGGATAAATTGAGGATAATGATTTCACATGCAGATAATGATTTGAAAAACTTGAATAATTTATTTAATATTGCATTGTAATTTGATTGGAGATAATGATTATCTACCTACAGTCGCTCTGGTACAAGGAAAACTTCAACGACAAATGTGGTGCCTCGAAAATATCTCCGACAAACGTGGTGCCTCGAATAAGCGTCTTTTTATATATAGATAGTAGATAATAGATTATAAAGAAATTCATCATGTTTGTACCTTTATGATTCTGACAGAGTGTCAATATTCTTAATGCTCAATATCTTTGCTTCCCAAATTGATCATATTATTGTAAGCATCCTTATAAAACTCCACCAAATTATTTCTTGAAATTCCTTTTGATTTATATGGTCACAAATATCAGTTGAAAAACGCATGCTTGTCAGCAGGTATTATTTCATTTTTGGCCCAAAAATGAAAAACACATACTTGTCAACAGGTATTTGAGATCATATACATCGATAAGTAATTACATGCAAGATATATTTTGGGTAGTTTTATAAAGATGCATACAAGAATATGACCAATTTGGGAAGCAAAGATATTGCGCGCTGAGAATATTGACACACTGTCAGAATCATAAGGGTATGAACATGATGAATTTCATATATTAATAAAAAATTAGTATATAGAAGATTTATCAAATTAAATTAATAAAAAATTATATTAAAGATAGACATTAGTATATAGAAGATTTATCAAATTAAATTAATAAAAAAAATTATATTAGAGATAGACATTAGTATATAGAATATTTTTTTATGGATAGAATGCAGTTTGATTTGGATCGATTCAAACATAATTGAATTTGAGATCTGAAACAATCCATGCAATTTATTTTTTAGCGATTTAGGATTTGCTCAATTTGGTTTGTGATTTTACTTTGGATCGGTTTTGATATGAACAACCTTATTACAAATTCCAGGGGTAGTAAAAAGAAAAGGCAACCCTAATTCATTAAATAAGTTTTTGATGTTTTGGTTGTGGAAGATGAAATGGTGAGAAAGTAAACAAAGAATTGGTTTTTGGGTTACGAGGAAGAGAAAGAATGATGACGAAATCTAGAGAGAAGGGACCACAGGTTAGGGATTAAGAAGCGAAGAGAGAAGGAATCATGATTAGGGATTGAACGAAATAGAAGCGGGTTATGAGGAAGAGGAAGATGAAGAAGTATAGAGTATAGAGAGAAGGAATCATGGGTTAGGGTTTGAATGGAATAAGACTTTCGTGGGATGTGAAGAGTTTAAATAGGAAAGAGAGAAAGGGAGTGAGACAAATAATAGACAAAAAAAAGATGCGTATCAATCACACATTTGAAAATGAAGTGAGAGGCTTCTTTGAGAAGCTTTCAAGGTTAAAAATCAATCAAGTCTTCAAAAGGCAATAAACATAAACAATTATAAAAATGCATTTAATGGAGTATCGGGGCCGGCTCAGGGTAAGGGCAATAGGGCCGCCCGCCCTGGGTCCAAAAATTTTAGGGGTCCAAATATTTTTTATGAAGCATAATATTATTATATACATATATTATGGTCCAAAAATTCAGGTGAGTGTTGGACTACCGGCAAGTATACCGGGTCAGCAAGTAATAAAGAGTAAGTAAATTATCGTTCCACTCGGGGATTGCAAATTGTTTCTCATAATTCTAGGCAAATCGTAATTACTACGTGAAACTTGAGTTTGGTTTATTTTGTTTGAGAGTGTAGAATTAATTAAATGACAAAACATAAATTAAAAGGTATTGAGAAACAATTGTGGATAAGACTAGGAACACGGTTTCATTGTAGGATCGTAGTTACTAATTATGAAAATGCTTTTCCATTAAATCATTGACATTCCAGAGGTAGTAAAAGTTAGATTCCTCATGGCAATTACGTTTCTTGTTAAATTATACCCCTTAATTCCTTAAGTGAGTCTTAGTTTAATAATCATTAATTAAAACGCTGGAATTAATAAAAGTCATATAATCTATAACACCCCAAAAATTAATCCCCGATTAGAAATTATAATTATATGTAATTACATTAATTATTATAAAAATTATAATGTGATTATAATATAATTATGGCAATTAGTATATAATTATATTTTAAAAATTAATTAATAAATAATTAAAGAAAATTATTTTATTAAGGTAATTATTTCTTTTTGTGAAAATAAAGGAAGAATTTAAAAGATATTGAGAAAAGAAAAGAAATAAAATATAATATCTTTAGATTTTTCCATATCTGTATCTCACTAACCGGTTAGTGATATGAGTAACCGGTTAGTGCTCTCAGCAGAACCAAAGCTGAAACAGTTTGAACACAAATGGGAAAAGGGAACACGTTTTTGGCTTGAAAATCAGCCACCTTGGCCTGCAACACGTCTCATATCTGCTAGGAATGAGTGGTGATGAAATTTGGTGACTTAAACCAAATTAAAACCACACAATTCACTCTTAATATCTCATAAACCAAGTTCAGACTCCATTTTTATGGTGCTGTTGTAATTGGGTTCGTTCTTTTTCTCTAAAGCACCAACACACACAAAACTTATATGAAATCAAAGCTCCCTGAATCCTCTTGAGTTAGGAACAAGTCCCATTCAATTTTGTGCACTAAAGAGAAATTTATTAGCTCTGCAAATTGACCATTTGTTGCTGGAAAAACAGAGCACGAACCAGTTTCTGGAGCTATCTTTCTTCAATCTGTTTGGTAAGCTCAAGCCACCTCAGAGTCTCAAACTTGTTTCAATCTTCAGTTAGTGTATCCTAGTTTTGATTCTAATCCTTTCTTACATGTTTATTCCACTTATTCGAGTTGAAAATCTCTGATCAATACCCCCTGTTGAAACTGGAAAACAGAGTTGCAGCTGAGGTGTGTTTTGTCTCAAAATCGTGTTGAGCTTTTCCTTTGCTTTCAAATCAGTCTCTACAGCTTCAATAGGTAAGGGAGAAGATATTCATTTTCTAGAATGATTATTAAATGGCTTGGAATGTAGAAGAGCTTTACAAGCTCAAGGGCAATAGGTTTTGAATTGGGACTTTGGCTTGGAGGCCATAATAGGTTATAAAACTAATTTGAACATGTTATATTTACTTAATATGAGTTAAAGAAACTGAAAATTTGGCTTGAGAGGCTCTGGAAATGATTTTGATATATTGAATGCCAAATATGTGATTATATGCATACTTGATGATTTGTATATGTATCTCATGAAATTGGTGATTATAATTAGTTTAAACATGTTTAAATATGCCCAAATATGTTCTGTGAATGATTGATAAGGATTGAAAATGAAAGGTTTTTGAATTGATGCTTAAAAGTGGCATTTTTATATTGTGAACTGCATAATCTAACCGGTTACTGGTTCTGCTAACCGGTTAGTCAACTGCAGACTTGAAAAGAGGGAAATTTGAATTGAGAGATACAGTGCAGTAACCGGTTACCGGTTCTGCTAACCGGTTACTCACTGTAGAAAAATCTGAAAAATGTAATTTTTCTCAAATCTAATATTTCCCTATTGTCTTACTTAATATTTTTAAGTTTAAAATTTATTTTTATTATTAAAAAAGTTATTTTTGGAATTACTTCCTTTTAGCATCAATTTAATACCAAGAAAAGAATTTAAAATCAATCCTAATACATTGATGATTGTGATTGAAATCATGCATGGTGTTAAGGAGTTAAGATAGGATAATAGGAAAAGACACATTCGATTTGATTAAATCGGTATGAGAATACAAGGAGATTAGGTTTATGACGGTGATACGTCAATTAACCGTGAGAATTAATTATAGGTAAAATGGTCCTATGATGAGTGGGTTCTGCAGACTCGACTCGGGATAATTTTACAATGACTATAATTTTATTCTATCGATCTCTCGAAGTATTTCGTGATTGTGGAGGACGGTCTTTAGTATAAATTACACAGGAGTTGTAATTGTATACTTGGTGGAAAGACGTTTACTCCTAGTTGCTTTTCCTATATAGTATGTATCGTTGGTACGTTATCGTCAAACGTATGTGGAGCGTTTGAACGTTTTTGTTAAAACGTAAAATTTGATCGTTTAAACGTTTTCGATAAAACGTAAATTGAATCGTTGAGGACGTTATCGATAAACGTGAAATTGCCAAGTGCATGATATTTGTAGAATATCACAGAGGAGATTGCATCGAGCACGTGCATCGCATTGCATTGCACATGCATTAGAAACATACATTATTGCTTGATATATATTGTTTAGTAATTATTAATTGATTATTTGAGTTGCTTATTTTCTTATGTGACTTTAATTGCTACTTGATTAACTATGTTTGTTTATTCCCAGTTCATTTAATTATTCATTTGTACGTGAATGACACTGTCTTACTCCCTTTGCCCTAATTGTTTGTTAGGTGATGTCTCGACTTCTGGAGTGCCTAGAGATGCGTCCCGTGAGAGGGACATGGGAGTATGAGGAGCGTAGAGCCACCTTCGAGGGGGAGGTAGAGCTGATCTTTCGCCACCCGAATCCCCTGGCCTATATGCATCCTCGTCGGTTCCGCATACCTATGATATATGCTCAGCATATACCTCCTGCTTTTACGTGTAGACATGGTACTCCACCGCCCCAGCCTGCACGTCGTCGTTCTCATTTTCGTTTCAGACCAGTTGCTCCCGCTCGCACTCCTCCTGAGAGAGCTGCACCTGAGGATCCTTCCCGTCCGGGTCCATCTCGGACTGTGAGATTTGCACCATCACCGGAACGTGTGCCTCCGGTGGTTCAGGTGGATTCTGAGGAGGAGGATCCCGAGGAGGGCGAGAGTGAGCCAGCTGGGGGCGACGCCGTACAGACTGGAGGGGAGAGTGATCAGGTCGTTCCATCGACTGGGAGTCAGTGGATGGTGGATGAGATGTGAGGTCATATGCTAGGTATATATCATTAGTATGTAGACTGACTTTTAGTATGTTTTGAGTGTAGTGGACTGCTCTGAGTTACATCTTATTATATATATATGTATATGTGCACTGACTAAGATTAGTTAACTCAGAGCTATGATGCAATATCTTTTTGACCGAAACAATGTAAAATGATGTACATTAAATCAAACTTTTTATGTGAAATATAAATGATGCAGTTATATTGAAGTTTCCGGTTTAAATTATTCCTTATTTTATGTACCATCATAAAAACATCAACATTATTTCCTTAACACACATTAATAATATGCATTTAACATAACATAATTTTCCGTGACGACTCCGGTCGTTACATAATCCCCAAAAGTATCCCTACCGCTTGGGTGATTTTAATGTTTGGTTTAAAGGCCTAATCTAATCCCTAATCTCCCAATTGAAGGATTAGACTACCAAAGCAAAACATAAATTAATAAACTATTTAGAAACCATACAATTTCACCATATTCCTAACAAGAGGTTTAGTTACACATAATGGGAGAAGAAATACAATAATTAAGGGAAGAACTCATAATCATAGACAATAATGAATTTACCCCAAGAGATCTTCAATCTTCAAGTGGATCCTTCCATTGTTGATCTTCAATCCTTGTCTTGCCTCCTTGCTCTCAATGATATGTTTCTAACCTCTCTCTCTAATCCTAATTGCTTCTAATGGCCTCTGTATTGTATCTGAATTGTTACCTAAACCTAATAACAAAACCTCGATTTAAAGGCTAAAACAAAATCCTAAATATATCTCTTAAAAGCATATTTTCGGTCCAATTCATTGTCGCGCATGCCTAGGCGTGTGGTCTGCTGATATGGTGCGCTCTTCCTCTTCTGCACGCCTAGGCGTGCCTCGTGTGTGTCTGGGCGTGGTCAATAGTTCATAAATTTGTTTTTCTCCATTTTAGCTCCAATCTCTTGGTCTTCAAAGCTCCTTTTCATTCCTTTGAAATATTCATCATATTAAGTTTCAAAACACCTGAAATCAAACCCACACAGATCAAAACATTCAAGGACCTTAATCTACCTAATATTCCTAAAAACCAAACTAAATTCCTAATTAACTTAAGAAACAAGCCAAAACCTTAGCAAAAGGGAATTAATTATCACTCAAAAACATTATATATTGGACCCAAATCAGTGAGTTGGGCTCCAGGAGCTCATCAGGGCTAGGGCAGGCCTCCAGGCTCACAAAGCACTTACAGATTACCCACCAACTCCATCCTCACATCGGTAGGATTCGAATCCGGGATCTCTCACAATCCCGACTCAACCCTTACCAACTGAGTCAATGGTTGTTGGCATATATTAATAGTTATAAATAGCATCATTTGTCATGTTGTTTAGTGGCTTTCAGATAGCATGTTGAATATATTTTGAGTATGAGGTTATGGGATCAATTCTCTTCTCCTTCAATTTTGGGTTATTTAAGTTTCTCTAAAAAAAATTTGTTTGGTTATTATTTTGTATCATAAGTATAATTCATTTTTTTAATGGTTTTTCTTTGAAAAATATGGGTAAAATAAGGAAATTTATTAATATTGTTAGTGTAATTGTAAATAAATATTTGGTTTTTTTTTTAAAAACCTTATAAATAAGACCCAAAAGAGAGGTTCATAAAATGTTTTCAATGGCTAGCTTGGTCATTCTTTTATATATTTTTAAGTTCTAAATTGTTTTCTTTATCACCACTAAATAGTATTCCTTCCGGTCCTTTACATAAGATCATTTTGAGATTGATGCACAAGCTCTATCCATTATCCAATCACTTGACTTGAACTTAAAGTCTTGCCCGATAATGTCTTAAACAGAACTATCTGTATAGTTAGAATTCATGTCCGAATCCGGTAAAAGGACGAACATGAATTCTATTTATTCAACACTTTTTATAATCTCAATGTTAATTATAGGGATAATTTTAAAAAAGTATATCAAATGTTAACATTTCCAATAAAACTAATAAACTAATCAACTTTTTTTATATATTTAGTTTCTTTTTATTGACTCATTAGTTGAATTAATGATTAATAATTTTAATCATTTCATATATATATTGGATGTGATTATTGTTGTTTTCGAATTGGACAAAAATACATTAATTTTTTCATTAATATAAGAAAAAATTTTGCCACCCCATTATGAATTTATGCCACCCCACCAATGGTTTATGACCCAACTTACGACCACTTTTCTACAATCGTGAGTATGGTTACAATCGTGCAAATAATTTTTTTTTTAAATCCGTGACTTGACTTACGACCAGAAGGTCGTGAACAAGGTTGTGATCATAGGATGGCATACACACAATGTGAGATGACAAAAATATTTCTTATTAATATTTTGTTAAATTAAGGGGGGCACTTATATATTTTCTCGCCCTAGGGCCTAATAAATGTCAGAACCGGGCTTGTAAAGTATTATAATGGAACATTTTCGGCTGTGATTTTAGTGAGGCAGTGTTTTGAATAGAATATTTTTTTAGTCAATATTTCATTGCTGATTTATTCAAGTTTTATGCATAATGAATTTTAGCTTAAACATGAAAAAAAAATAAGATTTAATTTTTGCTTAAAAATGATTTGTAGATCCTTACATGCAATTTTGTTTTTTAGATCCCTTATGCAAGATTTCCATTTCTTATTTGTAAATGAGAGATTTTGTTAACACTTGAAAAAACTAATAAGTGTTACTCACACCCAGCCAGATGAATTATCCGACATTTTTTATATGGTCGGATGAGCCATCTGTTCCATTTTACACATCCAGCGGCTATGAATATCACATTTTTGAACATGAATAACATCTTCCAAATATTTTTTCTTCTCTCTCAATTTCAAGCACTACCCCCTTAACTCCGCAACCATCAACGACCATCATCACACCACCCAACACCATGTCATTCACACCCAAACTAACCACCAGTGATTGCCGTTATATATGCCGCTGAGCCTAGTCACTAGCAACTTTGTCTCTGATCCCTCTTCTTTTAACAATAATGGCCAAGAAGAAAACAAAGGATCCTTATCAAACCCCTTCATTCGATGTTGTTTCATCCCTTCCTAGCCTTTTCATCACTCTCTTTGGAAACACGCTTGAATAGAACCTCATTGCCATCGCTTCTCTATTCTCCGATAGCAACCCATTTCGAGGAAAGCCTTAACTTCCACTAAACATTAAGGTTATTTTTGACCAAATATTATGATACTTAGTTCTAACATGTTCCAATTGAAAAATGAGTTTACCTTAGTTAGCAATCCCCTTTTTGAAAAACCACTATATAATTATAACTTCACTCTCATTTAGTATTACTCATTAATTGATTTTTTTTTATAGACAAATATTTAACGTTGTCATCACGATTTGAACCTTGGTCTCAAGGTTTCATGTCCCGCAGCTATATCAACTGAACTAGCTCTTGGGGATTACTCATTAATTGATACTTCTTTTGTTACTACTCCCTCTATTTTATATGTATTGTTCTTTAAACTTTTCATTTTTGTTTAATAATTATTTTTTTTTACAAAACCAATACATAATTAATAATATTTTTATCAACTATACCCTTATTTATTATATATGAGCAATTTTTTATATTCAATTTCTTTAAATATTTTTATTGAAAATATAAATACCTCTCGTTAAATACCTCTTTATATCACAACCTTCCATTAAATACCTCATAAAATATATAAAATAGCTTATATATAAGAACAAACAATTCTTTTAGAATGTGACGTACATATAATAACGGGTGAAATAGGTTTGAGAATTAAAAAAAATACGAGTAGTACAGTAATATTTAGGCTCTAAATAAATCTAAATATAAAATTATTTTAAAAAATTAATAAGTGTTTCTAAATATTAAACTTAATACTATTTCTCCTTTAATTGATTGTGTAGTTTTGAAAATAAAAAAGCTTGACTCTTTAATAATGGTAAATATTAAAAAAGTTATGTATTTTACAGATGTGGTGGACTCGGCTTAGCCGAGCTCCTCGGAACTCTCGCCCAAGGCCTGATGACCCTTTAGGAAGCCCTCTGTGTGCTTGGCCGAGCTCAAGGCTCAGCGGCCAAACAGACACTAGACACGGGCCGACCTTATGCTCCTACCGAGGTCCGACTTCCTTGTCCGACATCACTAGAGATTTCGATATCAAGGACAGGATGACGTACGCACCTTATCTACAAGGACAGCTCATCCACTCATAGCTCATTACAAGCTGGCCCTACTTGGGCCTCAAGCAAGCCCATTAGGGCAACCAGCTCCCCCCTATAAGTAGCTCCGTACTACATGGGGCTCAGTTACGTCCTCTAACCCTAATTGCCACCTTCACACACCAGTGATTAGGGTTACTTCTTGGCTTCCTACCTTGCCATCTGAGGACACCCACAAACATCACAGATAAACCCTAGACAGAGGCTTCCTTAAGGTCTTCTTCCCTTACCTTGAGGTCCTCTCAGTCTTGGACATCACATTGGCGCCGTGTGTGGGGAAGAGCAAAACTTCATCCCCACCCAAACAATCTACCATGACTGATATACCGCCAGTTCAGAGGAGGAGGAGGGGGCGTCCAAGGAGGGTGCCAACAGAGGACCTACGCCTTCACCTTGAAGCCAATAGAGTAGCAAGGTCCCCACATCCACCACCTCCACCTCCTCCCTCACCCCCACTCCCACCATCACCGCCACCTCCACCTCCCCAACCACCCCCAGAATTAACCCACACCCACAGTGGACCTTACACCATCCACACTGGAGATACCTCAAATCTACCTCAGCACCAGGAAGGGGGTCAGCGCGTGCAGCTACGCTCCCAACTTGGGGAAACCAACACAGAACAGCACCGCCAACATAGACAACGTGCCCACTCCGTCAGTACTACCATCGTTCTCACTCACGTCAATCTTCACGCTCTCGTGATGCAGAGATCTTGACCATGATGAGACAACAAATGAGGATCATAGAGCAGCAAGGCCAAGCCATAGCAGATCTTCAGCAGCTTACCATGCAGCGTTTGGCTGAACGAGCCGTCATACAAGCTCCAGCCCCAAACGAACTTCCATAACCTTTAGGACTTCCATCTGAGCGAGACATAGTGGTACCCCCAACTCAAAACTTACCACCACCACCACCACTGTTAACACCACAAACGTTAACAACACCACATACCGTCATCACCCAACTAACACATACACCACCTCTCCGTGACCATCAACCACCCGACTTAGATGATTCTCACCCTGGACACCCTTTCACAGCAGCTGTTATGTCCTATGAACCACCACCAGGATACCTCGGACCTAGCAACATACCTAGGTATAATGGCTTGACAGATCCTCAAGAGCACATACTCTCTTACGAGGGAGCTACGAACTTCTATGGCGGTGGAGATAGGCTCAAATGCCGAGCTTTCTCCATGACCCTCCAAGCTCCAGTTCTCCGATGGTATGCGACATTACCTAAGAATTCTATTAACTGCTGGGCAGAGATGAAGCGCGCGTTTCTCAAAAGGTACAATGCTAGCTGTGTGCAACCAAGATCCGACCACACACTAGCAACAGTGAAACAAAAACCTGACGAATCGCTACGTGCTTATCTACATAGATTTCATAACGAGTCCAGCTCGGTTCCCAACTTATCTCCCGAAGTGGCCGTCCTCCTTCTTACTCAAGGTCTTGCAGAGGGTGGGTTCAAAGACTCACTAATAGGTAAGCCACCAAGAGATATGGCTGAGCTCAGACAAAGATCCAACAAGTATATCAACCTGGAGGAGTTCAGCAAAGGTCAAACAAGGAGGATGGAGAATGCCCAAGCTGCTTCACAGAATGCTCTTCCTCGAGGTCGCCCTCGAGGAAACAGGGACGACAGAGGTGGAAGGGTGGACCAAGGTGACCGGCGATGTCCTCATGTCGGCCAGCAGGATGACCGCCGACGTCCTTATGTCACCAAGTATGGTAGTTATACCCCACTGACAGTTCCGAGGTCGCAAGTATGGAGGGAAACCATGCAGACTGAACTAAGACATGTACCCAGGCCACCTTTCCTTAGAAACCAAAATAGCATCAGAGACAAATCTAAGTACTGCAACTTCCATGATGGGTATGGCCACCATACCGACCAATGCACCTGGCTTCGAGACGTTATCGAAGACATGGTGAGACAGGGTAAGTTGCAACAGTACGTACGAGAAGCTGTGGAAAAAAGAGGCCGAAGATGGTCTCGGAGCCCGAACAGAGACAAAGGAAAAGCCAAGGCTGACCCATCTCCAGAAAAGAAAATCGAAGAGCCACAACGAGTGAATATGGTCGTGGTGCAGGATTTGGATAAGTCACCGGAAAATTTCAGATTTGAAACCATCTCGGGAGGTTTCGCCGGTGGTGGTGAGAAAAGATCAGAAAGGAAGAGGTATGTCAATCAAGTGTTAGTTGTTCATCATAAACCCATCTGTAAGAAACCATCTCGAAACATCCCCATTATTTTCTCCGATCAGGACATGGAGGACATCATCCCGGATCACAATGACCCAATGGTGATCACAGCGTTGATTGGTAACTTTGAAGTCGCCCGAGTATTCATTGATCAAGGAAGCTCGGCCGACATTCTTTTACTCCACACCTTTCAAGCACTAAAGTTGAGGTCAGATGAACTCGTCGAATTTGAAGGCAATCTTATAAGCTTCACGGGAGAGGCGATTCGCCCCCTAGGAGCCATCCACCTCCCGGTGACCTTAGGTAAGCAGCCTTCGGCCCGAACGGAGATCATTAAGTTTCTAGTTGTCAACTCAGAATCCCCCTATAATGTGATACTGGGAAGAGCTTGCCTACAAGCCTTTGGGGCGGTTGTTTCAACGGTGCATTTAGCTATGAAATTTGTTGGTTCAGACGACAAGGTCGTCACTGTCAAAGCCGACCAGGTCAGGGCCCGACTCTGCTACAACGCGAGTCTACGGGAAATAAAAAAGAAACAAGAAGAAGATCTGACTGGTCCGACGTTGGCCAAAGGAAGAGTTTTATTAGCTGAGCTGGATGTTCGGGCCAAACAGGATGATCTTAGGCCTTCCCCTCAAGGGGAGTGGTTGGAAATTCCCATTGATCCTTTCGATCCCAACAAAACTGTTAAGGTGGGAGCCGACCTCCCTCAGAAAATCCAAGTCGAGATCATCAACCTGTTAAGGGCCAACCGAGATTTGTTTGCTTGGACCTCGGCCGACATGCCGGGAATTGATCCGAATTTCATCTGTCACAAGCTCAGCGTGGATCTGAAAGCAAAGCCAGTAGCACAAAAGAAAAGAAGAGTTGGAGTAGAAAAAGCAAAAGTGATTCAGGAGAAGGTCTCCGAGTTACTCGAAGCTGGGTTCGTCAGAGAGGTGTCATATGCTGAGTGGGTTGCAAACACAGTCTTGGTAAGGAAGGCAAACGGTAGTTGGAGGATGTGTGTGGATTACACCGACCTCAATAAAGCTTGCCCCAAGGATCAGTACCCGCTGCCGATTATAGATCAGCTCGTTGATAGTTCGACAGGCTACCAACTGTTGTCATTTACAGATGCCTATTCAGGATACAATCAGATCCCAATGTATCCTCTTGACCAGGATAAAACCACATTCACGACTGGAAAGGCGACATACTGCTATACTGTTATGCCTTTCGGTCTAAAGAATGCTGGAGTAACTTATCAAAGAATGATGAACAAGGTCTTTGATGGTATCATTGGTACCACCTTGGTGGTTTACATTGATGACATGATTACAAAGAGCAGGAAAAAGGAGGACCACGTCCGAGATCTGACCATGGTGCTGGAAAGGGTAAGGGCACACAGTATGAGGCTGAATCCAGAAAAGTGCACCTTCAGGGTCCCCGCGGGCGCCTTCCTCGGCTTCATGCTATCCGAGAGGGGGATAGAAGCAAACCCCGACAAGTGCCGAGCTATCTTATAGATGAGGAGTCCTACTGATCTTAAAGGGGTACAACAGTTAACAGGCAGAATGGCAGCACTATCAAGGTTTCTCCGTCAAGCCGCAAAAAAGGCTTTACCCTGGTACCAACTTTTGAAAAAAGGAACAACTTTCAATTGGGATCAAAACTGTGAAGCATCTTTCCTGGCACTTAAAGAGTATCTCGCTTCTCCTCCAGTTCTCTCCAGTCCTCTGCAGGGAGAGAGTATTTTCATTTATTTATCTGTTGGTGATTTAGCCCTCAGCTCGGTGTTGGTCCGAGATGAGGGCAGAAATGAGTTTCCCATTTACTTCATAAGCCGATCTCTACAAGGTCCCGAGCTCTGGTATTCCAAGGTTGAAAAATTCGCATTTTGTTTGATCCTCGCTACACGGCGGCTACGACAATACTTCCAGAGTCATCCCATTGTCGTAAGAACCGCCCAGCCCATTAAGCAAGTTCTTCAGAAGCCCGACCTCGCCGGGAGAATGATGGCGTGGGCCTTCGAACTTTCCGAGTTCGATATTTCCTACGAACCGAGGAGGGCAATTAAATCACAAGCATTGGCAGATTTCGTGTCCGAGTTCACAGAGCCCCACCATAGCTCTAGCTTGGACACTTGGGTAATATATGTTGATGGTTCAAGCAATCAGAAGGGAGCAGGAGCTGGAGTGATCTTGGAGAACGCGGAAGGTCTCAGCATTGAATATTCCCTGAAATTCGAGTTCTTAACCTCGAACAATCAGGCTGAGTACGAAGCGGTCCTTGCTGGCCTCCGTATGGCTAAAGAGCTCGGAGCAGTTGAAGTTCAAATACTAAGCGACTCCCAGTTGGTGGTTTCCCAGGTCATCGGAGATTACCAAGCGAAAGAGCCCATTCTGCAAAAGTATCTTGATAAAGTTAAGACTCTGACTCAGGACTTTGCCAAATTCTCCATCACCCACATTCCACGTTGCTCAAATTCCCGCGCTGATGTGCTTTCCAAGCTGGCGAGCACAAAAGGAGCAGGGAATAACAGAAGCCTCATTCAAGAACAGATTTAGGCTCCTAGTGTAATAATGGCTATTGTTGTATCACCGAACTGGATGCATTCGATCAGGGCATATTTAGAGCATGGAATACTCCCCGCCGACCAGAAGGAAGCGAAGAAGCTGACCAAAAAAGCGGCCGAGTATGTCATTGTTGATAGAATCCTCTACAGGAGAAGAATGTCTTCCCCACTCCTCCGATGTCTCACCTCCGAGGAAGCCCAAGAAACCTTGAACGAGGTTCATGGAGGAATGGGGAGCCACCATGTGGGAGGCAAGTCCTTAGCAAGGAAAGTATTAAGGGCTGGTTATTTTTGGCCTACCTTGGTAACAGATTCCATCGATCATGTCAGAAAGTGTCCTCAATGCCATTTTTTTAGTGATGTGTACCAGAAGCCCGCTGAGGAACTCCATTCACTTGCTTCCCCTTGGCCTTTCAGTATGTGGGGAATGGACATTGTGGGACAGTTCCCAACAGCTCCAGGTCAGCTAAGGTTCATTGTGGTAGCAGTAGACTACTTTACTAAATGGATTGAGGCCGAACCATTAGCAACCATCACTTCTGCAAGAATTCAATTTTTTTTTGTGAAACAAGTCATTTCTCCTTTCGGACTTCCACTCACTCTGATTACTGACAATGGTAGCCAGTTTGCTGCCAAGAACTTCCAAATATTGGCTGAAAACCTCGGAATCTCTCATCGGTTCTCCTCGGTCGAACACCCCCAGACTAATGGTCAAGCCGAAGCTGCTAATCGGGCTATTGTTGATGGCCTCAAAAAGAGAATTATACAGGCTAAACGAGGGTGGGCCGATCTGCTACCTGAGGTCCTCTGGTCGATCAAGACCGCAGTACAGACCTCAACAGGGGAGACCCCTTTTAGACTCACTTATGGCTGTGACGCGGTCATCCCCATCGAACGAAGGATCCATACCTTCCGAATGAGGGACAGGCCCGAGGAAGAAAATGAGAATTTGATCAAAGAAGACCTAGTATTGGCCGAGGAGATCCGAGAAGCCGCTTCAGTTAGAGAGAAGAAAGCGAAAGAAAGACAAGCAAAGCAATACAACAAGTCAGTGCAACCCAGGTCCTTTGAGGTCGGAGACCTCGTACTCCGAAGAGCAGACATTGGGCTCAAAAATCGAAGGGATGGAAAGTTTGCCCAGAACTGGGAAGGCCCCTACAGAGTCGTTTCAAAAACACACTCTGGGGCATACAAGTTAGAAACCCTTGAAGGAGTCGAGCTCAAGAATTCCTGGAACGTTGCGAAGTTGAGAACCTATTTCAGTTAGGATTACCCCGGATGTCATCAACAATCACCTGCACCTTCAGTTCAAGTTAAAGTTTAATTTCATTTTAGTTTTTGTTAAAGTCTTTACATCTGCTTCCTTTGTTTACATCTTGTTCCATTGTTATATACTCACTTTTAAATTCCCTAAATGGCAATGAACTCATATTTGTGATCAATGAAATAGTACAAACTTGCCCTTACTCAAGTGCCACAGTTTTATATATGTACGTACTAGCTTCTCATTTAGCACTAGCCACCTAAATGTTGCATGGCGCTATGTACAGTCAACATCTTGTAAATGAGATCGGCTCATAAGCACAGTGTACAAGGGACACCCGATAAAGTACAGCTTGCTGTGAAATGTTCTCGGCAAAACTACTAGATTGGTCCTGTAAGTTATTTTTTGGTTGCGATTTCGTCCCTTAACTTTTTTTCGTTTCAAATAAATTCGGAAGTTTGTAACTTGTTTCAAATAAATCCTTCCATCCAATTTTGAATTAACATCGTTAATGGGAGCCTCCTACGTGGCAACCAATGGTCTTACAAGGCTAAAATCAACGTTACACCCCAAAACGATGTCGTATGAGACCAAAATAGAAGCTTATTGGGTCATCCCTAACTGTTTTGGTTTTCTCTTTTGGCCTCATATGACATCGTTTTGGGGTGTTTCGTTGAGTTTCAGCCACGTAAGACCAATGGTTGCTATATAGGAAGCTCCCATTAACTGTGTTAATTCAAAATTGGATTGAAGGATTTATTTGAAACAAGTTACAAACTTACGAATTTATTTGAAACGAAAAAAGTTAAGGGACGAAATCGCAACCAAAAAATAACTTACAGGACCAATTTAATAGTTTTGCCAATGTTCTCACATAACTTCACTCAGCAACCTCTTTCACATCGGGGACGAGGATACCCACCTTGGCTATGGTGGCTGGATCCGAGATCCCTATTGTATGCACTTATATACAGTACCTTTTTTAGAGGAAAACTTATAAGATTACTGCACTTACTGAGTCGTCCGAGCACAACCTAATTATTTATTTTAAGTTTTTACGAAGGACAACAAAATTGTCTTTATCATGTGTTTTTCAGGTCCGACTAAATCCGAATACAACAAGTAAAAAAGGACTTGTATTCTTAAAAACAATTTTACTCGGTTACCTAACAGCTGACCACAGCTTAGGTCAGACTAAGTCTGATCACAACAAGCAACTAAACAAAATGCAACAAGTCTCAAGGACTTGCGTTTTTAACAGAACAAGTTTCCTTGATGACCCGACAACTAATCGCAATTCGGATCCGAGGTATCAATAGCGAACATGCAACGAGTTAACAATATAAACTCGCATTGTGCAACAAGTTAAAGAAAAGACTTGCATAAAAACGATCTCGGATACAGTATATATGCAACAAATTAAAACGAAAAACTTGCATAAAAATGACATGATGCAACAAGTTAAACAAAATAGAACTTGCATTAAACAGAAGGAAATGTTATACAAAGACAAAACCAGCAAAATAAAACAGTTCCAATGCTGTCAAACATGTTGTACAAAAACATTGAGAAAATACAAGCTGCCCAGCATAAGGGACTTACGCTGCATCATCTTCAACATCGGAAAGCTGGACCTTGGTCGGATCGAACTCTTCCTCGGGTTTCTCTTCCAAGGGGTTGGGAAGGTTCTCTTCAGGTTGGTCGAGATATACCTCGGCTCCGTCGTTTTCAAAATCCACCATCTTCCCATCAACGACCCCAAACCCAGGACTGGCGCCGACAACCCGAACTCGGATCTCCTTGTTCAAAAATTGAATCTGCTCAACAACATTGGCAAAGATCTTACTTCCCCCCTTCTCAAAATCGAAGGTTGCCTCTGCCGCAGCTATCTTATGTTTCAGTGCTTGAGCAGCCCTTTTCTTCAGCTTAGATCTGACTCTCTCAACCTCGCCAAGGCCTTCCTGCCGACCTGCTTCTTTAGCAGCCTCCTCCGCCTTTTGGGCATCTTCTTTAACTTGGGCCAGCGCCTCCTCATGGTTTTTGAGAAGCTCCTCCATTTGCCGACGGTGCTTCTCCTCCAATTCGGCCAGTTTCTGGTCGGCAAAATCTCGACTTCTCCTGAAGTCAACCACCTCAGCCGCCAACTCAGCTCTGGCCTTCTTCTTAACAGGAGATAAACCCTCAGCTACATCATCTGAAACCTCCGCCAACACATTAAAAATGGTGGTCGACCGCTTCAGTTGGCAGGCAAGCTCCTCGACCATTTTATTCCATTCCACCCCGGACATCTTGATCAAAGCGTCCTTAACCGAGGGTTTGGCAGTGGTGGTTGGCGGCCTTGGAAGAATATCAGTTCCCTTCCTCGGACCTGACGACGAGGGAGGGAGATCAGTAGCACTAACCACCTCGGTGTTAAGGATTGGAGACCGAGGAGGAGGAGGGGCAAAAATCACTGGAGGAGGATTAGGTCACGGCCGAGGAGCCAAGTCAGTGGAGGCCGTGTCGGTAGAGACTTCAGCAGACACGGTTTCGTTGGAAGAGTTGTCAGTCCTCTTCCTCTTTCGGGCCTCCATGGCAGCTTTGAGGGCCTTCGATGACATATCCGACCAGTATTCGTCTGAAAACAAAAAAAAAAAAATAAAAAAATAAAGAAAATCAGTCAGGAGGTTAAAATAGAAAATACAAGTATAAGAGTAAAGTTAACTACCAATCTTTGTAACGACTTCATTATCAGGACACTTCATAAACACCCCAATGTCAAGCTGGAACTTCCTGGCCCGGTACTCGGCCTGGAAGTGATTGGCCGTTACAGCTTCATCGGCATCAAGAGTTGCAGCCAACCACCTCTGCGGCGTGCCGACGTGGCGAGTGAAGAACTCCTGGGTCCATTCCAAGGGAAACTTCGGTCCCGTCTCGACCCAAAACCAAGGTCGCCCCGTACCCACATACTTATACTTAAAAAATTTTGGCTTGAAATGCTTCCAAGAGTCAGTGAACATGCCGAAGAGCCCGAAATGACATCGGGCCTTGGTCGACACCCAAAGTCGACCAGTTACCCCTTCTTTGTTACTCACGAAAGGGTTGTACAGCCATAAGAAAAGCCGAACTGTACACACTAATCCTTTGGCTCCACAGTATTTTTGGAAGGATCGAAGAAATGACCAAGTGTTGGGATGTAATTGGGAAGGAGCCAGTCCGAGTTCATTTAAAACCCTCATCTCCAAGTCAGTGAAAGGGAGGGTCACGCCGAGGTTATGTATCAAGACGGCATAGAAGAAAAACGAGTTCTCATCGGTCCGCGAGCATATCCTATCATTCACGGAGCAAGGCAAAACTTCATAAGAGCTTCCAGTAGTATCCCCAAAGCATGGCAGCACAGCCCTCTTTACATCCGCAAGTTTGTCCTCGGAATCTAGGCTGGACCGAACTCCTTTGGGCTCAATATCAACCCACTGGTAGTGATCAGCATCAGGAGGTGCGGGGTAGAGCTCGGGGCGAGTGATGCACTTCCGGGGTGGCATGTTACCTGTGCAAGAACAGGGGAGCTCGGCGTTAGTCCTACGGGTTACGAAAAATAACCCCCCAGAAAATCCCCTCGAAGTTGTTCTGAGGGGCGAGCATCTCCCCTCTCCCACAGGAACCCCCCGCTCAAACAGCCTTTCTCTGTTCATCATTTCAAAATCGTAACTCTCCCTACCATCGATGAACTCGGCCCAGGCATACCGTTTCACCCACTCTCTCTGCTCTTTCCAATCCCGAGGGTAGATGACCTCAACGGGATCGACCTCCAAGATTTGTTTCTCATACTTCTGCCTATAATCCTTCCGACGACGAAGCGTCTCGTCTACCTCCGTCGAGGAGCAGGACGAGGAGGATGAGCCGTCCTCCTCCTCACTGCTGCTGGTTGACAAAGAAACCAACCCAGCCAATTTCCTAAACCACTCTCTACTCCTACTCATCTTCCCACTTCCCTAATCCACTCCTCTGGGTTTCTGAAAAATAAGAACAAAAACAAAAATCAATAACTCTCCAAAGGCCTAAACACTCCAAACCCAGGAGCACTAAATCCCCAAGACTATTTCCCAAAACCAAAATCTACAAAATCTCAAGCCCAGGATCTTAGCCACAAAACACAAAACGACCAGGGGAAACCACTCCACTTCCATAAAAACAAAAACACAAACAGAAACAGGAAGTACCGAACCCTTCCATGCAAACCAGAAAGCAGTGAAGAAGGAAGAGAAAAGAAATGATGAAGGAAAAGAAGTGAGTAAGAAGCAATACCTCAAAAGAGTAGAAGCGTGAAGGAGAGTATGGAAGAAGGAAGAAAAGCTGGATGGAACTTGTTCTACGGGCAAGATCAAGAAAGGAGGTTGCAGAGAAAGAGAAACCAGTTCAGAGTGGGAGAGGAACAGTTAGTATGGGAGGAGTGGGAAGCGAAAAAGGAGGTAGAGAAGGGGTGGGGGGTTTAAATAGGGAATTTCCCCTCTCTTTTCTGAAATGTGGGCTCGGCCCAACAGCCCAACCCAGCATGCAACCATATACACAGAGACGCGTGGCACAAAGCGAGTGGAACGGCAGACCTCGAGCAACGTTGCAGTAATGGCAACGCTTCGTTTAAAGTGGTTTCTGACACGTGTCAGATATGGGGAAAGCAAACGTCACATCGGAGCAGGTGAAAGGACAGCTTTCAATTCTGACTCAGTCAAAGTGGAAGGACATCAGAGATAGCTGGATCCAGCTATCGGCAACTCCTCTTCCGAACTCCCTGGAACCTCGGAACAAGGCCTGAATAGCCTTGAACGAGCTGGGGTGCTTATGTGGTGGACTTGGAAAACGGACCTGACCCAAGACCTCGGAACAAGGCCTGAATAGCCTTGACCGAGCTGGGGGGCTTATGTGGTGGACTCGGCTTAGCCGAGCTCCTCGGAACTCTCGCCCAAGGCCTGATGACCCTTTAGGAAGCCCTCTGTGTGCTTGGCCGAGCTCAAGGCTCAGCGGCCAAACAGACACCAGACACGGGCCGACCTTATGCTCCTACCGAGGTCCGACTTCCTTGTCCGACATCACGTAGAGATTCCGATATCAAGGACAGGATGACGTACGCACCTTATCTACAAGGACAGGTCATCCACTCATAGCTCATTACAAGCTGACCCTACTTGAGCCTCAAGCAAGCCCATTAGGGCAACCAGCTCCCCCCTATAAGTAGCTCCGTACTACATGGGGCTCAGGTACGTCCTCTAACCCTAATTGCCACCTTCACACACCAGTGATTAGGGTTACTTCTTGGCTTCCTACCTTGCCATCTGAGGACACCCACAAACATCACAGATAAACCCTAGACAGAGGCTTCCTTAAGGTCTTCTTCCCTTACCTTGAGGTCCTCTCAGTCTTGGACATCACAACAGAATACTTAAGTTAATTTATAAAAAGATCATAAAAAATTTGTAGATGATAAGATATGCTTTGTTTTATTTTATTTAAATATAAGCACTAATTTTAAATTTTTCTTTGATCTTTTGCAAAAGTATTTATCCATTTAATATATAATATTAATTATTTTATTTTCAAAAATATATTCTAGATTTTGTTTTAGCCAACAAATATTTTATGCAGTATTTTGACTCTCAACCTAACTACCTCATAAAATTATGGGTTTTCTTAACATCAACCCTAAGGGCTAAGGATAAGAATCCAAGAGTGGAAGTGTATTATGAGAAATTGTATATTTAAAATTTAAAAATTAATTAGGACTAGTTTTTCAAAAAAAAAAAAAACACTTTCATTCTTGAGTTCTTATCCTTAGCCCTGAAGGCTAAGATTAAGAAAACCCTAAAATTATTACAAAGATGAAAGATATGTCATTATAATTAAGGAAAAGTATGAAAATATAACTTTAATAATTATTAACAAATATTTTTTTTATAAATATTAAAAAATATTATATTATCACTCTCTTTAACTAATTATTAATGGTTATTTATGTTTTTTCCCTAAAAGTTCAACATATTTTGATTTTAGTCGTTAAAAATATTTTGATCGAAATTAGTCTTTAATTTTTCAATATTTTGATTTTGGTCCCTTCTGTTAGAAAAAAATATGTTATCTGCTGACGAGGTTAATAAAACACCACATCAACAACCATGTGGTGTGAAATGGTTAAGTAGGTGTTGTGACATACATGGATATATGGTTCAGATCCATGTGAATGCAAAGTTTTGCGTATGAGACTAATTTTCATCCGTGAACAACTGAACATGGATCATCCAAATCATACCACTACTTGGCATCACCTTGCACCACGTGGTCATTAGCCACATAAGCAAGTCACAAATTTTTCTTAATATCGGAGACAAAATCAAAACAGTTGAAAATTAAAAAATTAATCTCAATCAAAATAACTTTTATAAAATAAAACCAAAATGTAATAAGCTTTTAGAAACCAAAAACATAGATAAACCTGCATAAAAATTAAGAATTAATCTCTTAACGACTTGTTTAAATAATTACAAATCAAAATTCCACTTGCCAAAATCGGCTTTTTTACTTAAGTGGGGTAGTTTTGCAAACAATTTACGAAAATGGGGTAATTTTGAAACTATTTACATAACATGGGACAGTCAACAAAACTATTTCCAAAAATGGGGCGGTCAAAGTCAAAATTCCCCAAGTCAAACAAGTCATCCGGAATGACTTCTTCTAAATGACATGTGGCGCAACCAGGTGGGTTGAGTCACTCCGGTTGACTCAACCTGTTGCGTCAACCGGAGTGACTCAACCTGTTGCGTCAACCGGAGTGACTCAACCCACCTGGTTACGCCACGTGTCCCGCCTGTCTCCCCCCGGTCTCCAACGAGTTCCACCGCTATTACCCCTGTCTCCTCTAATTCAATATATCTTCTTATCAAAAAAAAATTTCTCAATCATCAATTTATACAAATTTTCGGTATACTTTTCGAGGTAAATTTTTAAACCTCTACAATTATTTTTTATTTTAATTTTAGTAGTTTTAAATTTATACATCGGTCTATAAGAAGTAATAATTTTTTTAATTTTTTTAAACTTTTTATTTTTACGCATTAATACATAGAGTGTGACATTGTTATTTATATAAATAAATTACAAATAATAAATTAGAAACAGTAAATAAATAAGTGCATTAAAATAGCTAAATAAATAAGTGCATTAAAATAAATTACAAATAAGTGCATTAGAAATAAAAATAAATAAGTGCATTAAAATAGCTAAACATTAATAACAATGTAAAAGCACAAAATTAAAAATAAATTAAATATATAAAAAAATTAAAATAAAAAAATTATAACAAAAATATAAAAAATTACACCTAAACTTCTATTACACCTGAACATTATAATAATAAATAAAAGCACAAAAATAACGATAAAGTAAATATGTACATATAAATTTAAAAAATTAAAAATATAAGGTGGATTTTATCTTTTGATGCTAGTGAGTAGTGGCAGTGGTTACACTATTGTTTTTCTTGGACATTGAACAGTGTTTTATGTCAACTATTATATGGAGGGATAAAAATGTAAATGTAATGTATGCTTTTTTTAAATCAAGGAATAAACTACTTTTAACTATATTAATTGGTCCGAGAGATTTAGTTAAGTATGACCTATATATATATGACCGCAAGGAGTAAAATATTAAAAAAAAATTAAATGAGAGAACTACTATCTATGTACAATAGCATAAAAATAAAAAGCACAATTTTTTTATTATATATATATATATATATATATATATATAACAGTGCTAGTGCATAAAACTAAAAGGCTTAATTGCATAATTGGTCATTTATCTTATTTATTAGATTCACTTTGGTCCTTTATCTTTTTTTTGCAATTTACTGGTCCTTTATATTTTTCTTTTTAAGATTCAGTTTGGTCCTTCCGTTAAAATAAAGTTAAATGAGAAGGAATATTCCAAGAATATTTCCCCTTCTAGGCTTAATTTCATAATCGGTCCTTTATCTTATTTATTAGATTCACTTTAGTCCTTTATCTTAATATTCCAAGAATATTTCCTCTTCTTCTTCAATTCCTCTTCCTCTGCTCCCTCCTTACAGCTGCGGCAGCCACCATGGGCGCCGCCGCCACCACCTATGCCACTGTCGCCGTCATTTTTAGAAATTAATCGGAGTTGTTGAAGTGTTTTGCACGTGTTTTCACACGTTTTCCAGCAAGTTCAGAGGAGAAGACCATTGTTGATAACCAAGGTTTTAGAAAATGGACCCTAGAATTCGGATTTTGAGGAAAAAAGAACGAAAAACAAGAATTTGTTTGACGAATAATGAAAATAAAGCTTAAAAACCGTGAAAATTGAAGAATGTTGAAGAAATTTGATGATTTTCGAGGGAAGAGTGTGTGAGCTCATGGTGGCTACCGCCGCTGTAAGGAGAGAGCAGAGGAAGAGGAAGAAGAAGAGGGAATATTCTTGGAATATTAAGATAAAGGACCAAAGTGAATCTAATAAATAAGATAAATGACCAATTATGCAATTAAGCCTAGAAGGGAGAATATTCTTGGAATATTCTTTCTCATTTAACTTTATTTTAACGGAATGACCAAACTGAATCTTTTAAAAAAAATAAAGGACCAGTAAATTGCAAACAAAAGATAAAGGACCAAAGTGAATCTAATAAATAAGATAAAGGACCAATTATGCAATTAAGCCAAACTAAAAAAGCATAAAAAAATTAAATAAGAGTATCACTTTTTTATAAACTGGTGCATAAATTTAACATTATTAAAATAAAAAAATTTAATGAAAATAAAGCTATAAAAATTTACCTCAAAAAATATACCGGATATTTTTGTAGAAAGATGATTGACAGAAAAATAAATATATGAAAAATATATATTAAAGGATGATATGTCTGTTGGAATGTTGGGAGACCGGGGGGAGACAGACAGGACACATGGCGCAACCAGGTGGGTTGAGTCACTCCGGTTGACGCAACAGGTTGAGTCAACCGGAGTGACTTAACCCACCTGGTTGCGCCACATGTCATTTAGAAGAAGTCATTCCGGATGACTTGTTTGACTTGGGGAATTTTGACTTTGACTACCCCATTTTTGGAAATAGTTTTGTTCACTGCCCTATGTTATGTAAATAGTTTCAAAATTACCCCATTTTCGTAAATTGTTTGCAAAACTACCCCACTTAAGTAAAAAACCCGCCAAAATCCCTTTGTGTGCTAAACGAGATCTTACACATATTAAAAAAATAAAATTAAAAAAAAAAAAAGACAAAAGTAGGAATTGGACAAGGAATTTTAGACACCTAATTTTGTTCAAGGTCAAAAATTATATTTTCATAAATAATTTGTTTAGGTAAGATTTTATTCTCGAATTTTTATAATTGAATGTTAGACACCCACTATTTTTCTAATTCATGTGTATTACGTTATTCTTGGGATTTATTTTAAAAATAAAAAAAAGGTTATAAGGCCCAATGCCAACAAAATAATAATAATAATAATAATAATAATAATAATAATAATAATAATAACATAAAATAAAAGAATAGTAGTTTACAAACCCCACACTTTAAGTTCCAAACCCCTTTTTTTCAGATTGGGTTCTATCCAAATATTTTCCGATACCCCCGAGTCGGAAAAATGCATATTTTCAAATACTCGTTTATTAAAAATTCATTTTTAAAGTCGAAAAATGCATTTTTCCGAACCGAAAAATATTTCGATAGAACCCCATCGAAAAAAACAGGATTTGGGATTAACAAAAGACCTAAAGTGTGGGGTTTGTAGACTAATCTTCAAAATAAAAAAAAAAGAAGAAGAAAGAAAGGGGGGTGAGCTCTAGTCCTCAAACCCCGTTTGACCCAAACCGGGTCACAAAACCAGTTAACCCCCATGGGCTCCTTTATTCACGCAACTAGCATGTTGTTCCTCTTCATTTCCCCATCTAAGAACCCTAATCTGATCCCTTAGGCTATGTTTGGATATTTACTGATAAATTGAGTGGAATGGGATGAGGTGGAGTGGAATGGAGTGGAGTAAGATGTGTAAAATCAAGTCTCCGATTAAGGCGGATTAATTTTGATGATGACAATGTAATTAAATTATGGACTTAAAGTGAAGAATGCAAGCCCAACATTAAAGAAGATCAAGTGCTTAGTTATTTATTCATTCTCATTTAATTTTAATGTATTTTATTTTATTTATGAGAGTGGGTAGTTTAGGTTTTTATTCTCACATAAGGTCACATGATAATTATGCATGCAAGGTTGAGATTAAAACCAATTAGGCTTGAAGAGAGAATTGAAAACAATGTTAGAAAAACTTAATTTTTCCAACATTAAGCAATTCACTCGAGTGATTCTCAAAACACTCGAGTGATTTATGAATTTTCAGTAATATAGCCGTTGGATAAAGTAAAAAGGCAACCCTATCAGAGTTGACCAAAACACTCGAGTGTTTTCAAAAAGACTCGAGTGTTTTGGGTCTGACAGCAATTTTTCTAAACGTTAGAAGAGGACAAAAAGGGAGAATAACTTGATTTTTCCTTCCTTTTTGTCCCCTCACTTATATTCTGAAGGGTTGACCTCATTTACTACAACAAGCCAATACTTTTTCATTGATTTCAATCTCTCTCAAGTGTTAAAATCTTTTCTCTCTCTAAACTCAACCAAGCATTCATCTTTATAATTGTCTTAGTGAGTTAAGAGAGTGTGCTTTAATTGTAAGAGAATTATTTGTTGTACAATTCTCAAACACTCATACACTTCTTGTTCTAAAAATCTTGGTTGGTAACCAAGTGTACCTAAGTGGGTCTTAGGTTCATTCAAGACTTGAGAGGTTCTCAAGCAAGGGCTAAGAGGTTCTTAGCTTTGGTGGAGCTCTTGGAGGTTCCAAGGAGCAAAAGAAGAAGAGACTCTTCATCACCAAATCAAGTTGGGGTAGAAATTTCAAGAGTTTGGTACACTCTTGAAAAGGGTTAGGATTGAGTGAGGAATCTCAATTTAGCCTTGTAATTTCTAACAATTTGATTACTAGTAGAAACTCCTAAGTTGATTAGGGGGACTGGATTAGCACTCTAGATTGAGTGTGAACCAGGATAAATTGGTGTTGTCTCTCTCTTTATAGCTTTCTTAGATTTCAAGAAAAACCAAACCCTAAGTTCTCTAGAAAGGGGCTTTTACAATTTAAGTAGAAATTGGTAGCAACTAAATTGTTTTCAACTTGCTATACCTTCATTTAATTGCCCTCTACTTTGATTAATATCAGCTCTTGCCTAGTCTTTAAGATATTGAATCATTTGGCTAAATTTTTCTGAAACTGAATTTTTCTGTTCTGCATAAAACACTCGAGTGTTTTCCAAATCACTCGAGTATTTATCAGGTTTTCACTCGAGTGTTCTTAAAATCACTCGAGTAAATTGCCCAGTTTCAGAAAATCAAGCTTTTGATCAATTATCTTTTAATTGCACCGAAAATTAGTCACTGTTGCTTTCATATTACTATTCACCCCCCTCTAGTAATTGCTAAGCCCGCTTGTTGGTTTCCAACAAGATGTATTGGAATATAATTACCATTCCATTGTTTGGGTATTTTATGATGGAATGGAAAAAAAAATTGCATTCCATTGAATACACCCCAATTTGGAGGGGATAAAAATGAGAGGTTTTGGATGGAATGGGATGGATCTCATTCCATTATATATCATTTCATTCCATTAATTTTAATACAATCCAAACAATGAAACCGGATTAAATTTTATTTCACTCCATTTCATTCAATCCTATACCACCAATCCAAACAAAGCCATAATTCTCTCCCCTTTCACACTCAAAACCCTAGCCGCATATCCAAAATCAAAATTGTGATACTCATCAAACCATAGCTCCTCAATTCCACAATGTCTCATTCTTTTCTCTACGCGAATTTCATTTGCCCCGAATTCGCGATTCATCTTCTATTCCTCGCGCGAGACTATTGCACTCATTCTCCTCATCACCCATTTGCGAAATTCGTGTTCATCATCACAAAAAATTCGTGATTCAAAATATTTCAACTTAATATCCATCCAGATGTGAAATTCATGTTCAAGCATATGGTCAAACAGATTCTGGATTGGGTCTTTAAATTCGACCTCCTGAACCGGAAAAGGAAGGAATTACAGTCATTGCATCTCTTCCCTTTATCAGATCGTGATTCCAAGGTAAGAATCGCTCCCAAGGATTGTTTATTTATGAAGGATGTTTGCTTGAGCCTTATTAAAAGGAGATGGAAAAACGAGACAGGGCAGAGAGCGAGAGTATCGGAGGCAGTGACAAGTGAAGAACGCAGCAACAGTGAGTGAGAGGGATACACATAGAGTGATTTTATCTTTGAGTAATACGGTAATATGACACGGTAATATGTCATATTGATCCTTCATTTTGTTGATACTCGTCAATTTTGTCCATGAGATTTACGTCCTTGAGATAGACGTGGGTTAAGTTATTCCTTATCGTTAGTGGTATTTAACGGTCAACTATCATTGATAAGCGGGTGGTTAAAACGACGTCGTTTTGGCTTTTTAAAAAAAAAAAATTACTAATCTCATGGATCTATTTGAATCATTTTATCCAACGGTTATAATCTCACCTTCCTTTATCTGACGATAAAAATTTCATCTTCAACCTCTAATTTTAGGGACCAATCATCAATTAAACCTAATACCTACGTCCTACTTTGGACGTAGGTTTTATTATTGTTTTTTTTTTAAAAAAAAAAAAAACTAAACCTAATATCTACGTTCTAAGTAAGTTAAAATTTTTTTTAAAAAAACACTAAACCTAATATCTATGTCCTACTTTGGACATAGGTTTTATATTTAAAAAAAAAACTAAATCTAATACCTACGTCCTACTTTGTACGTAGGTTAAATTTTTTTTTTTAAAAAAAAAAAAACTAAACCTAATACCTACGTCCTACTTTGGACGTAGGTTTTATTATTTAAAAAAAAAACTAAATCTAATACCTACGTCTTACTTTGGACATATGTTTTATTATTAAAAAAAAATTAAAGCTAATACCTACGTCCTACTTTGGACGTATGTTTTATTATTTAAAAAAAAACTAAATCTAATACCTACGTCCTACTTTGGACGTAGGTTTTATTATTTAAAAAAAAACAAACAAACTAAACCTAATACCTACATCCTACTTTGGACGTAGGTTTTATTATTAAAAAAAAACAAAGAAACTAAACCCTACGTCTCTGTTTGGGTGTAGAAATGTTAAAAATTTTCACCCTTACGAATGAGTTGAGATGGTGTTTTTAAAATTTTTCACCCCTACATCTTAGCTGAGACGTAGGAGATAAATTTAAATTTAATCCATTTTTTTTAAAAAAAAGCCTTACGTCTCAACTAGGACGTAGGGGTTAAATTTTTTTAATAAATATGTATTAGAGATCTATATTAAAAAATATTATGAGTAAATCTGCATTAAAAAAATAAAAAAAATATTGACCTTTATGTCTTAGATGAGACGTAGGGTGGTTTTAAAAAAATTTAATACCTACGTCTCCTGCTAGGACGTAGTGTGTTTCAAATAAAAATGGTCATACGTCTTAGCTTCGACGTATGGTCTGTAAAAAAATTACCCCTACGTCTCAGGTGGGATGTAAGATGTTTAAAAAAAATTAATTCATACGTCTTAGTTGAAACGTAGGGTATTAGATTGAATCAAGTTGCAACTAACGCCATACGTCTCAGCTAAGATGTATAATAATTTTATTTACCGGTGAAAAATCACCGGTTACCGATTTTGATATAGGGAGAGTATTTTAACAAAAACTTAAGGGGGAGCAAATTAGAACGAACCTATTTTCAACCTAGTATCCCACTTGAGAAACTTGCCCCTTTTACCATGCAAGGCTTCATCCAGGCTTTCATTTGGCATGTACTCATAAACAAGTAAATTGGCTTCTTTATTTGAACAAAATGCTAGCAACCTTACAATGTATTTGTACCTAATTCTACCAAGTGTCTTTATTTCTGCTAAGAGGTCATTATCATTTATTTAGGTCATTATCATTTATTTATGTTGAGAGGTCATTATCATGAGCACAACCTTTGTTGATTCCTAACAATTTCTTCACAACTACCTGCTCTCCATTCGGCATGGTTCCATCTCTTCCTATTACATTGCTTTCCTTTATGCAACCTAAAATGTCTTCACTTTCATATTCTAGCTTATGAAATGTTGTGAGTTTCCATGAGTTACATAATCATTGTCATCCAATTTTAATTCAAATTTTTGTAATTAAAAAAAGGCAAAAAAGCAAGAAGATAAAACATAATCAATTTGAATTATATAATCATTATCATATTCTTGAACATAATCAGCAAGTGTTGAAGGAAAAAACAGGTCAAATTGGTTCTTGAGATTAGAGGTTGAAGATGAAGTTTTTACCGTTGGATAAAGGGAGATGAGATTATAGTCGTAGGATGAGATGTGATTCAAATTGGTCTCTGAGATTAATTAAGATTTATTTAATTTTTTTTAAAGCCAAAACGACGTCGTTTTGGTCATCCATTAGTCAACGATGCTCGACTATTAAGGACTACTAACGGTATGTAGGGACTAAATTGACTCACGTCTTGCTATCTCATGGACTAATTTGCAATTTCGATAATCTAAAGGACGAAATTGACCAACGTTTACAAAGTCAGGAACCAATCTGACATATTACTCTTTTATCTTTTATTTTTTAATTTGAATATTGAGTTAGGAAGACGAAATTCTTTTTTGTGTTCATCAATTTGGTAGGTCATAGAGGTCTATATTTTAGAACAATATAATTTTAGATTATGTTCCTGAAAAAAATAATCAAAACCCAACATCTTCTCTTCACAAGTGTTGTAGATTATTTTTTGAAACCTGTGTGATTTTCATATTCTACCACTATCATTCCAATAACAATAACTAATTTCATACCATTTTTTCGTAATTTATTCAATAAAAATATATTTTTTTACATTGTCCAAACAAAATAGATCAAGTTTAAATTCATTTTTTAGCTAAGAGACACAAACATAAACATATTATAATTTTAACATATTATAAGCTTAATACTTATAATCACATATAAAAATAATCGATCATAGTATAATTTTTCGAGCTATATCAAACATGCACTTAAATGACAATCCATGTATCATCTAATCACATGATAGGTTAATCTATTAGACCATAACCCCTAATGTGAACTTATGTGAGGACTCAGCAGGTTGCCCATTATTCATTGTTATAATCTTTAAATATTTTATTAGGAACTTTTATTTTTTAATTGTTAAATATTTTTTTTACTCACATCGTAGATTTAAAAAAAATAATGATTTTCTTTATTGATTTTTTTTTATCCCAACACACGATAATTTAGCGAAATTATAAATTATGATTTTTTTAAAAATAAATAATTATAAAAAAAACTTATAATAAATAATTAAAAATATAATATGATAAATGTATTTTTTCGATTGGAACAAATTAACATAGGATAACAGATTATTGTAAACAAAAATATCCTTATTATGTGTTTTGTAGAAATATGTTAATTTTAAAAATTTATGATTTTTAAAAATCAATAATTATAAAAAAGAAAAATCTTATAGCATAGATAATTTAAAAAGTATAATATGGAAAATGTGATTTTTCAGTTGGAACAAATTAACAAAGATTGGGGGTCATGTTTCAAGGACTAATAAACGGATCGTTATGTTTCAATTTGTATATCCGAAATTGGTCCTTCAAAATTTTCTTACAAATCAACTTGGTCTCTCATGTTTCAAGGATCAAATTGGTACATTCGAAATCTTGATGGACCAAATTGGCACGTATGAAAATTTTAAGGGACATGTATTTATAAATTTTCATATATAAACTAAGTTAGTACAAGAAAAAACATTACGAGTAAATATTTGTACTTCACTTTTTTTAAAATTTAATATTTGAATATCAATATTTATGGATAATGTTATTAATTGGTAAATATATTTCTACAAAACATATAAGGGTATTTTGGTATACAAAAATATGTTATACTATATTAATTTGTTCAAACAGAAAAATCAACTGTCTCATATTATATTTTTTTTTAATTATTTATGCTATAAGTTTTTTCTAAGTATTGATTTTAAAAAAATCATAAGTTTTCATAATTTTCATATTTCTACAAAACACGTAAGGGTATTTTTGTTTAAAAACATCTGTTATATTATGTTAATTTAATCCATCTGAAAAATCACATTTATCATATTATATTATTTAAATTTCTATGCTATAAGTTTTTTCTATAATTATTTGTTTTTGAAAACTGTCCTTGATGATTTAGGCCAACTATAATAACTGCTATCATATCATGCTTTTTCTTTCTCTCTTTAGCTTGACTCTTGTTGTTGAGAGGTTGGAGTCTGAGGTGTCTGCGAATGGAAGGATTGCATAGGACGATAGCGTGGTCAGTTGTGAGGCTTTGTTCGGTGAGACAAACGACGCCGTGAAGGGAATTGACAAAGCGGAATGAAGAAGGCTTTGTTCAAGGTTTGGGATTATGCAAGAGGGTAAAGGAGCGGTGTTGTGAAGGGACCACTGTGAAGATAAGGTGTTTGATGAATGGCGGATGAGAAGGAAGGGGAGGAGTTGGGTCAGGGTTGAAAAAGGAGCATTGGAAGTGTGAGGAGACGAAGGAGTAAGTGGTGATGAGTGTGAGCCATCATTTGCACACTGAACTCAACCCTACAACTATTAAGGGTGGGAGCCGAAGAAGGATATCTTCCAACACTGCCTCGTGAACATACTCTGCCATTGTTTTTGAGTTATTAGTCATTTTGGTTCATGAGAGTTTTGTTATTGATCATTTTTGTCTTTCAAAAATCTTGAATATACGGTTGGTTCATGAGAATGTCTCACGTCAATCACTTTAGTTCCTTCGTCTATTAGAGTTACGTAACGAAATTAAATTTTTAAAATCGTTCATTTTGGTCCCTAAAACATGTATACATAGTCCACGTAAGACAGCCAGTTGGTGGCTGCAGGGACACTTAGGATTTCCCCATCTCCCAGGTCATGGGTTCTAGTCCCAGACCTCCCATATAAACAAAAAAAAAAAACATGTATACATAATTCAACTTGGTCCTTTTTAAATTGTGGATTAATTCAATTTGGTCCGTAATTTTTTTTAGAAAACAAACAGCCCAAGATTATGGGGCATAACATAAAAACCTATACATATGTAGTATTTGAGGCAACACAAGTGGTGAAGTAGTTATGTTTTTTCAAGGCATGATGGCAGCAATGCAGTACGTGATGCCTGGAATCTATCATATACTTTATGCATTTCATTTGTGGAAAAATTTCATCAACTTGCCTCGAATCGATTTTTTGTTTCAGTCCCTATCTTATTTTTAACCTCTCCTGATCCTTAAATGTTCAAACTTTTTGGTTTTAGTTCCTGTCATTAGGATAGATATGTTAAGTACTGACGTGGCTGACAGGAAGCCACGTTAGACTTGACACGTGGAAAAAATATAAAAACAAAAAAAGACGTAATTAAGTTTTAGGTATCTGAAAATTGATTGATTTTTTGTTTTAGTCTCTATTTTTTTTATCGATCTTGGTTCTTAAAAATTCAATTTTTTTTTATTTTAATACCTATTATTAGGATAAATTTGTTAAGTACTGATGACGTGGCTAACGGGGAGCTACGATAAACTTGATACGTGGAAAAAAAAATTCAGCCAGTAAACACTTTTCTTCTTTGTCCGGTCAATTTTAACACTTTTCTATCATATGTTTTTTAGTGTTACAATCACACTGTTGTGAATTCTGACTAACTTTATGCAACAACTTTCACTTAATTAACAAGCAGATTACTTTATAAAACCTAACTAGGCAAACAAATTCAAGAGGAACCAAAAGATCAGCAGTCACACATAGCCTCACATCTCTCTCATGTGTATGATGGGTTAAAAATATTTCACTCAGGTTCATCAATGAAAATGCATTACCATAAGCTTGATCATAGACCAAAATCTCCACTGAAATTATTGAATACATGCAAAAATCAAAAGGTCTTTCATAAGGTTGTAACGTGGTCATGGCTAAAGATGTTTGGTGGGGTATAAGAAATAAAGGATTATGAACAAAGTGCTTAAATAATATGTAATCAATCAACATCTCTTTAACATATGAATGGAGCATTGGTTCAATTATCAACTCCAAAATTCAATTATCCTTCTTTTGTTTTCCTCTCTATTCTCTTCTCTTTTTCATTCATTATTTCACTTTTTTTTCTTTTTTTTTCTTTTGGAAGAGAAATAGAGACAACATTTTTGAAGCTCAATAACAACACTTTCTCATCTTTTCTTTACTTTGAATCAACATCTATCTTTCCAATTGCACCATTCACATTTCAGAAGATACCAAAAATATATATCATTATGAAATCATAATATTCATTAGGCTCAAAGTGAGCAACTAAAAAAAAATGTTAGCAAGATCCAATGCATTATTAATTATTTATAACAATTATGATTGATTTGAACCATAAACGACCTATTAATTTAGAACCAACAACTAATAATTGCTCATAAATACTTTCATACATGATACACCCCTACTATACCACCTACTTAATTTTTGAAATTGCAGTCCTTGAATATTTGATCCACCTCCTAAATAATTTTCAGCTCGTTTTACTTAGTATCGATAAGCTTTAACTAGTAATAATAAGAAAACTACGGTTTGCAAACTAGTTGCCAGCAATTAGGTGGCAAGAAGTTTATTTGTCACATAAAACCATTGCCTATACTATTTTGTTGCACAGTATAGAAATTTTTGGTGTATATATATTAAGATTATCATCCAACTGATAGCCAAAAAATCTAATTACAATCGAGACTTATTAGGTAAAGAGCATTAATATGAATCGAACAATTGACATCATACTTAATAAACACAATCATATACTAATAGTGTTGAGCCTTGTTGAAATGATGCACTCTAGAGATTATGATTAGTTGAATTAATGCATTAAAATCCAAATTTGATATAATTTATTGATGTGATAGAAAAATCATTAAAATCATATCCTCTTAATTTTTTTTCTCTTATCAAAGATTTCCAATCTTTGTTGCGATATTTTATTGTAATAAATCAGTAGTGCCTATAAAAGGCAGGCCATACTCCATAGTGTGTATTCGCAATTAATATCAATTCCAATTAATATTGAGTCCTCTCTTCCTCTTCTTATTTGTCCCTTGCTTGCGTAAGTATTATTGACACAAATTAATATCAAACAATGGTTTCAAAGCCAACCACTACCCAAAGACAACGCAAGAAAAATTCCGAGATGAAGAAATTAGACCAAAACAAGGAGCGCCACGTCACCTTCTCCAAACGCAAACTAGGGCTTTTCAACAAAGTCACCGAACTTTCCATTCTATGCCAAGCAGAAACCGCTTTGATCCTTTCCTCTCAAGAAGGCAAGCTCTATGCTTGCGGCTACCCTTCCCCCGATGCCGTCATCCGCCGCTTCATGGCCAACGCCGCCTCTCCGGCGGCGCAACGCCGCGGCAAGAATAAGGAGCAGCAAGAAACGGTTGAAACCCTAAGGCTGGAATATGAGGCTACCATAAACAAGTTGAAAGAAGAGAAGGAGAACTTGCGTAAGATACAAGAAAGGGAAAAGGGTGGTTTGGATTTGGATTTTGCTCCTTGGTGGAATCTTGATATTAAGAAGATGGGTTTGGAGGATCTTGAGCATTTCATGGATTCGTTGGAGACTTTGAAGCTAAACCTTGTTGCTACAACGGAAGCTAAGAAGTTCAACTCCATGCCTGATAATATGATGATGCCACCTCAAATAATTGATCAAAGGCCAACAATGTTTTCAAACTCGTCACTCATCTTGAATAATAGTACTAATAGTAATGGGTTTTTCAATAATGGAGGACATCATCAAGCATGGAATTTGATGAATGGTTGTGGTAGCAGTAGCAGTAGTTGGAACCCAACAATGGTTCCTAAAACTGAGTTAGGCCATTATTATAATTAATTAGGCATAACTACTCAGACATCTTATTATTAGGTTTTCTTCTTGAACCTTTTTTGTTACAATATGGAGGTTTTCCAAACGGATCCAGATCTTCTGTCCCAAATCCTGTCTAACTGTTATGACATTTTTGTAATATTTAATGGAATGCGATTGGTTGGAGACAGGGTTGTGAACATGTTTTGGGACAGAGGATCATGATCTTTCCAAACTCCTCTGATCTCTACTAGCCTAATCTTAGTGGCTTACTATATCAGTGTTTCTTGTTCGTTATCAAAGTAGTGCAGTTTAATTAATTGAATTTTCTATTCATTTATGTTTTGTTCATGAAGATTTATGAAGGAATTTATTTAGTGGTACTCTTCTAGCGTCCATAGAAATAATTTGTTGCTGTGCAATAATTTGGAGGCACGAAAAAGTGATTGTAACGTTCTTGCTTGGGTTTTGGGTTTGAGTGACTTTTGTGTCTTTTTTTAGGACATGTAAGAATTGATTTTTGGTTTTCGTTTCTAGTTTTATTTTTTTATTGAACGATATTATTTTCTTGAAATCTTTATGAATTGTGACTGTAAGTGCAAAAGAGTTATTGCATTGTGTGGAAAAAAGAGTGTTTGTTAGGTAACAGGATTTACTAATCAACTAAACTCAGTCTTGTTTAATTTTTCTCGGACATCTTTTTGGCAGGGGTAAATGAACCTAGGAAATTTTATTGTGTAACAAGTTGCTTATTCTTAAGTTTGAGTCCTCTGGTCGTCTTTAATTTGAGTATATATACTACTGCGCCACCATAGTTATTCAATCTAATTACAAGAGTAATTTTTCAGTCAATAACAATGACAGATATTGATATTCGTATACTAATTGATTCTTAATTTTTAGGATATGATATTTTTTAGATTTTGAATTGCACAATTAATTTCATACTTACGATGCCATTCAGTGTTACTATCATGAATTCATGACAATGGAATTAATCTCTTCTTGTATTCATGAATGCTACTCTTAACAAATGTCATTTTTAGAAATCGAACTTTGACCTTTGACTTAAAATATATATAAATATCTAGTAAAGCTTTTGACCTCTACAATTTTTTTTTAATACTTCTTCTATTCTACTCGCTCCGGTCCCTAATATAAGCACCTTTTGACCAATTTCATTTCCTTTAAGAAAGTTAATTAGTGACATTGGAAATGTAAATATTTGATATTATTTTTAAAAGTAGTACCCATTATTATTGGGAATGTAAAAAGAGTTAAGTAAATAGGAGTGTTTGTGGAAAAAAAAAAGTAATTAATGTCATTGGAAATTGAAAAAGGACTTAAATTAAGGACAAAAAAAAGTCTTGAAAGATGACTTATATATAAGACCAGAAGGAGTATATTTTTTTAGTTTAAGGTTGATGTTATGAAGTACTCCGTATTGTATTTTAATTACTAAAATATCTTTATTTAATTCATTAAAGTAAGACAAAAAAAAAGTAGAATAGTTACTGCTTGGAAAGATGATAGGTATAATTAATAAATGAGAGTAAAACAATAAAATTTAAAACAAAAATAAATCCTAAAGTAAAAGATATGAAATTGATTCGGTAACAATTTGTTGACATATCTCTTCAAAATCATACTAAACCGCTATTAAGATCTTTTGAAATTATTACATGAAATATGGTTAAAAACATTTAGTACATTAGATATGAGGAACTTAATATTTATGACAATTGCTTCTGCAAACTTAAGGGGCTTTTTCATTGCAAGTAAAATGCCTTCTCGGTAATTAAAAAAAAAAAAAAGTTTTCTCGTTAGATTTTCGGTATTTCGTTCTTACATTATGGAGTCACTTAAAAGATAACAAATCGAGTAATTTTTTTTTTAAAAAAAACAAAAAAATATACTAAATTATTACTTTATATGGAATACTCTGTTGAAAAGAAAATATAAGTACTAAAAAAAACTAGCAATATTAAAATAAATGGTCTCAGACTCTCAGGCTTATCAAAAATAAATAAATAAATGGTCTCAGGAAAAAAAAATGCAGAACAACACTTGTGTCAGAGGCACCAAGAGTTCAAGATAAAAATATGCATCTGTAACATAGTATATCGATATCAGTGCAAGATTAACAATATCAGCATATCAGAACTACTGCCAATATGAGTTATGGTGTTTTCAATAAGATAACCTTCACTGGTCTGTAAAATTCAACGTTTTAATTCAATTTTATTAATATAATCTAATTTTAATGCTTTAATTTTAAGCAATTTGTAGTCAATTTCACATATGGTGCGGCGATTATATAATCACGTGTAACAATCCTCAACAAAATGTGAAATTAGAAAAAGAAATAAGGAAACTGTGATTCCCAAGTCTACCATCTGCCTAACTCAGAAAACATACACTAAATACAAAATCCATTTGAAACAGCAATAGGAAGTTAAAATACACCTAGTAACAGCAGAGCCAAGGACTTCCTATCCTATGTCTAAAATTCTAAACAAATAACAGTGGACAATTACATGAGCCAGGAGAAGACATTATGACTGCAATGTCATCATGGAAACTAAATCAGGCTCGTGACCATGAACTCGGAAGCGATATATACAAGTGTGAGGGCTTCCATGGTTTGATGTAAAGTCAAGCCTTACTGTGTCAATGAGACCAGAACCAGCAGAATTTAACACATCGAAAGTTTGAGCATTGCTCTTCTCAAGGTCATATGTAAATTCTCCTAGAAGATACATCTTTTCGGTATCAACAAGAGCATCAGTACTACGCCCCTGCAGCCAACCGGAGATTCTGCAATCTTTGGGAGCACTGGATCTGTCATATGCAACACTCTGTTTGAAAGAAAAATATCAATACTAAAAACTAGCAATATTAAAACAAATGGTCGCAAGAAAAAAAAAACGCAGCAAACAAATCATCCACCGTAGGCATCAATATAAAAAATATGCATGAACAAGAATTGTCCATCAAATATCAGATGAAATTCAGAAATTCTTCCTTTCCAAAATAAAGCAAAACAAATTTTCTCCCCTTTGGCTAACACAGAATACAACTATATATTACTAAGGATATCAATCGAGCTCTGGCAGAAGATTCCCAGAGTTTGACAGATAGCAAGAGATTTAACCAGGAATACTGCATCTATAAGATATCCAATATTTTTCATTTTCATGTAACAAATCAGTGCTAAATAATAGTATAAATAATTTAGAGCACAGAGATTCATATATGGCAGAATCAAAATCATATATGCACCATACATAAGCCAAAAATATTCTCAATCGATAAGGGCCATTCTATCTAAACAGATTTAATCATCCCAAGAACAGTTAAAAGTTTCCACTATTGGCTAATTGGCTGTATTCCATCCACTTTTGGTCCAATTAGTAATAAATCTTAAAACATAATGTGCAAAACAAGAGCAGATAATCAGAAATCAAACTCGTCATACAAAAAATAACTTATCCACTTCTTAAAATGACTATTGTGAATGGAAGGCAAAGAAAAGTAATTGAATCATAGACACACATATATATGTATAGAAATATAAGCATAAAGGAAATTATGAAATGGTAAGTTCAATAATATATGTTGGGAAATAAGAATGTCCCACAATGACCAAAACACGGTAAGTTGAACAACCCAAAGTGTCTGACATTGACTAAAACATGGTAAGTTGAACAACATATGTGAGTGTCCCACATTGACTAAAACATGGTAAGTTGAACAACATATGTGGCAAGAACCATACATCTATTGTCTTAAGATTTTGGGTTAACATGTGGTGTCAAGCACAAGTCTAATAATAAATAAATAACAAAAACAATTGTAGAAAATAGAGGAAACTAAATGAAGAAATGAGCTTCAAAGTTGGTTGAGCAGAAGCAAGGACAAATTTAACTCCTACCAAAACCAATGCCTTTTAGAAAAGGCCGAAAAAGAGAATTGTAACTTGCAAATAACTGATGGAGCAGTTTGCTGTGAAACGATTGCAGGAAACCCCAAGGCTCTAACTTGGTAACAATAGCAAGACAACAAACCTACCTACCAGTATAACAGTAATATCGGGATTGATTTAAAACTTTGGGGTGACAGAACAAAGTTTATAAATTAAATTTACTTTGGATCTATATTGGACATATTTTCGTTCCAATATCATCATGTCAGATAAGATACTCGAGGGGAAAATATCAACATTTGAAAATTATGTGAAAATTATATAATATTGATATATACAAGGCATGATATACCATGAAAATTATGTGAAAAATATGTGTATAATGTGCAGTTACAGCACTATACACGAAATTTGAACCATGCAGTTAAATTTAGACATCAAAACCTACATCAGGACAACTGAACTAAAAAATTAAAGGGATGTTTACACACTGATGGCATACTGAGAAATAACTTTAGAGAAAAATATGTAAGAGTGAAGCGTCAAGAAAGGTCTCAGATTCATAGAACATGAAATAGTAAAATATCATTAAAATACAACAAACATATCAAGATGACGACCAAGCCACCATTACATTGCACTTTCAAAGAAATATGAAAGATAGCATATCATGTACAGTGAACAATTACAGTACTACATAGAAAAATTGAAACACGCAGTTAAACTTAGACATCAGAGCCTACTTTAATCATAAATAATCACATCTAGAACCAAGTATGGGAACAAAAACTTGCATCTTCTACAAACTACAAAAATGAGACAACCAAAGGCCAAAACTATTAAACTACTTGCATCTAATTGCCACATGAGTATATTAGATAACATAAACTTAATTCACTACACATCATGCAAATCCATGAACAGAGCTGACCACAATCAGAAAGTAGGCATGTATATATAATAATAAAATACTAATAATAAATATAAATTTGGGAATGCATGAGCATTATAAAATCAACCTGCTAAGAACAAACATCTCAATTGCCCTAAATTTAGCAGAAACTCAGTAATAAAAAAAGAACACATCAAAGAATATACCTAAATTAGTAACTGATTGACATGCATATATCAATGTTTAGAATAAAGGCATTACCTTGGCAACATGTTCCAATGTGACAGCCTCCGGAACGATGGCAGTGCGCAACTTAATCTGAACAAAACCGCTGCTACCCTTCAGTGGAAAACACTGCCCTGGCTCACCAAAACTCGGTTTCAACATCTTCTCAGCATTTCGGTGGACACCGTTCGTGGCAGCCGACAAAAACCAGTTCCCCTTCCCAGCATCAAACGGCTCCGAATGCTTTACCACACTGGCTCCGCCGCTGGCAAGGGCATAGTCCACCCTCCCGAGCCCATCAGCAGCATACTTCTCAAGCTCCTTCTCAATCATCCCCCTCGCAATCTCTCTGACCTCGTCCAAATCCCCGCCCTTATACTCACTTCCCTTCGCATTCTTCAAACCCTCGAAAATCTTCTCAAACTCTTCCTTCGACAACCAATCCTCGGTCTTCAACTCATTCAAATACCTCTCCAATCCATCACTCCTGGCCTCCAATTTCTTCAACCCGGTTTCAAAAATCGCACCCTTCTCATCAATTTTCTCATTCAATTCCTTCCTCAACCCTCCAACCTCATCCTCAATCTTCTTATTCACAACCTCAACTTGCACCTGAACCATCTTCGTCGTCCTCTTCAGCAACCCCTCCACATCCGAAATTCGCCCTTCCATATCCGACAACCCAGCGTAACCCCCCGCGACACCATCACCGGAATTCATCGCAAGCCTCCGAACCAACTGCACCAAACCCACAATCAGAACAAGAGCACCGAAATTCTTACCGAAAATACTCAGCACCGTGACCCACAGCGGCTTCTCGGCCTTCGCATTGGGCTTCCGCGTCCTCCGTGTCGCCGTGCCTCCGTTCGAATTGGCACCTCCCGCCGCAACGCCGCCGCTTACAGCAGCCTTCTTCGCCGGAGCCAAGTCCTTGGCGGATCTCTCGAGCACAGCCTCGCCGCGGATCGAGTGGTGGCTGAGTTCTCGGGCGGAGGTGGTGGCAGCCCTGGCGTCGCCGGCGCCGGAAGTAGCAACGGCGGGGGAAGCGGCGGTGTCGACAGCGAGGAGTTCGATGTTGGTGGCGGTTTTCTTGTCGGTGGCGATGACGGGGCGGCGACGGGCGGCGGAGGGGTTCGCCGCGGTGATGGAGACTGTGGAAGCAGACATCGGAAGAAGAAGAGAAAGAAATGGTGGGAATATAGGAAACCCTAATGAATGTGTGATTGTGAAGAAAGAAAGAAAAGAGTCGGAGTGAGAAAAAAAAAATTAAAAAAAGGGTGAAAAATTTGAAGGAATGAGAGAAGAGACGAGAGATCTGAATAATGGAAATGATTTGAACGAAGAAGGACGCTTCGTTCAGTTTTTTATTTATTTTTTTTTATATTTTTAATTATTATTATTTGTGAAATAGTGATTGGGGAGAGAAATTTGAAGTGGGAGAGGGCGGAGCGACGCGACTGATTGGAGTGAATCTGGTTATTACGGATTGGGGCTGGGCTTGTTTGAACTGTTTCTTTGGGCTCACATAGCCTTCACGGGTCAATCTACCCCACGGGGTCAGCAAAGTAAGAAGATTAGTCCCCAACTTCGTTTTTAATCTTCAGCGCTCATTTTTTTATGTGGTTTCGTTGGAATTTTTTTTTGATACCTTCGACTCGAAAAGTGTATTTTTACGATTACTCTTTTATTAAAAAAATTCGTTTTAGAAATCGAAAAATGCATTTTTCGACTGATATCGCAAAATATTTTGACGGAACCCTATCAAAAAAAATGGGGGCTGAAGACTAAAAATGGGGTTTGGGGACTAACATTTGCAAAGGAAATGAGGTAAAAAATGAATTTCGATCTAGTTTTTTTATCCCCATTTAACACTTGATCCTCAAAAATTAATTTTTTCCTAAAATGCTTTTATTAATGTATTTTTTTTTTCTTTTTAACACTTCGTACGCTCAAGGTTATAGCATACAAGTTTTAAAATTACACATATGCTGACCCATTGAAGTATTAGTATTTTTTGTACATTATACTGCATATGTTAAAAATTACACATACGTTGAAAGGTCAGCGTACTGGACAAAATTATTGTTTTAAATTTTGTACACTAACTCTTAAATGCATGTGTTATTTTTTTAACATACGTTGGTGGTCAGCTTAACATACCAAAAATTACACCGGATATTATGCTGACTTCACCATTTACACTAGTATGTTAGTATTATCTCCGCTCATGTCACCTTATATCCACTAATATTGATATGTTAAAAACTGCCCTACTATGTTAGTATTATTTCCAAAAGACCATTTACAATATCATAATCCATAATTAGAGTAAGATGAAATGGAATAAAATGATTCATTTTCAATTGTTGATGGTAGCAATGACTTGAACAATTCAAGCCGATCTAAGAATTCAATATCCCAAAGACTTGCTTCCTTATTAGAATAATATTTCTGTGAACTGAACCATCTCTCAAACAAACTTGAATCCAATTATCGTCATTGACATTTCCGACTACCCGTAGCTTGTACGGCTTAGTAGGTGCTTTAGTCTACGATAAATATGTCTTACATCCTCCAATTTAAAGACATAGGAAAACAAGTGTCACATTTTACTGATTAGCAATTACATGTCAAAAGTATGGAAGACTCATCTATTTATCTTTAGAAACAACAACCCAACAGAGTTCACGTATAGTGATTTAAGGCGTGCACTATAGATATCACTCCCCAAGAGCTCAATGTATAGATTCTTGTTGTGTTTCATCTCCTGAATGAGGTCATTATGGACCAGCATATAGGAATCTTCGCTTCCATAATGATACAAACTAATAGATCGGAAACCACAATTTTCATCTCTCCTCACATTGACGATTGACACTATGATTTTGAAGGGAAATATGAAATTGTTCATTGTATGGCATCCCATCACCCATCTTGTTAGACATTTTCTTTTGAGATGCCTTTTTCTTAGATGTTTTCTCTTGAGATGCCTTTTTTCTGAAAAGCCTTCCCTTGAGATACCATTTTTTTTATCTGAGACTCTTTTTTCATCATACTCTCAACCCAACAAGTCACGCTTTGAAGATCTATCATGGTCTCGAGTTCAACCTTTTGTCTTTGCCTTCTTATTGGGAGGCAACAAGGATGTAGATTATGGTTCTACAACTTCATAGAGTTTATCCATAAGTATCTTCTTCCCTTCCATGTCACTAATCTGAAAAAGTTGCATCCATTTCTTCCACAAAGGTTTTTAGTCAAGATCAGTTTCTACGTCTTGTTTTTTCCCCTTATCCTAGAAGGAAAGAATTTTCTGGTGACCATCAACTGCTGACAATGGGATAACATCACTTATACGCCTATACTTATCAACTTCACAAGAACATGATAATCCATGAGTGATTTTAATTTTGCAATCACATGTAAAACCTAAAAAAAAATATTTTGGGACCCCTTAAATTCAGGTTCCTAAGCTTGCGCCCCTCAAACGACATATGTCCTGGGCCGATCCTATCCAGGCTCACTTTAATGATTAAAAATGTAGAAAGGGTTTAATCTTTTATCTGATTCAAGGGCTTTGATCTCCCTTCAACATATCTAATGGTTCAAAAATCAAGTCCATGTAATTTACATAGTTTAGCTTAGAAATTTCCTTTACACAAAGTCACAAACATGAAACACTAAACATTCACCGCCATTCCTTTAACTTGTTGCAAATATATATATTCAAAAAAGAAACACGACAAACTTTTGGAAATAAGGGAAAAACCATCAGATATTGAAGGAACAAGTATTGCCTAGTGAGTAAAGGGAGAGGGAGAAGGCATCTCATGGACCTGGAGAAGCATAATAAATAGCACCATTCCACTTCACTTGGATGATCAGTTTTCTCACTACTCCAACTGTGAACTGAGAAACAATTAGTTCTCTGATGATGGCAACACCAATGTGAGATTCACAAAGAAAGAGAAAAAACCATAACCACCCCCATAAGAGTCTACCAAGATCCTTCTATCATCAGTTCCACTATTCTAAACAGTGAAACACCACTAAAGAATTAGCTCTCCCTTCCTTTCTTTTATCTTGAGCAACACCAATAGAGAAAATTGAGAAAGAAGGTTACAATCATCAAAAGTCTCCTCACCACAACAGTAGCACAGCCTCACGCAAAGCACCCTCTCTTAGTACCAAGGACGCCCTCGTTCAACCATCACTTTGAAGGCGCGCTCTTGTCGAAGGCGCACCCTTCTCGAAGGCGACACCTGTTCAATTTCAAAGGCCAAGGACGCTCTCGATCGACCAAGCAGTCAACTGAAAGCGTTCCCTATCCAGTTTCAACCCAATCAATTAATTGAAGGCGCACCCCTTGTCAAAGGCGTCTCTTGTTCAGTTTCAACACAATCAGTTAACTGAAGGCGCACCCTTGTCGAAGGCTCACCCTGTTAAGTTTCAACCCAGTCAGTCAACTGAAAGCATCTCCTACTCAGTTTCAAAGGCCGAGACGCTTTCGACCAATCAGCACTCTGAAGGCTCCTCTTGTTTAATTTCAGTATTCAACCTCTCAAAGAATAGAGACACTCTCGCCCAATTAGTCAATCGAAGGCGCCCATGGCAGAATGAAAGCAACCAGAGCGGAAGATGAATGATCTTTATTCTTTAATATGTTTGGACTAATTCTGGTCACCTTCGTGCATGGGTGGCGCTTAGGCAAGGATGGCCCGCTTCGGGAACTCCGCAGAGTGATGTTGCTTATAACATGACCCCAATTAAATGATTTACATTAATTATAAATTTTTATTCATGACCCCAATTAATAAGTATAATTAATTATAAAGAAATTCATCATGTTTATACCTTTATGATTTGATGGAGTGTCAATATTTTCAACACTTAATATCTTTGCTTCCCAAATTGACCATATTATTGTAAGCATCCTTATAAAACTTCGCCAAATTCATTCTTGTAATTCCTTGTTGGTTTATACGATCACAAATGCCAGTTGAAAAATGCATGCTTGTCAACTGGTATTATTTCATTTTTGGCCCAAAAATGAAAAACATATGCTTGTCAACAGGTATTTGAGATCATATAAATCAACAAGGAATTACAAGAAATAGTGGAGTTTTATAAAGACGCATACAAGAATATGGTCATTTTGAGAAACAAAGATAATGCGCGCTAAGAAATTGACACTCTGTCAGAATCATATCGGTGTGAATATGATGAATTTCTTTATAATTAATGATACTTATTAAGTGGGGTCATGAATAAAACAAAGACAAAAATTTAAAATCATATAGCATTTCTTTCTTTTCCATTGGATTATTAATGTACTTAATTCATTAATAAACTAATTAAGTATATAGACAACTTATTTTCTTTATGTTTATTTTCAATATCTTTAATCTACTTGTTTGTTTACAACATGTTTAGATTCACCAACTAGAGATAATTTTTGTTGTACTTGATTATCAAAACTTACCAAACGATGTTGTTTTCTTTTCTGCACAAGTTTCCTATCAAATAATACATGATCTATTTAAAAGTGGCGAAGGTATGTTTCTAATTAGTGAGATTCCAATATTATCATTTAAACCTTAGTTATATATTCATCAAATTATAAATAAGGTTTTGATTTTTTACTATTATCTTTTTATATACTTGGCATGTTCATGGATCAATATGGACTCAATATGGTAAATCGTCTAAAAATTCAATTCATAATTCTAGACGATCAACCATAGCTCAAGAAGAGAAAATTGAAGCAATCCAATGCCTTGAAGATCGTTTCAAGTTTTAACTTAAATATTTACGCAATTAATAATGAAGAGTCCAAGTGAACATCAAATTGTCATTTGGAATTATTCAATGGAATTTTTGGGATAAGGTATTGAAGTTAAGATATAAAATGATCAACAGGTCAATGGCTTGCTACTATTATCCAATTCTCAATGCATTTTTCATCTTAAGCTATTTTGGAATGAGGATTTGAAATATCGGATGAATTTATGTTCTTAGTCCACATTGATTATGAACATGCCAAATATATATATATATATATAAAACAATAGTAAAAAAATCAAAACCATATTTTGCAAGTCTATGAATAAATAATTAAGGTTAAATAAAAAAAATTGAAGTCTCCCCGGTTACAAACATACATTCACCACTTTTAGATAGCTCATGTATGATTTGTCAAAAAAACTTTTATGATATTATATTGGATTCATATCAATCACAACATCATTTGGCAAGTTTTGATGATTTATTTTTTCCACAAGTTATCTGGTGCTGGTAAATCTAAACACGTATTAACAAGCAAGCAAGTAGATTACATATTCAGAATAAACATGAAGGAAATGAGTTACCTATGAATTTAATTAGGTTATTAATGAATTTTACGGTAATATTCAACGGGAAAAAGGAAATACTATGTATTTTTAAATCTCAGTATTTTCTATTTCCTTATCAACTAACAACTTTTATACATTCCAAGGGATATGATTTACACTCTTCTTATCCCACCGTCTTGACATTAGAGACATATAGTACACCGTATACACTTTTCCTTTAGTATTCCATATTAAGGGTACTCATAATTATGTTTTAGTCAATTTTGAGACAAAAAATCATTCAACCAAAACAAACAAAAAATAATAGTGTTTTGGGTAACTTAAAGTATCAAATACAATCTGAATTGAATAAAAAAAATACATACAGTTCGTGCTAGGTTTAGTTCGTTTTTTTATTTTCAAACATTCGAGTTTTACAATTGAAAATATAAATTTAATAGTATTAGTTGAAGTATTGATTTTTTTACTATTACAAATGACAAAAGAAATAAAAGACGGTGAGTTGTATTAGTATATAAAAGATTTATCAAATTAAATTAATAAAAAAATTATATTAAAGATAGACATTAGTATATAAAAGATTTATAGACATTAGTATATAGAAGATTTATCAAATTAAATTAATAAAAAATTATGTTAAGGATAGACATTACTAGTATATAAAAGATTTATCAATTAAATAAATAAAAAAATTATATTAAAGATGAACATTAGTATATAGAAGATTTATAGACATTATTAGTATATAGAAGATTTATCAAATTAAATTAATAAAAAAATTATATTAAAGATAGACATTACTAGTATATAAAAGATTTATCAAATTAAATTAATAAAAAAAATTATATTAAAAATAGACAGCAAAAATCACAACTTAAAAGTAATTATGAAGTTAAAAAGTAAAATTCATGGATAGAATTCGGTTAGATTTGGATCAATTCAAAATCATAATTGAATCTGAGATCTGATCCGATCAATTCCAACCAAAACAATCCATGAAATTTATTTTTCAGCGGTTTAGGATTTTGTTCAACTTGGTTTGTGATTTTACGTTTGTAACACCCCTAATTTTCGTCTCCCAAATAATAGGAAATTAATAATAAAAATTTTATTATTAATTTATAGAAATTTTCCAAGTTTATGTTTTGTATTTAATTAAGCCTTGAATATAAAAATAAGTTGAAATATTTTTATATGGCAAATAAATGCAAAATATAAGAATATTGCATTTTGGTCCCTGAATGAGGACTTAAAGGTAATATTGAAAAGGTTCTTGGAGGGAAAGATTTAAAAATATTAATTTTTAAATTTTGAACTAATCTAACCGGTTAGTAATGCCCTGTAACCGGTTAGACGATGAACCCAGAAACTGGGTTAGTGGATTTTGATGAGTAATCTCTTGATTAACCACGAAATCGCCACGATTACAGCCTAAATCTAGTGGAAAACCACGCGTCAAAGTGCATGTAACCCTTGTTGGCCTATAAATAGCCGAATTTTGAGGATTGAGGGGTTGATTCAACTGGTTTTATGCTGAAAGATTGAATTAGGGTTTCTGTTTCGTCCAGAGGAATTCTTCCTTGTCTTTGAGAGTGAGACTGAGAGCCATACACCATTGCAAAGCTTACATCTTGAGCTTTGTAAAGACACCAAATTTGAGAGTTGAGGTTGAGTGTGGAAGGAGAACGAAGCTTGTTAAGTTCAGCTCCAATTCTGCAAAACCTGGGAGACTGAGTTCTGGAGCTTGCTTTGGAGTTCAATTTAGGTAAGAACATAGACCCTTTTGGTTCCAAATCTGTTCCTATTCCTAGTGCATGTTACCTAGAGCAACTTCTAACTACTTTCCCCAATTTCTTTGACCAATTCCTATGTCATATGTGGTGGTTTTTGGACCCTGTTGCTGAAATCGTGTGTGAAGGGCAGAACCTAAGTTTGGTAGGGAATCTGTGGATTTTGCTTCAATTTCAGTGTCAATCTTCATCAAAATCGACTTAGAGGTATGGGAGAAGTCTACCTTATACTAGATTTAGACTAAAAATCAAGTATTTAGGATTTGAGTTAACAAAACTCAAAAAGGGCATTATGTGTGAAAAAGCACAAAGGCTTGGAGGCCAAATTTTAGTTCAATGTTGCTTTGAGCAACTTTGTGTTGATGCATGCAATGGATGATGATACTGGAATTTGCATTTGAATGCTTATTTTAAGTTTTGTTGTGTTGAATTGTGGTTATATTGATTTTTATGCAATTTGATGCAAGAAGCTTAATGCATGCACATTGAATCTGTTTCTGTGATGAAATATATTTGTTTAAGGTATATGAACCCTGGTAAATGATGAAATTTGGTTAGATTTGAGAAATGGAAAGAATGATATGTCAAAACTCTTGTTTTAATGGACTGACTGCATAATCTAACCGGTTAGTCGATATTTGTAACCGGTTAGACACTGCAAAATTTCAAAAGAAAATCAGTTTATAAAATAGTCCTGAAGTTTCACTAGTTTTACTCAAATCTATACTTTAATTTCATTGGAAATAATCTGAAAAGGAGTTGATAACACTGGCTTGGTTCAGATTTAAGGGTGAGGGTTATTACCTTAATTTAAAGAGATAATTTCAAGAGAAAATTATGCTCTTTTGGAAACAAAATGTGATTTGGACTTTTGAATGATGAAAACAGTGGTTTTTGAGGTGTAAAACAATGTTAAACCTGTTTATGGATTGGGTAGAGAATTCAAGAAAAAGGGTTTTCTGAATTACAATGGTAAACAGTTCAGGTCTGTAATTCTAACCGGTTAGCCTGAAACTGTAACCGGTTAGTACCTGAATCTGAAAAATAAAAAGTTAGGTTTTTAAATACCATTGGTTATGTTTTTCCCAATCTAAGTTTAAGGGCATGTTTTGAGATAATTCAAAGGAGAATTTTATGCCAAAAATTATGCCTCAAATAAATCATTCAAAAGGAGAAATTGGAACAATTTCCAAATCTTATTAATTAATGCAAAGATAAAACCAACCCTCATATTTGTGCATCCATATAGACTGGAAGTTTGGTTGGTAGGAACGTTTATCATATTCTGGGAATATGAGGAGGGTACTCTGGGAGTACCAAATTATAACCTACTTGATGACACATTATAGATATGTGGCCAGTGTCCGGGACTTGGTTTTTCTTATTCGTTCTGGGAACGTATGCGTTCTGGGAACGTGGTGCACACTCCAGGAGTGATGCTTATTATCCAAGTATGGTTCGGCATTATGTTCTGGGAACAAATGTCGGTGTTCCGGGAACACAAGGGTGTATTGGATGGACGTCCAAGGTGGACTTTAGAGGCCTCAGTTGTGGATAGAGTATCATACATCATGCCACTTGCATTATAAGAGATATAATGTTGAAAAATTGGTATGCTCATATGTATTTGCATTATTATCTGTCCATGATATACTTGTGTTTGTAATTTAGTCTTTATCAATTATGTATATGTGTATACTTACTCCCTGTGCCCTGTTTAGGTGATGGCCAGATACCTAGCTTGCATCGAGATACGCCCTATCCCTAGTGGCATATGGACGTATGAGGAGCACCGTGCCACCTTTGAGGGTGAGGTGGAGATCACTCTCTACCACCCCAACCCTCTGGTGCGAGTGCGACCTCGTCGATTTAGGATCCCATTAGTCTATACTATGCATGTTCCACCCTTTTATACATATAGAGGACCACCCCCGGCTCGACCTATGCGTCGTTTTCATAGTTTTCGTTTCAGAGCTGCCACTCGTTCTCATCCTTCTTCCCATAGAGTTGTCACTGAGGAGACTCTTTCTCCTAGTCCGACTGACTTTGATAGGACTGCCTCTGCAGATCCTAGACCCAGTGGTGGGGTCTCTACACAGTCGGGCGAGGTCGAGGAGGATCCTGTGGAGGATGAGAGCGAGGAGGAGGTGCATGTTGAGCCGACTGTTTCAGCTAGAGGTGGACCCGCTGGTTCATAGGAGCTTGCATAGCGTAGATGTTTTGGATCCTAGATCCTAGGGATAGAGCTGTGGAGGATCTGAGGAGCTGCTGAGGACACGGATGACCTGCTCTGGGACTTCTACTTTTGGATTTTGTTATATATTGTATATATTTGAGAGGTCTTAGAGTGAGGTTTTATTTTATGCAGCTTGTCTGTATTTGTTTCACCAAACTTGCTATCTCGACTTTTTACCACTTGCTACTGACTGTACTGATGGGGTTTTATGTTATGACATATATAGATATATATGATGTTTTCTTTACCTCAGCAGTGCCCCATAAGTATTATTTTTACTTCCGCGAACTCTGATTTCTATTTCAAAAGGATTCGACAATAAGGTTATATTTTATATATTCAAATCCAACTCGAGAGACCAAGGATATGTTTTAATAAGAACTACGAATAATGTTTTCTAGAATTACAGAAATGTTCTCTCGAAAACCTTTTCGAACTTAAGACATTATCAAGCCGAATTCATATGAGGGTTTATGATCAAGCAAGTATTAATTTAAAAAGGAAAAATTTTCTAGTCCTAATTTTGATAGCAAGTATTTCACTCTTTTAGAAATATTATTTATTTTCAAGATATAAAAGAGAGCGTCACAACGTTGATCAATTTTGATATAAACAACCTTATTACAAAATCCAGGGGTAGTAAAAAGAAAAGGCAACCATAAATGAGAAAGAGAGTGGGACAAATAGACAAAAAATAAAAAAATGTGTATCAATCATGCATTTGAAAATGAAATGAGAGGCTTCTTTGAGAAGCTTTCAAGGTTAAAAAGCAATCAAGTCTTCAAAAGAAAATAAACATACACAATTATAAAAATGCATTTAATGGAGTATTAAGGCCAGCTCAGGGCAGGGGCAATAGAGCCACCCGCTCTGGGCCCAAAAATTTTAGGGGTCCATATATGTATTTTTATGAAGCATAATATTATCATATACATATATTAATATATTTTTTTTTAATGAGAAAAAGTTAATTTTTTTTTATGAGCAAAAGTTCAGGTGAGTTGGGCTCCGGGAGCTCACTAGGTCAGAGCATGCCTCCAGGCTCAAAGAGCACTTACAAAGGTACTTACAGATTACCCACCAAAATTGTCCTCACATCTGTAGGATTCGAACCTGGGACCTCTCACAACCTTGGACTCAACTCTTACCAACTTAGCCAACGGTTGTTGGCATATATTAATAGTTATAAATAGTGTAATTTGTCATTTTTTAGTGGCTTTCAGATAGCAAGTTAAATATATTTTGGGTATGAGGTTATGAGATCAATTCTCTTCTCCTTCAATTTCGGGTTATTTAACATATTATAACTTAGTTTCTCTAAATTTTTTTGTTTGGTTATTATTTTGTATCATAAGTATAATTCATTTTTTTAAAGGTTTTTCTTTGAAAAATTTGGGTAAAATAAGGAAATTTATTAATATTGTTAGTGTAATTGTAAATGAATATTTGGTTTTTTTTTTCAAAATCCATAATTGGTATAAACCTTATAAATAATACCCAAAAAAGAGGTTCACAAATTGTTTTCAATAGCTAGTTTGGGCTTTCTTTTTATATATTTTTAAGTTCAAATTGTTTTCTTTACCACCACTAAATAGTAGTTCTTCCGGTCCTTTATATAAGATCCTTTTGAGATTTTTTTCTTATTTATAATATTTTATTTCAATTTTCATTGGTAATTATTTTCTGCTTTTTGCGAACATTCTATTTATTCAACACTTTTTAGAATCTCAATAATAATTACAGGGATAGTTTTAAAAAAACATATCAAATGTTAACATTTCCAATAAAAATAATAAACTAATCAACTTTTTTTTATATACTTAATTTCTTTTTATTGATTCATTAGTTGAACTAATGATTAATAATTCTAATCGTTTCATATATACATTGGATGTGATTATTGTTGTTTTCGAATTGGACATAAATATATTACTCTTTTAATTAATATGAGAAAAATTTTTGACACCCTATTATGAATTTATGCCACCCCACCAATGGATCATGACCTAACTCACGACCAATTTTTTACGATCATGAGAATGATCACAATCGTGTAAATAATTTTTTTCGTATCCAAACTTATGATCAGAAGGAAGTGATTAGCATTGGCAATTTGGGCGGGCGGGCGGGCATGGGCGCATGCCCGCCAATGCCAGCAATTTTTCATTAAAATTTCGTGGACGAAAAATTGAGGCCCTGCCCGGGCGGCCCGCTTTAATTAAAAATTTTAAAAATTAAAAAAAACCCATAAAGAGGCCAAAAATTGAAAAATGCTAACGGTACGTAACTAACGTAAGATTGTAAATTACTCAAAATACTCGAAAAACACATAAAAACAATCAATCAAAGGCTGAAAGCAAAAAAATCGGTCAAACAGTTAAATAAAAATTGAGCAATCAATTAAAATTTGTACTGGATCAGAATAACAATCAATTTTTTTTTAAAAGTAATCAGTACTTAGAAATTAGGAAACATATGACATATGTTTTTTTTATTTTTAAATTAATGGGCGACTCGTGGGCGGCCCGCCGCCCGCCCGACAATGCCCACTAAAAAATTGGGCAGAGCGGGCGGACATTTTTTTTGTTGGGCTTAAAATCAATGCCCTGCCCGCAAAAAGGGCAGGCGAGCCCCATGGGCATCCGCCCTAATTGCCAATGCTAGTCGTGATTATATATTCATATTGATCTGTCTGTGTGCAAAGACCATTGGATGGTAGATCAATGTTTCTTTGTTATTAGGAGTGCAATATTTGTTAAATTAATTTTATTAGTTTCTAACGTCTTTGTTAAAATGGATATAGCACAAAGCCACAAACCATTAAAATTATAATTACCCTGATTTTACTGCTTTCTAACTTCTAAGAGCTCAATATTTGTTTAAGTGAATATAGCTCAAACCAGTAAAATTTTGTCTACTCAATTTTGATAGAAGTGGTTCTTTATTTATCAAATTGATGACAATTCAAACCAAGAAGAAAATTGAAAATATCTTGTTGTATTGTTTAGATTGAAGTGAAAAGCAGATTGGTTATTTACTACATGTAGTGTACATCTATTTTATGTGGTGCATGTTTAGCATGTTTAGCTCTGCAATGAATTAATCCAGAATCAATTCTGGAATGCCAATACTACTGACAGTTATTTCTGCTCCGATGTGATTTTAGGGTCAGAATTGATTTGATGACTCGTAACCAAACATGCTCTTGGTATAACCAAGACATCCAAAACGCGTAACCTACGGCAACAAAACCAATCAGTAGTTAACAATTTGAAGCATGTTTTTTTTTTTCTTATCCTTATTCAATTGTGTCCTTGTTTAGAAGCTCATTAGTCATGCATTCTCACCATCTCACGTTAGAAAGAGAATATTAAGGTTTACATTAGAAAGAGAATATTAAGAAAAATAATAACAATTTTTTTTTAACGCACAGGCACAATTGTCGAAGCAATTGAAAGAGAAAGAAAGTTCAAATTTCTGATAGAATAGAGAGTGATCTTTACATGATATCCAGCATCAACGTTGGTAAGTAAATCTTCAGGCAAAGGAATCTTCATTGGTCTAAATTGAGTGAATGTATGAGGTTATCATACTGGCTTAGGCCTTTCCCTTTTCCACAAGTTGACAAGAGCAAGAGTAGGATAGGGAAGGTCTGAATATAGTTAGATAATTCTCTCATTTACCTCACATATTGCATACCGAATTTACGGTCATGTATTGGATTTGTTTCACAAAAAGTCTTATAAAAATACTTAAAAAATGAAGAATCCAAAAACAATTACATATTTGTAGTTCCGTACTAATTCTCGTACCTCGTATTATGTGACTATGAACATTATAACTTGCTTGTATCAGTATATTAAAATGAGTGGAAATCTAAAAAAAAAAGCAAGATCTATCGATTTTGTTTCTGGTAATGCTTGTCCATGAAAGTCATTGGCTAAAATGGTGCTGCTCCAAACAAAGTGCAGCAGAGTGTGTGCCAAGTGAAAGCAATCCCATAGTCCCACATGGGTGAAGCTAAGAAGCAGCAAGGGGAGGCAAAATATAAAAAACAACATCTGTTATTGACTATAGCATACCTTTCTCGGCTTTTTGACTAAGATCAAGTGTAGTATATGTTCTTATCAGTTTAATATCTGATATGTGGGTCATCGGCTTACATGATATTAAATTATTTTTTTGAAGGGGAGGGATTACCGCAATTGCTCGCTATTGGGTCTCTCAAGTGTTGCCTATGTTTTGCACTATTGCATGGGCTGGCACACCCCACAATTCTAGTTTTGAACGTTTTTTACATTGACATTGTCTGAAATTCTTTCTGTTCCTGTGCTAATAATGTGTTGCATTATTTTACTGATTGATAATTATATGTTCCCAATTACTGAGGTATGCTGCTAGGGTTGTTTTTATGTGACTATAAACATTATATGTCCCTAATGTGTTTTGTTTTTATGCTTCATTGTCACCATAATTCACTCAACAGCAACATTATCCTAAGGTTGTGTTCTTTTGTTTAATAGTATTTTTCACTTACCTTACTACAACAGTCATTTTTAAATTAAATGATACACATGAATTTTTTAACAGAAGTATATAATTTGGTCAAGAGGGATTTGTGTGCTTGTTGTCTGGCAAATAAGTAAAATGGAAAGTTCATCCTCAAACTAGCTAACGGGTCCTTCTCATCTGCTGTTGGATAAAAGATCAAGTAGATGTTTATCAATCAGGGTAATAGTTGGAACTTTTGCATGTGCAGGATGGAATTTGATTTATGCTTTTTCAACTTTTCCACCCTTTTAATTTGCTTTTGTCCCTTCAAAAAAAAAAAGAAAATTGCTTTTGACAATGATTGGTTATAATAGTCCTTGATCCAGTTAAATGCAATGTAGCACAACCGTGAGAACATTTGCTCATCATAGGCAAACTATAAGAATTAAGAAGCTATGATCTTGTTGGAATAAGCTTAATTTTTTAACTTTGAAGAAGAGCTACTATAAGAATTTATGTTGAAACTGAGTCAGTTTCATAATGAAATGGATAGTAATCTACTCCCGCTGTCATGCTAAACTGATATAATCTTTTTCAAATTCACCATCAAGAACTTTAATTTGAATCTGATTACCCAAACATATTAGCTTACAATCAAAACATCTTCATATAATCTTTGATACAATTTTTCTAATCAAGTAATCTGAACCAAAACACACTAATTATGTTGACAGACAGAATGGTATTTGATGAGAAACATGAAGCTGTTGTTAATACAGCTTTTACGTTGTGAAATAAAAGGTGATGGTCTAGACTCTAGATCCAGAGTGGCCTTGGAAGTGCTTGCCGAGGCTCTGATAATATTTTGTCCGATCCATATCGGTTGCTTGTATTTCGCTGCTGCTTAGTGAAGCCATTCACCTCAGCTTTGATAACTATATGCCACTCATGTGGGTGTCAATTAAAGCAGCAACATTTTTGCAAGGCCAAAATGCTGTCATTCTGCTTCTAACTTCCTCCATGGCCTCCCAAATCAAATGCTCCGAGTCCTATGACCTACGACCGCTTAATTTGTCTCCATGTAAGTCTTTCTTTGTGACAATTATTCTGTCCCAAAATAACTAGTTAAACAAAGTCAACACAAACATCAATAGAATGCTGTTCCAACAATTCTACTCCAGCACCTCCACTCTCAACCTATAGCATTTTCATACCTTCGAGATTTGATGACAATTCAATATTAAAGTATCATGCTTTCATGAGAAAATAAGGAACATGTAGCAGCAGCACCTAACAAATAAACTTCGGAAAGCCAAAAAAAGTGATGGTCCAAGCAACTAGGCTCACCAAGCACTATGGACTAAGAGTGCAGCAGCCTGTGATCCCTCCACTGTTGGGAGCCGGAGGTGGTCGCTGCTCTGTGAAACCAGCCTCGCGCGGTGCCCTCCAGTCTAGGAGCTATGAGGCCTATGCTTTCGCATAAGCCCCATGACTCAACTCTCAACTTGGAGTGGGCAGGCCAACCAAATAGCACCCATCAATCCCACCAAGCAAGCTAAAGAGCTGTCCCATCACCTTGATGCCCCCACTTGGGTTACAAGCTGGTGTTACCCAACTCAGCCATCGGACAAGTCTGCCAGAAACTTTATAAAGACCAAGTTGTTATGTATTCTGGCCAATGTGGGACTTGAAAATGTAAATTGGAATAACAAGCTACATTATTTCCCCTTTGTCTTTCTGGAAGAAGCAAGGGATAACTTAATTCATTTTGGGAAGGCAATGACTATAATTTGCATTTTTTGTTTTGATATGATAATGGTAATTTTTTTTTGTTTTCCTGTATCGGAATGAAAACCACGCAAAGAGCAATAGGGCCTGGTATGGAGGTTCAATTCAACTAATTATGTTCTACACAGATTCTGACTACCATAGTTTAACGAAAATACTGTATGTATGCTATCGAAATTTGCTATGGTGATCATTCCTCTGTTGTTTTTCTTATACGACAGCTTTTGTTTAAATGTATAAACTATAAAACGACTAGCTTCCTTGTTAACGGATAGACATGGAAAATTTATCCAACACGGTTCTGTCCTAATCACGGGGAAAGCCATGTTGACAAATTCATGTCATAGTGATTGATTGATAGTGGTTCTCTAAATTGAAGTCAAACTTCTATATGTGCAAAGGTGGCAATTGAGTCTGCTTTTCAAGTTTTCCACCCTTTTTACTTTGTGTTAGACAGTGATAACTGATAAGTGACTGGCCATACTAATCCTTTAGTCCACTTGAATGTACTGTATGGAGCATGATGTGAAAACATTTTCTCATCAATGCAAAACTGTAAGAGTTCATGACCTTGCCGGAATGTATGCTTAATTTTTAACTTTGAAGATGAGCTACAAGTTATCTACGACTTCTTAAGGAATGTATGCTAAAAGTGAGTTTCATAATGAAATGGATAGTAATCTACTCCTGCTATCAATGCCCAACTGAGTAAGGACTGTCCAGTTTAAATGTTTTTCGTATCATTCCAATCATTATTTTAATTGCTTTCTATTTTGTTCACGGTATGCCGTGTGCACTTGTTAGTTTTGATGATTGATAGAATCTAGTTGACATTAAAGGACATACTATACTTAAATAGTCCTGCATCTATCTCAGATATATGCTGCAACAGGCAATTCATAATTTAAACTCTAGCAGTGTTATAATTTGAAGTTTTTACAGCATATAAAAAAGAAGTGTTATCTATAAGAAATCATGAATAAGCTTAATTTTGAATTTAAAGAAGAGCTATTAGTTAACCTTGACCACGTAAAGAATGTATGTTAAAATCATTAAATGGATAGTATTCTGCTCCTGCTGTCATTGCTCAACTGAGCATGGTTTTTCCTCTAAAGAAAATAATTATAACTTTATGTAATAAATGATTATATCAAAGTCATCAGCTTCCACCCACCAAAGATGTTAGCTTCACAAACTCTGATCCTGTGGAAACCATCATTTAGAAGCTCAGCTAACCAAATATTAAACAACAATGCTGGGAGCTTGTTCCATCAACTTAATGCCCTCACTGACTTGGGTCACAAGCTAGTGTAACCTTGCTCAGAAACCTTGAGTTTTGGCCAAGGTGTTTCATCACTTCACCAATGTTCGACTTGTAAAAAATAAAGGCCACCAACCTTGGACTAGGCTATAACAGTACTTGTGTTTGTTTTTATGCTTTATTGTCACCATAATTCACTCAACGGCAACATTATCCTAAGGTTGTGTCCTTTTGTGTAAATAGTATTTTTCACTTACCTTATTACTCTGTCATTTTTAAATTAAATGATACACAAGAATTTTTTCACAGAAGTTTATAATTTGGTCAAGAGGGATTTGTGTGCTTGTTGTCTGGCAAATAAGTAAAATGAAAACAGTTCACCCTCAAACAAGCAACCAGGTTCTTCTCATCTGCTGTTGGATAAAAGATGAAGTAGATGCATATCAATCAGGGTAACAGTTGGAACTTTTTGCATGTGCAGGATGGAATTTGATTTATGCTTTTTCAACTTTTCCAACCTTTTAATTTGCTTTTGACAATGATTGGTTATAATAGTCCTTGATCCAGTTAAATGCAATGTAGGACAACCGTGAGAACATTTGCTCAACTTAGGCAAACTATAAGAATTAAGAAGCCATGATCTTGTTGGAATAAGCTTAATTTTTTAACTTTGAAGAAGAGCTACTATAAGAATTTATGTTGAAACTGAGTCAGTTTCATAATGAAATGGATAGTAATCAACTCCCACTGTCATGCTAAACTGATATAATCTTTTTCAAATTCACCATCAAGAACTCTGATTACTAAAACATATTCGCTGTTGCTTAGTGAAGCCATTCACTTCAGCTTTGATAACTATATGCCACTCATGTGGGTGTCAATTAAAGCAGCAACATTTTTGCAAGGCCAAAATGCTGTCATTCTGCATCTTACATCCTCCATGGCCTCCCAAGTCAAATGCTCCGAGTCCTACGACCTACGACAGCTTAATTTGTCTCCATGTAAGTCTTTCTTTGTGACAATTATTCTGTCCCAAAATAACTAGTTAAACAAAGTGTTCCAACAACTCTACTCCAGCACCTCCACTCTCAACCTATAGCATTTTCATACCTTCGAGATTTGATGACAATTCAATATTAAAGTATCATGCTTCCATGAGAACATAAGGTGATGGTCCAAGCATGAGGCCGATGCCTTTGCACAAGTCCCATGAGTCAACTCTCAACTTGGAGTGGGCAGGCCAACCGAATTGCACCCATCAATCCCACCAAGAAAGCCAAAGAGCTATCCCATCACCTTGATGCCCCCACTTGAGTTACAAGCTGGTGTTACCCAACTCAGCGATCTGACATGCCTGCCAGAAGCTTTATAAAGACCAAGTTGTTATGTATTCTGGAAAATGTGGGACATGAAAATGCAAATTGGAATAACAAGCTACATTTATATTTCCCCTATGTCTTTCTGGAAGAATCAAGGGATTACTTAATTCATTTTGGAAGGGCAATGACTATAAATTTGCACTTTTGGTTTTGATATGATAATGGTAAATTTTTTTTGTCTTCCTCATCGGAATGAAAATCACGCAAAGAGCAATAGGGTCTGGTATTGAGGTTCAATTCAACTAATTACGTTCTACACAGATTCTGACTACCATAGTTTAACGAATATACTGTATGCATGCTATTGAAATTTGCTATGGTGATCATTCCTCTGTTATTTTTCTTATAGGAAAGCTTTTGTTTAAATGTATATAAGGAATAGCTTCCTTGTTAATGGAAGATTTATCCAACACGGTTCTGTCCTAATCACGGGGAAAGCCATGTTGACAAATTCATGTCATATTGATATATTGATTGGTAGTGGTTCTCTAAATTGAGGTCAAACTTCTATACGTGCAAAGGTTGCAATGTGGCGATTGAGTCCGCTTTTCAAGTTTTCCACCCTTTTTACTTTGCCTTAGACAATGATAACTGATAAGTGATTGACCATACTAATCCTTTAGTCCACTTGAATGTACTGTATGTAGCATGACGTGAGAACATTTTCTCATCAATGCAAAACTACAAAAGAGTTCATGACCTTGCTGAAATGTATGCTTAATTTTTAACTTTGAAGACGAGCTACAAGTTATCTATGACTTCCTAAGGAATGTATGCAAAAAGTGAGTTTCATAATGTAATGGATAGTAATCTACTCCTGCTATCAATGCTCAACTGAGTAAGGACAATCAAGTGAAAGCTGTCTCATTGTCCCATGTGTCGCCCATGTGTTGCACTATTGCATGGGCTTGGCACACCCTACAGCTCCGGTTCAAATGTTTTTCATATCATTCCAATCATTATTTTAATTCCTTTCTCTTTTGTTCACAGTATGCACTTGTTAGTTTTGCTGATTGATTGAATCTAGTAGACATTAAAGGACATACTATACTTAAATAGTCTTGCATCTATCTCAGAGATATGCTGCAGCAGGCAATTCATAATTTAAACTCTAGCAGTGTTATAATTTGAAGTTTTTACAGCATATAACAAAGAAGTGTTATCTATAAGTAACCATGAATAAGCTTAATTTTGAATTTAAAGAAGAGCTACTAGTTAACCGTGACCACCTAAAGAATGCATGTTAAAATTATGGCTAAATTACTCATTTGGTCCCTTACCTTATTTTTCAATTTCAAATTGGTCCCTTACCTTTTTTTGGTTTCATATTGGTTCCTTATGTTTCTTTTCGCTGTCAATTTGGTCCCAAAATCACTGTTCATCCTATGTGGACCAATATGTTATGGACAGGTGTCACTTTCTCTCTCCACGTGGACCAATATAATATTGACACGTAGGATGAAAAGTGATTTTGGGACCAAATTGACAGCAAAAAGAAACATAAGGGACCAATATGAAACCAAAAAAAGGTAAGGGACCAATTTGAAATTGAAAAATAAGGTAAGGGACCAAATGAGTAATTTAGCCTAAAATTATTAAATGGATAGAATTATGATCTTGTTGTCATTGCTCAACCTAGCAAGGTTTTTCCTCTAAAGAAAAGAAATATAATTTATGTGATAAATGATTATATCAAAGTCATCAGCTTCCACCCACCAAAGATGTCAGCTTCACAAACTCTGGTCCTGTGGAAACCATCATTTAGAAGCTCAGCTAACCAAATCCTAAACAACAATGCTGGGAGCTTGTTCCATCAACTTATTAATGCCCTCACTCACTTGGGTCACAAGCTAGTGTAACCTTGCTCAGAAACCTTGAGTTTTGCCCAAGGTGTTTCATCACTTCACCAATGTTTCGACTTGTAAAAAATAAAGGCCACCAACCTTGGACTAGGCTGATTTATATGCATCTTTTTTTATTGTTTAAAGATAGAAACAAAGGATAATTCAATCAATTGGGGAGGAAATGGTTCGTAAAAAGACATCAACTGTTTTAACAAGTACTATTTTATAACTTTGAACTTTTGGATTCTTTTCTGTTTTTAATATAAAGTTTAGATAGACTAAGGCAAGGATATGTGGTTTCAATAGCACTTACAGATGTGCTTTTAGTGGCTAATGAAGAGCTTAATAATGGTCACCGGAGGTGGCAATCAAACAGAGAAATGGCTATTCAACTGGTTAATATAACCTTTGTAATAGAAATAAAATGCTGTCATTCTGCTCCTTAATTCCTCCAAGGCTCCAAGCCTCCCCCATGAAATGCTTGAGTCCTACTGATACCGCTTAATTAGTTTCCATCAAAGCCTTTCTTTATGACAATATAATGTGACAATTCTAGGCTGGTAAGATTTGCTTGAATGAGAATAATATAATGTGACAATTTAATATCAGACTTCATCATGTAACAAAAATGTTATTGAATTATTTCAAGAAAAGTGATACCGCTTAATTAGTTTCCATCAAAGCCTTTCTTTATGACAATATAATGTGACAATTCTAGGCTGGTAAGATTTGCTTGAATGAGAATAATATAATGTGACAATTTAATATCAGACTTCATCATGTAACAAAAATGTTATTGAATTATTTCAAGAAAAGTGATGGACCAATATAATATTGACACGTAGGATGAAAAGTGATTTTGGGACCAAATTGACAGCAAAAAGAAACATAAGGGACCAATATGAAACCAAAAAAAGGTAAGGGACCAATTTGAAATTGAAAAATAAGGTAAGGGACCAAATGAGTAATTTAGCCTAAAATTATTAAATGGATAGAATTATGATCTTGTTGTCATTGCTCAACCTAGCAAGGTTTTTCCTCTAAAGAAAAGAAATATAATTTATGTGATAAATGATTATATCAAAGTCATCAGCTTCCACCCACCAAAGATGTCAGCTTCACAAACTCTGGTCCTGTGGAAACCATCATTTAGAAGCTCAGCTAACCAAATCCTAAACAACAATGCTGGGAGCTTGTTCCATCAACTTATTAATGCCCTCACTCACTTGGGTCACAAGCTAGTGTAACCTTGCTCAGAAACCTTGAGTTTTGCCCAAGGTGTTTCATCACTTCACCAATGTTTCGACTTGTAAAAAATAAAGGCCACCAACCTTGGACTAGGCTGATTTATATGCATCTTTTTTTATTGTTTAAAGATAGAAACAAAGGATAATTCAATCAATTGGGGAGGAAATGGTTCGTAAAAAGACATCAACTGTTTTAACAAGTACTATTTTATAACTTTGAACTTTTGGATTCTTTTCTGTTTTTAATATAAAGTTTAGATAGACTAAGGCAAGGATATGTGGTTTCAATAGCACTTACAGATGTGCTTTTAGTGGCTAATGAAGAGCTTAATAATGGTCACCGGAGGTGGCAATCAAACAGAGAAATGGCTATTCAACTGGTTAATATAACCTTTGTAATAGAAATAAAATGCTGTCATTCTGCTCCTTAATTCCTCCAAGGCTCCAAGCCTCCCCCATGAAATGCTTGAGTCCTACTGATACCGCTTAATTAGTTTCCATCAAAGCCTTTCTTTATGACAATATAATGTGACAATTCTAGGCTGGTAAGATTTGCTTGAATGAGAATAATATAATGTGACAATTTAATATCAGACTTCATCATGTAACAAAAATGTTATTGAATTATTTCAAGAAAAGTGATACCGCTTAATTAGTTTCCATCAAAGCCTTTCTTTATGACAATATAATGTGACAATTCTAGGCTGGTAAGATTTGCTTGAATGAGAATAATATAATGTGACAATTTAATATCAGACTTCATCATGTAACAAAAATGTTATTGAATTATTTCAAGAAAAGTGATGGACCAATATAATATTGACACGTAGGATGAAAAGTGATTTTGGGACCAAATTGACAGCAAAAAGAAACATAAGGGACCAATATGAAACCAAAAAAAGGTAAGGGACCAATTTGAAATTGAAAAATAAGGTAAGGGACCAAATGAGTAATTTAGCCTAAAATTATTAAATGGATAGAATTATGATCTTGTTGTCATTGCTCAACCTAGCAAGGTTTTTCCTCTAAAGAAAAGAAATATAATTTATGTGATAAATGATTATATCAAAGTCATCAGCTTCCACCCACCAAAGATGTCAGCTTCACAAACTCTGGTCCTGTGGAAACCATCATTTAGAAGCTCAGCTAACCAAATCCTAAACAACAATGCTGGGAGCTTGTTCCATCAACTTATTAATGCCCTCACTCACTTGGGTCACAAGCTAGTGTAACCTTGCTCAGAAACCTTGAGTTTTGCCCAAGGTGTTTCATCACTTCACCAATGTTTCGACTTGTAAAAAATAAAGGCCACCAACCTTGGACTAGGCTGATTTATATGCATCTTTTTTTATTGTTTAAAGATAGAAACAAAGGATAATTCAATCAATTGGGGAGGAAATGGTTCGTAAAAAGACATCAACTGTTTTAACAAGTACTATTTTATAACTTTGAACTTTTGGATTCTTTTCTGTTTTTAATATAAAGTTTAGATAGACTAAGGCAAGGATATGTGGTTTCAATAGCACTTACGGATGTGCTTTTAGTGGCTAATGAAGAGCTTAATAATGGTCACCGGAGGTGGCAATCAAACAGAGAAATGGCTATTCAACTGGTTAATATAACCTTTGTAATAGAAATAAAATGCTGTCATTCTGCTCCTTAATTCCTCCAAGGCTCCAAGCCTCCCCCATGAAATGCTTGAGTCCTACTGATACCGCTTAATTAGTTTCCATCAAAGCCTTTCTTTATGACAATATAATGTGACAATTCTAGGCTGGTAAGATTTGCTTGAATGAGAATAATATAATGTGACAATTTAATATCAGACTTCATCATGTAACAAAAATGTTATTGAATTATTTCAAGAAAAGTGATACCGCTTAATTAGTTTCCATCAAAGCCTTTCTTTATGACAATATAATGTGACAATTCTAGGCTGGTAAGATTTGCTTGAATGAGAATAATATAATGTGACAATTTAATATCAGACTTCATCATGTAACAAAAATGTTATTGAATTATTTCAAGAAAAGTGATGGTCCCAGCACCTAGGCTCACCACGCATTGCCCTCCAGTCTAGGAGCCATGAGGCCTATGCCTTCACACAAATCCCATGACTCAACTCTCAGCTCGGAGCAGGCAGGCCAGCCAAATTGCACCCACCAATCCCACCAAGCAAGCCAAAGTGCTGTTCCATCACCTTGATGCCCCCACTTGGGTTACAAGCTGGTGTTACCCAACTCGGCAATCTGACAAGCCCGTAAGAGGTTTTATAAAGACTAAGTTGTTACATATTCCGGCCAAGGTGGGACTTGAATATGCAAAGTCTAAGATTGTATGCAGAAATAGTGGTTCATGTGGAGGGTGGTGATGAGGTATGAGGAGAGGAGGAAGACGATGAATTAATGCAAAAAATACATTGTCAAATCTTTGAAGCGTAATTCAAAACAAGTCTAATTCAATAGCCCTCACTAACTTTAACTTATTTAACCTTGGTGAATGGTCAAGCACATTCGCAGCCACAGTTTTAAGAGGAAAATTGTTCAAATTTCAGATAGAATAGAGAGTAGTGATATTTGCATGATACCCTGCCCGATCGTCATCGATACGCAGCAGTCTGGCTGAATATATCACTAGTGGAGAATAGGCTTGTCAAATAGAAAAACCATAAGCCATGACATGACTACATTTTGCTTAAATGCAATGAGGGACATAAGTTGGTCAAGAAAGAGGGACTCTTGTGCTTCTTGTTTGCATAAGAATAGTAAAACTGAACCAGTTCATCCTCAAACAAGGTACCAGGTTGTTTTGATTTGAGGTTGGATAATGATCACGCAGGCATTTGAAAATTGCAGATGTTGCTGCATATGATCTTGAAATGTGGCAATCTATTCGAAGAAGAGCTTATTACATGCGTGAGGCATTACAACACTCAAAACATTAAGAAAACTTCAAATAGGAAAGAATCTTCAACATTGGTGCTTCCAGCGAATTTTATCTCCAGCAAGAAGATTTGGAAAAAAATTGTGTTATTCTTTATCATTATCAACAATGTTATGGTACTAAAGTTGGAAAAGAAAATTTGCTTTTCAAATAATCTGAATGCAAATAATTATAATGTTCAACTTCTCCAATTCACTCTCTGGAGCTTTTCTTTTTAATGACTTAATTTGATTTCTTATACATATCTGCTTACACTCAAAACAGCTTTATATTATCATAAACAACATGTTTCTAGACAAATAATCTAGAACAAAACACTCGCTGTGTTGATAGACAGATTGATAACATAGTGATACTTGATGAGGAGGAACATGTAGTTGCTAACACATCTTTAATGTGAAACAGAAGATGCTAGCTTCACAAACTCTGCCTCTGGCTTGGCTGTTTCATATGCACCTTTTTATAAGGAAGAATTCAAACAATAGGGGAAGACAATATTCATTAAAGGATAACAACTATTCTTCAAATATGCTCTCATAGCTTTGTTTTAATCTTGGTATTTTCTACTTATAATATAATGGTTAAGAGGATATGCACAATGCTCCTCCATGGCTTCCCAAATCAAATGCTTTCTTTTTTTTTTGGATAACCCAGAACCTGGACCCCACTGCGTCCTTAGGACACAGAGTGACTTGCCAAACTGGGGGGACATATCTACCCCGTCTCAAGAGCGCCTCCCTCATAAATCATGGGAATGTCCGCACTAGCCAGGAGTCGAACACGCGATCCCGCATATCAACGCCCCCGCGCGTGCCTCCCTCGTAAATGCTCTTAATTAACACTACCTTTTAGTTTCTCTCCATCAAAGTCTTTTTTGCGACAATTATTCTGTCTTAATAAACAAGTTGCTCGAAAAAGTCTCCCCCACACTCACAACTCACAAAATGTCTCCGATACTTACAAATAGTAGTCACAAAAACAAGTCTAATGCCAACCAAGTGGTGTATGAGCACAACACTTATGAGCAAAAAATAAAATTGACTCAGGTTGTGAAGTCTTCAAGGCCAACTCCAAAACAGTAATAGCTACATCAAATGTCTAAAATGCATTATTTCAATAAAAAGGTGATGGTCCAAGAAACTAGGCTCACGCGGTCCCCTCAGGTGCTCGCATGACTCAACTCTCGAGTTGGAGCCCTTAGGCACTCAAGTTGGAGTAGGCAGGCCTCAGCCTATTACCCACCAAAGCCAGTTTGTTCCACCACCTTAATGCCCCGACTTCGGTTACAAGCTGGTGTTACCCAACTCGGCAGTATTTCAATAAAAAGGTGATGGTCCAAGAAACTAGGCTCACGCGGTCCCCAACTCGGCAGTATGTCTAGTCTGTCAGAGGCTTTATAAACACTATTTTCTGTCAGATTCTAGACAATGTGGAACTTTCAATAACAAAGATTGGAATAACAAGTTTCATGTATATGCCCCCTTTGTCTTTATGGACAAATAAAAGGATAATTTAATTCATTTTGGAAAATTAAAGACTGATTTTTGCTTTTGGCTTTGATATAATAATGTACCGTGACACTGTTTGTCTTCCTGCAATGGAATGTAAACCACGCAAAGAGCAATGGGCTTTCAACTAATTACGTTGTTATCTACAAGCGAAACAATAATTACCTTCATGTCTATGACCTACCTATAAGTTGTAGTTTTAATTTATTCGTTACAACTACAACAATAGGGATCTTGAAATTACATGACTTTCACGTGTTATAGAGATGATAAGAGAATATAATTACTAACCTCTATCCATTGCTATACTTGAGAGAGATCTCCAACGTCCTTTGACCAAAAGCCAGAAAACAAGGTTTCTATTCCTTTGCCTTCTCTACTATTCTTTCTGTATCGTTATGTGATGGTAAAAGAGAGAATACGTTATAGCCAGGAACAGGACATGTTTCTCATAAATAGGTAAAACCCTTATCTCTTATCCATTGGCTTCCATCAAGCTAATGGGCCTTTAGAAACAATCCCCTTATTATCTAAATATGATTTAGCCCATTAAGATTTAATTAATTATTTACTAAACACAATTCAATACATGTCACATGCACATCACATGAGACATACTAAGATATAAAATCTTACATTCTCCCACTTGGCTCATGTGACATAATTCAACATTATGGTTTAATAAACAAAATAATTAAACAAACAATTAATGCGCATTTATATAACTAAATCATTCTATAATTAGATACTCGATTAATCATAGTTAAAGATAGGAACTAATTCGGGTCATAGCGGTTGTATGCCATTTATTCGACATAGTTCCTTCCATGTACCACAAAGTAGTCTTTTCCATAACCTGATCTATAATTGGGAAATATATAATTGGTCCATAATGTCTTTGTTCAAGACAATACCTGTTTACATTACTCTAACACAATAATGCATGCTGTTCTAGAAAACAGGTAATCAGAAACATATATCATAAAATGAGCTCAGAGTGTCAATTACATGATAATAATAAAGGATGTTAACATCAAATTCAATAATCCTTAATAACAATAATGCCCATACTTTCAACATGTTCACTAAATGCCTTAGGCGGTAACCCTTTTGTTAATGGGTCAGCTACCATAAGATTTGTGCTAATATGTTCTATTAACACTCTTTGTTTCTGAACATCTTCTTTCACCCCAAAGTACTTCACTTCCATATGCTTAGCACCTTTGGAGTACTTGTCGTTCTTAGAAAAGAAGACTGCTGCGGAATTATCACAATAAATTTTCAGCGGCCTAGCAATGCTGTCGACTATTCTAAGCCCCGAAATAAAATTCCGCAGCCAATTAGCGTGCACTGTAGCCTCAAAACAAGCTACAAATTCAGCTTCCATGGTAGACGTGGCAACAACTGATTCTTTCGCACTCTTCCATGAGACTGCTCCTCCGGCTAAAAGAAATACATAGCCGTGAGTGGATTTCCTTGTATCCACACATCCAGCAAAGTCTGAATCTGAATACCCAATCACCTCAAGGTGATCAGACCTTCTATACGTAAGCATGTGTTCTTTTGTTCCCTGCAGATATCTCATAACCTTCTTTGCAGCTTTCCAATGATCTAATCCGGGATTACTTTGGTATCTCCCTAGCATTCCAGCTGCAAAACTTATGTCTGGTCGAGTACAAGTCTGAGCATACATAATACTCCCAACTACAGATGCATACGGAATTGCTTCCATCTGTTTCCGTTCCAAATCACTTTTAGGACATTGCATGAGACTAAACTTATCTCCTTTCTGAATTGGAACAGGTGATGCTGAACATTTTTCCATGTGAAATCTTCCTAGTACTTTATTAATATATGATTTCTGAGACAGTCCTAACAATCCTTGTGACCTGTTCCGGAATATTTCTATTCCTATCACATAGGATGCCTCACCCATATCTTTCATTTCAAAATTACTAGAAAGAAATTCCTTAGTCTCGTGTAAAAGACCAAGATCATTAGTTGCAAGCAATATATCATCAACATATAAAACCAAAAAAATAAGCTTGCTCCCACTAACCTTCAGGTATATACACCGGTCAACGGTGTTTTCCTTAAAACCAAAAGAAACAACGGTATTATTGAACTTTAAATACCATTGGCGGGATGCTTGTTTAAGTCCATATATTGATTTCTTTAATTTGCACACCATGTGTTCCTTTCCTTCCACCAAGAATCCTTCTGGTTGGTCCATGTAAATATTTTCTTCTAAATCTCCATTAAGAAAGGTTGTTTTCACATCCATCTGGTGTAACTCTAAGTCATAATGGGCTACCAGTGCCATGATAATTCTGAATGAATCCTTTCGTGAGACCGGTGAAAAGGTCTCGTTATAGTCAATGCCATTTTTCTGAGTGTAACCCTTTGCAACAAGTCTGGCCTTGTAACGTTCAAGGTTGCCATGAGAGTCACGTTTGGTCTTATAGACCCACTTGCACCCAACTCTCTTGCAACCTTCAGGCAGTTCTACAAGGACCCATACGACATTATGTTTCATGGATTTCAACTCTTCTTTCATGGCATCTAACCACTTATCAGAATTATTACAACTAACGGCTTGTGAAAACGAAACTGGGTCATTATTTTCAATGCTCAAGTCAGATTCTAACTCTTGTAGATAAACCACAAAATCATTCGAAATAGCAGACTTTCTTGCTCTTTGAGATCTCCTTAATACTATTTCTTGTGGCTCCTCTACGATAGGTTCATTATGAATAGCAGGTTCATTTATTTGTTGCTCCTCCAAATTATTATCCGGTGCAACAATTAGAGGAACATTTATAATTGAGCTAGAGGGACGAGATACAGGAACTTGTACTCTAACTTCCTTAATTTCCACATTTCGTGGACAAGACACACTTCCATCTTGTGGAAGCGTACTCCCACTAATTTTATCATTTTCAATGAACCTAGCATTTCCAGTTTCAACAATTCTCAAACTATGGTTAGGACAATAAAATCTATACCCTTTTGACTTTTCTGGATAACCAATAAAATAACCACTAATTGTTCTTGCATCCAATTTCTTTTCTTGTGGATTATAAACCCTTACTTCTGCCGGGCAACCCCAAACATGCAGGTGCCTTAAGCTAGGTTTCCTACCAGTCCACAGTTCAAAAGGTGTCTTTGGAACTGCCTTACTAGGAACCCTATTCAACAAATACATTGCAGTTTTCAAGGCATACATCCACAAAAATATAGGTAAAGACGAATGACTTATCATACTCCTAACCATATCCAATAATGTTCTATTACGCCTTTCTGATACACCATTCTGTTCTGGTGTACCTGGCATTGTGTATTGCGCACAAATACCGCGTTTCTCTAGAAGTTTAGCAAAAGGACCTGGGTGTTGCCCAGTTTCATCATATCTTCCATAATACTCACCACCTCTATCAGACCTAACAATTTTCACTTTTCTATCTAGTTGTCTTTCTACTTCATTTAAATAAATTTCTAATGCATCTACTGCTTGAGATTTTTCATACAACAAGTAAATATAACCATAACGTGAAAAATCGTCAATAAAAGTGATAAAATATTTCTCTTTTCCGAAAGAATTAACATCAAAAGGTCCACAAATATCGGTGTGCACAATTTCAAGAAGCTGGTTGCTTCTTGTGGCTCCTTTCTTTCTGTGTTTTGTTAATTTTCCTTTTATACAATCCACACAAATTCTTAGGTCAGTAAAATCCAAGTCTGGAAGGACTTCATTCTTTATGAGCCTTTCCATTCTTACCTTGGAGATGTGACCCAAACGCTTATGCCACAAGTTAGCAGAACGTTCATCTACTAAATTACGTTTAGTACCAATAGTATGATGCAGGGTTAAAACACTTTCAGCATATAAATTATCCAATTTCAATTTATATAAACCATCACATAAAAAACCAGTACCAATGAGATGATTATGCTTAAATAAACTGAAACATCCAGAACCAAAATTAAAAGAATAACCAGTAGCATCAAGTCTAGATAATGAAATCAAATTTCTAGATAAACTAGGTACGTAAAGAGTCTCAAATAAATCTAGGTGATGCCCAGTGTCAAGGATTAAACGATAAGTCCCAACTGCTTCCACTGGTGCCTTCACTCTATTCCCCATGAACATGAACTTCTCATTTGGGTTTATGGTTTGGATTGAATGGAATCCCTGCATCGTGTTAGAAATATGAGTCATACATCCAGAATCAATCCACCAAGTATTACGTGGAACTTCAGTTAAATTCGATTCATAACATACATAAGCATTTAGCTTACCCTTTTTCTCGAACCAATTCTTTCGTTTTGGGCAGTTCTTCTGGAAATGTCCAGATTTTCCACAGAAACGACATTTATCATCACGAGATCCCTTCTTCTGGATTTTTGCAGATGCCTCATTAACCTTCAGTGGGCCCTTGCCTTTATCATGTTTCTTCACATAATTCTTTCCAGCTCCTTGATGTCCTTGGTTGCTTACATAATGAACAGAGTGACTTCCAAGGTTCTTAAGCCTTGTTTCCTCTTGAACCAACGTACTGTGCAATTCATGCACATTCCATTTGTCTTTCATGGTGTTATAATTCATTTGGAATGGGCCATACTCAGACGGTAATGAGTTAAGCACAAATTGCACAAGGAAGTTCTCGTTCACAGCCATTCCCAAGATCTTAAGTCTTGCTGCAATATTTATCATTTCACTGACATGTTCATGCATAGTACGTGAACCATCAAATTTCATGGTGGTCAACGTACTCATTAATGTCCCAGCAAGAGACTTATCAGCAGTTTGGGAGCGCTCTCCCACAAAACCCATAAATTCTTTAGCACTTTCGGTTTTGGGGAGAGATGTCTTAATATTGTCTGCAACAGTCATTTTCATAAATATCAGGCTGAGCCTGTTAGATCTTTCCCATGCCTTATGGTAGGCTATCTCTTCCTCGCTGCTAGCATCAGTAATAGCAGCGGGCTCCTCTGCCTGGATTGCCAAATCAAGATCCATGAAACCTAAATGGAATTGAATTTGATCACTCCATTCAGAGAAGTTAAGCCCATTAAAAACCGGTACAGACGTAACATTAGTTTGCATAAAATTTGGAACAGGTACTGCATAACAAAATTTTTATTAGTGTTTTGATACTTAAGTTACATGCTATACATATAATATATTCCATCATTTAATATATACTAATGTTTTTCCTTTGGGTATACATTAATATACAACGTTAAACATAATGATGCTAATACAATAATCAATAATGGGTAATGTAACATGCAAGAATTAAATATTTATTATCTTTAGAAATAAATATAACAGTGATGCACATGCATTACCTTTAATCATGTTTATTAATTGTAAGAACAACTAATCAACCTTTGGGTGATCCATAAATGCCTTACAACAATAAACTCAACGACTCATAGAACAACAAATCATCATGTTGTACATTTATAGCATCATCTATGAGTAATTGAAATTAACTATTATATGATTTAAAATTAATTTAACTTTTCAAGTTTGACCACTTTGGTGATTAACTAACTTATCATACATTAATTCAAATCAATCTTTGATATAATTTAATAATAAATTATTAATTCATAAAAACCATGAACTTGTGGAAACAAAATTATCAACTATTAATATAATGCCGTGACAGTAAAGTAATACGAAATCAAAGTAATATAATTGCTTGAAGCGGTACTATTACTATTGCAAAGTAAGGCGTTAGATTACACTATTACTACTGCAACGGAGGCGTCAACGTGACTTGAGTTCTAAATGGAAACTTTGCCGCATAGATACGAAACCAAATGCATACATTGGTTTTCAATTCGTGATTTCATATTACTGGTGGCACATATATTAATTGAACAAATAAATATTCTTAACAGGTATGAAAATAACATTTTCGCGGAAACCATAATATCCCTAAATACAATAATTAGGATTCATACCATATTGCAAAATTTTTTATTGGAAAATCATGAATTTCTCAACCTATGGCTCTGATACCACATATAAGTTGTAGTTTTAATTTATTCGTTACAACTACAACAATAGGGATCTTGAAATTACATGACTTTCACGTGTTATAGAGATGATAAGAGAATATAATTACTAACCTCTATCCATTGCTATACTTGAGAGAGATCTCCAACGTCCTTTGACCAAAAGCCAGAAAACAAGGTTTCTATTCCTTTGCCTTCTCTACTATTCTTTCTGTATCGTTATGTGATGGTAAAAGAGAGAATACGTTATAGCCAGGAACAGGACCTATTTCTCATAAATAGGTAAAACCCTTATCTCTTATCCATTGGCTTCCATCAAGCTAATGGGCCTTTAGAAACAATCCCCTTATTATCTAAATATGATTTAGCCCATTAAGATTTAATTAGTTATTTACTAAACACAATTCAATACATGTCACATGCACATCACATGAGACATACTAAGATATAAAATCTTACACTACCATGCTAATTTATAGACATTGAAGATGATTCAATATGGTTCCATCCTCATCACGGGGAACATGTAACTGCAGTAGTAGCAATATAGTAACACAGTTAACACAGTTTTTATGTGTATTATTATTGAATGATCCACCATCTTCATAAAAGAAGATGAAAATTAGTTAAAAAACCACTAAAATCCAAAATAAATCCAAGATTTTTTATTTTGAATTTTAGTGGTTTTGTAGCTATGTTACCCTAGCATTATGTTAGGAAATCTATTTCCAGGATGGTCCATTTGAGTTTTTCAAACTCATGGTCCAGGTAACTTTTTCTTTTTTATTTTTATTTGATTTTTTTATCTGTTTTTATTTATCTGTCATATTTTAAACAAACACATTTATTAAGAAATGTAACCATTACTTAGATTTTCAGTACAATAATTATGTTTTTTTCTACTATATCATTTATGTCTTTATAATCATTAATTTTTTTCCACTGCACATAAACTAACACATATTGAATAGAGGTAAACATAAAAAATAACATTTATTATACTTTTGAAACTCTCAAAAGGACAGATGAAAATGAATAAAAATTTTGTCAAAAAAGAACAAATAATAAGGAAAGAAAAGAGTACTTTTTATAAACATTTTATTTGCTTTATCGGTCATTTTTTGGACAAATTTTTTGTTTTTTTATCTGTTTTTTTTAGGATTTCAACAGTGTAACAAAACGTTATTTTTCATGTTTACCCTTATTCAGTATATCTTGATTTATGTACGTAGTAAAGAAAAATTAACGATTATAGAGAGAAAAAGGGTATAGTGGGAAAAACCATAATTAATGAATTTAAAATCTAAGCAATGCTTACATTCTTGATGAATATGTTTTGTTTAAAATAGGACAAATAAATAAAAACGGATAAAGCATAAAAAAATAAAAAGGGAAAAATACATGGACCATGAGTTTGTAAAACTCAAATGGACCATCATAGAACCTCCAAATTAACGATTATAAAGAGAAAAAGGATATAGTGAGGAAAACCATAATTAATGAATTTAAAATGGGTCATCATAGAACCTCCAAATTAACGATTATAAAGAGATAAAAGGTATAGTGGGAAAAACCATAATTAATGAATTTAAAATCTAAGCAATGCTTACATTAAGCAAGCATTTTTGATAAATACGTTTTGTTTAAAATAGAAAAAATAAATAAAAATAGATTTGTGAAGCCACAACTTCTAGGACAAGCCCTCATAGAAACTATGACTAAACAAATCTACAATATTAAGGGTATGTCAGAGACTTTATAAAGACTAAATTGTATTATTTTCAGCTCGATGTGGGACTTCGAAAATTCAAAGCCAAAGATCGGATTTGCTTAAGCCACATTTAGTGATGGTGGGTGGGGTCGTGTGGACATACTGGAGGGTGCTGGTGGTGGAGAGAGTTATGAGTGGAGGAGGAGGAAGAAGAAAATGCGGACCATCATACATGAATATACTATCACTTATATTATATCATGACCAAATAAGGGAAGTCTTTTAGGGAGAAATATATTTGATATATTTTTTTTTAAAAAAAAAAAATCCCTTGTAATTATTATACCCCTTGAAAGTTTACCTGGAATGATTTTTGCATATATGTAATACTCAAGTTGAAACCATGTCACTCTTTAAGAGACAATTCAAAATATATATATATATATATATTACTCCCCCCCCCCCCTCTCTAACTCATTTGGAGATTTCACGTCCATTAAGAAAGTTGATTAATTTAGTTAATTGTATTGGAAATATGAACTTTTGATATGTATTTTCAAAATTACCCCTATTAATATTATTGGGAATCTAAAAAGTATTAAATAAATAAGGATATTTGTGGAAAAAAGTAATTAATGGTCATTGAAAATTGGTATGAGGTCTTATAAATATGAACAAAATATAAGTGTTAAAAGGGTCTTATAATTAGAAAAAGAGGGAGTAAAACATATTAAGGTGATGAGTAATTCGATGTCTATCTGTAGTTTATCACATCAATGTAAATAATGTAACATCCCGCATTTTCTGGACTCAAATAATTCAATAAGCTTTTATTTAAAAATGATTTTTAGAATTTGAGAAAGGTTTTCAGTGAATTGTTTTGGAAAAATGATTTTCATTTGAGTTGATTCATTTTGAGAAACGATTTTTCTTATTATCAAAATGATTTGAGGTGTAAATAAATTTCTCCTTTCTTTTGGGAATTCTTTGATTTACGTGGAAAAGTGGTTTTATTTCAAATTTGAGTAAAGTTTATTTTTGAGATTAAACTAGTAAGATAAATCGATTTCCTTATAGTTTGTATTTTTGAATCCTTGGAATTGTGGGTGTGTGTGATAGGCATTATATATGAAATTTAATTTGTTAATTAAATAAATGTCCAAACTATGCATGATGTATGTGTGGATGCCGTATGTTGGAGTATGAAATATGATGTGCATGAGAAAATATGTGTTAAATGTATGCATCATTTTATGCTATGTGATGATGAATTGAATGAAATAAAAATGTATGTGCATGTGTGTGGGAGTGTTCGGCCGAATAGGGTAGAAAAGGGAACCAAATGAGCCTTGATTTTCTACCCATTAAGAAAATAGAAATTCAAATAAGAAACTAGGAGAAGAGTGCAACCCTTAAGTGGCAAGAGTATAAGGATTAGGAGGGAGTAGGGTGGTGACTCATGATAGCTATGGAAGACTTTCTTCCACCCTTGCCTCACCTTGACATGACCATTGCCATGCAAACTTTAGGATTGCCCAAGTTGCCCTTAAACCCACCCCTTGAACCGAGGACCTAATGGGAAAACTCCAAGCCTTCCCTCTTGTTCTTTAAGTCGTAGGAAGGAGTGTATGTTGGCCAATTCATTTTCATTCCTTCATCAAACTCAAACACTTGGTCCAAGAGTGCATCAAGCTCTTGTGACTTTAGAGAGAAAAGAGAGAGACCGTAAGAGAAGAGGAGGAAACAAGAGTGCAAGCCTAAGAACCTTAACCCAAACATCCTCAATTCCTTTTCCATCACCTTCATCTTTAAGGAACTAGAAGAAAAGCCAACCATCAACCTTAGAGGAGAGGAGACCGAAGCATAATCTTTAGGAGGAGGAGGAAGGAGATTTGAAGCTTGAAGTTTAGTTAGAACCTTGATCAAAGGTAGCCATTTAAGAGAGTGTAGCTTAGTAATTTGGTTTGTAAAAGGACTTTAATATGGACATTTATGTGATGTAATAATTGTGATGCATGCCTTTATTTTCTTATGATCTTAAAGTTTTGATGTCTTGCATGTCATTTGTTTGATTTCATCTTGAATAAGTGTGCTTAAATGTTTCAATTTTCAATTGAGTTCTTCACGGTTTTGAATAGATTTTGTATCAAGTTAAGTTTTGTGTTGATTTGGTGATGCATGTGTTTAATTTTTCATGATCTTGAAGTGTCGTTGCTTTGCATGTCATTTTTATGACTTGATCTTGAATGTTTGTGTTAGGATACTTTGATTTTTGGCTTGTTCTTCACGGTTTCTCTAAGATTTGAGTTTAAATTTATATTCTTGTTGTAATTTTTCCATGCATGTTATCTTTATGATTTGATTTTGAACATTTGTACTTGGATGTTTGATTTTCATTCTTGTTCTTCACGGTTTGGTGCAAGTTTTGTATTTAAACCTATGATTTTGCTTTGATCTTATGTTGCATGTTTTGATCTATGCTTTATTCTTGAGAAAATGTAAAACTTGGGTTTTAAATATTAATTTGAGTGTAAATCTTGATTTTTCCTTGGTGCATGTATGGTTTCCAAAAGGAAATAAACATAACAAAGCTTTGAAAATAAATTTTGTGTGAAAAGAATTTAAATCAAGGTCTTGTTTATGTGAGATGATGATTCGGTGATGGTTTGAAAAATAAGGTGATGCTTGAGTTATTTGACCTTGAGTTTGTTCTTTGCATGTGAAACTAAGTTTGTAAAATTTTGCCTCCATGCATATAGTCATTCGGTCTAGTCTAGGAAATCATGCTAGATTCTTATTTCCCTTACATGCATGATGAGAATTATGTGATCAAAAATTATGAGTACATGCATGGATTTCCTTAGATGTTTTTGACATGATCCTTGATTTTATTATGTTAAGGAATTAAACTTTTAATCAATGAAAGTGTTGTGAGAAGCTCACGGTTTCATGCTTATTGGTGTCTAGGATAGTCCGTTCCATTTTGCACATGTGTTTTATGAATAGGATTAGGGATCTCTAAACTTATGGGGCCTAAATTTTTATTGAAAACTTAAAAAGTAATTTTATGTTCCATTCGGTTTAGGAATAAATCCTATTTAAGCTATTTCATTTTCTTATGTGTATTGTTTGAATTAATTTGGTATGAATAAAGTTGATTTGATGAATGTTTGTGTTGAGTACTTTTCCTTATGTTCTATTCGGTTTTGGCATAGATTCCCTTTCCAAAAGATTTTTATTTCTTATGTTATATGGTTTGAGTTGATCTTTGAGTAAATTAAATTGATTGGTGTATGTTTGTTTTAGGATGCTAGCCTCATCTTAAGTAAGTGTGTCCTTTTTGAATATGATAATGTGTGTTGTTTTCCCTAAATGCATATGTTAGTGATCAATTGTGATTGAAATATAAACCTTCTTTTATAGGGAGTAGGATTCGGTCATGCATAGGAATTAAATGCATGAGTGTTATTTTGCATTATGTGCATGAATTTTTGGAATGATTCATGACATTATGTGTGTGTTTGAAAATAATTTGAGTACTCAATATTCTTGAAAAAGGTTTTGATTTAATCTTTGCGATATTTTCTTTTTATTTGATTCGGTTTTAAGAAAAGTGAAGGAATAAAATGAATTGATTTCGTTTTCATGGTTTTAATTTAACAAACGTTTTTACTTGAGCAAAAACCAAAGTGATTTCCATGTAAGAAGTTTTTGGGTAATGATGTCTTATTTTCAAAATGATTTCTTTATAAGAATGATTTTAATAAGAGAGAAAACTATTTGAGTTCCAGTAACAATCAGGAGCGGTTACGAGCGTCGTCGTGGATAAGGCAAGGAGCGTATCAGGAGTGTAATCGTCGATTGAGGTGAGAGAGAAGTTTCCCCTAAACAACCGTGGTATTTAGGTAAATATTAAGAGGTCCAATCATCTCAAAGATTGGACTCCAATCTCATTTAGCGTAGTGGTGTACGTGATAGCGCCTATTTGATTTATTTAGCTATCCACCCGAACGGCTGAGATTGGTATATTAATTGTGTTGTTATGTTTATTGATTGACTTTACGTGAATTATTTTAATTGTTCCATTCGGGAATGATTTATTTATTTGTGTCTGCATCTTAATATATCGTTTAGTTGCTTACTCGTAAAGTTAGTTATGTATGATGAGAGCGGATCGGTTATGAACATGAGAATGTTGTGAACGATAGTAATAACGAATAAAAGACGCGTATAAGTAGTAAGAGATGGTAAATGCGTGAAGAATGAAAGACTAAGTGATGAGAGCCGAATGTTGAGCCAGAGCTTGGGGTGTCAATGTGGAATGATTGCTTTCTGAGGTCTAGCTACGAGGGGATATAAGGGTGAGTTGTGGAGTTGAACTCCTTTGTTCTTTGGTTTTAGTCTGGGAACTAGTGTTGAGTTGAGCTTGCTCCTCCACTAGCGCTCAGCAAAAGGTTATATTCTTGAAAAAGAGATTTTGGAAAGGATTTTGAAAAGAAAATTTTAAAAGGATCTTTTGAGAAAGGTTTGGAGAAAAAGTGTGTAAAATACTATTCTTGAAAAGGTTGGAAAGAAACTTTTTGAAAGGATTTTCTAAAAGCGGTTGTAAAATCTCTTTTTTGAAAATTGTTTACGAAACATCATTTTTGAAAGAGTTTAAAAACTTGATTTTGGAATCTTTATTTTTGAAACCCTATTTCTTTTGGAAGTATTATTATTGGAAAGGATATTCAGAGAAGGTCTATTTGAAAAGAAGTGGTGGAAACCTCATTTTTGAAAAGAGTCAATAAGATGTTATTTTGGAAGGAATTGTGAAGGAGTATTTTGGAAAGGTTTGGAAATGAGTTTGTGAAACCATAGTTTTTGAAAATAGGAGGTGAAATCTTTATGAAACATTATTTGAAAAGAGGTTGTTGTGTTGGATGATGAGTTGAGGAAATTGATGTGTCATGGAAAGGCCAGCTCTGTGCTATGTTGAGATGCGAATTGTTCTGAGAATGTTAGCGGTCGGGACTCGTTGAAGGGATGTACTAAGGATGAGCCGACCAATAGGATAAGCTTTAATTATTAAAAGACTTTTTAAAAGACATGCACTAACGCGGTGAGTTATGAGTGACCCGAAGTAGTGGAGAGGAAGGAATGATAAGTATCTGCGGATACTTAGGACGAGATTGCATTAGGGGAGGACAATGACGGTGATACGTCAAGAAGTCTAGAGTACTGTTCTAGGCGGGACAATTCCACAAGTGGCGCACTAACGTGGTGGGGACTGGGTCTAATGCCATGGCACGTCCTGCTTTGCAAGCTAGGACCAGTACTGTCGCCCCCTAGATTGCAAATCGAGAACAGTGAGAGGGACTGGAGTGGGGCATTGTGTTTGCCACTGCGAGGTAGTGAGCCTGATTATTAAATTGATATTATTGAGGCTGAGTCCTCCTGGTCTGGGACCATTTGTGTTGACAGCTGTCGTGCCCGCACGGTAAAGGTCCTGTACTCCTGTTTGCTTCCGACTAGGTTGGGTGGTGTACCGAGGAGATGTAGACGAGTGTGCTAACTTGAAAGCGTTTTCCTCAATGATGATTTTAAATCCCTTGCATCATTGATGGTTTCTAATTCATAAAACTTAAATAAGAAGAGAAAGAAAAGAATATATATATATATATATATATATATATATATAATAAAGTATGGTTGTGAATAATCTTTGAGAGAAAGTATGAACGATGAGCTTATATGGTGGCGGAATCAGAGTGCGCAGCAGAAGCAGTTAAGTGCATGTATTGCGATGTATGCATAAAGTAGTGAGTAAAAGAGAATAAGAGATTGAGGTAAGTCTTTGTATAAGTTGTGTGCCTGCTTTCCTATGTCGTTGTTTGTATGGTTTGTCTATCTTAATATTTTACCTACTGTAATTCCACACTGTTGGCATAACATGTCTGGGAATACTTACTCTCTCAATTTCTTCTGTCCATGGCTATGTACCTACCCCTATGTCATCAACCTATAGTCTACGGATCCTGTTAAGTTTACATTCGAGATTCGCGACGAAGGTCGATGGGAAGTGAATCGTCGTGGATGGGAATGGCGTGGAGCATCCGAAGTTCGTATCCTTGACCCCGACCATACCCTTCGAGGAACCGAACCAGATTCCCGTAGATGTCGCTTTGTGCTTTCGGACCTACAAGTTGGTGGACCGGCGGATTATCATGGTGGGTATTCAATGCCTTTGCCAGCACGCATCGACCCTGAGGCGGAAGAACTAGAGGAACTGGATGAAGCCTTGAATGAATTATCAAATGACGCATTTGATGCCATGGAGGAAAGCGAACCCGAGTGAGGCACCTCCCGCCGTTTCTTCACCGTCAGCTTAGGAGACGCGTTGGTAGTTTCTTTTCTTTTCTTGAAGTATTATATTTCCTTGTATTTACTCTGCTAAACCAATATGGTATCCTGATGTAATCCCCGAATTGATCTTAAGGAATGATATTTTGGGCACCACTGACTCTGATTTCAAAAGTGAATAATTAAGAAATGAATTGAGGAGATTCAAGTTGCAAAGTGTGGTGTCACGTGACACTTCGGTTTGGAACTTGAAGCTTAGTATGATATGTGAGGATTCTACCTTTAATTAAAGAGTTTTGAAACTGTAACCGTCCTCACAATCATGCTGCTTAACAATGTTTAAAAAAAAAAAATTGGCCCATATTTTACCTCATTTTGTATAAAGTGGAAGAGTGGTTTCAAGTTGCCAAATCGGGGTGTTACAAATAATGCAATGTTAGGTTTGTTTGCAATATTTTATTTTAGCAAGTCCCACATTGATTGAGATTGGAATGAAGAAAGGAGGATAAACCAATATATTGGGCTTAAGTTCCTTGTTTCATCTATCCAGTTAGAAGCACATTAAGCTTGTATCTAACTTTGTTTTCTCTCTTTATTTATACTTAAAGAGTAGTGTGACTTGCAGTTTAGTTATTGCAAGGTTTTGAAGAGTAGGTACATTGGGGTCAAATGTAGAGTATTTTCATGTAGTATTATTTTTGGTTGTCTTTATACAATGATTGCGGTTGTTTTTTCTGATTTTTGAATTTTTTTTATGTTAAATTCTTGTGTAGTACTCCCTCCGGCTCGAATTATAAGCAAAACTAACTAAATTTGCGCTTATTAAGGAGGTTAGTTGATTGTATTTAATTTTCTCAAATTTATAAAAGAATAGAGGTATTTTAAGAAAGTTGCATTGGAAATGAAACAAAAATTAAATAAAATAACAATTTTCAAGGAATATTTTAGGAAAGTTACATTGGGAATGGAATAAAATTTAAGATAGTTGGTTAATTTTGCTTATATTTTAAACCAAGAGAGATGTGTTTTTTGTTGCTTATATTTCAAGCTGGAGGGAGTAGTTGTTCTGTTTTCCTATTTTAATTTTATTTTCTTAGCAAGGTTATAGAAAAAGGTATTTTTTTCCAACAAATACATGGATGTAATCTTATATTTGCTCATTTCATTTTTAAAATAACTCAACAAAAAATGATATTTATTTATCAATAGTTCAATTAATTTAATAGTGTCTTCAAATAAACCATCAAATATATTTTGTATAGGCTTTGAATATCAAAATGGTTCTTGTAAATGTTGATTTTTTTGAAAATGGTCCCCGTAAAAAATTTTGTTGGTTTCGGTCCCTGTATTTACAAAACGTTTTGGTTTTGGTCGCTCCTATTAAATTTCGGTGCCCATAATTACCTTCGTAGTTTATTTTGGTCCCTATATTATTAGATTAGATAGGTTTTGGTCCCTCTGTTATTAGATTTCATAAGTTTTGGTCCCTTTACTGTCATGTTTTTTTTTACCCTTGAGAATTAATGCAAGAATGTCATTCTTAATTGGTCATAGAATGTAGTAATACATTACGTTTTTGGCTTTTTCCATCTACATTAAACATGAGAGACCAAAACCAAAATGTTATGTAAATACATGGACCAAAATCAAAACTTTTGTTTTTTAAGGGACCCATTTCAAAGATGTCAATATTTATAGGGACCATTTTGGTATTTAAGCCTTTCATATATTATAAAAATGAGTAAAACGATAATTTGATCCTTGAAAGATACAATATCCATCAAGTTAGTTTGTTAAAGAAGATGATCATCAATTAAGTCTTTAAAATTGTAAAATAGTTCTTTTAAAAACTTATTTGATGCTCAAATAAATCTTTCAAAAAAAATATACATCAACTATCTAAGAATTAGAAATGTTTCTAGAAAAAATTTACATTCAAGAAATTTACGTGTGCGGAATCTACATTTTCATTTCAGAGGCCCAATTTATAATACTTGAATACATTTTTTGTTAATGGTTTACAATCTCTTCATCTGTTAGACGGAATTTAATTACGACAGTTGGAATCAAGTATTCGAAATGTTTCCAATTGATTGGGGTTTCTAAAAAGGTAAGAAAGAACACAAATCAAATGATCCAATTGAAGGGGGGAAGAAAAGAGAAGATTATGTTTTAAGTAACCACTGATTTCATAACTTACGAAAAATTTGGTTTAAAACAACTTATTGTGTTGGTATTGATTAGAGAATGTTTGGTGTTTCAAGAAGCCGCTAATTTCATAGCTTATGAAAATTTTAGTAAAAAATCAATCACTTACTGTGTTGATATCGATTAAAATTATTGGTTGTGTTACTTAAATCCTCTTGTTCTGTGATTGATTTGAGCTTCAAAAGATTTCTTTAGTGGTTTTACTTTTTTTTTTTAATTGGTTCTAGACTTCTAGGTGTTTGTTATTAATATACGTAGTTATCAACGTAATATAAAACAACAGAAGCTTAAGCCTCTCTTTTTTAATTTAGGTCTTTGCAAAACACTTATTTTTCACAATTATATTTTTAAGTTGTTACAAAATACCTGTTTTTAACAACGATATTTTAAATTGTTGTAAAATGTTATTGCAATAAAGAGTTTTTTTTAGTGAAAGATTGATATTCTTAACCCCAGACCTTCTTCCTTTTTTATCTACACATCGAGTCCCAATTAACTCAAGCAGTTTTCCTCTTGTTCTCGTCATCACCAAAACAAAATATCTTTGGATGCTCAAAATTAATTTCCAAACCTTCTTAGGAATTCGGAAAAAAGAAAGGAATTAAACAGGAATACTATTCAACATAGAGTTAAAGAGAGTAATCCTACCTCCAAGAGCTAAGAGAAATGCTTACCATTACAAGAGGAAAGTCTAGGTCTTAAAGAATCCACCATAGGCTTTCAACAACTCTGCTTTCGAGGAGAATCCCCAATAGGTAAGCCCAAATACTTGAAAGGGAAGGAGCATTCACAACAAATCACGGTAGCAGAAGCCAAATCCATGGTGGTTTGTTGAGAAATATTAATACCAAAAATACGACTCTTGAGAAAATTAACATTGAGCCTTGAGAGTAGTTGAAAATTTATCGATAAAGTCATGCCCAATAATAATAGTGTCATGTGCAAATTGAAATAAATTCACATTGGATCCAGATTGATGACCAAAGCTATAACTAGAGAGCAAACCAAATGACAATGCGGCCTTCATTAACCCCTTAAGGCCTTCAACGACAAGGAGGAAGAGGAATGAAGCTAAAGGATCACCTTATTTCAAACTCTTCCTAATATCAATTTTAGGGCAACCATTAACAAGCACAAAGAATAAACAAGAGAAAACACAAGCCTTCACCCAACTAATAAACATTGAATGAAAACCGAATATGATGAGCATGTAGTCAAGGAAAGATTAACTAATTAAGTCATAGGTCTTTTTAAAATCCACTTTCATGATGAAACATTTACACTTATAATAATTTACACTAATAAAGCAAAGTTAGAGCAAGACTAACAAAAATCTATGTCACAAGAAATGTCAAAGATAATTTACACTAATACTGTATGTGTAAAGTTAATTTTTTTAATGAGAAAATAGATGGTACACCGACAATGTAAAGGTTTTTTACACCATCAGTGTATCATCCACCATTCATATGTTTATTGTCGTTAACTTTCAAATAAAAGTTGTTAAGGTTCCATCTCAAAACCAATTGGCAATGAGAGGAGTAGCCCAACAGGTATTTAAATCATGTCATATATTATGAGGCAAGCGATGTGGGACTTCCAACACGCTCCCTCCAACGAAGCCTGCCGGACCAGGCAAAGGGTATCTATTGACCCATAACAAAGGGCAACTGTTGGCCCACAACAACCGGAAAGAAGTTGGGTTTTGGCTCTGATACCATGTTAAGGTTCCATCTCAAAACCAATTGGCAATGAGAGGAGTAGCCCAACAGGTATTTAAACCATGCCATACATTATGAGGCAGGCGATGTGGGACTTCCAACAAAAGTAATACAAATGAACGGTGGATAATGGTCTGATGTTGTAAAAAAACGTTACACTGTTAGTGCACGCCCATTAATCTCTTTTTTAATATTGAGTGGTTCCTCAATCCATTAGGATCCATTCGGTTATGCACTGTCTGATAAAGATCCGTTATGGTTGTTCATGCTGAAGAAAATTTCGAAGGCTTAGATGGTTTTCTGGAATGCTGTTCTTTTTGTCATAATGTTGTTTTTCTGCATGCTGTATGTTTGGGAGGTTTGTGAGTGTAGTCTATAGTTGGGTGTTGTTGTAGTTGGTTTGTGCTGGCTGGATTAGTTTTGTTGATGTTGTGACCTTTTCATGGTTTATTCTGCTCTTTTAAACCTGTATTTGTTTACTCTTTTGGTTTGGAGTATTAGAGTATTACTCATACTCGATCTTTTTGGTCTCTTTTAATACATTTTCTCTTATAAAAAAAATATGGTTAAGTTGGATTATTTAGTGCATCTTCTTTTAAAAAAATGAATATATACACTCCATTTTAATTTTATTTGCACGCACTTTTATTATTATTTTTTTTTGTAAAATTAATTTTTTGGATGACTTAATTTTTTTTAATACTATAATAAATTGAGTGACAGGCAACATCAGGCACATTAGGTGTAATAATCTCTAGTAATAGTATTTATTCCTAATTTGGGTTAAATTAAAAGAGATGATGACTAGATAAGACATTTTAAGATTAGAATATAATGATTAATAAAAACAACTCACAAGTGGGGTAGGAATTAGTGGATCCACATTGTATAACCAAAAAAACAAATGCATCATCTGTTATTAACCCATTGGAGTGTATTATTAGTTTATGTTGATGTTGCTATTTTTGTACCTTGATCAATTTAGCTATGTAACCGTTTTAAGGGGAGTATGTCGTCTCATATTCCCTTATCAATAAAACTTTTCTTTTGCTCATCATCACATAAAAATAAAAATAAATAAATTCGCCTTCCAGAAATGAGCGAGAGAAAAAGAGACAAGCAGTTCGTGTTTTGTAACAAGAACTCTCCCCCCGGAGACAAGAAACTATTGCAACAGAATCCAGTATCAACCAATGACATCCATTTGCCAACGAAATACACCCAAACCGAAATCAAAGGAAACAAGATATGGTTGTGTTTTGAATTTGATGTCTTCCTATATTTACATTCACTTCCTTTATCAAAGGTTTCATTACACATGATATTGGTATTTAGTCTCTGATCCATTATTGACTACAAAGGTGTCTAGCTTTTTAATTTCTTCGAACGAGAAAAGAGAAGGGTTAAGCTAAGGGAAACCAAAGCATATAGAAGGAAAAATCCAATTGATATCACGTTGCAAATCACAAGTCACACATCAAAAGAAAGGGAGCTATGCCGGATATTTTATCACAAAATCAATTGGGATGTTACCAAATGAATTTGACCAATCCAAATGACATATGGAGAAGTCAAAGCGTCCTACAATCCACAATAAGTTTGTTCGGAGCCCAAGTTGCTTTCATTTTGTTCTCTTCTCGACTTTTATACTACATTCTCAGACCCTTCAATCAACCTCTTATTGTTTTTCAAATTATTGTAAGTACGTGTTCATTACAGGTTATTTGTTTCCATAGCTAATTTATGTTTCAATTGAAGATTATAATTCATATTGTACATTATTATATCATATAAATATAATCATCTATCTTAGGATAACTTTTTTTCCTTTTCCGTAAATTAAATAAAAAAAATTGTTTTAGTCCCTGTAATTATTTTTGTTTTGATCCTTGATTATTATATGATTATTATATAGGTAGGTTTCATGATGAATAAAGAAACAGGTGGGAAAGTGTTACCTTATTTGGATCTATTCCCTCTAGAGTCATTGGTGAGTGGTGAAACTATATCATACATAGGACTTATTTTGTATGTGTTCCTCATTGGTTTGGACATGAACATAGACACTATCCTAAAAGCAAGAAAGAAGGCTACAAGCATTGCTGTTGCGGGTGTAATCATTCCAATGGTAATTGGGGCATGCCTATATGAAATTCTGCTTTTAATATCATCACATCCAGAATGGGGTTATCATCATTTAATGCCAGAAAAGAAACCTCCCACAGCTTATTTGTTTTGGAGCTTAATTTTAAGTGTCACGGGTTTTCCAATCCTAGCTCACATCCTTGCTGACCTAAAGCTCCTTTACACAGGTTTAGGCAAGGTGGCATTAACAGTGGCTATGATCATTGATTTCTATAATTGGGTTATGTTTTCATTGCTAATTCCATTTTGTATTCATGGCTATGACGTGGCCATATACTCAGTGCTAAGTAACATAATCTTTGTACATATTTGCTACTTTGGGTTACGCCCTCATTTAGCGAAGCTAATAATGAGAAAGACCGTTAAAGATGATTGGGACAACATTCATCTATTTTATGTTGTGATTGGAGCTTTTGCTTGTGCATTGATAACAGATATACTTGGGATACATCCTATTGTAGGGGCACTAGTGTATGGTATAATGATACCTCGTGGGAAATTTGCAACTCTCCTTGTGAATAAGTTAGAGGATTTTGCTGGTGATTATTTGGTGCCATGGTTCTTTTTTAGTTGTGGGGTAAGACTCAAGTTTTCAGATGTTTTCCAAGACCAAGGTTGGGTGGCTCTGGTGGGAATTGTGATCTTGTCATGCATCCCAAAGATTTTAAGCACCGTGGTAACTACTTTCTTCTTTGGTATGTCAGCCAGTGATGGTGTGACTCTTGGACTACTCATGAACACCAAAGGCATTTTATCATTAATAATGCTCAACATAGGCATGGACAAAAAGGTAATTCCATTCCTATATTTAGATTACATTTTAAAATAATTGCTTTTGTTTTTTATATGAATGTTACTCACTCTGATTTGAAATATAAGAAAAAAGCTTTTTTTTCAAAATATAAGAAAAAGTAACTACTAATTTTTTTAAAATTTTGTTTCATTCGCGGTGTTACTTTCCTTAAACATCTCTAGAAAATGATTATCTTATTTAATTTTTGTTTTAGTCTTAATGTTATTTTCCAAAATATCTAATTTTTTTTATAAATTTGAAAAAATTAAATACAATTAACTAATCTCCTTAATAAATGTGAAATTAAATTTTTTTTCTAATATTCCTAACCGGATGGAGTAATTTATATTTTCAAAAGGTATATAATTTTTGGGCACTACTTTCATACAATCATAATTATGATTGTAGCACGACAACTCACTAATAAACCAATGACCGGGTGACAAGCATTTAATGAGACATGTTTGTCATCGTCTAGTGGTCAAAATTAAATGACTTGTCACCCAATCATTGATTTTATTACTTCCTCCGATCCTATTTATAAGATCTTTTTGGGGTTTTTTACTCTCACCAAGGAGAGTGGATAAATTTGTTAATGACACTGGAAATGTGAAAATTTGATATACTTTTTCAAAAATATCCCTATAATTATTATTCGAACTCTAAAAAGTGTTGATTTTATAGGGATGTTAGTGGAAAGAAGTAATTAAATGTTATTGAAAATTGAAAAAGGGTCTTATAAATAGAACCAAAATAAAAATCTCAAAAGGATCTTATAAATAGGACTGGATGGAGTATTATATTGTTGTATTGTCATCTCAATTTTGAAAGTAGAAATATTCTTAATTTTTTTCCCTAAATTATACACTTACTAAATAAGTGTTTTAATTAACTATGTTTGTTATTATCAATTCTCCATACAAGTAAAAAATACAAGTAAAAAGAGTAAATTAAAAGCGTAAAATTTATAGATTCTCTTTAATAAAAAAGAGTTAATTACCCATGTTAATTTGTGTTCACTTAAATATAACTTTATATAAATAGTAATAGATGGAGTATTATGCTACTTCATATATTCTCTTTTTCTCATTAATATTGTAAGAGTTTTGTTAATAAGTGTTTTTATGGTCGTTGTTAAGGTTATCACAATAAGAAAAAGTACATCATTTCGTCTTTCGAAAATATTAAAAAGATACAAGTTTTAATAAATTTTTCTATAATTGGTTTGTTAATAAGTGTACTAAGGGCACTTGTTAACATTTATCATAAGATAAACTTTGTAAAGAATAAAAAAACATGTTTTGCAATGTTTTTTTTTAACAAATCAACCACTTTTAAAGGCATAAATATGTTCATGAAAAAATCATTAATTTAATATCTTATTTCTTTGCCCCTCAGATATTGTCTCCCGGGTCCTTCACAATTTTATCCGTGGCTAACTTAGCAATGACCGTAATGGTGCCTCTTATCATCAATGCCATATACAAGCCAAGAAAGCGATTCGCACAAAACAAGTTAAGAACCATACAAAATCTAAAGGTTGATGCAGATCTCCGAATTTTGGCTTGTGTCCACAACACTCGCCATGCAATGGGAATGGTGAATCTTCTAGAAGCATTCAATGCCGTCAAAGTTTCCCAATTACATGCATTTTCTCTTCAACTCATCGAACTCACCGGAAACACCACGTCCCTTCTGGCTGCTCATATCGAACTACCAAATCCAAATCCAAATCACGAGCTACCTGGATCACAAGCCCTAACCCAAACAGAATCACACTTGGAAATGGAAAACATAGCCAATGTTTTTCGATCTTACGTAGAGGAAAATAATGATAACAATAAGACAACAGTGGAAACCCTTGTTGCGGTGTCTTCTTATTCAACCATCCATGAAGATATTCACAACTTAGCACAAGAGAAACAAGCTACATTCATTCTCCTTCCTTTCCACAAACACTCAACCATAGAAGGTGTTATGGAGTTAACAAATACTGCATATAAAGACATAAACCAAAATGTCGTGGGAGATGCTCCGTGTTCTTTAGCAATCTTTGTTGATCGAGGTTTAGGTTCATTGCTCAAGATAAAGTTACGTGTTGTTGTGCTCTTTATTGGTGGACCTGATGATAGAGAAGCCTTAGCTGTTGCTTGGAGAATGTCAAAGCATAAAGGGATACAACTTTCTATGGTAAGGATTTTTTTGTCTGGGGAAGCTAATGAATTGGATCCATCAGCATCGTTTTCTGAGAGTCGTGGATTATTAACTGGCAACGTAGACAATGAGAAGCAAAAAGAGTTGGATGATGAGTATGTAAGTTCATTCAGGCTCAAAGCAGTGAACAATGAGGACTCTATAAGTTACTCAGAAAAAGAGGTTCATTCAGGTGATGATATCACACTAGTGCTTAATGAATTAGACACAATTGGATATGATTTATACATTGTAGGACAAGGGTCTGGTCAGAACTATATAGTGTTATCAGATTTGTTGAAATGGACTGAGTGTCCTGAACTTGGAGTTATAGGGGACATAGTGGCATCGAATAGTTTTGCTTCATCTTCCTCACTTCTTGTTGTACAACAATATGGGTTTGGAGGAACGGTATTTGGGACTACAACTCAACAACATCCTAGTGAAGTTGCCTCAAAGGCGGTTTTTGTGAAGGTAGAATAGTTTCATTATATTCATTAATGATGGCTAGTTTTTCTTAATTGGGGACTTTATATGGGCATGGCTTATGTCAAACAAGGAAAAGAGACACTATTTAGTTTTGTAAATAGAGGTTGAGAATGTTTGTATAAGTGGGAAAAAAAGTTTAGCTGGATTGTTGGAGAATGTAAATAGTATAATGAAAAGGAAAATGATATTCCACAAGAAACGAAATTCGTTCAGCAGTTGTACTTGATGATCATTGGATAACGACTTATCATTCCTTGCCACTGATACATTCTACCATCTCCTGATTGGTCACTTGGCATATTCGTAGAATTCGTGGCCCAAAAATTTTGAGACAAGTAGCCTTGCTCGAATGAAAATACAATCACTATCAATTCACTTTCATGCTATAGTGATATCTAATTATGTGTACATTATTATTTTTTATTATTAATCAATAAGTTAGCTTTTCATTATTGTTGAGGACCTATTTTTATTAAGTCCAACAAATTAAAATGGGCCTGTTTAGCAAAGGCCCAGAAAATGGAAATGGAAGCAATCATCAAAATTGGGTCGTAAGATCCAACAACAAGCAGGAAGAGAAGCGTACATTGGAAGGAAAGCATTTTTGGGGCTCCACCCATGAGGCTGGTCATCAGAGGATGATGTGGTCAGCAGGGCGGAGAACTCTGGGAGCACTGGATGGACTGTGGTTTGGCAGGCTCTGAGTGAGCGAGTTTCGCCTCAGAGAGACAAATTGGTCTCAAAGAGGACTTGTACAGTAATTGGAGAGCAAGCCTTAGGCAAAAAAGGGAAAGAGGGGTAGCAGCGTAGGTGGGCCGTGATTCAGAAAATCATGGAAAATGTTCTTTTTGTTCCTGACTCAAAGAGGAAAGACCTCTGGAAGTTAGCCAAAAGGGGACATCCTCAAATAAGGAGATTAAAAGAGAAAAGAGTGATTTAGGGGCTAAGATAGATAATGAGAGTTACGAGGGAGATGGTGACAAGAGAGAGGTAAGAGCTTAAGAAGGGAGGGAGGTAACATAAGAGAAAAAACGAAAAAACGTAGAGGGAAGAGAGGAGAGAAAAGAAAGAGAGAAAAACACAGAGAGAAGAAAAGGAGAGAAAAGAAGAAAGAGAGAAAATACAGAGGGAAAGGAGTGAAGAAAAGAGAGGAGGAAGATTGAGAGTTCCTCTTTAGCCTAAGGTAGCTTATCATCCTCCCCACTAAAAATTACTGTACAAGACTTGCTTACTCTCCGCCATCCCCAGACCTCGGTAGCTCTCGCATTGGCATCATTGTTGTATAATCTCTTAAGCTTACGAACCCAAAATCTCATTTTATTGTTAAACCTCTATTTCCAAAAATTGGTCCAAAACAATTACTGATTTCGTTCCACTCTAATTGAGCTTTAATTTTGAGATTTTTCACTCAATTCATATCATTTGTTTAGTAAATAAAGAAGTATTAATTATCATTTTTCCATATTTTCTCTCCTTAATGGGTTCAAATATTAATTTGGTAGTTATAAATATTGATATTTTTAAAATTAGTTCCTCCATTTTTTTTGTTTTGCTATATGCTTTTTTTGTTCTGTTTTGTTTTTCTGTTAGGTATGTCTGCAATTAATTGTATTTTACTAACGGCAGAGACCAAATCAAAAAATTTTAAATTTTTAAGGACCTTGACCGGTAAAAAAAAAGATAGGGATTAAAACTAAATTTCGGTAAACTTTAACGGACCTTTTATATATATATATGTGTGTGTGTGTGTGTGTGTGTGTGTGTGTGTGTGTAAAACCCCTTGGCACCGCCATTTGAGGTAGATTTTTCTTTGCTAGAACCGACTTAATTATCTCGTGTGTGCTAGATTGGCTAGCTTGAGCGAGTCTACTAGAAGAATCGAGAATTTTCTGGTTTGCATAACTCGCTTGAGTGAGTTGAACAAAATTTGAGGTGTGAGCTTTAAAAAGTCTTGATCACGTGAAAGATGCACGAGCTTTAAAAATGATTAAATGGTGTAAGAATTTGAGGTAACTTAACTAAAATACCATTTTGTAATAATTAATTATTGAGGAGAGACGATAGAGGAAAATACTGGATCTGAAAAAGATGTATTTAAGAATAAGGGTATAGTTCGAAAAAGAATAGTATAATTATGTATTAAATTTGTAAATGGTCAAGACATATGGATCAAGAGGAAAAAACTAGATGATCAAGACTTTTGAATAGGAGAGAGTGCCTTTTAAAGTTCCAGTACTCCTTACATTCCAAAAAGTTAATAAAATTTTGAAAAATCACTAAAAACAAGAGGAAAAACATTTAATGTTTTGTCTATAAAATCAACCAATTGTAAAACCAATCATTTAGTACATCTTTAATTGATTATCCAATTATAAATTAGATAATATAATTTAAATTTTTATTATAATGTCATCGTGGGCGATGGGGTACAACAAAATACCTTGGCATTCAAATGTGTGCTAAGGATGTTAGAATTATGTTGAGGTTTGAAGATTAATTTCGACAAGACCAGTCTGTTTGCTGTGAACATAGAGGAATCTCAGAGTAAATCAATAGCGGATTTTCTAAGATGCAAGAGGGGGAGTGGCCTTTAAGGTATCTCGGTATTCCGATTGGTATCAACCATAGGAAATCAGCCCACTGGAATAGGTTGATCAATTTGATGAAAGCTAGGCTCGCTTCATGGAAGTCTAAATACCTCTCGTTTGGTGGTCGTGTGGTGATGCTAAACTTTGTCCTAAATGCTCTGCCTGTCTATCTGTTCTCCTTCTACATTGCTCCTAAATGTGTGGTAAGAAAATTAATTTCAATTCAAAAGAATTTTTTGTGGGGGGTTGAGGAAAAAAGGAAAATAGCATGGGTTAGTTGGGATAAAATCTGCTCTAGTAAAGGTTTAGGTGGTTTAGGTGTTAAACACTTGGGTCTTTTTAATAAAGCTTTAAAAGGTAAGTGGAGGTGGAGAATTCTAACAGAAAGAGGTAAACTATGGGTTAGGGTCCTGGAGGCGAGATATGGAAACATTGGAAGCTGTTTTGGTCTTGGGGTAAACCATGGAAGGGGGTCTAGAGTGTCATTATGGTGGAAGGATTTAACAGTTCTAGAGAAAGACATAGGTGTACAAAACAACTAGTTTTCATCAAAATTGTGTAAAGTGGTAGGGAATTAGGGGGGGTGAGACTTTCTTTTGGGAAGATGTGTGGTTAGGTAACAAACCATTGTGTGATCTGTTTCCTAGACTTTACTCTTATACTGATAGAAAATTTGTGAACATTATAAACTTGGGAGAGTGGGTCAATGGTTTTTGGAGGTGGAGGTTTCACTGGAGAAGGGAGTTTTTCGATTAGGAAAAAGAAGTGCTTGATCAATTTGTTAGTTTATTGGATTCTGCATGTTTAAAGATGGACACAGGTGATGCTTGGAGATGGAGTGTTGAACCAAATGGAAAATACTCAGTCAGGTCTGCCTATAAGGAGTTGAACAGCAACCAGCAAACAACAGAATGTATTTTCAACTCTCCGTGGAAGGCGAAGGCTCCGCTAAAAACAACCATGTTTGGATGGAGGATATTGATTGATAAGATCCCAAACAAAAGCAATCTACGGAAAAGAGGGATACAGTTGATGGAAAATCAATCCATGTGTTGTCTATGTAAGGAGGAGGAAACTACATCGCACTTATTTTTTTCGTGCAAGGTAGCATACAGGTTATGGAAACAAACGTATTCGTGGTGTGATTTCTCAACAGTTCTACCGGAGGAAAGCAGAAGCCATTTTCATCAACACAAACAGATGATCAAAGGTAAAAATGTAAAAAATTTCTGGTCGGTGGTTTGGCTATCTGTAATATGGAATATCTGGTTGTGGAGGAATAAAGTGGTCTTTGGAGATGAAGGACAATCATTGGAGGAGGTTGTTGACCGCATCAAAGTAAACTCATGGTTCTGGATTAAAGGAAGTTGCAAAGGAACATTTGCATCACTATTTGAATGGCTAATGAATCCGGTGGGAGATCTCTGTCACTGCACTGCTTTGAAAGCTATGTTGTGAAACTGTTTTTCTGCGGTTCCCTTTGTGTACGTAGTTTCGCTTTGGGATTGTCTTTCTTATTTTCATTTTTATATCTGTCGGTGGCATGATGTTGTGGGTTGGTTCAAGAGTAGCTCTGTTATGGTTTTTGTTTTTCTTTGAGTTGTAAAAGATGTAACTGTTGTTATGTTGCCTCGGGTTTCAAGTATTTCTCATACTTGATTTCCTTTGGGTCTGTTTTAATAAATTTTTACTTATCTAAAAAAAAAATTCACTAAATTTTTCGGATGAAAGGATTATTAATTATATTAGTAATTTTGAAAAAAAAAATTAAATATTATCAATTATTTCAAAGTTATTAACAATATTATATAATTTTTTAATTTTTAAATGCTTATGTTAAAAAATTGGAGTTAATATACTGGTAATAATATTTTTTTTTCAACAACTATCAAATATTCGAACACATATCCGTTAAGGTTCCATTTTAAAATCAATTGTCAATAACAAAACTAAATTAATATATATTTAAACCATATAACAATGAATGAGACAGATGATGATGTTGTGGGAAACATCACGCAGAAGCAAAAAAAAAATCACACCGAAGCATCTTGAATTATTGCAACGATCACCGCTCGCGCCTTTTTATATAATCTCCTAGTATTTAAACAAACATTTTCACAGTTTTTTCGTTGTGCCTTAATCGAACGGCTTGTCTGAAACTCCTACACTGAACTCCCTCCTCAGTGGTAGTACTAGTAGTGGCGCTTTCTCTTTGGCGCCGCTACTATTATTACCATCAACATAAGCACGCACGTGAGAACCAAGATGGGTTTGTTGTTCCATATCGTGACCCATATGACACTCCACTTAGCCCAAGCATTTTCAATTCAACCAACCCCACACTTGCCGATTTATACGACAGCACGAATAATATTATTAACAACAATAACAACGGACTACCTCTCTACCGACGCAACAAATCAACTTTGGGCATAGTCATGGAGTTCAAGATGTTAACAATAATAATATACTCCCTTCACAACTCCTGCAACAAATTCAATTAGGACTTTGAAATGGAGTTCAAGATCAATTTGTTCACAATCACAATCACATGGGTAGTTATTTTCCTAATGGAGGAGGCACCAACGACTTTGAAGCGGGTCCATCACAAGTGCATAATAATGCAAGGGGTTCAAGTCAACCACCAAATTTGAACTTTTTTGGGTCACAGAATTTCAGCAACATGAACATGATGCCACTTTCGTATTGTCCCCAGTCACCGATCCTGATCCCTTTTAGTTGCACTTTCTATCAAGTTCTAAGAGAGATAACTCACACTAATGGTAATAGCATTGTTGTTGTTATTATGTGTATGGCCAGAGCAGTATTTGTAACGATACCTTTCAAGTTTAGAGTAATATGATACGAACATTTGGATTTGACATGTAGATCTAAACATTTGACTTGTTTTATATGCAATTGTATTATTTTTGCATATAAGACAAATCAGATGTTATATCTAGATCTCAATTATAAATGTTCACATATTATTACTATCAAGTTTATTGCATAAAGTACTGAAATGCGTCGTGAAAGTATCCATGCTTGTATCCATGCTTGGTTTACGCAAAACATTTTCGTTAACTTTTTAACTACACACCACAATGAAAGGATGTTATTGTTTTGGGTTTCTCTTCTCCTACTCTTTTTCATAGATGATGTATAGTTTTCTTCTATTTTCATTGTTATTAATTGGAGGTATATTTGGGGTGCATGGTAGGATTTTCCGTCACAAAACTTGAGATTCATGGAAGGCTTGGGATGATCAGTCATGCTATTCATCATCAGAGTTTTAATAGGAATATCAATATGGCTTCTTCAAGTAACCCTGCTCAATTTCAAATAATTGAGTAAGTTTCTTGTACTTAAATTTTTCTTTTTTAGCATTGCTTTTGACTTTAATAGGTTCCTTCATTTGCATCTCATTTAACCACCATCTTCAACTAATAAAGTTTCATTTCTTTTTTCATTTGTTTCAATTAATTTAATTATAAACTTCATGCACATTAAAATCATTGGATGCATTGATGTCTTTACTATTATTGTGACTTGTATTTTCTTTTTGTTTTCCTTTAAACCTTTTTGGGTGTGTTAGCTTTAGCATGAAAAACAATCACGAAATCAAAAATTTTCTAGTGCAATACTGTCTCGAGAAAAATTCATCAAGCTATGCTATGATGCAAGATCCGTTGTCTGCATATCATGAGGTCCTGTTCACTAAACTTGACTGGGCTGATGACTTAAATGACTGCGTTGATTTGAATCCAAATACTTCAGGTTCGTCTTTTCAATCAACAATAATAATTATGAAAAGTTTCATTCTTCAACATGTATGCATTGTAGGAATAACTCTGTTCTTAGTAATGAAGAATTAACATCGATATAGATCAAATTTTGGCTTTGGATTAAAGGAAACCAAAACAAAGCGTGTGTGTCTCTTTTTGAGTGGTTTACAAACCCTTACAAATGTTTAGTATCATACAGTGGCTAAACGCTTAATGCAGGCAGTGCAATTCTTGGGATTATGCTGTTATAGTGACATAAGCAGTCTTAATCTCAAATCGTTTTCTTCTGCTTAACGCAGGTAGTATTATATTTATGCTACTTGTACCATTATTCCTTTTGGTAGGATGTGATTGAATTGTACTGGTTTTTTTCTATATTATTTGGTGTATTGCCTTTTGGCTGCTTTTGTATTGACAATTTGACATTGTATTGGTGGAGAAGTATATCTTACTTTTCTAATTATTTGGATTGGAATTTTGTCTTATCTAAAAAAACATACAGTATATGCCTTGGTGTAAGCTTTTATAGAATTTGGTGTTTTAAATTATGGTTGTGGTCATTGTACCAATTGCGTTGCTTTTATCATAGTTGAGAAATATTGCAGGAAAATGTAGCCGCAAAGTTGTAATTATGGTCCTGTTGACTAAAGTCAAATTTCGACAAGTGGAAAGAATGTCGAATGCATAAGTGATGTCGATCGAAGTGTACTTAAGCGAAATGCTTAAAAGTGACTTCGAAGGACATAGACGTATGTCGAAAAATGGAGGCGTCATAATGAGGACGGCGTCGAAAGAGTATTAACATGGAAACCAAGGAGGTCAGAGTAGTAATGATGATGCATTGGGAACAAGAGAACGATCACATCAACATTTAATGCACTTCCTCATAGCTATAAATACGTCACTTTCAACGTTCATAGGGCCAAAAGTGTGTGAATGGCAGAAACGGTGGACCAACCTTATGATTTCTGGAAAGAAGATAATATGTTCAAAGGAGTGAAGAAGAAGAGTCTCATAGAGATTAAACATGTGAGATTAAAAGGATTCGGAAGAGAGAGGAACAATTTCAAAATCTTTACTCCGAATCCCCACCTTTCCCTGTTAATGGCGAAAGATTAAACACGTGAGATTACATAGGGATCACCTCTTGTATTTCAAACTAAGATGAAAAGCCTATCTAAAGGGCACACTCTAGCTGAAATACTAGTTTAGGTGGTACCTAGGAGTCTTCCGTAACTCAAAGTTGAAACCTTTTCCCAGGAAAAGCTTTGAGTATCTTTCCATTTAAAGAGGGAAAGGAAAAGTCCTCTATGGATAATCCCTCAAGAGAGATTGTAACATGATCACTGGCTAGGTTGATGGCCAAAATCATGGCTAAGTCAGTAATTATGTCATCAAAATCGACTAGGGGATTAATTCAATAGAGGCCGACACCTTGTCGAAAGGAGCTTGATGTCGACAGGGATCCTAGAAGCCCAAAAGGCAGGGGGATGTTACTTCGACAAAGCTGGCAAAGGACTTGTGTAAAAATCCCAACAGTTTCAAAGTTGCTTTATTTCAGTTGTGGCAAGATGCTTGTCGAAGAAGAATTATCGAAGACTACCGAAGACACGTGGCAAAAGGAGAACAAACGAAGAAACTGCGTCGTGGGTAGTTTGCTTAGTTAGGACGTGGCTGCTGCGGTTATGCAGAACGTGCCCAATAATGTAGTGTAAGGGTAGTTGATTTTTAGGACTATAAATAGGTAATTACTTGTTTGTAATCGAGGTTGGCACATTGGTAGTCATCCTAACATCTCATCACAAGCAAATTAACAGAGAAAATGTCATTGTAATAACCACTTTACATTCCCAGCACTTTACGACTTCAATGCAATCTTTTCGTTTTCCTTTACTTTTCCAACACTTTTAAATTCTGCCTTTACGTTTCCAGCACCTCTAAATTCTCGCATTTTTACTGCTTTAACCTTTACGTTCTTGCACTTTACCGCTTTTCCCTTTACGTTTTTGCCGATTTACTTTCTCGTCATTTACGTTTTCCCAAGCCCATTTACGTATTTGCCTAGATAAAACCAAAAAGACCAAAAATAGTCTAATCGCAACACAAGATTACCATTTAATCAGTTGAATCCCGCAACCGCTTGATATTTCCATTCCCGTTTTAAACTCGTGTTCGTTCGAATTGGCGAACTGACAATCCCCGCATCGAATCCCTTTTCACCAGCGTGAACAGGTCCTAATTAATGTTGTTATGGAAATTTCCGAAACCACAATAATGACAATATCACGACCGTAATTAATTTAAAACCCGATGCAACAATTGATTTTGTTCTATTTGTATGATGTTTTTACTTAATTAATATATCAATAATTCTTTACTTCCTCCGGTCTTATATATAGGATATACTTAACCATATTCCTCGGACCAAGAAAAGTAGTTAGTTTTATGAATTCTATGAGAACATATTGTAACATTACAATTTTACCCTCTCAACTTTTCTTGAAAAATTCACACTCATTAATGAACAACAAAAAACACATGCATTTAATAAGGGCAAAAAAGAGAAATAACAATAAATGATGCATAGAAAATACAAAATGTCTTATATATAGAACCAAAGATTGCTTCTAGAATATGTCCTATATATAGGACCGGAGGGAGTATATTTTTGTAGGAGGACAATCAGATGAAACAGAACAGGTGGATGACAATAATGGAGGACCTTCTTGGCCTAGCGTTTTAGAACAGGTTACCCCTTTGGTTTTTTTTTTTTTTTTCTATCTAATTTCTTCTTTCTGTTGCCTTATGTTTTCTTTCTTTCTATTAACTTAATTAATTTATTCCACGCCCCACGTATAATGTAAAATCAAGAAAAGATAATGTTATATAAAACATTAAAATTGGGTCATCAAATAATGGCTCTTTGATTCTTTTTTCTTTAATGTAATTTTGAAATAGATCTGTATAGCGAAAAAAAAATTGAAAAATAGAGATATTATATTTACTAATGTACAATGTAAAATCAATTAATAGACACAATTATCACAGGGTGACTTTTAAAAAAAAAAAAAAAAAAACTCCCGTTGGTTCTATCGAATTGAATGTGTTGCTTATAGACACCTGGCATTATTGAATGGGAATTATATAAGTTCAGGGTGGCCAAAAATTAAGAAAATTTTATCATGTATTGTGTTTATTTTAGGATGATATATTTATCATGTAAACCTACTATGCGGTGGCTATATTATATTTTAGGCAAAACCAATAGATTGGTCATGTAAGTTATTTTTTTGTTGCGATTTCGTCCTTTTACTTTTTTTCGTTTCAAATAAGTCATGAAGTTGTTGCCGTGTAATAAATAAGTCATTTCCGTTAGTTTTTTCTATTAAGTGACACATGTCACTCAACTAATGGTGTCACTTATTAAAAAAATGATTTAATGTTTTTTTTTAAATTTTCTTATGGTGACACGTGTCGCTTAATAAAAAAATTAACGGAAAGGACTTATTTATTACACTTCAACAAGACTTATTTAAAACGAAAAAAATTTAAAGGACGAAATCACAACTAAAAAATAACTTAAGGGACCATTCTAGTAGTTTTGCCTATATTTTATATTATTATTTGAATTGAATGAGTGACTTATAAACTATTGTAACATTTGAGGTTTTGTTGGTTAATTATGTTGTCGACTTGCAAATACTATATTAGCAGTATTTTTGGGAAGTATTTAAAAATTGAGTTTAATGGGTGTGCATTGTCGGTGTAAAGTTTTTTATATCATCAGTTCATCATCCACTACTCATCTGTTTTACTTTTAATCAAGAGTCAATGTTCAATAGCACATGAACGATGAATGATGTATTGACGGTGTAAAAATGCTTTACACCGTTGATGCATCATCCATTTTCTCTTAAAAATTTTGGTGCAAGGTTTTACATAGTTAGGACTTAGGATCCCTCAATTGAATTTTCGACTAACATCCAAAAAATTGTCACGATTGACTATGCATTCGAGAAGACTTGTATGTGCATTGCTCTTTTCTTTTATTTATTTTTTTTTTGCAAGAATTCTAACTTTTTGACTAGTTATATATTATAGGCTTAAATATCCAAATAGTCCCTATAATTGTTGCTCATTTTGAAATTAGTCCCTATAAAAAAATTTCTTTGGTTTTGGTCCCTAACATTATTTATTGTTTTGGATTTAGTCCCCAATGTTTAAATTGGATGGAAATCAGTGACGTGACCTACCAGAATAGTGGTCAAGAGGCTGTTGCTAGTGGGAATGGTGGTCAAGAGGTTGTTGCTACTGGGAACGAGCAACCGTCTGCACAACCTGCACAGTCATGTAGAAAGAGGCTTTATCAGTTGATCTAGTTCTCTTTCTACATGATTGTGCAGGTTGTGCAGATGGTTGCTCGTTCCCAGTAGCAGCAGCCTCTTGACCACCATTCCCAGCAGCAGCAGCCTCTTGACCACCATTCCGTTAGGTCATGTTAACGATTTTCATCCAATTTAAATGTGGGGGACTAAAATCAAAACAATAAATAATGTTAGGGACCAAAACCAAAGAAAAAATTTTATAGGGATCAATTTCAAAATGAGCAACAATTATATTGACCATTTTGGGATTTAAGTCTATATTATATCCTGGTTGCATTATTGAACAGAGAAAAAGAGTTAAGACGATGACATTGAACGATTTAAGGGAATACTTTCATTTCCTCTAACTATTATGAAACAGCAAAGAGATTGAGGTTATGTACTTCTGGCGTGAAGAGAGTTTGTCGTAGGGGAAAACTATATAGATGGCCTCAAAGAGAGGTTTATTATTGCTGTAACCTTTGTTTTGCTATTTCTATTAATGATAATGATTAATTATTACTCTCACCCGTTTTATTTATAAGATCCTTTTGCGATTTTCACTCCATCAAGGAAATGTGAAAATTTAATATATTTTTTCAAAACTACCCTTATAATTATTATTGGAACTCTAAAAAGTGATGATTTTATAGGGATATTAGTGAAAAAAATTAATTAAATACTATTGAAAATTGAAAATGAATCTTATAAATAAAATCAAAACAAAAACTCAAAAGGATCTTATAAATAGATCGGAAAGGAGCGTATGAATGTGCCGTTTTGCTTAGCATATATATTTTAATTTATGTTGATTATTGATGTGCACAGGCCAGGTCACAAGCATCGTGAAGCAGATCACAGTGCTCAGAAGAGCTTTAAATTCAGCAGATGCAGAGACCAGGGAAAGAACTGAGGCTGACATTAGAAGACTTGAAGAAGAAATGAGGTTGTATTGTGGTGGAGTTGCTCCAACTGCAATAGTTTACCCAGAATGAAAGTAATCCTTCACTACTGTGTTTAATTCTTATGCAGAGGACACCTTACTCTTTTATTAGTTTAATTGCCTTTATTTTATGAACAATGTCTTGTTCTTTTTATTAGTTTGCCTTCATTTTGTAGATGAGTCTTATTAACTTTGTAATTAGTTCCTTCTTTTTTTTTTGGAGACTTTGTTTTTTTTTTACATTTTGTAAAAGAGAAAGTTTTTTTTTATACCATCACTGTATTATTTATCATTGATATGTTAGTGGTTATAAACTTTCAAATAAAAATAAAAGTAACACAAAAATATAGATAATAAGCCCACGATATAAATGTTTTTACACTTATTAAATTCTTCTATAAAATAGTACATTTAAAAGTTGTTAGTGTATTATTTTATAAAAGTGATTGTTATTTTAATGATTGGAAATTCTTATATGTTCCATATTTTTTAAAGGCTTAATTATGTCATAAGTCCCTGAAGTTTGGGGTAGTTTTGTCAGATACGCTTATTCTTTTTTTTTTTCCAATGTCTGACTCCCTGAAGTTACTTCTGAGTTTGTCATATACCCCTTCTACCAATTCTGGCCAATTTTGCTGACATGTAACATCGGAATCCTCTCTCTTCAATTCTTTTTTTTTCTTTTTTTTATTTAACTAAAAATATAAAAATATTAAGTTTTTAAATTTTTTAAAAAAAGGATCTTCGACCTCGGGGCATCACATGACCAACCTTCTGCATCTGATAAGGGTTCCAATGTTACATGTTGGCAAAATTGGCCAGAGTTGGTAGTAGGGGTAATATGACAAACTCAGAAGTAACTTCGGGGAGTCAAACATTGGAAAAAAAAAAGAATAAAGGTATATGACAAAAGTACCTCAAACTTCAGGGACTTCTGACATAATTAAGCCTTTTTTAAACTCCCTTTTTATTTTATATGTGAAAATCTTTAAATCATGTTCCTATCTTTTGATCTCAACCCTTATCCACTTCCATCCCACATTGCAGACAGTCCCATAGCACTACCCACCTCACCCCACTACTTTACTAATCAGCACCGGCAAGCGAAGGCATGCAGCAGCCTCCACCTTTTTGCAGTATCTAGAGTAGTTAGTGTTAGGTAATCAAGATAATTATTAGGATCAGAAAATTCCCGGTATGGACATTGACACTTAGTGAATAAAATTAGTAGATCATGTGCTAAGAGAATGAAACAAAAGGAATGTGAGTATTGTGGAAGGGTTTGGTAAAGAGAAGATGACTGAAAAAGAAGAGCAAGGTTGGATGATGAGGTTTGGTGGATAAAATAATAAGGATAAAATTGTTATGACATCATTATTATTTTTCAATCTTACCTATCCATTTTTTTAACTAACAAATCTATGATAAAATGAAAAAAGAAAATGAAAAATATAAACTCGAGAGAATAAAAAAATCTTTCTTTAAAAAGAGATCAATGAACTGACGTTGACGTATCATGTATCAAAAGATACTCTAATTTAGAAGAGCAAATCCGATCTCAAAACAAGAGATTGACGAACATTTTCTGCAACATGATAGTTCGAAAGGAAAGCTTGGAAAAAGAGGCGAGCCTTACCAATTTGCGATTATGGACCTTGAGACAAGTGTGAGCTCGCCCATGCCCAGATACAGACGTAAACAACGCTCTGATCACATGACTCATTCGCAAAGAAGATCTTTTTGTGAGATTGGATCAATGGACATCCAAAGTATCAACACTAAAAGAGTATATAAACTCATCATGAGACAAATATTATGTCATATCAAGCTACCCAAAGAAAGGATCATGACAGCGTTGATGTACATGAACCTCACAAGTATAATTCCCCAAGAAATTTGAAAGTAAAACCTTTGAAGAAAGCGAAAGACATGGAGAGGATGATAAGTTAAAATCATCCACATTCTAAAAAGTAAAGATCGAAGACAATAATCCATAAGTTTGTACGTCACAAGAGCTGCAACATATATCAGATGTCCAACATCGATGAATGCATCACTTCATTCACAAAGACAACATGCACAATTATCAACATTAAGCTCGAGGGCATGAATGCTCAATATCAGGTATCCACGATATAGCGAACAAATGTCTCCAAAACGCAATTCTATCTGATCACTAGATGCAATGTAAATGGATGCAGACAAGACATTTTCGGCTGGGCTTGGAGCTCCCCGCCTCCAAGATCGACAAAAGATGTTTTCTAACAAGATAATTCAAGCATGGAAACCTCTTGTCTGGTAGTAGCAGCTTAACTCGTCAGCGGCATACAACAATTCAGATATCATAACAGCTCAAGGTAACAGCCTCCAGCTCGAAGAATAGCCCGAATCAATTTGGAGAAATCACATTTTTTTCATCATGGATTTGGAGCAACAAAATTGAACAATCAAAATTAAAGAACCCAGACAACGATGACTTTAGGGCTATCCATGACTTCAGAATAGCTCGTAGCTCGAAGAGTGCTTCGGAGCAACTACCTAAGGGCATATGTTCTGGTCTTGTCGCGAGCAGGGGTTACCTGCCTCACGTTATAACCCTATGGCGACCTAGGAAACCCTTCAAAAGGACTATAACCGAGCTCCTCCGATCTCCAACGTTGGGTCACAAGCCAATGATAGCTCACCCGAGCCGGACAAAGGCGTGATCAACATGCAGTCAGCGATACTTAATTATGAAATGAATCTCCTACAGACAATGATAGATTTTATGATGAATTTATCTCAATAATTTGGAGATAACATAAAGATATGTTATTATTCCTATGTTCCGGTCTGGTCACGAGTTAAGGACACTTTCCCTACGAAAGAACCTTAGAAGACCTGTTACGACCTCAAGAAGGACCTATACGAGATTGTTCAAACTTGAATCATCCCCAATTTAGGACCTTAAGCTCGAAAGATCATTAAAAAGCTCATATGAAGTCCTGACAGCAATTAAGACCATGAGACTTATTCGCAGAATTCAATCTCCAGAAGATTAGAACACTTTATAAGGGATTAGAACCAGATAATCCCCAAATTATCAAAGATAATAGAAGATCACCATTCATCTCTCTAAGAGATACGATCACATGGAGATCCTTCTCAGATATAGAAGATTCTTCAAGAGAATACCTCAGACTAGGAAACCTCCCTGATCCTATAAATATCAATCCCAATGCAAGGGGCTGAAAAACCAAGTACTATGGCATCCAAGTATTCTGCCAACCATGTATTCCCTCAATACACAAAGAAACACTCATACACATGTAGTGCTAATCCTCAACCCTTAAGCTGAGATTAAGAAAATCCTAATTATACAGGCAATATATAATAATAAGTTTGCCTAACCTTGATCCCAAAAGCTTAGAATAAAAGGTCAAATAATAATAAAAGGATATTGAAAATTAAACTCATTACTAAATAACCTACTTTTATTTAATTCCTTATCTTCAATCTTAAAGATTGATATTATGGAAATCTTATGAGGGTTTGTTTGGTAAAATTAGCTTATAGCTATGAGTTTGTAACTTGCAGCTTGTAGTTGTAGCTGTAAAGCTAAGCTGAGAGTTGTGAGCTTGTAGCTGTTTAGTTGATTGTTTGAAATAGTGTTGTTCGACAAAACTAGCTTTTGAAGTAGATGAAAATTATTAAATGATCAAAAATGACATGCAACATTATATTATTTATATTATATTATTTTAATTTATTTATTAAATTATAATTGATTAAATTAGTTTCTTTTATTTATTTATTAATTATGTAGTTAATTAATTAATTATAACCAAATTAATAAATTATAATTAATAATTGATTAAATACACAATTAATTAAAAATTAAATTATCACCAAGGTAAATAATTTTGAAATTTTGAGGGTATAACTGGTATATGAATTATTGAAAGTTAGTTTAGTTTCTTGAAAACTATTTGAAGTGACTTTCTAAAAACTAGGTTTCATAAGCTATAAGTTCCCCTTTTGAAAGCTATAAGCTCTTTCTAATTTGTGTTTATGATAAAAACTAATAATTTATTGACTAAATCTAAAAGCTTCTATATAGCTAAAAAACTCCTGATTAGATATATCGAACATAGCCTAATACTCCAACATTTTTCCATATAATAATCAACTTTGTTATTCTAGAAAAAAAAATATAATAACTAATGATTCATCATAGCTTTTCTTTCCTAAAAAGTTGTCCTTGAATCAATTTGATTTTTCAAAAATGAGAAAATTCAAATTAGTTTTAAAAAATCTCAAATGTGGGTCAAAATAATCCCTTTCAACCTCTTTGAGATTAATACGTGTTCATGTTTTTGGTTCAAATTTGTCCAAACCCAAATACGACATTAAGTGAATTGCATTTTTAACCAAATCAGTTCGTGTTTGATAAACCGGGTTGCTTATAAACCAGGTTTGAACTAGTTCATAATATAAACCAGCTTAAAATCGGTTCGCTCTTAAAACAAGTTTATATTTTAGAACAATTATCTAAACTAGAAAGCACAAATCACTCTCGCTCTCTTTTTCCTCGTCCTCTCTAACGGATGAGCTGCCGCTGGCATTCAAACCACCACAGACCCCTTTTCACCTTCTCATCGAAACTGTTGTCGACAGCCTAACCACCACATACTCCCTCTCACCTTTGATCGTTATCCCCTCTCTCTTTTAGGGCTGTTCATCCAATTAATTCTCAAAAGGTTTGGTAAAATAATTTGAAAAAACCGTGTATAATATTTTCCATTTTCTTATTTTGGTTTGGCTTATTTATGTCTTTAGTCCCTGAAAGTTCAGCGTGTTTTGGTTTTAGTCCCTAGAAGTTATTTTGATCGGGACTAGTTCTTAAATTTCCAAACATTTTGGTTTTGGTCCCCACCGTTAGTAAAAATCTGTTATTTTTTTTCTAGCTAGCGGAACATCTCAGCAGTCCATGTGGTTTGAACTGACGCTAAACAGGTGATATAATGTAGATGATACAGATCCACGAATGCAAAATGGTCCCGTACGCAAAATAATTTTGAGTTCATAGGCCTGAATCATCCATGTTACATCACCTATTTGGCGCTACCTCACACCTTGTGGCAGCTAGTGTGAATTTTCGTTAACCATATCAGCAAATAACTGAATTTTTTTAATGGAGGGGATCAAAACCAAAATGTTTGAAAAATTAAGGACTAGTCTAGGTCAAAATAACTTTTAAAGACTAAAACCAAAATACATTGAACTTTTAGAGACCAAAACCATAAATAAGCCTTTTGGTTTTATCCAATCCATTTTCTTGTTTCTTATTTCCGGTCCGGTTTAGTTCACAAAATCCGGTTTATTTGAACATCCCTGTTTGGATAAGAGGTGTCGTTTTGCTCAGCTGGTATGTGTCGTTTTTCATCCGTAGCAATCCCTTTCTCCTGACACCACCCTTTGGTTCGCCAAAACCACCCACTTCTTCTAAAACCCAAAACCCTTTTCTCCTCTCTTCTCTTCTCTTATGCTTACTTAACCCTTCTGCTTCTGTTTCCACTGCAAACACAAATATTCATCAAACAGGGTATGCCCTTCAATTTTCAATTCTCTAATTACCTTCATTTTTATTATTATTATGATTATTATTCTTTTATTGAATTACTCAGCTTAGTTAGTTACTCAGAACTAAGAAAACTTAATCAAAATCAAATCTTTAATTAGTTATCTCAAAAGGGTCATTTCTGAATATTTGTTTGATGGTCTTTTATGTTCTTCAACAATATTATTGTTTTTTCTGTGAACATGTGATTATTTATTGGGTGGCTTCTAGAATCTTTTGTTGTTGTATAGGAAGGGAACTTTGGCTTTGTTGTTGTGGACATGGCAATAGTTGAATCAGTGAGGAGGATTCCTTTGCAAGACCCGCCCGGGGAGGAGGAGTTCTGTGCTGCTGATTTGACTTGGACCAAGCTTGGCAATGCTGAGCACCATGATGAGGTTGCCCTTATCCCCTATGACCGAGTCGATGCTTTTATAATCGGCGAATGCTCTAATGTTGAGTGCCCGACTCGGTTCCATATCGAGAGAGGAAGGAAACGGGCTATCGGGAGCTTGAAGTCATACAAGGATGATGAGTATCTGGAGTACAGGATGTAAGTTTCTGTTATGCCTCTTACTGCACTTCATTTGAAATAATTTCGATTAGGTTTTTTTATTTCTTTTTCTAAACCTATTTTCTCTTTTGAGCATCGTGATCACTGATCAGAAGATTGTTTAGACTTTTGTAAGATTAAGTTTTCTGGTGTTTATGCTGGTTTAAAATGTTTAGTTTACTTTATTTTTGGAGATGGGTAGCCTTGGCGGAATGGTTAAAGTTGTTGCCATGTGAGAAAGCGATCATAGGTTTGAGTCGTGGAGTCAGCCTCTTGCATAGCCGAGGTAAAGCTGCGTACCATAGACTTCACATAATGGCCCCGACCCTTCCCTGGACCCTGTGCAGAGCAAGGGCTTTTTAGCTTTTAGCACCAAGATTCCCTTTTAGTTTATTTTTGGAGAGTGTTAGAACTTGGAAGTGTGAAATCAAACTTCCCTTTTAGAAAACATAGATCCTTGTTAAGTTCCCTAATGCTGAACAACCATTTTCCTGTTGTTGTCTGGGGTTTGGAATCAACACCAGACTAGCAAATAAATTTAAAACTTAAGTGGTGCACAGTCGGGATTCCGATACTTGAGTTGTAAAAATATTTTTCTCGTGTGCAGGTACTGGTGCTCATTTGGCCCGGAGAATTATGGGGAGGGTGGAAGTATATTACCTAGTCGAAGATATCGACTTAATACTCGAAATCGTGCTGCTAGACCTCAATCAATGCGTGGTTGTACTTGTCATTTTGTTGTCAAACGTCTTTATGCTCGTCCATCACTTGCTCTTATTATATACAACGAGAGGCGCCACATCAACAAGTCTGGTTTTGTATGCCATGGACCACTTGATAGAGATGCTATTGGCCCAGGTGCCAACAAAATTCCATATATATGTAACGAAATTCAGCAACAGACAATGTCCATGATTTATCTAGGTATTCCGGAAGAGAATATCTTGGAGAAACACATTGAAGGAATAGAGCGGTATTGTGGTTCAAATGCTAAAGTTAATAGCCTTGCTTCTCAGTATGTTCACAAGCTTGGGATGATTATCAAAAGGTCTACCCATGAGCTGGATCTAGATGATGAAGCCAGCATCCGCATGTGGGTTGAGCGTAATAGAAAATCTGTATTTTTTCATCAGGATACTTCAGAGTCAGACCCTTTTATCTTGGGGATCCAAACAGAATGGCAGTTGCAACAAATGATTCGTTTTGGTCATCGCAGTATTGTTGCAGCAGACTCAACCTTTGGCATAAAGAGACTTAAAGTACTTTTTCTCCTCTTCTACCGACTTTTAAGTTATGCTAGATCTAAATAAGACTGCTACATGAATTGGCCTAACTTGATCATTTTTTCATATTGGCAGTATCCCTTGTTCACATTAGTTGTTTTTGATTCACGACAACATGCACTTCCTGTTGCATGGGTCATTACACGTAGCTTTGCAAAGCCTGACGTGTCTAAGTGGCTGAAAGCCTTAATTGATCGAGTTCATAGTGTTGAACCTGGATGGAAAGTCAGTGGAATTGTAATTGATGATGCTGCAGCTGAAATGGATCTTTTGAGGCAAGATTTACTGCTTTATAAATGAATTTGGTTTACTTCGATGATTATGTATAATTTTCTTGTATTGTCTGCTTTTACAGAGATTTGTTTTGCTGTCCTGTCCTATTTTCTATATGGCGTATTCGTAGATCGTGGCTAAGGAATATTGTTAAGAAATGTAGTAATATTGAGGTTCAGCGGGAGATTTTTAAGCGTCTTGGGTCATTAGTGTACAGCATTTGGGGTGGTAGTGATATATCACTTGCCTTGGAGCAATTTATGATGGATTTTGTTGATCAAACTGCTTTCATGGAATATTTCAGAGTATCATGGATGCCTAAGATTGGTTAGCTTCTTCTCCTCTTCTCTATTGCATGCACTTAAAAAACACTTGTTTGGCTGAAGAAATATTGGAATGCAAGCCTGAAAACCTTATATAATGATATTTCTTGAAAATTTTGCCTCGGAATTATGGGCTTAGTGAGTTAGTCATTCATATATTAACTTCATCAGTCCTTGCCTTTCCTTTTCACTGTGTTGTGCAGAAATGTGGCTTTCAACAATGAGAAATTATCCACTGGCTAGCCAGGAAGCATCTGGAGCATTAGAAGCCTATCATGTTAAACTGAAAGCCAAGCTTTTTGATGATTCACATCTTGGAGCGCTGCAAAGAGTAGATTGGTTAGTCCACAAGTTAACAACTGAGTTGCATTCATGCTACTGGCTTGACCGTTATGCTGATGAAAGTGATTCTTTCCAAAACGTGAAGGAGGAATATATTGCTTCTACATCATGGCATCGAGCACTTCAAATTCCTGACTCTGCCGTTATCTTGGATGATAAAGATCACCTCTTTGCCAAAGTTGTAAGCCAGAAAGACAGCAACTCAACACATTTAGTGTGGAATCCAGGATCTGAGTTTGCTTTCTGTGATTGTTCCTGGTCAATGCAAGGTAACCTTTGCAAGCATGTCATCAAAGTAAACATGGTTTGTGAAAACCATCAGGGTTGTCAACCATCCATGTCTTTTAAGTCATATGAAGAGGTTTTGATGGATCTATGGAGAAAACCGGTGGATGATTCATTTGCACTGGATCTGTCATTGGCTTGGACCCATCAAATGCTAGATCAGATTCAGAAACATGTTGAACTGAATAACTCTGCTGATATTGGAACAGTAGTTAACAATATGCCTCTGAAATGGGTTTCCAAGAAAGGCAGAACCTATACTGGCAAACGATCGTCGAGTATGGCTCTTCCTCCTAGTAACAGCACTACAAAAAATTTGGTTGGGCATAAGAAGAATCAGAAACGGAAAAGATTGTCACGCATAAGATGATCAATTTGATTGATAGTTGTGAAGTTTGATCTGGGATAACTCTGGTGTAAATTGGATTTCATTGACAAAAATGCTGCAACTTTTAAACAGCTGGTTTTCTAGTTCTGTTACCTCTTCACATCTTCAAAGTTGCAGAATCAACCAAGGATTTGTATACATCCTATCCGGATTACATTGATTATAATGGCATGGGTGGTAGTTGGAGATAAAATGGAGGTAATAAAAGCAACTCTGGTGAGTATTTTTTTTTTTAGCTTTTCAGATCTGAAAATACTTTCAGTTTCAGGTGATCACCTGGGATAGAGTAGCGGTCAATTTTGCTTGAAAATTGGAAACCATTCTTCCTTTTAATAATTTTTCCTCATTTTAATACAGCAAAGCTAGCATATTTATTTATTCATTTTTAAAAATTGTACCATCTATTTCTTTAGAATTTAAAGCTCTTCAAGTACTCACTTCACTGCGTTGGAGTCGGAGAGATCATTCCATGGATCATGATCTTTTGTTTTTTGTGTTCTTTTTACATATTATGTATATAGACTAATTACATATTACAGACTAAACATTGCCTTCATTGGCAAATAAGTTGCAAGATATATACTTTAAATTAGTGATAGTTTTGAATTTAATTCTTTTGATATTCACAGGAGATCTTCATAGAATAGTATTAACGTTACATTTGCGCATAAACTCATTCCAACAACATCATACATATCATGCCTTCAATAATAAATAGTAAAATTGAAACAAATTGAACTAGTATGTATGAAACTCATAAGACTAGAGTTTGAAATGGCTAACGAAAAATGCTTTCCAATCCTGCCATGGTCAAACTGGTTACATCATGAACTTTAGAAGCAGAAAGTGAGATGAGTTTCCTCTTTTGCTTTTCCAATGATTCCAATGTGTTGTCAAAAGTTGGAGCAGTGATAGATACAAGCCCTGGGTTTTGGCTGTTGAACACTGAGATGACAGTGGCATCTTGAAAACCATGATTTAGAATAAAGTGAAACAAAGCCTTTGGGAACACAAAAACATCACCTACTTTAAGAAACTCTTGGAAAACCTGGTTTTGGGTATCAATAAATCCAGCAATCAATAAACCTTTGGTAACATAGATAATCTCAGTAGCTCTGGGGTGATAGTGGAAGTTTACCAGTCCATCCCCATCAATATCAGTTCTTCCAATTGAGAGGCCAAGAGTATTAAGGCCAGGAAACTCTGCAGCAGTGACTATTTTTATTGATGCACCAAAAATGTCTGTAGAACCAGGGTCACTTAATTCTGTAGTCTTGAAATCTTGAGCTGTTACATTAGCTGGACTTTTGCAGGGTAGGCCATTGATGAATATGGTCTGCTTTTTGGGTGGAACTGCTGGACAAGTGTCTTGTAGATTATCACATTCTGCCAAGCAAAGTTGGATGCTGGTAAAGGCAACCAAGAAGATAAAGAAAATGTTAGCAAAGGATTTCATCTTTAATCTACAATTGTTCACTATTTTGTACCTTTTGTGGTGATTATCTCCAATTTATAAATAATTTTGTGTCTTGGGATTCAAGAAATGCAAGTAATGACAGCCTTGGAGTTCACTTCTGGCTTTGCAATGAAGTGTAATGTAAGAAGTGCTTTGCTTGAAACTGAAATAAAAACTATCCAATCGATCATTCAGTTGGCTCTGTGTCCTATACCAATATTCCACCGTTATTTTTGAGCCTTGAAGGTTGTGTTATGTGAGATTCCATGTGTGGGATCACCAATAGTATTCGCTAGAATGGCAGCAGCAGGACCTGTTTGAGGAGTGAGTGGCCTAGGGTTTGAAATTTATATATTAAAACAAAAGTTTAGTGAGTTGGTCTCGAGGACTTAACTGTTAAAAAAATGGTTTGCTTAATCTCAGTCCATAGGATAAGTTAGGATAAGAAGTAAAAAAGTAAAAAAAAAAATCTTGGAAAACTAACCCACTAACTCTTAAAATATTAAACATTTATTTTTTTAATACAAATATGCTGTTTTTAGTCTCTTATAAGGGTTAAGGTTAAAAAAATCCATTAAAAAAACACTTAGAAATGTATTTACAAGTTAAATATCCACGAGATCATTACTACATCAATATCTGAATTTGAACTCCTGATTATGTGAGCTATGTATGAGCTTATTCTTTGACCAACCTTTGTTTGCAGAGTTGGGATGTTTATTGAAGATAAGGGCATCCACAGCAGAGTCTTAAGTTAAGACTCATCAAACTCTGGCACATCGGTATTACATCATCATTCAACTATGAGACTCAACTTCAGACTTTTCATATCTTCCACCATAACAGAGTCTTAACATCATACTCACCAAACATCCATTAGCATTACATCATCATGAACTTTTATACATCATTTTATTTCAATAATGTTTTTGTAATACAATATCAATAATATTAATTACGTAGAATTTATAAAAATAATCACAAATATATTTAAGAATAAAAGAGAAAGAGTATATATTTAAAAATATTATTTTTATTTTTTTTAAATAATAATAATATTATTATTTACTATTAGTTTATTGTTATTATTTGTTTATTATTATTAGTTTATTGATATAAGCATTATTATTTGTTATTATTTTTATTTTTTTTTAAATAATAATAATATTATTCACGTTACCTACCTAGTAATAGTATATAACAATTATGAAAAATCTTTTCCCTCTGTTTTGACTGCCGTAATTCCGTCCATTTCTTGTAGTGACCTTCAATTGATGTATATTACTCTCCCGGTCCTATATATAAACACATTTTGAAAACTGTTTTTTAGTTCTTAATATAAGCCTCATTTCCAATTTCCAATAGTATTAATTACTTTTTTTTTACAAACACCCATGTTTACTCAACACTTTTTAGATTTCCAATAATAATTATAGGAGTACTTTTGAAAAAGTATATCAAATATTTACATTTTCAATACCACTAACAATATTAACTAATTTTCTTAAAAGAAGTGAAATTGGTCAAATAATGCTTATATCAGTAATCGGAGGGTGTACCAGTTAACTTTTTGAATTGCTTTTCGTCCTCCCCGACCCCAATTTCAGGCTGATTATTTTAAACCTTAGTCATATCAGTCTAATGTTAGTCATGCTGCCTATCTTAACTTTCCCCTCCTTCATATATCTTACGAAAGGGTTATTTTGAAAAGTGATTTTAGAATATTTTTTTTTTTCAGAAAATATTAAAATAGTGATTGTTCAGAAAGATTCTTAACGCAAGAAAACAATAAGAAGTTTGAATAGCCACCAAAACTCTTGAATTAAAATGAAAATAGATTTACTTTTTAGTTAATTCAAAAGTATCTAAATTCTTTAAAGCGTGGAGTAAATTCTAGGTCTAAAATGCACGTGTGTGACGGTTGAATAAGAAAACAATGATTATTATTTTTTTTGTTTATTTTGATTATTATCTATACTATTATATAAAGCAAACACACTTTTTAACTAAAAAAACTAAAAACAGTTAAAATGTATGTAATTTTGTCATTCCCAAAATACCCCCACCATACTACTAACTGTTCTATCAATATCAGTTGCACAAATGAAACACAAAATAAAGCAGTTCCAAAAAGAAGTTTCTCATTGTATCCCTCACTCTGTGCAACCCATAGACTGATCTGGGAATGGATGAAACGTATGAACAAAACTCTCTTCTCTTCACCCCCACTCTCTTCTCTTCACCCCCACTCTTTAATAGTCATAGATAACCTCTCTCTATAATAATATCACGAAATCAATTTTTTGGATAATAGTAATGTTGACTTTGAAATTGAAATTGTGTATATAATCTCTATCTCTGTATCTCTAAATGTCTGACGTTTCCTTTCCCTGCTCCTTTCATAGGAGGGAGTATTTCCAACTTTGTCCTTCTCTTTAATGCTTGCTTTTTTTTAGTGTGTATTTTTTCTACCCTATTCCTGTTTGTGCAGTACTTACTTTTGTCTTGGTTTTTTTGGTTAGCATCAACCACAACATTGAAGCAGAAAAGCAAACACAATTGGAGCAGAGAAGGAAACAAAGAAAAAAAACAACAGAGAAGGAAACAAACCGTAAAATTAAAAAAAAAATTATTTGAATGAAGACTTGATGTTGGTGACGATGAAGGGCAACAGAGGTGGCGGTTGGCGGTTGTTTCGTGTTGCTGATCATGGATCGGAGGGAAAGGAAAACGGATCTGACGGAATAGAAAAGAGAAGGGGAAAGGGAGAGGCGGCGGTGAAAAGTAGCTCTCATCAGAGGTGGCGGTTGGCGGTTGTTTCGTGTTGCTGATCATGGATCGGAGGGAAAGGGAAACGGATCTGACTGAATAGAAAAGAGAAGGGGAAAGGGAGAGGCGACGGTGAAAAGTAGCTCTCATCAGAGGTGGCGGTTGTTTCGTGTTGCTGATCATGGATCGGAGGGAAAGGGAAACAGATCTGACTGAATAGAAAAGAGAAGGGGAAAGGGAGAGGCGACGGTGAAAAGTAGCTCTCATCAGAGGTGGCGGTTGGCGGTTGTTTCGTGTTGCTGATCATGGATCGGAGGGAAAGGGAAACGGATCTGACTGAATAGAAAAGAGAAGGGGAAAGGGAGAGGCGACGGTGAAAAGTAGCTCTCATCAGAGGTGGCGGTTGGCGGTTGTTTCGTCTCCCTCGCCACTCTCCTCAGAGTCGCTGTCATGATTCTAACCGCAATCGCTCAAGAAGCCACTACCACCATCATCCTCGACTCTCCCTCTCACCCCGTTGATGCTGTTCAACGCCTCCAGCGGCAGGTGCTAACTTTACGTAATCTTAATGTCTTCTCTTTCTCTTCTTCGTTGTTTTAGATTGATTGATTTTGTTGTAACTGATGGTTTATGAATGAAATAGATAAGGTATTTGAAATGGCTGTGGTGGAGTAGATGCACAGTGGCAGTTATAGTGTTGCAATTAAGGATTCCTGATTTTTTTTTTTGGTATACAAGGATTCGTGATCTTTAATTGTGAGAGTATGTCAACATATTGAAAGATCTCATACGATAATTGCAAGTAGTCAAAAATGTATTTTTGAAACTTGGTTGTTGTTCGGTGCAGTTATGAGATTGAGTAACTGCTTTATCATCTTTACATTGATAATTAGTTTTATTAATCTTATCTCATATATCCTTTAGAGTTTTAGGATAAAAATATATAAAGTACTGTATAAAATATAAAATAAGATATTCATAATTTTGGTGCTTATAATTGGTTTTTTTAACCTCATCTCTTAGATATTTCAATTAAAGATAAACATATATTTATTTATCTTAAAAAAAATTCATTGATATATCTTTTTTATCTATACATAGAAAAAATAACTCAACTCAATTATAAATATAGGTAAGTAATAATATTAATTTTTTGATATAATATTAATTCTTTTCTTCTCTATAATTTATGCTTTTTTTTTAATTTTTTTTATTTTTATGATAATGATAATAATAATCTATACTATTCTCTATTCTCTAAGACATCTTTTAATTAATTTATGTGAAGGAAGACTTAAATAATTAATCTGAAGGAAGACTTCCCGTTTTTGTTCTCTAAGCCACTTTATATTTTCTTTTTATTTTATTTTTTTTATTGGTAGCAAGTCTGAGCCATTTTCAATTTTATTTTCCAAGGTGCCAATCAACTCATCATCCAGAGATGGTGATTTATTCCGTTGTTCTATGCTATTCTAATAAAAATACTGTATAAAAAAAGTGATTATACGGTTGTTATTAAAAAAGCATAACCATGACAAAAAAAACCGTAAATCTGATAAAAAAAAATGCTTTTAGTTATCAAAAACGTGTAGATATGGTTGTAATTAAAAAACAACTCTGACCCAAAAAAAAAAATAACCGCAATTTGAAAAAAAAAATGATATAGTTGTTATTAAAAAAACAACTTTGACCCAAAAAAAAAACCGTAAAGTTGATAAAAAAATGATATAGAGATTATTAAAAAAACATATGCATTAAAAAATTATAGTTGGGAAAAAATAATCATAATTGTGGTAATTAAATATAGTTTTTTTAACATCATCCAAAATCTAAAAAGGATAAGTTTAATAGGGAAATATTTAAAAAAAAATTAAAAATAACCATAACTTTGGTGTTTATAATTGGTTTTTTGAAACTTCATCTCTTAGGATTGAGGATAAGAATCTAGAAACTATAAGTTTAACCATAATCTTGGTGGTTATAATTGGTTTATTTAACCTTATCTCTTATGAGGATAAGAATAATATAAAAAGTATAAGTTTTAATAAAATAACTATAACTTTGGTGGTAATAATTGGTTTTTTAACCTCATTTCTTAGGGTTGAGGATTAAAATCTAAAAATATAAGTTTTATTGGGAAATATTATCTTAAAAAAAATTGAAAGATATTTATTGTTTTAGTAAAACTTAACCCTTTATGGGTTCTCACTTTGACCTTCAATCGAAATTCTTAACGATGAATGAGACATTCATTTAAATTTTTTGATTAAATTGTTTTTTCTTGATATTTGGAGTTTTTTTTTCCAAAATACAAAGTAATGATGTATCTATCACAATTTATGAAAACTCTACTACATCATGTATTTAGACAAACATATTAAATTTAAGGGAAATATTAAATTGAAGATTAACAAAATAACAATGCATATATTATTTCTTTAAAATGTATGAATCCATATTTTGGAACATGACAACTAAAAATGCATACAATTCTTAGATAAATACCGACAATATATCATTTTACTATAAACAACTCTTTACGACAAAAATACGACAATGAAAATGCGGGACGACAGACACGAGAGTGCATGTCGGCACGCTAGTTATGATTATATCAACTTTATTATTTGTCATGTGCAAACATATTATTTTAATCATAACAATTGATTTCTCAATCGACGATTATAAGTATGCGGTTTATTTAACATTTTAGTCCATGAACTTAGGTTTTTTTTGGAATTGGTTTTTAAACATTTTTTTCGATGCTTTGGGTCCGAGAATTTTGTTCAAGTTTTTGAATTGGTCCTTTCGTCACTTAAGTGATGATATAGTCGACGAGATGTCACGTCACTTTACCATATCGACGATTGACGTATTATGTAGAGTCACGGGACACTGCATAATCATTTCTTTTAAAATTATTAAAAGATTTGATTTTATTTTTAAAAAAATACAGTTTTTAATTATTTTTAATAAATTTGAAACTTTTTAGTTTAAAAAATTCAGGTGACATCATCTGGCATGTTACTTATCTATGTGGCAATTGGTGACGTGACATATCCTCGGTTATATCACTACTTAAGTGATAAAAGGATCATTTTCAAAATTTGAGCAAAGTTTAGGGACTCAAAGTATAAAAAAAAGGTTTAAAAACTAATTCTAAAAAAACACCTAAGTTTAGGGATTAAAAACTTAAATAAGTCTAAATATAAAGTGAGAGTCACAACCATCCTTAATGGAAAAATGCAATATGAAAACCCGACTTATATTATCTTGACTTACTGTTCCTATTAGTTCCACAATAATTCAACAAATCTTAAGATCACATTATATGACATCATAAGATCACATTATCAAAGCAAAAAAGGAAGTAAGAAAACGAGAGTTGCATATAAAACAATCTACAAGTCCCACCTCGATCAAGTCATGGAACAAGTTGTTCTTTATAAACACAAGACAAAAGCAATGAGACGCCGAGTTAAGTAACGTTAACTTGTGACCCAAGTGGGGGTATTAAGGTCTTGGAACAGTGGCATTTGCTTTAGCCATAGCTGTCTAATGGTTCCAAGGGTTTGAAGGTGTTCAGCCATGAGAATGGCCGCTTTGGGTGCCCTTAGTTGTGTATTTACGTGATGATGCCTGGCCATAACTCGAGAACAGTCTCCAGTTAGGACCATGTACACATGGGAGTAGTTAAGGTTGCCCTACTCACGCTGACTTATCAGAGCAGCGGCATCAACTCTTGGCACCCAAAGCAAGCCTCACTCAAACTTCATTAGGACTTTAGCCAGCTACTATTGCTTGGGTCCTTGGACCAACATCTTTTTCAATTTCTTTATTGTCAGCTACTTATAATTTTTAATTATTTTAGTGAGTGGAGGAGAGAACATCCTCATCCTCCTTATTCAATTTTTTAACTGAATTATTCAATGTTTTGTTTGCATTCATAAGGAACAAAATTATTAATGTTTCATAAAAAATGTAAAATTGTCTTATAAAAAGATCATGATGGAAAGCATTTTATTTGTTTTTTGTTGGCTATTTAGGAAATGATTTGCATATTCAATCTATGAAATTATATCATTAATAATAACAAATTCTGAGTTTTGTATTTAATGTATTTTAATTTTTTTTTAAGTTAGCTAGGCTATAGTGAGTTGCAGCAGTACAACTACTTATTGCTAAATCAAATGAGAAAATTCATTCATATACTTGTAGCCCTTTTTCGGAGTTAAAAATTAAGCTTATTCCTGCTAGATAATGGCTTCTTATACTTTTTCTATGATAGGCATTATGTTCTCTTGTCATGCTACATTGCATTTAAGTTTTTATTCATTGCATTTAAGCAATATGTTGTCATGTCTTAAGGTTTTTTTTTTTTTCTATTTGACATGCCTATTCTCCTCTAGTGATTTACTCATCCACGCTGCTGCTTATCAATGATGATCAGGCAGGGTATCATGCAAATATCACTACACTCTATTCTATTCTATCAGAAATTTGAACTATTTTCCTCTTAAAACCGTGGCTGTGAATGTGCTTGAGCATTCACCAAGGTTAACTTAAAGTTGGTAAGAGCTATTGAATTAGACTGGTTTTGAATTACAGTTCAAATATACTATGTCCGTTTCGCTACGTTTGGCCTTTTAACTTTTTTTTCTTGTTTCATATTGTTTACATTTTCAATACAAAAACATTTTTTTTTTCAATTTTATCATTTCATTCAATCATTTTACTTGCTCCTCGTTAATTCTACTTTTATGTTGGTGTTTGCAATCCAATAGGTTGAACCGCCTTAGCTTATAGACTAGGAACACACATAAAGAAACCTATGGCACTAAGGCAAAAAAAGCGGTGGCATAGATATTGTTGAAGTTTATGAGAATAGCGACTCAATGTGACTTTTAACTGGAAGATTTATTAACTAGAAGATCCTTGTGGCCTGGATTTTAACTATGGCAACGATTATGCATTTCAATTAACCAAACTTGAGTATTATTTCTTGCTACTTTTGTTCTTAACATGATTACCAATACTTTCAGATGTGGTGTGGCAGCTCAATAAACAGTTTTACTAGTAGAGAAATAATAAATTGAACTAGCAGCATTGATGTTGTTGAGTGCAAAACCTCTGAATATAAACATGGGTGATGCTTGTATGCATCGGTTTTTCTTGCATCGAGTTTTTTTTTTTTTTTTTTTTTTTAAAAAAGAAAAAATCTAATACTTACTTCGTCATTAAATATAAGATCATTTTGACACTTTTATTTTGTTCCTATTTATAAGACCATTTACCAATTTTCAATGATCATTAATTACTTTTTTCCACAAACACTTCTATTTATTTAACACTTTTTAGATTCCCAATAATATTAACCAGGATAATTTTGAAAATACATATCAAAATTTCACATTTCTAAAACATTTAACTAAATTATTCCACTTTCTTAATGGATATGAAATCCCCCAAAGGGTCCCAAAAGGTCTTATATTTAGGGACGGAGGGAGTATATTAAAATAATATGTTTCAAGTTTTCTGTGTTATTTTTATGTGCATGTTTTTGTTATTTAGATTTGAATTTTTTTTATTACATGCTTTTTGACACAAGTAAAAAAATTTTATTGAGTAAATAATCTGTATTAAAAATTAACATATTTTAATAAATCTGTATTATAAATTTGTATTAAAAATATTATGAGTAAATCTGTATTAAAAAAATAAAAATAAAATAAAAGATGCCCAATACATGTTATTTGCCTAGAGCATCTTAAAATTTCCTATAAACATTTACCCAGCTGGAGTGCTCTACCTTATTTCCACAGCAATCTATGCATCATGCATGGAACACATTAGTAATAATTTAATAAGGTAAAACACTGCTTCTATCTGATCACTGGTGAGCATCAGTGCATCACCACAATGATTCAAGTGATGCAACAAACAGCAGAAATTTTGTAAGTCCCACATCGAGGAACTTCTGCGTAAAGTTAGTGTTTATATAGCCTCTGTCACGAGACAAAGGTCGCTGAGTTGGGTAGCGCCAACTTGTGACCCAAGTGGGAGCATTAAGGTAATGGAACAAGCACCAGTCCATGCTGTGGCTGCTGGTTTGGTGTTGGAAGCTGTCCTTTGCTGACCTCTGCCATCTTCGTGAGTGGGCTTGGCAAGCCGTAAGGCTTGGAGGGTCGAACTCAATTAATAAACGTTCCCCCACACCATGACCCAGAAGGATGGCACCTTTGGTGGATGCTGGCTTCACAGAGTAGGGACACGTTTCCTTGCTCATGCTGCCTTAACAGAGCAGCCTCTGGAGAGCATGAGATGCTTTCCATAAGGTGGAAGTCACATGGCAAGCCAATGTGTTTGTTGGAAGAATGGTTCCAACTTCAAGGCCCGGCAAGAGCTTCCAATACTTTGCTTGTACCATTACCTTTTTAGTTTTATTTTTCTTTTTTAGGGAATGAGAAAAAAGAGTATAGACACTTTTTAAATTATTTGTTCTATGATCATCACTGCCATCTTCAGACTTATTTCAGCGGGTTATAGAAGCCATCATGTAATTAAGGATTTCTCGTAGCCTAAAAAATGAATAATTAACATAATAATATAGCCGTAACTAGTACTGTTAGATTAGATAACAGAGTAGGGACACGTTTCCTTGCTCATGCTGCCTTAACAGAGCAGCCTCTGGAGAGCATGAGATGCTTTCCATAAGGTGGAAGTCACATGGCAAGCCAATGTGTTTGTTGGAAGAATGGTTCCAACTTCAAGGCCCGGCAAGAGCTTCCAATACTTTGCTTGTACCATTACCTTTTTAGTTTTATTTTTCTTTTTTAGGGAATGAGAAAAAAGAGTATAGACACTTTTTAAATTATTTGTTCTATGATCATCACTGCCATCTTCAGACTTATTTCAGCGGGTTATAGAAGCCATCATGTAATTAAGGATTTCTCGTAGCCTAAAAAATGAATAATTAACATAATAATATAGCCGTAACTAGTACTGTTAGATTAGATAACAATAACATACTTAATTATGGATCCTTTGTTGAATGTGGACTATGGAGTAGTACACAATCCTTTTTTTTTCTTGTTCTAGAAGGTCCAACATAGATTAAGCTCAGGATTTTGTGCATTTGCTTTCTTATAAGGGAGGGGGAGAGTGCTTGTAAGTACCGTAATGAAAGCAATAATGTTAATTCCACTTTGGATAATTTTATTGATATATAGTAGGGGTTATGAGAACAACACTATAATATTAAAAGAAAGAAAAAGAGCAAAACTCCTATGTGCCTGACTATTTTTTTTTTCTGCTTTTAACGAATTAAGTGTCATAAACATTTTGCATTACTCAAACAATTGACATCCTATAAGATAGAAAAGCAGTAGATGAAGAACCTTTGCCAGCAATTAAATAGCTTACATAGTGATTCAACCACTTTTAGAAGAACTAACCCTTCTTATTTAGAAGAACTTAACTAGCTGTGCTTGTTTTGTTTTCATTTCCCAGGAAAACAATATCTAACCACTGAACAACTTTATATTAAAAGCAAATGTTCACATATCATCACACTACAACTTTGCTTTTCCAAAGAAGTATTTTTCGAATTTGTCTTTGCATTTTTTTTTTAAGTTCCACATTGGTAAGAATATGAAAAAAGTTAGTATTCATAAAGCCTATGACAAGCATTCAACCACTTTTAGAAGAACTAACCCTTCTTATTTAGAAGAACTTAACTAGTTGTGCTTGTTTTGTTTTCATTTCCCAGGAAAACAATATCTAACCACTGAACAACTTTATATTAAAAGCAAATGTTCACATATCACACTACAACTTTGCTTCTCCAAAGAAGTATTTTTCGAATTTGTCTTTGCATTCTCTTAAGTTCCACATTGGTAAGAATATGAAAAAAGTTAGTATTCATAAAGCCTATGACAAGCATTCAACCACTTTTAGAAGAACTAACCCTTCTTATTTAGAAGAACTTAACTAGTTGTGCTTGTTTTGTTTTCATTTCCCAGGAAAACAATATCTAACCACTGAACAACTTTATATTAAAAGCAAATGTTCACATATCACACTACAACTTTGCTTCTCCAAAGAAGTATTTTTCGAATTTGTCTTTGCATTCTCTTAAGTTCCACATTGGTAAGAATATGAAAAAAGTTAGTATTCATAAAGCCTATGACAAGCATTTCAGCATGCTGAGTTGGGTAACTCCAGCTTGTAACTCAAGTTAAGGGCATCAAAGTGATGGGAGAGACAGCTCTCTGGCTTGGTGAGCCTAGTTGCTTGGACCCATTACCTTTTTGTCATTTTGATACTGATATATGAAGCTCCCCTCTCTTATTTCTAATGCTCAAGTGAGCAACTACTTTAATAGCCATTATATTCAGATGAAACTTCACAGTCTCTTATTTGATTCCACTAGCAGCCCTTCATTATAAGCACATCAATGAGTACTAATGAAAACCAAAAGTAGTTATAAAAAGCATATTTTTTAAAAGTAGTTGAATAATCCTTTGCTTCCTCCTTAAAAAAAGGTGCATCTAAAATAAAACGGCTTAATTAAGTTTTTGGTTCCTGAACTTAGGGGGTGTTTTGGAATTAGTCCCTATCATTTTTTTCCGTTGGATTTAGTCCTTGAACTTTAACTCCGTTTGGATCTGGTCCTTCTGTCCAATTCCGTCAGTTACTTGCTTACGTGTCAAACACAGACTTACCAGCTCAACACACACCACAACTCATTATTTGACACGTGGCTTCAACCTAGAATTTATTTATTTATTTATTTTTTAAAAAAAAGCCAAAAATAAAAACAAAAAAAGCCTATCTATCAGACTATCACTCACTCACCCTTTCACGACCAAGTTTCAAACAACCAAGTCTCATCCTCTGTCACTCTTATTCGTTGACTTGGATTCTCGGTGTCAAAGTGTCACTCTCGATTTCTCAGTATCACACTCTGAAGCTCTATCCCACTCTCTCACGCTCTCGGTCTCTCATGCTTGCTCGATCTCACTCGTCTCACGCTCGGATTCACTGTGACGTTGCCGTCGACGAGTGAAGTTAGGAAAAGGAAGGAGGAAGAAACAATGATTCGGTTTTTCTTTTGTTGAGATGATAAAGGATGAAATAATAATGGAGGAAAAGGAAGGAGGGGAGAAGAAAGGAGAAAAATGAAGAAAAAAGGAATGAAAGAATGAAGAGGAGAAGAAGAAAGGGTGGGTACTGGGTGTGTTAGTAGCGTGAAAGTGGTGAGTGATTGAGGCTTTTCTTGTTTTTAGTTTTGATTTTCTGTTTTTGATTTTTTTTTATTTTTATAAAAAAAAATTAGGTTCAGCCACGTGTCAAACAATGAATGCTGGGCTGTGCTGTGCTAGCAAGTTAAGTGACGGAGTTGGACAGAAGGACCAGATCCAAATGGAGTTAAAGTTCAGGGACCAAATTCAACGAAAAAAAAATAAGGACTAATTCCAAAACACCCTCTAAGTTCAGGGACCAAAAACTTAATTAAGCCAAATAAAACAGCCTAGTTAGGTGGCCTTCATTGTTAACAAGTCCCACATTGGACCTAACATTATCAGAGTCTCAGCAAGCACTTCCAAAGCCACAATACTGCTTGGACCATCACGTAACAACTAATGCTCTGCAACTTCATGTTCCTCATAAATTTTCTTGCTAAAGATAGAATTTGCTGAAAGCATCAATGTTGAAGATTCTTTCCTGCATGGAGTTTCTTAGCAATTCCTGCTCCAGTGATAGTAATGATAATGAAGCATGCATGTATCAAGTTTTGTACAAAGCATAATATCACATTATTTTGTTTAATGATCTTTTCTTCTTTTAATTTGAATTCCTCAATCATGTATAGCAAAAATACATTCCAACATGGCAACATCATACCTGCAACTAGCAGATTTCTATTACCATTGATGTTTTGAGGGTATTAATAATCAAATCATTAATAACAAATTGCTTTGTTTGTAATGATGATTAATTTTTGTACAGCATGCTTACTACCTAAAAAGAATTTTAAGTCGGCATATCACTTGCACATGAAGCTACAACTTCTGTTCCATGATCAATTATGTAAATTACTGCTTCATTCACATGATCACATTAACTAATGACATAAAATCTAATCTTCAGTATGTCTTTGATGTTTTCGTTTGTCACATAAATGTTGGTTTTTGCTCGAAATATTCTATTTTAGCAAGTTCCACATTGTTTGATATTGGAATGAAGAAATGAGGTCAATGCTATATATTGAGCTTAACAACTCAACCATGGTTCTTGAATGGACCCCATACTTTATCCACATTACTTTTTACATAATAAAGTTCCTCCTTTAACCAGGAGAAGAATTACCTACTTAAACCAATTAAATTATGCCACATGTAAACTTGTTTTTTTAATCAAAATACTTTTAATTAAATTACTTTCGTATTTAAGGGAAACATAACTAGGTTGACCAATGTTTCATAAGCCTTGCTCGTCGCCCGTGGGCTTTGAGGATGCAGAGGATTTTGTCACCGCTCTGAACTATGCCATGAGATCACGGAGAATGACACCAATCTGTGACAGAGTCAAACCCTTCTTCACGAATCTGCACATAGTGTCTTCAACCTAATAAAATAATGAATCAACAAAAAATTGTAAAGAACAAATAAATAGTAAATAAAAAAACAAATGAATGAATGAAATATAATTGAATTGAAGAAATAAAGAGAGAAAGATAGATACATCTTGGGAAGAGGTCTTGAGCCAGGTAGGATGGGTGTTCTTCCATGGCTTAGCAGAAGCTACATTCTCTTACTGCAATCAAACCAAGAAGAGTGGCAGCGATTGTTGATTCCGCTGTGGCTTCTGAATGAGTGGCAGTGGTGGCCGTGGCAACTAGCAGCGATGGGAGGCGAGAAGCCTCAGGTCAATCCAGTTATGTTTTTCCATTAAAATAAAATTAAGTTTACAGGTGACACAATTTAATTGGTTTAAGTATCTAACTTTAATTTCCTCCTGGTTAAAGGAGGAACTTTATTCTGTTTTTTAAATTTTACATATTATAATAAAAATTAATGTGTAATTCAATTAATACTAATAATTCAAGAACAATAATTTAAAATTACTAAATTACATTAAAAAAACAAAAAACTAAGTCAAAAACTAAGCTAATTTATTATAAAAAAAAACTATGTCAATGTTAGGACATAGGATCCATTTATTATATATATATATAACATACTTCAATGTTGGGACGTAGGGTGCTTTTAGGGGCAATTTAATACCTACGTCCTAGCTGGGACGTAGGGTGTTTAAAAAAAAATGTTCATACGTCGTAGCTTCGACGTATGGTCTGTAAAAAAATTGCCCCTACATCTTAGGTGGGACGTAGAGTGTTTAAAAAAATCAACCCATACGTCTTAGTTGAAATGTAGTGTGTTTTTTTTAAATAAATTTAATACCTACTTCTTAATCGAGACGTAGGATGTTTGATAAAAATTAACACCCACGTCTTAATTGAGACGTAGGGTGTTTATAGAAATAAATAAAAAAGTCTTACGTCTTATTCAAGACTTAGATGTTAACAATATATACACTAGCTTTACGTCTCACGTAAGACGTAGGTGTATAATTATTTTAGAAGATGATTTTGTTTAACTTTATGTCTGACTTCCGTACGATTGAGGGCACACCGCCGGCCCTCAAGCAACGTCTCTCCATCAAGAGACGGTCTCTTACAAGAGCTGCCATGTAGGCAAGGTCCAACGCCCTCCGGTTCCTCGTCCTGAGTTCTTCAGGGAAACCTAGTCTCTTATCTGGGTTGGAGATGTTTAAGTTTCATGTTTTGATTTATCTTAGTTAAAAACACTTTAAGCTTATATTTAAGTCGTGAAGAGTGTGGGTGTATTGGGGTTTATGTATTATTTTTGCATAGTACTATCTTTGTTTTTAAATATAACTTTTTTGACATTTTTATTTTGTCTCTATTTATAAGATATTATACCAATTTTTAATGATCATTAATTAATTTTTTCACAAACACCCTTATTTATTTAAGACTTTTTAAATTATCAATAATATTAATAGGGGTAATTTTGAAAATACATCAAAAGTTCACATTTTCAACATAATTAATTATATTAATCAACTTTTTTAATGACCGTGAAATTTCCCAAAAAGGTCTTATACATAGGAACAGAGGGAGTATTATATTTTGGTTTGGAGTTATTTTTCATATTAAATCCTTGTGTCCTAGTTGTTTTGTTTCTAGACTGTTGCGAAGTTTGACATGGAGAAAAATTAATGGAATGATCAATTTTTGCTTATGTTAAATTCAAGTCAAGGATGTGTTGGTGTTTCCTTGGTATTATTGCAATGTCACGGAGAAATGATGAGTTCATATTAGTGGTTCCATAATTGCATAGGCATTGGTTAATATGGATGCAAGGTGTTGTGATATGGACATTGGTTGTTGATGCAAGGTGTATGTTGTGACACGAGCATTGGTTGATATGGATGTAAGGAGTGTGATATGATGCAAGGTGTGTGATGGGTGATGTCATTTGTTGAAGAACTTTCGGAGATAACGATCATGGAAGTTGCACCATAAACTTTTTAGCATAACTATGATTGTCGATATCAATCTAGGGGAAGTTTGTTGGATTTTGCTTGAAATATTTTATTTTAGCAAGTCCCACATTACTTAAGATTGAAACGAAGGAAGAAGATCAAGACTATATATTGAGTTTATCTTCCTTGTTTTAACTTGTCTTGGTTAGAAACACTTAGCTTGTATCTAACTTCCTTCTTATTTAGAGTATTGTGATATGTAGTTTTAATATTACAATGTTTTAAAAATTGTGAGTATATTGGGATTAAGGGGAGAGTTTAGTTTGTTTTTAGGCAACAAACCTTATTTTATTGGATTTTTTTAACTTTAGTCCTTAGAACTTGAGGATAAGAGATTAAAAGTGGACATACGTGTTGAAAAATAGTACATTGAAATAATATATCCTCTTTTAACCTCCTATCCTCATCCTTTAGTCAAGAAAACCCTATTTTATTTATATTCTTCACTAGTATCTTTTCTACTAAGTTATAAAAAGTTAAGTTTATTCCTACAAGATTATGGCTTCTCATAATTTTACTGGACCAGGGACTAACATAATCAATTGCTAAGTTTATTCCTACAAGATTATGGCTTCTCATAATTTTACTGGACCGGGGACTAACATAATCAATTGCTACATTGCAAACTTTGCAAATACTAGAAAATCTGATAGCTAGTTTGAGGGTGATGAATTGTTTTCATTCTGCTATTCTTTTGCCAGACAACTAGCAAGGCTCATGACTAAATTATGAAATATCATTTTATTTGAAAATAATAATCTATATACAATCATTGGATACATCTACGAATCAGCAATTTACACAAACAAAAGAATGTAATGGGATTCATGCGATGGATTAATAGGAAGAACCTTCAAAACTAGAATTGTAGCGTACGTCGAGTCCATTCAATAGTGCAAAACATGGGTATCACTTGATCTGAGTCCATTCAATATTTGAGTAATTGGTTACATTGCTCCTTGATTTTGTAGGAATAAGTCAAGTTAGTTCTTAACTTTATTGAAATAGCATTTTAGTCCCTAAGATATCATTTTAATTCACATGCATCCCTGACTTTATCCCATTTTTAAGCAAATACATTCTTACAATAGTGATGGCAAGGACTAACTTGATCGACGTTCTCCTATCTCAGGGACTAAATTGCTGTTTCGATAAAATCAGGGACTAACTTGACCGACGCTAACAAAGTCAGAGACCAATCTGACCAATTACTCATTCAATATTTGTTATGGCCCATCTCCTTAAAAAAAAAGTAATTTAATATTATGTAAGCCATTAACCCACATCAAATATTAAATTGATAAAAACAAATACTATACTTTATACGAGACAATGGATTGATACGAAATATGAGTAAATAGTCAAATTAGTCTCTGACTTATGATAAATTTAGTTCATGAGATTTTTGAAATTTCAATTTGGTCTTGAGATAGGAAAACGTGAATCGTGTTAGTCCCTGACGTTAATGATCAGTAAGTGATCCTTAACGTGGACTCAAGGAATGACCAAAACAACCATGCATGGATCAAAAAATGAACCATGAACCAATTTGATGAACCGTTTCTCTCCTCATCTTCATCCCTCTCCACCTTCCTCTCTCTCTCTCCTCTTCACCTCTGTCTCTCTCTCTCTTCATCTATAGCCAAAAGTGTGTCGTTTTGGCCATTTCGTTAAATTAAATTGACCAATATCCACAAAATCAAAGATCACTTTATGAAAAACCTTCAAAACTAGAATTGTAAGATGCGCCAAACAAATGCAACGGTGCAAAACATGAACAACAATTGAGTGGGTTAATGATCCACATATCATTTATCATTTATTAAACTAATGCAAACATAAATATTACACTTATCTTAGCAAAAGGTCAAGAAAAGCATGCTTCATTCAATAATAATTGTTGTTATTTACATTGAGCCTCCCTTTACTGCTTTCTGCCTTCGCCCATGTGGGACTAAAAAATAGCTTTCACTTGGCAGTTGGCACACCCAATTATGCATTTTGTTCACTCACTTCACTGCACTTTGTTTTGTGCAACACTATTCTCTTCATCCTAAAGAAGGGAAAAATAAAAGGGATAGAAGAGATGTGAATAGTCCCAAATTACTACTAGCTAATGACACCTGTGAACATGCATTATGAGTTACAAAATTAATAGACCTGTTATATCTTGCTTTCACTCTGACGTTCTATGATGAATTTTACTCAAATCTGTCCAAACATGCACTTACGAACTTATGATGCTTATGTAGATAACGGAGTGCGTCACATTAAGAAGTTGATGCAACATATCATGCAAACATCACTCTCTATTTTATTAGAAATTTGAATTTTCTTTCTCTTTCAACATTGACTTCTCTTGTTCTTGTGCATTCATCAAACTTTTATTATTTAGTTAGCAAGTTACAAATTTAGTTCTTTAACATAATTTTTTTTACAAGTTCTTAAATGAAAACTTAATATTTATTTATTATTTTCTATAAAATATTTTCATAATTAGTTAATATAAATATGATTAGTTTTGAGTATAAAATATCTTAAAGTATAGAGTCGTGCTCACTTGGTTATACCAGTATTTTTATTTATAATTTTTTCTATTATTAAATAATATATGTAAATCTTAATTGATTAATTCGTTTTTTTATCAAGTAACCGTTGAGGTATCGTATATCCCGCATGCTTTGCATGGATAAGTTAGCTAGTTGTAACAAATTTCAAAGGTGATGAATGCAATTTTTCAAACTTTTTAAAATTGGATTTTGTTATAAATTATACTATTCAACGTATTATAAAATATGAGAAGTTGAGGGTATTTTTGTCATTTTTATTTTTCCTCCTTCATCCTTGCTTTTCCCTCCAAATTTGTTTGTCGGTACATGGCACGAGAATAAATATTTATCTTAAGTTATTTTTAGTAAATTTTTATCAGTACAATTTGGATTACACATAACTATAAAAATTGTCCGCAAACATACAATTTGCATTTTGATATTATTATAATTTGCACGGTTATTAATGATCTTTTCAAAAGGAAATAATTTGAATCAAATATTGACATTAAAAATATATAATGCCTAAACGATCCGTCATATGATAATTAACCAGAAAAAAACGAATATAATGTTGTAATTTCAACAATTCTAATACAAATAAGTTATAATATAGGCAAATTGGTATTAAACATTTAAACAGAGCATCATTATGAATAATAAATTTTGGGTACAACGGAAAAAACAGATATATAAGTATTAAAGATGAGCTATAATTTGGTATAATGATTTAGCCTAATACAATCAAATATTTACTCAGTCGTGAATTCAAATTTTAAAAAATCCAAAAATTTATACAATTTGTTGCAATTTAAATTGTGAAAAATAATGATGGGTTATTTTATACTTTAGACAATATACTTATTTACAGTTATGAAATTCTAATACAAGCAAGTAATTTGAAAGTTCGAATCTTATAAACACGAATTAATTAAAAGTGTGAAAACATGTCTTATATTTTGGGACAGATGTAATAATAATAGTAATAAGAGTGAAGACCCACTTTAGTCCCTCATGTTTTTCGCGTGAGACAGTTTAGTCCCTAAGAAAATGGAAAAACATTTTAAGTTCTTGAAGATGTTGAAAAGGGGACACTTTGGTCCTTCCGTCAATACCAACATTAATTACTTTTTTCCACAAACACCCTATTTACTTAACATTTTTTAGATTCTGAATAATATTAATAGGTGTAGTTTGAAAAATATATATCAAATGTTCACATCTCCAATATCATCAACTAAATTAACCAGCTTTCTTAATGGAGGTAAAATCTACCAAAATAATCTTATATACAGAGATAAATAAAGTATTTGAGAGTTAATTTTTTGAAGATAAATTTGACTTTTGGTTTCTTATGGAGTACATTTTTCTTATTAATAAATAGCAAAACCATTTAATATTTTATACTCTCTTCTCATAAGGATGGTAACAAATTAAAAAATTCAAAACAAAAAAATTAAAAAAACATGCAATTATTAGTTTTTATAACACATTAACCAATTATCAAACATCATATTTTCTCATTTTTATTTATTACTTTAATTTTATTTTGGAAAAAAAAATATTTTTTATCATACGGAAGGAAGGAGTATTTTAGTTAAAATGGGCAGGAGCGGGAAACCACGTAAGCAGGACAGAGATGGAAGGATAGGAGAGGAAAAAAGGGTATGATGCGGGGGTGGTACGTGACACGCGCACACGTGCGAGGCGATTGGTGATAGATGAAAAGAGCGAGTGAAGCGAAACGAGAGTTGGATTGGTGGTTTATGGAACCCTAAGCATCAGGAAAATTTGGGGGAGAAACGTCCACTCGCTGATGCCCCTCGCGTGAGACTGATTTTTGCTCTCACTGATCTTTCTTTCTAACAGGTACCACGCTCTTCCCTCCTTTCCTTCCTTCGCACCCCTCTTTTCTCGTTACACTTTCTTTCTTACTTATACATTTAATTTCCGTTATTATTTACTCTAAATTCAGTTAGGGTATTCCAAATTACATTGTGCTATGCTATCCAAGAATATTATATTATATTTTATTATTATGCAATGAAACATTATTGAATTGAATTGTTTGAAACTGAGTATTGTGGGTTTGAGTTATGTGTAGCTAGCTGATTTCAGTGGCTGTGACTTGGTAGATTCTCTACTTGTGGACTTTTACTGTATACTCCCTCCCTCCGATCCTATTTATAAGACCCTCTTATAAAAGCGGCCGGAGCCAGCAATTTGGTTTCGGAACTTATGGACTTATGGCAAAGAGAGAGAGAGAGAGAGAGAGAGAGAGAGAGCTGCACTATAACTATAAAAGATCATTTTGGTCTCTCTATGAATCAGATAAAGAAATCTTCTGAAAAAGGCACGAGCCGAAACTTCTTAAGTATGATAGAAACTATTGACTCGGTAATGGGCAAGGAAGCACTGCTTCATATTTGTCATCATGTCGTGTTAGACACCATCAATCTTAGTGTGTGTTTGGATGCGCGTTTGCAAACTTGATTTTGGATAAATTTGATTTTGTAAAATTGATTTTGATAAAATTGAGTTTGAAGTTAATTGATTTTAGAAGTGTAATATTGTTTGGATAATTTGAAGTAAAATCACTTTTGGATGAATAAGTACATAAAGGGTATGCATTATATATTATTTTATTAAGAAGTTATTGAAAAGTATGAGGTTAAAAATGTAAAAAAAGATGCAAATGTGAATTCCAAATGCAAAAGCTTCAATTATAGCATGTTTGCTTCTGCGTTAAAGCAGCTCCAAACGCGCATTTTATTAGAAGCAGCAGGGGGTAGATTGCCCTTGGATGCTCTTTTGCCCTTATTGGAACATGGAAACAAACAGGCCATTAGTAGCTTTGGTCCAAACATTCCGCGTTTGCTTTTGGTGTTTGTGTGCCAAACATGAAGTAAAAATTGATAAAGCACGTTTTGGGCCCCAAAACGTGAGTTTGGAGTGTGCAAACGCACAACCAAACATGCTGTTATATACTCCCGACCATTTACTTTAACATTTTATATTTCTCTTTGTATCCTGTGTCGTGTCCGTGCTTCTTTGATAATGGAGCCTTCGATCCATCTGCACCTTTTTGTTGACGCCATTAAAATTTGGACTTGAATAATAAACACTGGGATTTGATAGTTGTATACTGAATATCTGTTTTTCATATTCTATGTATACAGCTCAGGACTTGGATGGGTAGGGTTGAACACTTTCATGGCTGTGAATTAATAGGTGTCCCATATGGTGGTTATCTCTGTCTTGGTTAACCCATTTCTCTATTTTCACTCTTCTAGTGATCTTCTTCACTCATCGTCCTTCATATTTTGTTTGAACTTTTTTTCTACTTTGCTGACTTGCTGCATTTGCTGGTGGGAATTTCATATTTTAATTGCATGTGATATTTGTCTTTTGTGGTTTATATAATAATTCTTCTTTCTAGTTCCTATCAGATGGGGTCTTCATTTTTTATGAAGAGATTCTCAAGACTTCCTCCTTTCCTTTGCTGTTCTCACTAGCTTTCTTTTACAAGATTTCAACTCATGACATTCATACTATTGATTCATGGGAAAACTTTTCTGCTTCCCATGAGTATGTTTTGTTGAAAGAAATGAGCATTAATCTTAGGGAAGGGTCTATACGGTCAAATCTTTTACAAATGAATTTACTTCCATATGCCATAGCACCTGTAGAAATGTCCAATTGTTTTTCTGTTGTTTGCAATTTCCTTATCTCATAATTTTCATTTTCTCTTGGTCTGTGATTTTTCTTCTTCCTAGAAAACCTTTTAATAGGGTTGCAATGCATAAATGAATGAACTGGAGCTGATTTAATTGATTGGTTAACATGAATTCTGTTCTTTCTGCTTTTCAGTACCCTTGAAGTCATCAGGCAGAAATTTGTTCTCATCATGGATATAGATCTTAGTTTACCTTCTGGGGAACACGATAAAGAGGACCAAGAAACACATACAATTGATAACCTACTGGATACTGAAGAAAAATTGCATAATGGTGATATAGAGGGAAGAAATACAGTTGATGCTGGTGTTGATCTACATGCTGTAGATGCTGGAGACTTGAATTCGCCCACTGTGGATATGGTAATATTTAAGGAAGAAGCAAATCTTGAGCCACTTTCTGGCATGGAATTTGAGTCTCATGGGGAAGCGTATTCTTTCTACCAAGAATATGCTCGGTCAATGGGATTCAACACTGCAATACAAAATAGTCGCCGATCAAAAACGTCACGAGAATTTATAGATGCAAAGTTTGCTTGTTCCAGATACGGAACAAAACGAGAGTATGAAAAATCAGCAAATCGGCCGCGTTCCAGGCAGAACAATCAAGACTCTGAAAACTCAACTGGTCGGAGATCTTGTTCAAAGATCGACTGTAAAGCAAGCATGCATGTAAAAAGAAGGTCAGATGGAAAATGGGTCATACATAGTTTTGTGAAGGAGCATAATCATGAGCTTTTACCAGCCCAAGCTGTCAGTGAACAAACAAGAAAAATGTATGCTGCAATGGCTAGACAGTTTGCTGAGTACAAAACTGTGGTTGGTCTCAAGCACGAGAAAAATCCATCTGATAAAGGTCGGAATTTGGGCCTCGAGTCAGGAGAGGCCAAACTTATGCTTGATTTTTTCATTCAGATGCAGAATATGAATTCTAACTTCTTTTATGCAGTAGATCTTGGTGAGGATCTACGCCTGAGAAGTCTTTTGTGGATTGATGCTAAAAGTAGGCATGACTATAGCAACTTTTGTGATGTTGTATCTTTTGACACCACCTATGTTAGAAACAAGTATAAGATGCCTCTGGTACTTTTTGTTGGAGTGAATCAGCACTATCAGTTTATATTGCTTGGTTGTGCTTTGATATCAGATGAAAGTGCCACCACCTTTTCTTGGCTGATGCGGACATGGCTGAAAGCGGTTGGTGGTCAAGTTCCGAAAGTGATAATTACTGACCATGACAAGACTTTGAAGTCAGTTGTGTCAGATATCTTTCCTGATGCACGTCATTGTGTATGTTTATGGCATATATTGTGGAAGGTTTCTGAAAATTTATCTCATGTAATCAAAAGACATGAGAATTTTATGGCAAAATTTGAAAAATGCATCTATAGGTCATGGACGAGCAATGAATTTGAAAAGAGGTGGTGGAAAATTGTTGATAGATTTGAACTCCGAGACGATGAATGCATGCAGTCATTGTATGAAGACTGCAAGTTATGGGCACCAACATTCATGAAAGATATTTTCTTAGGTGGTATGTCTACTGTCCAGCGATCTGAAAGTGTAAATTCCTTCTTCGATAAATATGTTCATAAGAAGACCTCTGTGCAAGATTTTGTCAAACAGTATGAAGCAATCTTGCAAGACAGGTATGAAGAGGAAGCAAAAGCAGATTGTGATACTTGGAATAAAGTGGCAACATTGAAAACTCCTTCACCGTTAGAGAAGAGCGTTGCAGGGGTTTGCACCCATGCAGTATTCAAAAAGATTCAAGCTGAGGTCATTGGTGCTGTTGCTTGTCACCCGAAAAGTGAAGGACAGGATGGTTTAGGCATTACTCACATGGTTCACGATATGGAAACAAATCGAGACTTCATAGTTGGGTTAAATAACATAAAATCAGAGGTTTCATGTATATGTCGGCTATTTGAATATAGAGGTTATCTTTGTCGACATGCATTGGTTGTTCTTCAATATTCTGGTCACTCAGTGATGCCATCCCAATATATTTTGAAGCGGTGGACAAAAGATGCAAAGACGAGGCATATGATGGGAGAAGAATCTGAACATATGCTATCTAGGGGGCAACGGTACAATGATTTATGTCAGCGAGCTCTGAAACTGAGTGAAGAAGGATCTCTGTCTCAAGAGAGTTATGGTGTTGCATTCCATGCACTACATGAAGCATACAAAAGTTGCGTGTCTGTGAACAGTTCTAGTAAGAATCCTACAGAAGTTGGAATGTCAGGTGGTCATGGGCAGCTTTCTACTGAAGAAGACACCCAGAGTAGAAATATGGGCAAGCCAAGCAGAAAGAAGAATCCAACTAAAAAGAAAAAGGTTTGTTTTTGGATTTTTGCTAGCTAGTATGCACTATGCAACCACCTTTATATGTTGTTTCTATTATGACCTCTTTGAATTGCAGTTAAACAGCGAGACTGAAGTGATGACTGATGGGGCACTAGACAACTTGCAACAAATGGTTTGTATTCATGCTGTTAGATTTTTCTTTTCTTTTTACTATGTCATGTTTAAATGTTCAATAATATAATTGGACACGTAATGTTTGTAGAGAAAATACATGATACATGATTGACTTTACTTGAATGCATGTGTCTCCTTGATTGAAGGAAACTACTCTTAAGTTTTAAAGTTAAAAGGAATTCTATTTTGTAGGATAAATTCCACGTAAGAGCAGCTGTAACCCTGGATAATTATTATGGCGCACAACAGAATGTGCAGGGAATGGTATGTGAATATGATAAACCATTGTTCTCAATCTCATCCTGTATTATTCCACATCATTGAGTAAATTCTCATTTCATTTTATGTTTCAGTTGAACTTAATGGGACCGACTCGTGATAATTACTACGGGAATCAACAGACTATTCAGGGGATGGTACGTCATACAAACACCGATTAATTTATGTCTAAATTTTGAGTGACAGTGCAACAATTTAGAAATTGTTTCGTTAATGTAGGGATCAATGAGTTCTATACCGCCAAGCCATGATGGTTATTATAGTGCACATCAGAGCATGCCTGGTCTGGTATGGTTCACTAATGCTAAGGATAATTTTCTATTACAATGTTTATGGTGAATTCATATTTGATCCAAATCTTCAGGGCCAGGGACAACTGGATTTTCTGCGAACAAGTTTCACATATGGCATCCGGGTTAGTTTGACAATTTATTTTTGAGTAATGTGTCAGATTGGTCCCTGACTTTGTGAGCACCGATCAATTTCGTTCCTTGAGATTTTCGAATTTTAAATTAGTCCCTGAGATAGGAAAACGTGAGTCATATTAGTCTCTGATGTAAATGACCATCGGTAGTCCTTAACATGGCCAAAAACAAAAACCGTCGATTATTGGTCAAATTAGTCCCTAAGATTGTGAGCATCTCAAATTAGTCCTTGAGTTTGTGGACTACTAATGGCAGGGACTAATGTGACTCATGCTTTTCTATATCGGGACTAATTTGGAATTTCGATAATATCATGTACTAAGGTGCTCACAAAGTCAGAGACTAATCTGACATATTACTTATTTATTTTTATTGATGTTGTAAATTCTTTCGGAAGTTCACTTTGTAAAGGCATCTTCCTTTGGCAGGAAGATCCAAATGTAAGAGCAGCACATTTGCATGAGGATCAATCAAGACATGCATGAGTTGCACCTTCCTATCAAAATGAGGTATTTGACATTAAGTCAAAGCCTAATACGGAGTATCTTGTTTCTGGTGGTTAAATAAATATTTTCCCTTGAATATGAATAGTAGAGGACTGGAGGCAGTGATTTAAATTATTTATGTTAACAGGTTTGGGGAACTAGTACATTATTTTCCCTTGAATATGAATAGTAGAGGACTGGAGGCAGTGATTTAAATTATTTATGTTAACAGGTTTGGGGAACTAGTACATTGAGCTGCTTATCTATGTAGAGAATGTCAGAAATCAGAATGGGATGCTTATCTGGTTGAAGTTATACAACAGAGAACCTTCTAGTTCAGTATTTGCGATGTAATATATAGAATAACTGTTGTGCGATATCTATACTCTATTATAAAATACTAAATAGATTGTTGAAGGGTTTAGTTTTGAAAAGCTCATGTAAAGTTGTTGATTCTTTAGACTACCTGATACTGTGATTAGGATAATATTTAAATTAGTAACAGAGTATTGATATGCTTATTTCCATTACTGCCCTACTAGAGTAACTCCATTATATATCATTTCACATTTTTCTGTAGTTTCATCATCTAAGATTTAATTAAAAAATTCTCAAATTCCAATGATCAAATATGAAGATAAGCAACTTACTAATATATTTATGTATATTTTTTGTTGCAAAACTTGCTAACTTTTTAAGAGTAAAGATGCTAGTTATTCAAAGTGTGATAGACACAAACAAAAATGAAAACATACATTATCAGTCAGCTTTAAAAAAATTCTTTCAAGATCATAAGTAAAAATATGTGGGAGTTAAATTTTCTGATATCAGACTCTCTATCAGATAGTCATGTACTCATTAGACTTTGACTACCAAGAAAGTTAACCCCGACACCAACCTTTTATTCAAGGTGGAACCAAACTTACTACCAGTTAAATCAATCGACAATGGTATACAATAGTTATATCACCAAGGAAAATGCATTTTATACGACTAACAGAGATATCATATGCCAATGAGTACAACGAGTGTATCATACAATGATGTAAACAATATATATGGCTTAATTTTGTTACAAATCTTTTATTTTTTTTCAATGTCAAAGTTATTTTTGGGTTTACTATATATTAGTGTTATCAATTTCGACCAATTTTGATTACACGTCATATCGGAAATCCTTGTTAGACACGAGGTTAGCCATGTGATGCTACTTGGGAGAAGATCCATTTTTTTATATAATTAAAAAATCTAAAAAAAATTAATATTTTTATATTTTCGGTTTAAAAAAACAAAAAACAAAAGGATAGGAGGGAAAGATCATCTTCGTCCACATGGCACCACCACACGTGATATTATGTAGCTAACCTCCTATGTCTAATTAGAATTTTGGTGAGACATGTTAGCAAAATTTCACTGAAACTGAAAGCAGAAAGAAAGCAGGGGCGTGTATCACAAACGGGAGGTAATTTCAGGAAGCTAAAGATTGAAAAAACAAGAACACGTGACAAAATAATCCCAAAATTCAAAAATTAAAGACACATTTAAGCCACACACACACAATATATATATATATATATATTAGAAATATGATATTTATAACTTGTATATTCAAAGGGATTTTTTTTAATGTATGTCTTAAATACTCCCTCTATCCCATTATCTTGGTAAAAGTCAAACAAGTCAATGAAATTGAGAGAGTATATGTTTAATATAATGCATGATTCACTCATTAATTACAAATTGATATTATTCAAATTTTCATATCATTACAATCAATACATATTGCAATATTGCCTCCAAAAAAATCTTCAAATATGTTTTCCTTACTTACTTATCAATAATTGATACAATATACAATCTTTAAGATTTTTCATTTATTTTTTTACTTTAATATGAGATGAAATTTTTTGCATTTTTTTACCAAGATAATGGGATGGAGGGAGTACATGTTAAAAAAGTTTAAGGGAATAAATTTTTATAACTAAAACCATCATATCATAAAGTATTAAATACTCTTTTTTATTTTTTACATATGATACTTTTAAAAAATTTCTTAACATGTGGCTGACAGAGGTACGTGGGGTACATTAAGTTGAAATTGGTAGCATTATATGATTATGAAATTTCATACATTAAAGTTGGTAACATCATATGATTAAATCCATGTCATACAGTAAGTTGAAATAGTATAGTAGATTGAGTCCATGCAGGCCGAAGCGGCCCCCCATTTATCCTTTCCCCTTCCATGAGTAGTGTTTTCCTCTGCTCTTTATACAGAGGTACGGTTTCAAACCAAAATGGTCCCGTTCTGCCTACCATTATCAGAAAGTCAAATTCATTCTTTCAGTGCATTCTTCATAATTTTATAAAATTATTACTCCCTTCATGCCTATTTAACTGTTCGTTTTTGGAGAAATTTTTTGTTTCTTTTTATCTGTCCTTTTAATTATTTTAAGGTATAATAAATGTTACTTTCCATGTCTACCCTATTTAATTGGATATTGGTTTTCGTAAGTAGTGGAAGATAAGTAATGATTATAGAAAGAGAAAGGATATAGTGGGAAAAAACATAATTAATGTATTGAATATCTAAGTAATGATTGCATTTCTTAAAGAATGTGTTTTGTGTGAAATAGGACAAATAAACAGGAACAAAGGGAATATCTCATACACTGGTCTCTCTCTCATTGTCAAATATTAAAATATTTAAATAAATACTTGTAAAATAAATGTCAAAGAAGGTTGGTTTAAACGATGTGACCTTACCAACTGAAAATTTTGAACTAGGACCCAGATGTTAGTAATTTTGAGCTCGATTCTCATATAAAACACGTTGTTGAGAGAGTATCAAACACGTCTTAATAAAAATTAATCTCAAAAATTCCATTAATAATAGTAAACCCTTGGAAATACCTATGATCATGTCTAAATGATTATACACACACCTTATCTTGCAATTAGTTTACAATTGTTATTTTCTTATTCGATTTTGGTGCCAAAAAAGTATTTTTATCAAGTTCAGAACTTAGGTTTCGATTGTGGTACTGTTAAATACACCTAAATAATACATAAGTTTTATCATTTCATTAAAATTTGATTGAGTGAAATTTTTATGCAAATAAATAGCATTATGTTATACCAATATGTATGTGATTGGTTTAGGTGATATATATAAATATTTATTTTCTCTTAAGAAAAAATTTAGTTTGAGTCCTTTGTAAGGAAAATCCTTGTTAAGAAAGCTAATATTCCTATATCATAGATATTCCTAATAACTCAAACATAATTAATTCATTCAAAACGTGCTTGTGGTTAAAAGAAATAGTATCTTTTTATATTTTTAAAAATTTCATTATCAAATACATATTTTTTATGTTTCACAAGCTATGTTGTTTTAATTTTTTTATCTTATCGTATATGTTACTATGTTATTATATAAAAACTCAATACTCATTTATAATTTTTTTCAATTACACTATTATTTATCACATTCTTTTTTTCTCTACTAATTTATTTATCTCTCTTTTATAAAGTCTTTACATGTTTATTATTATTCTCTTTTCAATTATTAAATACAAGTACTTTAGTCAAAATATATCACATTTTTACATCATTTAATTATTTTTTAATTTATGATATAACTTTAAGCTGCTTAACTTAGAAATGAATAAAGTATTACTGTAGAGAAACATTTATTAACTAAACATAAATTTATATTCTTATCTGATTAATGAAGGTTAAAATAGTTAAAATGCCAGGATGTGGTAATAAATTTGTATATTTTTAAGGAAAACTATTCACTTTAAAAACCATTTTAAATGCAACTATGAACATGTGAATAAATAATAGTTTATGTGCAATGTGTGCACTCTTTTATTTTGGGCTGATAGAGTGCACAGAAACAAAAACTGTGACAAGGGGTAAAAGAATAAACAAATAAACAAGCATCTCTATTTCCCAGTTAAGGAAATATTTAAAATACTAACAATTTGATAGGTGGAGTTGAGTAATTGGGCAAGCAACTGGTAGACACAATCATCTCGTCAGTTGTGTAAAACATTTGAAATGGGGAGAGTTCATGATTACCCCATGAGGATGCTCACATGCTACAAATTTTTCCCTTTATCTTCAAAAAGCCAAAATTAATATTGCGAGATCTTAAAAGGAAAAATTAACTACTGTGATCGAGGCATTAGTTAAGAATTCCAAAATAAATATTTTAGATTATAAAATAGTGTATTCAAATACATTAAAAGTTTAATTAAATATTAAAATTTACAATCTATTATTTCTATTTTAAATTTCTTATCAAATATTTTTAAAATGCTCATTAATACAACCTTTTTTACAAATCTTTTCTTGTAAATAATTAATTTTTAAATTAAAAAAAGGAATTACACAAGAGTACATGGTGTTTTAGACAATAAAATGCACATTTGTGATATCAATGTATGTGATCATGATAATATGTTTGCACATATAAAGTACGTTACGAAGTCATAGACATGAAGTCATAAATAAATCCAAATGACACTAGGAAAGGGCTCAGATATACGGGGGCAGATATTAATAGAAGGGTTTTTCTTATTTTCAACACTCAGGCTTTGGAATAATAACCTAAAAATAATATTATTGTATTGAAAAAATAAATATTTAACATTTCGTAAGTAATATATATGTATTTATGTTAGCTAAACAGTTTTTTATTGTTTTTTGGCTCTATATCTCCATCCTTATGAGTTAAGATAAAGCAAACTTTAAAAAACAAGTATGCATCTAGTAAATATTTTTAAAAATGGATTTTCTTTCTATTAAAAAAAATACTACGTTTATATAAATGTAGTTCAAAGTATATGCAAATAGGGGATGAAAACCCTTTCCGATTTTTTGAATCAATCGCTGTATGAAATTGTTATACATAGTGCCATTGGTTGAGGTTATAAATATGAGCATTACCTTTAAAGTTTGAGGAAGGCTAAAAATTCAGAAATATGAAAAAGTATGTGACCTAGGGTTGCTCTACTAAGGTTTGGAAACTACCTTATGTGTGTAGTTTGAGCCATACTTTCACGTAAGTTTCTTCGTGTTACAATCTTTTTCAAGTCCTGTTTCTATCCCGATTATCAGAATGGCAGACACATTGGAGGATTTATGGGGAAAACTAAGTTTGACGGAAAAAGAAAGTGAAGGAGTGCTAGTCTCAAGGGGTGACAAGTTTGAGGAAGTTGAAAATCTGTTATGCCTAGCTAGTAAAGTATTAGCGAAGAGGGTGGTAAATGATACTACAGTGGTTAATGCTATGAGAAGAATATGGAAACTGTAGTCCATGGTTGATATCAAATGTTAGGCAATAATGTCTTCTACGTTTGGTTCAGTTCAACTAAGGACAAAAGGATGGTCGTTGACGATTCTCCTTGATCTTTGGATGAGAGCTTGATCATTTTCCAAGAATTCGATCCTTTGGCGAGTGTTGTTGAGCTCTATTTTTTGTTCGTTGTGATGTGGATCTGAATTCATGATTTGCCTTTGTAATGTCTAAATAAGAGAATTAGAGAGGCCGCAGGAGATATGATGAGAGCTTTTGTTAGGGCGGATATGGATGATAATAATTGTACATAAGGTGAGTTTCTCCGAACACGCATCGGAGTCGATATTCAGAACCTCTTAGAGGATGAGCTTTCCTGTCTCCAAGGGCTAATGTTCCTAATAAATGGTACTGGATAAAGTATGAGATGCTGATGGATTTTTATTACAATTTTGCTTGCCTTGGTCGTGAGAAGAAGGAGTGTGACGAGAAAAGGATGGAAGGATGCAATCATTATAGGGAGTGTATGAGAGCCTCTATTAATTTTGGATGTCTTCATTACCAGACCCATTATGTTGTTTTGTCCACGATTAAGAGGGGCACAACAAACCCTAATTTGTTGGTGCCTTTGAACTTACGTTCAAAAGAAGACCCTGGATCTGTAGCTGATGAACTGCCTCCTAGCTAGAGAGGCATTATTAGTACTGGTTTCATGAATGACCAGAATGTTCTGGTGGCATTTCTCCAACTGTACATGGTAGTATCTAAGTAGAGGTGTTGATGACTCAAAAAAAGGGTTTCACAGAAAGAGGCTTTACCTGGGCTGGATAATGAGGAGCTGATTTCATCATTCTTTATATGTGTAAGGGTAACAATCTTGCGTCCCTCAAAAAGAGAGGGTCATTGAAATGACTAGCACATTTGGGAGGTTCTCAATTTAGACCTCGTGATGGTCATTGTTTTGTGGTGCTGTTGAGGGGGGATGTGGATGGTTCTGAATTATTGGGAAATAAGAAAGACAACATGCTCGACTAGCAGATGTTAGTGATGATGATAGATCTAGTCTGTCGGTGGAGGTTGGTGCTCAGCCCCACCGAGAACAATGAAGATTTTATCTTGGAATTGTCAGTGCTTGGGAAACCATTATGCAATTTAAGCATTAAACCTCTTGTTGAGGTTATACTCTCACAGTTTGGTTTTCCTCTCTAAAACTAAACTTTTCCAACAAGACATGAATGTGATGAAGCAAATGTGTAGGTTCTCTAATTCTACTACTACGAATTGTATTGCAACTCATGGAGAAGGCTCGGTGATGTTGTGGCGGGATTTATTCTTAACTCTTAATGTGTGGTCACATCGACGTCTTTATTCTTAATGTGTGAAGTTCGGTATTGTGTTTCACTGGGTTTTATACGCATCCCAATACTATCTTGAGAAGTCAATCTTGGAAGCTTTCTGAAACTCTTCATAGCCAAGCTGCTGTCTAGTGGATTGTGGATGGGGATTTTGATGAAATTATTAAGGTTAATGAGAAGTGAGGTGGGAGAATGAAGGCAGTATCATAGGTAAAGGCTTTTCAGGCCTTTCTGGATGGGCATGATCTCAATAATTTTGGCTTCATAGGTAACCTGTTCACACATTGTATGATTTTTGAGACACTTGACAAATACGTGGCTAATTTTAAGTAAACAAATATGATAATATTTTTTTTAATTCAAGCATTTGGCGGCATCAATTTCGGGCCATCTCCCTATTTTAGTCTCTTTTAATCTTAAGGAATATTTTCTTAGGTTCCTAGGTGATAAAGACGGGTTCTTGTTTTGAGATTATGTGGTGTAATAATTCCATATTTGCCAAGGTGATCTCTCAATCTTGGATTCCTATTGATAATGTTTCTTCTTCGGCCTATGTGAGGAGGAAGCTTAGTTATACAAAAGAAGCTCTTCGTCGATGGAATAAGGTTGAGTTTTGTTCTTTCCTCAGGGATAATGAGTCTCTTTAAAAGGAATTGCAGCAGTGTAATGATGCTTCTATTACTAGTAGTTCTCTGAAGTTAGAAGAACTCGGTGATAAGCTCAACGAGCAACTATTTTAGGAAGAGTTATTATGAAAGAAAATGTTCAAGGTCCATTTGTTAAAATATGGGGACAGGAACACAAAAGTTTGTGATAAAAAAGCATCCCAAAGGCAAAGGAGAGATACTTTTAAGAAGCTTTTATGATCTAGCCGATTTTATTTGTGAGGATGAAGAAGCCATGGGGGTTGTGGTAGTAAATTACTTTGCCAATATGCTTACATACATTGTTTCACCTTTGGTTCAAGAAATTGAAAGCGTGGTTTTACCAAGGGTGACACCTGACATGGTCAACATACTTGATGTTAAATTCTTGGCAAATGAGGTTAAAGTAGCAATCATGCAAATGTTTCCCTCTAAGTTTCATGGTACGGATGGGTTTCCCCTATTATTTTTCCAAATTTTTTGAAATGTAGTGGAAGGAGATGTTGCAAGGAGTATTCTTAATTTCCTTAATGGAGGTAATTTTTCATCTGCTTTAAATTGTACTTATATTGCTCTTATTCCTAAAGTTAATGAGCCTGAACATATGTCTCAATTTCATTCCATTAGCTTGTGTAATGTGTCGTATAAAATTATTTCCAAATCGTTAGCAAACAGTTTGAAATTGATCTTACCAATTATTATCACAAAGTCTCAAAGCGAATTTGTCCCAAGCAAACAAATCACTGAAAATGTCATCATTGCATACGAAATGGTGCACATGATCAAAAACAAGAAACTTGGTAAAGAGAGATGGATGTCCTTGAAGCTTGATATGAGTAAGGCTTATGATAGGGTGGAGTGGAGTTTCTTGGAAATGATGACTAACTTGGATTTTTAAAGAAATGGGCCAGCCTTAAAATGTGTTGTGTCCATTCTATTTCAATCTCTATTGTCCTCAATGGCAAACAATATAGGAATTTCAAACCAAACCGTGGAATTAGACAAGGTGATATGTTATCTCCCCATCTTTTCATTATATTTGTTGAAGGTATGTCATTGTTGCTTACACAAGCAGAAAGGTCCAATGATATTCATGGTGTTAGAGCCTCTAGATATGGTCCTTTGATATCATTTATTTTTTCTTGGATCTTAACCTCATCTTCGCTAAAGTATCTCTTCAGGAAGCTTACACTATAGTTACAATCATTAATAAATATAGCATTGCATGGAGCATGTGATCAATTTCGACAAATCTTCAATTATGTTCAACCCTAATTATAGCAACTCTTTGGGATATTCTCTTATTAGTAAATTTGGTATCACAACTCAAGAGTTCAGTGAATCTTACCTGGGTCCCCCTATTCATATAGGTAGACCAAAAAATAAATTTTTCAGACTATTGTGGGTAGAGTTTGGAAGAGAATAGAAGAGGGGAATGAAAAGCTTCTGTTTAGAGCTGGGGAGGAGGCCATAATCAAAGTAATGGTTTAAACCATCCCGAATTATGCTATTAGTGTGTTCAAGCTCCCAATTAGCCTTTGTGATCAATTAACAAGGTTATTTTCCTGGTTCTAATGGGTTTCATTCGATGATGACAGGAAAATTCATTAGATGAGTTGGAAGTGGATGTGTAAGCCAAATATTAATGATGGCCTGAGCTTTAGAGATTTGGAAGCTTTTATCTTAACATCTTAGTTAAGCAAGGTTGACAGTTTCTTAAGAGTCCACACTATTTAGTTGGTAGGATGCTAAAGGCCAAATATTTTCCTTGCAGTTCCTTTTTATAGGCTAAAGTGGGTAACAACATAAGTTATACCTAGAGAAGCATTACGGAAGGGAGAGCTACTTTGACGAAAGGCATGTGTTGGAGAATATAATAAGGAATGATGCTAGTGTTGGGTATGGAGCGATTCATGGATCGCTCTCTCCAAATAGTTTTATATTCAGCCATTTAATGGCTGCGACTCTCCTTAACCATGACGAGGGGTCTTAGAATGAAGGTTTAGTAAATCAAATTTCACCCCGTGGATAGCAAAAGATTAGAATTATGGATATTCTGATTTCTGGTGTGAATTGCTAAGATGAGTTGATGTGGCACATTAAGGAGCAAGGAAATTTTATTGTGAGAAGTGCATATCATGTGTGGAGACCCTCTCTATATTTTCTCTCAATTTCTTGTCCATTAGAATGGTTTAAATATCAAATTAATTCCTATAAATGTTGATCTCTTTGAAATTAGTCACTACATCTTAATTTTTTGGATTTTGGTCCCTGTTTTTCAGTTTCGTTTTGGTTTTAGTCCCATTATCAACTATGGTTTAGGATAACGTAAATGGTTTGATTTTGGTCCCCATGTTTTCACTGTCTAGAGGTTTTGGTTCATATTTTTTCGTTTCGTTTTGGTTTTGAACCATGTCCCGTTAGGTCATGTCAGCATCTTTTATCCATAGTTGACAGCCGGGACCAAAATCAAAACAGAACGAAAAAAAATGACCAAAACCCAAAAAAAAATAAATTATAAGGACAAATTTCAAAGAGGTCAATATTTATATGGACCAATTTGATATTTAAGCCTATTTAATTTAATGTTATAACTTATTACTAAAATATTCAATAGTTAAGATCTTGTCTATTTTCTTAAAAAATGTACGAGATCTTGGCTCACGTATCATATGGAAGTCATGTGATGCGACCAGTCTTTTAATGGTGGTTTAGGGTCCTCAAATGGTGAGAATGAGTCTTTTTGGATATTTTTAATTTGTGAAAATCCCGACTGCATCTTCTTTCGCGCGATGTGGCCATTCACATGAGGATCTTTGACATACTTTTTGGGTTGTCATTGCGCACCTTCTCGAGCGTACGTGGTGTGACCATTCACATGAAAATCTTTATTTGCATGTTTTTTGGGGCTGTCATTGTTAAGTGGCTATTTGTTCCAAGGACAAGGAAGAGAGTTGTTCATTGGCTTGCTAGGCAAGTAGTGCAATTATATGTTGCAAGAGTGTGTTTTTATCTCCCTAGCTTTATTTTTGATGTACTTCATGATGCTTAAGTAATGAAATTTTTTTTACCTTTAAAAAATAAAAAAGTGTGAGGGAGGGTGTATCTTATTTCCATATTAATTTATTTGAGAAAACAAATTAGGTCCTTCAATTAACAATAAAATATATATTTTTCTTAGATTATCCTCCCACTTATAAAATGAGAAACTAACCTCTCGGTATATAAATTCAAAGATTGAGCCCGATATTTCATACTTAAGCGATCAACACACTTTCGCTTTATCTAGCATGCATACATGACATTGAGATTATTATATTGTATAAAAAAAAAGGGACATTAGTTTTGTTGTAAAGAAACATGCATGTAATTCTTTAAAAGGTTTTGTTTACCCTTAAAGGTTAAAGATTGAGGAAAAAGATATATAATTGTATAATCATGTATACATGTATTCACAAACAACATTAATAATTGGACTGATTAAAAATAATTGTTAAAAAGATAATTAAGATCTTATTATAATAGCTTTAATAAAATCAAATGGCTAATGTGTTTATGTCTATTGGATATATGTCCATACAAGTTTTGCTCAATAAAAAAAAATATTTATTATATGAAAAATAGAAAAGTATTTGTAAAAAAAAAAATCACGTGACCCTTTTTTTCTTATTTCTGCAACTCTCTTTTGTAATTAATTATTATTATTATAATGAAAAAAGGGTTAAATATTAATAAAATAATATAATAATTTTGTTATTAAATTTCATAATGTAAAACAAAAAGGACATTCAATGTGAAAACAGGGGATTTCACCGAGTATTCCGACCGTTGATCCGGGAGTGGTGGTGATTATGTAAAGTTTTTTCAATGTGATAATTTCAAGATCTGAACTTTTTTTTTTTTTACATGGAAGGTTTGGAACTAGAATCCATGACCTGGAGATGGGGAAATCATAAGTGACCCAACTGGGCTATTTTACGCAAACATATTTGAACTCTTTATATATATAATCAAGTCTAATGTAATTTATTCATCAATAAAAGCCTTAAAGGAGAAGTCAGGTACAAAGAATTGAACAAGAAAATTTGACAATTGGTTATCACACTTTTTATATATATCTTCTAGTCACACTTTTTGTTTTTCTCTAAAAGTTTGCTTAGCTAAACAATTGCTTATCACATTCGACAATCTAAGCTTATGATTAAAATGCATAAAAGCAAATAGCGCCCAACAATCGTTTCACAATCTTGTAATAAAGAAGCCGAGTATGTATTTGGTTTCATGGGCTTGTTCCATTCTTGAAGGAGTGGTAAATAATAAGAAATCACAACAGTACGAGAAATATATCAAGCTCTTTCATAATTTGCAATGTCCATCTAAACACAATACCCTCAGTGAGCATGGAATATAAAGTTGATGGGAAAACATTTGTTGAAGCAATGCACTCAAGATTTGAACTCGTGATACTATAAAATTTGTCTAATACTCTAGCATTTTTTGTTGGAAAATTGATGACATACACTAAAGTGATAAAATATATTATCTAACCAGAACACATTCATGTCAAATCATCAAGAAGAAGTGAAGCGGAATCGTACCTGTATATATTTTTGAAGAATTTGATGAACATAAACACTTGTCCTTGATCTTGTATCGAAATCCATATCTATGGTAGAACATGAAGGTTGGTTGGTCTTCCAAGTCATTTATGCACAATTAATCTTAATCCTTTCTAATGATGGAATGTTAGAGAAGGGAATTGAATACATATGACTTGGGGACCATAACCTATTTATAATAAGTTCGTAGCCTTTCACGAAGGGTTATAACTATTGAACTTTCTTATTTCTATTTCGGCTCATCAACAATATAGAAATAAAACTTGGGTATTTACACATTATTAAATCCATACCAAATGAGATGTCCTGAATCCAAATACAGTAAGCCTTAAAAGATCACTTTAATAGGACTAAATCTATATGATAGCACATAATACATGATTAATGATATATGTAGACTCAACATATTAGATAAATATCTAAATCTGACATTTTTTATTTTGAATGTGACCATAAATTTGTTATGATGTTTAATGTATATATTTTGTGTCTATTTAATGAGATAATTAATTGATGGGTATATAAATATTTTACGATAAGCACCAGTATTAGAGGAAAAAATATATAAAAAAGAACCATAAGAGGAAAAAAAATAGAGATACTGTATTAATTCCTTAAAACTATTTTTATGAGCATTTAATATTTACAATGAGAATCCACAACTAAAAATTTATTTAGAGCTTGAACATAGCTTAAGTACAATTAAAAATATATTTAAAATAAACAAAGTAACACGGACTACAAATTCATCTAGAAAATGATATATCAACCTATAAAATTAATTTATAAATTAACTTATATCACAAAGAAAATAATATGTATCACAAAGTGATACTTTACTTATTAATAATAGATTAACATATAACATACATCACTTTCTTTATATATATATATATATATATATATATATATATATATGAGTTAGGATCCGTTGACATCGGGTGTAAGTGTTAGCTACTTACACTTTCAAACAACTTTTTATATATTATGAAATTTGTCAATCCAACCGTTGAATTCAAAGTTCTAACCAAGTATATCAAGTCTACAAAATTTGTAGACTTGATATACTTGGTTAGAACTTTGAATTCAACAGTTGGATTGATAAATTTCATAATCTATAAAAAGTTGTTTGAAGGTGTAAGTGATCAAGACTTACATGATGTCAACGAATCCTAACTTATATATAAATAGGGATCGATTTATACCAGTGTAATTTGAGTTAAGTTACACTCAATCCTAACCATCAATTTTACATTGATCTAATGGTTTAGGTTAAATATTTTGTCTTCCCTAATTTTTCTCCTTTCCATTTTTTGTTTAAACTTTCTCTTTGTCATATTGTTATTCTGTATCTTTTTTAATTTAATTTTCTTTCTCTTAAATTCTCTCACGTCCTTCACTATCCCCGTGTTGTCTCTGTGTTGCAATTTTTTTTAGAGATGTTTCAAGATGGTTCTTAATGGTGAAGTAGTAGACTTGTAGATGGTGCAATTTTCTCCATTGGTCTTATGTTATTTTTCAAATTCAATTTTCAAAGATCATCTTTCAAATGCAAAAGATTTTTTTTAAGTGATAAAAAAAGAAAAGATAAAAGTGAGAGAGAAAGAAAGTAAAAAAAAAGGGAAAAGGAGAAAAAATAGGAGAGCAATAAATTCTACATTTTAGATCATTAGATGAAAGTAGAATCAACGATTGAGATCAAATGTAACTTAACACAAATTACACTGGTGTAAACCGACCCCTCCTTATATATATATATATATATATATATATATATATATATATATATATATGTATGGGGATTGCTAACTTGAGTAACCTCTTATTTTAGAAGGATCACGTTAGCAATATGTTCCAAATTTTTTAGACAAAAAACCCTTTGCAGCTTTGAGAAAATAAAATTATAACCATGGTTATTTTAGTAACACAATTATTATCCTAATTAATAAATTAAAAAAAAATCTCTCCACTTCCAAACCCCTAAATCCCAATCAGATGTAAAATTAAATTTCCCAAATTCTAAATCAAACATTCGCTCCTAACCCTAACCTCCTTCAATTCAAGCAACCATCGCCCCCTATCATCGTCCGCCGCCGTCAACCATCGTCCCTTGCACCGGCTCCCACGCTGTTCGTGTCTCCCCCACCATGTTGTTCACGTAAACCCCACCACACCCACCAACCGCGACGCACGCGACCCCCTCCCTCTACCATCCTTCCTCTGTTCACGTTTCACCGTCCTGTTCGGGTTCCACCTTTCTTGCTCTGTTCGTGTTCTAATAAGCATTTCCTTTACTAAATCATTTTTAATAAATATAGAGATTGATTGAAAAATATGTAATCGAAAATAAAACAAAATAAAAATATATTTTCAAGATGGATGTGTATGTAGCAGTCCCCTTCACTTGCTTGGTTGCTATGCTGTTGGATCATTTTTGCCCCCGTTCTGCATCCATTTAAGGAATCTGACACATAGGAAAGCTATGAGAGAATGAATAATGTAGCTGCCAGGGAGAGCTGCATCATATGGGATAACATATGGTTGACGACGGTGGACTTTGACGGGGGGTGGTGGCGGCTTGATTTGGAATTTGGAAAAATTTTACATCTGATTGAGATTTGGGGGTTTGGGGTTGGAGAGAGATTTTATTTTTAATTTTTTAATTAGGATAATAATTGTTTTACTAAAATAACCCTGGTTATAATTTTATTTTTTCAAAGTTGCAAAGCGGTTCTTTGTCTAAAAAATTTGGAACACATTGCTAATAAGATCCTTCTAAATTAAGAGGTTACTCATGTTAGCAATCCCATATATATATATATATAGAGAGAGAGAGAGAGATTTATATGTTAATCAATCATTGCTTATTCATCTATTAATCAATTAGATATTCTACAAGGTAACTCATTAATTATGATTGTCTAAATGTATTACTATTAGAGTAAAAAAGCAAGATATATTATATAAATTCCCCTAAAAAGTAATATTTTAGAAAAATGATATACGAGTCTGCAAAATAATCCATTTACAAATAATTTTAAACCAAAAAAAAAATGAGATATGTCAAAAGTAATACTATACTTATTAATAATTAATTAATTATTAATTAATACTATATCATTTCTCAATACTTTATGAACATTATACATTTATAATGAGAATCCACAACTAAAGAATAATCTGGAGCTACATTTAAAATCTAGAGTTTTAACTTGACTTAAAGAATATGAAAAATGATTGTTTAAACAAAATAAAGTAACATTTCTGCAAATCCATCTATTAATAAATTAATCAATAAAAAAGTAACTCATTAATTCATTGTCTAAATGTTTTATTAGATAAAGAGTAATGTTATATCCTCTTAATAAATTAATCTAAAAATTTTCTTAACCATACACATAAATGACATGTGTCATAAAATAGTATATGTCTCATCAATAATTGCTTTACAAGTGACAAATGTCATATTTATATAATTAGAATGATCTTTAAGTCAATTTGTTAGGAGTTTGTATTCTATTAATTCCCCTAAAACAAATACTAATATTTTGTGTAATAAACATTCATAATAAGGACCCATAACTAAAAGTAATCTATAATTTCAGCATAACAAGAGTCATGATATATCAATCAACCAATCAATATATATTATAAGAAAATAATATAAATCATTTTTAACTAATTATTACTAAATAAAGTACTACTTTATGATATATTCCATTTTTCTTATGATATAAATTTATTTTGTAAATTGTTTTTTAGGATAATACCCCGTATACATTTTTTTCCATAAAATAAAGTGACAGGGACAAGAAATCAACCTATTAATCAATTAATCAATGAACAAGGAAAGTCATTAATTATCATTGACTAAATGTATTAGAGAAAAAAATCAAGTTATATTATATTAATTCTTCTAAAAAGATAGAATCCACAACTAAAGAATAATATAGAGTTTGAACAAAACTTAAAGCACATTAAAAATTGTTCAAATTAAATAATATGGATTACATAAGCTTCGTTTCTTAAAGTATTTTTTAAAGGATAAAGCACATTGTTTAAAAAATAATACAATATGTCCATTTTTTTTTGGTACAATATGTCCATTTTTATTAAATTAATTTATTCAATTCGATCTTTAATATAAGAAAAAAGGAACATACTTATCTTGGTCTCAAATATAAGAAAAAGTTAACAAACTTTTGTTTTTAATATAATCATTTTTAAAATATTTTTATATAGTGATTATCTCATTTAATTTTTTGTTTCATTTTCAATATAATTTTTTTTAAAGTAACTCTATTTCCGGGTCTTATATTCTCAATGTACTTGTTTAAGACATACTTTTCCAACGTAATTTTTGTTTTATTCTTAATGTAGTGCAATAAGACATGCTGGCTTTGATTCTATTTAAAGGTTATTTTCTAGAAAAAAATTATTTTCCTATTTATATGTCACTTTATATTTTTTAAGAAAAACTTATTGATTTTTTTTTCTTATCTTCTCTTTGTTTATTACTGTAAAATAATATATTTTTGACATTTACAATAAAAATTAAGAAAATAAAATTGTAATATTAATATTTTTTAAAGTTTTTAAAAAAAATAACTGCTCTCTTTGATGTTATAAAATAGTTAAACAGGACCGGTAAAAAACATGACCTGTAATAAAAACCATAAATAATGTAAAAAGGGACAGTTTTTTTCTTTAAAAAAAAGACATAAGAAGAAACGGGTGAGTATCAATCAATAATCTAGGTAAGTCTTTGATTATCAATGCCCAGAGCTCAAGACATAAATGCATACTTTACCTCTCATAAAGCTTCCAAAACTAATACTCCCTCCATGCTTTATTATGTAATTATGAAGCATACATATTTTAAAGAGAAAATGGATAATGCATCGAAAATGTAAAGTTTTTTATACTATAAGTGCATTATTCATCATTTATTCATTTATGATCGTTGACTTTTAAATTAAAGTAATACAAATGAATGGTGGATGATGAACTGATGATATAAAAAACTTTACACCATAAGTGCATACTCATTAATCTCTTTTAAAAAGAGGAGATATATTCATACTTAGTAGTATTAGATATCGGCAGGTACATGTATAATATTTTTAAGGAAAATGCTAACAAGTGCCCTTATTAAGAAGTTTTTAGGGCACTTGTTAAGAAGCTAAATATGGTTTATAAGCATTGAAAATTGAAGTTTTTTAAGTTTACGAGAGAAGAAAGACTTGGAACTTGTGATGTTTTTTCTACTTCTAGAAAACTTAACAAGTGCCCTTAGGGCACTTGTTAGCAAGACCTTATTTTTAATATGCATTGGATATTATTTATGTATTTGGTTCCAAAAAGTTCAACGTGTTTTGATTTTAGTTCCTAAAAGTTATTTTTGACCTGGACTAATCCTTTAGTATTTTTCAACATTTTGGTTTTGCTACTCTCCGTTAGAAAATATTTGTTATCTACTAATGTGGTTAGCAAAACACTACATCAGCAACCACATGGTGTGTGCATACATTAATTAGGTGGTGTGATATGGATGATTTAAGTCCATGAACTCAAAATTTTGCATATGAGATCATTTTGCGTATGACACCTTTGAGTTTGTAGGCCTATTTCATCACTTCATACCACCTATTTAGTTTCACCTCACGCCACGTGATTGTTGATGTGCTGTTCCGTTAGCCACATCAGTAAATAATAGATTTTTCTTAACGGCAAGACCAAAAGCAAAATGTTTGAAAAATTAAGAACTAGTCGCGAAAAAAATAATTTTTAGGGACTAAAACTAAAACATGTTGAATTTTTAGGGACAAAAAAATAAATATGCCTATAATGATTTACTATTACTTTAATTTTAAGTTGGATATACGTTTCGTTATAACACGCACACATATTAGGTGTGCTCGACTATATTTTGAATATGTATTGTTTGAAAATTATGTCATATTTGTTTGATAACTTCAACATTTTCTCTTTTTTTTTTTCCTACATTCTGATCATGATTTTAAATTTAAATCACATAATCAATAGTATATAGTAAAAAAAAATAAAAAAAATCAATATCTCATCCTTATATTTTAGTAAATTTCGAGCATCAACTTCTCATCTAAATACACTTTATCTTACGTCAATGTCAATATTATTTATTTTTAGATTTTTTCAATAATATTATTTTGATATATATATTTAACATCTAAGTCCAACACTTACTATTTTGAGTAAATATGTAAAAAATGATAAAAACAAAGATAAATTGAAGATCCACCATTCTTTACCAATATAATAGGTGTTAGATTTGAATGTTAGATATAGATTTTCAAATAATATTATTGTTTTTAATTTATATTTATCTATTGATTTTGAATTTATAATATTGTATCCGTATCTAAGTTGTTTAGAAAATGACGTATGATATACTCGTAACCGTATTCGATACTAGTATCATACTTTTATCCGTACAATGTAGATTATCTGTTTTTTTAGGATTTTTTTATTTTTATGTTTTTTTTATGTATTTCAATAGTGTAAAAAATAATATTTTTTTTTATTTTTATTCAATAAATTTTGGTTTACATAAGTAATGAAAAAATTAATAATTAGAGAAAGAAAAAGTATAATTAAAAAAACATAATTAATATATTAAAAATCTAATAAATAATTACATGTCTTAAAATGGTGTATTTTTTTACTAAGACAAATAAATAGAAATTGAACAAAGTACTATTATTTTTTTAATATAAAGAAATTGAGCTTTTCATTGTTTTTTCTCACATCGCTCTTTTCTTCTCTCTCTCACTCACTAACCCACACACCCACCTGGGATTGTCTTTGTGCGACCAAGCACAACATAGCAACAACATTGTACACACAAACACACACTGTTGTTTCAGCCTTTCTTCATACCCCTCATTTTCTAAACGCTTCTGTTGATTTTGGGTCCACATCCCCATTGCTTCAATTACTCTCTCAACCGCTTCAGATCGGTTTCTCTCAGACAAATAAGAGAAAAAAAAGGTTCTTTCTTTTTTTTTTCCTTCTTATTTTTTGCAATGAAATTTTCTACCTTACACCACACTCTTTCCAACCCATGATTTTATTCTCTTTAAATTTTCAATCTTTATAACTGCATGTGAGAAACAAATACTGGGTTGTGGTGGGTTTGATCTCATCTTTTGTTTTCTGAGATATTTTTAGGATTTTTTTTGTGTTTCAACAGTGACACTGAATTGGTTGCATGCAAATGGGTTTTATTTCAATTTATTTATTTAAAAATCGTTTTTTGAATTCTGGGTAATTTTTCTATTCTCAAAATCTTCTGTTTCTGAATTGATCTTCCCTTCTGTTTTTTTTTTTTTATTTATTTTTTTATTTTTTGGTCTTGTGGTGTTTGAGTCTTATGGGAAAATGAGCCCTTCTATTTTAACCAAAGGGGTTTTTAGTTGAAGTTCCTAAGGGCATTTGTGTGTTTTGAATATGTGGTTTTGTATTTCAATAGGGGATATAATTTAGGTTGCAGTGTGTTTGAGGCTTTGAGCTTGCATGCAAGGGATCAAAGTTCTGATAATCCTTTTTGAAGTTAATCTGGAAAGAAATGATTTCTTTTCCCTCTTAGAATGGTACCTGTAATTTTTTTAATTTGCTTAAATTTGTCAGTGCTTCTGTGAATTCTTAATTTGACAAGTTTACTCTAAGTTTGAAGATTCGTTGATGAAGTTTATTTATTTATGCCTCTAGGTTTTCAAAATCAAATTTTGAAAGGAATATGGAATTTATCCTCTTTACTTCTCTACTTTGATTGATTTGAATTGCATGTAAAATTACATAGTCAAAGGGAAATTGCAACTCTGCCCCTGCATACCTACATGATACCTTATTTGATAAGAACTATAAAAATGTCCTTTCTTTCTTTTTTGTGTTTGAACTAGGCTTGTAGATTGTTGTTGATCATAAAACTCCCATATGTTCTCCACAAAAATGATGATTATGAGTTATCTACTTGTCATGTTCTAATTCCATTGGGAAGGATTGAAGATTTCGATCAGGTGCGTAGAGTTTTTGAGTGTGAGATATGCAGTGAATTCTTAGCAGTAATAATTGGTAAATGGGGATCCAAACTATGGGATCTCAAGCTGCTGGTGGTGGTGGTGGAGATAGCAATGGAAAACGGTCACAACTCCAGCCTCTGGTGCGGCAAAACTCAATGTACAATCTCACGCTCGATGAGGTTCAGAATCAATTAGGCGATTTAGGGAAGCCACTAAGTAGCATGAACCTTGATGAGCTTCTAAAAAATGTATGGACCGTTGAGGCAAACCAGTCCATGGCTTTGGACATTGAGGGCACAACACAAGTTAATCAAGCTGCGGTTCAGCATCAAGCTAGTCTGTCATTAACTGATGCACTAAGCAAGAAGACGGTCGATGAGGTTTGGAGGGATATCCAACAAAGCAAAAATAATGAGAGGAAGAAGCCTCAGGAAAGACAACCTACCTTGGGAGAGATGACATTGGAGGATTTCTTGGTGAAAGCAGGTATTGTTGCAGAAGGGTCATCTAATGGAAAGAATAACAGTACTATAGCTGAGATTGATTCAAATGTAGCAGTAACGCAGTTTCCTCCTCAAGGTCAATGGATGCCGTATCCACAACCACAATATCAGCATCCACAGCAAAGTCTAATGGGGATTTATATGCCTGGCCAGGGTATTGATTTGCGGATAGTCAGGTGGCATTGCCTTCGTCAATGATGGGAACAGTGTCAGATACGCAGACACCTGGAAGAAAAAGGAACACTCCAGAGGACATTGTAGAGAAGAGTGTCGAGAGGAGGCAAAAGAGGATGATCAAGAATCGGGAATCTGCTGCCCGTTCAAGAGCAAGGAAGCAGGTAGTCATGCTCTTTCTTTTTTTTCAGTGTCATGTTATTTAAGTCCTTGTGCTTTAGTATGTTTTTCCCTTGCTTAATCAAAAACCCCAAACCTGAATGATAAATGTTGTAATCAGGCTTACACCAATGAATTGGAGAATAAAGTCTCACGTCTGGAAGAGGAAAATGAAAGGCTGAGGAAACAAAAGGTTAGGTTTGTTTTGCTTTTAAAGGTTTAATAGTTTTAAGAATGTTCCGCTGTTAATTCAAATTCCTGTATAGACCATGAAATATTCGTTTCGCAACTTCCTTGTGCAATGTGCATACTTATGCTCACAACTCAAAGTTCTGTACAGTAGGTGGAATTGTATCTTATGAGGCTTGGGAAGTAAATCTGATATTTGGATATTATTAATAGCATTATTACTGCATACATTAGTAACCTGTATGTAGTATGTGATTAGCAAAAAGAATATTTTTTACTCTTGAGAAAGCTCTTGTTAAGCATTGTGGTGTGTTAATGGAAACGGACATTCAACACACAGAAAGTTGCTCATTCTTTAATTCAGCTGTGAAGATATGAGTTGACGGAAAAAGTATGGGGAAGAATGATTTCTCAATTGTTGTAAAACAAGTCCTTTATCTTTTGACGTAATGGGGGGGGGGGGGGGGGGGGGGGGGGGGTCATCAATCTGTTTACTTCCATCCAGAATTTTTAATGTGTAGATGCACAGGTTAATTCATTTTAAACATGAAGTTTTCTGACCACCCCTTCTGTAAGATTAAAATAAGGAGATCATTCTAGATACCTATTGTATATAAATGACTGATGACTCATAATGAAATTTGTTAATGATTCGTATTCGTAATGTTTTTGATTTGGTAAATCATGGGTATTTGTCATCATGATGATTATAATGCTTTTGCTTTTGAGGAGGTTTTAATTTGTCAGTGTTTTCACGCTTGTAAACGTTGGCATTTTTTGGGTAGTCAAATATTTCATCTTTAGTAGCTATATATATATATATATATATATATAAACCCAAGGAACAATAATAATTGGCTTCCTTTAGAAGGGAAAATGGAGGAAGAAGGTTGGGAAGGGCTTCTTTTCATTAAGCTAAATGTTGAGGGATTACAAATGAGTAATATGAATATTTGAGCCTGCAAATTTAGAATATGAATATTCTAAATGCTGAATATTTAGCTTAATGAATATTCATAAAAGCTGAATATTTAGAATATGAATATTCTAAATGTTGAATATTTTGCGATAAATATTCAGAAATGATCATGCAAACTTGGATAGTTCCCCTATGAAGATACTATGATGAATCTTGCTCGGCTTCACAAATTTACAAGATTTGGCTCTTGCAAACTCAACACTTAGAGCACCATATGTTGTCACACAACATAATTATTAGTTACTACTATCATGCACTGGAGTTATATGCCTTGGGATTTTCTGCTGCTATGATATTTTGGTTGTTTTGGGAATTTGATGATCTGGACTTTGATTTGCTGGCTTAACATTTGTTGCTCTTTCTCCTAAAATTGGAGTTAATTGTTAGGAAATTGGATTATAAATCATTCATTCTGGCAGACTATACAAAATCTCAATGTGTATTCATATTTTGACTAAGATCTTTTTTACCTATTAAAACCTTAAAATCATGAGAACAGCTATATGTGTGTGTTAAACATATAAATCTTGGTTCATTATGATATCTCTGCTGCTCTTTTACAGATGCATACTTCTTTGTTTCTTGTAATGTATCAGACTAGTTTATTAATTTTTCTCCTCAACTTGCAGGAGCTAGAGAAGATGTTGCCATCTGCACCACCTCCTGAACCAAAATATCAACTTCGCCGAATAGCATCAGCTCCATTCTGAGATCTATACCTATAAGTGGAGGTTTGTAGATATGAGTATCAAGGGAATGTTCCTTGTGGTTTAATGTGAGGTTGACAACACCTGTCTTCTGGTCTCTTAGGAATATATCCATTTGATGTATTTGCATCCAATGGTTTGTTTTATTTATTTTTCTTCTTGTTTTTAGGTTCTTTATGAAATCCTTTGGTAAAGAAGTTTATGATCAACAATGTAGTTTTATTTTACCATTCATCATATATAGCCTTTTAAACCATGGATTGTGTTTATTTTGGCATTATCATGGGGGATGGGGTAAGTGTTGGGGTCTTTGTCATTTTTGAAGTTCTTAGAAAATGGGGTCACTCTTGATATAAGCAATATTGAGTGTGAAGGAGAGGTTTTAGGGGATTTATGACAACTCATTTTGTTGGAAAAACCAAATTTTGGTCCCTCTGATGTTTTTTATTCTCTAGTTAGCCCCTCATAAATGATGAGTTCTAATTTAATTCCTCACTAAATAAATTAATCTCAATTTTATCTCTACTTCAAGAATCAAGACACTAGAACAACACATAGTAGGTGCTCCTATTTAATCTCGTCTCATCAACTAGCTTAACATGCTTCACATATCATACTTAATCTGATTAAGCTTAGTAGTTAGCACCAAATGTCTCACAAAACGAATGAATAATGTGTGGTATTTAGAACCAGTGGAGGCTAGCACAAATGGTAAGGGGTTCGTTGCTACTTAAGCAAGTGGTTGGGATTCGATATTCGATTCTTGCGAATATAAGAGATCTCGCTAGGAGATTAGTCCTCGAAAAGGCTTGACAATGTTGGAGAAATTAGTCATCCAGTTGCGCGGTTGGATATCTTGGAAAACCAGAAAAAATGTGTAGTATTTAGATTGTGATTACCATGTTGACTGTCTCAAAATAATATGCATGCGTTAAATATAATTTTTGTTCTTTACAACAGCTAAAAACATACTCAAGTATCGAGTTTTATTCTTGGATTTACTATTGTGAGGGATCTCAACGTAAATTTCTGATCGTATTTCAAGAAATTAGGTTTTTGTTTCGTTGATTGGGCTTGAGTTTGAAAAAGGAAAAAAGAGAAAAACCATATTTATATTAAGGTCATTGGTTCTCAAACCTCGTTTTTAGTCCCCAAACCCCAATTTTTTTCGATGGGGTTTTGTCGGAATATTTTCTGATACCCCCGAATCGGAAAATGCATTTTCTGACTTTAAAATGAATTTTTTTAATAAGAGAGTAACCGGAAAAATGCATTTTTTCGATTCAGAGGTATCAGAAAATATTCCGATAGAACCCCATCGAAAAAAATGGGGTTTGGGGACTAAAAACGGGGTTTGAGGACTAATGACCTTATGTCTTTTGTTGCTCGCAGAATATATCTATTTTTATTATGTCTTAGTTATGTGAAATTCCTTATTAAGAGCTAATTCTACAACTGTGGGACTTCGTTTCTTTCTCCTAGATTTTTTTAATCCAAGACTTTCGATAGTTGAAAATTATTTTAAACTTCGAGTAGTTCGAGTTGAATTAGGAAACCCCAAACACTTTTTAACTCACGGCAATTCCAAATCCAAATTATTTTATTCATATTTTAAGGCATTTGACCTTTAACATATAAATTTGATAAGAATCTTGGAAGAAAACCACACCCTAACTATTGTAGTGAAAAAGCCCAAATCCTTATAATTCATTACTTTCAATGTGAGACTCAAAGTATAATTCATTACTTTCTCTTGCAATTGTGAAAGTAACATTCCACCATGAGCTCAGGCGCCACGCGGGTTGGCAAGCTCTGATACCAATTGATAAGAATCTTGGAAGAACGACACCACAAAAGCTAGTTATTATAGTGGGAGAACCCAAGTCCTCATAAATCCCACATTAGAATTCATTACTTTCAATTGAATTCATTACTTTATCTTGCAATTGTGATCAGTAACAAAATTTGTATTTTGTATTTCGAAATCTGGTTAGAGCTTAGGTTGGTCAAAAGATGATATTGTTATATGCTTAAACATAAATGGTAGGGTAATTTCATTTACTTTATTTAGTGTATGGCGAAATTACACTATCTTTCATCTTATTTTAAAAATTATATCAACTTCCCTTGAAATTCATATATGAACCTCCCTCGTGAAATTGAAAGGGAGATGAACAATACTTTTTAAACAAGAGGGGTAGTGAGTGAATGTAACATCCTGACTGTCGTATAGATTGACGACTATTTCGACAGACCAACACAGATTCTTTCAGCATGCAATTATGAGATGGGTGACTTCCTAGAAAGTTTCTTTGGAAAGTGTTTGAATGAGGACAAAACACGCTAAAAAGTCTAGTGTTGATGTATGGAAAAAGTCGTCAATCAATATGGTTGACAAAGTCATTACAAATGGTATAAGAGCTGAACCTCTCCCAGTACGATGTGGTTTGGGGATGAACTAGATTGAAACTAGTGAGTATGTAAGACCTGGGCTGATGAGGGCGGGGAGTGGTTGCCAATGCAATAGGCACAAATAGGGAGTCAATTATGGGATATTTGACCTCTTGGAAAGTTTCACCGAGAAGAATGTGAGTGATGATAAAGTACGCTGAAAAGATCCGTGTTCATTCGTGAAAAAAGTGGTCAATCCATATGGATGCCAGCTTTGTTAAAGTTAGTGTAGTTAAACTAAACCTTAAAATTGGTCACGTACTTTCCTGTGTTTAGGAGTTGGAGGCATATTTCCTTTTTAAACGATTGTCATCTCATTTAAGAATTTTTAGGATTAAAGGAATAAAATAATAGGGTTTTGCTAACCAGTGCCCTAAGAGCATCCACACTCATGGACAATGAATTTGTCCTTAAATGGATCCCACATATTATTTTATTATTCTTCACACTTTTCTATGTATTAAGGACAAATCCCATATTTTCTCTCCACCCGTGAATCTACTTTTGTCCTTAAAAATGGGTCCCACAAACTACCCAACATTTTAATATTTTACAATAAATAATAACCATCACCCAACTAATTAAATATTTCCCACCAAAACTTAACTATAATTTAAAATAATCTTTACTCTCTAACGGCTAATTTTTAAAAACTAAATTTTAAAAAAAAAATAATTTAAATAAATATAATAATAAATTGAAATATAATAAACGTAACTTGAAAATGCATTAAAAAATTGCTTTAAAATTTTCAGAAATAAGAAGATAAAAATTACATTAAAGATTAGATAAAAATACATTAAGATTAAGAAAAACAAAGAAAGACATAAAATAAACAACACCATACTTTGCTTAACTTTTAAAGATAAAATAAAAATACATTAAAGATTACGAAAAGCAAACAAATACATAAAATAAATGACATCAAACATATCTCAATTTTCATCATCAACGCCATCGTAGTGATTCCAAACATGTTCAATCAAATCGGCTTGAAGTTGTTGATGAACAGACCTATCATGAAGATTAGATCTCAAACGAAGGTACTCTCGAAAATTATGATGACCGTCATTAGGTAGTTTCGGATTATCCACGTCACCAGCATACTCGCCAAAATTACCAACCGCATATGTATCTCGTTCATCTTCAACAATCATGTTATGCAATATGATGCATGCATATATTATATTAGATAATTGCTCTAAATGCCACTGCCGAGCTGGATAACGTATGATTGCAAATCGTTGTTGCAGTACTCCAAATGCTCGTTCAATATCCTTCCTGAAGCTTTCTTGTTTTTTTTTAAAAATTCTCTCTTAACTCCTTGTGGCATAGAGATACTTTTCACAAATACAGCCCATGGAGGATATATACCATCTGCAAGATAATAACCCATATTGTAAGGAGTTTCATTGACTGTGAAATTTACCTGAGGTGCTTGACCAGTAAGAACATCATTGAAGACATTGGATCGGTTCAATACATTTATGTCATTGTTAGATCCCGCAACTCCAAAAAAAGCGTGCCATATCCATAAATCAGCTGAGGCAACTGCTTCGAGCATCACTGTTGGGTTTCCATGATCGCCTCGACTAAATTGTCCTTTCCATGCAACTGGACAATTCTTCCATTCCCAATGCATGCAATCAATGCTGCCTAACATGCCTAGAAAGTCACGATTGCTACCAATTTGAAGTAGTCGCTGAATGTCATCATCATTGGGCCTTCTTAAGTACGTACCACCAAATACATTGATCACGACCCTTGTAAATTTGTCGAGGCATTGCAATGATGTGGTCTCGGCCATTCTCACATACTCGTCGAGACTGTCAGCACTTGCTCCATATGCTAGCATTCTAATAGCACTAGTACATTTTTGTAGGGGTGAATGGCCAAGCATACCAGTTGCATCGGACTTCTGTATGAAATACTCGTCATGCCCAGTAACGGCATCTACAATTCTCATGAAGACATTCTTACGCATTCTGAACCTGCGACGAAAATGATCATCCGTGTATATTGGATGATCAGAGAAATAATCATTGAACAATCGAGCATGCCCCTCTGCACGATTTCTCTGTATATTTGGTCTTTTCCTTCTGCGGTTGGTGGGAATGTTATCTTCTTCGTCACTACTATCAAACAACATGTCAACAGCTCTCATGATTATTTCGAACTTGGATGAATTTGTGGGATCCATTTCGAGTAGTAAAAGATGAATAAATTTATTGTATAGAATAAAAGTGCAGAGAAGAGTGCAAAGAAGAGTGTTGTGAATACATTCAGATTGTTACTAATACTTATAGGGAAATTGGATGCTTGCAACGGTTACTTTTGAAATGACTACTTTTGCAACGGTTACTTTTGAAACGACTACTTTTGCAACGGCTACTTTTAAAACGACTACTTTTGAAACGATTACTTTTGCAACGGCTACTTTTGAAACGACTACTTTTGAAACGATTACTTTTGCAATGACTACTTTTGAAATGATTACTTTTGCAACGACTACTTTTTAATGGAATGCACTTACACTAAAAAAAGTTCGTAATGGAATAAAACTACATAGAAAGTTCATAATGGAATAAAAGTACATAGAAAACACAAATGCTTAAAGTAAAACTACCTAGAAAATACATAATGGAATACACTTAGACTTAAAAAAAATCATATCAAAGATCAAATCTTTTTCTGATAACCTCGCAAATCCTTTCATGAGCCCGCTTTTGTATCTCCGTCATCCTTGAAGTATCTTTGCATAGTATCTCATACTCATTGATCATCAACTTTTCTTCCTCTAATGCCATTTTTTTCTTCTCCTTTTCTTCCTCAAAAGCCATCTTTTTCTTCTCCATTTCTTCCTCAAAAGCTATCTTTTTCTTCTCCAATTCCAAAAATTCAACTCTAAATTGGTTAAATGCATTTACTTTGGCAAAAGACATACCATCTTTTGTTGATTTTCCCTTCCGTTTCGCTGCTTTTTGTCCAATTGGTCGTTCCATAAATGAGGTTTGCGGGTTGTCATCACTGCTTGGTGTTGGCAGATTAGATGAAGAAGTGTATGCCCCAGTTTCAGAGATCTTTGTTCTTTTTGATGAGCCTCCGATTTCACTTGTATTAAACCATCTCGGCTTATCTTTTACTAATCGCCATACATGCTCCGACGTGAACTTCTCTCCTTGATCCTGAAGATAAATTGCCATAGCTCTCTCCATTATATCTTCGTTGTTGCTACCACTTGTCTTAGAGTCCACAACATGTTTGTGACAGCCAACAAACTTGGAAGTTATTCCTTGAAGTCTATGGTAGCGAGCTTTTATTTGATTCAGAGTTTTAGGCTTTGTGTTGTTGTTGAGAAACTTGTTGTATTGACTTGTTATCCTTGCCCAAAAACTCCGAGATTTTTGGTCCAGGCCAACAATAGGATCTTCAAAAACATTGAAAAATGATTCCACAAGCAGTTTATCCTCCTCCACTGAAAATCTTTCTCGACTCTTCTTTGCTTTTGATGTGGGCCTTTCTTCTTCTACTTCATTAAGATTAATAGCTTCCAAACCTTCTTCGGAACAAAATGGTGGGCCTTCAGACTCATTAATCGACCCCATAGGTGTTGTCGGATCTTTGTCATGAGATTGAAATTTACTAGAGTTTGTGGTAGGGTTGATTGGTGTTGGTGGAGGGTACATTGGATAGTGGTATGGGAATAATTGATGACTTGAAGTTGGAGGGTTCATTTGGTTTCTTGGGTAAAATGGGTTATATGAGTTGGGTGGACCAATTTGAGGATATGGATAAAATGGTGCATGAGCACTTTGAGGATTTGGTGAGGGATGAACATTTTGAATGTTTGGTGCATTAGACATACTAGATAACAATTGTCAAAGAGCTTCTAATTCTACTTGAGCTGGATCCATTAGAATAACAAAAATAGAAAATAATTTGATTGAAATTGGATGGAGATTTGATTGAAATAAGATAGAATGAGAAATTGTGGTGTGAAGAACCAAAGAAAATAACATCCATATATAACAAAATTTTTTGCAACGTTACAATTTTGCAACGTTACAATTTTGCAACGTTAATATTTTTAGTTTTAGAAGTAATCAGATGTAGAGAGACCAAAGAATCAATATTATTATCGTTTTTTTATTACCGTTTCTACCAAATTTTTTTGTTCATTGATTTTTTTTTTTGCTTTAATTTGTTGATTGATGATACACTATCTCCCTTTCTCTTCTCTCTCTATCTATCGACTCTCTCCCTTCTCTCCATTTCTCTTCAGCATCCAACCCTCTCCCTTCTCTCTCTATCTCAGCTTCACTCTCTCTCTCTCTCTCTCTCTCTCTCTTCTCACTCAATCTCTCAACCTCTCAACCCATCATCACCTTCACTCAATCTCTCAACCCACCATCTCTGTCAATCCACCATCAATCTCGGCCCACCAAGCTTCACCGCCCTCCACCGCCACGGATCTACCTTCCTCAGTCATGGATTTCTATTCTTCTCGGCCCACCAAGCTTCACCGCCCTCCACCGCCATGGATCTACCTTCCTCAGTCATGGATTTCTCTTCTTCTCTCTCACCCGGATCTATGAGCCAAACCACTTCCTTCACAAATTTGGTTGCATGCAACACAAATCCAAGCCAAATCAGTGATGAAGGCAAAATGGGTTTCATGTATTTCTTGTTATTTTATTTTAATTTTATTTTTTTAATTTCTTTTAATTTCAATGATGATGGATCGACAACTTTAGCTTCATCTCTTGTTGTTTTAATTATTTTTTTCAAATTTTTTTTTGGAAATCTGGTTAATGTTATATTTATTTGATTTTATATATTTTTGTTCAACTCGTTGGCTGTTGATGATGATGATTCTGTGATGTTGATGATGCTGTTGTTGTTGTTCAATTTTTTTTTTGTTCATGACCGTTGCTCATCCACACCAATACCCAGTTCATGTTTTTTCTCTTTCCTCCACATCGTTCCCATCTGCAGCTTTTGCAATGTCCATAGTTATAGACAAAAGCTAAATAAGGACATTTTGAACTTTCTCCACACCGGTTGAAAAAATTATGGACTGTCCATAACCTTTATGGACAAAGGTCATGGACACCGGTGTGGATGCTCTAAGGGCATTACTTAAGGAATGCATTAAGGGAAAACTCACATTGGAAATCTAAGTCCACTGATTCTCGATGTTTTAAAATTCAACGATTTTCAAGATAAAATTACCTCTTTTGTTCTCTTAAACAATGTCATAAGGCCACTCTTTAGCATTTTCCAAAATGATATAGTATTATGAAATCTATCTTATTTATTTCTTTATGTAAAGATTTTATAATTTATTCCCACTGAACTCACTCTGTTGAGGAGGAACTGGAGGAGAGAAACGAATAATGAATCTGAATTGCATACAGATAAGTCCCAACTTGGAAATATAATTAAATGAATTCAGCTAAGCGTGTTAACTAACAAATACATTAGAACTACATAATATCAAAGTATCTTGATCTTAATACACACCTCCAATTCAAGCTAAGAGCAGTTACGTTGTTTGTTTACAAAGAAACACAAAGAAACCCGTTGCATTTTCGACAAGGGAAAGGAAGAAGGAAAATGGAAGACAAGAAGAAAGTTGATGAGAAGTAGCCTCAACAAACACCTGCGATCAGGAAGACAAGAAGAAAGTTGATCTCGAAACACGGTTTTTAATTAATGACTACTAGGGAAGTACATTCCAACGATTTTTGGTCTTATTATTGAGCAAACTGTATCCAAGCACTGAAATTAATCAGACTTCTATTACTTTGATTCCTAAAGTTGAGATTCCAGAGGTGCCTGCTTAGTTTAGACCTATTTCCTTGTGCAATGTTATATATAAAATTGTTACCAAAATTATTGCAAATAAAATCATAAATATGTTGCCTTATGTTATTTCCCCGAACCGGTGCAACTTTATACCTGGAATTAACAATAATGATAACATTATTATTTGTCAAGAGATCATCCACTCCATACACTCTATGACTGGAAGAAAAGGTTTTATGATGGTGAAGATTGATTTGGCCAAAGTTTATGATTGGTTAAAATGGTCCTTTGTTAAAGAAACTTTGGAGCTGGTTGGGTTGAACCAGAATTTTGTTCAGCTGATTGTTAATTGCATATCATCCTCTTCCATGAGCATCAATTGGAATGGAGTTCTGTTGGATAACTTTCACCCATCTAGGTCTTCGCCAAGGTGACCCGTTTTCTCTGTATCTCTTTGTCCTCTGTATAGAAAGGCTTAGTTACTGTATTAATGATGCCATTTTGAATGGTTCTTGGACTCCTTTTACTGCTGGTAGAAGAGGGTCGAAGGTGTCACATCTGTTCTTTGCTGATGATCTGATCTTATTCTGATTGGACAAGCTTTTATTCACCAAGCCAATGTAATGCATACGGTTCTTAATAACTTTTGTATTTCCTCAGGTTAGAAAATCAATTTTGATAAATCTGCAGTTTTCTTTTCTAAAAATATTTCTGAGGTTGCTGCTGTAGGTATTAGTACTGCCCTTCAAATGTCCATTACTCATAATATTGGTAATTATCTAGGGGTTCCTATGATCCATGGTGGGAGAGGTTATAGCAATTATCAGTTCTTAATTGAGAAAATTAAGAAGAAGCTATCGTTATGGAAAGCAAATTCTTTATCGCTGGCTGATAGGAATTACCCTTACTCAATCCTCTCTCATTATTAGCATTCCTGGGTATATTATGCATACTTGTGTCATTCCCTCTGGTGTTTGCGACAAGATTGAGAAATTATGCAGGAACTTCATATGGGGTTCATCTTCATCCCGAAGAAGATTTCACAAGGTGTCTTGGGACGAAATTTGCACTCTAAAGAGGCTTGGAGGATTGGGCTTTCGTAACATCCGTAGTATGAATCAAGCCTTTATGATGAAATTGAGGTGGCATCTCATTAGCCGACCCAATTCGTTGTGTGTACAGGTTCAAAAAGCTAAATACAAAAGTGGGGAGAGGCTTATTCCACTGGTTCATGTCTCCTCTACATCTTCTCATATTTGGAAAGGAATTGCTGCATAGTGGCAAAATGTTCATTTGGGATTGGGTTGGTCTATTGGAGATGGGTTGTCTATTAACTTCTGGAATGATAGATTCGTTCCATTTTTGGATGCTTTAAGGAACCATGTGATTGCTGATGTTCCTCAAGACCAAGAGATTTGCCCGTGGTTCATTTTTCTTCTCAAGGGTCTTGGAATTGGGAAACTTCAATAACATCCTAACTCTGGAAGCCCTTTTGAAGTTAGCAGGTGCCAAAGCTCCAATTGATGCTGCTGAACAGGACTAACCGATTTGGTTCCTTTCTCAGGATGGTTTGTTCACTATCTCCTCTGCTTTTGATTTACTCACTCTGTCCCACACTTCTCCTTGCTTGGATCTTGACGTTGCAAAGTTGATTTGGGAATGGCCGGGGCCTCAAAGGATTAAAATCTTCCTTTGGACCTTAGCTCATGGGAACTTTCTTACAAACTCTGAAAGGCATAGAAAAGGAATCTCGCAGGATGAAAACTGCTCTAGATGTATTATATGGCTGGAATCACTGATGCATGCTATTAGGGATTGAGAGGAAGCCGCTGATTTCTGGTGCCTTTGTATTGACCCAAATAAATGGAGTATTTTTTTTTGCCTTGGACATGATGCTTGGCTTTATTTCAACCTTCATGGTATGCCAAGTAACATCATCCATGTTGATTGGTGTATTTTCTTCCATATTGATGTGTGGTTGTTATGGAAAAACTGTAATAATTGGATTTTCAATCAAGTTTATGAACCCTCTAATATTCTGCTCGGAAGGGTCACTGATTTTTACCAAGAAGTTATCTCGTACTTGGTTATGGTATTGACACTAAACCTAAAAACAACCTAAAATTTACTAATTTGCAAAGGAAATCAAACAAAAACTAAGTTAAAAGGGTATAAAATCCATTGGAAAATATCATATATTAGACTACAATCACTTTATCTCTAAATATCCATCTTCTCATAGTGGAAGTGGACTCAAAGGTTGATCTTGGGTTAATTCAAGATAAATGCTCCTCTTCGCATCATTGTTTCTCTTTGGTTTCTCAAATTAGGAGACTTCTTAACTCAACCTGGACGGTCTTTTTTAGGCATTCGTATCGAGAGGATAATAGATGTGCTAATTTATTAGCTAATGTGGGGCGTAGTGGCTCTTTTGATGTTTATTTTTATGACTTCCCCCTCCTCCTCTTATGTCTGTGTGTTAAAGGAGGATTTTAGAGGTGTTGCTTTTGATCGTTCTATCTATGTAATGTAGGTGGTTTCGGGCTTTAAGCCCCTTTGTTTGTTAAAACAAAATTGTATCCAAGCGTAACATCATGGGATCAAAAATTCAAAGTGAAGTATAATACATATAGTTATTTTCGATATTTATAAATTCTATTTACCGCCACATTCTAAAATTATTTTTGGAATAATCCAGTGTGCCCGTCATTCTTTTTTCTTCTTTAAAAATTCTTCGCCATGATTACTTAAATAAAATGGAATGAAATGAAATACAATGTCATTTCATTGTCATAATTTCGATGAGATTTAGAAATGCTACTTACCGCCACATTCTAAAATTATTTTTGGATTATAGTGTGGTCGTCATTCTTTTTTTCTTCTTTAAAATTTCAAGATTAATAAAATACAATTTTGTTGCCTATGTTTCCTACTCCTTCTCGAAGGGAAGACGTTGCTGCTTCTATTCCTCCTTCATCATTTTCTTACAATTTTGTTTCTATATTAATTTTGTTATTTTTGGTTTTGTATATTTGGGAAAGATTGAGTTGGTTCCTTCAATTCTCTTTCTTTTATTATTCATTTTGGTTTGTTGGGTTTTTTTTGGATGAGTTTATCTTCTTTTCATCTTATTATCTTATTATTGTCAGAATTATATGGAAGTCTCTCTCGCACCGTTAAAAATCACTGCATGCGTTTGGGTGGAGAATCAATCTAGACAAGGTCTATGTAAACTCAATCTCATCCGCAGGGGTTGGAGCTTGATGAACCAAATCAAATCAAATGTGCCATGTGCAAGTTTGAGGACGAATCTGCCTCACATATGTTCTTATCCTGCAAATTTGCTTATTATGCGTGCAAGAGATATATAATTGGTTCGGTCACCAATCTGTTTTGCCAGCATATGGTGTTCTTCAAGTTACTATGCATATACTTTATTAATGAGAGAAAGAAAAGTCCAAATGTTGCTATATCATAGGACTGACTCTGGTATAGATCAGAGTTTATGGCTGAACAGAGATGCAATGATCTTCAATAACGAAGTAACATCAATTTTGTGAGGTGGTTGACGAAATCAAGTTCAAATCTTGATCAAGGGAGGCTTTTGCCCTGTCTATTTTTGAACGGCTAACTAATCCTTTTCAGTGTTTGTTGACATGATGCAGTTAGGAGGTTTTCTTTGGGAAGTTGTGGTGTCTATTCTTTTTTTTTGGTGAATACAAGGGGCTACAGCCCAAAACAAAAAAAGAAAAGACTACATCCCTCTGTAGAAATACGTTGCTGAATAATTAGCAATAAGGGGAATAATAATGAAATTCGGCACTACATCAAAAATCTTAAATCTGAACTCTAAATTATGCGCATAATTTTCCAGAGCATCTACAACTTTATTTTCTTCACGCAGAATATGATAGAAAGCAACATTCTTCCCCATGAGACAACTTTTAATTTCTCGAGCCAAAGAGGCACATGGTTGAAGAGGATTACAGCCGGTTTGCAAAAATTGAATCGTGCTCTTAGAATCCGCTTCAATGATGAGATTATTAAAGCCCCTGTGCGTTGCCAATTTTATGCCATGGAGAATTCCCCACAACTCCGCATTCATTATACTGCAGTAACCAAGTTGAGCTGCATAAGCCACCATAAAAGTTCCATGATCATCCCTTAAAATTCCACCACATGTAGCCAAACCAGTATCAGAATAGAAGGAACCATCACTATTTATCTTGTACCAATGTTCTGGGGGAGAAGACCAGCGTATAAATGACCCCCTTGCTTTATTTGCAGTAGCATCAATGGGATTCTCTCTGTGTAGCTATTCCAGGGTCCAAGATACCCTTCTTTGAATTTGAACTAAAGTTCCTGTTACTTCAATGCTATCTCCCTCAAAAATATGTCTATTCCGCTGCATCCAGATTGTATCCATGGTGATACCAAATGTTACCCACCAATTTTGCTTCGATTTCCTTCCAAAGTTGGTAGATAAATTAAGGATAGATAAATTAAGGACCAGCCAATGTTTCAAATCTGTAGAGCAGAAAGCATTCCAATGAACTTGAGGTATGAAGTGTTTCCATATCAAGGTTGCATATCTACAGTCTCTCACGGCGTGTAGCGTATTCTCCTCAGGAGCACCACAAATTTGACAATGATTATCATTTGTTAAGTGCGTGTCTCCTCTTCCTGAAATCATTTGTGGGTAGAGCGTTGCTTGTTACTTTCCATAGAAGAGTTCTTATTCTCTACGGTCCATCCTAGCTCCAAATGATTTTGAAGACACGGTCCTCATCTGAATCACCAATGCCTGCTACATGATTGTAGCTGATTTTATGCTGAACAAGCTGTCATTTGTGGGATTCCAAGCAATGTGATCTTCCATACCTGTAAAAGAAGGAGGTTTTAGTGCCATAATAGTATTCAAGATATTATTTGGGAGCATACCTGTTTAAAGATTAAAGTTCCACTCTCCGTTAGGGAGAATGAAGTCCTTTATTCTTGTATTTTCATCAACAACATCCAAAGGGTGACTAGTATAACTCCTCAACTTTCCCAAACCAGGCGCCCAATAGTCAATCCAGAACCGAATAATATTCCCATCACCAATTCTCCATATCAAATTTTCTTCAACATGACTCCAACTTTTATAAATCCCTTTCCACATATTCGAACTGGAATTTCTTTGTTTAACAATAGGGATAACATCATTGCCACATTTGTACTTGTTTCTCACAACACTGGCCCATAAGGAATTTTTTTCCATAATCAAGTTCCAACCAACCTTCATCATAAAGGAGGTATTTAAAATTCTAGCTTGTCTCAACCCAAGGCCTCCATGAGATTTAGGCTTACAAATATTTTCCCACTTCACCAGGTGCATTTTCCTATCACCCTCAATATCCCGCCACAAGAAAGATATACTCAACTTATCTAAATTATCACAAATCTGTCTAGGGAGGTAGGAAGTTTGCATCACATATGAAGGTAAGGCTCCCAAAACCGATTGTGTTAGAGTTAATCTACCAGCAAAAGACATAGTTTTACTTTTCCAACTACTTAAACGTTGAGTAGCTTTATCCATCACATACCTAAAAGTATCCTTCGAAACCCTTTTATGCATGAGAGGAACTCCCAAATAATTCCCCAGGTCATTTGTTCTTTGGAATCCAAAAGTGTCACTAATTTTTTCTCTAACATTAGAATGCACATTTTTAGAGAAATAAATCTTAGTCTTCTCTTTGTTTATTTTTCCACCAGAGCTTTCACAAAGAAGATCCAAACAGGTAGATATACAATCAACCTGGTCCATCCCAACCTCAGCAAACAGAATTAAATTGTTCGCAAAAGCTAAATGTGAGAGTTTGGGACCCCCTCTAGATAACTGTATAGGCTTCCAGAAATCGTTGTTAACAACCACATTTATAAGCTGCGACAACCTTTCCATGCAGAGGACAAACAAATACAGCGATACGGGGTCACCTTGCCTAATACCTTTTTTAGGATTAAAAGAGTCAAGAGTTTAGCCGTTCCAAATAAAACTCATGGAGGGGGTAGAAATGCACTTCCAAATAACCTGTATCATATTATCAGGCAAGCCAATATCTTTTAAAGTATCAATAATAAAGTCCCATTTGATTATATCATAAGCCTTTTCCTTATCAATCTTAATAGCCATAATACCTTTCTTACCTTTAAGGTTTTTCATAGTATGAATAACTTCCTGGTTATAATAATATGGCTAATAATATTATCAGAACCATGTCTACCAGGCACAAAGCTACACTGCATAGGGCTAACAATGTGATCCATAATATTCTTTAATCTAGAAGCCAAAATCTTAGTTATAGTTTTATACGACACATTATACAGGCTAATAGGTCTAAATTGTAAATTGTTTTATTGAGGAAATATTATCCACCTTAGGAATCAAAGTAATTAACATTTCATTTATATCTTTAATGATATTAGGCGAAGTAAAACACGATTTAACCAGATCACATAGAGACTTACCCAAAGTATTCCATTGGCTTTGGTAAAATAAAGCATGAAAACCATCCTTGCCTGGCGCTTTGAAGGCACCCATATCAAAGACAACTTTCTTTACTTCAATAACACTTACCTCGCTATTAAGCATCTGGAGTTGAGAGTCAAGGAGTTTGGGAAATGCTCCATGAAGACAGAAATCCGCAGTTTCGTCTTTGTTAGTATAGAAATCCCTGAAGTATTTGTTAGGGTAGTCCTCAAGTTGGTTTCTTTCAATGATCCAGCTACCATCTTCTTTAACCAATCCCTCAATCCTGTTCCTCTTTCGTCTAGTATTTCGATCACCAAATTTCAGCCACTTGCACCTTGATTTCTGGAACCAGAGATTTTCTTCTTGAATCAGGATATTCTCATACTCTCTCCAAAGCTCAGCCTGAAGGTTCACAAGAAAACGATTCTGTCCTTGGGCAAGACTTCTGTTTATACAATTCATATGTCTCATTAACTCTTTTTTTTCCTGAAAATATTTCCAAAAGTTTCTTCATTCCACTGCTTAAGGCCATTCTGCATACTTTTAATATCAGCACACCAGTTATGAGCTCCATTCCAGTTATTTCTAACAACATTTTCAAAATCCCCATGGGTGAGCCACGACGCAAGGAACCTGAACGGGCGACGTAATCTGTTCTGATTAGGGACATGATGAAAGTTAAGCCATAGAGGGTTATGATCCGATTTGAATTTAGGAAGATGCACAACCGTCATATGCTCAAAACGAATCCTCCACTCCAAGTTGCAAGGCATCCTGTCAAGTCTTTTGAATAAGTTTCTTCACTGCCAAGTATATTGGATTCCACATAACCACGATCCACCAGATGACATTCTCTAATTACCTCTCCGAATTTCAAACCGTCTGTAATCGGCCTAGGACCTCTTACACCTCTACTTTCATGATCGTGTAGTGTAGTGTTGAAATCGCCCATCATACACCAACTCTCCTGAATCTCACTAGAAAGAGATAACAAATTTCTCCAAAGGTTCCTTCTGATTTGCGCATGGGGACTAGCATAAACAGCAGTAAGCAACCAAGGGTTTTCCCGCTGCCATTGGACTCTCATGTGCATGAATTGCGGTGATTTAGCAAGAACATCCGCTTTCCATTGCATATTGTCCCAGATAAACCATATCCCACCGGCATGACCCCTGTTCTCAACAAAATCATAACCACTAAAACCAATCATGTGCATCAGTTTCTCAGCTTTAACACCATTCGCATGAGTTTCCAGTAAGATAAAAAAATAAACATCATTGTTTCTTTTTAGAGCATCCACACCGGGCTCTTTTTCTTTGTCCCTAAAATTTTAGGGACTGTAAATAAATAGAGACACCGGTGTGGAGCACCCGCTTTTCATCCCTAATTATCTAGTGTCCATAAATTGGGACATTGCTGTTGTCAGAGAAGGGAGAGGTGAAGGAGAGAGAAACCAATAAACAATTGGAAAAATGAGGGAGAATGCAACGGCTAATTCTTCTACGTTTCAGCTATAATAACATCAAGGATGAGAAGTATGTGTTAAATTTTTTTTGGTAAAAGAGTACATACTTCAAGGCTGAGAAGTATGTGTTAATTTTTTTTTGGCAAAAGAGTTCATATTTCAAGACTGAGAAGTATGTGTTAGTTTTTTTTGGTAAAAGAGTACATACTTCAAGGCTGAGAAGTATGTGTTAAATTTTTTTTTTTTGGTAAAAGAGTACATACTTAAAGGTTGAGAAGTATGTGTTAAATTTTTTTTGGTAAAAGAGTACATACTACAAGGCTGAGAAGTATCTGTTAAATTTTTTTTTTTTTGTAAAAGAGTACATATTTCAAGGCCGAGAAGTATGTATTAATTTTTAGCCCCTACGTCTCAACCAAGACGTAGCTTTTGTATATAATTTTAACACTTACGTATATGTTTTGACGTAGGTATTAATTTTTTTTAAATCCCTACGTCTCAACCAAGACGTAACTATTAATTTTTAGCCCTTAATTTTTAATGTATTTTTATCTTACGTTTAATGTATTATCATTCTACTTATTTTCTGTATGGTGTGACTTATTTCATGTATTTCTCTCTTTTTCGAATCTTTAATGTATTTTACTTTTTCTATTTCTCTCCAATTTTTATTCCGATTTTTTTATTTTTAATGCATTTTAAATTTAATTTTATTGCATTTAAGTTTGCTATGGTATTTATTTAGGGCGGAAATAAATAAAATATTTTTACAAAAAGTAGCCGTTATAGAATAATATAGAACATTTTAAATTATAGTTATGATTTTGGTGGGAAAATTCTAGTTAGTTGATAGTGATTGTAATTTATTGTAAAATATTAAGAGTGTGAGGTAGTGTGTGGGTCCCAATTTTAGGGGAAAAAATGGGTTCATGAGTGTGGAGAAAATATGTGATTGTCCTAAAACTGTGGGAAAGTGTGAATGAGTAAGGTCTATTTAGGGACAAAAATTGGGATCATGAGTGTGGATGCTCTTAGGTCCATTAATAAACTCGGGAGGCTTTTGTTTCCAGTTCCTCTACAATTCCAACACATCATATTCGTTAGAACCGAATTAAACAGAGGAGTTCTGAAAACCATTACAATGAGAAGCTTCATCAGCTTCCTTCCTGTGGACCGATTCAATTCGCCCAATCTTCTTGTCCTGTTCCTCAACCCTAACATTGCTACACACTTCCATCAATGCATGTTGATTAATGTCCGGTGGCTTGCAACGAAACTCTGATTCACGGTTGTTACCGCCAGTTGATGCGCAAAATCAAGGGCTTCTTGATTTAGAAGCACAACCCGTGTCATCCAGCTTCCCATCGTGTCTTTATTTTCCTTCTGAATATAATCCATTCTTCTCAGTATTTCAATTTCCATCCGCTTATAAGTGTTGCGGGTTCCATCAGGTTGCAACGCTATCTGTTTCTTAGAGGAAGAAGCATTAGTTGCTGCCCCTTTTCCATTATCTTGGGCCGAGTTCTTTGTGGTCAACTTGGCTTGTCCTGCTTGCTTTTTCACATTGGGCTGATTTGGTGTGGGCCTTCCTCCTTTCACTTGTGGATTCATTTCTCCAGTTGGTTTCTATTCTGGGAATTTATTTTGCCACCCCAGGGTCTATGGTTGCCACTTGCCACCCCAAATATATAGTTTATACCCATCATACCCTTTAAAAAAAACATATTTTAACACGGGTCGTAAGGGGGTACTACGACCATCAGGTCGTAATAACCCTTTACGACCCTTTAAAAACTGAGATTTTACACGGGTCGTAAGGGGGTATCACGACCTGTAGGTCGTCGTACCCCCTACGACATTTTAAAAAACTATGTTTTAACACTCGTCGTAATCAGGTGTTACGACCCACTGGTCGTAACACCTGCTTACGCCCCTATTAGAATTTAAGTTTTTTTAAAAGTCGTAAATGGGTATTACGACTTTAAGGTCGTAACAGCCACATATGACCCGTAGAAATTATAGTTATAGTTATCAAGCACTCAGCCACTCACTCAGCCACTCCCTCAGCCAAAGACTCGACACAGTCACTCAGCCACTCACTCATTTTCAACACAGTGTCATCTCCGATTGTCATCTCTGATTCTCATCTCCGATTGTCACTCGTTTTCCACAAAGGCTCACTCGCGATCGCAAATCTCTGTCTCTCTCACTCGCTCGCAAATCCCATATCCCCGTCTCTCTCATTTTCTAAATCGCAAATCGCCAAGCATCTTCGCTGGTTCGGAACCGTGTGTATTCTCTTCGAGGTAATACTTTACTTCCCCAATTTACAAACCCTAATTTGTTACATTTCCTCATTATGTTAAATGTGAGCCCTAATCTCTGCAATTTTTGTTAAGTGAATTGAAATGGGTAATTGAAATGGGTAATCTGAGCCCTAATCTCTTCCTCATTTGAAATGAATTCAATTTGATTAGGTTCATAGGAAAAGTGATTATACAAATGCGATTCTGGAAAACTGATTTTTTTAGAAGCTGAAAAATATAATTGTAGTGTCCTTAAACACGGTGTGTCCTTAACCCTCTAAGTGCTCAAGATTATGGTAACCAGGAGCCCAGAAGAGGATCAAGTGTTAATGTGTGACTTATGGTATTTCTGCAGTTCCAGTTGGGAAAAGCAGGGTCTCCCTAGTCAACGTGTGTGTGCAGAGTGTCAACTTAGGGATGAGAGAACTTACCTGAAACCCTAGCTGTGATGAGCTATTTATAGGGTTTGGAGGAGGCTGATATGGGCCGTTTGGGTCCTGTATCAGAGTTGTGCTGAACCAGGATTCTATGAGATAATATCGGATAATTATGCTTCTAGAATCTGGATAGGATCAGTTGTAGATCTCATGTCTAGGCTGTTGCGAGAATCTAGGAGAGATTTGCGGAAGGGATAAGAAGCCTCGGCGAGCCTGAGTTTATCCACGAGCCGACAGTATGTCTCGGTCCTAGAGTCCCGAACCTGATGGATTGGGGACCGATTGTAAGGCTCGGTTCCATCAAGTCCGAGCCTGGCCCCTTTCGTATGCTCGGAGCCCATGAGTCCGAGCAAAGGACTTTCATGACAGGTAATCCGAATAAAATGCCCTTAGAGGGACCCCTTGGAGAGACTCGGGTCCGTATGCGGTCGGCAGACCCTACAAGTCCCCCAGCTTGTAAGACTTGGAAAGTCTGTGACGAGGTAACAAGTGGCTAGGGTTGACCTTTTCGCATGTCTTAGTTCGGGAGTATGTGACAACTGTAACCATGTAGCCTGTTCGAGGTGACGTTTTAAGTTCTTTAGGTATGGCGCGTGCCCTGGGAAGTTATGCCAAATCATTTTAAATTTCGAATTTTGAAAAAGTACCTCCACTATCCGCCACGTCTCTCTCTGTAAGTGGCTGAGTGGGTTAATGGGCCTTAGGCCCAACCTATGCATCGTGAAAGGAGGGAAGTTGAGGGGTTTTGAGGGGTATTCGAACCTTTTGCATTCATTTGCTACTCCACAAACCAGAAATCTTCTCTACACTCATTTGCTCCAAAACATTTCTGTGCATCTCCCTTGTGCATTCACGGTCATCCATCACTACCAAATTCTTCCACACAGATCAAGCAGCCAAAAACAGGTACTCTTTTCTTCTTTTCTGACTCAAACAACTTATTTTTGGTTCTGTCATTTCTACTTTTTGAGAGGGTTTTGCCTTTTGTGGGTTTTGCAGAGATTTGGGGGTTTTTGTTCTGGGTAGGTAGTTAAAAGGTTTGGATTTTTTAATTATGAGGGGTTGGAGAGATTGGAGGAAATTTTACCATGAACTCTGTGAGAGATTAGGCGAAGAACCTTCCAGCGATTCTAGTTCTAGTTCTTCTGGGGATTCTGGGGATTATGAAACTGAATTCGTTCCCTTAGAAACTGGTTACGATACTGCTACTAAAACTGTAAGTCCTCCTACCCCCCTTGTGGTGAAAGGGTAAACGAGCCACCCGAGGTAGAACCTTTGACCATGGAGTACCCCACCGACCCCGCAGAGGAAAGAAGATGGCTATTAGCTTATAGGTTTGCCGAGCGTCGGGCTCAGGTTAGGACTAGCCCAGAGTACTTTACAAGGGAAGAGTTCTGGGAAAAACCTATAAGGGTAAGGGGAAAAGGTCCAAGGCTCGGCCTTAGGTTTAGGATTAAAATACCTGCTGTAAAAAATGCTAACGCCGAGCCTTTTACTTTTTCCCCATATATGGTGGAGCGTAGGTGTGAGACCCATCCCGAGGAATTCCCTTTACCACCCAACCACGCGGAGTACGACGGAACTTTTGATCGAGAAGTACTCGGGACGAGGCCTTCGTTGCTTACGACGGATAACTTGAACCATCTTCGACCTATCCTGACTCCTCCAAATGCAGATGGGAATGCTTCGGAATTTGCTTTGAGACATGTGAGCATAGACGACCGCATATGCCTCCAAGTGCCAGAAAACCAACAATTTTTTTATTTCTACGAAGAGGTGGCCACAAAGGTCGAAATTCGCGTGTCCTTTTCCACCTTTGAGATAGAGGTCCTCAACCACTTAGGCATAGCCCCAAGTCAGCTGCATCCGAGCGGGTGGGCCTTTGCCAGAGCATTCCAGCAGTTTTGCGATGCTGAAGGTCTGGTAGCGACGTTACGAGCCTTCTTTTGGATATATGCCCCTCAAGTAAATAAATTTGGCAACTCCAAAGGGCTCTGGGTGTCACTGAAAGCTCGGAAGGACCATGCCCTTTTTGCAAAGGTTACTGATTCGTGGAAATCCTTCAAACCTCGCTTCTTCAAGTACGAGTATACGGGAGCAGAAGTATGCTGGTTCATGAAGCGAGTTGAAGATGAAGGGGAAGTTAAGGTCGTGTCCCAATTCCCGTTAGACTGGTCGAGTGGTATTTATAATAGGGGAGCCTCCCTATACCAATTTGACTACAAAGCGGATTTAAGTAGGGCCGAGAGACGTTTATGCGATCGGGTCTGGGAGTATCTTCAAGAAAAGGGCCAAATTGATACAAATTAAAACAGATCCTTTTGAAGAGAACGAAGGCTGAAGTGAAGGCCGAGCTGGGTATTCCCTTTTTTTTTTTGCTCGGTGTGATACTGACATACTTTTTCTTGTTGCAGAGAAAATGGGGAAAAAAGCATCGAAGGCCAAGAAGAGTGCTACAGCCTCATCCAGGATAGCTCAACTTGTAGCAATGAAGGCAGGTTCTGGTTCGTCGGGTAAGAGCCAATCCTCCGAGCCAACACCAACCAACAGTCCAACGGTTATTCCCGGTGCAGCTCCTGCCGAGGTGGTCTTGGCAGCCGAGGTCACTAAGCCAACAGTCAACTTAGATGCTCAGCCGAGTATCAAAGATACCCCCGAGCATCCCCCAAAAGGCATCGGGTAGACACAGGAAAAGGGGTAGCTGGGGAGTGGCTTAATCTGAGCAAATCCCACAAAGGGATTCAAGGCGCTGAGGGCATGGAGGACATTGTCGCAAAGACAGTGTGGGCCAGGAAGACTTCTGATGGCTTTAATGCAACAGTCTTCCCACCCGAGGATGCGCAAGTGATAGACGCCTGGCCTCCATCGGTTTGGGAAAACAATTGTTCGGCTTTAGTGAATAGTCTCTTAAGAAGTGCGAGCATTCTTCATTACCTCGGTCAGCGTGGTGAGGATGTTCATGCTGGTGTAAATACCGAGGGGAAGAAAAAGCGGCAAGAAGCTGAGGCTCGGGAGGATTATCTACAACTCCAAGTAGAAGCCTTTGAAAAAAGACTTCAAACACTGGCTGCAGAGAAGGAGGGGCTGCAAAAGGAGAAGCAAGGGGCCGAGGATGCCAAGGCTAAAGCCGAGGCTGACAAGGAGACGGCTGAGAAGACTCTTCAAGAAGCCAATGAAAGGATGAGGCGAGCCGAGGAAATCCTGAAGAAGGCCGAAGAGGATTCCACCACTCTTCGGGAGGCTACAGAGAAAGCTCGGAAAGCCGAGGAGGATGCTGCGGTGGCTCGAGAGCAACTCGAGTACGCCAGGGATGAGGCCGCTGGTCTCCGAGCTTCCTTAGAAAAAATGAAGGCGAAAGCTCTTAAGCACAAAAGGGCTGCCAAGGAAAATCTTTACAATTGGGATCATGCAGTAGAAGACTCTTTCCTCAACACCGTCGAGCAGCTTCGCATCTTGAACCCTGGCCTCGTAACCAAAGGTGTTGACTCCAACTTTGGTGTTAAAGATGGTCGGATCGTAGGTGAGAATGGAGTCGCAATAGACCTGAGTGGAAACGATCTGCCCAACCACTTTGCGAAGGAATCTGAGGAAGACGGGGCCGAGGGTGCCGAAGGTGACGAGGAGGAAGAGGATAAATTTGATCCAGAAAGTGATGTGCTGTCTGATATAGAATAGATTTACTCTTTCTTTTTAATTTTGATGTATTTACCCCCAATTGATGGGTCTGAACCTCTTTGTTGTAACTATTCTGAATATTTATAATATCCGCTATCATTTTGTGCTTCTCATTATTCTTTTTGTTATGAATTCAAGTGTTAAGACCTCGGAACTCCGACACTTTAGCCGAGGTGGGTTCCTCTATCCGCGATGTATAAAATGATTTTAAGACAATCACGTTTGAATCGGGAATCTTTTAAAGTACTTGACGAGTTATAAGCTCTTGTTCGAGCTGTTTATAATCGTTCGCGTCATAAACGGTGGCTAATCGGTTATGAGGAAAAGTACGTAAATACAATGAATTCAAAAACATAACTTTCATTTATTCGAAGCAGTAAATACAATGGGCTCGGAGTTCCACCGAGCGTACACCATTATCCAAAATAAACAGGTAATAATGAAACTAAAAACAAAATTGAAAACAGAATTGAAATAGGGATAAAAACTTTAGCTGAAATACGCTTTAAGCTTTGCCACATTCCAAGTGTTATTGATGGGAGCGCCAGAGAGAGTTTCGAGCTTGTAGGCCCCTGTTCCCGTTTTGGAAGCTATTCGGTATGGCCCTTCCCAGTTTTGAGCCAGTTTCCCGTCTTTAGCGTTTTTGAGGCCAATGTCAGCTCTCCTTAGGACGAGGTCTCCTACTTCGAATTCTCTGGGTACTACCAGGCGATTATACCCTTTTGCTTGCATTAGCTTGGCCTGTCGTTCTTGCTCGGCTGCTAGATCTCTGACTTCATCAGATAGAATGAGATCTTCACACAGTAAAGTGTTATTGAGGGGGTTTGGTTGTTGCATGGTTCGGAATGAGGGGATGGTCCTTTCTATCGGGGTGACCGCGTCGCAACTGTAGGTAAGCCGATAAGGAGTTTCTCCCGTCGAGGTCTGTATTGTGGTGCGATATGACCAAAGTACTTCATGCAAATTATCCAGCCAATTTCCTTTTGCACCAATGAGCCTCTTCTTAATTCCCTGGATGATGGTTCGATTCACAGATTCCACTTGTCGATTGGTCTGAGGATGCTCAACCGAGGAAAATAGTGCTCGATGTTTAAAGCATTGACCAAGTCTTGGAACGCCTTTGCTGCGAACTGAGTTCCGTTGTCAGTCACCAGAACTTGTGGAACTCCAAACCGATCTATGACCTGCCTTTCAAAAAACTTCTGAACCTTGGTAGACGAGATAGTTGCTAGAGGCTCGGCTTCTACCCACTTGGTAATGTAATCTATGGCAACTACTACCCATTTCAGCTGTCCTGGTGCGGTGGGGAACTGACCAATCAAATACATTCCCCATTGATAGAAAGGATAGGGAGTTGAAAGTGAGTGGAGTTCCTCGGCCGGCTTCTAGTACACATCGCTATGGAATTGGCACTTTTCGCATTTCTTCACATGATTAATCGCATCTTGCTGAAGGGTCGGCCAGTAATATCCTGCCCTTAGAATCTTTTTGACCAATGATTTCCCCCCCAACATGATGGCTTCGGATTCCCCCATGAACCTCTTCCAGTGTCTGTTTTGCTTCTGTGGCATCTAAACATCTGAGCATAGGGCCACTGACCCCTCGGCGAAACAGAATTCCTTCAACCAGAGAAAATTGTGACGCTTTCCTGACGAGCTTCTTAGCCTCGGTTAGATCACTGGGCAAAGTTCCTTGTTCCAAGTAACTCGTAATCGGAGCAGTCCAACTTGGATCCACCGAAACGGAGAGGACAACGCTAGGTCCATGCACCATTTCTTGGATTAAAGTTTTTTTATTTCCGAGGCCTTTCGTTGAAGCTAGTTTTGAAAGAATGTCTACTCGGCCATTGCTTTCCCTTGGAATATGACAGAATTCAACCTTGGCAAACTCTGAAGATAAGAACTTCACCTTCTCAAGATACTTTTGGAGGATGGGCTCTTTGGCTTGATAATCACCTTTAACTTGAGAAACCACCAGCTGAGAATCGCTGAAAATCTTGACTTCTCTGGCCCCTACCTCCTTTGCCATCCTGAGACTAGCCATTACAGCTTCATATTCTGCCTGATTTTTTGAAGTAGGAAATCCGAACTTCAAAGAATACTCAAGGGTAACACCATCAGAGTTCTCCAGGATTATTCCAGCACCTGCCCCAAGCTTGTTGGTCGATCCATCAACATAAATGCTCCAGTCCAAGTTTGAGCTCGTCAGTGGCTCAGTAAACTCGGTGAGGAAATCAGCTAGAACTTGAGACTTCATTGCCTTCCTTGGTTCGAAAGTGATGTCGAACTCGGAAAGTTCAATGGCCCAAGTCACCATTCTTCCTGCCAAGTCGGGTTTTTGAAGAATCTGACGGTTAGGTTGAGCTGTTCTGACCTTGATGTGATGACTCTGAAAGTACTGACGCAGTCTTCTGGCCGTGATGACCAAACAAAAAGCCAATTTTTCCACCTTTTGATACCTCAGCTCTGGTCCTTGAAGCGCTCGGCTGACAAAGTAAACAGGGGATTCCTTGCCTGATTCTTCTCGAACTAGAACTGTAACACCCTATATAATAATTACCCTTAAACTCGAAAATTAGGATTTAAAATTTCTTTTCGTTAATATAAAAAGAAACTGCTCTGATACCAAAAATGTAACACCCTATATAATAATTACCCTTAAACCCGAAAATTAGGATTTAAAATTTCTTTATATTAACGAAAAGAAATTTTAAATTTCTTTATATTAACGAAAAGAAGCTCTCATTCTCTATGTGATCTGGTTAAATCTTATTTAAAAAGAAACTGCTCTTATTCTCTTTTATTCATTTAGGGGAGACATTTGCGTGGCTCTCATTGGAGGCTTCTTGAGGAAGCTAGAATATGTGGACATGATTCATTGGCTTCTTGAGGAAGCCATGAATAGTGGCTTGAAAAGGACATAAAGCAATGATAGTGACATAAAGTGAATGATAGTACATAGTACGGATGGTGCGAAACCCAATGGGCCAACAGCTCAACATGAGCTGTCACGGAGGAGCTAGGACATGTCGGCTCGGTACATAGGGACATCGGTAGTCCGAGCTTCCTTCTCTGATACTGACGTGAGGTGCGCTGAGGTCGGCTAATCCGAGTTGGACAATATGCTTCCTATTACCTCACTACCCTTATTCAATTTCTACGACTTAATACTATCCATAAATAAATATTTATATATATTATTTTATAAATTTATTATATTACTATTAATTTCCAGGATGTTACATTCCTCTCCCACTTACAGAAATTTCGTCCTCGAAATTTAATCGGCGTTGAACAGTTGCGGATATGACTGCTTCATCTTCTCCTCGAGTTCCCAAGTAGCTTCCTCCACATCATTCCGATTCCAGACGACCTTGACCAAGGTGATTTCCTTCCCTCTGAGCCGTCTGATTTGTTTGTCCTCAACTTGGACTGGAAGGAATTCGAAAGTCAGGTTGTCTTTTAGCGGCAGTTCGTCCACTGCTATCACATGTGAGGGGTCATGAATGTATCTCCTAAGTTTCGAGACGTGAAATACATCATGGATTTTAGACAAGTGCGGAGGTAGAGCAATTCTGTAAGCTACTGGTCCGACCTTCTCCGATATCTGGTACGGTCCGACAAACCAAGGGGTCAACTTCTTTGATTTGATCGCTTGGCCGATACCTATTACAGGGGACACCCGAAGGAATACATGATCTCCCTCAATGAAGTTCAAGGGTTTTCTTCTCTTGTCGGCATAGCTCTTCTGTCGATCCTGAGCTGCTTTCATCTTTCCTTGTATCATTCGGATCTTCTCGATCGTTTCATGAACGATGTCAGGACCAATCAACAAGTTTTCTCCTATCTGGAACCAGCATAACGGCGTCCGACATTTCCGACCATACAATGCTTCGAAAGGAGCCATTCCGATACTCGAATGGAAATTGTTGTTGTAGGTTAATTCGACTAATGGCAACAGTGCTTCCCAGCTTCCCGACTATTCGAGTACACATCTCCTCAGCAAGTCCTCAAGAGTCTGAATGGTGCGCTCGGATTGTCCGTCGGTCTGAGGATGATAGGTTGTGCTAAACCTCAACTTTGTACCCATGGCTTGCTGTAAACTCTGCCAAAATCGGGATAAGAAGCGAGGATCACGGTCCGACACTATGCTGCTCGGAACACCGTGAAGCCGAACAATGTCCTTTATGTACAGTTGCGTCAGCTTCTCCAGGCTGTACTTCATGCTGATCGGCAGGAAATGGGCACATTTTGTTAGTCGGTCCACCACCACCCAACTTAAATATGCTTACATTGCCTCTCCATATTTTCTTGGCCCTGTGGCCGCTGTAGGTAGTCAATAATGTCTCATTCTGAGGGTCGTCGACGTCGTCGTCTGATTCCCCCACATTTACCTCCGGTTCATTGTCGTCGACATTCAAATACCCAGCTGCTTCTGCTGCCGCCGCCTCTGCCTGTGCTGCCTCTGCCTGTGCTGTAACACGTGCATCATGAAGACGCTTGCGATGCGATGCAATGGGACGGTTTCTAGCAGGAGGACGAGGAGGAGAGTCATCACGGGATGCCATCTGAAAATTCATTATCATTACATTATCATTCAATTTTTAAAATTCAAATTCATTATTAAATAAACTACATGAAGGACAATTACTCTAATTGTGGAGACTAGAGGAAGGATAATAAGGAAAAGAAACAATCACACCATTGCTATTATCTTAACAAAGTGACCAACCTGTAAACATTTTGTATCATATATAATCTATAATCAAGTAATGTCCTCATAAAATACAGGTGGCAAAAAAAAACATGCATGTAAAAATTCCAGTAACAATTCAGAAAAGATATTAATGTACCTAATCAAATTAGTGAAATTATGGTACATGTGAGCATACAAACATCTGACACCCACAAGCACATAAAAATCAGATACAAGAAAACATTGAAAGCCTCATAGAATCATGCTTGGAAAAAAATAATAATAATAGTATAGCATGCAACACTTTCCATTTTTTTCTGAAACAAAGGGGCTTAGGTCCATTAGTGTATAACCATACAAGTACAGTCTTCAGGAAGGAAGGGGGAAATAACAGAGGGCGTAGTTAACACAACAACACAATTAAGTCTAACTTTCCTAAGGCGAATGAATAAATTAGAGAGTGATACAGCAAAATCAATCACACTGTCTCTATATAGGGTGAAAAAGGAAGATCAACTCCCATGACCAAGTAACATAAGTAAAACTCACTCACAAAATTGAAGTGATTCGTCCCAATTATAAAATATTTCCCAACTAAGTCATCAAAACAGACAATTTGACCTTTTCAGACCACAAAAAGGAGTGGTAAGTTCTCAAGGAGTGGAGGCCCAAATATAAGGCTAATAAAAACCCTTAATTTAAGCCCCAAAAATATTACAAATTTTTATTGTTCTCTTTTAACAAAAAAAGAGGTTGCATCTTATTATCTTAGCTCCCCTAAAAATATTGGACGAGTTGCTAATATTTTCTCCAATACTACCTCATATAGCCCCCAAAATATCGAACAAATTGTTAATATTCTCTCCTCACAGAATAGCATACGAAATTCTGCATCAAGCAACTTTTCAATTCATATATCAGTTGTTTACTTTACAGGCAAATTAACTTTTTTCTCTAGTAAAATATTAAAATATTTGTAGGTTATGCAAAGAATTTTTTGAATAAGTGGAATAAAGAAGTATTTGGTTTGCTGGAGAACATGGCAGCAAAGGAGGTAGATGAGATAAACATAATAGACCAGAAATGTGACAACCAGGACCTCATAGATGAAGACATGATAGCAAGAAGAAATGCAAGGGCAGAATTTTGGATGAACCGGTCCAATGACATGAGTTTTAAACATAAAATTTCCAAAAGAACCACCATATTATTAGTACATGTACATCAATTCTATTAGGTACACCAAAGAACTCTGTTGACTTTCCCTTTTCTTATTTTGAGTACTATCATGTTCAGGTATCACACACTTTATGCATGTTCAAAATAAAAGTAAAGACAATTGCAATCTGCATACTAGCTATACATCAGACATTGCGTTGACTAATGTTCATAATGATGATTCTGCATTGGATAACCTACGGTACTAGCAAAACATTGGTTAAGAGACAAAGGGAGATTATGCATTGTCAACATGCTTGAACAAGATAGCAAAGATGACTTCTAACACAAATGTATCCTGACCATTAGATTTGCAATATCAGTCAAGATTAAAGCATAAGTCTTTTACCAGTAATGAATATACTTAATTCTAATTTTCCATCAATCAATCCAGCCAGCAATTTGTCTTAATCACTAAATTATTGTAGGGTCTGCCGACCGCATACGGACCTGAGTCTCTCCAAGGGGTCCCTCTAAGGGCATTTTATTCGGATTACCTGTCATGAAAGTCCTTTGCTCGGACTCATGGGCTCCGAGCATACGAAAGGGGCCAGGCTCGGACTTGATGGAACCGAGCCTTACAATCGGTCCCCAATCCATCAGGCTCGGGACTCTAGGACCGAGACATACTGTCGGATCGTTGATAAACTCAGGCTCGCCGAGGCTTCTTATCCCTTCCGCAAATCTCTCCTAGATTCTCGCAACAGCCTAGACATGAGATCTACAGCTGATCCTATCCAGATTCTAGAAGAATAATTATCCGATATTATCTCACAGAATCCTGGTTCAGCACAACTCTGATACAGGACCCAAACGGCCCATATCAGCTTCCTCCAAACCCTATAAATAGCTCATCACAGCTAGGGTTTCAGGTAAGTTCTCTCATCCCTAAGTTGACACTCTGCACACACACGTTGACTAGGGAGACCCTGCTTTTCCCAACTGGAACTGCAGAAATACCATAAGTCACACATTAACACTTGATCCTCTTCTGGGCTCCTGGTTACCATAATCTTGAGCAATTAGAGGGTAAAGGACACACAGTGTTTAAGGACACTACATTGGCGTCGTATGTGGGGAACGAGTAACTAGTATTCCCACATCCACTGCTTTCATGGAAAACAACAACGATAATGAAGGAGATCTCCGCCATCGCCTCCGTGGGAGGCCACCCAAAAACGGAAGAGGAAATATCAGGGACAATATCGCTCCGGGAGGGCCCCCTGGAGGCAATCGGGCTCCTCCTGTTAACCCTCCCCCTCAGGTTCCTCCTGAAAATCCGCCTCAGGTACAGGCTAACGTCCCTCCCCTTATTGAAGGCGGCGGAGGACGATCTAACTCTCACACTGTTCCTGACGGTCATGCTTCAGAGTGGCGTGACACTGCAGATTCTGGACCACGCGAATCTCGGAGGGCCCCTCCTGAATCACTAACTAATGGGGCCCGTCGAGTAGAGCGTTCCGCTCGTCATGACCATTCTCGAGCCGATAGATCCCATAGAGAAATACCTCACTTGACGAGGGGCCACTTTGGAACGCTTCAAGGTGGTCCACGTTCCACTGAAACCGAGGGTAGGTCTTACATGACTACCTCTTCGGCTCTAAGGCGAGAAGAGTCAATCATGGAAATTTTAAGAACTCGGACTTCCTTGATTGAGAAACAGAATCAGGCTATTGCTGCTCTTCAGCAGCAGAGCATGGCAAGAGCAGCCGAGCAAGGCCCTCGCGTGGCTCTCGGCAACCCGTGCAACCTTCCACCTCCTCCACCTCTCAACCCGAGCGTGGTTCCCGAGCGTATTACCGGGGAACCTCATCCTGGCCATCCCTTCACAACAGAGATCATGGAATACCAAACCCCGCAGACTTATGTAGGACATCAAAATATTCCTCGTTATACCGGGACAATCGATCCGATGGACCATATTGCGGCTTACGAATCCTCCATGATGTTTTATGGAGGGGATTTCATGAAATGCCGCGCTTTCTCAATGACCTTGGGCTCGGCGCCCTTACGCTGGTTCAACTCCTTACCGGCAAATTCAATTCACTCTTGGGTTGAACTCAGAAGAGCGTTGTTGAATAGGTACACCGCCAGTATGTCACAGCCAAAATCCGATCAATCATTAGCTGGAGTCGCACAGAGACCAGACGAGTCTCTACGGGACTACTTAGCTCGGTATCAACAAGAGGCTAGTGGCATATTGGGTTTACAATCTGGAGTATCTGTTCTCTTGCTGACTCAAGGGTTACGAGACGGAGATTTTAAGGATTGTTTGATAGGAGAACCACCCAAGGATATGGCCGAGCTCAGGGAAAGGTCCAGGAAGTTTGTAAATCTGTAAGAATTTCACAGAATCAGTACTGCGGCACGTGGTAAGGAAGAATGTCAAGAGCAATTCCCTCATTCAAACCATCGGTTTCGAGATGGTAGAGGGAGGAAGGATAAAAGAGAGAGGGAAAGAGGAGAAAAACTGCCTCCAAAAGGCAAATATGAAGAGTATACCCAGCTTACAGTCCCAAGGAGTCAAATCCTTCGCGAGACTATGCACACCGAGATGCGCAATATTACTCGGCCTCCAGCTTTGAGAAAAGCTGCTCAAAAGGATAAGACCTAGTATTGTGACCATCATGGTGGATGGGGACATACCACTGACCAGTGCACTATGTTAAAAGACTTGATTGAAGAAATGGTGAGGGACGGAAAGCTTCAACAATACATTGGCGAAGCAATGCGGAAGCGTTCTAGGAGAAAAAGCCATTCTCCACCCAGACCCGAGCAAAAACAAAGAAATAGGAGCCCTTCACCACCTGCGGGGGGAGCTTCTACCCTACTGTCCGAACAGGATAAGGGTCGAGAGGCTTTTTTGATCAACACCATTGCTGGAGGATTCGCAGGTGGAGGGGAGAAAAGGGGTGACCGAAAGAAGTACATAGGTCAAGTTCTTTCTGTTGCTAGCCGACCAATTCGAAAGCCTAAAAAGAAGAATATCGTCATCAGCTTCAGTGACGAGGACTTTGCTGACATAATCCAAGACCACAACGATCCCATGGTAGTTACAGCTCGGCTCGGTAATTATGAAGTAAAGAGGATTCTGGTTGATCAGGGAAGCTCAGCAGATATTATGTTCTTGGATTTGTTTGAAGCTTTGAAACTGAAAAGATCTAATCTAACTCCGTTCGAAGGAAGTTTGATTGGCTTTACGGACCATTCGATTGTTCCCCTAGGCCACATCCACCTCCCAGTCACCCTGGGGGAACAACCGTCCGCTCGAACAGAGATAGTAAAATTTCTGGTTGTCCAAGCTCCGTCGGCATACAACGCCATCCTCGGCCGTACTGCACTCCAGTCTTTTGGCGTCGTTGTTTCAACTGTCCACTTAGCTATGAAATTCCCAGGATCCAATGACAAGGTGGTCACGGTGCGTTCTGAACAAGAGCTGGCTCGGAAGTGCTACAATATCAGCCTGGGTAAACTGAAGATTGAAGATGAAAAAATTATGCAAGAACCCCTAAATAAGGGAAGTGTTAACCTGACAGATCTTGATGTTAGGGAGGATGATGAAACAAGGCCAACCCCTCAAGGGGATTTCAAGAAGATAACCTTGGGCTCCGACCCAGCCCGCTGTGTCATGATTGGTGTTGGTCTTGCTGAGGAAGTCGAGAAAGAATTGACAGAACTGCTTGTAGAGAACAAAGATTTATTCGCCTGGACCTCGGCAGACATGCCAGGCATTGAAAAGATTTTCCGATCTCTGCAACCGCCCTATGAGTACAGGGTGAGGTTGGCCGAGTTCGTGCTGACTAGTGAAGCCGAGCATTGGTGGGAGCAGGAGAGCCGTAGACTAGAAGCGGCTAATGAAGCCATTACCTGGGACTTGTTCCGAGCTCGATTTCTCGGAAAGTACTTCCCCGAAGATGTCAGGAGAGAGAAGGAGCTCGCTTTTCTCAAGCTGGAACAGAGGAACTTGAGTGTCGGAGAGTATGCCGCTCAGTTCGAGGATTTGATCCGTTATTCTGGAAGCTACCGAGATGCCGATGAGCGTACCAAGTGCATCAAGTTTGAGTCTGGTCTCCGTGATGATATTCGGCTCGCTTTCGAATATCATAATGTGGCCAATCTCTCGCAGCTGGTAAACATGGCTAGCACCTATGAAAAGGGGCTCAAGAGGAAAGCTGACGGAAAGCGAAGCAGGTCGGCACAGAAAACAGTGGGTCCAATCGGGGGGAAAGGAGCTGTTCAGAGGTGTGCTCCTTATGTGAATCCGAGCTCCAGAATGTCAACAGCTCCAAGGAGCGGTGGTCAGATGGTGGTTGTTCCTGGCCCCTATCCGATATGCCAACACTGTGGAAGGCAGCACAGAGGAGAATGCTGGAGTCTGGATCCGAATAGAACAAAAGGGTCATGTTTCCGATGTGGCAAGCCTGGTCATTTTGCAGCTCGGTGTACCGAGAACATTGTGAAAGAAGAGGTCAATGTGACCAAGGCTCATCAGACTGGTGTCAACCGACCAATGCAGAGGGGCAAAGTTTACACTATGGATGGTGAAGAAGTAACTGATGCTGACGAGCTGATCCGAGGTATTTGTCTAGTAAACAGCATCACATGTGCTGTGCTATTTGATTGTGGAGCCACCCATTCTTTCATTTCCCTGGACTGTATGAACAAACTAGGACTATCCCCTGTAGAAATGCCTTACAAACTATCCATTTCTACCCCAACCAATTCTTCTGTAATCACTTCTAAAATGTGTTTAGAGTGTCCTATCCAAGTAATAGACAGAGAGTTTAAAGTCAATTTGATTTGCCTACCCCTAACCAAGCTAGACATCATCCTCGGCATGGACTGGATGTCCCAACACCATGTCCTGCTCGACTGCCGAGAGAAAACTGTCATCTTTAGTGGCCCTTCTGTTGCGAAGTTAGAGGCAACAGAGGAGCCGACCTTAAACCGAATTCCTGTAGTCGGAGAATTCCCAGAGGTTTTCTCGGACGAAATGCCTGGCTTACCACCGAGAAGAGAAGTAGAGTTTAGTATAGACCTCGTCCTGGGAACTGGCCCAATTTCAATTGCTCCGTACAGAATGGCACCTCCCGAGTTGGAAGAGCTCAAGAAACAGTTAGAAGAACTCTTGGCCAAGAAGCTAATCCGACCAAGTGTATCACCTTGGGGAGCTCCGATTTTGTTTGTTAGAAAGAAAGATGGTAGCCTCAGAATGTGCACTGATTATCGGAAGCTCAACGCGGTAACGGTGAAGAACAAATATCCCCTTCCTCGGATCGATGACTTACTAGACCAACTCAAGGGAGCGTCAGTATTCTCTAAGATAGACCTCCGATCTGGATACCATCAGATCCGTATCCGAGAAGAAGACATTCCGAAGACAGCCTTCAGGACAAGATATGGGCATTTTGAGTATGTGGTTATGCCCTTCGGACTTACCAACGCCCCCGTCATCTTCATGGACTACATGAATAGGATCTTCCGACCTTACCTGGACTCGTTTGTGATAGTCTTCATCGACGACATTCTCATCTACTCTCGGAGTCCGAGTGAGCATGAGAAGCACTTGAGAACGGTATTGCAGGTCTTGAAGGACAAGGAGCTATATGCCAAGCTTTCTAAGTGCAGCTTTTGGCTCAAGGAGGTTCACTTCCTCGGCCATGTGATATCCGAGCACGGTGTGGCGGTCGATCCCTCCAAGGTGGAAGCTGTGCTCAAGTGGGAGAGGCCGAACTCGGTAACCGAGATCAGGAGTTTTCTTGGTCTCGCCGGATACTACAGGCGATTCATTGAAGGATTTTCCAAGCTGACTCTACCATTGACATCGTTAACCCGAAAGGATGCACCTTACCAGTGGTCCGAAGAGTGTGAACAGAGCTTCCAAGAGTTGAAGAAAAGATTGACGAGCTCGCCAGTATTGATTTTGCCTGATCCGACCAAAGCCTTTGGCGTGTTCTGTGACGCCTCAAAGCAGGGTCTCGGCTGTGTGTTGATGCAACAGGGAAAGGTGGTGGCTTATGCCTCTAGGCAACTTCGGCAACACGAACAGAATTACCCCACTCATGATCTCGAATTGGCAGCTGTGGTATTCGCCCTTAAGATTTGGAGGCACTACTTGTATGGCACGAAGTTTGAGGTGTTCAGTGACCACAAGAGTCTCGGCTATCTGTTCGACCAGAAGGAATTGAATATGAGGCAGCGCAGATGGGTAGAATTTCTCAAAGATTACGATTTCAACTTGCACTCTCATCCTGGAAAAGCCAACGTTGTGGCCGACGCGCTGAGCAGGAAGAGTCTTTATTTGAGCAATATGATGGTCCGAGAGATGCAATTGATGCAGGAGTTCAGTGATCTCAACCTCGGCATACAGAAGAAGGAAAATAGTGTGGTGCTGGAAATGCTACAAGTAACCAATGATTTTGTGGGATTCATCAAGGAAAGGCAGGCTGCCGACCTAGAACTCCAGAAGCTCCTAGAAAGAGCAGGAGACAAGGATGAACCCGACTTCACTAAAGGACCCGATGGTCTCGTACGATTTCGGGGCCGAGTTTGCATTCCGATGGACTTTGAAGTCCGAAGAGAGTTAATGGAAGAAGCTCACAAGACGAAGATGAGTCTTCACCCAGGAGCCACAAAGATGTACAAGGATCTGAGGAGGTTGTTTTGGTGGCCGAAGTTGAAGACCGATGTGGCCGATTATGTGTCTCGGTGTTTGACATGCCAGAAAGCCAAGATCGAGCATCAGAAACCAGGAGGATTACTCAAATCCTTGGAGATTCCACAATGGAAGTGGGACAGCGTTTCGATGGATTTTGTGTCGGGTCTGCCGAGAACAAGGTCAGGGCAGGAAGCCATTTGGGTGATGGTGGACCGACTAACAAAATGTGCCCATTTCCTGCCGATCAGCATGAAGTACAACCTGGAGAAGCTGACGCAACTGTACATAAAGGACATTGTTCGGCTTCACGGTGTTCCGAGCAGCATAGTGTCGGACCGTGATCCTCGCTTCTTATCCCGATTTTGGCAGAGTTTACAGCAAGCCATGGGTACAAAGTTGAGGTTTAGCACAGCCTATCATCCTCAGACCGACGGACAATCCGAGCGCACCATTCAGACTCTTGAGGACTTGCTGAGGAGATGTGTACTCGAATAGTCGGAAAGCTGGGAAGCACTGTTGCCATTGGTCGAATTAACCTACAACAACAATTTCCATTCGAGTATCGGAATGGCTCCTTTCGAAGCATTGTATGGTCAGAAATTTCGGACGCCGTTATGCTGGTTCCAGATAGGAGAAAACTTGTTGATTGGTCCTGACATCGTTCATGAAACGATCGAGAAGATCCGAATGATACAAGGAAAGATGAAAGCAACTCAGGATCGACAGAAGAGCTATGCCGACAAGAGAAGAAAACCCTTGAACTTCATTGAGGGAGATCATGTATTCCTTCGGGTGTCCCCTGTAACAGGTATCGGCCGAGCGATCAAATCAAAGAAGTTGACCCCTCGGTTTGTCGGACCGTACCAGATATCGGAGAAGGTCGGACCAGTAGCTTACAGAATTGCTCTACCTCCGCACTTGTCTAAAATCCATGATGTATTTCACGTCTCGCAACTTAGGAGATACATTCATGACCCCTCACATGTGATAGCAGTGGACGAGCTGCCGCTAAAAGACAACCTGACTTTCGAATTCCTTCCAGTCCAAGTTGAGGACAAACAAGTCAGACGGCTCAGAGGGAAGGAAATCACCTTGGTCAAGGTCGTCTGGAATCGGAATTATGTGGAGGAAGCTACTTGGGAACTCGAGGAGAAGATGAAGCAGTCATATCCGCAACTGTTCAACGCCGATTAAATTTCGAGGACGAAATTTCTGTAAGTGGGAGAGGAATGTAACATCCTGGAAATTAATAGTAATATAATAAATTTATAAAATAATATATATAAATATTTATTTAAGGATAGTATTAAGTCGTAGAAATTGAATAAGGGTAGTGAGGTAATAGGAAGCATAGGCCGACCTAGTATGTAGACGGAAGACCTCGGACCGATCCCGGCCGAGCTAAATGGGGTCAGACGCGGAACCTATTGTCCAACTCGGATTAGCCGACCTCAGCGCACCTCACGTCAGTATCAGAGAAGGAAGCTCGGACTACCGATGTCCCTATGTACCGAGCCGACATGTCCTAGCTCCTCCGTGACAGCTCATGTTGAGCTGTTGGCCCATTGGGTTTCGCACCATCCGTACTATGTACTATCATTCACTTTATGTCACTATCATTGCTTTATGTCCTTTTCAAGCCACTATTCATGGCTTCCTCAAGAAGCCAATGAATCCTGTCCATATATTCTAGCTTCCTCAAGAAGCCTCCAATGAGAGCCACACAAATGTCTCCCCTAAATGAATAAAAGAGAATCAACATACACAACATAACATTTCTCAAACTCTCATTCCCTTTCTCCTTCGTCTCTCTCTCATTTTCTCTAAGGTTCCAGCACCATCAAACCCCAACATATTTCCCCTCCTTCTTCTCTCTCTCGAGCATCTCCCTCTCTTCCACCAACCGGAAACCCTCCTTTCCGCCGTCTTCTCTTTCCGTCCCGGAGTCCCTGGACCGTCGTGGAGCTAGTGTGCATCTTGGAGGAACTCGTGGCAGCTTGGAGGAAAGGATTCAAGGGGTGTTAAGCTAAAGAGGTCAAGCATCAAAGGGAAAGCCATTCTCAACCCTCAACTCTTTTCTCTCACTGTTTGAGGCAAGGAGTGAGTGTTACCTCTACTTGAGTTTGGGTTTCTAGGGTGCTCATAACGGGTACTAAGAGTGGGTGGTAGATTAGGGAATGGATATAGGTTAATGTTAGAAGGAAAAGGTAAAATGGGTAAAGGGAACTAATGAATGAACTAGAAACATGGATTTTAGGTGAAGAAGAAACATTATTTTTCAGTTACATGCTTTATTTTACATGATGATTTGGTTAAATGCTTTATTCATATTGTTGTTGTGGTATATGTGTTTAGGAGTTGTGATTATTTGCTGTTATGTATGTGGCCGAGCTGAGAGAGAGTGAATATGGGTCCGAGATGCGTTTAGATATGGAAAGTGTAAGAGAATGAATAAAAGGAATAGATGAGAGGGCGATTAAAGGAAAAGGGAAATAGCTAAGAGATGTTGTGCCGAAATAGGCCGAGCTAAAGAGTTAGAGTAATAAGTCCGATAACGAGAAAGGTTAATGGAATAAGGGAATGGTTAGAAGGTGGAGCCGAGAGAGGTCGAGCTAAGAGAATAATGAGATTAATGGAAAGAGGAATACTTTAAAGAGTTGAGCCGAGATAGGCCGAACTGAAAGAATGGTTAAAAAGATAAGAGGAATTTAAAGAGAAATGGTTATGTGATCGGGTCATAACAGACGCGTACTGGGTGCGTGCATTGATCGCGTCAGACGCATACTGGGTATGTGCAGCTGCAAGACGGGTACTGGGTACTCGCAGTTATGATTCACACAAGGTTCCGAGCACAGAACCGGTGGGATGTGGTCCTGGTCATAGCAGACGCGTACTGGGTGCGTGCATTGATCGCGTAAGACGCCGAGATGCGCCGCTGTAAGACGGGTACTGGGTGCTCGCAGTTATGGACTCTCCTTAACCCCATAGAATGATCGGCGGTAGTGCTTCTGGTCATAAAAGACGCGTACTGGGTGCGAGCATTGATCGTGTCAGACGCATACTAGGTATGTGCAGCTGTAAGACGGATACTGGGTACTCGCAGTTATGGACACTCCGATATCCGACCTTAAATGGTGTAAGACATGTACTGGGTGTATGCATCTGAGAAGAGTAAAAGATTATAAGCTATGTAAAAGTGGAATAATGAGTAATGAATCCGAGGTAGAGATGGTAATCCAAGGTAAGAAAGCAGTGGCCGAGATACAGAGTGTAAGAATTAAGGAAAAGGTACAAGAGGAATTAAATCAGATGAACCGAGGTGTAACTAATTGGTAATAGATAACTGGATTCTGAGGTGAGCCGAGCTAAATGAGATAGTATGATGTGATCCGAGCTAAATGATGATGTATGCATGTGACATGGTTTGATTACTTGTTATTTATATGCTAACTGATTACTTGTGTTTGGCTTGGTAGTTCGGTATGTCATTTTAGAAACTGCTTATTGAAGTTCTGTGTAATGCTCACCTCCTTACCATTTTTCAGGTACTGAGCCCGAGCAGACGCAGTCCCCGATCGAGGAGGTTCACTCTCCCTCACAGGGAGAGTAGGTCATTAGAGTCGGATATCCTAGATGGGTCTCGGCCAGTTGGCCGAGCTAAAGTAATATGTATTTTGTATGGGTCTCGGCTGTTGGCCGAGCTAAACATTACTTTGTATTTTGAATATGAACTCGGTGTATCTATGTTTTATCTTTTGATTTAAGTCTTCCGCTTATTAACTCTGATGTTTTTATATTAACGAAAAGAAATTTTAAATCCTAATTTTCGGGTTTAAGGGTAATTATTATATAGGGTGTTACATTTTTTGTATCAGAGCAATTTCTCCTCAACCTATTGGAGTTGCAAAGGACTCCAGTGGTTACTCACCAAGAGAGTAACAAATAAGTAAAGTCTAGAAGTCTAAGTTAGACAATAGAGCTTATAGATGTATATGTTTATGTATATATGTTTAATTATTCGGTGGTTAATTGGCTTTCTCTCCATGTCCGAGCAGCATGGCTGGGAGAGGAGCCGATAACGATCGAATTGCTGCTGTGTTGGAAACTTTGGTTAAACTCCAGCAGAATCAGGCTGAGAACTTTGCTCAGAACATCGCCGCAGCCGCAGCAGCTGCAGCTACAGCCCTTCAGCCTCAACCTCCGGCTCCGGTCGAGATCGACTGGATGAGCCGATTTCGGAAGAATGAACCACCTCGGTTTGAAGGGGGTTATAATCCAGACGGAGCTCAGAGATGGCTCCAAGACATTGAAAAGACTTTCCGATCTCTGCAACCGCCCTATGAGTACAGGGTGAGGTTGGCCGAGTTCGTGCTGACTAGTGAAGCCGAGCATTGGTGGGAGCAGCAGAGTCGTGGACTGGAAGCGGCTAATGAAGCCATTACCTGGGACTTGTTCCGAGCTCGATTTCTCGGAAAGTACTTCCCCGAAGATGTCAGGAGAGAGAAGGAGCTCGCTTTTCTCAAGCTGGAACAGAGGAACTTGAGTGTCGGAGAGTATGCCGCTCAGTTCGAGGATTTGATCCGTTATTCTGGAAGCTACCGAGATGCCGATGAGCGTACCAAGTGCATCAAGTTTGAGTCTGGTCTCCGTGATGATATTCGGCTCGCTTTCGAATATCATAATGTGGCCAATCTCTCGCAGCTGGTAAACATGGCTAGCACCTATGAAAAGGGGCTCAAGAGGAAAGCTGACGGAAAGCGAAGCAGGTCGGCACAGAAAACAGTGGGTCCAATCGGGGGGAAAGGAGCTGTTCAGAGCTGTGCTCCTTATGTGAATCCGAGCTCCAGAATGTCAACAGCTCCAAGGAGCGGTGGTCAGATGGTGGTTGTTCCTGGCCCCTATCCGATATGCCAACACTGTGGAAGGCAGCACAGAGGAGAATGCTGGAGTCTGGATCCGAATAGAACAAAAGGGTCATGTTTCCGATGTGGCAAGCCTGGTCATTTTGCAGCTCGGTGTACCGAGAACATTGTGAAAGAAGAGGTCAATGTGACCAAGGCTCATCAGACTGGTGTCAACCGACCAATGCAGAGGGGCAAAGTTTACACTATGGATGGTGAAGAAGTAACTGATGCTGACGAGCTGATCCGAGGTATTTGTCTAGTAAACAGCATCACATGTGCTGTGCTATTTGATTGTGGAGCCACCCATTCTTTCATTTCCCTGGACTGTATGAACAAACTAGGACTATCCCCTGTAGAAATGCCTTACAAACTATCCATTTCTACCCCAACCAATTCTTCTGTAATCACTTCTAAAATGTGTTTAGAGTGTCCTATCCAAGTAATAGACAGAGAGTTTAAAGTCAATTTGATTTGCCTACCCCTAACCAAGCTAGACATCATCCTCGGCATGGACTGGATGTCCCAACACCATGTCCTGCTCGACTGCCGAGAGAAAACTGTCATCTTTAGTGGCTCTTCTGTTGCGAAGTTAGAGGCAACAGAGGAGCCGACCTTAAACCGAATTCCTGTAGTCGGAGAATTCCCAGAGGTTTTCTCGGACGAAATGCCTGGCTTACCGCCGAGAAGAGAAGTAGAGTTTAGTATAGACCTCGTCCCGGGAACTGGCCCAATTTCAATCGCTCCGTACAGAATGGCACCTCCCGAGCTGGAAGAGCTCAAGAAACAGTTAGAAGAACTCTTGGCCAAGAAGCTAATCCGACCAAGTGTATCACCTTGGGGAGCTCCGATTTTGTTTGTTAGAAAGAAAGATGGTAGCCTTAGAATGTGCACTGATTATCGGAAGCTCAACGCGGTAACGGTGAAGAACAAATATCCCCTTCCTCGGATCGATGACTTACTAGACCAACTCAAGGGAGCGTCGGTATTCTCTAAGATAGACCTCCGATCTGGATACCATCAGATCCGTATCCGAGAAGAAGACATTCCGAAGACAGCCTTCAGGACAAGATATGGGCATTTTGAGTATGTGGTTATGCCCTTCGGACTTACCAACGCCCCACCATCTTCATGGACTACATGAATAGGACCTTCCGACCTTACCTGGACTCGTTTGTGATAGTCTTCATCGACGACATTCTCATCTACTCTCGGAGTCCGAGTGAGCATGAGAAGCACTTGAGAACGGTATTGCAGGTCTTGAAGGACAAGGAGCTATATGCCAAGCTTTCTAAGTGCAGCTTTTGCCTCAAGGAGGTTCACTTCCTCGTCCATGTGATATCCGAGCACGGTGTGGCGGTCGATCCCTCCAAGGTGGAAGCTGTGCTCAAGTGGGAGAGGCCGAACTCGGTAACCGAGATCAGGAGTTTTCTTGGTCTCGCCGGATACTACAGGCGATTCATTGAAGGATTTTCCAAGCTGGCTCTACCATTGACATCGTTAACCCGAAAGGATGCACCTTACCAGTGGTCCGAAGAGTGTGAACAGAGCTTCCAAGAGTTGAAGAAAAGATTGACGAGCTCGCCAGTATTGATTTTGCCTGATCCGACCAAAGCCTTTGACGTGTTCTGTGACGCCTCAAAGCAGGGTCTCGGCTGTGTGTTGATGCAACAGGGAAAGGTGGTGGCTTATGCCTCTAGGCAACTTCGGCAACACGAACATAATTACCCCACTCATGATCTCGAATTGGCAGCTGTGGTATTCGCCCTTAAGATTTGGAGGCACTACTTGTATGGCACGAAGTTTGAGGTGTTCAGTGACCACAAGAGTCTCGGCTATCTGTTCGACCAGAAGGAATTGAATATGAGGCAGCGCAGATGGGTAGAATTTCTCAAAGATTACGATTTCAACTTGCACTCTCATCCTGGAAAAGCCAACGTTGTGGCCGACGCGCTGAGCAGGAAGAGTCTTTATTTGAGCAATATGATGGTCCGAGAGATGCAATTGATGCAGGAGTTCAGTGATCTCAACCTCGGCATACAGAAGAAGGAAAATAGTGTGGTGCTGGAAATGCTACAAGTAACCAATGATTTTGTGGGATTCATCAAGGAAAGGCAGGCTGCTGACCTAGAACTCCAGAAGCTCCTAGAAAGAGCAGGAGACAAGGATGAACCCGACTTCACTAAAGGACCCGATGGTCTCGTACGATTTCGGGGCCGAGTTTGTATTCCGATGGACTTTGAAGTCCGAAGAGAGTTAATGGAAGAAGCTCACAAGACGAAGATGAGTCTTCACCCAGGAGCCACAAAGATGTACCAGGATCTGAGGAGGTTGTTTTGGTGGCCGAAGTTGAAGACCGATGTGGCCGATTATGTGTCTCGGTGTTTGACATGCCAGAAAGCCAAGATCGAGCATCAGAAACCAGGAGGATTACTCAAATCCTTGGAGATTCCACAATGGAAGTGGGACAGCGTTTCGATGGATTTTGTGTCGGGTCTGCCGAGAACAAGGTCAGGGCAGGAAGCTATTAAATGTAATATCCTTTGTAATTTTTGTTTAATTAAATTGCATAACTAATTATTATCTCCTACTTGCAGGATCCTGGTCCTTTGAACCGTTTTCTTAACCGGATATTTGGGTTGAGGCCCTTAGCTGAGTTACCGGAACAAGTTCGTACACTAGTTCTAGGTTCTGGACTTGCGCCTCTGATCGATTCGTCATTTCACATGACGGATAGGCGCCTACTGAGCTCATTTGTTTAGCGTTTTTATGGAGACACATGCACCTTCCGCCTACCCTGTGGCGAGATCACGGTGACACTGGACGACGTTTCGTCCCTGCTCCATATTCCTGTGACGAGAATCCTCATCCCTTGGGATAAACCGTCGAAGCCTGAGGCAGTGATTTTGTTACAAGAAGTTCTAGGACTGTCTACAGCAGAGGCCACTGAAGAGCTGGATCGCACCAAAGGTGGTGCAGTTTCTTTCTCGACATTGACCAGGTGGTTGGAGCAGTTCATCAATCAAAATCGGTACGAGCACGCTACAAGGTGTTATCTATTGTACCTTGTTGGGTCGACACTTTTTATTGACAAGACTGTCAATTCCACCGGAGTTCAGTGGCTGCATGCGTTGGAGGATCTGCATGTTGTGAGACAATATGCATGGGGTGCGTGCGCGTTGGCATACTTGTACGATCGATTGGCTGACGCTGCGAAGAAAAGGAAGGTGCAGTGTGCCGGTTTCACATCACTTCTTCAGGTAACATGTTTTATAATATAACTTATTTTATTTATAAATTTTTTAAGCATTATATTCTAATTATCTTATTAATAACATGTCTCAACTCATTCGCAGGCTTGGATCTTGGAATATTTTCCAGGACTTGGATTTGGTACTCCAAAAGATGATTATAATGAAGCACATCCAAGGATATTCAAGTGGTTGTCCCCCCAAAGCCCTAATGGTGCAGAAGTTACTTTCAGACAGCACCTGGAGACCATTAGGGCTGATCAGATTGTATGGCAACTGTTTCTCAACCATCGGGAAGTCAGGCCATTTGCCAAGATTGCTCTCTACTCCGGGTACATTCGATGTGGGAAGATTAGACGACCGTACCTTCCGGAGCGAGTGCTTCGGCAATTTGGCTATATCCAGCATATTCCACCTCCACCACACCCGCTTCCTTTGTTTGATGCGATTCAGGAGTGATGGGCTGAGTGGGGTGTTCATGTAGTCGATGGCATTCCTGCTAGATTTGCCGAGGAGTACGCGGTGGATTATCTAGACTGGGTGCACACTTACTCTTTATCTACACCGACCAGGGTGGATCATGATCTTCAAGTTGCTAATGTAAGTTATTTAATAATTTTAATTTATATTTTTAATAATTTCTATTTATTTTTTAGTAATAATTTGCAATTACTTTCGTGTGCAGATCGAATTAATATCAAGAATGCGTAGTATTTTGCGACTTGTTGATGTAGCAGACCGGGAGCAGGTATACAACCCTGATGTTACACATGACATCAGATTGTATGCTAGCACCCCTGTCATGCGTGAGGTTCAGGGTTTACGGGTAGTTGGGAGAGGGCGCAGAGGTGGTGGATCGACTCATGATGGTGCAGAATCAAGTCAGAGGGGTGGATGGGTACGTCGTGCAAGACGCCAATAGGATTGATTTAGTTTTTAGTTTTAGATATGTTAATGTAATCTCGGATAATTAAGTAGTTTGTATATGGATGTGACTAGTACTTTTCAAATACGTTTCATTTTTTTTATGATCAAAAACCATTATCATTATTTTGGTAAAAAAATGCAAAAAAAATTTATTACTAATTAAGTAGTTTGTATATGGAATTATAATAATATTACTAATTAGCATTAATAAATTTTATAAGGTAAAATTGGAAAGTAACATTTTTTTAAAAAAAATTAATACTAAAATGTTGCTAATATACTCATACAAAAATTAATAAATCTAATTTGAAATTAAATTTAACATGTTTTGTAGGAAGCCGCTCTAGAGCCCATGTGAAGTAGGAAGCATTTTCAGCCTCCATATAACAAAAGGCAACATAGAACGTCTTCTTTGTGGATGTTTGACCTACCATCTCAAGAAGCGGATATCTGTATCTATTTGTTTTGTAGGTACTATCCATAACAAGAACAGTACTGAACGAATGTAATAATGATATTTCACTTGGATCTGCCCAAAAAATGGCCTTCACCACATCACTTTCTTCGTCTTTTACATAATTTGTCACATATCCAGAAGAAGTCAATATGTGTAATAAATGCTGCATCTGTGTCCTGGGATGTCTGATACTTTTTCTAAATCGTTGACGCTCATTGTACACTTGTCTCAAGGTAGTAGTATTGTTCTTGTTTCGTTCTTTCAAACTAATGAGAATTTCCTTCGGTTTGACCCCTGCATTTGTCAAGTTCTCGATTAACTTCTTTTCCTCTTTGGTTGGCCTATCAAAATGACCCTCCAAGCTTTCACATGGTTTGTGATTGTGGACGCCACATTTGACCGAAAGCATCCAACCTTTTCCATTACCAAAATCCCAAGCATTAATCCTGAAATGGCATTCAGACTTGCGAGTACTGGATACACACATTACCTCACATTTTGTTCATTTCCTATATTTTCCACTTCTTTCGCAAGCCAAAAAAACCCTAGGTCTTCTCTTATACGTCCCTCCGCCTGTGTCTGGCCGATATATAATGAACACATGTTTTTGTTCTTTTCCAACAGCTTGAACCCAACGGATCAATTGTCTCTACTTGCAAAAATCTTATTATGTGAAAAGTCATCACTATAGTCTGCAATAATATTGTTAAATGAAAAAACAAAGTTATATTAGGATTTAAAATAAAAAAATTGAAAAATAACATGTTACAAGGAATTTAAAATAGAAAATATGAAAAAAAAACAGTGTTTCATTATGAATTTAAAATAAAAAAAACAATGTTACATTAGGAATTTAAAATAAAGAATTAAAAAAACAGTGTTATAGAAATTTAAAATTAAAATAAAAATTTGTATTACAAATTTAGCATAAAAAAATTTTATATTAGAACTTTAGAATAAAAAAAAGTTATATTAGAAATTTAGAATAAAAAAGGTAATATTAGGATTTCAATAAAAAAATGTTATATTAGATATTTAAAATAAACAAAAATTAATATAATAAATAATAATAATAATAAAAATAAAAAAAGGATTATAAAAAAAAATTATCAAAAAAAAAAACACGTGTTACGACCGGCAAAAAAACATGGGTCGTAAACCAGTGTTACGACTACAACAAAAGCACTGGTCATAACACTGGGCTACGACCTGGTAAAAATTGTACTCATATTTTTTTTTATGATTAAATAAACAACCCAACTGCATGATAACTCATCAACTAGGATACAATAAATTATTGAAAACATTGATCCTAACTAAACTTTATGAATGACATTTGAAAATTACTTTGCCTCTCAGATAATTCAGGTTCAACAGCAGCCATTAAAACCAACTATAATTTTAGTATGATGAAGTATAAGATTTGGTAAAAAAAATTTTAAGTATGAATGGGTTTATATAAAAAAAAATAAAGATTTAACACGGGTCGTAAAGGGGGCACTAGCTACGACCATCATATCGTAACACCCCCTTATGACCCTTTAAAAAATTAAGTTTTAACACGGGTCGTAAGGGGGTGTCACGACCTGTAAGTCGTAGCACCCCCTTACGACCCAATCAGAATACTTGTTTTTGAATAAGTCGTAAGGGGGTGTCACGACCCTTACGACCCGTGTTAAAATTCAGTTTTTTAAAGGGTCGTAAGGGGTTATTACGACCTGATGGTCATAGTACCCCCTTGTGACCCGTGTCAAATTTTGTTTTTTTAAAAGAGGCATGATGGATATGAATTATATATTTGGGGTGACAATCATAAACATTGGGATGGCAAAATAAATTCCCTCTATTCTTGCCTCCTTTCACCTGTGGTGTCTATTCTTGCTACAATATATATGTTGTGATTTCAAAAAAATATATTAGAGAATGTAGTAAGTGTTAAATTCAAAGTGTATGTGTAAACGCACTGTAGGAATGACGTGATACATGTATGTCCCATTTCATATTGTACTATAGTTTTCTTGGTTTGTGGGGCTAAGTGTATATCTTATGCTCCTTATTTTTTCGTTATTTTAATAAAATCTTTGTCTTAACAAAAAAAATTGCCTAATTTGTAACAACTTCACTTTAATTAGTTAATTTTAAGTTTTAATAAAAATTGGTGCTTGAAAATTTCTTTTGAAAACTTGATTACTTATAAAAAGTTCTTACAAAAATCTGACAGAGTTTCCTCTGTTTTTTGACTTCCCTAATATTTTCTTCTTTAAACCTGTCAGTCCAGAGTTATCTAACAAATTAAATCATAATAGTAGTATAGCCAGATTAAATCCTAACGCCTGATTAGTACAAGTTTTGGGCACATAGCTAATGCATATTTTAAACATTACAAAAATAATAGTTTTCAATATAATTAGGAAATAAAGTCCGCTCAAGGTATCACGAATACACTCCACGTGGTGGAGAATTTCTTGCTCGGCCTGCAAAGATGTAAGCTCCGCTCTGGTACCTGAAAATAATCAACCACAAGAGGGGAAGCATTACACAGAACTTAGGAAATTAGTGTCTATGAAAAGCATAGGAAATAACTAAAGCATTCACAGCTAGTTTTCTATCGAAATTATTTCCAATTTATAATTGTATAACAGTTCCCTTCATTCATACGATCAATGTTTCTTACTACTTCCAGAAATTCTTAATCTCCTATTACTCTATCACTTCTCGCTTGTACTCACTGGTCTAACCTTTTCATATGTGCTCTCTTTTGTTTTTCATCGATTTACATTTCCTACTTTTCATGTTCTATTTATCAATCTATCTCCGTATTTACCTTCTTATTATTTTCTTGATTCTTTTACATTGTTATAATTTTCATTATCCCTTTATCTTATATTTGACTCAACACGCCTCGCCAGGCTCACGCCGATTTCATCTGTTAATGCCGACACGCCTCGTCAGGCTCGCGCCAATTTATTCTTTTAATGCCGACACGCCTCGCCAGGCTCGCGCCGGTTTTTATCTTTTAATGTCGACACTCCTCGCCAGGCTCGCGCCGATTTGTTCTTTTAATGCCGACACGCCTCGCCAGGCTCCCGCCGGTTTTTATCTTTTAATGTCGACACGCCTCGCCAGGCTCGCGCCGATTTATTCTTTTAATGCCGACACGCCTCGCCAGGCTCATGCCGGTTTTTATCTTTTAATGTCGACACGCCTCGCCAGGCTCACGCCCGGTTTTTATCTTTTAATGTCGACACGCCTCGCCAGGCTCGCGCCGATTTACTCTTTTGATGCCGACACGCCTCGCCAGGTTCGCGCCGCTTTTTATCATTTAATGTCGACACGCCTCGCCAGGCTCGCGCCGATTTTTTCTTTTAATGCCGACACGCCTCGCCAGGCTCGCGCCGGTTTATTCTTTCTTTCTTTATTACATTACTTTTCTTTCTTTTACTCTTTCTCTCTTTATTACTTTCTTTTAATTACATTACTTCCTTCTGTTTGTTATCCAATTCATCATTCGGTACACATTTAACACACATACACACACTTCACAATTCAACCATTCAATTTCCTAGGTTCATACTTTTACTCTTTAATTGTTGTATCCATTAATTATCAATTATATACTACACATACATCTCATTTAATCCGCCAGACATACGTAACAGTTAATCACATATACTCAGTCACAAATAACAACTAAATTTCATATTCTTACTTTAATCCTTTCCCTTTTTATCACTTAACCTTTAGACAATACAACACATAACTCATTTATCATTCATGCATAAGTACACTTCAAGAAGTCGCATTTATCAGTGAGGCATACATAATAATTGTCATATCAAATCAATCACAAGTACTAACAATAATTTCAACTTCTTCAATTAGACATACACAATAATAATTAAAACTTAGCACACCCATTAAATTACACATATCAATTCAAATTTCTTTTCCTTTAAGTTCATGATTTACACTTAGGTCTATATTATCCATTCTAAATATCAAACTCAAACATATACATATACCCTTAGCAATTACTATGAACTAATTAGAAAATACTCTCTAAAGCAAGGTAAAGAACCCCTTACTCTTATCTAGTTTTTCCTTCTTAATTATTATTTACTACACATAACAACAGATAAATAATCACATACCAGCTAGCAACACATATTCACATCATCCAGTCCAATATATTAAATTAACTATTATTTGGGGATTTTCATTTTTTTTTAACTATGTCTTTGGTTCTTTACTATTTTAAATTACCCTAAGGTTCGTAACATATTTTTTTTACCTCCCTAACCTTAGCTATCACTATACGGTTCCAGAAACACATTCCCTAAATAGAGGTAACGCAACCCATCTTACCTGGAGACGCTTTAACCCTTAACTTTCGTGACTTTTGCTTTTGCATTGCGGTCGGCTCCAAAGTTCTTCTGTTCTTGTAGCAAAGGGATGATTTGTTCCTTTCTAGGGCTCCATTAATCTCCAGTTCAAGGCAAAGTCGGTTCACAACATCACTTCCAAGGGAGGACCAACCACCACGGCGGTTTCCGATTCGCGTTTCAAAAGCCTTCCCACGGCGGTGGCGGCGAGAACCCATGGGGGAGAGAGACGCGAGACTGAAAGGGCCAATCGAAGGAGGAGGAGGCAGGCGGCACCGGTGGCTATCGCGATCGTTGTCCACAGTCTCGTCGTCTTCGTCGCTGGTTGGGCTGGTTCGTGGTGGCGGCTGGAGCTCGACGGCGAGGGAGGAACTGCGGTGAGGATCTGAACCTGGGACGGTGAAGCTTCGTCCATGGAGCGGCGGCGCTAGGGAAACAGGGAGGTGAGAGAGTCGCGCGAGAAGGAGAACGCGTGAGAGAGGGACCGAGGCAGCGCCGACTGCACGAACCAGGGAAGGAGAAAGGCGGCGCGAATTCGGCGGTGGCCCAAGGAGAGAGAGAGAGCGGCTGTGAGAGAGAGAGAAGGGGGTGAGTGGGAATGGGGGCCGGCGGCGCTCATGAGGGAGAAGAGGGAGTTGGGGTTCACGAAGAACCCCTTCCTCTTTTATTTTATTTTTTTTTCCTTTTATTTTTATTTTATTTTATTTTATTTTTCTTTTTCTTTATTATTATTATTATTATTACTACTATTACTATTACTATTACTACTTGTGTTATTACTATCACTACTTGTGTTAGTATGGTTTTAAAATACTAATACCATTTTTCTTTATTTGTTTATTTTAAACCTCAAGAAATACTAATAATAAAATGTAAGCATCAAATAATTACTTGTATAAAATCATAAAGTTAAAAGTCTTGAATTTCTTAAAACAAGTTTAATAATTAAATATGTCGAAAGCAAATTAAAGTATAGAAAGTTTATTTTTCAATAAGGATAACTATTTCAATGATTCTACTTTAAAATATATAAGTAAGATATACTTTCGTAAATATTGTAGGATACTTTATGGAAATGCTTTACACTCTAATGATAAATTTTAAGGATTCATTATTTAATTTGGTAAATTTCGTTATTTAATACAAGCGAAACTTTGGGATGTTACATAATTGATATCACTTCCTAATGTACCTCTGATATATGAATGATTTCTTAACTCTCTCTCTTGCATTACGATCCTTCTATCACTGTGAAGTCTCCTTTTGGAAGATATAATATACTAGCTTTTATTCCGTGCAATACACGAATTATTAATATTTAAATTTTTTATATTAAATATTTTAAAGCAGAGTGAATGATCAATTTGGTCCCTCAAGTTTTTCAAACGGGACACTTTAGTCCCTTAAGAATTATTATTCACTTTTTGTCCCTAAAGAATTTAAAAAATACCACTTTAGTCCTTGTTTTCATTCCGTTAAAGTACCAAAGAAGAGTAAACATGGACTAAAGTGGTATTTTTTAAATTCTTTCTGGACAAAAAGTGAATTATAATTCTTGAGGGACTAAAGTGTCCTAGTCGAAAAACATGAAGGACCAATTATGTAAAGGCGTTTGCTCACCAAATATTGATTTGATCTTGATTGATCCCAATTGTACATCTAACTTATCAAACCATTCTTCACATAATCATCATTGTTGGACCCCCTATACCTTTTATAAGAAAACTACGGGTGTAAAAATAAAAGGTTAAAAATATTAATTAAAATTTGTATTGGGGATAATGATTTTTTTTTAAATATTTTTTAAATATTTTTGTTGAGGATAATGATTTCTTTTTCTCCATCAAACTGATGATAATGATTTCAAACAGATAATGATTAAATAGATTTGAAAAATTTATTTAATTTCAAATTGTAATTATGGTTGGAGATAATGATTATTTATCTACAAACGCTCTAGTGCGAGGAAAGCTTCATGCGACAAACATGGTGCCTCGAAAATTTCTCCGGCGAACGTGGTGCATCGAAAAAGGAACTTTTTATATAGAGTGAAGTACCAATTTGGTCCCTCATGTTTTTTAGATGAGTCACTTTAGTCTCTCAAAATATGGAAATTCACTTTTAGTCCTTGAAGATTTTTTATGGGACACTTAAGTCCCTTTATCCACTTCGCCAACTGCCTCAACTGTGGATTTAAGTGTCTCATAAAAAATATTGAGGGACTTAAGTGTCCCATAAAAAAATATATAGGAACTAAAAGTGAATGTCCACATTTTAAGGGACTAAATGTCTCATACAAAAACATGAAAGACCAAAGTGGTACTTCGCTCTTTTATGTAGTAGATACGATGCTCATTTCAGAATACTAACTAATATTTCACTATATGATTTAGAGTTATCAACTTACCCTCAACTTTTGTTATTAATATAATTTACCCTTCTCTAGTAAATTCATGTATGCATTACATTTTTAATGCCTTTGTGTCCATTTTTTTTAAATTAAAAAAATTTCATGAATAGAAGAAACAATACAATGGAATCATAACAGCTAAATAGTATGATTGGTCTAAGAAGTAGTCCTATATTCACGCTAAACTCTAACAACATTCACTTCAGAATAGCATACTTTACTTTAATTTGCAAGCTAAGCATGTGAGGACTGTCGAAGAGCAAAGGTGAATTTTTTATTTAATTTTTTTTCCTTTTCAGTTTAAGCGCAAAGACATTGAGAAATATTTCTCATAAGCATATTACAGCAGCAACATTTGCATTTGTAGTGAATGGTTCATGGGCAGCCGCTGTGCCCCTCATGGCTAGGCCATTGGCTTAGCTAATTAATGCTTTTGAGAATGGAGAAAACGTTAGCGTGGTGTTTGAAACGTTCAGATCAACTTTTAAAAGAGAGATTCAGGGAGAACAAAAAAATGGAGACCTATATCATTATTGAGGAAAAAAATCAGCTTCTAATTGTATGGAAATAGTTGGCATACTGTTCGACGTGGGATTTGTTCGACGCAGGTCGAGATGAGGATGAGTGCGTGGGGTATGGGTATCGATTGGTTATGTGGTAATCTTGTAACGGACTTGACTATTTTTTTTGTTTGTTTTTGGGTTTATCTTGACGAATAAATAAATGGGCTTGCGAATCGTAAATTGACGAAGAAAGTAAATCGACAAGAATGAACAGAAACGCAGAATGGTAAAAGGAAACAATAAATGCAGGAATTAAATGCGAGAATTTAAACGTGCGATGGAATCGTAAAGGACAAAATTTAAACTTGTGAGGAAGTAAAATGCTGGAATCGTAAATTGGAAAGCAAAAAATTGCATTGAATTGATAAAAGTGCTGGAATGGAAGGTGGTTATTACAAAGGCATTTGCTCCGTCAATCTGCTTGCGGTGAGATATGTAGGATGATTACCGATGTGCCAACCCCGATTATAAACATTTGATTACATATTTATAGCCCTAAGAATTAACTACCCTACACTACCTTATCGGGCACGTTCTGCATAACCGCAACAGCTACATTCTAAATAACTACCCACTAAGTAACTACCCACGATGCGGTTTCTTCATTCGCTTCCAATCTGTCACGTCTTCGGTAGTCTTTTCGATAAGAGTCCTTCGACAAACATCTTCCCACAACTGAAATAATGCAACTTAGAACTCTTGGGATTTTTGCCAAGTCTTTTCGTGATTCCGTCGAAGTGACATTCTCCCGCTTCTTGGGCCTTCATGATGTCTTGTCGACATCAAGCTCCTTCAACACTATGCAGCGCAAGGTGTCGGCCTCTAATTGAATCAATCCCCCTAGTCGATATTGGTGAATGGTTTCTGATTACGACTGTGTTTCGCCCACCAATCTAACCAGAAGACCCGTCGAAAACTCTTCTTAGGGGATTGTCACTAGAGGACTTTTCTTTTCCCTCATTGAATGGAAAGATACCCAAAGTCCTACCTAGAAAAGGTTTCAACTTTGGACCACAGAAGACTACTAGTTACCACATAGGCTCACATATCAAACTGAGTGTGCCCTTCTATCCAGGCTTTTTACACCAGCTTGAAACGCAAGAGGTGACCCCTATGTAATTTCACGTGTTTAATCTTTCACCAACAACGTACGGGTAAAAGTGGATATTCGGGGCAAAGATTTTGACATTGTTCCTCACTCTTCCGAATACCTCTAATCTCACATGTTTAATCTCTAAGTGATTTCTCTTCTCTTTTCTTTCGAACAGCTTTTCTTCTTTCCAGAAATCGTAATTAAGGTTGCTCCATCATCTCCTTAATTCACACACTCATGGCCCTGTGAACATTGGAAGTGATGTATTTATAGCCATGAGAAGGTGCATTAAATGTTGATGTATGTGGTTGTTTCCTTATTTCCAATGGAGTATCATCATCATTTATTGCTACTCTGACCTTCTCGGTTTCCACTTTAATACCCTTTCGACACCGGCCTCATTAAGAATCCTCCATCTGTTGACATAAGTTCATGTCCTTCGAAGTCACTTTTAAACAATTCGCCTAAGTACACTTCCGTCAACATCACTTATATCTTCGACACTCTCCTGCCTGTTAATAAACGTCCACGTCATTCGAAGTCACTTTTAAGCGATTGACCTAAGTACACTTCCGTCGACATCACTTATGCATTCAACATTCCCTCTTTCTATCGATTTTTGACTTCTAGCTAGTTAACACATACACATGATTAACCTTACAATTCTTTTTTTTTTTTTTTAATTTTTAGTTATTACTATCTACACAATCTTCCATTCTTTATCTACAACGACTAGATATAGAAATATAAGAAATCAGTTTTAAATCATTTCTTTCATTCTTCATCGACTCTTATTGTTATTAGTTGTTGATTTCTAAGCATGGCATTTAGATGGAGATTTGGCGTTCTCATTAGCATATAACATTGATATTGAATTATGAGTCTTCAATGTAATGTTATTATTAGAAAATTAACGTTGACGAATGCAAATTTGGAATGCACTTATAGCCTTATAGGTTCCTTTCTTCATAAGGGGTTCTAATTAACACTGTGACCCTCTCAAATGAATAAGAAGAAGAAAGCTAGCGTACGTATATAGAAATTTTCTTTCATAGACGAAAGAAAGTGATAACACAAATCACATATCTTTTTCTTTTTCATTGTTGTTAACACACACTTTATCTCTGTAACTCGATCTCTTTATGGTGTGTATTCTTCTTCAGCAACACTATCTCTCTGCCTTCTCTCTAAAACGAAACAAGAGTTTGAGGGTTAATTATTTGTTTCTCTTCACTTCTCTATCTTAAGTTATTTAATCGCTCCAGTGCTATTTTTTTTAATACTATTGTTGTTATTATTATTATCTATTTCTAATTTTTTTTAAACATTTTTCTTTATTATTTGTTAGTAAGCTACTATAGCTTATACATATTATAGGTGATTTTTTTCCCCTTTGTTATGTTCTGAATGTTATGGATAATGGCATAGCAATGGATAATGGAATAGTAAGCATTAACATGACATTCATAGAAATAACTATTGAAATGAGCACAACTTCAAACATAAAATATCCGTATATTTTTCTATTATATGTAGTTATTAGTATGATGTGAATATCATGTATAAGATGTTTGTGCTAGTGATATTGTTATGGACCAGAGATCTGCACCCACACTTAACGGAATACCGGCAATCCGGCAAGGGCCCCTTGATGGCCCAGTCCACATGAAATCTATATATCGAAAAAGAGGCCTTTATCGCCCAATACGGCGTGAAACCAATATACAGGCATACCGACAAAGAGGCCTTAGTAGCCTAATACGGCATGGAACCGGTATACCGATAGGAAGCCCAATATGGTCCAATCTTCACGAAGCCGGCTATACAGCAAGAAGAGTAACAACATCCTATGACTGTTGAGAAGAAGGACTGTTGTGCATCGGATACCCCAACTAATAACTCCCGCCATAAACCCCTACCGTTAGCGGGAATCTTGGATAACCATTAAGGGACAGTACTGCAATGATATGGCAGAAGGACCTATAAAGGCACAAAGAGACAGGAAGTCATGTGTCTGACTTACTCACACAAACACACTCAAGAGATTGACAGGAGAACAATTATCTTGGTTCTCAAGGTGCTCTTCTCAAGTCTAACAACAATATGTGGAGAAATTGACCCCTTGACCGTTAAGTTCAAGTCCAAGAACTCCACAACAGAACATATATGTTAAAATTTTATTTACGTATGTGTTTAATCAAGCGTGGTAGGTATTTACTAGTAGAGTATTTATCTTTATGAGTAGCAAAGTCTCTAGATATTTTCACTTTTTAAGTTGTGCAAAATACTTAAATCATGTTGAATGAGCATAATCACGAGATAATATAATCAACTATGATTACGCAATCACTTAATCACCTGAGATTTAAGTTTTACTATAGATATCATTTTAATTATCTTACAAATGAAATAAACTTAGTTATAGCATCATAACAAGTTTTGACATTTTTGCCAGAAGAGTATATTCATATTTTTATAAAATTTTATGGTTATATTTTTGTTTCGGATCAACCTGACTCATCCTTATCTTGACCCATCCCAAATTGAACCCGTCCTTATCGTGTCCCTTCTTGATTAGGGACGAGTTCAGATCCAAAAATTGACCCAATCAACATTTAAGAATTGATGAGAAACAAGTCTAACCCGTTTTAACCTGTCCCACGCTCATCCCTAACCTTTCTACATAAAATCAGGAATACAATTTTTTGTACTTTTGTGAACATCCCTGTGAAACAACAAAATTTATAAATATGAGAATTGCTTTAATCATGTCATCTTCATAAATCAATGGAACCTAAGTTATCTAATTTTTTTTTTCACGCATAAATAAAATAAATTAAGAAAAATTACAATACATCGATCTTCCTCAAAATGTTTTTTCAACAAAATCTAAAGTGTTCTAAAGCAATAATGGATTTAGAAATTATAAATCAATTAAAATTATAAATATCTTATTCGATTTAGAAATTAAATTTTTTATTTCAAATTTATTTAAATAGGAAATGATTTGATTTAACTTTATTACTTTATATTTTCTGGTTTCATTATAAAGAAAATAAAAATAGTCATTTAAATATTATTTGGAGTGTTGTAAATCTTTCCTCTTTTTTTTTTCTTCCTTTTTGTTGTTTGAATGTTTCTAGCAGCCAAGACAAGCATTTAATATCGTCGTAAGCATCTGTTGGCATTTGGAAAGGACAATTTTATTTTTTTTCCTGGAAACTGCAAATGGAAATTGGCCGCACTGCGCATGAAGTTATTCTTTATCTTCACAGGAATAATAAGAAAAGAAGGATATACAAAGTTCAATCCACGTCGTGCTCATATTTATATATATACACACATATATATGATCACAAAATCATTCTATAGTTTTGTTAATATGATGTCTAAACTAGTCTATGTAATTTTTCAAGAGAAACTTTTTGAAATTTGATTTTGTGATTATAAGTCACGATAACTTTATTAGTTTGGATCCTTAGATAGAAATTGAATAGTTCAAACGTAAATTTGGATTAAAATACAGTTTAAAATTTAAAGTGTCAGATTTTCATCCAATTAGATAAAATTGACAAAGTCACCCAAAATCATTGAATCATATCCTATTATCCTTACTTTTGGTCCCTAAAAAAAGTACTCTTGTTGTAGTCCCCTTATTTTTCCAATAAGTTCATTCCTTCTCGTTAATTAGTATCAGCTTGACCTATGGTTTTACTTACCTAATACTTACTGAACATTATGTGATTAAATATCAATGAAAAGAACTAATTAAATATCATTGAAATTGAAATGGATTTTTATAAATAAGACGAAATCTTTTTTCAAAAAATCTTATATTAAGGATTGAAGAAAGTAATATTAAGGATATATTATATTATAGATCAAGTGCTAACATATAAAATTAGTGTTTTCGAATTATGTTATATGTACATCCAGAATTGACATCTGAATGAACATTTGCTTGTCTTATTTACAAAAATAATTTATTTCTGCATACAAGACAAACAGTATACGTATGAATGTCAATTTTGGATGAACATATAATATTAGTGTTTTCAAATTGACCAAAACTGTTTTTCTCTAAATACCAAAAACTCATTTGAGAACAAAGAACCAATATTTGATGTATGCCATAACTTCTTCACTCACTGTTGCCTCTCCCACTTCCATCCCCCACTGTATGTATCATTCTATGGATTCGGTTACAGAAAGTCTTTAAGATAAAACAAAGTCAGTTTTCCTAGTTTTTTCTTTTGTTTTATACTTTACTAAGGCACAGTTTTAGTTTGAATTTGGCTATGAATGGTGAACAGGGATACTTGTAATATAATGGTAGCAGTTGACTCTCTCTTTGTCCATTCTAAAACAGCCCTTACCCACCATTGTTTATTCTCTTGTAACTATCTGAATTTTGTTACATATTTTATGTCATAAACTAATGCACAAAACTCGAACACTTGCGGCTGTCTATATCAACCATTTCAATACGCGTTTTTGTAATCCTTATTCTTAATCATTAAACATTTTACACATACACATGTTCTCTTCCTCACACTTTCTCTAGTTCCTGACTCTTCTTCAAAGATTCCAATTGAAAAAGACTTTGTATACACATAAGCACCATGAAACATGATGAAACCAGAAGACTCTTAGATGAATATGATGTTACAAATATCCTAGGAAGAGGTGGATTTTCAGTTGTTAGAAAAGGCACAAAAAAATCAAGCAGTGAGAAAATCCATGTAGCCATCAAAACACTGAGGAGGGTAGGTACCTCCAACAGCAACAACCCTAGTAGAACACCAAGAACAAAAGTTGGTGGTGTTGGAGGAGAGAAGATCAGCACAGCAGTCTCTATTATGGGGTTCCCTTCATGGAGGCAAGTCTCAGTCTCAGATGCCTTACTCACCAATGAGATCCTTGTCATGAGGAAGATAGTGGAAAATGTTTCACCACATCCAAATGTGATTGACCTCTATGATGTGTATGAGGACTCAAATGGTGTTCACCTTGTGCTGGAACTGTGTTCCGGTGGGGAACTGTTTGATAGGATTGTGGCTCAAGATAGGTACACTGAGACCGAGGCTGCGGCCGTGGTTCGCCAGATTGCGGCAGGGTTAGAGGCCATTCACAGAGTTAACATAATCCATAGAGACTTGAAGCCTGAGAATTGCCTTTTCTTGGATAGTAGGAAGGAGTCTCCTCTAAAGATCATGGACTTTGGGTTGAGTTCTGTTGAAGAGTTTACTGACCCTGTTGTTGGTTTGTTTGGATCTATTGATTATGTTTCACCTGAGGCTCTTTCTCAAGGGAAGATAACTACCAAGAGTGACATGTGGTCTCTGGGAGTTATTCTATATATCTTACTCTCTGGGTATGTAAACTAAATATGTATCCTAAGTAGAAAAAGCCACAACCATACGTCCATACCCTTTTATATACTTAAGTTCTGATTCTGTCACATAAGTAAATGTGAGAAATGTGAATAAACATGTGACATGTAACTAACAGTTTGCAAAAACATAACATTTGGCATAAGTAAGGTTCATAAGAGTTAGTTAGGTATCACCTTAAGATTGGAAGTCAAACATCAAGGGATATTTTTCTCACAAAAATCTTATCTCTCAATTTTGCACAATAAATGTACAGTAGCAATGTCCATTGCTGGCTTCACAGTGCATCCTTCCTGCTAGACATATTATTGGAAGAATGGTTAGCATATTTATCATATGCCATGAAATTAACTCGGTATTAACCTCCAATAATTGTTTTTGCAGGCATCCGCCTTTCATTGCTCAGAATAACCGGCAAAAACAACAGATGATAATGACTGTAAGTAACATCTGGCATCTATTTAAAAAAATTTAGTGATTTTTCAAAGAGTGAATGGATATATAGGAAGAGAATTTTTTTGCCATGTATCAAGGTGTGCATATGTTCAATCAAATACATAATGCATTCCACTCTACTTCCTCTATTTTCTATATCTAAGAGAATAACATCCTTAACTTTCATACGCCATGTCAGATCTTTCCTTCAAGAGTTCACTTTGTAATGCTTTTGCTTATCAAATAAAATACTTTCAAACAGGGGGAATTCAGTTTCTTTGAGAAGACATGGAAGGGTATAACCAAAGCAGCCAAGCAATTGATTTCAAGTCTTCTAAGTGTTGACCCTAGCAGGAGACCTAGTGCACAAGAGGTATTGTAAACTATTACCAACCTCATAAGTTGGAACCAGGAATATCTACAATGAATCACATACCAAAATTTGCACACACCACTTTTACATTGATTATCATGTAATACACGCTGATAGTTACATAATACATGTATCATAATTTAGCGGTAATTGATTATCATTTCCAATCATCACATTATACACACTTGTCAATAATTACTTACAGGTTGATGATCACTAGTATAAAAATGGTGGGTAAATTTTGCTATGCAAATATGTTTTTTGAATTATGAAAGCAGCCAGTGTAGTAGAAACTGCCACACTATCCCATGGTATACCAAATCTTTTACTGCACAAAAAACATGACTGATAATCATTTTGCATTTACACGAAGTAGTAGCTTGTATCACAAATTCACTTTTAACATTTCTTAAACATTATACATCCTATTATTTTCAAGCAGAAAGAAGCCATGAGATAATATATGAACATAATCAAAGAGAACAATAACCTGCAGTTCCACACTCACATTGTGTTCTGTCTTCAAACAGCTTCTGAGTCATCCATGGGTCAGGGGTGACATAGCCAAAGATGATCAAATGGACCCTGAGATTGTCTCAAGGTTGCAGAGCTTTAATGCTCGGCGCAAACTCCGTGCAGCTGCAATTGCTAATGTTTTCAGCGCCACAATGTTCTTGAGAACCAAAAAACTGAAATCCTTGATAGGATCCTATGACCTCAAAGAAGATGAAATTGAAAATCTCAGGATACATTTCAAGAAGATGTAAGTCTCATCACCATATATTTCTATATTGTTTTGCTCCACCGTTAGAAAAGGAATCACATAGTTCCATATAGAGTGTTGCACCTGGTATATATATATATAGCCTAAGCTTTTGAGATAAATTGTTCACAACATGGTAATCAGTGTCAAAGACTCTATTACCAACAGTTTAAAATTCAGTTTCCTCTAATAATAAGTATAAGGTTTCAGCACAAACCACAAAGTAGGTGGACTTATACATTCTACACATTTCAAGCTCAAAGGAGTCTTGCTTAAGGAGTGAGTTGGATATTTTAAATAAAACTATTTGTTTACCTTAGCCTAAATGATTCATGACATGGTACGGAGTAGTCTATGACGGTTTTGAACACAAATGCTCTTGGATGTTAACAGATGTGCAAATGGAGACAATGCTACTCTATCTGAATTTGTGGAGGTGCTGAAAGCAATGAATATGGCATCACTGATCCCTCTAGCACAACGTATATTCGATTTGTTTGACAACAACCGCGATGGAACAGTTGACATGCGAGAGATACTATGTGGCTTCTCTAGCCTCAAAAATTCAAGAGGAGATGATGCTCTCCGTTTGTGCTTCCAAGTGAGTAAATTTTTTCTTTTGGAGCTTATATAGTCAACAAATACAAATAATCAAGGATGCACACCTATAGCTGTTAGAGTTTATTAACTTCTGCATCCATATTTATTAGGAAAAAGCAATCTCATATAAAAGAATAGATAATAGTAACACATCTTTTGGTGAAAGGCTATAACTGTTGGGGATATTATGCGGAAATCAAATCCCCCACTTGCAAGAACATATTAGGAGCAATTAACAAATATATGACAAATGACTAAAAGCACAACCAACAACGAGAACACACCAAATTATTAACGTGGGAAAAACCCCTCAAATTGAGAGTAAAAAACCCACGGGTCCTTAAGACCAAAAAACAAGCTCCACTATGATCAAGTCAAGGTACAAGTAGTGATAGTCAAGTGCACAAACATGTGCTAACAACCAGCCAACAACACTAAAACCATAAAGCTCACAATAGAGAATAATCAAGGTGAAAAACTCATAAAACACTGCTGCTGTTCGAGTAGAATAACTCACTGTAAAGAGCTCCAAACGCAAATTCCACCGTTGGATATGAGGAGAAGGGTGTCACGAACCTTGCCTCCAAATTTGAGCGAAATCCGACGGTTAACGAATCGGCAAATGCAGTTTTACTGAAGCTGTTCTGTCATGGCAGCATGTATACGGGTTTCTCTTCTTTCTCTCTTTGGCCAAGGTTTTCTCACTTGTGTTTCACTCACACTATAACCCTAAACTGACCCCAATCACTTAACAAGTGATAACAACATGGGCTTGCACAATTTGGGCCTTTCTCCACATAGGAAGGGAGCCCAAACCCCAACAAATCTCCCCCTCACGACTATGTGGAGGTGATCGCCAATCCGGCGATCTCACAACAAACTTCAAACTTCCATCTTGGTAATACCTTAGTAAACATGTCAGCATCATTCTCATCAGTGTGAACCTTTTCCAATTCCAAAAACTTGTTATCATCCAAAGCATCGCGTATCCAATGATACCGTTTATCTATATGCTTGAACCTAGAGTGAAAAGTAGAATTTTTATTAAGATGGATTGCACTTTGACTATCACAAAACAGTCGATACTTCTCTTGAGTAAAACCAAGCTCATCCAAGAATTCCTTTACCCACAACAATTCCTTGCATGCTTCTGTAATGGCAATGAACTCTGCCTCAGTTGTAGACAACGCTACACACCGTTGCAACTTGGACTGCCAAGAGATAGCTCCCCCTCCAAACTTGATCAAATAGCCTGAAGTGGATTTTCTGAAATCAACATCTCCAGCCAAATATGAGTCTGTATACCCCTCAAGAGTAGGCTTATCACCTCTAAAACAAAGTGCCAAGCTAGAAGTACCACAAAGATATCTCAAAATCCATTTCACAGCATTCCAATGCTCTCTACCCGGGTTAGACATAAATCTACTAACTGTACCAACAGCATGTGCTATATCTGGTCTTGTACATATCATTGCATACATCAAACTTCCCACAGTAGATGCATAAGGAACCCTCTGCATATCTAGCTTCTCAACTTCATTAGAAGGACATTGTGCACAACTCAGTTTGAAATGCATAGCAAAAGGAGCACTAACAGCTTTAGCATCTTCCATACGGAATCTCTGCAACACCCCTTTAATGTAGTGCTCTTGAGAAAGCCAAAGTCTCTTCTCCTTTCTATCACGCATGATCCTTATGCCAAGAATCTGCTTAGCAGGACCCAAGTCCTTCATGGCAAATGACTCACCCAATTGTTTCTTCAACCTGTTAATCTTGGAAATATCTTTCCCAACAATAAGCATGTCATCAACATATACTAACAAGATAATGAAGTCATAATCAAAATACCTGTTCATGAAGACACAATGATCAGAAGCCATCTTCTTGTAGTCTTGCTTACACACAACAGATTCAAACTTCTTGTACCACTGCCTTGAAGCTTGCTTCAAACCATATAAGCTCTTATTCAGCTTACACACAAAGTCTTCTTTGCCCTTAGCCCGAAAACCATCAGGTTATTCCATGTAAATCTCCTCATGTAAATCACCATGGAGAAACGCAGTTTTCACGTCCATCTGTTCCACCTCTAAATCAAGAGTAGCAGCCATGCTCAAAACAGTTCTGATAGACTCCTTTTTGACAACTGGTGAGAAAATTTCATTGAAATCAATACCCTTTCTCTGATTGAAACCTTTTACCACCAATCTAGCTTTGTACCTTGGTGATGTAGAACCACCTTCATATTTCACCCTGTAAATCCACCTATTTTTCAAAGCCTTCTTGCCCTTAGGCAACTTCACCAAGTCAAAGGTGTGATTATCATGCAAAGATTTCATTTCATCTTCCATTGCATATAACCACTTTTGCTTTTCTTCATTATTTATGGCCTCTTGAAAACATTCAGGTTCTCCCCCATCAGTCAAAGTCACCCAATCAATAGAAGGATACCTTGTAGATGGTTGTTGTTGTCTTTCAGACCTCCTGAGTTGAGCCTGAGGTGGTTCTGGCGCTTCATCATCAATCTCATCCGGTGGAAACTCTAATTGCTCTTCATCATCACTCGTCGGAATGTCCAACTCATCTCCAAGATGCTGGTTTTCAACATTATCATGTTGAACATCACCTTCAACAATAACTGGATTGTGAACGGGCAATTGTTCTGGACTAACATCAATCAGATCATTACCATCTATGGGTGCAGTCTTCTCCACCTTGTCAATATCATCAATGGTTTGGTCCTCCATGAATACCACATCACGGCTTCTAACAAGCTTCTTCTCAACAGGATCATACAATCTGTAGCCAAGCTCATCCTGACCATAACCAATAAAAATGCATTGTCTCGTCTTCTTATCCAACTTGGATCTTTCATCTTTTGGAACATGCACAAAAGCCTTGCAACCAAACACTCTCAAGTGATCATAGGCCACATCCTTTCCAAACCAGATCTTGTCTGGAACTTCTCTTTCCAAAGCAGTTGCAGGACTAAGATTTATAACATGAACTGCGGTATACAATGCTTCACCCCAGTAATGCTTAGGCAATTTTGCATCCGAGAGCATACATCTAACTCTCTCAATCAAAGTCTGGTTCATCCTTTCTACTAAACCATTCAGCTGAGGAGTCTTAGGAGGAGTCCTCTTATGCCTGATACCCTGTTGCTTGCAATAAGTATCAAAAGGTCCACAGTACTCACCACCATTGTCAGTAAGAATGCACTTCAACTTCTTGCTTGACTGTCTCTCAACTAAAGCTTGAAACTCTTTAAACTTCTCAAGAACTTGGTCTTTGGTCTTCAAAGCATAAACCCAAAGCTTCCTGGAACAATCATCAATAAAGGTTGCAAAATACAATGCACCACCAAGAGACTTTACCTTTAATGGACCACAAATGTCAGAATGCACCAATTCAAGTAACTCTGACTTTCTAGAATGAGGATGCTTCTTGAAGGATACTTTGTTCTGTTTGCCAGCCATGCAATGAGAACACTTCTCCAACTCTGCACTTTTCAATCCCGGAAGCACATCCTTCTTAGCTAGACAATTCAACCCATTTTCACTGATATGACTAAGTCTTCGGTGCCACAAACTCGATGCATCCATATCCACTGCATTGACACAATCCCTGGCAACCAAAGCTTTAGTCCAATACAACTTGGACATTTTTTGTCCTCGAGCCACAACCAAATTACCTTTACTGAGCTTCCACTTTTCTGAGCCAAAATGGTTGTCATAACCATCATCATCAAGCATCTGAACAGAAATCAAATTAAAGCGGACATCAGGAGCATGTTTAACTCCTATAAACAATAGCTTCATTTCTAGGTTGGTCTGCAACAAAATGTCACCAATCCCAATGCCTTAGCCTCACCATCATTACCCATCTTCAACACTCCAAAGTCACCTGCCGAGTAAGAAGTGAAGAATTCCTTCCTAGGTGTAACATGTAGTGTAGCACCACTGTCAATTATCCAAGTGCTTCCATCTGATACAAGATTAACAGAATCATAATCACGAAGAACGACAAGATCATCATCAGTATCACTGGTAGCAGCCGACACACGATCACCACTTTCTTTTGCTAGTGCTTTGCCTTTCTTATCTCTGATCTCCTTTTTCCACAAGAAGCATTTCTTCTTTATATGACCCATCTTGTGACAATAATGACACTCCACATTCTTGTATCTACCCTTGGAATTGCTTCTGCTATTTCCTCTACCACCATTCGGTTCCCTTCTTTGACCTCTCCCCCTATTATCTGTAACAAGCACATCCGATTGCGATGAAGAACCATGTGTTTTCCTTCTCATCTCTTCATTAAGAGCGCCCCTCTTTTCCATATGCAAAGAAACAACACCATCGGGGGCATAATTTGTAATTGAAACCCGAAATATCTCCCAAGAGTCAGGCAGAGTATTCAGCAACCAAAGTCTCATAACTTCATCATCAAACTTGATGCCCATTCCTGAAAGTCGATCCAAGAGCCCCTGAAATTCATTCAAGTGATCTAAAATGGAACTCCCTTCCCTGTATCTCAAATTCATCAGAGAGTTCAGCAAAAATAATTTGTTGTTCCCCGACTTCGAGGCGTACAAGGTCTCAATCTTCTCCCATAAACCTTTTGCATTCGTCTCGTTGGTAATGTGGTTATAAACATTGTCATCTACCCATTGCCGAATGAAACCACAAACCTGCTGATGTAGAAACTTCCACTCCTCATCAGATTTATCACTCGGCTTCTCAGTAGTAAAGACAAGCTGATGTAGATTCTTCACAAATAGCAAATCCTTCATCTTTCCCTTCCACATATGATAATTAGTGCCATTCAAAGAAACCATCCTCCTTGTATTTGCCTCCATTGCTCAAGCAAGTAAAATAACTCAAAGACCTTAAGCTCTGATACCACTTGTTGGGGATATTATGCGGAAATCAAATCCCCCACTTGCAAGAACCTATTAGGAGCAATTAACAAATATATGACAAATGACTAAAAGCACAACCAACAACGAGAACACACCAAATTATTAACGTGGGAAAAACCCCTCAAATTGAGAGTAAAAAACCCACGGGTCCTTAAGACCAAAAAAAAAGCTCCACTATGATCAAGTCAAGGTACAAGTAGTGATAATCAAGTGCACAAACATGTGCTAACAACCAGCCAACAACACTAAAGCCATATAAAGCTCACAATAGAGAATTATCAAGGTGAAAAACTCATAAAACACTGCTGCTGCTCGAGTAGAATAACTCACTGTACAGAGCTCCAAACGCAAATTCCACCGTTGGATATGAGGAGAAGGGTGTCACGAACCTTGCCTCCAAATTTGAGCGAAATCCGACGGTTAACGAATCGGCAAATGCAGTTTTACTGAAGTTGTTCTGTCATGGCAGCATGTATACGGGTTTCTCTTCTTTCTCTCTTTGGCCAAGGTTTTCTCGCTTGTGTAAACTGACCCCAATCACTTAACAAGTGATAACAACATGGGCTTGCACAATTTGGGCCTTTCTCCACATAGGAAGGGAGCCCAAACCCCAACAATAACTAAGACCAATTATTATGTCAAAGATTTGTTTGTTAATGGAGAATAAAATGCTAGAATAAATTAATGTGCAGCAAACAAATAAACTGAAAATTAGACTTAGGGCGTAGACCGTAGAATAACCTGATATTCTGACAGAGTTTTAGTTCCCAAACCCTAAACATTAGCCCCAACCCCCATTTTAATTGTGAAAATACTAAAATGTCCTTATCTCTTTTTTTCCTTTAAACATCTTTCTATTCCAAACCCCAAGACCCACACCCCATTCACTCACTCCTTTCCAATTCCCAAACCCCAAACTCCATTCACTCTCTCTTTCTCCCCTGTTCACCCTCCCTTCACCACCCTCCACCGCCGCCACCACCCTTCGCGCCGCCGCCGCCACCCTCCGCCCAACCTTCTCTTTAATATTTTTCTCTCCTATGTGTGTTATGTTCTGAACTTGACGTACGAACTGGGCCCTAATTTGCCTCATGAATGTGTGCTTGTGGAAGCCACACCAGAATACGATTCAACTAAGAATGAATTATTCTTATATCAGTGAACCGGGTGCTCCACGTTCATACCATAATAAGCATAATAAGTTAAGCACTATCGATGTGATTGCTCTATGGCTTAATTAAATTAATTAGCTATAATAATGATGATAAAGTTTTTTTTTCGTACTGTTAAAAAATTCTGATAGGCCAGACTCGGAATTTATTAAAATTCCGACATGGGTATGTCGGAATTTTACTAGAAAGTGAATTTTTTTTTCACTTTCTAGTAAAATTCCGACATATCCGTGTCGGAATTTTAATAAATTCCGAGTTTGGCCTATCGGAATTTTTTAACAGTACGAAAAAAAACTTAAACGTATTTTCACTTTCTAGTAAAATTCCGACATACCCGTGTCGGAATTTTAATAAATTCCGAGTCTGGCCTATCGGAATTTTTTAACGGTACGAAAAAAAAACTTAAACGTATATACGTTGCTTACCTTCAACAACACGTCCACAACGTCATATGCACCTTCTTCTGAGCGTCAATGATGAAAAAGTGGAAGCTTCTGGAGAAAAAAAATGATAAAGATGAAGGCTTTGGAGAATGAGAGAGATTGGGGTAGAGGAACATGAAGAGTTTATGGAGGTTTCTTGGTTATGAAGGTGAAAGGTTGATGGGGTTTGGGTTTTAGATAAATTAGGAATGGGGTTTGTGGCTAATGGGGTTTGGGAATTAAGTTTTGGAGGGAAATTATTAAGTAAGGGCATTTCAGTATTTTCACTATTAAATTGGGGTTTGGGGCTAATACCTGGGGGGCTGGGAACTAATACTCATTCTGACACAGAAAAAGAAGAATCCATATTTGATAGTGTAGTCAAAAATACAAGAGTACAAGATTAGGATTTGGTGTGTGGAAAAGAGAAACAACTCCCATCCCTACATTCATTGAAAACCCGTGGTCTCAATGGGGGAAAACACAATTCCTATAAGATGAGAGTAGAAGTATCTTGCTGTGTTTTACAATATGCCATTGCCTACCAAATAGAGAAAAGAGCACTCTTATACACACAACAATTCTGGATAACTTTTTCCCAAACTTTACATTTTATAATGCCAAGTGCTTAATCAAAATTATCTAGAAGTTGTTGAAAATTGTTGTTCACAAAAAATTCTTATACAGAAAACTTTTGTACAAGGCTAATTATCACCTTAGTCCATGATAGGTCTCATCTAGGTGTTTGTAAAAGTTCATTAACAGAAGTCATCACAAATAAGGTAAACTAAAAATGCTTAACCATATTTAACATTCAATTAATAAGGATTTTATGAAACATTTGATATTCAAACAGAAAGACCAAACTGTAATTATATTGTATCACTGTCACAATGTTCACCACCCTCTTAAGCTTGCTTTGGAAAAAGACAACAATATAGAGAAAACAAAGAAAAGAAGGAATTGAAAGCCCTTCATACTTTAAACAACATAGAAAAAAGAGCAGAACAAGATAGGCTAATTTGCCTCTATGGTTTTCTTGGGTTACAGATGTATGACACGGATCGATCAGGGTGCATCACCAAGGAAGAAGTAGCATCCATGCTCAGAGTAATGCACCTTCATTTCAATTATTTAGCCTTATATAGAGACTTAACTATTTTATCAACCCTAATGAATTCACTGAACAGGCATTGCCAGAGCACTTTCTTCCAGCTGATATCACTGAACCTGGCAAACTGGATGAGATATTTGACAGAATGGATGCAAACAGTGATGGAAAAGTAACCTTTGATGAATTCAAAGCTGCTATGTTGAGAGATAGCTCTCTCCAAGACGTAGTCCTCTCTTCACTTCGCCCACAATAGTTTTCCATTCATGATGTTTTATGGTCTTATTAATCGTTGGTTTCTTTTCTTTTCTTCTTCTTTTGGGTCATCCTTTTCCTTATGTACTCGTACTTAACGAAATAGATTAATGGAGTACTGAAAAATGGTTGAAAATGTGCTATCTAAATTTTGCTATGAAAATTAGGAACTTTTTGCATTTTGGTATCATGCTACAGCAAACTACCTTAGTCTTGAAACTATATGTGCATAACTCTACCTTAGCCTAAAATCTAAAATTACATTACATTTTTAGTATTTCATAGTTGAACATATCATTAAAATTTTTATGGTTAAGCAATTATGGGGAAGGGGCCAGTTTAGTTACAATGACTCTATCGTAAAATATGTATGCCGTGTCATCCATGTTCATGTCAAAGAAAATGACTTTTTCTTTTTTGCCCCATACATTACTCTTTGGCTCCCATTTGTTATTTACCGCCAGTAACAAGTCAGAAGATTCTTTCCGCTTGAAACAAGGTGGAAACAAAATAAAACAATTTTCGCCTTATGCAAGTCGTATTATCTTTCGATTTTCCAAAATCGTAAATAAAATAGAGTATTCCGCTTTTCATCAGGCGGAAACATTAAAAATTTGTTATAATACCAAAATTGCTCCTCCGTTCATTCACGTACAAAAGGGGTGGATTGTTCACGTAGGGGCATTTATGGGATTTCAACATTTTAATTGTTTCGCTCCTTAAAAAGCGGAAATATTTCAGCTTTTAAATAGTCGGTAATTCTTCCGCCTTATGCAAATTGAGTAGAAAAATAAAATAGTTTCCATCTTTTGAACATCGGAAATCATCTTCCGCCTCCGTAAAGTCGATAAATGGGGTCAAATTGGTTTATTTTGTTTCCGCTTTGTTTCAAGCGAAAAGAATCGTCCGATTTGTTTTAGTCGATGGGGCCAGAAAATAATTGATAGAGGCAAAAAAAAAAAGTCAAGAAAATAGGAAAGTATGGTTTCTTTCATCAGTGATGAATTCCTATTCGGTAGTACATCATCCGAAAGAAAGAAAAAAGTCCTACTCCATTTGACAGTGAAATCTCTCATAAAATATGAAATTAATGAAATAAAAGAGAAGGAACTGAGATACATAAAGGGAAGGTATCCAAAATCTTTTGTACTCTGTCCTGTCCTTTGCATAAGCCCATTGGAAACTTTTTTTTTTAATCCTTGATATAAGTTCCATTTCCAATAAACATTTCTATTTGTTCAATATTTTTTATATGCTCAATAATAATTATAGGTGTAATTTTGAAAAAATATATCAATATTTACATTTCCAATACCATTAATAATATTAACTTTATTAAAAGATGTGAAAATTAGTTAAAAGAATTTGTAATAAAGATCGGAGGGAGTATCAAGTAATTAAACAAAGAGATATGTGAATGGATGAAGAACATAAAATACTCGCTCTTTCCTTAATATAAGTGACTTTAACTTAATTTACGCAGATTAAGAAAAGTAATTATTACTTTCAAATTTATCAAAAAATATGTTGTCATTCCAAAGTTATCCCTATTTAAAACTTTACAACTCTATTCACTTCCCTCTCTATTGTAATTATTACTCTATCACCCTTATGCAATTATAAAGGGTGTATTTGGAATAAACTCTTGATACTACATAGATATTCTAAAACAATTTATAAAAAGGACAACAACTTTACCAAAATGGTGCCCTATAACAAAGGATAACGGGAGTATATGCATTTTCACTCTTTGGAATTAATGCTTCTTTATAGTACTCCTTCCGTTCTTATTTAACTGTCCGTTTTTGGAGAAGTTTTTTATTTCTTTTTATCTGCCCTTTTGATTATTTTAAGCTATAATAAATGCTACTTTCCATGTCTACCCCTATTTAATAGGGTATTGGTTTTCATAAGTAGTGGAAGATAAGTAATGATTATAGAAAGAGAAATGGTATAATGGGTAAAAACATAATTAATGTATTAGAAATCTAAATAATAATTGCATTTCTTAAAGGGTGTGTTTTGTTTGAAATATGACAGATAAATAAAAACGGAGGAGTAATATTAATCTTGTTAAATTGGACTCTAAATAGAGCAACTACGCTTTCTCCTATTAGCTTGATGCTTTGTTGACAGGGCAGGGCGGCAAATTACATCACACAAATGGAATACATTGACCAAGTCTGGTGGAAGCTCCATTGTCTTAAAAATTGGGATTTGTGATGTTTTTTATTTCTAAGTAGAACATCCACATCGGCTTGTTCCTAAAAAATTTGAGACTGTCCATAAAAAAAAGTGCCGTTGTGAGAGAAATGGCTTTTGTTCCTATTTTGAAATTGTCCTAATTTGAAACAGTTCATGATTTGAAGGGTTCGGTCTCAAATATAAGCAAATAAAAACATCTTATTAATGATCTCAAATATAAGCAAAATTTAATCAACACTTTATTTCCAATACAATCATTCCTAATATATCTCAAAAAAGTGATTGTATCATTTAATTTTTGTTTCATTCTCAATGCTTATTTCCTAAAGTAGTCTATTTTTTTTATGAACTCAACAAAATTAAATACACTCAACTAATTTTCTTAATAAGTGTGAAATTAGCTTTTTTGGCTTATATGAGATCGGAGGGAGTATTTTTTAATTGCTGAAAATGGAGAGAGAAAGGAGAGAAAAACATCGAAAATTGGTGGTAGTTTTTATTTAATGCAAAATATTAAAAATGTGAGGTAATGCGTAAGCCGTAAGATCAATTTCAAGAACAAAAATTACTCATGAGTGAAGATAAAATATGATAATTGCCAATATTAGCCTTAAAAACCAAAGAGTTATACCCTGAATTACATGTCATTATATGATTGATCATTTCATTATACTATCCTCGTCTAGGGGTGTTCAGATCCAAACTGATCCAAAATAAAACCGCAAACCGAAAAAAAAACGAAGTTGTTTGGATGTTTTTGGATTGATTATTAAAAAACCGATTGGTTTTTGGTTTTAGTTTTAAAAACCGATTCGGACCGAATTGGACCGCTAATTATAATATATACACAAAAATACACTAGTTTAGGCTTAATATTTACGCGCACACGACACATATATACAATATTATATCAGTTTGTGCTAATTAGAAATACCAAAAACAAAGATAGTTGCTTTCATGCATATATGTTTATGGCTTGTCGCAAAAAAATATATGTTTATGACAAAATAACTACTTTTTATAAAAATTATATAAAAGTTTTAGTTAAATTAAAAACGGATCGAATCAAACCGAAATCGGATGTTTTATTTTGGATTGGAGTTGATTGTGTGATTGAACCGAACCGAACCGCATGTGTAACAGCCCAGCCCCAGCCAGCCGTACGGTACTGGGCACCGGGACCCAGCGCACCGCCACGTGGATATTGTCCGCTTTGGGCATCCTTCACCCTCACGGTTTTGCTCTTGGTCTCACACTAACAGTGAGCCCCAAAACGCGTCCACATGAGGTAAGGTATCCACACCCTATATAAGGCATGCTTCGTTCTCCTTACCAGCCGATGTGGGACTAAGGCTTCACCTTACATCCACCCCCCTTGGAGGCCCAACATCCCCGTTGGCACACCGACCCGGCCCTGGCTCTGATACCAAATGTAACAGCCCAGCCCCAGCCAACCGTACGGTACTGGGCACCGGGACCCAGCGCACCGCCACGTGGATATTGTCCGCTTTGGGCATCCTTCACCCTCACGGTTTTGCTCATGGTCTCACACTAACAGTGAGCCCCAAAACGCGTCCACATGAGGTAATGTATCCACACCCTATATAAGGCATGCTTCGTTCTCCTTACCAGCCGATGTGGGACTAAGGCTTCACCTTATTTGATGTGGGACTAAGGCTTCACCTTATTGGCTCATATACAGGTTCGAAATGCATTGGTTGATGAGATTAAGGCGACACAAGGTGAAGATCCTTATTTGATGAAGGTTAAAGAGGATGTCATAGCAGGCAAAGTTTCTAATTTTGTGGTCGACTCAGGGGGTGTTTTACGTTTTGGCTCTCGCATATGTGTCCCAGAGGTAAAAGATTTAAGGAAGAGGATTTTAGAGGAATCCCACCACTCCTACACCATTCATCCGGGATCCACTAAGATGTATCATGATTTGAAAGAGTTTTATTGGTGGGAAGGAATGAAGAAAGATGTAGCATTATTTGTGTCTAAATGCTTAGTGTGTCAGCAAGTCAAAGCTGAGCACCAAAAACCTACAGGTTTGCTTCAACAGATTATTATACCTGAATGGAAATGGGAGAAGATCACTATGGATTTTGTGACAGGATTGCCTAAATCTTCAAAGGGGTACGACTCGGTGTGGGTAATTGTGGACCGGTTGACAAAGTCTGCACACTTCTTGCCTGTTAAAACCACATATACAACCGCTCAGTATGCCAAGATTTATTTGGAGAAGATAGTATCTCTACATGGGGTTCCACTGTCTATAATATCAGATAGAGGTCCTCAATTCACATCCCAGTTTTGGAAATCTTTCCAAATGGCTTTAGGTACTAGATTGAACTTAAGTACTGCTTTTCACCCTCAGACTGATGGCCAAACTGAAAGAACTATACAGATCTTGGAAGATATGCTTCGTGCTTGCATTTTAGTCTTTGGAGGAAGTTGGGATCAGTACCTACCCATGGTAGAGTTTGCGTATAACAACAGTTATCAATCTAGTATCCAAATGGCACCCTTTGAGGCATTGTACGGGAGGCGTTGTAGGTCGCCAATCGGCTGGTTTGAAGCTGGAGAGTCGAAACTTGTGGGTCCAGATCTGATTCAGGAAGCTATTGAAAAGGTTCAGTTGATTAGAGATCGCCTAGTAACTGCTCAAAGTAGGCAAAAGACTTATTCAGATAGAAGACGTCGGCCATTGGAGTTTAGTGTGGGTGAACATGTATTTCTACGTGTTTCTCCGATGAAAGGTATTATGAGGTTTGGTAGAAAAGGCAAGCTAAGCCCTAGGTTCATTGGACCTTTTGAGATATTAGAGAGAGTGGGACAAGTAGCTTATCGCTTAGCCCTCCCACCGGACCTTTCTGGGGTGCACCCAGTTTTTCATGTTTCAATGCTTCAGAAATATGTCCGCGATCCTTCTCACATTATTCGTCATCAATCAGTGCAACTTGAGGAAAATCTTAGCTTCGTTGAGCAACCTATAGCTATTGTCGACAGACAAGAGAAGGACTGAAACAAATGGTGAGGAGATGATGTGGGAACCTGAAGCAGACATGCGTGAGAAGTATCCACATCTCTTTAATATTCAAGGTTAGCTAACAATTTAAATTCGAGGACGAATTTTTATTAGTGGGAAAGATTGTGACGCATCGTTTCGTTAGTATATAATAGAAAAAAAATACAAAAAAATAAATAATAAAAGATGTAAAAAAAAAAAGGGGGGTCAATAAAAAAAAAAGGGAGGGGTGGTCGATAACTTAAAAAGAAGAAGGGGTATACAACGAAACACAAAAAAAAAAAAAAAAAAGTAAAAGAACAAAAAAAAAATATAAAACCGTAAGCCCACTCCCCACCCAGGTTAGTTGCATCAAAAGGGGAAAAAAAAAAAAAAAAAAAAAAGTAAATCTATCTCCCTCGGTGCGTCCAGCAAAGGGTGCCGCCACCCAAAGTAAATCAATTCCCAAATCTTCATCCTTGTCCGATTGTTAAAACTTGTGAGTGCAATTTTATATCTGCTAGTCTCTCGAATTCAAGATACAATTGATGGTTCTGTGTCGCTCGTTTCTCCTGAAATTGCTGGAGAGTAGTTGGGTTGATTCTCCATTTCAGTGAGTTGATAATTTACTTGGCAACATATTTTTTTATGTGGTTATATTTCATATATATATTATATATTTTCTTTTATATTTTTTTTCAGTGATATGATTTATGGATTTAAATTATGATATATTTTTTTAACTTTTATATGGCTTATATTTAATGTATAATGAGCTTCTTATTGGGATACCGTTTTGTCGTGACGAAGAGATAATACGACTATACCGTTTGTCGTGACGAAGAGATAATACGACCATACCGTTTGTCGTGACGAAGAGATAATACGACTGTACCGTTTTGTCGTGACAGAGAGATAATACGACCATACCGTTCGTCGCCACGAAAAGATAATGCGACCTATGTGTGTACATAGAAAATACTTGAAATAGCCTTCCTGTTAAAATTTACGCATGGTTTCACATATGGCAATATACATTATTATTATTTTTTTTTTTTATAAAGTTTGAGTTATATTTCTCTTGATCAGCAGGAAATTTATATACTTTCAGCTAATTACTTACTTAGTTGTTATTCACTTAAGTTGATCACCCATGCAAGTATATGTTTTTGTTTCGTATGCTTTGTACATTATGCCCTCATTGAGTCTGTGTGACTCACCCCCTCCTTTCCCTACAGATTCGCAGGTTGCTGAGTAGTGGGATCTTGGGAGTTGCTGTTCTACCTAGATCTTGCTTTTTGTTTCTTTTTTTTTTGGTAGGCCTCCATGGTTTTGGGTGGCTATTTCGTTAGACTCCAGAAGTTTTCCTTTTGCAGCTATAGGAAGTAGGAATGTTTCGTATTATTGTTATTTTTTAAAAAATAAATGAGCATTCACCTGTGATAAGTTCTTGATATATTGTTTGAGCTGTTATTTAATACTATCATACTGAAGTCACTATTGTTGGAAGGGAATGTTGGATATTCAACGTTTTTTTTCTTTTATTTCATGGTTGATTGCGCTCCAGAAAATAATAATAATAACAATAGTGATGTTTGTCTAGATATTCTTTCTTTTAGGCTTGCCAGGTTATGTAAGTGTTTGAGCCATAGCCTGTGCGCCGGTCATGTCCGAGAAAGGGTCGTGACAACATGTATATTTTATGATCGGATCGGGTGACTTTTTGCTTCAAAACCAACCAGACCGGACCGCGAACACCCCTACCCTCATTCCTAAATATAAGACCTTTTTGACACTGTTATTTTGTCCTTGTTTATAAAATCTTATACCAATTTTCAATGATCATTAATTAATTTTTTTTTGATAAACGCCCTTATTTATTTAACACTTTTTAGATTCACAGTAATTTTAATAGGGGTAATTTTGAAAATACATATTAATAGGGATAAACGCTTATTAAGGAGGTTAGTTGATTATATTTAATTTTCTCAAATTTATAAAAAATAGAGGTATTTTAGGAAAGTAGTATTGGGAATGAAACAAAAATTAATTAAGATTACAATTTTCTAGAGATGTTTTAGGAAAGTGGCATTGAGAATGAAATAAAATTTAATAAAGTTAGTTAATTTTGCTTATATTTTAAACCAAGAAAAATATGTGTTTTGTTGCTTATAATTCGAGTCGGAGGAAGTAAGTTTTTGGTTCTTTTTATGTGGTATTTACTTGGTCTCTATACACGGTGTGGGTGGGGTATAGGCCTTGGCTTCACTTTCTCTTATTATTATTTTTTTTTTATTCTTCCTCCATCTCTAATTATAAGGTCCTCTTAACACTTTTATTTTGTCTTTATTTATAAGGCCCTTTAGCAATTTTCAATGAGCATTAATTATTTTTTTCCACAAACACCCCTATTTATTTAACACTTTTTAGATTCTCAATAATATTAATAGGGGTAATTTTGAAAATACATATCAAAAGTTCATATTTTCAATACAATTAAATAAATTATTCCACTTTCTTAATGAACGTGAAATCTCCCAAAATGACCTTATAATTAGGGACGAAGGTAATATTAAATTTTCATGACTATTTATGTTGATGTTGGGTCTTGTGTCTACTTTCCTTCTAATGAATCCATTATGTATGAATAAATTAATGGAAATTGCTTTTAGGCTCCCATGGTAGATTTTTTGTCCCCATTTTTATTTTCAAGGACAAAAATATCTCAAACGTTTTAATATTTCCGGTTGTACAAACTCGGAAAGGTAATTTCTGTACTATAAAGACGAAATACATTTATTTCATATTTTCAATTTTGCTAAAATGGAATATGCTTTCCGACTTTACGGAATTGAAAAAATTAATAATTTCCATCTCTACAAAGACAGAAAAGTGTGATATCTCCTGCAAATCACACTTTTATTATCAACTTTCTTCCTTTGCTATTTCCTCCTGCTTGAAATATAAGCAACAAAAAATATATCTCTTTTGGTTTAAAATATAAGCAAAATTAGTCAATTTTCTTAAATTTTATTTCATTTCCAATGTCACTTTTCTAAATATCCCTAGAAAATTGTTATCTTATCTAATTTTTCTTTCATTCCCAATGCAACTTTCCTAAAATACCTCTATTTTTTTATATATTTGAGAAAATTAAATATAATCAACTAACCTCCTTAATAAACGTAAATTTAATTAGTTTTGCTTATAATTCTAGCCGGATGGAGTATTTGAAAAGTGTGAAAAAATTAGAATTGATATTTGAAGCCTTTCTTCAACTGTCAACTTTCCTTTACTATTTGCTTCGGTTTCAGCGAAAGCTTATCTCCCATTCATTATCTCTATCTTTTCACATTACTTTTTTCTTTTTCTTGTCTTTTATTTTTATTATCTGACCTTAAAAAAATGCCAAGAATCAGAAACCATTGATGAATAGAGTGAGAAATAGAAACCTGAATATTCTGCTTCTTCTCCTCTGCTTGAATACGTTTGACTAGATCCGCAACATGGCGAAACCTTCTCTTTGGATTCTTAACTTTTCCGTCTCTGCAGAGACGGAAATTATTAATTTTTCCAATCCACACAACCGGAAACCATATTCTGTTTTACCAAAACCGAAAATATGAAATAAATGTATTCCATCTTTATAGTACCGAAATTACCTTTCCGAATTTGTAGAACCGGAAAGATTAAAACGCTTGAAGTAATTTTGTCCTTAGAAATAAAAATGGGAACCAAAAAATCTACCATGGGGACAAAAAACAATTTCCTAAACTAATTAGCTTTTTATTATAGTCTTTGTATTCTACTCAATCCAAGCCCAACCTAAAAGGCCATACAATAACGGTCCAAACATCTCAGTTTAACCTAATTACTCCACTATAAATAATGAAGAATCCTAGCTATATCATTGTCAAATCTTATAGACTCTCCTCTAATGAGAAAAATACTCAACCATATCCCTTCTTCAAATATAAGCAATCACACCATTTAGAGTTTGAGATGAAGAAAGACGTTCCAATTGGAGATCGAGATGGAGGAAAAAATTCTTAACCACCGCATCGATCAAATCGGGTCTCATCCAAGGAATACACATGTTAGTACATAATAAAACTTTAATGGCAAAGGAAAAACACATTTCATAATCTCTAAACCTCTGATCTAAAGTGATTAGTCTTTAATTGTCGACGGTTAAAACCCATAATAATAATAATAATAATAATAATAATAATATTGTTTCTTAAATCTATATAATAAACTAAAAGAATGTTGAATGATTTGATTTTTTTTTAGTTGTTGTAATCCTTATTTCTCCTCCATGTTGCATCATGCATTTAATTAATTTTTTATATTTAACTATTTTAATAAATGTAAAATCTATTAATTACTTTGTAAATATTATTATCATTAATATTAATTAATATCATATCTCCGATTCTCCTGAAAAAATATCAAATTTCCTTTTAGTGTTTCTCTTTAAATAAATTAACTTATTTAACAATAATTTTTCATTTTTCAATAGTAGATCTTCTCTGATAACAACATACCATAATAGTTAATTTACAATTTTTTTTAATTTCAAATATGGTAAGTAATATGAAATAAATTAATTATTACTATCATATATGTAAAAACTATTTTCATTAATGACAATTATTACCCTATTCCCTTAAAGTTATTAAATCTCCTACTCTTTTTATACACGGACTACTCTTTCTGGTTTGGAATATAAGAAAAAAATTCAAAAACCTTTTTATATATTAAGAAAGATGATTATGTTCATTTAATTTTTTTTATGTAAAAAAAAAAAGAAGCATTACCTAAATTTCTCTTATTGGAAAGGTGTATTTTTAAGAAATGAGTTAACAAAAAAAAAAAAAAAAAGAAATGAGTTAACAAGTTTAAGAGCATTGAAAATTTTTATGAATTTTATAAAGGATATTTTAGGAATAAAAATATTTAATAATTTGTAAATGGTTAAAATTTTCTTACTTTATATTTTAAACATAGAACATATGGTTTTTTCCCTTATATTCCAAACCAAAAGAAGTTATCTTTTATTGCATTAACTTATTTATTAATATATTTTAAAACTTCTTTATTTAGTACCCTATTATACTCCCTATTAGTTAATATTCGATACAGCATACCCTATTAATTAATATTTAATATGTAATACTTTCTTTATCTGTATATTTTAAAACAAGCATTGATTGAATACCAAAAAAAATAAATTAAAACGAGCATTGATTTACTATATAAAAACACATTAAATATATTTCTTACCCCCTCCGTTTCACAATGTTTGACCTTTTAGCTTTTTTTTCTTGTTTCATAATGTTTGACCTTTTACATTTTCAATAAAAAAACATTTTTTTTCCAATATTAACCTTTCATTCAATCATTTCTCTTACTCCTCATTAATTCTACTTTTATCATCTCTCTCATCTCTAAACCACTATACATTAATTAATGAACACACTTACTAATAAAAATTAAATACTATTACAATTTTCAATAAGGATTAAATAGGGGCATTTTAGACAAACTATATATAATACTTACAATAATTAACACTTTCTTAATCTGTGTGCACAGACCTAAAAGGTCAAACATTGTGAAACGGAGGGAGTAATCTATGCACCACAACTTTAAATGACAATTATAAAGGAAAGGTAATAATTAATATGAAACAAATTATTTACTATTTCCAAGTCTTCAATTATTATTGGTATTAATATGAAATCTCTTAGCTTATTCACATAATAATATACTCCCTCTGTTTCAAAAGTATTGTTTTTTTAGCATATGTACCATGTTTCAAAAGTCTTGTTCTTTTACAAAATCCAATACATAATAAATGTTATTTTTCACAACACACTCTTATTTATTACAGTCTTTTTTTCACTTTCAATACTTTTCTCTTTCTTCAATAATGATTATATAGGGGCATTAGAGTCAAAACACCATAAATTCTTACATTATTTAATCATTTCTTAAAACTCGTGCATAACCTTAAACAACACTACTTTTGATACGGAGGGAGTAATAAATACATATTATTAGTTTATAAAATCAACCTACGTGTCAATTTATATTACAACAAAGTGACACAACATGCCTTAACTATTTATTAAAAAGCAAAATATTATTTGGTGATAGATCACTTTAATTTTCTGGAAGTGTAGACTGATTTAAAATATTTAATTGTTGTTTCTTTTCTATCCTTTTATTAAACAAAAACCGAAAACATTTTTGTTATTTTTAATTTAAATTCGATTAGACCAACTTGAATATATAGTGAATCTAGAATGCGTATCAACCGCCCCATATACTAATTGAAACACAATTTCTTTTATCATATATACTAGCGTGTCGACAGGCACGGGAGCCCCGCATTCCCATTGTCGTATTTTTGTCGTAAAGAGTTGTTTATAATAAAATAATATATTGAAAAATCGGTCTTTATGAATGTTATTTATATGTTAAAGATGTTCATTTTCGTATAAAATTATTATTAAAAATCATATGCATTCTTAGTTGTCATGTTCCAGAATATGATATATAAATTTCAACGAAATTATATATGCATTGTTATTTTGTTAAAAAATGAAACATTATCTAATCTAAGTTAACTTTATAATAGAAGATACATAAAGCAAAACAAAATCACTAACAATATTAACTTATTTTTTTTAAAGTGTGTGAAAATTAGTCAAAAAAAAAAAAGACCGGACGAAATATTTTATAAGATAATTGACGGTAGTGAATAACTGAATATAGTTATTTAAACTCCAGCGACTTTGACACATTGAATCTGGATTTAAATTTTGCTGGTTCTTTATTACCTTGATAAAAAAATTTATATATTTTTTTCAAAAAAAAAAATTAATGAATAAAACTTCCTTTATTTTTTACACATATTTTTTTAACCAATAATAAGTGTTTTTTTTTCCTTTTATAATAAACACATGCACATGTAAAATAAAAAAATGTGAATTTTTTTCTGGGCCGTTTGGCCGGCCCGAACCTGATCGGGTCGGACTAAATAGCCCGGGTTGAATAAATAGGCTATATTAAGAAGCCCAAGCCCGATGATTTTTCGGGCTTTTTGACTCGGCCCGCTTGGCCCGACCCATTTTGACAGCACCATGTGGCCCATCGACCTCCTCATCCTTGAAATAACCACCCCACTTAAAATAACCACCCACTAATTCATTATTCCAACAACTCAGCCCATCGATATTCCAACCATCTTTATCCTCTAATGCTCTTTCTCGTTTTTTTTTTGTCATTATTTACATAAATTCATTAAGCATAGGATAAAGGAAATAATTGTATTTCTATAATTCTCAAAACTGATTATAAAAATTGGTAAAAATAAAAACATAATTGTTAACACTAATAAATAGAAAATAAAATTATTTTCAAAATTTATCTTTCTTTTTCTTTTGTCATTATCTACAAAAATTAGTTAAGTATTAGATAATGTGAATAACCGTATTATTTTTTTATCAAAACTAATTATAAAACATACTTACAGTATGTTTAAGGCAATGATATGTTTTTTATAAAAAAAATAAAACAGAATAGTTTATTAAATAAAAGATAGTAAAGAAAACTGTTTTTAAATTTTTTAAAATAAATTGAAAAATGGTCAGAGAAATTATGGAACATAATAATTATTAACAGTGTTAACAATGGAAAGTAATAAACGGTTAAAACATATGATAAGAAAGAAGTATGCAGTGAAATAAATAGTATTTTTAACTTAGGTATTAATCATAGTAGTTAACTAACAAATAGAAAAAAAATTTCTTAAAAATTTATTTTAATTAAAATGAAAAAGATAATAATAAGAAAGAAATAATTAAATTAAATTTGAAGCGAATAAGTCACTTTATAGTTAAGAACATAGATATGAAGAAAAAATAATAAAGAAAAGTGTTAACAATGTAAAGAAATTAATAGTTCTTAAGTTAGAAAAAAGATGCAATGAAATTATTATGTTTATTTCTCATGTTGTTCTAGTAAAAATGGAACTTGGATTTTTAAGCAGAAATCCATGTTATTCTCTTATTTTTTTAATTGGATTATTATTATTATTATTATTTTGAATTGTTTTAGTAAAAATGTTATTCTCTTATTATTCATGATTCACTATCAGATTTTTTTTTTAAAAAAAATCATGATCGCTTTTTTCATATGCCAAGCGAAAAGAGGAAAATTATCTGCTCATTCTATGTCATATCCAATCTTACCAAAATTCAAAACCAAAACCATTTTTTTTTTGGTCTAGGAATAATAATCTAGTTCAAACCATGTTTATCTACTTTGCTAGTTTTTTTTACATCTTTGTGTTTCAGAATTTGACAGAGAGCCTAATTCAAATAAAAAACGTGAACATTAAAAAAAAGAGATGCTTTTAAAGAAAAGAGTATAGTAATATCTTTATCAGTGCTTCCAAGCAGTGCATGTCTGTGTCATCTTGTATTACTCCTCTGGTTAATTGTTCCCTCACAAACTCCTCTTGACCATTTTCAGCATTAATTCAGAAGATTCCTTCAATCTAGATGTTAAATACATTCAAAATTTCAACTTCGAGTATATTGAAATTAAACGACAAATCATACAAAAAATTACTGGAAAAATAAAAAAGCAGATAGAAAAAAAATGTAGAGATTGCTCATCCATTAACTCACATTACAGGAGGACCTAACAAAATACCTGCAGATCGACCTCCTCTGGTTATATATCCTTGTTACTTGCTAACTTTTGATAACGTAGTGCACATATGGCCTTTTTTCTAACTTGAACGTTTTGATGCAAAAATATGAAACGGTTCAGTAGTTATGAACCAGTAACACTTTAATGAGTTCCCAACATGAAATGCATAGAAATGAAAGTTGCCTATTCCTGCGCACCTTATCGTTGTCAAGTTGCTGGCTCCTTCTTATCTTTAGACTTTAGTCTCTTCTCCTCCACGTTGCCATTGTTTTGGGGGCTCACATGACATGAAGATATGCATGCCTCATTTGTATTAAGGCTCTGGCTTCACTCCATATAAACGTGAGTTTGGAAGTTATTGACAATCTATGAGAGTAACTGCTCAAGTTACTATGCTGCCAGTTTCTCTTCTTTTTTTTTTTTAATTTTAAATTGTTTTAAGCATTGTAATTGCTTATTATGGTCAATTAGTATTAAGAGAGGGGGAGGGGTATTTTGAGTATAACAAAATTATGTACATCTTAACTGTTTTTTTTAGTTTTGTTAGTTAAAATTAATGTTTGCTTTATATAATAGTATAGATAGTATAGATAGTATAGAAGTATAGATAGTGAACTATATAAGCATGAAAACTTAAACTACTTAGTCAACAACAACAGAGGGATTTGCAATTGAAATTAGGGGAAGGGGTGTTGTAATTTGGCAAGTGGAAAAGTTTTAGGCTTATTTAATTTTTTAGTTCTTGAACTTAGGTGTTTTTTAGAATTGATTCTTGAACTTTTTTTTGGTGCTTTGAATTCTTGAACCTTCTCAAATTTTTGGAAATGGTCTATTCGTCACTTAAGTGATGATATGGTCGACGAAATGTCATGCCACCTTTGCCACATCTATAGGTAACGTGCCACGTGACGCCACTTGTATTTTTTAAATTAAAAAAATTTAAATTTATTAAAAATAATTATAAATTATATTTTTTTTTAAAGAAAATCGAACTTTTTAATAATTTTGAAAAAAAATGATTTTCTTTATAAAAAAAATAATGTAGTACCACGTGACGCTACATAGCACGTCACAAGTCGATATTGTCAAAGTGATGTACTATGTCATCGACCTTATTATCATCACTTAAGTGACAAAAGGGTCATTTCCAAAAATTTGAGAAAGTTCAAGATCCCAAACATCGAAAAAAGTTCAAGGATCATTTTCAAAAGAACACCTAAGTTCAAAGACTAAAAGCTAGATTAATAAAAAATGAGTTAATAAACAATCTCTCATAATAGAAAATGAGTTAATAAACAAAAAACATAAATTTTAAAGAGAGATATTAAATCGCATATTGCATTGGGTGCATTTCAAGATTGACCCAAAATCTTTCTCATTCTTGAAATATTTGCAAATGCAGTAGGACATAATAGATAACGTTATAGAGCTTGATGCAACTCAAAAAATCCTTAATTTACATTTATGGAACTTAGAATTTTTTTTAAAGCTATATATAGCGAGCTCCAAAACATTATCAATTGTGTTCCTATTGCATTTGCACATATTGAAAGAGTGGGGAAGAATTTGGGTTACTCTTCTAATGCACCTAGTGTGATAAGCAATGTAACTAAGATCTCTCTTTAGAATTTAGCTTCTATGTTTTTTTTTTAACTCTTTTTCTCTCTATTGTGAGAGATTGTTTAAAACTTTTCCACCACCAAATTACTACCACTCTCATCCTCTAATCCTCTAATTTTAGTTGTGAATACCTTTATGTTGCTAACTAAGCAATATGTCATTCTTTTATAGTTCACTATGACAAGAGAAAATCTATTTCAATTTTTTTTTTATATGAAAAAATTTCATCAAAGATAAATGCTAGAAGTACACGGTGTACTAAAGAGAACCTGAAGCGATTCAAGAAGAAGAATTTAAGGAGATTCCGAAGGAGGAGTTCGAGGAGTGCCCTGAAGAGGGTTCTGACCCATAGGAGGAGGAAGTCTTCTTGAATGGAAAATATATTCTCTAATACAATGTTAGAGGAACATATGTACAAAACCACTAAAATCCAAAATAAAAAATTTTGAGTTTATTTTGGATTTTAGTGATTTTTACACTAATGTTCCTCTAACATTATGTTAGAAAATCCAAATCTGATTGAATGAGTCAGAGGAGTGGTGGTTTGACCCTGCGCAGGCACCTGCTTTTGTTGTTTTTATTGGGCTAGTGTACGTAGTGGTGTTTTAGTTCGGTGATTTTCTAAGACGCATGGATAATATTGTTCTATTTCACCATGTATCCCCTTATCAGTTTAATTATCAATTCTTTGTACTTGGAATAATGGTGATGCATGTTGTATGGCATCACATATCTTATGAATAAGCCGTGGTCTTTCAGTAAAATGTTTTCCGCATCAACCATTGATATATTTTGTTAAATGAATTTGACAATGGAGTTTGTAGCAATTCAGTTTGGGAGTTTGAGATAAGTGGTATTTTATGGCGAAGTAAATTATAATGATTATTTAAAAAGTGGATCGAGTTTAGAAATGAATGTCATTTTATACATAAGACTTTTCAAAAAAAAATTACTCACAATTTTCACTAATATTTTATAAGTATAAATATTTTCAAGTTACCAAATCGGAATATTTCAATTCTAGACTTTTTTTTTTTTTTAATTTCATTTACACTAATTTAGCTAGCGACTATCAAGAATATTAGCCCCCACTCGTTGTCAAGCCCATAGAGAATAGGTAAAGTTGCTAAACTCAGCTGCTTGCAGAAGGACCAAAATACATGCCAATGAGGGGATCAATCCTCAAAATAGAGAGGACTACAGAAGAAATTGTCCATATCCCATCACCATAAATTAAACCAGGAGCAACTACTGCTCCAGCATAGTCTTATGCATCTTTCCCAATTCACCTTCTCCGGCCTATACAAATAATATCACAGTTCCAATAAACATACCAACTGCAAAATAAGCACCAATATAAAATGGAACTGCCATGGCCTTTGGGATTAGTATATATCGTGAGAACTTCTCCAGAGTTCTTGGGTTTTTTCTAAGGCATATACATACATACATACATATATATATATATATATATATATATATATATATATATATATATATATTGAGTTTTTTAAATTTTAAATAAACATGAGAAGTAAATCGTTGAATTGGACCAAACTAGACTATTAATGTTAAATTCCGTCTCATTCATTCTTTGTGAGTTGAATTTATAAATACACATTTAATCTTTCAAGATTTTTGGATATATCAATTTGATTTCTTAAAATTTTCATCCATACTAACTTGGTTCCTCATGTTTTAAGGATCAAATTGCTACAACCGAAATCTTGAAAAAAAAAAAACTTCTGAAGTAACATTCTTTAAGGTTCTACCTTTATTTTTAAATTCAATTTCTTATCGTTCAATTATTACAATAACATTCATTTAAAAAAAAAAAATTACAATAACATTCACGTGTGTTTTTTTTTTGTGTGATATTTTCATTTCCAATTAATTTTATCTGATTCTATCAACTTTTATCACATGATTATATATTGGCCCAAGATTTTTTATTTTGTGCTACAATGTACTATTGGTTTGTCTTGTGTCTCTCATAAGAAATATGTTAATAAATTCATATAAAACATATTTTAATGAGAAAATTAAATATTTTACCCTTCAAAATAATAAATATCATTGTTTCAATAAATATTTGTTTTTAATAAATTTCTTAACATATATCCTAAATTTTCATGCCACTCTTTACCTATGTGCAAGGGAGGGATACAATGGAAAAGAGTTGAGGATGTTACAGCAAAAAGGTATTGGGATAGTTATCCCTAGTCCCTACTGACGCGTTATGGGTAAAGGCCCACTCCTGAGGTGGTCTGGTAGGTGAATAAGAGGTGATTAAACCTGTCACGCATTTGCCAAATTCCAAACGTGATTGAATTCAAATTGTCAATTCCTACCTCCGTCCACTTATATCAACATTTGTGTGTTACTTTCTCAGTTCCCACCAATTTACCATCTTTGATACTTCCTCTTACTTCAACTACATTTTCCTATAATAACTAATATATTTCTATCATGCAATCTAAAATTGAATGGTTGCTATGCAACCTTTTCTTAAACCAATAAGAAGTTGTCACCTATACCATGTCATTATTTGAAGTAGTTAAAATTAGTTTTTTGCAATTTAGTCCAACATAAAAGTAAATTTTAAATTTAGTCCTTTGTACCTATAAACAAATTATAACTTTTAATTTTAAATTTAGTCACTTGCATTAAGCCCTTTTACACAAGTGACTAATTTTAACTACTTTTAATTTTTTTTTAAAATTAAAAGTTATAATTTGTCTATAGGTAAATTTTTAATTTACATTTTATGTTGGACTAAATTGCAAAAAACTAATTTTAACTACTTCAAATAATCATATGACATAGGTGACAACTTCTTATTGGTTTAAGAAAAGGTTGCAAAGAAACCATCCAATTTTGGATTGCATGATAGTAACTCCCTAATAACTATTACTGCATTTCTAAATTATTATTATTATTATTATTTTTTTTTACAATAGACCAATCAGTATTTGGCCATGTGGATTTGAGATGTGCAAGCACAAAAATCACTTTTTGAACGATCTTTTGTTTTTCTTTTCTTGACCCAGCTCTAAAAATTTAAGATAAACATTCGACCATGAAAGTGTTTTTTAAAAAACTAATCATTAAAAGTTTTGATTTCTTAAATAAATAATTTTTCACGAAAGTTATCTACACTTTTAAGGATTTATTCTTTGTTTTTAGAGTTGATGTTTAAAAAAAATCAATATTTTTAATCTTGATTATTCATCTACATCCTTGTTATAAATCACACAGAAGAATGTTTTGATAATCCTTTTATAAGTCATTTTATTATTTTTAAGAAGCATTTATTTTTTTTTTCATATTTGCCATGCATTATTAACTATTTTTACTTTTTTTGTCATCTATTAACGAATAACCGTTAGAAAAAAAAATGTACCTAAATAATGAGATTGAATTAAAGTTTGTTAATTTTTTTGGGTGCACCATAGGTATTCTCTAGCTGATAGTCGAAGATCAATCTTTTCTGAGGTGTATAGATAACCTAAGTGAGCTATGTCTCTATCAACACGGTCTTTTTCACACCTATAGCAGGGGATCGAACTCCTGACATCATAGTTAAGAAACCCAGCTATCTATCAACTGTGTTGGATCTTGTTGGTCAAGTTTGTCAATTTCAATACTACCAATTAAGAAATATTCTAATAGTATTAAATAAGAATAAAAATAAAAAATTGTAGCATTTTGAAAAAAAATCAGTATAATTAACTAACCTTAACTAATTTTATTATTTTTTGTGTCTTGATTAAAATTGATTTATAACGAGGATCAGGATTAAGAAATGTTAGACATCTTATTTATTTATTTTGAACAGCAAACAAAACAAATAAATTGAAAATAAAAAAGGGGCATAAGGGTACTCCCATCCCTAAATAGTTTACATTTGATTCAAACAATCCAAAGGATTTAACACTCAATTTCCATATGAATAAATCACAGCATTGTTGTGCGCCTTGAAAAGAGTCCAAAAATGGACATTTATTTGCTTCTTGCTCCAGGACTTCCTATGCTAATTTATTTAATATACTCTTTCTGCTAGTTTCTAATAAAATAAAAAAAACATATATATCTTGGTCTCAAATAAAAAAAAAAGTTAACTAATTTTCTATTCTCAGTACAATCACTCCTACAATATTCTTATAAAAAGATTATATATTATTTATTTTTTGTTTCATGTCCAACACAACTTCTTATGATAACTCTATTTTTTTATGAATTTGAGAAAATTAAATGCAATTAATTAACTTACTTAATAAATACTCCCTCTGGTCCCTACTATTATAAGAAAAAATAACCAAAATCACACTTATTAAGAAAGTTGGTTGAATGTGTAATATCTAATTTTCACAAAAACATAAAAAATATGACTACTTTTGAAAAGTTGTATTGGGAATGGAACAAAAATTAAATGAAATCACTATTTTTTTGAAATATTTTAGGAAAAATTGTATTGAAAATAAAAAGTTGGTTAATTTTTTTCTTATATTTAGGACCAAAATATGGATACACCCTTTTCCTTATAATAGGAACTAGAGGGAGTATGAAATATTTTTTTTTTTTTTATAATACACACCGAAATATTAGTGTAATTGGTTGTAGATGAAAATAAATGAGATTGAAAAAAAAAAAAAAAACAAACTTTATCCGTAATACCACAGAATTTGGATCAATGGATTTGTCATCTTAATCAAATGAAAAAGCAAAAACTTCCACTCAAGAATTTGTTCCAATTAAATTATTGGAGTTGTGTCATACCCTTTTTTTCACTTCTCATAACTCACTTTTTTTTTTTACATGCGAGGTCTGAGACTAGAACCCATGACCTGTGAACAGGGAAATCCTAAGTGTCCCTGCAGCCACCAACTGGGCTGTCTTACGCGGACCTCATAACTCACTTTTAATTACCTAATTCACGGTTGGTTAATAAAAATGATTATTATTCTCAAACTTATTAAAAAATATGTTGTTATTCCAAAGATATTTTTATTTAAAACTTTACAACTTTATCAATTTTTTTCTTTATTGTAATTATTACCCTATCATCCTTATATAATTATTATGAGAGATGTATTTGAAATAAACTAGTTAATATTATTTAAATATGACTTATAAAAAGAAAAAAAAATCTTTCAAAATAATGTCTTATAATAAAAAATTCATGTCACGTGATTTTATTTTATTTTTCGTTTTTCTTTTAGCATCCTAGGCAATGAGTTTCAGTCAGCATCCTACGGGGACAACACGGGAAAAAGGCATTTATGCAACTTTATCACCATTATTAATTTTCTTTCCTGAATTGACCATAGCAACAGCTCCGTCTGAGATAAGAAAAGTAGAAAACACTCAAGGATAGGAAAAATTATAACATGTGACTCAAGCTGTCCTTTTTTTTATTAACTTAAACTAGCTAGTGCATCCTAATAGAAAAACATGATAATTTGAACCGCATCCACTATGTAGGATCAACATGTCCATTTATTCAGATACAAATCAACTTGTCCCTTGCAAATGCCATAGTTGGAATCACATTTGACAAACCAAAGATTCCACTTGTGTTTTTCCACAAGGCCCTTTTGTCCTAATGTAAAGTCTGTATTCATCATATGTCATTGGTGAGTAAAGGGCAGGCCTATCCTTTGTCACAAGCTCCTTAGCTGGTTCAATCAGTAAATCACTCTTGGGATTGTAAAAGAAGGCCAAGGAAACACGATCTTTGTTTGAGTTCACAATCACCCTGTGCTCTACACTCTTGTATATTGCATTGCTCAACACCTAAAAAATAAATCATGCATTTATTAATCAGTAATAACCCCCGGCCCAATTATATATCAGTACTAGTGAAGCAATTTTGATACCTATGTTTTTTTTTAAGAATACATACCACCCTTCAAATATTTTTTATGTATTTGAATTATGTCATTTTTCTCTCATGTGATCATGTAAAGGAAAGATATATAAATAAATTTTTATGCATCTCGATGATGTTTACTAATAATTTCTCTCATTCACATGAGTGCATAAGAAAATAATCAACATAAGAGGATTTGATCCATTTAACTTTTGCTGCTTTTTATTTCATATAAAATCTTAATTATTTAATACGAAACCAATTTTCAACGTGTCCCAAAAAGAAAAGATTTTAGTCTTAGAAAAATTAGATTTTTTCATAGTATATGTTAATTAAACTATTTACTCTAGATATTACTTGTAGGCATATTGTTACCAATATTAAACTATTCCCAATAGAATTTTATATAAACAACTTAATTAATTAATTGGATATTATCAGGACTACTTGAATATTATATTCAGAGCCAGGACCTGAATTTGGTCACCAACGTTGATGATGAAAGCATTAGGGAGAGGCTTAACAGTGATCCATTCATTTCCTTTGAGTACTTGAAGTCCAGAAACAAAATCATCAGGGAGAAGAATGGTCATGCCACCAGGGTCTGAGTGAGAGGAGAGTCCAAAAGTGAGGTCAGGTTGAGGGCACTTTGGGTAGAAATTCACCCTTAGACAAGCACCAGCCTCACTTTCTCCACCAAATGCATTTAGAAGGTAATCTTCTTTCAGGCCAAGATTTGTTGACATCATCTTCAGTACTCTCCCTCCTAGCTTAACCACTTCCTCACCATATTCAGCTATAACTTTCCTATTATCACAAAACAACAATTAGATATGGAAAAAGTACAAATTTATTATCATTGTTTCTCTTAATAAAAAGTAGTGATAAGATGTACAATAATAAACATTAAGTAATCTAACCGGAAACCACTATCAAACAAAAGTCATGAATACATTTATTATAATATAGAGATAGATCTAATTAAAGCAACTTTATTTTAGCCACGCATATATTTCCCAATGACGAAGAGATTAAGAACTAATGAAACTTTTCTAAATCTACCCACGACTCTCGTGTGTTTAGCTAAGGTGATTGAAAAAGAAATATATGAGAAATAATCACATTTGCAAACAAAACAATTATACCATGTTTATTTCAACTTTGTTGGTATGAGAAATAGTGACAGTTATATTTTTCACCTTCTTTCCATTTTACTAAATTAGAATAAACGTAGTGTCTGTGTGTGTCTTATTTTGGTGTAATGATATTGTTGAAAGCAATAAAGTACGCTATGCCATAGAGATAACATTACTGATTTTTTGTTATACACCACGTTTTGCATGTTGGTGTAGTAGAGAGAACGTGTTTACGCTTTAAAGAAGTGTCTCCAACAAGTGCGATAGTTTACAAGTCTCCAAGACAGGGTAATTGTCAAAAAGTTTACTTCAAATCAATAAATCTTTACTTGAATATCTTAAAAATAAATTAATAAAGCTTCACTTCAATTAATAATTTGAAGATTCATCCAAGGGCAACACGTCTTCGTACTGCACCCTCCGATTTGACTACTCCAAACTTTTCAAAATTTACTTTTCTTTATGTCTAGCAATAGATAATTAGTTAGTTCTAAATTATCATATTATTTATGGTTTAAGTCAATAATAATTTGATATATAATAAAAATAATTATTTTTTTATTTTTTGAATTTTATATTTTTATATGTCAAATTATTATTGACTTCAATCATAAGTAATATAATAATCTTAATCCCAACCTTTATAACGGCACAACTAGTTGGTAGCCGATTAATTGGCTACAAGATATTAATTAAATACAGTAATATACTTATCAACAACTGCATGTTATACCAAACATGACAGTCAGAAAATAACTACTTAGCAACACAAGAAAATAGCACATGAACAGATAAATATCTACATCCTTAGCTTCTTTGAGCCTACTTAATTAACAATAAATTATTAATAATACTAAACATGTATATTTATGTTTATATTCATAATTTTTATTTTTATTAAAAAAATATTTGATCATATCCTAAAGATCATTTTATTTTTAGCATATTATTAATAATCAAATTCTCATCATATCATTACTCACATCATCCTTTATTATCTCTCTCTTTCATACATCACTAAAAAAAATAAAATGGTGTAGTAGTAACATTTTCCCTGATCATAACACCTCACATATGTTAGATCAATTTTGCGTTTGTTTTGATAATATATACCAAATATTATCCATAAATTTAAGCCACCAAAAATAGGTTAATATATAATGATATGCTTAGATAATTTACTTTTGAAGATTAGTTCAAACCATAAGTCTAAGTTAGATGTATCACAAATAACAATGTTTTATATGGCAAAAATTTAAGATTGGTCAAATTAAAGAAGTATAAATTATCTTAGTCAATCATATGATTTTTGGCACGTTGAAGTGATATTATATATAGTATATTATCCGGGGCATGATTCAAATGTATGAAAATAAGAAGCATGCAATGATGTATGTGAGGGTTTTAACTATTAATTTTTAAGTAAAATTTTTTTAAAGAGAAAATTAATGATTAAAATCCTTATATACATCAATATTGTTTCTTATTTTCGTGCACTTGAGTCATCGTCGTATATCCGACTTGAACTATTGTGAGACAAGAAATATTTTATGCAAACCTCAAGGACGGTGGAACTGAAGGCCACTTAGCTTGGTCCCTAAGTGAAGGTGGCATGTAGTGGAGAAAGAAGTAGTCACTCCAATCCAAAATGGCACCCTTGTTCACACCCAAACGACTACCATAACCCTCATAAGTGGTGGGAGAGTTGGCATACTCCTCCTTCTCCTCAAGTGGCTGGTTAAAGAACTCACGCCACAACTCCCTAGCACTCTTCATCAACTCATGGCTAACCCCATGGTTCACCACCTGGAAGAACCCCCACTCCCGGCACGCCTCCGCGACACGCCGGAGCACCTCCTCCCGGAGGACTTGGTCCTCACCATAGAGGTCTTGGAGATCAATGAGAGGAATGTTAATAGGATGATCATCATGCCCATTTTGAGAAGCATGGTTTGGAGCAAAAGTGGTGCTGGTAAAAGCGGGTCTTTGGGAGTGAGGCTTGATGTAACGTGCAGGGATTGAGCTTAGACCACTTTCAGCTAAGGATTGGACACGAACCACGGGTTCTGGCCATGCTTGACAAGTCGTCATTTTCAGTGTTATAGAAAGAAAAAGAAGTAGGGTAGTGACTAGTGAAGCACAAAGATAAAGAGGGATTGGAGAGCTAGTATATACTTTTAAGTGTTGTGTTTGTAGCTCATGGTAGTGTGATTGAGAGTAACTAAGTGAGGGCTATATATAGATGGCAATATAGCATGACATGCCATAATAATTTCGGCGACGTGATCAAATTGAGTTGCTGCCACTAATTCATACTCCCCCGGTCCTATATATAGGTCACATTCTAGAAAGTTTTTTTAGTCCTAATTATAAGTCATTTTATATTTTCTATGCATCATTTATTGATTTTTCCCTTTTTTGCCCTTATTAAATGCTTTTGACCATCAATGTGTTTTTTGTTGTTCATTAATGAGTGTGAAATTTCCAAAAAAAGTTAAGAGGGTAAAATTGTAATGTTACAATATATTCTCATAAAATTCATAAAACCAACCACTTTCCTTGATATGTGTTAATTCGATTAAATATGTCATATAATAAGGATCGGAGCGAGCTGTAAAGAAAACTTAAACAACACGGTTAGCACAACTGAAGAATATTGAGTTGTTTAAGAATATATTATGGGTTTTTACCTCATGAAAAATGTTGTTTTAAAGAAAATCAACTTGGATGATCTAATTCGAAATGGACATTTATGAAGAAAAAAGAAACACTAATTTTTTTTGTTAAAAAAAAATCCTGTATAAAATTTAAAATATCATATACAGTAAACCACAAATATAATGTCCATATTTTGATAGTAATGAAATGGTTTTTTTTTCCATCGAACCAGGTAGAGCCAACGGTAGATTTATCCGCATAATATTACTCGCTCCCATAAGTTATGTTTATTTAGGATTATTATTTTGTCCTATAAATTATGTTTTTTTTTTATATCCAATACTCATTTGTATTTTTTAAAGTATATTTATTGTATTCTCTTTTTCACCACCTATTTTTTCCTATCTCTTCAATATAATATTCATTCATTTATTATTATTCTCTCTTGTATTATTAATTGAGGATAATTTACTCATTTCTTAATCTATGTGAAAGCGCCTAAAAGAACTTAACTTCCCTTCGTCTGATACTTCCCAATCTTAGAAAAATAGATAAAATTTTGAAAAGTCGAAATAAATATATTTTCAATTGACCATCCTATTATAAATTAAAAAATATAATTTTTTTATTTTTTATTCATTATTTTAATTTTATTTTGGGACAATAATTTTTACTATAATTTTTCCTTAACTTTTTTGCGACAAAAAGAATACCAGTATTAAATCTTATCTGAATGAAGAGGAAGTAATTAATTTGATAATCTCAGCAAAACAGGCTTCTACACTGACCGATGACTATCTATTTTGTATGTCGGCTGATTTTGTTGTAGGTGAATGAAATGGCCAAAGTAGCTTTACTTTATTAAATCCTTTTGGAATTTTTATTTTGATCAATATTTATAAGATCATATTTTAATTTTCAATATCATTTAATTATTTCTTTTCACAAACATCTTTATTAAGTCAACACTTTTAGAGTTCCAATACTAATTATAGGGATAATTTTGAAAAAATATATCAAATTTCACATTTCCAATGTCACCAACAAATTTTAATCACTCTTCTTAGTGGGAGTAAAAAACCCCAAAAATTTTTATAAATAGGACTGAAAAAAGTAATTGCACAACTGCAACAAAGGAAGTGCGGCTCACAGAAATTTAGAAGGGCCCACCTGTTGGTTGAGTTACCTTAATTTTTTATGGGTCCTTCTAATAAAGGTTATAAGGGCACTTGATAAAATTACAAGAAAAGAAAATTTAATTATAAATTTATCATACTTTATTTTTGAGAATATAAATGTTGGAAGTCACACATCGTCTGCCTCATAATATATGTCATGGTTTAAATACCTGTTGGGCTACTCCTCTCATTGTCAATTGGTTTTGAGATGGAACCTTAACATGGTATCAGAGCCAGAACTCAACTTCTTTCTGGTTGTTATGGGCCAAAAGTTGCCTTTTGTTATGGGTCAATAGATACCCTTTGCCTGGTCCGGCAGGCTTCGTTGGAGGGGGCGTGTTGGAAGCCTCACATCGTCTGCCTCATAATATATGACATGGTTTAAATACCTGTTGAGCTACTCCTCTCATTGCTAATTGGTTTTGAGATGAAACCTTAACAATAAAAACATATTTTTCAATAATATTTAATTAACTTACGTTTGGATACTTAAATAATACTCTAAAAGTATTCGTTAACATTTTCCACATTTTATATCAAAATCAATTGAAAACGATAAGAAGAGTAATTTAACAAGTATTTACATCATATCATATTTTATAAAGTTGATAGTATAAGATTTTCAACACGCTTTCTCTAACATAATATATGTGAGACCAAACAAAAGATAATTTTTGATTCTTAATGAAAGCAGAACACTCTTAGCTTGTGACAATTATAAAGAAGTTAGGATCAAATTAAACAAAGGATAATTTTTGACTCATAACAAAATGGCAACAATTTGTTATAAAAATTATTATTTATATTATTTCGAAAATATGTAGGAGTATTAAAAGTTATTTATTATTTTCTATCCTAATATATTCATTATGTGTTCTTATGTGTAGTAGATTTTGATTTGAGACACATTATCTACGTACTTTTGTAAAAATTGTTAGTGCCTTGTCAAACAGGGAAGTTTAGGTAGTTTTCATTGTACCGTTTCAAGACAATACCGATTCAAGGCCGGTTTCAACATTTGCATGTATATATATTCAAAGTATTGTTGCAAGATAATATATACGGAGTAGTAGAGATAGTTACAGAGACAGAAGAAAGAGAACGAAGTATATACTGTGACTAAGAAACAAAACGCAGTAGTACTAAACGCAGTACTCAATTCCTGACTACATTATTTCCTTCCAAGTTATTTTCTTGTGTTTTATCCTTTCACTTTTTGAATCCTGGGTTATAATCATTACACAATCTATTGTTAGTTTTGGTATCTCATTTTTCAGAAAAATATGTTGAATTTTGGGGAATCATCGCGATATATGAATAAATTCTTAAGGACATTTTTGACATGTCTCATATATATTATATTTTGTGTATTTTTCAGTGTATTTTCTCCTATTTTTCTATCAATAATCTTAAGAATTTATGACATTTTCATCGATCACACTGACATCACCACTATTAACAATAATGGTGTATCTATAACATAAACCATCTTCAAACTGCCACTACTTCCATACATCATGTTGTTCCTTCTTCAATTACATATGCAAAACCATTTCCAGACATATCAAAAAATTGAGATGTTTGATGGGAAGAATTTTAGGCGATGGCAAGAACGCATTTTCTTTGTGCTAGACATGCATGGTGTTACTACAGCGCTTATAGATGACCAACCAATATCTCCCGTTGACTCAAAGGCACTCGAGACATGGACTTATGCCAATAAAATATGGTGACACACCATAATTAATACTTTTTCTAATGATTTGTTCGATGTGTATTATTCTTATAAGGAAGCGAAGGAAATTTGAGACTCTCTCAATTTGAAGTACAACCGAGGACGCTAGAAAGCATAAATTCATTATTGGAAATTACTACAAGTGGGAGATGTTGGGGGAAAGGATATCAAGCAACAAATTAATTAATGAATATCACAAGTTGTTGGAAAATCTCAAAGCATAAAACATTACTCTTCCTAAAGTCTTCATTGCTGGTTTATTGATGGAAAAATTACCTGAATCATGGAAGGATTACAAACAACAACTAAAACTATCCTTGGCGGACCTGATCACGCATATTATCATTGAGGACACAAATAGAAAAAAGTTCAAAGTTAGTTACAAGGGAAAAAGCGATGATTGCAAAAGCAAACATGGTACGAAATAAGAAAAGATAAGCAAATAATAAGGATTCCGATCACAATACTTTTATTCCTAGAGTTGCGTCTAACCCCTATTTTAAGAGTCTAACCCCTATTTTAAGAAAACAAAGGAAGAGATCATTATTTTGTTTGTGGAAAGTCGGGGCATTGTGCATCAATTTGTAGACACCGTAAAAGAAATGAGAATCCTTCTAAGACAAATGCGAATTTGGTTCAAGGAGATGATTTCATTGTTGCAGTTGTTTCTCAAACCCTGATGGTTGCTAATGTGAGATAGAGAGTGGTTGACTCTGAGGTACTAGACATATATGTGCAGAAAGAAGTGCATTTACCTCCTATACATATGTGGGTGAAGGAGAAGAACAAGTTTATCTAGGAGATTCTCGAACTGCTCCAATTCTTAGGAAAGGAAAAGTTATACTAAAGCTCACATTTGGCAAGACATTATCTCTTATGAAGTGCTTCACGTGTCTAGTGTCAAGGCCAATTTGGTTTCCGTAGCACTATTGGGAAAAGTGAGGGTTAAAGTGTCCTTCGAGTCAGACAAAATTGTTATAACAAATAACAATGTTTTTGTAGGGAAAGGGTACTATGACCAATGATTGTTTGAATGTTGATAACATGAATGAAATTTCATCATTTTCTGTTACTTGATTGGCTCATATGATATGTGGAATGCTAGATTAGGACATGTTAGTCTTATTATATTAAGAAAATGCAATCTCTTGGTTTAATTCATGGTTTTAGTAATGCTTGTTTGATTAATAAATGTGAAATATGTCTTGAATCAAAGTCAACGAAAAAATCACATAATAATATTTTTCAAAGAGAAACTGAATTGCTTATTTTAATTCATACTAATCTACGAGATTTGAAATAAACAATTACTAGAGGTGGTAATAAATATTATGTGACTTTTATCGATGATTTTAATTTTCAAGATATGCTAAAGTATATTAGCTCAAGAATAAAGATGAGGCTTTTGATATATTTTTGCTAGATAAGGCAGAGATAGAAAATCAATTAGAAAAAAAATAATTGAAAGAGTTAGATTAGGTAGAGGTTGAGAGTATATTTTTTTAATGATTATTGTGAAAAAGAAGGAATAATTCATGAAGTTACTCTCCTTTATTCACCGGAATCTAATGGTGTTGTTGAAAGGAAAAATAGACCCTTGAAAGATATGGTGAATGCTATGCTCATTAGTTTTGGTGAACCTAATAACTTATGGGGTGAAGCTATATTAAGTGCATGTCATTTGCAAAATAGGATACCCTATAAGAAATCTGGAGCGACACCCTACGAGCTATGGAAAGGATATGCACCTAACCTAAAATATTTAAAATTCTGGGGTGTCTTGCTAAAGTATTGCTACCTGACCCTAAGAAAACAAAATAAGAATAAAGGCGTCTCATTGTATGTTTATTGATATGCTAAACATAATGCTGCATTTAGATTTTTAGTGCTAAAAAGTGATGTTCTTGATTGCAATACTATAATAGAGACTAAAAATGTTGATTTCTTAGAAAATATATTTCCTATGACATGTGAAAGTCTTCCCCATACATCTTTAGAAAATAGAGAGACAAATAATGAGGAAAACCAACATGATGATTTGAGGAGTAAAAGAGCAAAAAAAAAAAAGCAACTTCTTTTGGAAATGATTTTTACATGTATTTAGTTGAAAATGAATCTGTTTCTTTTTTTGAAGCTGTTAACTCTTCTGATGCCCAATTTTGGAAAGAAGCTATTAAAAATGAAATTGATTCTCTTGAAGAAAAAATAATACTCGGGCATTAGTTGATTTATCATCAGGTGCGAAAGCCATCGGTTCCAAATGGATTTCCAAACGAAAATATTTTCCTAATGAATCAATTGAAAAATATAAAGCTAGATTAGTAGTAAAAGATTTTACTAAAAAAATTGATTATTTTGTTACATTTGCTCTAGTGGCTAGAGTTTCTTCGTTAAGAGTTTTAATAGCATTAGCCTCAATTTATAAATTTATGATTCACCAAATGGATGTCAAAACAACTTTTCTAAATGGTGATTTAGAAGAAGAAATTTATATGAAGCAACCTGAAGGATGTGAGGTTAGTGCGAAAGAGAACAAAGTGTGTAAATTTCTCCAATCCTTATGAGGTTTAAAACAAGCACCAAAACAATGACATGAAAAATTTGATCATACTCTTGCTAGTTCTAGTTTTTATTCTATTGAGGTAGAAATAAGTGTGTATGTCAAACTAGTAAATGGTAAATGTGTATCATATGTTTATATGTGGATGACATGCTTATTTTTGGTACTTGTTATTTTTGAAAACCAACAAGCGGACTAACATTCTACTAGAAGGGGGGTGAATAGTAGGAAGCAATAGTACCAATTTTTCGGATATAATTGAACTGGGTGAGTTAATGCTTGCTGTTTTTATAAAAGAGTCGGGTTTTGTGCCGACCAGAATGAGATAATCGGTTATCTATACCAATAATCGATTATCCGAGCTGCAACACACAAAAACCAGTTTTGCAGCGGATTCACAACTAGCACGATTAGAGCAAATTAAGGTTCAACGAGGATGACTAAAATACTCGGACAATGCAGACGACCAAATAAACAGATAATGCAGAAAGCAGTAAATAGAAGAGACACAAAAATTTTATACTGGTTCACTCTCACCCTTGAGAGCTACGTCCAATCCCCCCTAAACCTTAGGGAGATTTTTACTCAAAATCAATTTAATCGGTTACAGGAATTACAAGTGAACCTCACTCAACCTAACCCTTTGAAGAATGTACCAAACCCTTGAAATGTACCCCAATTAAATTGATGGCTGAAGAACCTCTTCAGCACTTCCACAGACGGAGCTCCTTGAAACCTTCAATAGCTCCTCCTCTTGCGGTGAAACCTTCACCACCACTCTCGATGAAACCTTCACCGAGCCACAAATCTGAGATCGTGATTTGTTGTTGTTTGTTGTATGAACTTACACCTTCTTGATTTGTGCGGATTACAACTCGAATTAACACATGCACCGAATGAATCTCACAGTATGGTTCCAACCAGAAACTCAATTGACTATTAATCTGAAAGTTTGAAAAACCAATTGAGTATTCAGTTTGGGAAGGAATTGACAAAGATGATTTTGTTTCGCGTGTCTGTTCTGTTTTGTGTCTGCTTCTATTTCTGTCTGAATCATACACTCCCTTTATAATCTCCAAAATCCCCAAAGATCATGGGGGAAATGGAGTCACCGAATTAGGAAAGATTCTGGGAATAATTGCTTTTCCAATAGTCACTTTTGGATCAGATTTGATTTCAATCAATCCCGTCTTAACTGTTGTTTGTTGATGAAGCTGAACAGCAGTTAGTGAACTCGACATCTGTCAAAGGGTCTTGCCGAGCTAGGGAACTTGCATAGCAGATCTGATCAAAGTCTGACCGAGCTGATCTTAAAGCGACCATTTTGCACCAAGATGATGAGCACCGATTGATCCGATCTTCTGTCGACTAGATCCGATCTTCTGCCGACCAGATAGAACTAAGATTCTGAGCATCGATCGATCCGGCCAGATAGAATTGAGATTCTGAACATCGATCGATCCGACCAGATAGCACTTCGAGCACCGAGCTCATCAAACTTATTGACTTCATTCGAACAGTGAGTTGTTTCATTTGTCTCCATCGATTGACCGAGGACAGAGCTAGGTGCCGAGAACTAAGCTCATCAAAGTAGTTGACTTCATCTGCACCATGAGCTGCCGAGATTCGAACAATACTTCATCAACACAGGTCTTCATCAATTGCCGATGATAGAGCTCGACTTTATCTACACAGGTCTTCATCAGTTGCCGAGGACAGAGCTCAACTTCATCAACACAAGTCTTCATCAATGGCTGAGGATAGAGCTCGACTTCATCAACACAGGTCTTCATCAATTTGCCGAGGACCGAGCTGATTCATTTGCCTTCATCAAAACCTTTTTGATTCTACAATCTGATTCATTTGTCTTCATCGAAACCTCTTTGATTCTACAATCTCCCCCTTTTTGATGATGACAAATGTTTGTCGATTTTGTTCATTCCCCTTAAATGTATACTCGGGAATTATGCTCCCCCTGACTGTATGCTCGGGAATTATTTTTCTCGGAAACCTGTAAGACCTGTAAAACAAAAACAACACCCTTTATCCCCCTTTTGGCCTGATAAAAAAGGAACCGAAGATTAAGCATTTTGCCAAAAGAGCGGTAAATAAATAAGACAGAGGGCAAGCATCTCGGACGCATTCTTGAAAAAATACCACTTGTTGAAAAATAAGGTAAATTCTTGCCTTTTCCCCCTACATATGATCATCTAAGAAATAAACGGGAAAACTCATATGACAGTAAATGAAAATAATGAAAACCCTTTCTCCCCCTAAGATTTATGAATATGCAGAGTAGGAGCTATCAAAGGTCGAGAAAGTTAAACAAATATTTGAACGTAGGGATCTTCTCCCTTGACAAACCAAACATACGAGTCATCGGCCACACCATATCGCCTTATTTTACATTCATTTTGAGTATGGCCGCGAATGCCACAGTAAAAACATGTTGGCTGTTTAAAATGATTTTTTTTTAAAAGAGTCGACCTTTCTAAATATTTTCTTTTTGGCATATGTGTAGCCGAGACCAGTTTTGTTTGAATTGTTTCTCTGTTCCACAAGTAATCGGTTTAACATATTATCACTTTTTGAAAAGGTTGCAACAATAATCTTCAAATTTTGAATTTCTTTCTCATACTTGATGCAACTTTCACAATTTTGATTTTTTAGGGAAGTGATAGTATGTTCTAAAGAATCATTGTTGCTTTTCAACTTGTCCATGCATTTTTCTAATTCTAGAACTTGCTCTTTATGGTTTAAAATATTCTTTTTCAGTTTAACATAGCTCTTGGCAAGTTTCTTAAAATCAGATTGCATTTCAATGTAAGCAGTATATAATTCTTCATAATCATCGAATTCGGACTCAGTATCAGATTCGGTATCCGAGTTTAACTCATTTCCTTGCACAGTTGAGCCGAACACCGAGCTTCGCGAAGCTTCTTCATCATGTCTTCCCATTAAGCATAGGTTCTCAGTTCCCTGCTCGATTGAGCCAAGCACCGAGCTTGGCGAAGCTTCCACATCAAACTTACCCATTAAGCACAGGTTCGCCTCCTCTTCATCATCTGAGAAACTTGATTCTGAATTTTCACTTTCTACGGGTGCATCCCAGACGATGTATGCCCTTTTCGGTTTAAGGTCCTTGCCTTTCTTCCTTTCGGCACTGCTTTTCTTTTGCAACTAGGGACAATACGCTCTTATGTGCCCCGATTCACCACATTCATGGCACCTGATTTTGTCTTTTGAACTTGTGCCTTTGTGATGAAACTCTTTTGTTTCTTTTCCTTTGTTTTTAAAATTTCTTTAATTTTGAAGAATTTTCCGAGCTTTTTAACCATATGTCCGAAGGTTTCCTCGTCCATGTCTGAATTAGAGTCACTATCCGAAGAGTCTTTAGCCGACTTAGTTGAGGCCTTGAGCGAGATCCCCTTCATCTTTTTGTCGGATTCTTCATGCATCGTTAGGCGTCCGAGCTCCATCTCATGCTCCTGAAGTTTGCCAAACAGTGTTTCTATGTCCATGGTGTCTAGGTCCTTTAATTCCATAATGGTTGTCACCTTCGGTTGCCATTCCCTGCTCAAACATCTCAACAATTTGTTAATAACCTTAGAGTTTAGAAAAGTTTTACCGAGAGCATTAAGATGATTTATGATATGAGTAAATCGCTTTTTCATGTCATTTATAGATTCATTCGGAAGCATGCGAAATAACTCATATTCATGCATTAATGCATTTAGTCTTGCTCGTCTAACCTCATTGGTCCCATCATGAGTAAGTTGTAGAATGTCCCACATTTGTTTGGCACTTTTACAATGTGAAACTCGGAAAAACTCATCATAAGACAAGGCGGAAGTGATGATGTTTTTGGCTTTTAAATCATAAGAAACTTTCTTTTTATCATCATCATTCCAACTTGCCTTTGGGACTTTTACGACTTCCTCTCCTATTTTTCTTCTAGGAATAAAAGGACCATTTTCAATTGAATCCCAAATATCGATATCTATAGATTCTATAAAAATTTTCATCTGAGCTTTCCAATAAGCATATCCATCAGCGTTAAATAGTGGTGGACGATTTATTGAAGAGCCTTCACCTCCAAAGGGATTGTTAGAACCCATGGTTTCCTTAGGATCTTTTCGAAAAAGTTTTTACACTCGATCTTTCGACCGAGCTCTGATACCACTTGTTGAAAACCAACAAGCGGCCTAACAATCTACTAGAGGGGGGTGGATAGTAGTTGGAAGCAATAGTACCAATTTTTCAGATATAATTGAAATGGGTGAATTAATGCTTGCTGGTTTTATAAAAGAGTCGGGTTTTGTGCCGAGCAGAGTGAGATAATCGGTTATCTATACCGATAATCGATTATCCGAGCTGCAACACACAAAAACCAGTTTTGCAGCGGATTCACAACTAGCACGATTCGAGCAAATTAAGGTTCAACGAGGACGACTAAAATACTCGGACAATGCAGACGAACAAATAAACAGATAATGCAGAAAGCGGTAAATAGAAGAGACACAAAAATTTTATACTGGGTCACTCTCACCCTTGAGAGCTACGTCCAATCCCCCCTAAAGCATAGGGAGATTTTTACTCAAAATTAATTTAATCGGTTACAGGAATTACAAGTGAACCTCACTCAACCTAAACCTTTGAAGAGTGTACCAAACCCTTGAAATGTACCCCAATTAAATTGATGGCTGAAGAACCTCTTCAGCAGTTCCACAGACGGAGCTCCTTGAAACCTTCAATAGCTCCTCCTCTTGCGGTGAAACCTTCACCACCACTCTCAATGAAACCTTCACCGAGCCACAAATTCGAGGTCGTGATTTGTTGTTGTTTGTTGTATGAACTTGCACCTTCTTGATTTGTGCGGATTACAACTCGAATTAACACATGCACCGAATGAATCTCACAGTATGGTTCCAACTAGATACTCAATTGACTATTAATATGAAAGTATGAAAAACCAATTGAGTATTCAGTTTGGGAAGGAATTGACGGAGATGATTTTGTTTCGCGTGTCTGTTATGTTCTGTGTCTGCTTCTATTTCTGTCTGAATCATACGTTCCTTTTATAATCTCCAAAATCCCCAAAGATCAGGGAGGAAATGGAGTCACCAAATTAGGAAAGATTTTGGGTGTAATTGCTTTTCCAACGGCCACTTTTGGATTAGATTTGATTTCAATCAATCCCGTCTTAAGTGTTGTTTGTTGATGAAGCTGAACAACAGTTAGTGAACTCGACATCTGTCAAAGCGTCTTGCCGAGCTAGGGAACTTGTATAGCAGATCTGATCAAAGTCTGACCGAGATGATCTTACACCGACCATTTTGCACCAAGATGATGGGCACCGACCAATCCGATCTTCTGCCGACCATATCTGATCTTCTGCTGACCAGATAGAACTAAGATTCTGAGCATCGATCGATCCGGCTAGATAGAATTGAGATTCTGAACATCGATCGATCCGACCAGATAGCACTCCGAGCATCGAGCTCATCAAACTTTTTAACTTCATTCGAACAGTGAGCTATTTCATTTGTCTTCATCGATTGACCGAGGACGGAGCTAGGTGTCGAGAACTGAGCTCGTCAAAGTAGTTGACTTCATCTGCACAATGAGCTGCCGAGATCCGAACAATACTTCATCAACACGGGTCTTCATCATTTGTCGAGGACAAAGCTCGACTTCATCAACACAGGTCTTCATCAATGGCCGAGGACAGAGCTCGACTTAATCAACACAGATCTTCAACAATTTGTCGAGGACCGAGCTGATTCATTTGTCTTGATCGAAACCTTTTTATTCTACATTCTGATTCATTTGTCTTCATCGAAACCTCTTTGATTCTATAGTTATGATGTTGTATATGATAACAAACGATTTTTAGCATTTAAATTAGATATGAAAGATATAGTGGAGCAAGTGTGATTTTAGGTGTTAAAATTTTAAAGTAAGATGATAGCATAATGATATCACAAGAACATTAAATTGAAAAACTTCTTACAAAGTTTGAACATTTCGTGGATACTACAGAGAGTACCCCTTATGATACTAACACTCAATTAAAGAAACATAGAGGTGAGCCTATAACCCAAACCAAGTATGCACAAGTTATAGGAGGGAAATTATTTTGTCACCCCATGATCTACTAATGCCACCCCAATACTATAATTTATTCCTTTTGTGCCCTTTAAAAAAAACTACTTTTACACGGGTCGTAGGGGTTGCTCACGACCTGCGTTCGTAACACCTCCTTACGACCAATTCAAAAGATGAATTTTGAACGGGTCATAAGGAGGTGTTACGACCTGCAGGTCGTAGGGGTTGCATAAGACCTACAAGTCGTAGCACCCCCTTACATCCCAATCAAAAACTAAGTTTTTGAATTGGTCGTAAGGGGGTGCTACGACCTTCAGGTCGTAAGCAGCCCCTACGACCTGACGGCTACAGAAAATTTGCATATCCATTTTGTTGTTGATCTCTAGCAAACTACAGATTAGCAACGGAATCGCTACAAACACGTGCGTGACTGTGGAAAATGACTTATGTTTCTATTTTTTGCACTTACCCCTTCATATTATTGATCAACAACACAATTCAACTCCAAACTGAATGCTTGCTTTACTCCCTGGAAGTACCTCTTAGTCGTAGACTAATCCAAGGTTTCATTTCATTTTCTAAACTTGTATTTTAACTTGTACCTATATTATATATATCTACTTGGCTCAGATTAGTTCTTTTAATTTTTCTATGTTCAACAGAAGATATTGGCATAAACTATTATAAATGAAAATTCATGCATTTTTTGCACCTTTCTTTTTTATTTTGTTAAATATTTGTTTGCAATTAATTCAATCTCATATTGAAAATAAAATATCAATCCTCAAGTTTTCTAGAGATCAGCAACGGAATGGATACGCAATTTTCCGTAGCTGTCAGGTCGTAGGGGTTGCTTACGACCCGTTAAAAACTCAGTTTTTGATTGGGTCGTAAAGGGGGTGCTACGACCTACACCTGTAGGTTGTAAGAAACCGCTACGACCTGCAGGTCGTAACACCTCCTTACGACCCGTTCAAAAATTCAGTTTTTGATTGGGTCGTAAGGGGGTGTTACGATCGCAGGCCGTGAGCAACCCCTACGACCCGTGTAAAAGTAGTTTTTTTTAAAGGATACAAAAGGAATAAATTATAATATTGGGTTGACATTGATCATGGGGTGACAAAATAATTTCCCTAATAGGAAGTCTGTTACATTTGATGAACTTTTCTAGGCTTGACATAGAATAGGTTGTGGGAAGGTTAAGTAGATACACCTATAATCCAAATGATGAACATTGGGCTATAACAAATAGACTTATGAGATATTTGAGAGGAACCATAAATTGTGGTATCCGATATAGTTGATTTCCTTGCAGTACTAGAAGGATACAACATGCTAACGAGATATCAGGTTCAGATGAGATGAAATCCCTAGTGATTATGTATTCACTCTAGGAGGCGGTGCAATTAGCTAGAGATCAGCCAAGAAAAATATTATTGCTTGATCAACAATGGAATAGAGTTTATAGCTCTAGATTTGGCTGACAATGAGTCTGAGTAGTTGAAAAACTTCTTAGCAAGTAGTATTCCATTAGGAGTTAAACCAACTCCTCCTGTGTCTATGCATTGTTATTGTTAAGCGGCAATAGCTATTGCAATGAATAAAAGTTTCAATGTAATGGTAAGAATATAAATATTCAATTGAGACATAATGTGATAAAACAGTTGTTGAGAAATAGAGTTATTTCCATTGATTATGTGAAGTCACAAATGAATTTAGCCAATCCTCTGACAAAGCCTTTAGAAAAAAGGTATTCATTTGCATTTTCCTTAAATCAAAACTGAAAAATATAAAACCAAAACGTTTTAGGTAGAAAAATTGAAAATAAGATGAAAAATTATACTCCATTAGTTCCTTAATATAAGACACGTTCGAAGAAATTCACATCAACAAAAAAATTTGGTTATTTTTGTTAGTAGTATTGAAAATGTGAATATTTGATACATTTTTTTTAAATTATAAATATAATAATGATTGAAACTATAAAAAGTGTTGAATAAATAAGGTTATTTGTGAAAAGAAGTAATTAAATGTCATTATAAATTGAAATAAAATCAAAATAAAGTTCCTAAAACAATCTTATATAAAGGTTCGAAGAGAGTAACAATAATGGCTTTATCTAACCAAAAATTCAAGGTCGTGTCATTGCATGTGCGACCACATAGGGTTCCAATTTTTAGGGGTTTCCATTTTTTTTTAAAAAAAATCCTTTATACAATGTTTTATTATTCTTCTAAATATTAAAAAATATTTACTTTAAAAAAAATATAAAAAAATATTTATGCTATTAAAAAAAACCTTGAGCTTTTTATATGTTTTGCGGTTGTCATAGTATGAATTTGGCATTATGTGGCATGACTGATACATGTGATAAAGCTAGAGACTTTTTTGGTGTCATATAATATATTTATACCATATTTGCAAATTCTACTAAGAGGTGTCATATTTTGAATGACATGGTAACAAGATTGACCCTTAAATCATTATCAGTCTCATTGGGGAGAATCACATCGATAGTGTTAAAACTATAAGATTTCAAGTTTCAGAAATCTATCCTTGAAGCTCTACTTCAAGTAGAAAAAAAATGATAATGAATGAAAATTAGAAGTAAAGCAAAGTCCTTAGTCAATACTGAGTTTGATGATTTTGAATTCTTGTTTGTACTAGTATTTTGATTTTCAATACTATATGCTATTAATTTGGTTAACGAACACTCATGATAAAGAATATGCTTATTGATTGATACTTCTATTGAAAAGGTAAAAGGATTGATTTCATACTTTAAAAGTTATAGAGGAATTGATTTTTCCTGAATTTAGGAATGTTGCAAAAAAGATAGGCATTGAATTTAATGTCGATCAAATATTTGTCAAAAAACGTAAAATTCGAAGAAGAAACATTTTGAAGAGAATCCAAGTAATATACTTTTGCAATTTGTAGAGGAATCATTTTTTATTAATTTTTTTGCACATCATTAATCAAGCAATTTGGTTGATGGCTGGGAGATTTGGATAATACCAAGAGCATGAAAATATTTTTGTCTTTCTGATTACTTATGAGAATTTGCTTTTGTAAGATGATATGAACCTAAAATCTTATTGTGATCATGTAAATTTGAATTTAAGGACAATGTTGAATATGATGTTCATGTAAATGAATTACATGTGGATTAACATTAATAACAATTAAGAAAGATATCTTGGAGAAAGTTTATTACAAGAATTTAATTGATGGTTTTACTTTTTTTTTAAAAAAAAGCTAAAAATATGACATTTTGAAGTGAAAATTCATATTTAGTTTTGACAGTAAATTAAAAGTTTATACAATGATTAAATTATATAAAATAATTTTAACATTTTAGCTTTTTATAAATTTTCAAGAAGATCTCATTGTTATTTATTTGCGTACAATAGCCCAGAAATATTAAGACATGAAAACAGGAGATGGTATTCTTCTACGGTGGTGATCGTGTTATGACTATCACCGTTTGAATGTGCGAACAACGTACAAAGTGACAACAACAGAAGGAGCATACACTCACCCACTGTCTAATCTTCTCCTGATTTGAAAGATAAACCCAGATTTGAATCCTCCAACATAATGTTAGAGTAATGCTAGTGTAAATAACACTAAAATCTAAAATTAAATCAAAATTTCTTGTTTTGAATTTTAGTGATTTTATACCTATGTTATCCTAGATAACTAAAAAAGTTGATTCTGTAAATTCAATGCTCCTAATTATGTGGATTATATTTTGATGATGACAAAGTAATTAACAATTAAGCCTTGAAGATATTGCAACATCAACAACAAGAAGTCAAGAAAAGAAGACAAGTGCTCACTCATTCTCAATCAAATTTTAATTGTAATTTCTCATTTATGTTGAGAGTGGTTGAGAGTGGGTAGATATAGTTAGTCTCTTCTAGGAATAAAATAATTAATATGCTTATTAGGTTGAGATTAACCAAAATTAATACTTGAGAAGAAAAATAAAATTGAAAATTAATTTTTCTCATGTCTGATCAAAATACTCGAGTATTTTGAGAAAGACTCGAGTATATACTCGAGTATTCTGTAAAACACTCGAGTATTTGTGCCAGGTCAACAAATATGACCGTTAGTCTTGATCGTGCAACAAATCCTTCTTGACTGGCCAAAAAGACTCGAGTATTTGCCAAAAGACTCGAGTATTTTTGTCCAGTCAGCAAAAATGAACGTTGGAAGAGACTCAAAACCCAATTGAGGGCACTTGAGTCTCATCGAACCCAAGAGAGCATTTCATAACTTTATCGTAAAAATTCTCTTTGTTTTTGCACAAGAACAAACAAGACAACAAGATCATATTGATTACAAGCTTACATTAATCCTTCTTCTCAAGTGTTAATTCACACAAAAACTCAACTTCATTCTCATATTGTTATTCTCTTCCAAGTTGAGTTTTTAGGCCTCAATTCATACATTGAGCTGTGCTTATTTGTGCTAATCCATTGTGAGATTAGTAATACACATACAAAAAGCTTGATCATTCAAAGTCTTGGATTGTTCCCAAGCAAACCCTAAGTGGCTTAGGGTGTTGGAGTCTTGAGAGGTTCTCAAGCACAAGACTAGGAGGTTCCTAGCCCGGTGGAGTTTCTTGAAGGGAGTTCAAGGAAGCTTTTGAAGAGTTCTTCATCACCGGAATCAAATTGGGGTAGAAATCAAGAGTTTGGTACACTCTTGAAGGGTTAGGTTGAGTGAGGCCATTCTCAAGTAATCCTTGTAATTTCTAACAATTTGATTATTAGTAGAAACTCCTAAGTTGATTAGGAGGACTGGATGTAGCTCATTGTTGGAGTGAACCAGGATAAAATTGCTTGAGTGTTGGTTTATTGCTTTCAATCTACTTTCTAGCTCAATCAACTTAAATCATTTCAAACAATTAGGATTTATTCAATTAGGTAGCAAGTTCAAGGAATCTTAGTGTTAAAAGTTATTTAGATTGCTTGCTACTCTGTTGGATAAGTTTCTGTTTTGTATTGGATTGATTTGAGGTGAATTGCTGAATTTTCGTTTCTGGTTTTGCTGCTATCTGACAGGAAAAACTCGAGTATATTGAGAAAGACTCGAGTTGTTCTTCCTGAAAAACTCGCGTATTTCACAAAAGACTCGAGTATTTCGTGTCTGTTTTCAGAAAATTCAGTCTTAGCTCTATTCTTCAATTATTATTCGAAATATTTGGTATTAGTGCTTCAAATACCTATTCACCCCCCCTCTAGTATTTGCTTAGCCCGCTTGTTGGTTTCCAACAAGTGGTATCAGAGCTTGGTCGAAAGATCGAGTGTAACAACTTTTTCGAAAAAGATCCTTTTGGAAACTAAATGGGCTCTAGCAATAACTTTGGTGGAGAAGGAGCTTCAATAAACCGTCCTCCACTATTCAATGGTGAAGGATATGTTTATTGGAAAACTCGCATGAAAGTTTTTATTGAAGCAATTGATATAGATATTTGGGATGCAATTGAAAATGGTCCTTTTATTCCCAAAAAGAAAATTAATGAAGAAATTGTTGAAATTCCAAGGAGTAGTTGGAATGAGGATGAAAAGAGGAAAGTTTCTTTTGATTTAAAAGCTAAAAACATCATCTTTTAGGCTCTATCCCATGATGAATTTTATAGAGTTTCCCAATGTAAATCGGCAAAAGAAATGTGGGATACTTTGCAAGTCACACATGAGGGAACAAGTGAAGTAAGAGATGCAAGATTGAATTCTCTAACTCATGAATATGAATTGTTCCACATGTTGCCAAATGAAACCATTAGTGACTTGCAAAAGCGATTCTCTCACATAGTTAATAATTTGATTTCCTTGGGAAAGGTATTTCGCAATGGTGAAACTACTAACAAAATTCTAAGATGTCTTGATAGGAGTTGGCAACCCAAGGTAACCGCCATCAAGGAATCAAAAGACATAAATAGCATGGACTTAGCCACTTTGTTTGGCAAACTCCAAGAGCATGAGATGGAACTTACAAGACTTGGGATGCATGAGGAATCGGACAAAAAGAAAAAGGGCATAGCACTCAAAGCTTCAACTAAAGCTACAAAAGAAGTTGAAGAATGCTCTACAAGTGAAGATTCCGATGGTGAACCAAATCAAGAAGATTTTGGCATGTTTGTGAAAAAGGTTCAACAAATTCTTCAAAGGGAAGAAAGGTGGCTCTTCATCCAAATTCAAGAGAACCAAAGACTCCAAACAAAGAGAAAAGAGTACCAATGATGGAGTTAAGTGTCATGAATGTGGTGGGGTTGGTCACATTAGAATGGAATGTGCCACATTCTTGAAGAAGAATGACAAGAAGACCCAAGAGACCAAAGGGAAGCGTGCATACATTGTTTGGGATGCACCGGAGAAGAGCAATGAATCATCTTCAAGTAGTTCCGGTGATGAAAATGCAAACCTTTGTCTCATGGCCAAGAACAAAGATGAGTCCTCATCAAGAGCTAATCATGACATGAGTGAAAGTGATGATGAGGTAACCTCTAGCTCTTCTTGTTCCTCTTCAAACTCCATTTCCTATGATGATTTGCAAGAAGCCTACAATGAAATGTTAATTCAATTTAGAAGGCTTGCTAAAATTAATAAGGAAAAAGGAAAGAAAATCTTGGAGTTTCAACAAGAAATTGATGAATTGCAAAAATCTATAAATGAGTTGAAACTTCAAAATGAATCCTTGGAACTTATTAATTCTAGTCATCAAAGTGATTGTGCAAATCATGAGGAGATTATCACTCCATGTGAGAGATGTGATGAACTTGAAAAAGAAGTAAAAGAGTTGAAAAACAAACTCACAATCTCACATAGTGATAGAAACCTCAACCGGTTGTTGAACTCTCAAAGACATAATCACAACAAAACCGGTTTAGGATATGTTCATAAGAAGGACAAAAAGTACAAGGTGGTTGGAACATTTTCTAAGAAAAACTCATCAAAGAGACCAACTTGTACTTATTGTGGAAAAGTTGGACATATCAACATTGAGTGCCATATTAAGAAGTTTGAAATGAAAAAGGGCACCTATATGTGGATCAAGAAGGGAGAAAGTCCCAACACTAACCCTAAGGGACCCAACATTGTTTGGGTACCCAAAATGAACAAGTGATTTCATCTTGTAGGTGTGCCTTCGAACGGGAAAAGAATTGTGGTATTTAGATAGTGGATGTTCGAAGCACATGACGGGAGATAAGTGGCACTTCATTGAGCTTACTCCAAAGGAAAAGGGTTATGTCACTTATGGGGACAACAACAAAGGCAAAATCCTTGGTATTGGTAAAATCGGAAACTCTTCAAACTTGATTATTGATAATGTGCTCTATGTTCAAGGATTAGAACATAATCTCTTGAGCATAAGTCAATTATGTGATATTGGTAATCGTGTAGTATTTACCTCTACCCATTGCCTCATTAAAAGTGACAAAGATGAATCAATCAAATTTGTTGGTAGAAGATCAAATAATACTTACTTAGTTGATTTGAACAAAGTCACTTCTTTGGTCTCTACTTGTTTAGGGAGCAAAGAAAATGACACTTGGTTATGGCATCGTAGGACCGCTCATATAAATGTAAACCAATTGAAGAAAATACAATCTAAAGATCTAGTAGTTTGTTTACCAAAGCTAAATTTTTCTATTGAAGGCGTTTGTTCTCCTTGCAAGAAATGTAAACAAACTAAAAACACCTTTGGATCAAAAATGGTGATGTCCACATCAAGGCCATTAGAAATGCTTCGTATGGACTTGTTTGGACCATCGCAAGTAAAAAGCTTTGGTGGCAACTATTATGCATTGGTGATTGTTGATGACTTCTCTAGGTTTACTTGGACTCTATTTTTAACTACTAAGAGTGAGACCTACAAATCTTTTAAACATCATGTCAAACTTTTGCAAAACCAAGTAAATAAAAAAGTAATTATTATTCGTACCGATCATGGTGGTGAATTTGAAAACCACAAATTTGATAGATTTTGTGCTAAAAATGGTATTGAGCACCAATTCTCCGCACCAAGAACTCTGGAACAAAATGGAGTGGTAAAGCGGAAAAATAGGGTGCTAGAGGAACTTGCTAGAACCATGTTAAATGATTCTCAAGTACCTCAATATTTTTGGGCCGATGCCGTCAATACGGCTTGTTATGTTTTAAATCGTATTTTGATAAGGCCCTCTTTGGATAAAACCCCCTATGAACTTTACAAGGGAAGAAAGCCAAATATATCTCATTTTCATGTCTTCGGATGCAAAGTTTTGGTTTTAAATAATGGAAAAGAACACCTTGGGAAGTTTGATTCCAAATCCGATGAAGGCATATTTTTAGGCTATTCTTCTCATAGTAAAGCTTATAGAATTTCCAACAAAAGAACTTTAACTATTGAGGAATCAATTCATGTTGTTTTTAATGAGTCTTCGAAAGAAGATAGTGTTTTATGTGATGCTAGTGAAGATGGCATTGATTTTTCAAAAGAAGAAAAAGAGAGAGAGAGAAATCAAAAGTTGATGAAGGAGAAGTTAGGGAAGAACTTCCTCCGACTTGGAAATTGGTCAAGGCTCATCCTATAGACAATGTCATAGGAGATATGTCAAAGGGAGTACTAACTCGTAGGTCTATTAAAAACATTTGCCACTATGTCTCCTTTGTTTCTCAAATTGAACCCGATTCAATTAAAAAGGCCATTGAGGATGAACATTGGGTTCTTGCTATGCAAGAAGAATTAAACCAATTTGAAAGAAATGAAGTTTGGGATCTAGTCCCTAAACCCGATGATCATACCATAATTGGTACTAAATGGATTTATAGAAACAAACTTGATGAATCCGGGTTGATCATAAGAAACAAAGCTAGACTAGTAGCTCGAGGGTACAATCAAGAGGAAGGTATCGATTATGATGAGACCTTTGCTCCGGTTGCACGTCTTGAAGCTATCCGAATTTTACTTGCTTTTGCATCAATCATGAAATTCACTTTATATCAAATGGATGTCAAAAGTGCTTTCTTGAATGGATTTATAAATGAAGAAGTGTATGTCAAACAACCCCCCGGTTTTGAAAATAGTGAATTTCCAAACCATGTTTATAAATTGAAAAAGGCACTCTATGGATTGAAACAAGCTCCTAGAGCTTGGTATGATCGATCGAGTTCCTTTCTATTAGAAAACAAGTTTCAAAGAGGGAAGGTTGATAATACACTATTTATTTATAAAACCAAAGATGACATATTGTTAGTACAAATCTATGTTGATGATATCATTTTCGGTGCTACTAACGTGTCTCTTTGTAGAAAGTTCTCAAATTTGATGAAAAAGGAATTTGAAATGTCAATGATGGGAGAACTCAAGTTCTTCCTAGGCTTACAAATAAAGCAAGTCAAGGAGGGGATATTTGTGCATCAAGGGAAATATTGCAAAGAGCTCCTTGAAAAGTTCGGATTGGACAAGTGCAAAGAAGCCTATACTCCAATGAGCACATCATGCTACCTAGACAAGCATGAACAAGGTACCCCGGTTGATGTTAGTAAGTATAGGGGAATGATAGGTAGTCTCCTATATCTCACTGCATCTAGACCGGATATTATGTTTAGTGTATGCATTTGTGCTCGATTTCAAGCTAATCCTAAAGAATCTCACCTATCCGCAGTTAAACATATATTTAAGTATCTAAAAGGAACAATTAACACTGGTTTATGGTATCCTGCTGATGCCAATCTTAGTTTAGTTGGTTACTCGGATTCCGACTTCGCGGGATGCAAGCTTGATCGCAAAAGCACCAGTGGTACTTGCCATTTCTTGGGAAGTTCATTGGTGTCATGGTTTTCTAAAACGCAAGCTTGTGTCGCCCTTTCTACCGCCGAAGCGGAATATATCGCAGCCGGTAGTTGTTGTGCTCAACTATTATGGATGAAACAACAATTATCGGATTTTGGTTTGAAACTTGAAAATATTCCTATTAGATGCGATAACACGAGTGCAATCAATTTGACTAAGAATCCGGTGTATCACTCAAGAACGAAACACATTGAAATAAGACACCACTTTTTGAGAGATCATGTACAAAAGGGTGACTGTACAATTGAATTTGTTAGTACCACAAATCAATTAGCCGACATTTTTACAAAACCTCTACCAAGGGACACCTTTTATCATATTAGGAGAGAACTTGGTATTTTAGATGAAGCTAATATAGGCTAATTGCATTGTGTGCCATTTTTGAAAAATCACCATATTAGTATTTCTCTAATGTGTTCTTGATTCTTAGTTAAATTGCCCTTGATGATATTTGAAATAGTATGTGTTAATTGTGTGTGATTCTATACTGAATTCCAAGTTGGAAGTAAAGAGTATTGTATTTGATTTGTGTTTGGTCTTTTAAAACTGAGTTTTCAATTCTGTTCTGTCAAAAATACTCGAGTTTTTCTAAAAACACTCGAGTATATTAATTCAAAATTAATTCAGTTTTAAATTGAAAAAGTTTTTTTAAGGGTCTGACAAAAATACTCGAGTGTTTCCAAAAACACTCGAGTCTTTCGAAGATCCCAAATTTTGGACTTTCCGACCAAACTCGAGTATTTCACAAAAAACTCGAGTCTTTTTCAATTTCCTGAAATTTGGTGATCTGACCAAACTCGAGTATTTTGCCATTTACTCGAGTTTCTGGGCAGACCTGGGGCTGAGTCACGAACGACTCGAGTATGTTGTCAAAAACTCGAGTCTTTCATCAAGAACAACTCGAGTATTTCTGAATATACTCGAGTATTTTGCAGCTTTTATATATACCTGCAGCCCCTCACACTCGAGTTTTTACGAACTCCTCCCTCTTCTCTCTCGGTTTTCTCATATCTTTTGCATCAAAACTCAGTTTTTACTCAAATTTTTGCCAAAACTTATTAGTTTTACATCCCCTAAACACTTTTCATCTATTATTTCAACGAATTTCAACAAATTTCCTCCTCAAATCCGTCACCCCCTTTTCAAACCCTAACCTTCAAACTTTTCAATTTTCTCAAAAATTATCCAATGGCTTCATCATCTGGGAAAGGAAAAAGAGTAAGGATTGCCGAATCATCATCCGAGGAGGACATCCCAGAATATTATCAAGAGGATGAATGCTTGGACCGATTTGAGGGCTTTGCTACAAGAGGGTTTGGTGTAGTCACATGGATCAACAGTGAATTTCTATAGAGTAAGGGTTTCTCCTTTGTCTCTAACCTTAAGCACCAAAAACTAATTCGTTTTCTGGAATTTAATGGTCCAATTTACCCTAGACTAGTTAGAACCTTTTATGCAAACCTTAGGCTACACAATAATGTTATGGAATCCATGGTTGAAGGTGTCAGATTTTGCATTAGAGTTAAGGATATCTATCATTGTTTCGGGCCTTCACGACACGGGGACAATGCCTTGAGGGCAAATGCCGATGGATTTTTTCAAAGTCTTTTGCGCCCCGGTCGTTTTTGGACCACAGGGATTAAACATGCATCTATGATGACTGTCCAATCTAGGATCCTGCACTATATTGTTAGCCATCAGCTAGTTCCCCAAACTTTCCCAAACTATGCGAAACCAACCAACCATGAACTTAGGCTTGTAAGTGTCATTTTGAACAATGAATAGTTGAATTGGTGTCGCATCTTTATGGATCGGATGCTAGCTGCGGCTCGATCTAAGAACCCTAAGTCTTTACCTTATCCTATGCATGTATGTTACCTCTTGCGAAACTTCCGAGTGCCTATACCACCAAATGAAGAGTCCACGACTCTTCATGTTAACCAGCATTGCCTTAACAATGGTACTCTGACTCATCAAGGCATGGAATTTCATGCACCATCTGGACAGTACCTGTACCAATCTGATATAGCCAATTTGGAAAGGGCTGAAAATGTTGCAGCTCAACAAGGGGTGGATGCCCAACAATTGGAAGAAGAAGCTGCAGCATTTGCACAAGCTGAAGGTGGGGACCCAATTGAGAATGAGATTAATTTTGATAATTTTACTGGATCTCAATATGGGTTTGATAACTCGGGATGGAGAGATAATGTTATCACACGGTTGGACACTCTCGATGGGAGGATGGACTCTCTTGTGACTGCTATGGACGCCCAGCGTGATGACTTTGTGAGTCTGGATACTAGGATGAGTGCAGAGTCTGCTATGCTTTATTCCCGTCTGGATCAACACTCAGACCAGATTTACTCCCGCCTGGATCAGCAATCAGACCAGATGAACCGACGGTTTGATGAGATGATGGCGACCTTCTCTCGATTCTATCCTCCTCCAGATGATCCTGCTCCATCCATGTTTTGATGTTGTTGCATTTGGATTTTATCTTAGTTTTCATTATGTTGGTCTTTGTTGCATTTTATGTATTTTGGGAGTTTGATGTTTGAAACTCTGTGTTTGTTATTGCACTTTTCGTTTGGTCTTTTTAAATCTACTATGGTGTTATTGCAAAGCTTCAGGGGGAGCTCTTTATTTTATTATGTCTCTATTTTAGTGCATATTTGGTTATAGGGTTTTCCAATTATGTGCCTCTCCTCCCTTTATCTTTTTCTCAATTGTTACATCTTTTTGGCTCATGACAAAAGGGGGAAAGAGATATTTCACTTGTCCTTGAATATTGTTGCAACTAAATTTTTCTGATTATGGTATATACTCTGATATGTTGCTAATATTAAAATGTCATAACTTCTTGCACAAGCTGAATTTTTAGATAGGTGAAAAGGGATCCTATAGTGAGGGGGAGTTGCATCTTCAAGTGGTATCAAGCTCAACAAGTGTTACAAGTGTTAATTATTTTGTCATCACCAAAAAGGGGGAGATTGTAAATTCAATGCTCCTAATTATGTGGATTATATTTTGATGATGACAAAGTAATTAACAATCAAGCCTTGAAGATATTGCAACATCAACAACAAGAAGTCAAGAAAAGAAGACAAGTGTTCACTCATTCTCAATCAAATTTTAATTGTAATTTCTCATTTATGTTGAGAGTGGGTAGATATAGTTAGTCTCTTCTAGGAATAAAATAATTAATATGCTTATTAGGTTGAGATTAACCAAAATTAATACTTGAGAAGAAAAATAAAATTGAAAATTAATTTTTCTCATATCTGATCAAAATACTCGAGTATTTTGAGAAAGACTCGAGTATATACTCGAGTATTCTGTAAAACACTCGAGTATTTGTGCCAGGTCAGCAAATATGACCGTTAGTCTTGTTCGCGCACCAAATCCTTCTTGACTGGCCAAAAAGACTCGAGTATTTGCCAAAAGACTCGAGTATTTTTGTCCAGTCAGCAAAAATGAACGTTGGAAGAGACTCAAAACCTAATTGAGGGCACTTGAGTCTCATCCAACCCAAGAGAGCATTTCATAACTTTATCGTAAAAATTCTCTTTGTTTTTGCACAAGAACAAACAAGACAACAAGATCATATTGATTACAAGCTTACATTAATCCTTCTTCTCAAGTGTTAATTCACACAAAAACTCAACTTCATTCTCATATTGTTATTCTCTTCCAAGTTGAGTTTTTAGGCCTCAATTCATACATTGAGCTGTGCTTATTTGTGCTAATCCATTGTGAGATTAGTAATACACATACAAAAAGCTTGATCATTCAAAGTCTTGGATTGTTCCCAAGCAAACCCTAAGTGGCTTAGGGTGTTGGAGTCTTGAGAGGTTCTCAAGCACAAGACTAGGAGGTTCCTAGCCCGGTGGAGTTTCTTGAAGGGAGTTCAAGGAAGCTTTTGAAGAGTTCTTCATCACCGGAATCAAATTGGGGTAGAAATCAAGAGTTTGGTACACTCTTGAAGGGTTAGGTTGAGTGAGGCCATTCTCAAGTAATCCTTGTAATTTCTAACAATTTGATTATTAGTAGAAACTCCTAAGTTGATTAGGAGGACTGGATGTAGCTCATTGTTGGAGTGAACCAGGATAAAATTGCTTGAGTGTTGGTTTATTGCTTTCAATCTACTTTCTAGCTCAATCAACTTAAATCATTTCAAACAATTAGGATTTATTCAATTAGGTAGCAAGTTCAAGGAATCTTAGTGTTAAAAGTTATTTAGATTGCTTGCTACTCTGTTGGATAAGTTTCTGTTTTGTATTGGATTGATTTGAGGTGAATTGCTGAATTTTCGTTTCTGGTTTTGCTGCTATCTGACAGGAAAAACTCGAGTATATTGAGAAAGACTCGAGTTGTTCTTCCTGAAAAACTCGCGTATTTCACAAAAGACTCGAGTATTTCGTGTCTGTTTTCAGAAAATTCAGTCTTAGCTCTATTCTTCAATTATTATTCGAAATATTTGGTATTAGTGCTTCAAATACCTATTCACCCCCCCTAGTATTTGCTTAGCCTGCTTGTTGGTTTCCAACAAGTGGTATCAGAGCTCGGTCGAAAGATCGAGTGTAACAACTTTTTCGAAAAAGATCCTTTTGGAAACTAAATGGGCTCTAGCAATAACTTTGGTGGAGAAGGAGCTTCAATAAACCGTCCTCCACTATTCAATGGTGAAGGATATGTTTATTGGAAAACTCGCATGAAAGTTTTTATTGAAGCAATTGATATAGATATTTGGGATGCAATTGAAAATGGTCCTTTTATTCCCAAAAAGAAAATTAATGAAGAAATTGTTGAAATTCCAAGGAGTAGTTGGAATGATGATGAAAAGAGGAAAGTTTCTTTTGATTTAAAAGTTAAAAACATCATCTTTTCGGCTCTATCCCATGATGAATTTTATAGAGTTTCCCAATGTAAATCGGCAAAAGAAATGTGGGATACTTTGCAAGTCACACATGAGGGAACAAGTGAAGTAAGAGATGCAAGATTGAATTCTCTAACTCATGAATATGAATTGTTCCACATGTTGCCAAATGAAACCATTAGTGACTTGCAAAAGCGATTCTCTCACATAGTTAATCATTTGATTTCCTTGGGAAAGGTATTTCGCAATGGTGAAACTACTAACAAAATTCTAAGATGTCTTGATAGGAGTTGGCAACCCAAGGTAACCGCCATCAAGGAATCAAAAGACATAAATAGCATGGACTTAGCCACTTTGTTTGGCAAACTCCAAGAGCATGAGATGGAACTTACAAGACTTGGGATGCATGAGGAATCAGACAAAAAGAAAAAGGGCATAGCACTCAAAGCTTCAACTAAAGCTACAAAAGAAGTTGAAGAATGCTCTACAAGTGAAGATTCCGATGGTGAACCAAATCAAGAAGATTTTGGCATGTTTGTGAAAAAGGTTCAACAAATTCTTCAAAGGGAAGAAAGGTGGCTCTTCATCCAAATTCAAGAGAACCAAAGACTCCAAACAAAGAGAAAAGAGTACCAATGATGGAGTTAAGTGTCATGAATGTGGTGGGGTTGGTCACATTAGAATGGAATGTGCCACATTCTTGAAGAAGAATGACAAGAAGACCCAAGAGACCAAAGGGAAGCGTGCATACATTGTTTGGGATGCACCGGAGAAGAGCAATGAATCATCTTCAAGTAGTTCCGGTGATGAAAATGCAAACCTTTGTCTCATGGCCAAGAACAAAGATGAGTCCTCATCAAGAGCTAATCATGACATGAGTGAAAGTGATGATGAGGTAACCTCTAGCTCTTCTTGTTTCTCTTCAAACTCCATTTCCTATGATGATTTGCAAGAAGCCTACAATGAAATGTTAATTCAATTTAGAAGGATTGCTAAAATTAATAAGGAAAAAGGAAAGAAAATCTTGGAGTTTCAACAAGAAATTGATGAATTGCAAAAATCTATAAATGAGTTGAAACTTCAAAATGAATCCTTGGAACTTATTAATTCTAGTCATCAAAGTGATTGTGCAAATCATGAGGAGATTATCACTCCATGTGAGAGATGTGATGAACTTGAAAAAGAAGTAAAAGAGTTGAAAAACAAACTCACAATCTCACATAGTGATAGAAACCTCAACCGGTTGTTGAACTCTCAAAGACATAATCACAACAAAACCGGTTTAGGATATGTTCATAAGAAGGACAAAAAGTACAAGGTGGTTGGAACATTTTCTAAGAAAAACTCATCAAAGAGACCAACTTGTACTTATTGTGGAAAAGTTGGACATATCAACATTGAGTGCCATATTAAGAAGTTTGAAATGAAAAAGGGCACCTATATGTGGATCAAGAAGGGAGAAAGTCCCAACACTAACCCTAAGGGACCCAACATTGTTTGGGTACCCAAAATGAACAAGTGATTTCATCTTGTAGGTGTGCCTTCGAACGGGAAAAGAATTGTGGTATTTAGATAGTGGATGTTCGAAGCACATGACGGGAGATAAGTGGCACTTCATTGAGCTTACTCCAAAGGAAAAGGGTTATGTCACTTATGGGGACAACAACAAAGGCAAAATCCTTGGTATTGGTAAAATCGGAAACTCTTCAAACTTGATTATTGATAATGTGCTCTATGTTCAAGGATTAGAACATAATCTCTTGAGCATAAGTCAATTATGTGATATTGGTAATCGTGTAGTATTTACCTCTACCCATTGCCTCATTAAAAGTGACAAAGATGAATCAATCAAATTTGTTGGTAGAAGATCAAATAATACTTACTTAGTTGATTTGAACAAAGTCACTTCTTTGGTCTCTACTTGTTTAGGGAGCAAAGAAAATGACACTTGGTTATGGCATCGTAGGACCGCTCATATAAATGTAAACCAATTGAAGAAAATACAATCTAAAGATCTAGTAGTTTGTTTACCAAAGCTAAATTTTTCTATTGAAGGTGTTTGTTCTCCTTGCAAGAAATGTAAACAAACTAAAAACACCTTTGGATCAAAAATGGTGATGTCCACATCAAGGCCATTAGAAATGCTTCGTATGGACTTGTTTGGACCATCGCAAGTAAAAAGCTTTGGTGGCAATTATTATGCATTGGTGATTGTTGATGACTTCTCTAGGTTTACTTGGACTCTATTTTTAACTACTAAGAGTGAGACCTACAAATCTTTTAAACATCATGTCAAACTTTTGCAAAACCAAGTAAATAAAAAAGTAATTATTATTCGTACCGATCATGGTGGTGAATTTGAAAACCACAAATTTGATAGATTTTGTGCTAAAAATGGTATTGAGCACCAATTCTCCGCACCAAGAACTCTGGAACAAAATGGAGTGGTAAAGCGGAAAAATAGGGTGCTAGAGGAACTTGCTAGAACCATGTTAAATGATTCTCAAGTACCTCAATATTTTTGGGCCGATGCCGTCAATACGGCTTGTTATGTTTTAAATCGTATTTTGATAAGGCCCTCTTTGGATAAAACCCCCTATGAACTTTACAAGGGAAGAAAGCCAAATATATCTCATTTTCATGTCTTCGGATGCAAAGTTTTGGTTTTAAATAATGGAAAAGAACACCTTGGGAAGTTTGATTCCAAATCCGATGAAGGCATATTTTTAGGCTATTCTTCTCATAGTAAAGCTTATAGAATTTCCAGCAAAAGAACTATAACTATTGAGGAATCAATTCATGTTGTTTTTAATGAGTCTTCGAAAGAAGATAGTGTTTTATGTGATGCTAGTGAAGATGGCATTGATTTTTCAAAAGAAGAAAAAGAGAGAGAGAGAAATCAAAAGTTGATGAAGGAGAAGTTAGGGAAGAACTTCCTCCGACTTGGAAATTGGTCAAGGCTCATCCTATAGACAATGTCATAGGAGATATGTCAAAGGGAGTACTAACTCGTAGGTCTATTAAAAACATTTGCCACTATGTCTCCTTTGTTTCTCAAATTGAACCCGATTCAATTAAAAAGGCCATTGAGGATGAACATTGGGTTCTTGCTATGCAAGAAGAATTAAACCAATTTGAAAGAAATGAAGTTTGGGATCTAGTCCCTAAACCCGATGATCATACCATAATTGGTACTAAATGGATTTATAGAAACAAACTTGATGAATCCGGGTTGATCATAAGAAACAAAGCTAGACTAGTAGCTCGAGGGTACAATCAAGAGGAAGGTATCGATTATGATGAGACCTTTGCTCCGGTTGCACGTCTTGAAGCTATCCGAATTTTACTTGCTTTTGCATCAATCATGAAATTCACTTTATATCAAATGGATGTTAAAAGTGCTTTCTTGAATGGGTTTATAAATGAAGAAGTGTATGTCAAACAACCCCCCGGTTTTGAAAATAGTGAATTTCCAAACCATGTTTATAAATTGAAAAAGGCACTCTATGGATTGAAACAAGCTCCTAGAGCTTGGTATGATCGATCGAGTTCCTTTCTATTAGAAAACAAGTTTCAAAGAGGGAAGGTTGATAATACACTATTTATTTATAAAACCAAAGATGACATATTGTTAGTACAAATCTATTTTGATGATATCATTTTCGGTGCTACTAACGTGTCTCTTTGTAGAAAGTTCTCAAATTTGATGAAAAAGGAATTTGAAATGTCAATGATGGGAGAACTCAAGTTCTTCCTAGGCTTACAAATAAAGCAAGTCAAGGAGGGGATATTTGTGCATCAAGGGAAATATTGCAAAGAGCTCCTTGAAAAGTTCGGATTGGACAAGTGCAAAGAAGCCTACACTCCAATGAGCACATCATGCTACCTAGACAAGGATGAACAAGGTACCCCGGTTGATGTTAGTAAGTATAGGGGAATGATAGGTAGTCTCCTATATCTCACTGCATCTAGACCGGATATTATGTTTAGTGTATGCATTTGTGCTCGATTTCAAGCTAATCCTAAAGAATCTCACCTATCCGCAGTTAAACATATATTTAAGTATCTAAAAGGAACAATTAACACTGGTTTATGGTATCCTGCTGATGCCAATCTTAGTTTAGTTGGTTACTCGGATTCCGACTTCGCGGGATGCAAGCTTGATCGCAAAAGCACCAGTGGTACTTGCCATTTCTTGGGAAGTTCATTGGTGTCATGGTTTTCTAAAAAGCAAGCTTGTGTCGCCCTTTCTACCGCCGAAGCGGAATATATCGCAGCCGGTAGTTGTTGTGCTCAACTATTATGGATGAAACAACAATTATCGGATTTTGGTTTGAAACTTGAAAATATTCCTATTAGATGCGATAACACGAGTGCAATCAATTTGACTAAGAATCCGGTGTATCACTCAAGAACTAAACACATTGAAATAAGACACCACTTTTTGAGAGATCATGTACAAAAGGGTGACTGTACAATTGAATTTGTTAGTACCACAAATCAATTAGCCGACATTTTTACAAAACCTCTACCAAGGGACACCTTTTATCATATTAGGAGAGAACTTGGTATTTTAGATGAAGCTAATATAGGCTAATTGCATTGTGTGCCATTTTTGAAAAATCACCATATTAGTATTTCTCTAATGTGTTCTTGATTCTTAGTTAAATTGCCCTTGATGATATTTGAAATAGTATGTGTTAATTGTGTGTGATTCTATACTGAATTCCAAGTTGGAAGTAAAGAGTATTGTATTTGATTTGTGTTTGGTCTTTTAAAACTGAGTTTTCAATTCTGTTCTGTCAAAAATACTCGAGTTTTTCTAAAAACACTCGAGTATATTAATTCAAAATTAATTCAGTTTTAAATTGAAAAAGTTTTTTTAAGGGTCTGACAAAAATACTCGAGTGTTTCCAAAAACACTCGAGTCTTTCGAAGATCCCAAATTTTGGACTTTCCGACCAAACTCGAGTATTTCACAAAAAACTCGAGTCTTTTTCAATTTCCTGAAATTTGGTGATCTGACCAAACTCGAGTATTTTGCCATTTACTCGAGTTTCTGGGCAGACCTGGGGCTGAGTCACGAACGACTCGAGTATGTTGTCAAAAACTCGAGTCTTTCATCAAGAACAACTCGAGTATTTCTGAATATACTCGAGTATTTTGCAGCTTTTATATATACCTGCAGCCCCTCACACTCGAGTTTTTACGAACTCCTCCCTCTTCTCTCTCGGTTTTCTCATATCTTTTGCATCAAAACTCAGTTTTTACTCAAATTTTTGCCAAAACTTATTAGTTTTACATCCCCTAAACACTTTTCATCTATTATTTCAACGAATTTCAACAAATTTCCTCCTCAAATCCGTCACCCCCTTTTCAAACCCTAACCTTCAAACTTTTCAATTTTCTCAAAAATTATCCAAAGGCTTCATCATCTGGGAAAGGAAAAAGAGTAAGGATTGCCGAATCATCATCCGAGGAGGACATCCCAGAATATTATCAAGAGGATGAATGCTTGGACCGATTTGAGGGCTTTGCTACAAGAGGGTTTGGTGTAGTCACATGGATCAACAGTGAATTTCTACAGAGTAAGGGTTTCTCCTTTGTCTCTAACCTTAAGCACCAAAAACTAATTCGTTTTCTGGAATTTAATGGTCCAATTTACCCTAGACTAGTTAGAACCTTTTATGCAAACCTTAGGCTACACAATAATGTTATGGAATCCATGGTTGAAGGTGTCAGATTTTGCATTAGAGTTAAGGATATCTATCATTGTTTCGGGCCTTCACGACACGGGGACAATGCCTTGAGGGCAAATGCCGATGGATTTTTTCAAAGTCTTTTGCGCCCCGGTCGTTTTTGGACCACAGGGATTAAACATGCATCTATGATGACTGTCCAATCTAGGATCCTGCACTATATTGTTAGCCATCAGCTAGTTCCCCAAACTTTCCCAAACTATGCGAAACCAACCAACCATGAACTTAGGCTTGTAAGTGTCATTTTGAACAATGAACAGTTGAATTGGTGTCACATCTTTATGGATCGGATGCTAGCTGCGGCTCGATCTAAGCACCCTAAGTCTTTACCTTATCCTATGCATGTATGTTACCTCTTGCGAAACTTCCGAGTGCCTATACCACCAAATGAAGAGTCCACGACTCTTCATGTTAACCAGCATTGCCTTAACAATGGTACTCTGACTCATCAAGGCATGGAATTTCATGCACCATCTGGACAGTACCTGTACCAATATGATATAGCCAATTTGGAAAGGGCTGAAAATGTTGCAGCTCAACAAGGGGTGGATGCCCAACAATTGGAAGAAGAAGCTGCAGCATTTGCACAAGCTGAAGGTGGGGACCCAATTGAGAATGAGATTAATTTTGATAATTTTACTGGATCTCAATATGGGTTTGATAACTCGGGATGGAGAGATAATGTTATCACACGGCTGGACACTCTCGATGGGAGGATGGACTCTCTTGTGACTGCTATGGACGCCCCAGCGTGATGACTTTGTGAGTCTGGATACTAGGATGAGTGCAGAGTCTGCTATGTGTAACATCTTGATTTCTTTAACGTTATAAATTATAAGTTTTATTGAATTAAATAATTGTTTCCTGGAATTTAGTACTTAGGTATTGGGTAGTTTCATAAAAATACATTATGTTAATTACGAAACTATATCTTATTTAAATATATTAAAGTAGAATTATTAAAATAGTTACCCTAATTGAAAAATATACTTTCTATATTTTAATGTGCTTTTGTTATATTTAACATTAGACTTGTTTTAAGAACTTCAAGATCCTTAACTTTATAATTTTATACATGTACTTATTTGGATGTTTACATTTTTATAATTAGTACTTCTTGGCATTTAAAATAAATAAATAAAGAACAAAAATGTTTATTAGTATTTTAAAATAATACTAACATTAATAATAATAATAATAATAATTAAATAGGTGTGTGTGTTAAGAAAAAAAATAAAACCCTAGCCTAATACCCAGCCGCCAGTACCCACCCCCAGTACCCTTCTTCTTCGTTGGTCCTCCTCCATCCGTCAGAATCTCTCTCTCTCACCTCCCTATGAGCCGCCGCCAAGCTCCGCCGAACCGCAACCACCATCGCCTTCGTGTTCTCCCTCTCTCTTTGCATCTTCCGCCCCTTAACCGTCTCTCTCTTCGCCGGCGCCGTCTCCCTCCTCCTCTATCACGGCGCGTCGCGCGCTCTCTCTGTCCCCATCGCCGCCACCAGCCCTCGAATCACGAACCGGGAGCTTCTGCGTCGCCGCTGTCGCCATCGCTGCTGGAGGAGACAACACGCACGAGCAAGCGAACCAGCTTCCTCCTTCTCCAGTCGCGAGTCGCGACTTGTAGCCCCGAGGTCGCGATCCGCCGCCACCAGCGCTGCTACGGTGGAGCCACCGCCACCCATGGCCGAACCATGCTTGTGTTGGGTGCTCTGAAACATGAAGCTCTTGTCTTGATTCAGATCCGTTGTCGTTCTCGTCACCGACGCCGGTCGGGTAAGTCGTAGTTGTCACTGTTGGGTTTGGACCTATTCGACGTGAGCCGGGTCAGATTGGCGAATTTGCTTGGAATCAGGATTAGCCGAAGCAGGATCTCCCCCGCTGAGCTGCAAATCAGATTCTATTGACACCAATCGAGTAAATTCGTGGGCATACATAGAGCCCCTATTTGCTTGTTAAAACCAATCGAGTTGAATCATCAAACCGCATTCCCCATCGAATAAGAGAACTTAGACAGTTGATTCTTAGAATCGACCAAGCCTACCCCTTGACATTGACACACCCGGGTGTGTCGATGCCAAGTGGGGGAGAACTTAGTAAACCAGTTTAGGTCACATTCGAGTGAAGAATGCTAATGAGAAAGAAAGACGAGCGAGGACAAAGTGTAAAGTGTCCTCGTATACCCATGAAGAGACTGGGCTTATTGTTGGTAGGAATACCGTACGAATCATTAGTTATCATTCTCCCTAGCTCTTCGGAGAAGACATCCTAAGGATGCGTGAAATCGCCATCTTCGCGTGCCGGAACGAAAATTCAAGTGAACTAATAATCGATTACCTTACCTGATAATCGATTATTCATTCAATGCAACATTTCTAGGACTTCCCACCAGAGGCCTTGTAATCGATTAAAGCCCTGAAAGTAATCGATTACAACTCATAATAATCGATTACTTCATATAAGATAATCGATTAGATTTGCTGCAACTTTTTATTGTTTTCATCAGGGGCCCTGTAATCGATTACTGACCATCCAAGTAATCGATTACTTAGTGGAAAAGTCATATTATGATGATTTTCTATCTCTAATTCATTTCCATAGGCTCTACACCCAATCCAAACTTGATACCCCACACAAACCTCTTCCTAAACTTAACAATTCTCATAATAACTTGGAATAATTTGTCCTATGTTACATATTTAAGTTGAGGATGTTATGCTGGACATGAGTTAGATGTCTAGTAACGCTATCCTAACCTGGGAGTACCAGGTAACTATAAACTTCAATACCCCGCATTAGAAGCTATGGAAGTTCTCGAAGAGACGGTTGGGAACCAACCTTTGATAAATTAAGAGGTAGAGCTAAACTTTGACCTTGACCTTAGAGTAGGACCAATTTCTAGGTATTCCCATGACGATTTGAAACTGTCGAACAAGCGGAGTTGAAGCATCAGTGGAGTAGGATGCGAATGTCGCTAAGGTTAATCTTTGAGGTGAACCCTGTCGGACCGGCATCAAGGTAGTAAAAAGCATGGTTAAGCGTCGTTATCCTCAGTTCGATACTCGACTCAGAGAACCTTATCTAAGAACCAAGAATTGTAGGTATAAGTCGGGGTATAGAAGGAGCTACCAGTTAGCCAATCTTGCCAGCAAATTCCCCAATAGAATGACCCCAAGCTATTGAACTGGGTACTAGAAATCGGAAAGGTGTTGTGATTAAGAGGATCAAAACCGATCAAGTGTACAATGTTAAGAATCCTAAGGAGTAAGTGGAAGTCACGACGAATCCTTCACTTAGACGCGTTCTAAGTGGGGGAGTAGGTTAAGAAAGAATAGAAAGCTTTGGTGGAATCTTCCTCAAGTCGTTGTTAACCCTTACTTCGTGTCATATGAATTTCGGGGACGAAATTCTCTCAAGTGGAGGAGAATTGTAACAACCTGATGTCTTTAACGTTATAAATTATAAGTTTTATTGAATTAAATAATTGTTTCCTGGAATTTAGTACTTAGGTGTTGGGTAGTTTCATAAAAATACATTATGTTAATTACGAAACTATATCTTATTTAAATATATTAAAGTAGAATTATTAAAATAGTTACCCTAATTGAAAAATATACTTTCTATATTTTAATGTGCTTTTGTTATATTTAACATTAGACTTGTTTTAAGAACTTCAAGATCCTTAACTTTATAATTTTATACATGTACTTATTTGGATGTTTACATTTTTATAATTAGTACTTCTTGGCATTTAAAATAAATAAATAAAGAACAAAAATGTTTATTAGTATTTTAAAATAATACTAACATTAATAATAATAATAATAATAATTAAATAGGTGTGTGTGTTAAGAAAAAAAAATAAAACCCTAGCCTAATACCCAGCCGCCAGTACCCACCCCCAGTACCCTTCTTCTTCGTTGGTCCTCCTCCATCCGTCAGAATCTCTCTCTCTCACCTCCCTATGAGCCGCCGCCAAGCTCCGCCGAACCGCAACCATCATCGCCTTCGTGTTCTCCCTCTCTCTTTGCTTCTTCCGCCCCTTAACCGTCTCTCTCTTCGCCGGCGCCGTCTCCCTCCTCCTCCATCACGGCGCGTCGCGCGCTCTCTCTGTCCCCATCGCCGCCACTAGCCCTCGAATCACGAACCGGGAGCTTCTGCGTCGCCGCTGTCGCCATCGCTGCTGGAGGAGACAACACGCACGAGCAAGCGAACCAGCTTCCTCCTTCTCCAGTCGCGAGTCGCGACTTGTAGCCCCGAGGTCGCGATCCGCCGCCACCAACGCTGCTACGGTGGAGCCACCGCCACCCATGGCCGAACCGTGCTTGTGTTGGGTGCCCTGAAACATGAAGCTCTTGTCTTGATTCAGATCCGTTGTCGTTCTCGTCACCGACGTCGGTCGGGTAAGTCGTAGTTGTCACTGTTGGGTTTGGACCTATTCGACGTGAGCCGGGTCAGATTGGCGAATTTGCTTGGAATCGGGATAAGCTGAAGCAGGATCTCCCCTGCTGAGCCGCAAATCAGATTCTATTGAAACTCAGAGGTAAGAGGGGACTTTTACCTGGCTTAGGGGATAAATTCTGGGATGTTGGTAGTGATGATTAAGTGTAGAAGAATACGTATATTATTGAGCCTTAGGGTAATTAGTGATAACAAAGGATAATAGTTTAGGGAGAAATAGAACCTCTCATTAATTAATTAAAATTTTAAAGGCAAGCCATGATTATTGAAAGTTAATGTTTGATGAATTATATTGAGAATATGCAAATGTGGATATATGTGTTCATTTTGACGTGTATGAGATGTTGGTTATTAATGTGGAAGGAGAGTGAAAATAAACTTAGAAATGATAGATTAATTATGAATTGAGTAAGTGTAAAAAGATAGCGAATGATTTGATAAAAGACTATTGAACTAAGACAACAAAATAATTGGGTATATGGGTATGTTGTGTGAGTTGGTTAGATTTATTAAAAGGTATTGATAATTAGTAATTATGTTAATTTGTGTTTATTCATAAAAGTGTAGTGATCTGTATGTTGGACTTACATGAGAATATGAGATTTGATTTACGTGGTAAATGTTGTGCTAAAATATGTTGAGCCCTAAACTCATGAATGATCATTAATAGGTTGGTTGGAATAGATATGAATGACTCTGATAATTGATTTGGTATTGGTATGTGATGTTATGTGCAAATTGTGATGTTGGTAATTGATCTAAATGGAGAGCATGTGTAAATTATATTGAACCTGGAAGTTATGAATGGTAATGAACAAGATGATTTGGAATGAGAAAAAAAAAGAGAATTTTAGCAAGTGAAAATATAAGGGTATGATTGAATGATGAAATCCATGAGATTGGAAACCAATGAGATAATTTGGAAACGAAATTCAAAGATTTAAAGATTTATAATTGTTTAGTGGTGGTATGAGGTACCTTCCGGTGTTGAGGTGAAGTACCCACCGGCCAAATTGTATGAGGTACCTTTCGGTGTGGAGGTGAAGTACAATGGTATGAGGTACCTTCCGGTGTGGAGGTGAAGTAGCCATAGGCCAAACTGTATGAGGTACCTTCCGGTGTGGAGGTGAAGTACAGTGGTGTGAGGTACCTTCCGGTGTGGAGGTGAAGCACTCATAGGCCAAACTGTATGAGGTACCTTCCGGTGTGGAGGTGAAGCACCCATAGGCCAAATTGTATGAGGTACCTTCCGGTGTGGAGGTGAAGTACCCATAGGCCAAACTGTATGAGGTACCTTCCGGTGTGGAGGTGAAGTACAGTGGTGTGAGGTACCTTCCGGTGTGGAGGTGAAGCACCCATAGGCCACAACGTATGAGGTACCTACCGGTGTGGAGGTGAAGTACATTGGTGTGAAATATATTTTTAGAATGAAATGAAAGAGAATGAAAAGAAAGTGTTAAAAAGAAAAGAGAAAGAAGAATACTAAAATGAAGAAAAGGATAATAAGAGTTGAATAATTGAAAATTTAATGAAATGAGTGTTGTTGTGAATGTTATGATTATTATAAGTTGGTTAGGCTTAGTTCATCACTATTTTATTGAGGGTTTATTTCTCCTAAGTTCTGCGTAATTGCTACCCCTTTTGCAGTTATTTTTTTCAGGTACAGAAGCAAAGTTTACATCGTCACGGGCCGAGCAGGATTCACTCTACCACGTGGAGTGTATTTATAATAGCATGAGTGGACATAGATATCTATATTTTAATTGGTATTTTGGATTAACTACAATTTGCTAAGTAAGCCCTGGAACTTGTATTATTTTGTAAAACCGGGCTTTAGTTTTAAAATGGTTGTATAATTTATAAGTTTTCTTGTTTAAATTAATCTGGCTGAACAGGTACAAAACAGGAAATTTTGGTAAAGTCCGAAAAACAGAGGAAACTCTGTCCATTTTTCCGAAAAAATATTCATAAGTATTTTAATTTAAAAAGAAATTTTCAAGTACCAATTTTCCTAAAACTCTAATTTAACTAAATAAATGTGAGGGTGTTACATTATGGTATCAGAGCAGTTTTCCTCGGCCTTGGAGTGTGAACTCACAACTCCTGTAGTTTACTCACCAAGCGAGTAACTTGTAGTTAGAAATAGATTAGCTTTATGACTTAGGGGAGTATTGGTAACATCATAATAGGAATGGTTGCGAAAAAATTTATGACTTATAGCGCTTAGTGAGCTTGTGTAGAATATTTAATGGCTGGATATTGATGGTTGATATGATATATGATGTACAGATTATAGACTTTAGTAATTCCGGAAATATTGTGCATTTTCTCAAATTTATTAATGCATATTTTGGCTGCTCGCTATTTCACGCACTCTTTGATGAGACAATAATTGTATGCCATTGCTGTGTTGTCATATGGGTACGGGACTTGTTATAGGGGCAAAGTTTTTAATGTTAATATTTGTTGTGTTTTGTATTTTCTCCTTTGACCGTTCTGCCCCAAGTGAAAGACTATGCACCAAAATGTGTTGTCTTGCTGTACATGGACAACAAAATGACTTTTTTTTTATATAGGTAGAAAGCATCCGATGGAAATTATATTTGGGAAGTTAATGTCTGAAAAGTAGCCTGCTAAAACAATGAACGTTGGTGTATGATCTGTTATTTGGGGTAACAAGAAATTTTTCCCCATACATTACTAGGGCTATAGCCTATAAGTGCTCATACTTCCATAGTTATTCCTTATTAACTTAGGTTATTTAGTATAGTAGTATAATGATAAAAACTTAGACTTCTTTAATAAAATATGGAGATTTACTCCTTATACGATAGCACTCTCCTTGTAGGCAGCCTCGTAAGGATCTATCTTTGAAGGAGCCCTTGTGATGTTGAAGAGTGTGGTTGTTGAATTGGGGAAGGAATTAAGGATTTTTGGGCTTATGATGGTCACGTTTATGGCTTAAGGGTATAGGCAGAATTCTATAACTATGAGAAGACTAGGGGAAAATAAGAGAGGTTAAGGAGAAGGACTTGAGAAGGGACTTGAGGGGTTGGAAGAGTTAGGAATTGGTGCTGGAATGAAAAGATTAAAAGGATTCAGCAACAAGGTTAAAGGTTCGAGTTTAGAGGAAGCCGAATGCAACCTTATGAGATTGGTAATGGTTTGGGCGGTCAAGGATAGAACTCTTATATCTTCACTTTAGTCTTCCTTGAGGAGTTTTCAAAGGGATTGTTAATACTGCGCGTTTCTAGTCTTCTTGAGCAGCCCCTTATTCTAATCTTAAAAGCTTACATTAAAAACAAACTTAAACTTCTAAGAACATCAAGAGTAAATTCGTGGGCATACATAGAGCCCCTATTTGCTTGTTAAAACCAATCGAGTTGAATCATCAAACCGCATTCCCCATCGAATAAGAGAACTTAGACAGTTGATTCTTAGAATCGACCAAGCCTACCCCTTGACATTGACACACCCGGGTGTGTCGATGCCAAGTGGGGGAGAACTTAGTAAACCAGTTTAGGTCACATTCGAGTGAAGAATGCTAATGAGAAAGAAAGACGAGCGAGGACAAAGTGTAAAGTGTCCTCGTATACCCATGAAGAGACTGGGCTTATTGTTGGTAGGAATACCGTACGAATCATTAGTTATCATTCTCCCTAGCTCTTCGGAGAAGACATCCTAAGGATGCGTGAAATCGCCATCTTCGCGTGCCGGAACGAAAATTCAAGTGAACTAATAATCGATTACCTTACCTGATAATCGATTATTCGTTCAATGCAACATTTCTAGGACTTCCCACCAGAGGCCTTGTAATCGATTAAAGCCCTGAAAGTAATCGATTACAGCTCATAATAATCGATTACTTCATATAAGATAATCGATTAGATTTGCTGCAACTTTTTATTGTTTTCATCAGGGGCCCTGTAATCGATTACTGACCATCCAAGTAATCGATTACTTAGTGGAAAAGTCATATTATGATGATTTTCTATCTCTAATTCATTTCCATAGGCTCTACACCCAATCCAAACTTGATACCCCACACAAACCTCTTCCTAAACTTAACAATTCTCATAATAACTTGGAATAATTTGTCCTATGTTACATATTTAAGTTGAGGATGTTATGCTGGACATGAGTTAGATGTCTAGTAACGCTATCCTAACCTGGGAGTACCAGGTAACTATAAACTTCAATACCCCGCATTAGAAGCTATGGAAGTTCTCGAAGAGACGGTTGGGAACCAACCTTTGATAAATTAAGAGGTAGAGCTAAACTTTGACCTTGACCTTAGAGTAGGACCAATTTCTAGGTATTCCCATGACGATTTGAAACTGTCGAACAAGCGGAGTTGAAGCATCAATGGAGTAGGATGCGAATGTCGCTAAGGTTAATCTTTGAGGTGAACCCTGTCGGACCGGCATCAAGGTAGTAAAAAGCATGGTTAAGCGTCGTTATCCTCAGTTCGATACTCGACTCAGAGAACCTTATCTAAGAACCAAGAATTGTAGGTATAAGTCGGGGTATAGAAGGAGCTACCAGTTAGCCAATCTTGCCAGCAAATTCCCCAATAGAATGACCCCAAGCTATTGAACTGGGTACTAGAAATCGGAAAGGTGTTGTGATTAAGAGGATCAAAACCGATCAAGTGTACAATGTTAAGAATCCTAAGGAGTAAGTGGAAGTCACGACGAATCCTTCACTTAGACGCGTTCTAAGTGGGGGAGTAGGTTAAGAAAGAATAGAAAGCTTTGGTGGAATCTTCCTCAAGTCGTTGTTAACCCTTACTTCGTGTCATATGAATTTCGGGGACGAAATTCTCTCAAGTGGAGGAGAATTGTAACAACCTGATGTCTTTAACGTTATAAATTATAAGTTTTATTGAATTAAATAATTGTTTCCTGGAATTTAGTACTTAGGTGTTGGGTAGTTTCATAAAAATACATTATGTTAATTACGAAACTATATCTTATTTAAATATATTAAAGTAGAATTATTAAAATAGTTACCCTAATTGAAAAATATACTTTCTATATTTTAATGTGCTTTTGTTATATTTAACATTAGACTTGTTTTAAGAACTTCAAGATCCTTAACTTTATAATTTTATACATGTACTTATTTGGATGTTTACATTTTTATAATTAGTACTTCTTGGCATTTAAAATAAATAAATAAAGAACAAAAATGTTTATTAGTATTTTAAAATAATACTAACATTAATAATAATAATAATAATAATAATTAAATAGGTGTGTGTGTTAAGAAAAAAAAATAAAACCCTAGCCTAATACCCAGCCGCCAGTACCCACCCCCAGTACCCTTCTTCTTCGTTGGTCCTCCTCCATCCGTCAGAATCTCTCTCTCTCACCTCCCTATGAGCCGCCGCCAAGCTCCGCCGAACCGCAACCACCATCGCCTTCGTGTTCTCCCTCTCTCTTTGCTTCTTCCGCCCCTTAACTGTCTCTCTCTTCGCCGGCGCCGTCTCCCTCCTCCTCCATCACGGCGCGTCGCGCGCTCTCTCTGTCCCCATCGCCGCCACCAGCCCTCGAATCACGAACCGGGAGCTTCTGCGTCGCCGCTGTCGCCATCGCTGCTGGAGGAGACAACACGCACGAGCAAGCGAACCAGCTTCCTCCTTCTCCAGTCGCGAGTCGCGACTTGTAGCCCCGAGGTCGCGATCCGCCGCCACCAGCGCTGCTACGGTGGAGCCACCGCCACCCATGGCCGAACCGTGCTTGTGTTGGGTGCCCTGAAACATGAAGCTCTTGTCTTGATTCAGATCCGTTGTCGTTCTCGTCACCGACGTCGGTCGGGTAAGTCGTAGTTGTCACTGTTGGGTTTGGACCTATTCGACGTGAGCCGGGTCAGATTGGCGAATTTGCTTGGAATCGGGATAAGCTGAAGCAGGATCTCCCCCGCTGAGCCGCAAATCAGATTCTATTGAAACCCAGAGGTAAGAGGGGACTTTTACCTGGCTTAGGGGATAAATTCTGGGATGTTGGTAGTGATGATTAAGTGTAGAAGAATACGTATATTATTGAGCCTTAGGGTAATTAGTGATAACAAAGGATAATAGTTTAGGGAGAAATAGAACCTCTCATTAATTAATTAAAATTTTAAAGGCAAGCCATGATTATTGAAAGTTAATGTTTGATGAATTATATTGAGAATATGCAAATGTGGATATATGTGTTCATTTTGACGTGTATGAGATGTTGGTTATTAATGTGGAAGGAGAGTGAAAATAAACTTAGAAATGATAGATTAATTATGAATTGAGTAAGTGTAAAAAGATAGCGAATGATTTGATAAAAGACTATTGAACTAAGACAACAAAATAATTGGGTATATGGGTATGTTGTGTGAGTTGGTTAGATTTATTAAAAGGTATTGATAATTAGTAATTATGTTAATTAGTGTTTATTCATAAAAGTGTAGTGATCTGTATGTTGGACTTACATGAGAATATGAGATTTGATTTACGTGGTAAATGTTGTGCTAAAATATGTTGAGCCCTAAACTCATGAATGATCATTAATAGGTTGGTTGGAATAGATATGAATGACTCTGATAATTGATTTGATATTGGTATGTGATGTTATGTGCAAATTGTGATGTTGGTAATTGATCTAAATGGAGAGCATGTGTAAATTATATTGAACCTGGAAGTTATGAATGGTAATGAACATGATGATTTGGAATGAGAAAAAAAAAGAGAATTTTAGCAAGTGAAAATATAAGGGTATGATTGAATGATGAAATCCATGAGATTGGAAACCAATGAGATAATTTGGAAACGAAATTCAAAGATTTAAAGATTTATAATTGTTTAGTGGTGGTATGAGGTACCTTCCGGTGTGGAGGTGAAGTACCCACCGGCCAAATTGTATGAGGTACCTTCCGGTGTGGAGGTGAAGTACAATGGTATGAGGTACCTTCCGGTGTGGAGGTGAAGTACCCATAGGCCAAACTGTATGAGGTACCTTCCGGTGTGGAGGTGAAGTACAGTGGTGTGAGGTACCAGTGTGGAGGTGAAGCACCCATAGGCCAAACTGTATGAGGTACCTTTCGGTGTGGAGGTGAAGTACAGTGGTGTGAGGTACCTTTCGGTGTGGAGGTGAAGCACCCATAGGCCAAACTGTATGAGGTACCTTCCGGTGTGGAGGTGAAGTACAGTGGTGTGAGGTACCTTCCGGTGTGGAGGTGAAGCACCCATAGGCCAAATTGTATGAGGTACCTTCCAGTGTGGAGGTGAAGTACAATGGTATGAGGTACCTTCCGGTGTGGAGGTAAAGTACCCATAGGCCAAACTGTATGAGGTACCTTCCGGTGTGGAGGTGAAGTACAGTGGTGTGAGGTACCTTCCGGTGTGGAGGTGAAGCACCCATAGGCCACAATGTATGAGGTACCTTCCGGTGTGGAGGTGAAGTACATTGGTGTGAAATATATTTTTAGAATGAAATGAAAGAGAACGAAAAGAAAGTGTTAAAAAGAAAAGAGAAAGAAGAATACTAAAATGAAGAAAAGGATAATAAGAGTTGAATAATTGAAAATTTAATGAAATGAGTGTTGTTGTGAATGTTATGATTATTATAAGTTGGTTAGGCTTAGTTCATCACTATTTTATTGAGGGTTTATTTCTCCTAAGTTCTGCGTAATTGCTACCCCTTTTGCAGTTATTTTTTTCAGGTACAGAAGCAAAGTTTACATTGTCACGGGCTGAGCAGGATTCACTCTACCACGTGGAGTGTATTTATAATAGCATGAGTGGACATAGATATCTATATTTTAATTAGTATTTTGGATTAACTACAATTTGCTAAGTAAGCCCTGGAACTTGTATTATTTTGTAAAACCGGGCTTTAGTTTTAAAATGGTTGTATAATTTATAAGTTTTCTTGTTTAAATTAATCTGGCTGAACAGGTACAAAACAAGAAATTTTGGTAAAGTCCGAAAAACAGAGGAAACTCTGTCCATTTTTCCGGAAAAATATTCATAAGTATTTTAATTTAAAAAGAAATTTTCAAGTACCAATTTTCCTAAAACTCTAATTTAACTAAATAAATGTGAGGGTGTTACACTATGCTTTATTCCCGTCTGGATCAGCACTCAGACCAGATTTACTCCCGCTTGGATTAGCAATCAGACCAGATGAACCGACGGTTTGATGAGATGATGGCGGCCTTCTCTCGGTTCTATCCTCCTCCAGATGATCCTGCTCCATCCATGTTTTGATGTTGTTGCATTTGGATTTTATCTTAGTTTTCATTATGTTGGTCTTTGTTGCATTTTATGTATTTTGGGAGTTTGATGTTTGAAACTCTGTGTTTGTTATTGCACTTTTCGTTTGGTCTTTTTAAATCTACTATGGTGTTATTGCAAAGCTTCAGGGGGAGCTCTTTATTTTATTATGTCTCTATTTTAGTGCATATTTGGTTATGGGGTTTTCCAATTATGTGCCTCTCCTCCCTTTATCTTTTTCTCAATTGTTACATCTTTTTGGCTTATGACAGAAAGGGGGAGAGAGATATTTCACTTGTCCTTGAATATTGTTGCAACTAAATTTTTCTGATTATGGTATATACTCTGATATGTTGCTAAAATTAAAATGTCATAACTTCTTGCACAAGCTGAATTTTTAGATAGGTGAAAAGGGATCCTATAGTGAGGGGGAGTTGCATCTTCAAGTGGTATCAAGCTCAACAAGTGTTACAAATGTTAATTATTTTGTCATCACCAAAAAGGGGGAGATTGTAAATTCAATGCTCCTAATTATGTGGATTATATTTTGATGATGACAAAGTAATTAACAATCAAGCCTTGAAGATATTGCAACATCAACAACAAGAAGTCAAGAAAAGAAGACAAGTGCTCACTCATTCTCAATCAAATTTTAATTGTAATTTCTCATTTATGTTGAGAGTGGTTGAGAGTGGGTAGATATAGTTAGTCTCTTCTAGGAATAAAATAATTAATATGCTTATTAGGTTGAGATTAACCAAAATTAATACTTGAGAAGAAAAATAAAATTGAAAATTAATTTTTCTCATGTCTGATCAAAATACTCGAGTATTTTGAGAAAGACTCGAGTATATACTCGAGTATTCTGTAAAACACTCGAGTATTTGTGCCAGGTCAGCAAATATGACCGTTAGTCTTGTTCGTGCACCAAATCCTTCTTGACTGGCCAAAAAGACTCGAATATTTGCCAAAAGACTCGAGTATTTTTGTCCAGTCAGCAAAAATGAACGTTGGAAGAGACTCAAAACCCAATTGAGGGCACTTGAGTCTCATCCAACCCAAGAGAGCATTTCAGAACTTTATTGTAAAAATTCTCTTTGTTTTTGCACAAGAACAAACAAGACAACAAGATCATATTGATTACAAGCTTACATTAATCCTTCTTCTCAAGTGTTAATTCACACAAAATCTCAACTTCATTCTCATATTGTTATTCTCATCCAAGTTGAGTTTTTAGGCCTCAATTCATACATTGAGCTGCGCTTATTTGTGCTAATCCATTGTGAGATTAGTAATACACATACAAAAAGCTTGATCATTCAAAGTCTTGGATTGTTCCCAAGCAAACCCTAAGTGGCTTAGGGTGTTGGAGTCTTGAGAGGTTCTCAAGCACAAGACTACGAGGTTCCTAGCCCAGTGGAGTTTCTTGAAGGGAGTTCAAGGAAGCTTTTGAAGAGTTCTTCATCACCGGAATCAAATTGGGGTAGAAATCAAGAGTTTGGTACACTCTTGAAGGGTTAGGTTGAGTGAGGCCATTCTCAATTAATCCTTGTAATTTCTAACAATTTGATTATTAGTAGAAACTCCTAAGTTGATTAGGAGGACTGGATGTAGCTCATTGTTGGAGTGAACCAGGATAAAATTGCTTGAGTGTTGGTTTATTGCTTTCAATCTACTTTCTAGCTCAATCAACTTAAATCATTTCAAACAATTAGGATTTATTCAATTAGGTAGCAAGTTCAAGGAATCTTAGTGTTAAAAGTTATTTAGATTGCTTGCTACTCTGTTGGATAAGTTTCTGTTTTGTATTGGATTGATTTGAGGTGAATTGCTGAATTTTCGTTTCTGGTTTTGCTGCTATCTGACAGGAAAAACTCGAGTATATTGAGAAAGACTCGAGTTGTTCTTCCTGAAAAACTCGAGTATTTCACAAAAGACTCGAGTATTTCGTGTCTGTTTTCAGAAAATTCAGTCTTAGCTCCATTCTTCAATTATTATTCGAAATATTTGGTATTAGTGCTTCAAATACCTATTCACCCCCCCCCCCTCTAGTATTTGCTTAGCCCGCTTGTTGGTTTCCAACAGATTCATTTTTCATTGATTGTTGAATAAGGATTACAATGCTTATATAATAAGATAATAAACCCTAAAAGTAATAAGGACCATAAAAGTGACATCATCTTAGCAAATGAGAACATTCTAGAATTATTATAAATATTTAATAAACTATTTATCAAACACTATATTATAATTTAGAGCCCAAATCCTGCAATCCAAGAGCTCTTCACGAAATGGAGCTCTTGTTACACCTTAATTCTAATAACAAAATACCCAATCCACGGAAGCTTATCAAGTACAATATTAAATAAATAAAAAGAAGTCTCATTAAGAAAAATATACATCTCCTTGAACCAGAATAATTGTTAAATAAAATTACATTGAAAATATAATTATTCTACAATGACACTGGGCACTAAAACTTGAAGGGCATTACAATGCCAACAATCCCCTTTAAACTTAATGTAGACTCCTTAAAAATAATTTACACAAGGAAACTAATATTATAAACTTGTCTTCTTCCTGGCATCTTGCTTCCCAAAATCTCAATCTGACAACATCAAAGCCGAATAGTGAGATAAAAATCTCAGTAACACTATTTAGCGTGAAAGTATTTTTGAACTATGATATTGTCAGCTGTCACATGTACGGAAAATCTCCATAAAAAAATAATGAGGGAAATAACATTTAATAATTTTTTTGATCAGTAAAGAAAATTTATTAATATCAAACTGAGTATAAGAAATACTCAATAATAGCCAATACAATGTATACATCAAACACCCCCTGCAACACAACACCCTCGTGGCATACAATCATATGAAATTCATGATCAAAATAAACTATCCCATCATGCTAAAAATACCTTCAAGACATACAAAAGGACTTATCATTACTCATTATAATCAATTAATTAATACTGTTATGGTCGAGCAGTGCCAAGTGTGGTGGACTTGGGAAAAGGACCTAAGCCAAGACCTCGGATCAAGGCTCTCATAGCCTTGACCGAGCTGGGGGGCTTATGTGGTGGACTCGGCCTAGCCGAAGTCCCCAGTACCCTCGCTTGAGGCCCCACGGCCCTAATGCGAAGCCCTCTGTATGCTTGGCCGAGCTTAAGGCTCAACGGCCGAGCAGACACCAGATACGGGCCGATATCATGCTCCCCCCTCTGTGTGCCGGGCCGAGCTCAAGGCTCAACGGCCGAATAGATACCGGATACGGGCCGACCTCACACTCCTACCCAGGTCCGACTTCCCTGTCCAACACCTCCCAGAGTCCGACACCAAGGACTAGATGACGTATCCAACCTTATCCACAAGAACAGCTCATCACCTTATCCACAAGGGCAGCTCTCATCCTTATCCACAAGGACATCTTATCCACTCATAGCTCAGTACAGGCTGGCCCTACTTGGGCCTAAGGCAAGCCCATTAGGGCAACCAGCTCCCCCCTATAAGTAGCACCGTACTACATGGGGCTCAGGTACGTCTTCTAACCCTAATTATCACCCTCACACACCAGTGATTAGGGTTGCTTCTTGGCTCTCTCTTTAGCCACTAGAGGACTCCCACCAAACATCACTCAGAAACCCTAGACAGAGGCTCCTTTGAAGGTCTTCTCCCTTAACCTTTGGAGGACCTCACCGTCTAGGACATCACATTGGCGCCGTCTGTGGGAAAAGATAAACTTCATTCCCAGAAACTCTACCATGTCTGAAGCACAGCCAGTTCAGAGGAGGAGGAGGGGGCGCCCAAGGAGGATGTCGTCGGCTGAGGTTCTGCGTTTGCACCTTGAAGCCAACAGAGCAGCAAGGTCCTCACCACCACCACCTCCACCTCCTCCTCCACCTCCTCCCCCACCCCCTCCTCCACCGCCACCTCCACCTCCTACGCCTCCACCAGAGTTCACCCATACTCACAGTGGACCTTACACCATTCACACCGGAGACACTGCAAATCCAACCCAGCATCACAGCGGAGGTCGGCGCGTGCAGTTACGCTCTGAGCTCGGAGAAACCAATGCTGAACAGCACCGCCACCGCGGCGAACATGCTCACTCTGTAAGCACAACACACCATTCCCACTCACGACAGTCTACGCTCTCTCGGGATGCAGAGCTCTTATCACTGATGAGACAGCAGATGAGAATTGTAGAACAGCAAGGTAAAGCTATCGCAGATCTCCAACAAGTGCTATGCAACGTCTGGCTGAACGAGCTGTTGTTCAAGCTCCGGCCCCAAATGAGTTCCCCCCACCACCACCTCCTCCACCACAACCTCCGTTTACTCCACAAACCTTTGCAATGCCACACACAACCGTCACACAACAAACACCACCCCCTGACCAGCAACAACTAGATCCGGATGATTCCCATCCTGGACACCTCTTTACACCAGCCATCATGGCTTATGAACCACCACCTGGGTACCTCGGGCCCAGCAATATTCCCAGATACAATGGCCTCACAGACCCTCAGGAGCATGTCCTTTCTTATGAGGGAGCTGTGAACTTTCATGGTGGAGGAGATCGGCTCAAGTGCCGAGCTTTCTCTATGACCCTCTAGGCCCCAGTCCTCTGATGGTACTCAACACTACCCAAGAATTCTGTCAACAACTGGGCAGAAATGAAGCGGGTCTTTCTTAACAGGTACACTGCTAGCTGTGTGCAACCCAGGTCGGACCACACGTTAGCAACAGTGACGCAGAAACCAGAAGAATCCTTACGTGCGTACTTGCACAGGTTTCACAGCGAATCCAGCTCAGTCCCCAATCTATCTCCCGAGGTGGCTGTCCTCCTTTTGACCCAAGGATTGGCCGAAGGAGGATTCAAAGATTCACTAATTGGAAAGCCACCAAAGGACATGGCCGAGCTGAGACAGAGATCAAACAAGTACATCAATCTTGAAGAATTCAACAAAGGACAGTCAAGTAGGATGGAAAACGCTCAAGCCGCCTCACAAAATGCCCTGCCCCGAGGTCGTCCTCGCGACAACAGGGATGAAAGAGGAGGAAGAGCAGAGCAAGGAGACCGAGGTCGCTCTCAGGTCGGCCAGCAAGAGGACCGCCGACGTCCGTACATCACTAAGTAGGATTCTTACACCCCCCTGACGGTCCCGAGGTCTCAAGTCTGGAGAGAGACCATGCAGACCGAACTCAGGAGCGTAACTCGCCCCCCTTTTCTCAGAAATCAAAACAATGTCAGGGACAAATCTAAATATTGCAGCTTTCACGACGGGTACAGCCACCATACCGATCAATGCACCTGGCTTCGGGATGTCATTGAAGATATGGTGAGAAGGGGCAAATTGCAGCAGTATGTGCGCGAAGCGGTGGAAAGACGGGGCCGAAGAAGGACTCGTAGCCCAGACAACGATAAAGGAAAAGCCAAAGCCGACCCGTCCCCTGAAAAGAAGGAAGAAGAACCACAGCGAGTAAACATGGTTGTGGTACAAGATCTAGACAGGTCATCGGAAAACTTCCGAGTTGAAACTATCTCGGGAGGTTTCGCCGGTGGCGGAGAAAAGGGGGCAGAAAGGAAAAGGTACGTCAACCAAGTTCTCGCTGTCCACCACAAACCCGTTGGCAAAAAACCATCTAGAAACATCCCAATTATTTTTTCTGACCAAGACATGGAAGACGTCATCCCGGATCACAATGATCCAATGGTGATAACGGCGTTAATCGGCAATTTTGAAATCGCCCGAGTTTTCATCGATCAAGGAAGCTCGGCCGACATTATTTTTCTTCATACTTTTCAAGCGCTGAAGCTCAGAACAGCCGATCTTGTACAGTTCGAAGGCAATCTCATCAGCTTCACAGGTGAGGCAATCCGCCCCCTGGGAGCCATTCATCTCCCGGTGACCCTAGGCAATCAGCCTTCGGCCCGAACGGAGATTATCAAAATTTTAGTGGTTGACTCTGACTCCCCATACAATGTAATACTGGGACGAACCTGCCTACAAGATTTTGGGGCAGTGGTTTCAACAGTACACTTGGCAATGAAATTTGTCGGATCTGACGACAAGGTTGTTACGGTCAAAGCTGACCAGGTGAAAGCCCGGCTCTGCTACAATGCGAGCCTACGGGAGGTAAAAAAGAAGCAGAAAGAGTTCACTGATCCAGCATTATCCAAGGGTAGAGTTCTGTTGGCCGAGGTTCAGTTCGAACGAGGTGTCCTTAGGTCCTTTCCTCATGAAGAATGGTTGGTGATCCCCCCTGCCCCAAGCAAAGATGTTAACAGGGATGCCAACCTCCCCCGAGAAATCCAAGATGTTTTTAAAGGAAATCTTCTTTCTTTCCCAGTTCTCTCCAACCTCCCACAGGGAGAAAGTTTTCTCACTTCCCTAACTGTTAATAACCCTGCCCTCCGTTCGGTACCACTCCGAATTGAGAGCCGAAGTAAACTTCCTGCCCATGTCTTAAGCCGAGCATTTCAGATTCCTAAGCTCTGGTGTGTCAAGACGAAAAAGCTCCCACTTTGCAACATTGCCAACAATCTCCCTGGCCTCTTCTATCAGTTCACCTCGGGTAACCATCACAAGGCCGAAGAAAATCCAAAACAGGCAGAGAAAATCCGAGAAGCTGCTCCTGTTCAGAGGAAGATAGCAAAGGAAGAGCTAGCCGACCGAGACAACAAAACAGCGCAACCCGGGTTGTCCGAGCCTGATCACCTCGCGGTGCGAGGAGCAGACATCGGTCTTAACTACCGGAAAAGTGGGAAATGAGCCCGAAATCGGGAAGTCCCAACAGAGGCGTTCTGGTAACATACTCTGGGAAATTCCCGAAAGAACTGAGCTCAAGAATTCCCAAGACTTCACTGAGAACCTGTTGCAAATAGGTTTACCTCAGATATCATCGGCTATCATCAGCATCTGAAAAATTCAAATTCAAGCTCATTTTAAATTTCGCTTCCTTTAAACTCTGTTCATGTTTTTACATTCCCATTGTGAGATATTCACTTTTCCAAAAGGCAATGTACTCACATCTACAATTAATAAAAAGTACAAACTTGCCTCTTACTCAAGTGCTACAGTTCTATATACGTACGTACTACCTTCTCATTTAGCACTAGCCACCTAAATGTTGCATGGCGCTATGCACAACCAACGTCTTGTAAAGAAGATTGGCTCATATGCACAGTGTACATGGGACACCCGATAAAGAACAACTTGCTGTGAAATGTTTCCACATAACTTCACTCAGCAACCTCTTTCACATCGGGGACGAGGACACCCACCTCGGCTAAGGTGGGTAGATCCGAGATCCCAACCATATGCACTTATATACAGTACCTTTATTCAGGGAAAACTTATAAGATTACTGCACTCACTGAGTCATCCGAGTTTATCCGAGTTAGTTATACTAGATTTTAAATACCAATGTCTCGGGCACAAGTTTTTTAGGTCCGAACAGGTCTGAATACAACAAGTTGGTCAAGGACTTGTATTCTCAAAAGTAGTTTTACTTGGTTATCTAAAAAACAACAAGCATCAAACACTTGTATTTTTAAGCCAAGTTGTCTAACTGATCGCAGTTCCGACCCCAGGTTTCCAAATGAACGAAGCATGCAACGAGTCAATAAAAACTCGCATTTATGCAAAGCTCGAGGCGACCTCGGACACAATGTATATGCAACAAGTTATAACAAAAACTTGCATAAAAGTTATGTGACAAGTCTCAAACACTCGCATCCTTCTATAAGTTTTCTAAGTGGCCACCTAAGTGATCGCAGTTTACATCCGAGGTCAAACAAATAAACATGCAACGAGTTGGTAAGGTAAAACTCGCGTTCACGCAACAAGTTAAAGAAAAGGCTTGCATAACTCCGACCTCAGACATAGTACGCATGCAACAAGTTAAAACTAGAAAGAACTTGCATAAAAATAAAATGTTGTACACAATGAGCAAGGCAAAATACAATCCAACATTGTCAAACATGTTACAAAAACATAGACAAATTGCAAGCTTCCCAGCATAAGGGACTTACGCTGCTTCATCTTCAACGTCGGAAAGGACAACCGAGTTTGGGTTGAACTCCTCATCCATTTTCTGTACCAAAGGATTGGGTAGGTCCTCCTCAGGCTGGTCGAGGTCAACCTCGGCCCCAACCTTGTCATAATCGACCATCTTCCCGTCCTCCACCCCGAACCCGGCAGAGGCGCCGACATACCGGATTCGGAGCCCTTGGTTCAGGTGAAGAATTTGCTCTACTGCACTGGTAAAAATTTTGCTCGCCGCCCTTTCAAGATTGAAGTCCGACTCAGATGCGGCTACCTTATATTTAAGAGCTTGGGCAGCCCTTGTCTTCAGTAACGCCCTAACCTTCTCCACCTCGGCAAGGCCTTCCTGCCGTCCAGCCTCCATAGCATCTGCTCTCGCCTGGGCCAAAGCTTCCTCATGGTTCCTTAGAAGCTCCTCCGTTTGTTGGCGGTGCTTCCTTTCTAACTCGGCCAGTTTTTGCTCAACAGCGTTTTTGCCACTCTTCAGCTCCTCCACCTCGGCAACCATAGCAGACCGATCTTTTTTCTTGGCCGGTGACACTCCATCAGCCACATCATCAGCAATTTCGGCCAGCACATTGAACATGGTGGTGGCCCTTTTCAGTTGACAGGCCATGTCCTCAGCCTTCTTTTTCCACTCAGCTCCCGACATCTTGATGAGAGCGTCTTTTACTGAAGTTTTAGCGAGGCTGGTCGGCGGCCTCGGAGGAACATCAGCGTCCGAGGGCGGTGTACCTACAGCAAGGGTTACCTCAATGCTTGGACTCGGAGATTGAGGAGGAGGTAGGGCTATGATCACGGCAGGGGGAGTTGGATGAAGAGGAGTGGAGTCGGTTGAGGTCGTATCGGTGGAAACCTCGGCGGGTATGGCTTCATCGGAGGAGGCACCGGACTGTTTCCTCTTGCGTGCCTCCAGCGCCGCTCTCAACGCCCTAGACGACATATCGGACCAGTATTCGTCTGAAAGCAAAATAACAAAGAAAAATTAGTAAGGAAGTTGAAAGAAAATATACAAGTAAGGATAAAGTTAACTACCTATTTTGGTCAAAACTTCGTCGTCTGGGCACCTCATGAAAATTCCAATGTCAAGCTGGAATTTCCGAGCACGGTACTCGGTCTTAAAATGGTGGGCCGTTATGGCCTCGTCGGCGTCAAGAGTCACGCCCGACCACCTCTGCGGGGTGCTGGTATGACGATCGAAGAACTCCGAGGTCCACTCCAAAGGGAACCTCGGACCCGCCTCGGATCGGAACCATGGCAGCCCCGTCCCAACGTACTTGTACTTAAAAAATTTTGGATTGAAGTGCTTCCAGGACTCCGTGAACATACCGAACAGCCCACACTGAGCTCGGGCCTTAGCCGATAACCAAAGGCGACTAGTGACCCCGTCTTTATTGCTGACGAACGGGTTATACATCCACAGGAATAACCGAACAGTGCAAACCAAATTCCTGGCTCCGCAGTACTTTTGAAATGCTCGGAGAAAAGACCAAGTATTGGGGTGAAGTTGGGAAGGAGCTAATCCGAGCTCGTTTAGGACCCTCATTTCCAGATCGGTGAACGGCAGGGTCACGCCGAGATTGTGAATCAGGTCGGCATAAAAGAAGAAGGAGTTATTATCAGTTCGGCTGCATATCCTGTCATTTTCCGAACAGGGGAGTACTTCGTACGAGGTCCCGGTGGCGTCCCCTGGGCAAGGCAGCACGACTCTCCTCACCTCGGCAAGCTTGTCCTCGGAACAAAGGCTGGACTGGACTCCCTTGGGCTCCACGTCGACCCACCCGTATTGATCGGCATCGAAAGGCGCAGGATAAAGTTCAGGTCGACTGACGCACTTCCTGGGCGGCATGATACATGTGGAAGAACAGGGGAGCTCGGTATTAGTCTTACGGGTTACAAAAAATAACCCCCCAGAGAACCCCCTCGAAGTTGTTCCAAGGGGCGAGCATCTCCCCTCTACCACAGGTACCCCCCGTTCGTACATTCCCTCTTTCTCCATTCTCTCGAAGTCGGCACGCTCCCTACCGTCAACAAACTCGGCCCAAGCGTATTTCCGTATCCACTCCCTCTTCTCCTCCCAATCCCGAGGATAGATTACCTCAACGGGATCAACCTCCAGAACCCGTCTCTCATATTTCTGCTTATATTCCCTTTGGCGACGGAGCGCCTCGTCTACCTCCGTGGAGGAGCAGGACGAGGACGAGGAAGAAGAGCCGTCCTCCCCCTCACTACTGCTCGATGACAAGGAAACTACCCCAGCCCATTTCCTAAACCAATCTCTACTCATACTGAACCACAACCCACTCCGTTGATTTTCTGAAAAACAAATTAAGAACCCTCCAACAAGTCCTAAAGTCCTAAAAACCCAGAAACACTAAAAACCCCAGCAACGATTCCCAAAATTAAAATGCCAAAACCCAGAAAGAATGCCCCATTTCACAGAAACAAAAAGAAAAAAAATATTAATCCCCACAAAGAACCAAAAGATAAGAGGAAGAAGAAGAAAACAGCGATAAAGGCGAAGAAGCAAGTGTACCTTAAGTAGAATAGGATCGAAGGAAATTAGAGACTGGCAACGCGAGGAAGAATCACCGCGGGAGAAGAGGAAGGCGAAGGGCAGAGAAGAGGAGGAAGGTTTCTGTACAGTAAAAGAAAGAAAATTTCTGGGCAGAGAGAGAAGGAAGATTTCTGTGGAGAGAGAGAGGGAAAGTTTTATCGTATGGAAGAGAGAATGATTGCAAGAGAGAGAAGGAGAAGCGGTTTTGTGTGATGGAGGGGGAAGAAAAACCGTTTTCCCCCTCAATTTTGAAGTTTGGGCCTGGCCCAGATAACTCAGCCCAGCATGCAGCCACACATACCGGGACACGTGGCGCAGGATAGCTGGAATCACGGACCTCGAGTAACGTCGCAGTAATGACGTCGCATCGTTAGGCACGATTCCTGACACGTGTCAGACCCGGAGAAAGCAGGCGTCACTTCAGAGCACGAGAAAGGACAACTTCCAAACCTGCACTGTCATTATGAAAGGACATTTCAGAGACAGCTGGATCCAACTACCGGCAATTCATCATCCAAACTCCCTAGAACCTCGGAACAAGGCCCGAATAGCCTTGACCGAGCTGGGGGGCTTATGTGGTGGACTTGGGAAAAGGACCTAAGCCAAGACCTCAGATCAAGGCTCTCATAGCCTTGACCGAGCTGGGGGGCTTATGTGGTGTACTCGGCCTAGCCGAAGTCCCCAGTACCCTTGCTTGAGGCCCCACGGCCCTAATGCGAAGCCCTCTGTATGCTTGGCCGAGCTTAAGGCTCAACGGCCGAGCAGACACCAGATACGGGCCGATATCATGCTCCTCCCTCTGTGTGTCGGGCCGAGCTCAAGGCTCAACGGCCGAAGAGATACCGGATACGGGTCGACCTCACACTCCTACCCAGGTCCGACTTCCCTGTCCAACACCTCCCAGAGTCCGACACCAAGGACTAGATGACGTATCCAACCTTATCCACAAGAACAGCTCATCACCTTATCCACAAGGACAGCTCTCATCCTTATCCACAAGGACATCTTATCCACTCATAGCTCAGTACAGGCTGGCCCTACTTGGGCCTAAGGCAAGCCCATTAGGGCAACCAGCTCCCCCCTATAAGTAGCACCGTACTACATGGGGCTCAGGTACGTCCTCTAACCCTAATTATCACCCTCACACACCAGTGATTAGGGTTGCTTCTTGGCTCTCTCTTTAGCCACTAGAGGACTCCCACCAAACATCACTCAGAAACCCTAGACAGAGGCTCCTTTGAAGGTCTTCTCCCTTAACCTTTGGAGGACCTCACCGTCCAGGACATCACACCAAGCAATCATACTATTATCAAAATCACACGAACAAAAATATGACTATCTAATACAATCAATGCAGAACAATCATTAATTGCATCTATGGCCTTTTGGCCTCGAACTCCAACCATTAACTTTAACTTTTTATCTTGCACAACACGCCTGCTGGATGTGCCTACCCCTCGCCCGGCGCCCCGGGTTTGAATGACTTACACCCGCGTCCGGGTCAGTCCTCTGAATTATTTGTTGGAGTTCGTTGGGCTGTACCCAGGCCAACAATGAGTCAAAAGACTCTTCTAAAATAAGATTATAACTATTCATATTTGGTGCACAGAACATTACCAACCAATGACTTCTCTCTTGCAGCTGGAGGTGCCTCCCTTGCCCGGCGCCCCGGGTTCGGATGACTTACACTCACGTCCGAGTCAGTCTTAATATATCATATGTGGTTGATATGCGTGATCAAACAATCAAATACAATTTAAACATAAATTTAAATATAATATTAGAATTGTTTATAAAGGAACAAATCTACACTTCAATAAATATATATATATATATATATCATACGAGAAATAAAGCCCATGAAATTATAGTTATTTTCTTTTCATGTTGATAAGTGGGTATTAATTATTAGTATGTATATATATATTCATAGTATATATATTCATAAGTGCTTCGTCAAGAGAAACAGAGAGGACATATACAACAACAGAAATTGCCAGTGAAGAAAAATAGTAGGCACAAGTCTCCATCGAAAATCAAAAACAACATCCCAATTGTGTTGCAACAAATGCCTAGTTTTTATATCAGAAGTTCACGTGTAGTAAAAGTGTCACATAAGCTCATGTATCAATAATTATAAAATAATTTCATCTATTCCCTATTATTATCTATGGAGGAGGTTTAATTGGGTTATAGTGTTACTTTAATAGGGATTCTCTCTTCTTCTTTTTCTTCTTCTTTCTCTTCTACGTTTTCTCCCTCTGGTTTTCCTAACGGATGCTAGGTTTTGTTTTTAGGAGAATGAATCTAACCTATCTGATATTAACTTTTTATTTATTTTAATTCAACTATTCTAACTTATCCTTTTAGTCACAACTATTATCAAAAACTAATATTGATAAAGATAAAATAGAATAATTTAAATAAAATAATATCTAATACTATCTTATCTTATAATAATAATAATAATAATAATAACGATAATGATAATGATAATGATTCTATCAAGTACCCTTATTAACAATGTAGTACCATAAATCTATATGCCTATTTTATTATCATTATAATATAATATAAAGGTCTAAGTTCTTTAATAATTTAATATTAAAAAAATAACTATAAGAATAAAATTATAACGCATGAATTTTGGGATGTTACATTTCTCCCCTCGTTTAAAAAAATTTTGTCCTCAAAATTTGAATTATCAATATTATATGAACTCTAGTAACTCTAAGTGTAACTTTCAAGTTGCTTCATGTAACTATTTCAAATCTTATCTTACCTCCACACCTCTACTTCAACTCAAAGTTTGTCTTCTAAAAAATTACATATTCTTACATTTGTAAGTTCAAATCATGCAATTATCATCCAAAAAAAATTCATAATTCAACAATGAAAATAGGTAAAAGTCCAAAATGAATGCAAAAAAAATAAAATTATACATAAGAACATATCAAATATTTGAGATACATATGGTTCCATATAAATTATTAAATGCCATTTGTTCAGTTTTATAGACATTGTTAAATTAAATTTAAGATTTAATGTTTCTAATGTCATATTATGATAACCTCTACTACAAAAACAATTATTTGTTCGTTAATGTATTACTGTAAACCTCAAATTCATTTAAAAGGTTTGGAAAATTTAAGATAACATAGTTGTCAATTTCTTCCTGGGCTCTAAAAAAAATTATTTTCACATTCTTGAGGTTTTCTTTATAAAAAAAATCAGCACCTAAATGGTAATCACATATCCTAAAAACTTTATGTTATTCAATCAAAACTAACATTTTCAATCTCTAACGGTACTTAGTATTTATTGTGACCAGTCTCATCAGTCCAAAATATATTGTAAGGTATATCGTCAAGTTTCATCTTAACTTTGTGGTGATCTTATGTCAACTTAGAAAATTTTACGACGTCTCCCAATTGATCTAAAAATCATTTATCTGTGGGAAAATGATATTTAGTGTCAACGATCATCTTATCAAGTGTCCATAATCTATTCACTACCTCCTGCTCTAAATTATTTATTTTTCTCAACTAAAAGTAAAAGTACTAAACAAAGTATGTAAAATGTCATTTTTAATAAATTTATGAGCTAACAAGTTCTCTAGCTAATTGATTCTCGAGTTCACTTAAACCTAATAATAATATTGGACTAAATCTTGGAATTAAGTCAATGAGAACTCTAACCTATGTGGCGGAAATGTACAAATTGTTCAAAAAAAACATTTAAAAAGTCATGTTCTTTGCCTGTTTAATGTAAAATTAAAAATCTAAATATTCAACTAAACACAATAATATAATTAAAGGATAGTATTATACAGAGAACACCATGTATAATACAAATAATAATAATTCCTGTATAACGAAGAGATATAATTTACTCTCAACCATCATATAAACAAAAAAATTAGATTTTGCATGTCTACATGTTATGAGAAAAACTTAAAGAAGTAAGAACATAATAATATGTTAATCACATGACAATAAAACACCATTGAAACAAGACACTTCTAAAAAAAATACGCATCTAACTAATAAGACAATTTGCTCATAATACATATGAAAATAGAGTTTAAGGTACGCTAAGAAGTAATATAAAATTTATGTAAGTAATTATTTGTGTAATCATTATGTGTCTCGGAAAAAAAATTAAAGTATAAATTTCCTAAAATTGAATTATAGTAGCTTTAAAGTTACCTAAACATGTAATATCATATAAATAACAAAAAATTATAATTCAATATATTAAGAGATACACATGCACGTATTATATCATAATATAAATTAAACGAAAGTGTTTAACTTTCAAATTATCACAAAAGTTAAAAAGATGTTAACTTTTATAGTATGCATCTAATTAAAGAAAAAAAATTAATAGCAAGATAATTTTTTTTTTACATGGGAGGTCTGGGACTAGAACCCATGACCTGGGGAGGGGGAAATCCTAAGTGTCCCTGCAGCCACCAACTAGGCTGTCTTACGCGGACATAAAAAAAAATCTTTTAGAACTTATAATTCTTTCTTTTTTTTTTAAACACATGTTGGAAACAAACAAAAATAAATTTCATTTCACACTTTCATGCTATTCTGCTAAAAAATAATTACTTTTTTTTAGCAAAAATGAATTTCTAGATAACCTATCTATCTATCTATCGTTATAAGATAAATTTCATTGAAGAAAAAAAAATAAATAGAAGTACAAGGAGTACTTAAACCAAGAGGAATACAATAGAGTTTTAGAAGACAAGATATATGAGAAACTACACAAAGCAACCCCTTTGAAACTATCTAATAACATATATCAAAACATCTACTCCTCATACATAAATATGAATTATCTCAGCAGCATAAATAAAATCAATATTAGAGGGCAGAAAAAACAGGAGATAACTTAACCAAGGCCGACATATAAATTCCGATCGCCTAGAACCAATAAAACATCAAAAATCTCGAAAAAGTGATAGCGACAGAAACATTAGCAGTAGTGTTTTTACTCCAGAACAAAGGTGCTTTTAACCTATATTTAATTTTAAAAAAATAATAAAGAAACATATTTAAATGTATTCATTGAAATACCTTAAAAATAAAATTATACCGATGACATCAATCAAAACTTTATTTCAATCATAAATATTTCTAAATTGGACCTAAATCCTCAATGAATGATGCAGGGAAACTAATACAACAATCCAATAAAAGAACTTAAGACTCCCAACCTCATGATAAAATTCAACGATTATTTAATTTTTTTTCCTAACTATCACATGATACTTGCTAACATACATACCTATATATATAATCAAAACTTGAGTTTTTAAGATCAATAGCCTCTAATTGAAATATGATCCCTCTATATTTACAGCACTAATCAGTGTTTAGTTTGTATCTGTAAATCTCTTTGATTGCGAGAATCTATATAAGTACATTTGCAAACATTGTCATCCTTATGTATCAAAAGAACATACACCAATTCAATAAAGAATAAGAGCATATGATAGCCTCAAGCATGTAACATTGTGTCCGGATCACAAAGTTACAAAATAGGATTCTATTTATACTTTACTCTTCAAAATGTACACACAAAAACAAACATTAGCAGCATTTGCCGAACAGATGTAAGGACTCTACACCAGGATACCAATATTGGGGTAGATAGTCCCAATACCATCTATCCAAGTAGCAAAACTCATCACGATTCCTTCCAAACCTTGTCATACACATACTAATCCAAGTTCATGATTCTATCTATTCCCTAAGTGCCCAGTTTATAGTTAATTAATTTATATCATTGTCCGAAGAGAACCGAACTGCTCTGATACCAAAAATGTAACACCTTAATTCTAATAACAAAATACCCAATCCACGGAAGCTTACCAAGTAAAATATTAAATAAATAAATAAAAAAGTCTCATTAAGAAAAATATACATTTCCTTGAACCAGAATAATTGTTAAATAAAATTAGATTGAAAATTTAATTATTCTACAATGACACTAGGCACTAAAACTAGAAGGGCATTACAATGCCAACAATCCCCTTTAAACTTAATGTAGACTCCTTAAAAATAATTTACACAAGGAAACTAATATTATAAACTTGTCTTCTTCCTCGCATCTTGCTTCCCAAAATCTCAATCTGACAACATCAAACCTGAATAGTGAGATAAAAATCTCAGTAACACTATTTAGCGTGAAAGTATTTTTGAACTATGATATTGTCAGTCGTCACATGTACGGAAAATCTCCATAAAAAAATAATGAGGGAAATAACATTTAATAATTTTTTTTGATCAGCAAAGAAAATTTATTAATATCAAACTGAGTATAATAAATACTCAAAAATAGCCAATACAATGTATACATCAAACACCCCCTGCAACACAACACCCTCGTGGCATACAATCATACAAAAGGACTTATCATTACTTATTATAATCAATTAATTAATACTGTTATGGTCGAGCAGTGCCAAGCAATCATACTATTATCAAAATCACATGAACAAAAATATGACTATTTAATACAATCAATGCAGAACAATCATTAATTGCATCTATGGCCTTTTGGCCTCGAACTCCAACCATTAACTTTAACTTTTTATCTTGCACAACACGCCTGCTGGAGGTGCCTACCCCTCGCCCGGCGCCCCGGGTTTGGATGACTTACACCGCGTCCGGGTCAGTCCTCTGAATTATTTGTTGGAGTTCGTTGGGCTGTACCCAGGCCAACAATGAGTCAAAAGACTCTTCTAAAATAAGATTATAACTATTTATATTTGGTGCAAAGAACATTCCCAGCCAATGACTTCTCTCTTGCAGCTGGAGGTGCCTATCCTTGCCCGGCGCCCCGGGTTCGGATGACTTACACTCGCGTCCGAGTCAGTCTTAATATATCATATGTGGTTGATATGCGTGATCAAACAATCAAATACAATTTAAACATAAATTTAAATATAATATTAGAATTGTTTATAAAGGAACAAATCTACACTTCAATAAATATATATATATACGAGAAATAAAGCCCATGAAATTATAGTTATTTTCTTTTCATGTTGATAAGTGGGTATTAATTATTAGTATGTATATATATATATTCATAGTATATATATTCATAAGTGCTTCGTCAAGAGAAACAGAGAGGACATATACAACAACAGAGAAATTGCCGGTGAAGAAAAACAGTAGGCGCAAGTCTTCATCGAAAATCAAAAACAACATCCCAATTGTGTTGCAACAAATGCCTAGTTTTTATATCAGAAGTTCACGTGCAGTAAAAGTGTCACATAAGCTCATGTATCAATAATTATAAAATAATTTCATCTATTCCCAATTATTATCTATGGAGGAGGTTTAATTGGGTTATAGTGTTACTTCAATAGGGATTCTCTCTTCTACGTTTTCTCCCTCTGGTTTTCCTAACGGATGCTAGGTTTTGTTTTTAGGAGAATGAATCTAACCTATCTGATCTTAACTTTTTATTTATTTTAATTCAACTATTCTAACTTATCCTTTTAGTCACAACTATTATCAAAAACTAATATTGATAAAGATAAAATAGAATAATTTAAATAAAATAATATCTAATACTATCTTATCTTATAATAATAATAATAATAATAATAATAACGATAATGATAATGATAATGATTCTATCAAGTACCCTTATTAACAATGTAGTACCATAAATCTATATGCCTATTTTATTATCATTATAATATAATATAAAGGTCTAAGTTCTTTAATAATTTAATATTAAAAAAATAACTATAAGAATAAAATTATAACGCATGAATTTTGGGATGTTACATTTCTCCCCTCGTTTAAAAAAATTTTGTCCTCAAAATTTGAATTATCAATATTATATGAACGCTAGTGACTCTAAGTGTAACTTTCAAGTTGCTTCATGTAACTATTTCAAATCTTATCTTACCTCCACACCTCTACTTCAACTCAAAGTTTGTCTTCTAAAAAATTACATATTCTTACATTTGTAAGTTCAAATCATGCAATTATCATCCAAAAAAAATTCATAATTCAACAATGAAAATAGGTAAAAGTCCAAAATGAATGAAAAAAAATAAAATTATACATAAGAACATATCAAATATTTGAGATACATATGGTTCCATATAAATTATTAAATGTCATTTGTTCAGTTTTATAGACATTGTTAAATTAAATTTAAGATTTAATGTTTCTAATGTCATATTATGATAACCTCTACTACAAAAACAATTATTTGTTCGTTAATGTATTACTGTAAACCTCAAATTCATTTAAAAGGTTTGGAAAATTTAAGATAACATAGTTGTCCATTTCTTCCTGGGCTCTAAAAAAAATTATTTTCACATTCTTGAGGTTTTCTTTATAAAAAAAATCAGCACCTAAATGGTAATCACATATCCTAAAAACTTTATGTTATTCTATCAAAACTAACATTTTCAATCTCTAACGGTACTTAGTATTTATTGTGACCAGTCTCATCAGTCCAAAATATATTGTAAGGTATATCCTCAAGTTTCATCTTAACTTTGTGATGATCTTATGTCAACTTAGAAAATTTTACGACGTCTCCCAATTGATCTAAAAATCATTTATATGTGGGAAAATGATATTTAGTGTCAACGATCATCTTATCAAGTGTCCATAATCTATTCACTACCTCCTGCTCTAAATTATTTATTTTTCTCAACTAAAAGTAAAAGTACTAAACAAAGTATGTAAAATGTCATTTTTAATAAATTTATGAGCTAACAAGTTCTCTAGCTAATTGATTCTCGAGTTCACTTAAATCTAATAATAATATTGGACTAAATCTTGGAATTAAGTCAATGAGAACTCTAACCTATGTGGCGAAAATGTACAAATTGGTCAAAAAAAACATTTAAAAAGTCATGTTCTTTGCCTGTTTAATGTAAAATTAAAAATCTAAATATTCAACTAAACACAATAATATAATTAAAGGATAGTATTATACAGAGAACACCATGTATAATACAAATATTAATAATTCCTGTATAACAAAGAGACATAATTTACTCTCAATCATCATATAAACAAAAAAATTAGATTTTGTATGTCTACATGTTATGAGAAAAACTTAAAGAAGTAAGAACATAATAATATGTTAATCACATGACAATAAAACAACATTGAAACAAGACACTTCTAAAAAAAATACGCATCCAACTAATAAGACAATTTGCTCATAATACATATGAAAATAGAGTTTAAGGTACGCTAAGAAGTAATATAAAATTTATGTAAGTAATTATTTGTGTAATCATTATGTGTCTCGGAAAAAAAATTAAAGTATAAATTTCCTAAAATTGAATTATAGTAGCTTTAAAGTTACCTAAACATGTAATATCATATAAATAACAAAAAATTATAATTCAATATATTAAGAGATACACATGCACGTATTATATCAAAAATAATATAAAATAAACGAAAGTGTTTAACTTTCAAATTATCACAAAAGTTAAAAAGATGTTAACTTTTATAGTATGCATCTAATTAAAGAAAAAAAATTAATAGCAAGATAATTTTTTTTTTTTTTACATGGGAGGTCTGGGACTAGAACCATGACCTGGGGAGGGGGAAATCCTAAGTGTCCCTGCAGCCACCAACTAGGCTGTCTTACGTGGACATAAAAAAAATCTTTTAGAACTTATAATTTCTTTCTTTTTTTTTAAACACATGTTGGAAACAAGCAAAAATAAATTTCATTTCACACTTTCATGCTATTCTGCTAAAAAATAATTACTTTTTTTTAGCAAAAATGAATTTCTAGATAACCTATCTATCTATCTATCGTTATAAGATAAATTTCATTGAAGAAAAAAAAATAAATAGAAGTACAAGGAGTACTTAAACCAAGAGGAATACAATAGAGTTTTAGAAGACAAGATATATGAGAAACTACACAAAGCAACCCCTTTGAAACTACCTAATAACATATATCAAAACATCTACTCCTTATACATAAATATGAATTATCTCAGCAGCATAAAAAAAATCAATATTAGAGGGCAGAAAAAACAGGAGATAACTTAACCAAGGCCGACATATAAATTCCGATCGCCTAGAACCAATAAAACATCAAAAATCTCGAAAAAGTGATAGCGACAGAAACATTAGCAGTAGTGTTTTTACTCCAGAACAAAGGTGCTTTTAACCTATATTTAATTTTAAAAAAATAATAAAGAAACATATTTAAATGTATTCACTGAAATACCTTAAAAATAAAATTATACCGATGACATCAATCAAAACTTTATTTCAATCATAAATATTTCTAAATTGGACCTAAATCCTCAATGAATGATGCAGGGAAATTAATACAACGAACCAATAAAAGAACTTAAGACTCCCAACTTCATGATAAAATTCAAGGATTAATTAATTTTTTTTCCTAACTATCACATGATACTTGCTAACATACATACCTATATATATATATATATATATATATATATATATAAAATCAAAACTTGAGTTTTTAAGAGTACATTTGCAAACATTGTCATCCTTATGTACCAAAAGAACATACACCAATTCAATAAAGAATAAGAGCATATGATAGCCTCAAGCATGTAACATGTGTCCGGATCACAAAGTTACAAAATAGGATTCTATTTATACTTTACTCTTCAAAATGTACACACAAAAACAAACATTAGCAGCATTTGCCGAACAGATGTAAGGACTCTACACCAGGATACCAATATTGGGGTAGATAGTCCCAATACCATCTATTCAAGTAGCAAAACTTATCACGATTCCTTCCAAACCTTGTCATACACATACTAATCCAAGTTCATGATTCTATCTATTCCCTAAGTGCCCAGTTTATAGTTAATTAATTTATATCATTGTCCGAAGAGAACCGAACTGCTCTTATACCAAAAATGTAACACCTTAATTCTAATAACAAAATACCCAATCCACGGAAGCTTACCAAGTACAATATTAAATAAATAAAAAAAAAAGTCTCATTAAGAAAAATATACATTTCCTTGAACCAGAATGATTGTTAAATAAAATTACATTGAAAATTTAATTATTCTACAATGACACTAGGCACTAAAACTAGAAGGGCATTACAATGCCAACAATCCCCTTTAAACTTAATGTAGACTCCTTAAAAATAATTTAAACAAGGAAACTAATATTATAAATTTGTCTTCTTCCTGGCATCTTGCTTCCCAAAATCTCAATCTGACAACATCAGACCCGAATAGTGAGATAAAAATCTCAGTAACACTATTTAGCGTGAAAGTATTTTTGAACTATGATATTGTCAGCCGTCACATGTACGGAAAATCTCCATAAAAAAATAATGAGGGAAATAACATTTAATAATTTTTTTTATCAGCAAAGAAAATTTATTAATATCAAACTGAGTATAAGAAATACTCAAAAATAGCCAATACAATGTATACATCAAACACCCCCGTCAACACAACACCCTCGTGGCATACAATCATATGAAATTCATGATCAAAATAAACTATCCCATCATGCTAAAAATACCTTCAAGACATACAAAAGGACTTATCATTACTTATTATAATCAATTAATTAATACTGTTATGGTCGAGCAGTGCCAAGCAATCATACTATTATCAAAATCACACGAACAAAAATATGACTATCTAATACAATCAATGCAGAACAATCATTAATTGCATCTATGGCCTTTTGGCCTCAAACTCCAACCATTAACTTTAACTATTTATCTTGCACACAGCACGCCTGCTAGAGGTGTCTACCCTCGCCCGGCGCCCCGGGTTTGGATGACTTACACCCGCGTCCGGGTCAATTCTCTGAATTATTTGTTGGAGTTCGTTTGGCTGTACCCAGGCCAACAATGAGTCAAAAGACTCCTCTAAAATAACATTATAACTATTCATATTTGGTGCACAGAACATTCTCAACCAATGACTTCTCTCTTGCAGCTGGAGGTGTCTACCCCTTGCCCGGCGCCCGGGTTCGGATGACTTACACTCGCGTCCGAGTCAATCCTAATATATCATATGGTTTATGTGCGTGATCAAACAATCAAATACAATTTAAACATGAATTTAAATTTAAATATAATATTAGAATTGTTTATAAAGGAACAAATCTACACTTCAATAAATATATATATCATACGAGAAATAAAGCCCCATAAAATTATACTTATTTTCTTTTCATGTTGATAAGTGGGTATTAATTATTAGTATCATCATAGTATATATATATATCAATATATCATCATAGTATATATATATATATATATATTCATAGTATATATATTCACAAGTCGTCAAGAGAAACAAAGAGGACATATACAACAACAGAAATTGCCAGTGAAGAAAAATAGTAGGAGCAAGTCACCACCGAAAATCAAAAACAACATCCCAATTGTATTGCAACAAATGCCTAGTTTTTATATCAGAAGTTCACGTGCAGTAAAAGTGTCACATAAGCTCATGTATCAATAATTATAAAATAATTTCATCTATTCCCTACTATTATTTATGCAGGTTTAATTGGGTTATAGTGTTACGGGATTCTCTCTTCTTCTTTTTCTTCTTCTTCTTTCTCTTCTACGTTTTCTCTCTCTGGTTCTCCTAACGGAGGCTAGGTTTTGTTTTTAGGAGAATGAATCTAACCTATCTGATCTTAACTTTTTATTTATTTTAAATCAACTATTCTAACTTATGATTTTAGTCATAACTATTATCAAAAACTAATATTGATAAAGATAAAATAGAATAATTTAAATAAAATAATATCTAATACTATCTTATCTTATAATAATAATAATAATGATAATGATAATGATAATGATAATGATAATGATTCTATCAAGTACCCTTATTCAACAATGTAGTACCATAAATCTATATGCCTATTTTATTATCATTATAATATAATATAAAGGTCTAAGTTCCTTAATAGTTTAATATTAAAAAAATAACTATAAGAATAAAATTATAACGCATGAATTTTGGGATGTTACAGCTCTCACAATCAAAGTTGAAAAATTCTAGACTTATGGAACATGCCATGTATCACTGCTAAAAAAATTCAAAAAATAAAAAACTTATTTTTTGGTAAACGAAAAATTCCATTAACCAATGAACGAATTCAAAACAAAACTAAAGGCCAACAGCCTTACTCTTTGCCACCTTCTATGAAGGGTTCAAAGAATAAAAGATGTTGTCAAGCCTAACAAGATGATGCCACCTTATATGAAGGGTTCACCAAACTTATTAGACAACTAATTACAAAAAGAATAGCAATTATAATTCAATAGTAATAAGAGCCCTATTAATCCAATTCTTATACTGAGGTAAACAAAAATTAATTCTCCAAGCTAACTCTCTCTTCATAATTGTTGATTGTCTAGCAAGAGGACTAGGTCAGCAAGTAATATAGTCTGGAAGACCGAATATCGTCCCACAGGGATCGAAGTTGTTTCTAATAACTTTTCACCAATTCGTAATTATTAGTGCAACTTGTTATTGTCTTTTAGAACTTGACCTGTGACCATTTCAAAATTGATAATTGATTGTATGCATTAAGATGATTAAGGCACCTAGGATGTGTTTTTGTGGCCTTAAGATATTTTGCATTGATAAATAAATTCCTTAGTTGCCCATTTTGAGCCTTATAATGATATATATTTTTTCTTTGGTACCCTCTTACATTAATTGACTCTACTGTGAGTACCTTGGGAATTGTGAATGAGCAATTAAGTGGAATGTGATTGAATGAGAATGTGATGAAAAAAGAAAAAAGATAAAAAGTGTATGAGTTCTATTTCTCTTCCAAGAAAAAGAAAAAGAAAAGAAAAAAAGAAAAAAGAAAGTAAAGAATGAAGTAATGAATCAAATGAAAAAGTGAAAAGGAAGAGAATAGAGAAGGAAGGGCATGATCAAAAGAAAGAAAAAAAAGATGTTTTTAATGAGAGTTTTGGTCTTTATTGTATTCATTGCTCATTCATGGTTTTTGAGGGAATTTTGCTTTGCAATTAGCCCGTAGTTTTATCCCTTCTTTCTTTTATCCCACCGAGCACTTTTAGCCATGGCCCCATTACAACCAAAAATAAGACCTTTTGATTTTTGCATACTTTCAATAATTTCAGTGGATATACTGGTCTATGGTCAAGCCTATGGTAACACATTATCATTGTTGAACTTGAGTGAGTTGAAAATATGACCCTTATACACTTGAGAGAGATACACTGAGAGGTTAAGAGTGTTCACTAGTCCTGAGTTCTGATTGGGTTTGTTACTCTAACTAGTTTGTGATTGTGTAAATAGTTTTTGATAATATATGTTTGAGTCATGAGTCCAAGTCTTAGATTAGGTGTATTCATGTTGATATAGGGAGTTTGTCTTTTGTTTAGAATTTTTATTTTACTTTTGCCTGGGACATGCAAAATGCTAAGTTTGGGGGAGTGATTTGGGTCTAATATATATAGATTTGAGCATTGATTTGACTCCCTTTTACTATGTATTTAGCTTGTTTCTCTAGCAAAGTTAGGACGTTTTAGTAGATTTTAATTATCTTTAGTAGTTTAGGGTCCCTTGGAACGTTTTGATCCTTTTTGGGTATGTTTCAGGTACTTATGGAGCTTAAATGCAAAATATATTGATGGATTTGGATAGAGGATGAAAAGAGCTTCGAAACGGTCCAAGAACGGAGTAAAACGGAGTCCGGAGCAGTCCGTAGCGCCCCAGGCGTGAGGACGGATGCGCCCAGGCGCACAAACCGCGTAAAAGTGACGGTGCTTGGTATTTTGGCCATAACTTGAGCTACGCTTATCCAAATAAGGCGATCTTGGTATCATTTTAAAGCTAAGACAAATATCTACAACTTTACCAGAAATAGCCTTGCTCAAATTCGTCCATCTTTAGGGTCAAAATCAGGGACGAAGTTGAGTGTCAGACATGAGAAAGCCCAATTTGACCAGATTATGAACAAAATAGAAGAAGAGAAGTCTAATTTGGCTTCATATCTTAGATTTGGTCAGAAATTAGAAGATAAACATGGACCTTATCTATTAGATTTAATTAAGATTTATTTTAGGATTTATTTTACTCTTTAAATAGAGGATTTGTAAATAGTTTTCAGTAGGTTTTAAGATCATAGAATTCAATTAGGATTAGAGAAAAGAGAAAACTGAAGCAAAGAGAAAACTTCATATCATAGACAATACACATATCATAGACAATACAGGTTAACTCTCCAAGAGACCTTCAATCCTTGTGCCTTGCCTCCTTGCTCTCAATCTCTCTCTAATCCTAATTGAATTCTATGATCTTAAAACCTACTGAAAACTATTTACAAATCCTCTATTTAAAGAGTAAAATAAATCCTAAAATAAATCTTAATTAAATCTAATAGATAAGGTCCATGTTTATCTTCTAATTTCTTACCAAATCTAAGATATGAAGCCAAATTAGACTTCTCTTCTTCTATTTTGTTCATAATCTGGTCAAATTGGGCTTTCTCATGTCTGACACTCAACTTCGGCCCTGATTTTGACCCTGAAGATGGACGAATTTGAGCAAGGCTATTTCTGGTAAAGTTGTAGATCTTTTCCTTAGCTTTAAAATAATACCAAGTTCGCCTTATTTGGATAAGCATAGCTCAAGTTATGGCCAAAATACCAAGCAGCGTCACTTTTACGCGGTTTGTGCGCCTAGGCGCATCCGTCCTCACGCCTGGGGCGCTACGGACTGCTCCGGACTCCGTTTTACTCCGTTCTTGGATCGTTTCGAAGCTCTTTTCATCCTCTATCCAAATCCATCAATATATTTTGCATTTAAACTCCATAAGTACCTGAAATATACCCAAAAAGGATCAAAACGTTCCAAGGGACCCTAAACTACTAAAGATAATTAAAATCTACTAAAACGTCCTAACTTTGCTAGAGAAACAAGCCAAATACATAGTAAAAGGGAGTCAAATCAATGCTCAAATCTATATATATTAGACCCAAATCAATAATCCTCATAATCTGATGATGGGATCTGGCAGTATTGGTGAAAATTCTGAAATTTCTCTCCATTCAGGTATGATGAATAGTGGCTGCAAAAATAGCATATTTTCCTTTTTTTTATATTAAAAAGAGACCTTTTCATAATATTGCAAATGAACACATTAAAAAAACTACCTATTAACACTTTTTCATAAATAGACACTTAATAATAAATTTTTTGTTAAAAGGCAAATATTTTCCTACCCTTTCATAATATTGCACGGGTTATACCGCGTGTCATGGATATGTGGTAATTTTTTTAAAAAAAAATAGATATCACCAAGAGATATATAGTTTCTAATTAAATATTACCAAAAGATATATTGTTTCAAACATATGAAGGCCTACTCTTTCATAATATTGCATGGGTTATACCACGTGTCATGGATATGTGGTAATTTAAAATATATATCTATATATATATCACCAAGAGATATATTGTTTCAAATTAAATATTACCAACAGATATATTGTTTCAAACATAAGTATAACTGGGTGCAATGATTTGATACAATAAAGTGATGCAATGATTCGATGCAATAAAGTGGTGCAATATTTCAAACGGATCATGAGAAAAACAAACTATCAACTAATACCCTTATTAATACACATGTACACAAAAACTAATTAATGCACCTATTATATTGCACTAATTCATTGTATGAAAAAAATTCTACTTCACACACACATGTACTTCCTTCATAAAAAAAAAGGTAAATTCAAAAATAATCCTTACATTTCTAAATTTTTCTATTTTTCCATGTCTTTATCAATTTTAAGCAAAAATCGTAACTCAAATAATTTTTAAAAATATTTCTTTTAAAAAAAATATATATCACCAAGAGATATATTGTTTCAAATTATATATTACCAAAAGATATATAGTTTCAAACCAATACATAATTGAGTGCAATGATTCAATACAATAAAGTGGTGTAATATTTTAAACTGATCATAAAAAAACAAACTATGAACTAATACACCTTATTAATACACATGTACACACAAACTAATTAATGCACCTATTCTATTGCACTAATTTATTGCAGAAGAAAAATTTCTACTTCACGCACACATGTACTTCCTTTATTAAAAAAAGGTAAATTCAAAAATAATCCTTGCATTTCTACATTTTTCTATTTTTCTATATCTTTATCAATTTTAAGCAACAATTCTAACTCAAATAGTTTTAAAAATATTTTTGACATGCAAAATGTACTTTAATCACTGGTAAATAAAAAACTTATAACCCATGTGTTGCACGGGATAAATAATATTGGCTTAATTATGTCACAAGTCCTGAAGTTTGGGTACTTTTGCCAGATACCCTTGTACTTTTTTTTTTCAATGTTAGACTCCCCGAAGTTACTTCTTGGTTTGTCATATACCCCGTACTACCATTTCTGACCAATTTTGATGACATGTAACATCAAAATCCTTATCAAACTCTGGAGGTTGGTCATGTGGTGCCGCGTGACATCACACGGGCGAAGACGATACCTCGCTCTCTTCGATCAATTCTCTTTTTTCTTTTTTTTATTTAACTAAAAATATAAAAATATTAAGTTCTTTAGTTTTTTAAATTTTTTTTAAAAAAAAAATCTTCGTTCACGGGGAACCAGGTGCTTAACCTCCTGCGTCTAACCAGGATTCCGATGTTACATGTCAGCAAAACTAGTCATAATTTGTAGTAGGGGTATATGACAAACCCAGAAGTAACTTCGGGAGTCAGACATTGAAAACAAAAAGAATAAGGGTATCTGGAAAAAGTACCTCAAACTTCAAGGACTTTGACATAATTAAGCCAATAATATTTGTGAATCCAAACTTTGAAACCAGAGAGCTCCTCACAGAATGGAGTTCTCACAGGAAAAATTGAGAAAATGGAGGATAATAAGATATGTCACATGTCCTTATTTATTCAAATTAAAAACTTATTAGACTAAAACAATTTTAACTAAAAAAATATAAAATAACAACAAGAATTTTGCCACTAACCACTTCAATACTACCGCATGGCTAACGGTTCAACCCAAAAAGTTGTATGATGGTTTCAAACAGTGCAAGAACTAATGCACATAGTTGTATGATATGTTCGGTAATTTTATGGAGTAGTTTATGTCCTATAAAATTTTAATTATTGAAGAGTTGCATCGTTTAAATCAAACCAAATGAACATAGTGTTCTCTTGAGTATTTTATGTGATATTTAGTTTCAATTTTCAAAAAGATGCACCTGTTGAATTCAAATCAAATGGATGCATAATTTTGGTATTTCTTGCTATATATAAATTACCATAAAAGTAAAAAAAAAGGGGGCAGAACATCATGAATGAGAAAAGAACACATCAGTGCAGAGTTAAAAAATTTTTTTGTACACAGTGAAATTTTTATATGTATACCATTGTAATGTTTTGTTCCATAATTCGCTACAAGTGGAGAGAAATACATTACTCCACCTGCAAGGTATGCATCAGAGCTAACGAATTATATTATTCCAAGTTCATTGCTTCTATATCTCTTTCTCATTTTCAAACTACTATATTTTATTGGATTAAACATCAAAATGGTCTCTATAAATATTGTCATTTTTGAAATTGGTCCCTGTAATAAAAAGGTTTTGGTTTTGGTCCCTGCATTTACAGAACGTTTTGATTTTGGTCCCTACATTTACAAAACGTTTTGGTTTTGGTCCCTCCTGTTAGATATGGATGGAAAATGCCGAAAATATAATGTATTACATTCTATGACCAATTAAGAATGATATTCTTGCATTAATTCTCAAGGGTAAAAAAACAACATCTATTACATAAAAGAACCAATTCAAAAACCATGATAGTAGAGAGACCAAAACCTATGAAATCTAATAACAGAAGGACCAAAACCTATCAAATCTAATAATATAGGGACCAAAACAAACTACCAACATAATTATGGGGACCAAAATTTTATAAGAAGGACCAAAACCAAAACGTTTTGTAAATGTAGGGACCAAAACAAAATTTTTATTAATAGAGACCAATTTAAAAAGAGTCAACTTTTTCGGGGACCATTTTGATATTTAAACCTATTTTATTTTAGATCCTAATTGTTGTAATCAGATAGTTCCTCACGAAATTGAGTTCTCACAATTAAAGTTGAAAGAGTCAAGGCTTATGGGACATGCCACGTGTCACTGCTAACAAAAATTCAAAATATAAAAGACACCTTTTCTTTCTTTTTTTTTTTTTTTTGATGAAAAGACACCTTTTCATAATATTGCAAATGAACAAATAAAAAAAATACAACCTATCAACACTTTTTCATAAACAGACACTTAATAATAAGATTTTTGTTAGGAGGCTAATATTTTCCTATCCTTTCATAATATTGCACGGGTTATATCACGTGTCATGGATATTTTGTAATTTTTTAAAAAAATATCATCAAGAGATATATTGTTTCAATTAAATATTACCAAAAGACTAATGTATGACTGAGTGTAATGATTCGATACAATAAAGTGGTGCAATCATTCGATACAATAAAGTGGTGCAATATTTTAAACTGATCATGAGAAAAACAAACTATCAACTAATACACCTTATTAATACACACATACACATAAACTATTGCACCTATTCTATAGCACTAATTTATTGCAAGACAAAAAATTCTACTCCACGCACACATGTACTTCCTTAATAAAAAAAATCTAAATTAAAAATAATCCTGGCATTTTAAAATTTTTCTATTTCTGTATCAATTTTAATTAATAATCTTAACTCATATAATTTTAAAAATATTTCTGACATGCAAAATATTTAAACTTAAATGATTGGTAAATAAAAAACTTATAACTCGTGCATTTTATGAGATGAATACTAGTTTACTTAATTATCAAACACAACATTATATTTTCGAACCCAAATATTGAAACCAGAGAGCTCCTCACGAAATGGAGCTCTCATAGGAAAAATTAATAAAATAAAGGCCAATCAAGTATGTCACGTGTCAATCACATATCACTTGACTATTGAAACAACATATCACTTCAATGTTAAAATGACATATCACCTTACTACTTAAACGACATTTCACTTCAACGTTGAAACGATACATCAGTTCACTATTAAAACGACATATCACTTCACTGTTGAAATGACATATTGTTGAAACAACTTGTCACTTGTGATAATTTTTTTAATTTAAAAAATATTAATTTTAAATTACTCGGAAAAAATAATATCACCAAGAGATATATTGTTTCAAACTAATGCATGATCAGATGCAATGATTTGATATAATAAAGTGGTGCATTATTTCAAACTGATCACGAGAAAAACAAACTATCAACTAATACACCTTATTAATACACATTACACGTAAACTAATGCTCCTATTCTATTTCACTAATTTATTACAGGAGAAAAAATTCTACACCACGCGCACATGTACTTCCTTTATTAAAAAAAACCTAAATTCAAAAATATTCCTTGTATTTCTAAATTTTTCTATTTCTTCATCAATTTTAAACTATAATCCTAACTCATATAATTTTAAAAATATTTATGACATGCAAAATGTTTAAACTTTAATCATGGTAAATAAAAAACTTATAACCCGGGCATTGCACGGATTAAATACTAGTTTCCTTATGACTATCCTACTCCTTTTTTCCATATGGATCTAATAACTCATTTTACCATTACTTGATCCAACTTTCTATCAGACAGTGAGGATTTTCTCCAAATATGAAAGAAGGTAGAAAGGGTGCCAAAGGGTTTTGAGGGTAAGATTTTTGTTTTTTCATTTTTTTATGTAAATTACAGAAAATGAAATTTTAAAAATACTTTTTTTTAGTGAAGGCCCAATTTGGTCCCCCAAGTTTTTCGACTGGGACACTTTAGTCCCTCAAGAATAATAATTCATTTTTAGTCTCTAAAGAATTTAAAAAATATCACTTTAGTCCTTGTTTTCATTTCGTTAACTACTGTCACTATTTCCAGAAGCACCAGGGACATCTACTGGGAGACCATTAGCACCTGGGAATGAAATGTTACAGTTTATGCCAATAGTGACAGTAGTTAACGGAATGAAAATAGGGACTAAAGTAATATTTTTTAAATTCTTTAGGGACTAAAAGTGAATTACAATTCTTGAGGGACTAAAGTGTCCCAATTGGAAAACTTGAGGGACCAAATTAGGTATTCACTCTTTTTTTTAGATATCAAGAGACCACCACTACTAGTGAAGGTCCTTAAGTCCATGAGGCCATCACTGTGTCACCCCTAATTTTCATCTCCCGAATAATAGGAAATTATTTATAAAATTTGTTTTATAAAATTTTATATTAATTATAAAATTTGTTTTATAATTAATTTATATTAGTCAACGAACCCAGAAACAAGGTTAGTGGATTTTGATGAGTAATCACTTGATTAATCCTTAAACTGCCACAAATCTAGCCCAAAATTAGTGGGGAACATGCGTCCTCATGCATGCTAGCTGAATTTCTCTATAAAAGCATGAATTAAACATGAATTTTGCTTCATTTGATTCAATTGCATGTGTTGAAATTCTGTTAGGGTTCTTCAATTCATCTCTGAAATTCTTTGTTTCTGAGAGTTGGAGTGTGAGTGATACACCTTTACAAAGCTTGAATCAAGGGCTTTGTATAGACACAAAAATCATAATATGAGAGTTCCTAAGTTGGGAGAAACCGAATCACGAAGTTGAGGTTCCAAGTCTGTCAAGCTCTGTTCCTGATTCCTGGAGCTTGCTTTGGACTTCGATTTGGGTAAGCACATGCCCTTTTTGAGTCTCAAATTTGTTCAATCCTTTAGTTCATGTTGCATAGAGTAAAACCTAACCATTTTTCCTAATTTTTGTGACCTTTACATGTATCAAAAACTCTGGTTTCTAAACCCAATTGAACACTGTTGGCTGAGAGAAGAATTTATTGATTATGTGGATTTCTTGCAAGGACCAGTGATTGTACTCATCAAACTCAACCTATAGGTAAGGGAGAAGCTTACCTTATACTAGAATGAGATTTGAAATGTGATTTGTATAGGAAGAGTCACCAAGAGACTCTAAAGGCATAATTGAATTTGTTTTAAGGCTTGGAGGCCAATTTGAGCTCATTTCTGATTTTGAGAAACTTTAGTATGAAGCATGCAAGCTTATATGATGCTTTGTTGATGGTTATATGCATTATATATGAATTTGGTATTTCAAGTTGTGAAATATGTGTTTTATGCACTTTTGGAGTATGAGATTTGAATGCATGAATTTGTTGCATGTTTAAGTGTTTAAACATGTGTATTTTAAGGTATTAAACCTCTGTTGGTGATGAAAATATGTTAGATTTGAGTAACAATGAAAATGGTGTTGAAAACGTCAATTTTGGTGTGTAGTTATGTAGTATCTAACCGGTTAGAATTTCTGGTAACCGATTAGATCCTGACAAAAATTAAAAATGAAATTTTGATTTTTGTTCAGTTGTTCACACCATTTTTGCTTGATTCTCTTAGCCTATTTTTACTGTAAATCACCCTGTGAATATTTGATGTGAAATCAGAGTTGGGTAATTAATTTTATACCATAATGTGAAAACAAATTCATTTAGAAAATATGGGATACTTGAATGTATTGAGAATTGTGGAATTTTTCAATGATGGAATAAGTCTAATTTGAGGTATTAAATGCCTGTTGAGGACTATTTTGGGTTGAATTGGAATAGAATTGAAAATGGTATTAAAAAGCTTAAAAATTATGTTCTGGTACTGTATGATCTAACCGGTTAGTATTTCTTGTAACCGGTTAGAACCTGAGAAACAAAATTAAATTTTGAAGATTTTGTTAAGGGACTTATACCATTTTTAATTATGTTCTTTTAACCCAAATATCAGGGAAATTACTAAAGTTAAATTCATGAAAGAATTTTATGTGTAAAGGTAATTTATTCTTAATACCTTAAGTTCATCATTGAAAATAATAAAAGAAATTATGACATGTGTTTAATCTTAATTGTGGAGATGTTAAGATTATGTCATAATATTTATGTATTAATTATGGAAATTAATTAATGGCCAACCAATAATACTTTGTATATGTGCATTCATTCATGGAGAATGGGATGGATAGGTTGGTGATGTGTTTAGGTAATGTTCTGGGAACATGACCTGAGTACTCTGTGAGTACCAAACTGTTGCGTTTTGCTTGATGACACATTCTGTGGATGAATGTGGACAGTGTTGGGACACTGTTGATGTGGTTGTTACGTCTTCGCGACGTGACGCTCACTCTGAGAGTGGCGTTATGTACCACGGTGATTCATTACGTCTTCGTGACGTATACTCTGGGAGGAACGTTAAGGTATTCACCTCAAGCAATCCACCATACGTTCTGGGAACGTATTGTTTAGTGTTCTGGGAACACAAGGATATTTGTGGATAGATATCTGTATGATGATTGGAGGCCTCAGAATTGTGGATAGAAATCATGCATCATGCCAACTGCATTGAAAGAGTTATAATCACGAAAATGGGCGTGCTCATATGTCTATGCATATTCTATATGTCTATGATTATGTGTGTTTGATATTTTGGTCTTATTTTTTTATGTATATGTATGATGCTTACTCTCGTGCCCTTGTTAGGTGATGGCCAGATACGTAGCTTGCATCGAGATCCGATGCATCCCTAGTGGTATTTGGACTTACGAGGAGCATCGGTCCACCTTTGAGGGTGAGGTGGAGATTACTCTCTATCACCTTAACACCTTGGCCAGGGTGCGACCTCGTAGGTTTAGGATCCCTATTATATATACTATGCGTATACCACCCTTTTATACTTATAGAGGACCACCCCCAGCTCAACCTGTACGGAGATTTCACAGCTTTCGTTTTAGAGCTGCCACTTGTTCCCATCCTTCTGTTTCGAGGATTTTCATTGAGGAGACTCCTTCTCCTAGCCCGACAGGTGCCGGTAGGTCTGCTCCTGTTGCAGACCCTAGACCCAGTGGTAGGGTCCCTACCCCGTCGGACGAGGTCGAGTAGGATCCTGTGGAGGATGAGGATGAGGATTTGGTACCAGTCGAGCCGGTTTCTAGGACTCGTACTAGAGTTAGTGGTTCCTAGGGGCGAGCATAGTATAGATAGTTTGGATCCTGGGTTAGGGATGTGGCTGTTGTGGACCAGTTGGGAGCTTTGGAGGATGAGTTGACCTGCTTTGAGACGTCTATTTTGGAGTTGTATTATATTGTATATATTTTGAAATTTCTTAGAGTCGATGTCATATCAGATATAGCCTTTACTTTCAGTGTATGGACTTGGTATTTTGGACTTGTATTACTTTTGAACTATGAAGATATACCGGTGGGGATCTTTTTATCTTATTATATATATATATATATATATATATATATATATATATGATGTTTATATATCACAAACGATCCTCAAGTACTTTTTTATTCCGCGTACTCTGATTTTAAGCATAAAAAAGTTCGGCGATTGCTATTATCATTATGTACCAATAAATCTCTCGAGATAACAATTAGATTTATAAGGCACAGCTACATATCATTCTATTTGTAAGGCGAGAACGTTATCTCGAAGAGTTTTCCGAAATCATATTTCATAAGTAAATTAATAAGCCGAATTCAAAGTATTTATGAAAGATTAAAGTATGTGATTAGAAACACAAGTCTAAACTCTTTTGGAATTAAATAGAGGAATAATAAAAATAAAATTTTTGTTGACATATTCTTCATAATCAAGTCCATAACTATTTTTGAAAACAATTTTAATTTACCAATAAAACTAAGGGTGTCACAATCACTATTAGGAAATGGCTTGACTTTTACTTCTCTTATTTTTTCTGCCAAACAATTTAAGTCTTGAGCTGATTCATGAATCTAATAAGTCGAATCATATTTGGCTCGAGTTATATGATTTATGAAATAAGTTTTTCAAACTAATTAATCAATAAAGTTTCGAATGAGTTTCTAGCTACATTTTCGGTTGTGTATTCATGAAGGGATTTTTTAACAATTGACAAAAGATTAAAAAAAATAACTTGATGGAGAAACTAACATTGCATACCAAAAAAATCTGAAACTAATCCTTTCATGGAGGGTGTCATTATGTTAGCAGATAAAGACTAATATTTTTCAAAGCTAAAAGATCATCGAAGCGGATATAATCGTTTTCAACAAAACTCTTTTTATATACACAATAGAAATTGAACTTTTAACATCATATTTAAAATCCAAACTATCTACCAATTATATTGTGCTTTTCTGGTTTATGAAAACAGAATTAAAATCTATTTTTTCACATGAGCATTGCGATGTTAATAAATTCTTTTCTCCCTCTCTTGTCCCTGAACATGCATGCAATGGTATGTGGTTATATATAAATCCTCATTTGTAGTTGATATTTCACCTTTTCTCATTCTAATTGGTAGTTCCCTATTTATCTATCATGTGTTTTAATAATATTATAGTCTTCTAACAAATTTGAATAAAAATGAATGTGTTATTTTTTTTATCTATATGAAGCTTACATGTGTTATTTTTTTAATGATCAATATGATTTTTAAAGTGGTTAAGTAGGAAGATATACCATTTCTTTTTTTTCAATAAATATATATATATATATATATATACACGTTATTTACTAATATGTATAACGTAATTTTTTAGTTAAAACATTTTCGCATAATCTACCATATTATTTTGGACAAAAATACCCATATGTTATATGGGAATAAGTTTTAATAATTAGGAATAGTGATTTTTTAGTTAAAACATTTTAGCATAATGAACCATATTATTTTGGAAAAAATACTCATATTATGCGGGAATAAGTTTTAATAATTACGGGAATTTTTAATAAATTTTTTTTTTAAAATAAAAACAAAAAACCACACCTCCAACTTCGATCATAGCACCATCTCTGTCTTCCTTTCACAATCACCAATCTGAAGATCACAATGAAGGGAACGACCTCAATGCTCGCACGAACCTAAGGGCGGGAACGAGACAGGCCGACTCATCGAAACACACGGATTAAGATGGGTAGTTAACTCATTATTTTTAACAAAAAAAACTATCAATTTTACACTTTTATTCAACCACTTGCAATACTCTTTTTACATGAAATTGAATTTAGTTAATTAAAACATTCATTTAATTGGGATAATTTAAAAAAAATTAAATATCGCCTAAAAAATATAAACCTGTAGTGGACCGGACCTATGAGCCGACCACGTGCCCTTAATGCCGACCATTTAGAGACACTTATAAGGCCCTGCCGACCTGGAAACTCAAGAGGCTCCACCGACATCAGGCACCTCGGTCACCACGTGCCAGGCGCCTCGCCTTATCAGCTGAGGATCTGAGCACCATGTCCGGACAACCCTTATGACTTAAAGGATAAGGATAAGCTCTCTAGTACAAGATAATGGTGAATGACTCATCCTTCTTATCCTCTAAGAGCCACGTCAGCCCTACTGGGCCAAACAGGCCCATAGGGTACCACACCACTCTCCCTCTATAAATACAACCCTTACACAAGGGCTAGGGTATGTTCTCTCTAACCTAAGAACTACGTGCGGCTTGATTCCCTTCTCACTAGGGATACGTAGGATCGGGGTCACCCTCGTCAGCCCAACAACCTCAAACACATCGTGGTGTCTCCCTAATATTGGAACACTACATTGGCGCCGTCTGTGCGAATCGATAAACTTCGATTCCCATCCACAATTACAAAGAAAAAAACAACAAAAATAATGAAAAAAATGAAAAAGAATGGAGGAAGTACAACAACGACGTGGTTGCGGGGTACGGCGGTGCTCTTCTCACCGTCTTGCTCCTCATGGTGTAGCGGTGGCGGTGCGGTCCTCTTCTCTCTCGTGGTGCGGCGATGCTGTTCTCACCTTCTCGTGGTACCACTGCATCTCGCTGGCGCTATTCACAGTGAGGAGCCAAGGAGCCAACATTGTCAACCCACCGACGAGACCAGTTACCATGGAGAGAATGAATCGGTGACACAACCCAAATCCAGATCGTCGTCCTCACCGGATCCGAACCGGGGATGAGAACCATCGATCTCCTTCGCGAGAAAAGCAGCAGATCGACCCATGGCGAGGGGCAACGATTTGCAAAAAGCCACCACCGAGCTTGGCGACACCATCACCTTCATCCTCCATCCCCGTCACCGCACGTGGCATCCCCGATTTTCCCACTCGCGGTGACGAACCACTGCGAGTTGATGATTCCTCTTCGTCCTCATGCTTGCATAGTGAGGAGATTGAGAAGCATGCGATTCACACCACATCGCAGAGCCACCATCGTCACTTGCTCTCCGCCGCCGCCATCAACAGCAAGGTCGTCGCTGCCGTTCTAACTCAGATCTGCAACCACCGCCGCACCGTGACACCCCAGTTATGGAGAGCAAACTCACGTGTGGCATGAACTCACGACGATGCGCGAGTTTTGATCACCCGCGGCCCCTTCCTCCGTTTTCCTCTGATCTTTATACCACCAAGGCAAACAGTTTCCGTCAACGTTTTCGGCGAGCACACCGTCTCCCTCTTTGGCTTGAACTGTGGCTGCACGATGGTGACGGCGAGAAGCCGATTGCAGCAATTTCGGCTGCTCCTAGCAGCTGCTGCTGCTGCTGCTCGAGCAGGAAGGAGCCTTAGGGTTCCCAAACCCTACTGGGCCAATGGCCCAGACCCAGTTTAAAAAAAATAGAAGAAGAATATTATTACGGGCTTAACTCATACAGGCCCAAACAAAAAAAAAGACAAAGTGTGGCTTAGCACCAAAAGGGCCTAGCCAAGAAACTCAACAAAGGTGTCCGAGCTCCTGAACAACACGTTCCGAGATTCTCGTGAATGGGAAAATTATTTTCCAAGTATCGCGAATACAACAATGTTACTCTATTCGAAACATAGTGATAACGGCGGACCCCCGCGTCGAGTTTCCCTTTTTGAGCTTGTGTTCCGAGCATAGAAGAACCCTGTGTTCGTTTCCCCCTTTAGATACATGTGCCAACTAAGGCGGGCTCTCGATAGCGTCTCCCTTTCGACATCTCATACATTCGGAATTTCGGGAACTACGCAATACTCTTCTCTCCTCGGATTTATAAGACGATGCAGAAGCCTCGCACCGTGTTCCCTACTCGAGTCTCTTATTCCCGGTATGAAGAATATCTTGTCGATTTCCTGTGCTCAGAATCATACTAATTAGAGGAAAACGAAGGTCAACCCTCAAAGTTCAACGAAACCCGTTTGGAAAGGATTGACAGAAGACTTCAATCCAACATTATTCGATCTGACGTTCCTCAATCCGAAATTCCTCACCTCACCCAATCAGGGAAGGAATTCTCGATCCCATATTATTTTCCTATTTACTTGGCATTTTACGTGATTACTCCGCACACATGCTGATATTAATTTACCTGATGCAATATTTTTGACATGCGGTTTTAGTGCTTAATTCCTTTAATTTCATTACATGCCACTTATTATGTACTCATGATTTTTTATACATGTTGATACTAGACGTATTGTTATGCAAACTTCCTTGCTTCTGAATGTCCTTAAATGCTTGTCTTTCCAGTCATGATAGGATAATAATATTTGATATGCATTGCCTTTTTAAATGGCATTAGGCAGTTTCCGACATTCGCGCATTGTCATTTTCCATGAATTAATGCTTTCATCTGATTTGTTGCCATCAAATGCTCTGACATATTTTCAAATGTTGTCAATTGTTACGTGTGATATATATGAAATCATGCATCTTTTCGTGGGCAATCTTGCCTGGTTGTACGATATTTAATCTCCAATAATTGCCACAATCATGCTTGTTGCGTGTGATCTTCTCAAACCATACTACTTTTATTCCGACATTTTATATTCTCTTGCCAACAATTTCCATTGTTTTTATATAATTATCATAGATTGTCAAATTAATTACGATCACTGATTACTATTCTTTTTCATGTAATGTAAGGTTCAAGAAAATGATGGTCGGATTTATCGAAAAGGAAGGCCGAGCTGCGAAAATTGTTTCTATTTTGTCGGAGCCACCTGACTGACCGAGCAGAGAGCAGCTAGGATCCTCTATAATATTGACGTGACCACCACAGTCTCATGATTGAGAACGATTCAAAGCACTTTTGACGGAGGTGCTTATATTTGACCTGGCAGATTTTCCAATTAAATCACGCTCATTGATAACCATTTTTCCAAGAATCACCACTTCGTACAAATATGATGGTCGGAACCACTCAGCCCAATAGCCCGAGCACGATGGCAAAAGCTAGTCCGAGCGCACAAACGCGACCCTACCTTTGTGGTAGAACGGTCCGTCGTGCCACCGCTCTTATATGCGTACACGTACCCGCCTTTCCAACCAGACTAGCCATCCCGTTAGAACTCGACGATTTATATACAACCCCTTTTAAGGGATGCTTATAAATCATCCAAATACGTAGAGACACCCGACTACACAAAGCTCAACCAACAGAGCCTTGACAGTCGTGGGCCAAGGATACCGCCTTGGCTCAAGCAACAGTGATCTGAGTTATCTCTCGCATAATAGTCGGTGCAAAACAAGCTCTTACATGCGTATGTACTTGCCTTTCCATTTGGACTAGCCCCCCAAGTGGAACACACCCATTTATATACAACTCCTTTATAAAGGAACGCTTATAAATTTTCTAAGTACAAAGGAGCACCCAACTACACAGGACTCAACGAAGAGTACCTAGCACAGTTGGGCGACGAAGACCCCACCCTGGCTCGGGTGGCGAGGTTCGAGCTCTCCTCACCGCATTCAGAAGCTAAACATTTTGAATGATAATCCGATAAGCGAAAAACAAACTAGCAATACAAGACTAAGGTACAAATTTAATCAGAACTACCGAGCACAACGACCAAGCTTGGTCCGAGTTTTTCTCACATAACCTAAGTCGGGATTCCTACTATCGGAGAACACACATAAACCGATTATGGGTCTCTCATGCTTCTCGAACGTTTTCTCCGATATGTGCACCATCGTGACCCTACCTAGTAGTAGAACGGTCCGCGGTGCCACCCCTCAATGATCTAGTGAAGGCCTATCAGCTCCGATCAAACACACAATGAAGGCCTCACCCTCTCAACTTGCGAACATTCAACCCCGCCACAGTGCTCCCTCGCACATATCTAAATCCGAAAGTCTCTCAAACAGGCATGGGTGAATCCGATCTAATCGGTAGAGCATTCTTAGAGGATGAATCCGATCTAATTGGGAAAGTATACTCGGACTAATTCTAGTGTCTTAAAGCGGAAGCCATCATCAAACATTCGCTCCCTCGTCAAATCCACCATGCCAAACTGCCTCTTTGATCAGAGCAATAAAGATTAGAATACATCCTGAATTGGACGCCCAATTCTTGCTGTTGGACATGCATAGATTGCCATGTTTCATGGAGACCTCAATCACCAATCCTTCTGATGTTTCCTCGGATGGCAATCCTGTTCTTGGGTTAAAGGTTTTGGGAAGAAAAAGAGGGAGGCATGCCCGACAACTCGGAGAACAGTCGGCCCAAATGCAAGGATATAACACTCCTCTCGCTTGATCAGGGAATTAATCTTTCATTATCCTAAATTTAATTCATTACTCTTTATTACATTTATGTTTAATATCGTAATTACGCATATTGACTTCCATATGATATAGTTGTAATTATTGGCCATGAACGGTACACATGGTCGCTTTATTCATACTACGAGTATCATACTACCTGCATAGTGTCTAAATATGACTCATAGTTTACGAAGGGAATGCATCACTCTCGTCAAATAACATAGTTATATCTCATTTCTAATTTAATATTCTAATTCCTATCTCTGTATATATGATGAAAGGTGCAACTATGGACAAGCGACTCAGGATCTCTAAAAGAGTCTTACATCAGTCGTCCACCCTTTTGTTGCGGCAATGGAGAAAATCGTGTTTTATTCAACAATCATGTATTTATCGTACGCAGCAGGGCCTTACCTGATATCCTCCTTCGATATTATGCAAGAGAGGTCCATTTCGGCTTTGTTATTCTGAGCTTAATAAGGATCCGTCCGACTACTCGGATTCCGAGGATTTCAACAATTATAGTTAATTAACAGCATTGACGAAGGAATCAGCGTTACCTTTCTCCCATCCACAAGGAATTTTTTCATATAGTTTCTTATGTATCAATGGGTAACTTCAATGCCCTAGTCCGAACCCTTCCCAGATCGGCTCAGTTTGTCCTCGTGACCGAGGAGCCCTAAGTCCTCCTTGATCCCGACTTTGTTGAAGATGATCTCACTTTTCGCCCACTCGGCTTAATTTCTTGACTTCATCATCGGCTTATTTCTACTCAAGCTCGGCAACATTGTTCTTCAACTTTGAGTGTATTCCAGCCAGTTGGGGTCTGAGGACTCCCTCTCGAGTGGTCACACTCTGCCACATCGTCCGCTGCTCAGGGTAGTAACGGACTCCAAGTCCTCAGAGCCATCCAAGAAGAACCGTAACAAGGAAGTCCCCATGCTCGCCATACGCCAAGTATCATTGTCACCGACCAGTATCTTTGGAAACCTCCCACCGAGCGTTCAACCCTATACCGAGTTCGAGGGTGCCTCGGATTTCAACATTGAGCGTCTCAATTCTTATGAACTCGGCACAAGCCCCTTCAAGCTTTACTGACTGGGGGGCATGTGATGCAAGGAAACAAATACGAAGCCGACAAGGAAACAAATACGAAGCCGACATAGGTCGACCTATGTACCGACACCAGATGATGTCTGATATCGTCTCCTCGCCTGCAAGGGATGTTACAACGTTTCCAACTATCAACATCAGATTTGGTATTCACCTCTCTCATCGACAACTTACTTTAATCCATTCATTCACTTCGGATCATGTTCCTACGCACTCGCCTACGATCACACGGTTATCCGGCTAGATCAGTGAGGCTACAAGTGGAAACGGGGATTGCTACGCGATAACTCGGCCATCGGTCGAATACATCGCGGATCGAGGAATACCCCTCGGCTAAGGCCGTCTTTCCGACAGCATCCCCCGTGAACATAACGATCCAATTTATGATATTACTCTCTGCACACCTTGATGAGAGAGGTGTAAGAATCCTCTATCGGGTTACTCTTTTAGTGTCATCATCCTAGCACGAAAAACGCTATCAACCATCCCCAATACTCTTCCGAATAAAAGGCCTCAGCTTGCAAGCAGTTTTCTACGACATCACCAAACCTCGGAAAAGGACATATGATCGGACCAATAGAGAAAGGATCTCAACTCGGCACAGAGTCTCTATGACTCTTCCCGAGCTGGGGGGGCTTATGTAGTGGATCGGACCTACAAGTCGACCACGTGCCCTTAACGCCGACCATTTAGGGACACTTATAAGGCCCTGCCGACCTGGAAACTCAAGAGGCTCCACCGACATCAGGCACCTCGGCCACCACGTGCCAATCACCTCGCCTTATCAGCCGAGGACCCGAGCACCATGTCCGAACAGCCCTTATGACTTAAAGGATAAGGATAAGCTCTCTAGTATAGGATAAGGGTGAATGACTCATCCTTCTTATCCTTTAAGAGTCACGTCAACCCTACTGGGCAAAACAGGCCCATAGGGTACCACACCACTCTCCCTCTATAAATACAACCCTTACACAAGGGCCAAGGTATGTTCTTTTTAACCTAAGAACTACGTGCGACTTGATTCCCTTCTAACTAGGGATACGTAGGACCTGGATCACCCTCGTCAACTACAACAACCTCAAACACATTGTGGTGTCTCCCTAATATTGGAACACTACAAAACCAACCTACATATGAAAAACACACAATTTTTTTATAATATAATTTATATTAGAATGATCTGAAGGGAATAATATATAACTTTAAGAAGTGTCTTAAAATTACTTATTAGCAAGGAAAAGCTAAAGAAAAATTAAAGGAAAAAAAGTACAGTAATCTTTTGCCGACAGGCCCGACTTCACACATCCAACTAGTTTGTGGCTTTGTGCGCGTTTCTGGATTGTTGTCACGTTGGAAACATTAGTTTCTACTTTATGTATCACCTGCATTCCAAAATGTCACGTGATCATATAATATGACATATGGGGTACTCCCTCCCATCCTTATTATGGGAATTGTTTTTCCCTCTCATTCGACTTTTTGGCTCCCATTTATAAATTTTGTGAACCAAATTATCCTTGAGCTTGTTCAAATTTTCGGTTCAACTGTATCGAAAGAAACATTCCAGTAATGAAAACCCAGAACAAATTTAAACACAATTCCGGTTTTGCTTAACCGAAATTTTACTTCCGATTTTGTATTTCCGGAATAAATTTATAATTTCCAATAAAGCAATACTGGAAATTTATTGCCTCCCCCTGCTGCAATCCCTGCTCCTTTTGCTGCACCAGGCCAAGCCCCTGGCTACAAGTTGGTATCATTTATTGGTTATCAGGAGTTGCGATGTGGCAATTTATGCCACCTGCTGCAGTGGATACCTCACAAGATCATGTACTTCGTCCTCCAGTTGCCTAAGTTTGCACTGTACAATTCTTCGGGCTTCCATTTTGGTCCAAGGTTGTATCGATTTAACCATTTCTTGGTTTTCTTAGTTCTCTTAGTATTTTAGCTGGACCTGGGTGGTGACCTTTGACTGTATTTGGTATATATGTGACACTATCACGAAGTAATGCTGATATTTGCTTGTAATAAATTTTAATAAGCTTTTCTTGCTGTCTTAACCTCAGTTGTAGTGGTCGCTACTGGGTTAACGTTTCCGGTATTGCTTTACCGGAAATCATACATTTGTTCCGGAAATACAAAACCGGAAGTAAAATTCCGATTAAGCAAAACCGGAATTGTGTTTAAATTTGTTCCGAGTTTTCATTGTCGGAATGTTTCTTCTGATTGAGTTGAACCGGAAATTTAAACAAGCTCAAGGGTAATTTGGTCCATAAAATTTATAAATGGGGTCAAAAAGCCGGATGAGGGGACCAAAAAGCAATTCCCCCTTATTATAAGCCCCCTTTTGTGAGAGAAAAATGTGGCTTATAATAAAGACCGGAGGGAGTACTATATAATGGCTTTTTTTTAATGTTTAGAAATGATAGTATATACTCAATATTTTAATAAAATCAATCTAAAATTTTTTAATTATATATCACGTGATAGTATTTACATCATTAATAATTAGTTTACAAATAATATGTTATTTTGATGTAATTAAAATGATGTTAGACTGATTTTATATAAGAATTTTTTTTTTTACATATACTCCGTATCATATATGTACAAACAAATTTTATTAACCAACTTTAAAAAAAATTTAAAAAAAAATGATTATTTCGTTTTTGGATGCAAGTTTACTTTCTACGTTTGCTTGTGTATGTATATGGTTCTTGTACACATTGATTAGGCAATTTTGTGTAAAATTAATCTTCAAAAAATTTGTACTTCATCCGATTTAAAATATAAGGAAAAAAAAGGACATTTCATTGGTGATTTTATAAGGTATTCTCGATACAATTATTTTTAAATATTCTTATAAATTGGTTGTATCATTTAATTTTTGTTTAATTTTCAATATGTAAAGTTATCAATGTAGTCTATTTTTATTTTTTTTTTTAATTTGAGAAAATTAAATGCACTCAACTAACCATTTCTAATAAATATAAAGTTAGTTTTAATTTTTTTTCTTATATTTGAAACAAGATGAAATATTTAATATATTTAGAATCTACTTGAAACCAGCTCAATTGTTAGAGATAAAAACATTAAATATTACTACTATTATCTTCAATTTCAAATTCTAGCGTTTGCATTTTAAAAAATAAAACATTGCCGATTACCTTTATACATTTTTTTCATTATCTAGGAATAATTAATAAGAGATAATGAGTTAGAACACATCACTATAGTTATTATAGAGAAATATATAATAAGAAGATAATTGACGAATTAGATAGAAAAGAGTATTAAAAGACCTTATCTATTATCCTTATATAAAAAGACGTCTATTCGAATAATCGTGTTTGTAGTAGAAGTTTTCGAACCATCATGTTTGTTGTAGAAGTTTTTCTCGCTCCAGAGCAATTGTAGGTAGATAATCATTTTCTCCAACCAAAATATTACAATTTGAAATTTTACAGATTATTCATGCTTTTCAAATCATTATTCCCGACTAAGGTATCATCTGCACATGAATGAAATCATGATCCCTAACAAAAATATTAAAATTTGAAATTAAATAGATTATTCAAGTTTTTCAAATCATTAATTTCTTTTGGATAAATACAAATTGAATTTGTTAAATTTAATATTCATTTTGGATAAATACAAATTAAATATCTATAGAGTTACTATTTTCTATATATAATAAAAAAATATTAAAATTTGAAATTAAATAGATTATTCAAGTTTTTCAAATCATTAATTTCTTTTAAATAAATACAAATTAAATATGTTGAATTTAATATTCATTTTGAATAAATACAAATTAAATATATATAGAGTTACTATTTGCTTTATATACATTTAAAAGTTTTAGCTTCCACAAACATGAAGGCTGAGCTTTGGGGGCAGCTGGTTTGGGGTCTTCGTATGGCTAAGGAACTTGGCATTCCTAAACTTCAGGTTGAAATGGACTCACAGGCGGCGGTTAAATTGATTAATGCTGGGTGCAGTACTGCTCACCATTGTTCTAGTCTCATCAGAGAGGTGCATGCTTTGATGACTTATGGTTGTGAGATATCCATATCTCATGTCTATAGGGAGGCCAACCGGTGTGCTGATGCCTTAGCGAATGCGGGGCACAGTGGTGATTTCAACTGTATTTTTTATTCTTCTACACCTAGTTTTATTTTTTCTATCCTCTGGGATGAGGCTTATGGGATTGCATTCCCAAGAATGATTCCGTAGGTGTTTTGTTTCGGGCTTTTAGCCCCATTTAATATAAAAAAAAAAGTTTCACATCATCTCTGTTCAACACTGATTCTTCCAAAAAAAAACGGTATTTTTGTTTCATCTATTTTAAATTTTTTAAAATTATTATGCTCACATTTTTTTATTATGTTCTCTCTCATTCTTCACTATATTTTATTATTCTTAAGATTTGATATTTTAATTTTTTTTCACCTAAAATTTGTAATGTTTTATTCGGTCTGCACTTTTTGCAATTCTGGTTTTTATATTGGCTTTCATGATATTAAAGGAAATCATTTTTGATAATTGAAATATTTTTCGTGAAAGGTCAAGAACCTAAGAAACTACTTCAAATAAGAAAGGTAAAAATAATTTTATATATTTCAATTTTTTGTGTTTTTTTTATGAACATTTTTGAGAATTTATGATCTTCAATTTCAAAAGAAGACATAAATAATACCATCAAACAAAAAATATCAAAAAGTTTAATTTTGATTTCACTCTGAATAATCAAACTATCATAATAAACATAATAATGGTATGGAAAAAACATGCTAATTCATTAATCAACTAAATAATGAATACATTAATTTAATACTAATCAGTACATAAATAAATATAATATTTAAAAAAATGAGTCCTCATTATCTTCTAATGAAATCATGTCCAATGAAATAAGGGATTTTCTGGTTTATCATTAATTATGCTCATAATATCATCAAATAAAAAAATCAAAATGTTTAATTCAGATGTAATTTTGATTTAACATATTAATAAATCATATATAAAAATGCTAATTTATTCATCAAATGAATAAGGAATATCACATATAAAAAGTGTTATTTTCGATTTATATGAGGAAGTACAAAATCTATCAACAAATTCATCATTTAGATTATTTTTTCAAGTGTAGGGTTTGGTTTGAATCCTTGTCATTTTTCATAATTATTTTTTGTCATTGTCTAATAATAATCTTTATTTTATATTAAAAATAATTATAATATTTAATATAAAAAATTAAAATATCAACAACCCGTGGATTACATGGAGAAAAAGCTAATAATGTTATATTAGATGACATGTATGTGTTACAGGCTGATACTCACTTTATCAATGAATGTTTTACATGTGATATGTGTCATCTTAGTGTGGTTAGGTGAATTTTTAGACTGTCCACTTTCATAAAAATAAAATTTCATAAATTTATTCTTAATAATATTTTAGTTACTTTTTTAATCTATGAGTCACCTCAAATAAGAACTTTGATATTTAAAGTAGCTAGTATCTATTAATAAAATTACCTATTTATAAAAATAAAATACACGTGTTGCAAAAAAAAATAAAAATTGTTCACCTTTAGATACATATCAGATATTTAAAAAAAGAAGTAAATTGAAATTGAATTTTTTTTCTTCGCTTTTGAGAATAGGAGATTTCTTTGGTTACAAGGTAATTAAGTTCATACCACTCTTATCTAAATAAAAAATTAATATATATATATATATATATATATAAACTCAGACCACATGTGGGGAATGAGAAGTTTGATCAGAGTTAAGACAAAGTGATTCAACACAAATTAAAAGACTAAACTATCACTTTAGTCCCTCGTTTTATAAGGAGCTTTTATTTTAGTGTCTGACATTTCTATAATTCATTTTTAGTCCCTCACTTTGAAAAAAGTTACTCACGTTAGTTCCTGGCAATGTTTTCCGTTTATAGACGTTAACGTCGCCGTTAACTTACAATATCGTATTTCATTTTAGTCCCTAACTTAAAATTTTTAATTCACTTTTTTCATTTTAGTCCCTCACTTAAAAATATTAATTCACTTTAGTCCCTCACTATAATAACAATGATGTTTCTTTCGCTTTTCTCTTGTAGTGTGACTACCATAAAAATATTGATTTATGTTCTTCTTGCTGTTCTGTAAACTAACTTTATAGTTTATATAAGCATTGACTTCAAGCTTTGCATTTGAAGGTATCAATAGTTTTGATTCAAAAATATTCTATTGAGTTCTGTGTTTAAGAGTCATTACCAAAATGTTGTAAACTCCCCCAATTTGTTTAGCTTGATATTCAAACGTCATACCTAAAAAATTCCTCCACATGTCTAGGCAAAGGAGCAGCTCTTGATAGCAAGATACGAACTCGTTCACCTAGAGCTTGTTTTGTCTATCAATACAAACAATGTTTTAGTTTTGAAATCAAACTATGTGCAAATTTCATAAGTGTAAAGTGAATATGGAATACATTGTTAAACACAAGCCTATCAAACAGAGACGCTACTTTGTATTGTTGAAAACCCTTAGCTTCATATATCTTAACTTGTTGTCCGTAGGATTCCGGTTAGTTCACATATGGATAGATAACTAAAACACTAAAGAGCTTATAAAAAAAACTAAAACATTAAAGAGTTTATGTAAAAACATACTAGTTATATGGATAATGAAATAATGTACTTTGAAGTGTTCATCCGAAAGAAACTTTCCTATTGATGCCTTCAGGTGCAAAGTTTGGAGTCAATACTTATATAAACTATAAAGTTAGTTTACAGAATAACAAAAAGAACGGTCAATATTTTTAAGGTAGTTACACTACAAGAGAAAAGAGAAAGAAACATCATTGTTATTATAGTGAGGGACTAAAGTGAATTAAAATTTTTAAGTTATGGACTAAAGTGAATTAAAAATTTTAAGTTAGAGACTAAAATGAAATACGATATTATAAATTAACGGCAACGTTAACGTCTATAAACGGAAACGTTGCCAGGACTAACGTGAGTAACTTTTTTCAAAGTGAGTGACTAAAAATGAATTATTGAAAAGTTAGAGACTAAAATGAAAGCTCTTTACAAAGTGAGGGACTAAAGTGACAGTTTAGTCCAAATTAAAACTCGAGATCAAGTGGTCTCTTCCTAGTGACCCGGGTACCTTAAAGTGTTCTCCGATGAAAAAATATATAGCATACATAAACACGTGCCTTTAACACGTTTGTTTTTGGAATTGCTATTCAATAAACTGTTTGTTAGTTGTATAAAGCTTGTTTACATATACTTCTTTCAACTAGAAATATAAGAAAAAAATAAATACTTGTTTTGGTTTAAAATATAAATAAAACTAATCAATTCTTTTAAATTTTATTTCATTCCTAATGCAACTTTCTTAATACATTCCTATAAAATTGTTATTTTATTTAATTTTTGTTTTATTCCTAATGCTATTTTCCTAAAATACTTTTATTCTATTAAAAAATTAATTACAATTAACTAATCTCTTTAATAAGTGTAAAATTAATTAAAATTGCTTATAATTTGAGCCGGAGTGAGTACTCTCTCCGATCCTATTTATAAGACCCTTTTGAAGTTTTTATTTTGGTCCTATATAAGACCCCATTTAAATTTTCAATAGCATTTAATTACTTCTTTCCACAAACACTCCTATTAAGTCAACACTGTTTAGATTTACAATAACAATTAATAGGGGTAATTTTGAAAAAGTATATCAGATTTTCACATTTCCAATGTCACTTAATTATTTTCTTTGGTGGGAGTGAAAACCTCCAAAATAGTTTTATAAATAGAACCGGAGGAAGTAATATTCAATAAAACAACTTTGCAGAGGGAAGCTCCTGAACTAAAGTGTTAAAGTCAATAAATAATGATTATAATCACTTTCTAAAAGTCGGCAAAAAATAAATGACTATTTAATAATACTCCTGCATGGGGTACGGTTGTTTCTATTGGTTTGTCTTCGACTTCTAGGTATCTGTTTTAAGTAGAGTCTTATTTTTTTTTTTCTCATGAAATTACTCCAAATAAGATCATATGTGATGGATCTCGCCTAGGGCTGACATCCTTAGTCACGTGATCAGTGCATGCATCTTAGGCCGAGCACTGTAAAGAGATGTACCCCAAGTATCTGGTCGAGACCAATCTATAGAGATCGACCAGATGTCCAGAAACGGGCCGAGATCGTTCCGTGCCACGTCCACAGATGCTCCAACCAGTTTACCAGTACTAGATCAGGACAAGGTGACTCAGCGTTCTTATCCCAATACAGCTCATATCCACGCTAGCCCTAATGGGCCTCCCTTGGCTCATAGGACACACAACCACCCCTATAAGTAGTGTCGTGCTACAAGGGGCTCATGTACGTCTTCTAACCCTAATTGCAGCCGCACACACTTGGTGATTAGGGTAACCCCTGATATCCCAACTTGATATTAGGAAACCACAGAGATCCTACATTAACCCTAGATTATGGCTTCCACTAAGACCTTTCCCTGCTTTCTAGGACATCACAAGATCATTTTGAGGTTTTTATTTTGGTCCTATATATATAAGATCCTATTTCAATTTTCAATAGCATTTAATTACTTCTTTCCACAGACACCCCTATTAAGTCAACACTTTTTAGATTTTCAATAATAATTATAGGGCTAGTTTTGAAAAAGTATATCAAATTTTCACATTTCCAATGTCACTAACAACTTTAATCATTTTCCTTGGTGGGAGTGAAAACCCCCAAAAGGGTCTTATAAATAGGACCGGAAGGAGTACATTTGAATTTTAATGGAATATGGAAAAAGGCAAAGAACACTTGTTAACAAGTCAATCATAGTAAAAGTTCATTGAAACTTGCATTTATTTGGATTTTCGAAAGATGGAATGATGTGCACTTATCATTGTTTTTATTATTGTAGAGACCTTAACAAGTGCCCTTAAAACACTTTTAGAAAGACCTAAAAATTATAATTAATATCAAAACAATAATTATAATTATTATTAAGGCCTAAAAAATACTAAAAGTTAATATATGTATTTTAAAAATGGGTAATGCTAACAAGTGCCCAAAAGACATTGTTTAAGGAATTCATTAAGAGAAAACTTGCATTGGAAATCTAAGTCCACTAGTTCTCGGTGTTTTAAATTCAACATTTTCCAAGATAAAACTACCTATTTTGCTTTCTCCAATGCTCTAAGGGCACTCTTTAACATTTTCCTTTAAAAATAATAATCATATACTCCCCCCGGTCCTATTTATAAGACATTTTTGGGGGTTTTCACTCCCACCAAGGAGAGTGGATAAATTTGTTAGCGGCATTGGAAATGTGAAAATTTCATATATTTTTTCAAAACTACTCCTATAATTATTATTGGAACTCTAAAAAATTTGACTTTATAGGGGTGTTAGTAGAAAGAAGTAATTAAATGCTATTGAAAATTGAAAAGATGTCTTATAAATAGGACCAAAATAAAAACCGAGGGAGTATATCAGTTTAATGTTAGCATTACCTAAAAAATTGTGGGTTCACATCATTAAAACCACGAAGCATGCAATTGGAAGAAAAAATTACTTCCTCCGTTTTACTATGTTTGACCTTTTTGTCTTTTTTTTCTTGTTTCATATTGTTTGGTCTTTTACATTTTCAATACACAAATTTAAATTTTTCATTCAATCATTTCTCTTACTCCTCATTAATTCTACTTTTATCTTCTCTCTCATATCCAAACTATTATATATTAATTAATGGACATATTTACTAATAAAAATTAAATATTACAATTTTCAATAAGGATTAAATAGAGACATTTTGAACAAACTCTACAAAATACTACAATAATTAATATTTTTTTTAATCCGTGTGTTAAACCCTAAAAGGCCAAACAACGAGGGGAGTAACTGTTAAGCACTAAGTACTTTTCAGCCCATATATTAACAAACAAGTAGTAACCTCAAGTACTATAGAAAGCAACCTGCCATCCAGTTACGTGTAACACATCTTAACCCTCTGTTTCAATTGCCTTATATATATGAGCAATTATTGGCTCTTAGATGTAGTTTGTACTGGTCCAAACTATTGACCACGTAGGTTAACAACACCCTCTTGATCTATTGTTGTGAACAATAATAATGTATTTTGTTCGATCTCCAAGATGGTACCACCCAACCAGCACTCCAAATATTTTGTTATGAATTTTGATTCAATATAATGTTCCCCAAAATTTTGTTGAAGAAAATACAGAACAAGACACTGTCCAACTCTCTTCAAAGATGCTCTTGGATAGTGGTCACCCATAATGATCGAGTCTTCGCATGACAGCGGGACCAATCTTATGTTTGGTTGGATATCATGTCCCCAAACATAAAATATTTGATGTTGGTTTGTTTTTTGGTTTTTAATATACTCCCTTTGTCCCTAAATATAAAGTTTATTTGGGGATTTCACGTCCATTCAAAAAGTGATATAATTTAGTTAATTGTATTGAAAATGTGAATTTTTTATATGTAATTTCAAAATTAATCTTATTAATCTTATTGAGAATCTAAAAAGTGTCAAATAAATAGGAGTGTTTGTGAAAAAAAAAAAGTAATTAATGATCATTGAAAATTGGTATGAGACTTTATAAATAGGAACAAAATAAAAGTGTCAAAAGGCTTTATATTTAAGAACGGAGGTAGTACTATATATCTGGGAGACTTTTTGGTGAAAGAGTATGAGTCTGAACAGACATCAAGAACATGTGAAAAACTCACGTTAATACGTTAACATCCGTCAAGGTCCATAATCTTTTGCAATTTCCATAGCCATGTGCATTGAGCAAGTCGTTGGTCCCAATATGGCACTGAGTGACTCAACCAAACACACAGCCTCAAGAACACTTTAAGTGGTCAGAATTCCAGATGGAACTTTTTTCCAAAGAAAAATATATCACGCAATAGACTCATGATAAATTAATCTATAAAATCAACCTATAAACAAGATTACACAAAAAAAAAGTGACATGTGTTACTTGTTAACCAATCAATAATAAGTAAGTGATATGTGTCACTTCCTTTATGATGTAAGCCTATTTGTAAGTTGATCGATCATTTTTCCACGCAATAATAGTAGCCTATGTCAATTCCTTGATGTTCTGTAAAGTTGTGTATTTTAAATGAATTCAATTCACTATAAGGGTGTTATCACTATATGTTGAAGCTAAATGGGCAAGGAATCTTTTTGATAATTAAAGAATTTTCACGTGGTTACTATCTTTAGGACCATGTCATAGAAATACCAGGAAACTTGGCAAGGGTTATAATGCGAAGTCGTGTACTTTAAATGGCTCCAATTCTCTACAGGTTATCACTATATGTTTAAGCTAAGTGGATGGGCAAGGAATCTTTTTTTTTTAGAGAAAGTAAAGAATTTATTACTATTTCGTAAGTCTAATAAAATCAATTCAATTTTCTTATTCAGATCGGGTTATTAAACCTTTTTTTTTTTTATAAACAAAAATTTCATTCCAAACCCCCAAAAGATAAACTTTTGGCAAACAAGAACACCAAAAGGAACCGAAAGGTTCTGAACGCCAATAATACAATCATAAATAAAATGAAACAAACCCCACTCTCAGCGACTGTACTGACAAAGAAAACCACCTATCAATAAAAAGCTGCACACGAAACAACCTCAATTTGAAACACATGCTTGAGAACCATATAGCACCTAACAGCAAAAAACCCAGCAACAAAAACAAATCCAACCAGCTATTTAAGACATAGCACCAAAATGATAATACTCCTCATTCTCACTCCAAACTCCGACTTAGATACACCTAGAAAAAAGGTTCTCTTATCGACTGTCACTAGAGCTGTCAAAAATGGGCTGGCCCGACGGGCTGGCCCATTTAACCCGACAAAAACATGGGCTGAACCAGGGAAAAATCTAGCCCGAAGTTTTTTGGGTCAGCCCAGTCCAGCCCGACACGGGCCAGCCCAAAATGGGCTGGGTCAGCCCGTTTGGCCCGAACTTAAATTTTTTTTATATGTTATAACACTTTATTATTGAATAGGATTAAACAATAATAAAATTAAGATGAGATAGAGCTTTTTGTCTTTTCATTTATTATTTTTATAATTAATAATGACATCATAATCAAAAGAAAATGTTATAAAATTTTATTTTGGTTATAATTAATTATTATTTTTATCGAAAAATGAAAAATTATTGGCCCATGGGCCAGGCCAGCCCAGCCCAGCCCGAAAAACTAGTGGGTTGGGTCGGGCTAGCAAAATGGTTGGCCCGATATATAAATGGGTCGGCCCAGCCCAGCTCGAAAAAACTAGTGGCCCTAATGGGCTGGCCCGAATGGGCCGGGCCAGCCCGAATTGACAGCTCTAACTGTCACCCTCATAAATCTCCGATATTAATTTCTTGTATTTTTCTACTTGAGAAGTAGAAAAATTTGACTCCCCCGACGATGTAAAAATCTTCATCCCATAGTTGATTGGTGCTAGCGCTTCTTTAATCACTTTCACAATGCGTTTCTCCTTCCTTTTCCGATGCTGACGAATAGAGTGAGCATTTTCTGGAGAGTTTGGGGCGCCATCTTTTGTTTGAACAACATCCTTCTTTGAGAGTGAAGAAGAAATGTTTTGAAATGCCACTCTCCTAATCTCCTTACGAACCGTAGCATTATTGGAGAAAGAGTTTTGCTTGGACACATTAGCCAAATTAAAATATGAATATTTAAGCCTGCAGTTTGTGGCTTACCTTTGGTCGATGCAACAAAAGCACAATCTTTCTCGTGAACATCCTCCTGCTGAAGTTCTTGTTCAATCGGAACCCCTAGATTTTCGCACTTCTGATCCATGTCGACAACAACCTGTGCTTCGGCAGCCTGTGGATTATTCGTTGAGATGTCAATCTCTTTGATGAAAATTGCATACTTATTTTCACCTCCTTTCAACATCAGATTTTCCTCGATAAAAAATATGTTTTTTGTTAGCACACGAGCTAACCCTTTAGAATGCTTAAAACAATTTCAATCTTGTGATTTTGATCTTGTTTATTATTTGGTGCATTTTGTACTCATATGTAGAGGTAACAATTCGTGCTACCCGACCATGTTCGTGTTCCATAATTAGTCTATCTCTCGTTCACTTTTTTATCCTCTTCTCTAGTAAGGTTTTCTATAAGTCTATCCTAGAGGGAATTTTATGTTTTTTACTTGGTAGAATATACCCTAGATGATGTCATGGAGATACGATGCAAGAGTATGCCAATTCCTTGATGTCAATAATGCATTAGGCTATGTTAATTAATTCCTTGATCTTCATCTGTGAAGTCGCGTGCATTTTCAGTGACTCCAATTCTCTATAAGGGTAATCACGAAAATGTTTAAGCTAAATGGGCAAGGAATCTTTTGGGAGAAATTAAATATTTTTCACTTGGTACTATCTTTAGGATCATGTCATGGATATACTAGGCAACCATATCACATGTAAATGGTTCCAGAAAGACAGATCGACGTTGGGAATTGTTATAAAAATGGGGGGCCAAGCATATGCTTACCTCTTCCCTTAAAGCTCGCTTTTTCACATTGTCATCAAAGTATTTCTGTCTAACCAATTATGGTAATCTTTTTTGGTACATAAGGAAAAAGCCTACCAATTATGGTAATCTAACTCAACATTTGATAGAGAAATAAGTGAAGATCAAGAACATATACACTATAGTAACAAAAATTAAGTGCAGATCAAAATGTGAAGTGCAGATCAAATTATGATATTTTCAATACAAAAAGATCTTACATGGGACCAGATTGAGTAGATAAGATTCTAGCCCAAATTTGAAACGAGGAAAATAACTCATCGAAATATAAAATAAAAGTAATTAATTACATTCTTATTGCATGTTATTAAAACTATAGTGAACTATACACCCTAAATATAAGATAACATTTTGAAAAAAAAAAGTAAGGAAATATATTTTTGAAATTTTTTGTCTAACAGATCATCTCATTATCAATATAATAATTTAATGCATTATTCATTGATTACTCAATTACACATCATAGTACTCCCTTCGTTTCTATTTATCAGTCATATTTCAAACAAAACACAACATTTAAGAAATTCAATCATTACTTAGATTTTCAATACATTAATTATGTTTTTTCTCACTATATCCTTTCTGTTTCTATAATCATTAATTTTTCTCCACTACTTACATAAATCAAAACTTATTATTGAATAGGGACAAACATGAAAAATAACATTTATTACACTCTTGAAATTCTCAACAGGAGAGTTAAAAAGAAACAAAACATCTCTCCAAAAACGGGCAGATAATAAGGAACGGAGGGAGTATATAATTTTTAAACATTTTTATTTATTAATTGGATATCATTTTGAGTCATTATTTTTCTTTACACTTTTTTATTTTTTATTTTTAATTTTTTTTTTTTTTTTTTTTTTGCGGTGAGAGTATATGAAATCAAATGAGAATCAAATTGTATGAAGTAATCTGAGCGTGAATTCATTGTTTGGCTTGTGACCACACAAATTAAGAAAATGTTGATTATTATTAATTTTATGTATGTTTTGTCTAAAATGTTTTTATTTAATCCTTATTAAAAATTGCAGTAGCATTTAATTTTTACTTCTTCTGGTCCTATTTATAAGACCCTTTTGGGAGTTTTCACTCCCACCAAGAAAAGTGAACAAATGTGTTAGTGGCATTGGAAATGTGAAAATTTGATACTGTATACTTTTTTCAAAACTGCCCCTATAATTATTATTGGAACTCTAAAAAGTGCTGACTTTATAGGGGTGTTTGTGGAAAGAAGTAATTAAATTCTACTACCTCCGTCCCTAATTATAAAGCTCTCTTGGGAGATTTCACGTCCATTAAGAAAGTGAAATAATTTAGTTAATTGTATTGGAAATGTGAACTTTTGATATGTATTTTCAAAATTACCCTTATTAATATTGTTGAGAATCTAAAAAGTGTTAAATAAATAGCGGTGTTTGTGGAAAAAAATAATTAATGCTCATTGAAAATTGGTAAAGGGTCTTATAAATAAGGACAAAATAAAAGTGTTAAGAGGACCTTATAATTAGGGACGGATGGAGTATTAAAAATTGAAAAGGAGTCTTATAAATAGGACCAAAATAAAAACCTCAAAAGGGTCTTAGAAATAGGAACAGAGGGAGTATTAAAATTATGTTCATTAATTAATGTATAGTGATTTAGATATGAAAGAAAAGATAAAAATATAATTAATGAGAAGTAAATGAAATGATTGAATAAATGATTAAAATTTTAAAAAAAAATGTTTATACATTAGAATTATAAAAAACAAAAAAATATGAGATGAAAAAAAAAAAAAAAACTAAAAGTTCAAACAAAACGGAAAGAAGGAGAGTGTAAATGCCCATAAAAACTGTGTGTGAAGGATGATAGTCAGGCTATGCTACTAATTCTATTGGCTGGCACGGAATATTGGGCGACAAGATACTCGCTCCTTTCCATTTTGTTTTACTACCTTTCTTCCTAATTATAAGGTTTTTTTCGAAGATTTCACGTTCATTAAGAAAGTGGAATAATTTAGTTAATTGTATTGGAAATGTGAATTTTTGATATGTATTTTCAAAATTACCCCTATTAATATTATTGAGAATCTAAAAAGTGTTAAATAAATAGGAGTGTTTGTGGAAAAAAATAATTAATGCTCATTGAAAATTGGTAAAAGGCTTTATAATAGAGACAAAATAAAAGTATTAAGAAGGCCTTATAATTAGGGACGGAGGGAGTATTTTTTACGTTTTTTTTCATTTCATATCTTTTCTCTTTTTGTACTTTCAATGCAAAAATATATTTTTCGTTTCAATTTTAACCCTTCATTCAATCATTTCATTTACTCCTCAATAATTACTATATACTTTTATCATCTCTCTCATCTCTAAACCACTATACATTAATAATTAATAAACACATTTCTTAATAAAAATTAAATTCTACTACAATTTTGAATAAGGATTAAATAAGGCTATTTTTGACAAATTATACATAATATTTACAATAAGCAACACTTTCTTCGTCTGTGTGATCAGATCTAAAAAACCAAACATAATAGAACGGAAGGAGTAGTACGCTACCATGCCTTAAAGATATCCTCCAATCCTATATACTCCCTAGCTCCGTTTCATTGAGTTTGGCCTGATACACAGATTAAGAAAGTGTTGATTATTGTAAGTATTATGTATGGCTCGATCAAAATGTCTCTATTTAATCCTTATTGAAAATTGTAGTAGTATTAATTTTTATTAGTAAGAGTGTCCATTAATTAATGTATAGTGGTTTAGAGATGAGAGAGATGATAAAAGTAGAATTAATGAGGAGTAAGAGAAATGATCGAATGAAAGGTTAAAATTGGAAAAATAAATATGTTTGTGTATTAAAAATGTAAAAAATCAAACATTGTGAAACAAAAAAAAAGCATAAAACGGCCAAACTCAATAAAACGGAGGGAGTATAAGTTTTTTTTAATTTTATTTTGGTCTCACCTTTTTTCCAATAGCATTTAATTATTTTTATTCACAAATATTTTTATAATGAAACACTTTTACAAGATCTTACAGTTTAATTTTTAATTTATTTTCATCTCAACCGTTTATAGTTTACTCCCTCTGGTCCTTATTATAGGGCATACTTAACCGAATTACACATACCAATGAAAGTGGTTGCTTTTATGAATTCTATAAGAATATATTGTAACATTACAATTTTACCCCCTTAACTTTTCTTGGAAAATTCACACTCATTAATGAACAACAAAAAACACATAGATAGTCAAAGCATTTAATAAGGGCAAAAAAGAGAAAAATCAATAAATGATGCATAAAAAATATAAAGTGACTTATAATTAGGACCAAAAAAACTTTCTAGAATGTGACCTATATATAGGACCGGAGGGAGTAATTTTCAGTGAAAAAATTCAAAAAATAAATAAAAGATAATGGTAATTATTCTGAACTATGTAATTTCTAACCACCTAATAATTACTCCTGAATTGAGTAGATGAGATTCTAGCCCAAATTGGTAACGAGAAAAATAACTCATCAAAGTATAAAATAAAAGTAATTATTTACATTCTTATTGCATGTTAATTTAATTCTTTATATACTTTTTTTTTCCCACTCAGTTACCTAAATATTATTTAGATACATACGGATCAGATCCTAGTACTTTGGTTTAATAAAGGTATCACCCAATTGATAGTCAAATATATATTTTTTTTATGGTCATACAAAATTTTGAGATAAGTTTTATCTTTCAATCAAATATTTGTGCAAATGACTTAAATTGAAATTGTAACATTATTATACTTTAAAAAAAATTAATTATCTTAATTTTCTATTACATTAGACTTTGTTCTTGATTCTTTATTAAGTATCTAACCAACTTTTAAGGGTTTTTTAAACTTATACACCAATGTAAAGAATAAGCAAATATTAAAATATTAAAAGTAAAGTTGAATTAAAATAATAATGTTTTATTAGTTTAATATTTTATCCGATCTCTATTATAAGAAAAAGTAATCATAATCACACTTGTTAAGTAAGTAAGTTAAGTGTCTAAATAATATTTATACTTTTTTTTCTCATAAGTTATATAGTTACTTTAGGAAAATTGCATTGGAATAAAACAAAAATTAAATTAAATCACTATTTTTTAGGAATATTTTAGGAATAACTTTATTGAGAATAGAAAGTTACTTAACTTTATCTTATATTTGAGTCCAAGATAAATATGTCATGTTTTTCTTATACTCCCTCCGTCTCATAAGTGAAGTTCTTTTAGTTATTTTATTTGTCTCATAAGTTATGTTCTTTTTTTTTGGTGCAAAGGGAAAACTAAACAAAACTAGCAGCGAACAAAAGAACGTCCCAAAGCGTCATCCAACAAAGCTTGCAATAAACCTGCAGGAGGCAATATAAAAGCATGCAGGGGCTGATGATAAGTAGTGCCCAACTTAGCCAACACATCTGCACAGGCATTAGCTTCTCGAAGGATATGCATGACCGAAACAGTCCACTCGCGAGCAAGCAAATGGCGAATACTCATCACAATGGCACCAAAAGCATGACAGTCCAGGGATTCATTTGTAGAAACAAGTCTAAATGCCTTAAAGGAATCAGTTTCACAAGGCACATCTCTAAACCCCTTGTCCCACCCCAATTGCAGGCCGTGACTTAAACCCAATAATTCCGCCAACAACACACTGTTGGATTGGATGCAACCAGTAAACCCCATAATCCAGGTGCCATCTGCATCACGAAGCAACCCACCAAAACCAACCAAAGGCTCACCACGTCTATAGCTGCCATCAACATTAAGCTTAACCTTAGAAAGAGGGGGTTTCTGCCAAGAGATTACCCTTTCCACTCGTTGATTATGATTCACAGGAGGAGACCACTTCAATAGCTCACAGAGTAATGCATTAACACGGAAGCACACTTGCTCTAAGCTCCAATGTTCAGATCCCAAAACCTCCATATTTCGCCACCGCCAAGCCCACCAAAGGACCGCAACAAATTTGAGACACGAACTGCTAGCAACCGCAGTACGAACCCAACACCAAACATCTAGGGAATAAAAGTTCTGATCTGTGAAGCCAAAATGAGACCATAAACTCCTGCTAAACGAGCAGTCCCTGAGACAGTGGAGCACCATTTCACTAACATTGCCGCATCTACTACACAATGGAGAAGCAGCCAGCCCACGATTACAGCGGAAGTCATTAGTGGGGATAGCATTATGAAGCATAAGCCACATCAAAAACCGTGTCTTCTCCGGACAAATAACTTTCCACAGCCAGGACCAAGAATCATCAGAGAAATGATTTCCAGCAACATGACACAACCATTTGTAGCCACTAGAAGCTGTGTAAATACCATCATCCTTACCAAGCCAGCTCCACACATCTTTTACCTCTCCCAAACCCAGAATGCGAACCTGATTCACCATATCAGTAATCTCCCTTGGAATACTGGTATAAAGAGAATCCCAGTCCCACGTCTCGTTCCTCCAAACATCCCGGATAGATTTATCCGTGTCATAGATGTGTACATAAGGAACTGACTCACACAAAGGGCCAGCCTTGCACCAAGAACCATACCAAAAGGAAGTATTTCCTTCACCAAATCTGAAGCCAAACCCATCTTTCAATCTTTCAGTTGCTCTAAAAATACTCCTCATAGCATTAGACATATGCTGGACCGGTTTGGCAGATAAAAGGCATCTCCCATGCAGATATTTATGATCAAGCATATGCCTCCAAATGCTTTGTTCCTCAGAGACCATTCTCCACACCAACTTTCCCAGCAACGAAATGTTAGCCAATCGAGTATCACGAATGCCTAATCCCCCAAACCTTTTCGGGCTCGTCATCTTTTTCCAACTCACAAGGTTCAAACTTCTCGTGGAACCATCCTTGCCCCAAATAAAGTTCCTGGATACTTTATCAATGTCATCACATATGCTCTGAGGAAGCCACATAGTCTGCATGGTATAGGTTGGGATAGAGGCCAGCACTGATTGAGACAAGCACACCTTCCCAGCTCTATTCAGCAAGTCCCTTTTCCAAGAAGCTAGACGAGTACGTAATTTCTCGACCAATGGCAAGAAGTGATGCCTGGAAGCTTTCCCTGTTATTAAAGGAAAACCTAAGTACTTCCCCAAATCTTGACAAAAAGGGATACCTGTGGCCCAGCGGAAATCCAGAATAGTATCATTACCAACACCTGCAGATGCGATAGCCTTAGACTTATCACAATACTCATTTATTAAGTTATGTTCTTTTAGAAACCCAATACTCATTTATACTTTTTTTTTTCAAGCATACCCCTATTTATTATATCATCTTTTCACCATTCATCTCTTCATCTCTCTTTAATATAATCTTCTTACATTTATTATTACTCTCTCTCCTATTATTAAATGGGGGTATTTTAGTCTAAACATATCAAATTCTTACATCATTTACTCATTTCTTAATCTACGTGAAATCTCTGAAAAGACTTGACTTATAGGACGGAGGGAGTATTAAGGTTTTAAGAAATAGTTAAGTTATGTAAGAATTTAGTTTTTTTGATTCTAATACCCCCGTACAATCATTATTGAAGAGAAAGAAATATATTTGTGACGCTCCCTCATTATGTTATTATTCGTAAGTTTTATAAAATAGATTACTTATGGACTTGATTTATTTTCAATCAAATTTGTAACGTAAATTTAAATACTGAATTTGAAATATTGGATCAGGAAAATCAAATAAAGTTTCAGATAATATTTCTTTTTATTTCAAAAATTGGATATAGCTATGAGTTTAGTTACTAAGACTATCGTTATCTCAAAACGTAGTTTTAAATTCAGATATTTTACTTTGATCCAATTCTTTTGTCAAGAAATCAGAGTTAGCGGAAATAAAAGTAATAATACTCTTGATTCTTAGTACATCAAAACACGTAATAAATATATATTTATAAAGTGAGTAGATCAAGAGTACATCATCATCATCAAAGTCTAGGTCATGGGTCCAAAATACAAGTCCATAGTATATAAACATAAAATAGACCATCACTTTAAAGCTCTCTCAAAACTATATACAATATAATATAAATCCAAAATAAAGAGAGTCTCAAAGATGGTCCAGTGATCCTCCTACAGAGCCACGATCCTCCTCCAGTCAATCAGTCAAGTCTCCAACAGCTGCAAACCATGTCCCACATCCCTACTACATATATTATACATCGCTCGGTGGATCCCCAACTCCCCACTAGCGGCCAGTAGAATGCTTGACCAGCTCCTCCTCCTCATCCTCTGCCTCCTCGGGATCCTCCTCAACCTCGTCCGACAGAGTCGGTGCCCTTCCACTGGGTATTGGGTCAGCTGATGGAGTCCCATGAAGTGGACTCGTTGGACCAGGTGTAGGATTATCCTCGCGGATAACTCTCGAGGCAGATGGGTGAGATCAGGTGGCAGCTCTAAATCGGAAACTATGAAAACATCGAGTTGGTCTAGGTGGGGGTGGTCCATAATAGGTATAAAATGGGGGCACATGCATGGTATAAGTAATCGGGATGAGGAACCTACGAGGACGAACACGAGCCAAAGGGTTTGGGTGGTAGAATGTCAACTCTACCTCCCCCTCGTAGGTGGCTCTATGGTCCTCGTAGTACCACACTCCATTAGGGAGTGAGAGTAACTCGATGCAGGCTAGGTAACGCGCCATTACCTAAAAAGGGCACAGGGATAAGCAATACAAATTCACATAATCAAATAAGAATAACATAAATTTAAACATTCACATACAACAGACCTCATGCAGCATGTGATCAAGTCATTTTCCTTTATAATTAATTCCTTCAATTATGGTGGCATGATGCCAAGGCCGGTCCTGACATATTCAGGGCCCTAGGCAAAATGAAAATAAGAGGGCTCTTTTTATAAAAGGTTTCAAATTTTAAGTAAATTTTTTATAGTATAAAATACTATCGATGTTCACAACTCTGCGTCATTAAATACAATCAACAAGATTATATGAGTTACATATATAATAACTTAATAGCGTGATATTATTAAAAAAAATTAACAAAATGGTACTTAGAAGTAGGCTATCCTCCATGACTTCCCCAAATCCTAATATTGAAATAAATAAGAAAAAATGTTAGTTACCATGTAATAAGCGTTCTTAATGTGATTTTACAAGTTTGTCTCAAGTTTTCTTTTTTTCTTTTTTTGCATCCAGACAAATATTTTCTGGGAACCATCTTACAAAACAAAACAATTAAACTAGAGAATAATCAATAACACCTAACACCTAGAGAATTTGAGATTAAGAGATAGGGGCACCAATTACAAATGACATAATACAAAGCAAATAAAGGAACAAAAAATTAAACTATTAAGGTACAATACTACAATTGAAAAATTAATTTATACTAATTTCTAATTTAAAAATATTTCTAATTATATATATATAGAGGTATTAAAAAAATTTTGGGGCCCCTGATTCTCTAGACCCTAGGCCCGCGCCCCACTTGCCACCCCTCAGGGCCGGCCCTGCATGATGCATGCTTTCTATCTCTCAAATTCCTGAGATTCTCCAACTATCACTTTCATGGACGTCCAACCAAACAACCCATAAATGCTCACAGAGCACAATTATACGTTCTCATAACGTATAACGAAACTTGCTCGGAACGTGATACATAACGTCACTCCTCAAGTGAACGTCACGTCGCAAAGACGTGATAATCACATCAATAGTATCTCAAAATATTGGCCACATTTCTCACTCATAAATGTGTCATCAAGCAAGTTGCAATTAGTTTGGTACTCCCAGAGTACCCTCTTCATGTTTCTCGAACATGACAAACGATAACTTATCATCATTCACCATGCACGAGTGCACATAAATCTTTTAATTAAAGATTAGTCATTAATCTCATTATATGCAACATGCAATAAATATGGCAAATGAATATTTCAACTTGCATGCAATCTCATATCTGATTATAAAATTATCAAGCAAAGCTTCATATCATTCACTTTGGGCATAATTACGTTTAAATAAAAGAAGTTAAATAAAAAATGGTATTTTTTAGCATTTTCAACCTTGGTAATCGATTATCAATCCTGGTAATCAATTACTACGTTTACTTTCAATGTTCTGCATCAGAGATGGTCTGGTAATCGATTATCAAATCGTGGTAATCGATTACCATGATAGTAGATACACTAAAAATTGAGTTTAACATACCATTTTCAAATCTAACCACTTTTAACTCATACCAATGATCCACAGAGCTATGTTCATGCATATTAAACATGTCTCAACACTGAAAACATGCCAATTCACAGAGAACCCAAATCTCACATCAATTATGCATAAAACCTTGAAATTCAACAACATCAAGTATCAAACTCAAATATACTCATTTTTAACATGGTTTCAGCATCAATTAAGTTCACATGCATCATAACAAACTTGCTCAAATTGAGTTTTAAGCTCAAATGGCCTCTAAGCCAAAATCCTATTTCAAACTAAGCCCTTAGAGTCTCATGGTGACTCTTTACTTAAAACACAACATATTATTCTTATTCTAGTGAATATATAGCTTCACCCTTACCTCTAAGTCGTGCTAGAACATAAAGTCCACAGAGAAAAGCTTTTGAATTCCACTTCCCCCAAAATCCACTTCAGAAACAGACATGCAGACCATTTTCTGCAGGGTCATAAGATCAGATAATTTGACCTGTGAATCATGCATTAAAATTGGGGAAAATGGTTAGGTTTTGTTCTCTGCAACATTAACTTGAGAATGGAACGAATTTGAGTTCAATAGAGTGTGTGTGCTTACCACAATTTGAAGCTCAAAGTGAGCCTCCAGACTCAGTTCCTCTTTTCTGCAGAATTCGAGCTTCCACTTTGCAAGCTCACCACTTCTCACACACTCAACCTCAACTCACAATCTTGGTGTCTTTGTAAAGCTTGTGATGTGAACTTTACAATGGTGTATGATTTGTTGGTTTTGGTTACAGATTGAAAGAGAATTGAAGGGACGAAGTTTAGAACCCTAACAGAGCAATTCATGCATCAGAGTTGAGAAAATGAACCAAATTTCATCAACCAAGGTGCTTATATAGAGAAATTCATGCTCCATGCACAACGACACGCGTTTCCCACTATCTCTGGATGTGATTTTGTGGCGATTAGCAAGTAATCTTGTTGATTACTCATCAAACGCACTCAAATGTGGCTGTTCTGCACTTTGGTAATCGATTACTTTATCGTGGTAATCGATTACCACGACTGAAATTTTGAAAAATTCATATTTAATTGGTTTTCCCTCCAACAATCCTTCCAATATTGCATTTAGGTCATTCCCAAGAACTTAACTGCAAAACTTAATATTTTTATACAAAATATCAACCAAAATTAATTATTTTTCACAATTTACAAATACATAATACACACCAATAATCAAACATTAAACTTTTATTTATTTAACAATAATTATAACAATTACAACAATATTATTATTTGGAAGGCGAAATTAGGGGTATTACATTATTGAATATTGAATGTGAAAAAATGTAAGAAATAAAGATATAACTAGGAAAAACAATACTCCCTCCGGTCTCTAATATAAAAAAATTCAGACATACTTTTCTTGGTCTTTAATATAAGAAAAAGTTAATTAACTTTTTATTCCCAATACAATCATTCCTAAAATGTTTCTAGAAAATAGTGATCTCATTTAATTTTTGTTTCATTCTCAATGCAATTTTCCTAAAGTAACAGTATTTTTTATGATTTTGAGAAAATTAAATGCATTCAACTAACTTTCTTAATATATGTGATTTTAGTTATTTTTCTTATAATAGAGATCGGATGGAGTACTAATTATGCATTGAGTTTGTAAAAAAATAATACAAATTAAATAAGAATAAAAACTTCTATAAACAATATATATGAAGTAATGAAACGAAGGGAGTAAGTCACTTCTTAACCGTACCAAACACATACACATTGCCACGAAAAATCTATAGAACCCGTTTTGAAAACATTTAGAGTTATTTGCACATCATCATCATCATCATCATTAATAAATAATAATAATGCTAACAAGCTAAGTGCTATAAGAATATTTGTTAAGAAGTTAAATATTGTTTGTTAATAAATAATAATAATGCTAACAAGCTAAGTGCTATAAGAATATTTGTTAAGAAGTTAAATATTGTTTGTGGATATAAATGTGCTAATATAATTAATTTGTGGATAATTAATGTAATGAATTGACACAAAAATATAAAACTTTGAAGCTAGAGAAAGTTTTTGTGATGCGGGAGTTCGGAGGTGGTCCAAGGATAAAGCTATTAAAGCTATTGCTTTAGGTTCCAATACTTTTTTGCAAATCAGGCCTCACCTTAATATATAATGGCCTCAAAACCTTAAAAAAATATTGTTAATCATTAATATTCTACTCTATCATCTAAAAGAAAATATTACTTTATTATTTTACCCCAAAAATAGTAGTTAAGTTAGTCATATTATATATTTTAAATAATTAAAAAAGATTCCAACTTAAACTTTGCTTTATATCTTCATATATAAGAATGAGACCGTCAACATAACATTCTCCACAATACTTCAAACCAGTCTTTAACTTTCCTTTATGTTTTCATACTTCTCATTTTGTTCTCGTTTATTTTTATATAGTTTGTTTATAGAAAGTTTTTTAATGGGAAAAAAGAAAATTTTATGTGGTTGGCTGAGATTAATCTAAGGTGCTTGTACCGTAGGTTCTTCACGCACCTCTATCAAGTGAGCTATCTAATTGTGACTATATTTTTACGTAGGCTTATTTAAGTTTTTGGTCCTTGAAAGTTGACCGAGTTTTGGTTTTAGTCCCTATCTTTTTATTTGACCGGTTTTAATCCTTAAAAGTTTAATATTTTTGGTTTTGGTCCCTATCGTTAGGGATCCACCGTTAATTGATGACGTGGCTAACGGAGTGCCACGTCAGCATGCCAAGTGTCTTTTTGTTTAAAGTAAAAGGTCCCTGAAAGTTGACGGAATTTTGGTTTTAGTCCCTATCTTTTCATTTGACCGGTCAAGGTCCTTAAAAGTTTAAAATTTTTTATTTTGGTCTCTATCATTAGTAAAATACTGTTAATTGCGGACATGACTAACTGAATCAGCATGTCATGGTTCTGCATATTAATGAGTTGTTTTCAGGTTGACAGATGACATGTAAGAACAGTATAGAATAAGACATGAATTCTATTATGTATTTGGTTTATTATATAAATAGAAAGACCGAAAGACTAAAATTATAATATTTTAGTTTATTTAAAATCCCACATCAAAATATTTATGCAAGAATTGAATGTATATATTCCAATGATGACTATGAGTTTGTTTAAGTTATTAGACTCAGGTAAGTGTGGCTAGTTTTGTTTGCCTTGCTAGGTTATCCATGTCATATTGTGCAGATACATGACATGCTATGTAGCAATCCGTTAACCGTGTCAACAATTAATGGTATTTTATTCAACAACGACAGAGACTAAAACAAATTTTTTTAAAACTTTTAAGGACTTTGACCGGTCAAAAAAAAGATAGGGACTAAAATCAAAATTCGATCAACTTTCGGGGACCTTTTACTTTAAACAAAAAACACATGGCATGCTGACGTGGCACTCTGTTAGCCACGTCATTAATTAACGATGGATCTCTAGCGGCAGGGACCAAAACAAAAAAAAATAAACTTTTAAGGATCAAGACCGGTCAAATAAAAAGATAGGGACTAAAACCAAAACTCGGTCAACTTTCAGGGACCAAAAACTTAAATAAGCCTTTTATATATATTAAGAACAAATTATAAAGATTTTTTACACAATCAGCACATCATCCATCATTCATGTATTATTTATTATCGATTCTTAACTAAAAATAAAACATATAAATAATGGATGATAGGTCCAGGGTGTGAAAAAACTTTACACCATCATTGCACATCTATTAAACTTTAAATAAGTAAATTATATCAAAATGACCGGTCAGAATATTATATATATACTTCTACGAGGAACAACAAATCCCTACCACCTATAACAGGAATATTAATCAACTTTAAATTTGATTTTCTTTCATAGATGTTATTGTTAAAGCTAAGCATTGCAAAGTGGTGGCATGTTGTTAAAATATGGGTCTTAAGTTAGTGGTGATCGATGATTGGTAATATCTGTTTTTCAAACACCAGGATATGTGCTTAGCTTTTAATAGTTAATATGTCATTTTAACCGGCCAAAAAATTTAAGATATTATGTTTATGTGTTCACACCAAGAATTCTCAACACAAACTACTGGTCAGATTTTGAAGTATTATAACGTTAAGAGAAGCAATAAGAGGGTTGATATATAGGATTTTGATGAACACATATATTGAATCTTGAATCACCAATGTGAACCATGAGGCAATATAGCATGTGACATTTGAAACATTAGAACCGTGCGTGACAAAATTGGTTTTTATTTCATAAAGTTCTTATGTTTTATGTGCCATACGTTCCTACGTAAATTTGACAACGTCATACATATGAGATAATATTGATGAGCTAAGAAGGGTGCCGTTGTTTCAAGCTTAAGATTTTTTTTTCTTAATTATGTCATAAATCCGTGAAGTTTGAGGTACTTTTGCCAGATACCCTTATTCTTTTTTTTTTCAATGTTTGACTCTCCGAAGTTTACTTCTGGATTTGTCATATACCCCTACTATCAATTTTGGTCAATTTTGCTGACATGTAACATCGGAATTTAGGATTTATGTATTTGAAACATCTGTTACACATCACCACACGCTTATCGTATTGCTCAGTTTGCACTGTTCAGAAAGATGAACATCTCCAACTTCATATCTTATGAGACTTAAGAAATTTCCATCTCGTCCTACATAGAAAACATTTTTAAATATGTTTCCACCTTATCTCTCACGAAAAGATATTTTTTTCTCATCCGTCTCTCCCTTAACGGAAAACACTTCTGTGATTCCGAAGACAAAAATAATAAAAACGTTGAAGTTATTTTTGTCCTTGAAATTGTAAAATGGGTACCATAAACTCACTAACATAGAGGGCAAATATATCAAATCCAAAAAAAATTTCAGCCTAGAATTTTCTCTAGAGTCTTAGATTCCAAATCCCACAAAGTATCCCAAACCCCAATTTAATATGTGAAATGACAATAATATCCTTTATTAAAAAAATGTTATATTTTGAACTCCAGAAACTATCCCCACACCTCATATCTTCTCTCCAAAGCAACTCTAATCCTTTCATCTTATTCCACATGCTGAACCTATACACTAACCCTATTCCATGCCTTCATTTCACAAAGGCATTAAAAATATATCCACACCTATAACTTTTCATCTTCCTACAAGTCAATTTGGTACTTTCGTGTGTTTTTTACTGTTTGTAACGTTTCCCGACGAAGCAGTGTCAAAAAAAATTTCATACACGGGATTCTCGAAAAAAAAAATTTTTAACTAAAATATTTTTTCATATTTCTCGGAATTTTTAATTTTTGAAATTCCAAGAGATAACTCTCGGAATTCTTTTCTTTTGCAGCAATTCTTGAAAAAGATCTTTAACGAACTTTGTGTGTACAATAAAAGATGTGCCAATCAAGGAACCTATGAGTTGAAGCCTGAAGTCCGTTGATGATACTAATGTTGATTAAGTGCTTTGCTCCTTGTACTCTATAATGCCCCAATCCTTTAAAAAAAAAAAAAACAAAACAAAACAAAACGATACGATGAATCCAACTCTTTCTCTTTGAAGGAAACAGCCATCTCGTTTAAGGGTAAATAGGTTGATGGAAGGGCAAAGAATTATTGGGCAACAAAGTAACTTCTAAAATGTGTACTTGAGTTCTTAAGTATATCCGGTTTAAGATATTTGAATGAAGAATTTTAAGAGTTACCTCTCGGAAAAATATTTCAGTGAAAAAAAATTATTTATTCGAGAATCTCGTGTTGAAATTTTTTTTTCGACACTGATTCGTCGGAAATGTTACGAACAGTGAAAACAAAACGAAAGTACCAAACTGACTTAGGAAGATGAAAAGTTATGGGTGTGGATATATTTTTAGTGCCTTTGTAAAATAAGATATGGAATAGGGTCAGTGTATAGGTTCAAAATGGGGAGGAAGATGAAAGGGTTAGGGTTGCTTTGGAGGGAAGAGATGAGGTGTGGAGATAGTTTCTGGAGTTCAAAATATAATGTTTTTTTAATAAAGAATATTATTGTCATTTCACACATTAAATTGGGGTTTGGGGATATTTTGTGGGGTTTGGAATTTTAGACTCTTTTCTCTAGCCTAACCCGCCATGCTTAAGTTGAGCTAAATAGGCCGACCCATCGGGCTTCGCCCATTTTTGATAGCCCTAGTTTATGGTGTACTAGCTTCCTATAATTTTAAATAAGTGTCTTTTTTATCCCACGTATGAAGAAGTATGATTAATATTTTTATCAGTATTAAATTTATGTAATAATTATCTAATTTATTTTTTATTTTTCTAATAATTATACTTATTTTTCCATTTACTATATTTTTATTAATTAAATGAGAGTAAAGTTGTAAAAATATAAATTAATTTTGCATTGATTTTCTAAAAAATTAATTAACTAGGAACAAAATATTTTTCTTAAAAGGATAATTATTTAAGAACGGAGGCAGTACAAAATACTAATACTCTGCTTTTTTTTTTACTAACAAAAAATACCAATACTCTACAATAAATTTAAAAGTTAGAGTGAAGTACCGATTTCATCCCTAATATTTTTTAGTGTATTAATTTAGACTTTGAAAATTTATAAATTCACATTTAGTCCCTCAGGATTTTCGGACGTGCCAACTTAGCCCCTCAAGATTTTTGGACTTACCAACTTTGGTCCATCAAGATTTGCATGTATTAAGGATCAAATTGGTACATCTAAAAATTTTGATGAATCAAGTCGGTACGTGCATCCGAAAATCTTGAGAGACCAAGTTATTATTTATTATTCATTTCAGAACTACGTCAGTACATTGAAAAATACAGCAAGGATAAAGTTGGTATTTTGCACTGAAAGTTATTACAAATGTTATCATACAGACACGTATAAATTAAATGGTTTTATTAACAAGTGCCTTTGTTAACAAGTAATAATCTTAAGTGTGCATTATCCCATGTCTCGAGAAAACAAAAAATCACATTTTCCCATGTGTTCTTACCATATTTAGCTTCTTACCAAGAGCACTTATTAGCATTTTCCTAAATTAAATAAGGGGTTGTTGTTTTCAATGAATGCGGATCATCTGCCACTTGTCTACAACTTTCTATCGCAAGATCGAGAACCGTAGATATATCTAGTTGATATTAAAACTTTAGCAATGATATATAGACTTACAAAATCAAACTATAAATAGATTTACATTACAAGAAACTGACATTTGCCACCTTTTAACCAATCAATAGTAAGCAAAGTACCACTTGTGACACATGTTACTTTCTTTGTTGTGTAGACCTATTTATAAATCGATTTTGTAGATTTATCTATTATTTTTATTAAAACTTTAAAGAGTAATATGCCAAATTGGTCCTTGACTTTATTGCCATCGGTCGATTTTGTCCCTGATCGAGATTTACAGAATAGCAATTTAGACCATGAGATAGTAGGACGTCGAGCACGTTAGTCCCTAGCTTTTGAGTCATCACTACTCTTTTACAAAAAGGATACGTGGACAATATCAATCATTTTGGCCACGCTATCACCTTCCAACGTCTCTCCTCGGCCCTTCATGATAATATTTCATATCCAAAGGCTATGACTTAATTAGTCTAATCCAATGGCTCAAAGATTATCTTCAACCCTTTCAAATACATAAACCCTAAATTCCCAAATAAAACCTCAATCACATTATATGAAACCATCCTTCAATTATTTCAATCTCTAATTCCCAAATAAAAAAATTCCCAAATTCTCAAATCAACCCATTTCACGAAATTAAGGGTATCCATTTTTTATTTGGAATTAGGGATTGAAATAAGTGAAGGATGGTTTCATAACATGTGATTGAAGGCTTGGGGTTGTGATTTTTGGAAGTGATTTCATGTTTTGAGGTTTTGAATTTGGAATTTAGGATTTATTTATTTGAATCAAATTAGAATGATTAAGTTATAGTTTTTGAATATGAAATATGATCTTTACGAGCTGAAGAGAGACATTGGAAGGTGACAGTTGATTTGACCACTGTTATTGTCCATGTATACTTTCTGTTACGACACAATGACGGGCCCAAATGCCAAGGACTAACGTGCTCGACTCCTCCTATCTCAAGGACTAAATTGGTATTTTGCAAATCCCGTGAACAAAATTGATCGATGGCTACAAAATCAGGGATCAATCTGACATATTACTCAAACTTAAAACATGCACCTTACTCCAAACCAAAGCATCGCACTTCACTGCAAACACAATATGTATTGTTAACTAAAAAAAAGGTTCATTTAAGGTTTTAATCTTCGGAAGTTTATTGTTTTTTGGTTTTGATACCTAAAAGATATTTGGACCTTGATTCATCCTTAAATATTTTCGAAATTTGATTTTGGTTCATGTCATTAACATTTGTTAGAAGACAACATCTCTAATCGTGAAGTTTTTATAATAACGAACAAGGAACTAAAGAAAGAAAAACATTTGCACAACCTAAATGTCAAAGCTGCTCATAATCAACCTCTTTTCGGAAAATCAATGTAAGCCAAGGTATTACGTTGACTCTTGCTAATATGTCACACTTAGGATTTGAGAAGATTTTATTCAAAAGTATTTTTGATTTTTTTTTTTTTTTGCATGAAATCTTTCATGCTGCATAATATGAAATACTTTTGAAAACTCTGGCCAAACTTTCTGGATTATGAAAACATGTTTTACAAGTTTCAGCATAAGTAATCGATTACTTCTGCAGCATCATATAAAATCCAAAGAGCTTTGAATCGATTACTTGAACAAGAGGAATCGATTATTGTTGTACTTTTGTTGCATCATACAAAAATCAGAGGCTTTCGAATCGATTACTTTTTTGCGATGAATCGATTGTTTTTAGCCAAAGTAATCGATTACTTGCATTAAAATAATCGATTAATTTTTAAAAAAATTTCAAAAATGATTTATATTTATTTTTGGATGGGTTTTTGATTTGGTTCCAATCTTATTTTCGAAATAAAAGAGCTGATCAAATTATTTTTCAAAAACATTTCTTCTCTTCCAAAATTCATTTTCATCATTTTTTCCAATCCTAGTTTTTGAGATAATAAAGTGGTTTATACGTTTCTTCTTCTTCTTCTCCAAAAAATCTAAGAGTGTGCTTATTGCTTGAGAGAAATATTAGCTTTTCCGTTAGAACTCCAATTTGTATATCCGCACTATTTAGAGTGCTTCACTTGAAATCCTTATTCACTTTTGTCAAAGCCATTGTTGCAAGGGTGCAGTAACCCATATAGGTATTAGGGAGAGGCTTTCCCTAGGTTGAAGGTGTGTCGCCTTCGTTGGTTTAGGGGAGGCACCCAAATATTGTTCATGGGTAGTCGCCCTTTATGAATGGGAGGACACGTAATTAGGCTACCTTAGAGTCTAGAGAGAGGTGTCCCTAGTGTGAGGGTGTGACATTCTCTATGTATTAGGGTTTGTGTGTGACTGAGGTCCCTGACAAAAGGTCGAACCAAGTAGTGTACGAGACGCTATAGGTGTAATTGGAATTCGTAACTTCCGATTGGTTAATAGTAACAACAAAATCCGAAGCTCGTTGCTAAGGGATTGGACATAGACCTTTTCAGTACCCAACGGGTGGACTCGGTGAGACTGAACCAAGATAAAACTCTTTATGTGATTTTCTCTATCCCTTAACTACTTATTTTGTTGGCACATTTATATTTGTTATCATTGTACTCGTCATTGTTATAATTATCTTTTCCACAACGTTATAATAATTTTATTGATATATTAATTTAATTGCTATAATTAATTAACGTGTGATAGTGTGATACCATATTACTCCCTCCGGTCCAAAATATAAACACCTTTTGACCAAAAATTTTTGGTCCAAAATATAAGCACCTTTTCTAAAATTTTACTAAACTAACCCTATTTAATACTCCATTAACTATGTTTGTGGGAAAAAGTGTCATTTAAAAATGGGTGGGAAATAATTTTGGATTAAAAATTTAAAAATCAAAAGGATAGATTGGTAAATATACCCTTAAAATTTACAATTTCAATACAAATAACTAAATTAACCTACTTTTCTTAAAGGGAGAGTTTTTGGTCAAAAGTTGCTTATATTTTGGACCGGAGGAAGTAATACTTATTCATTTAATTGTTTCCGTTCATAATTATAATTATTATGGAGTATTATCAATACTATTATTATTAATTGCTTCCGCTAGATCGTTTTCAATATTGTATTGTTTTTCGCTGTAAATATTATTTGAATTATTCAAAAAGGATTTAATACCATTATCCATCATTTACTCTAACAAATCAGTACTCAAAACTCATTTATCTATGCAACTCTCCGTCTTCTACCATTCTATTTTCAATTATCTTACTTCTACCGTTATCTTTACAACTATCTTTGAAACTCAAATCCTAACACTGAAGAACGAAATCATAGATCAAACACCTACCTTGGATTTGTGCTCGTCGATCTTCTGTGAGAAAGATTTCGTGTTTGCGATTTTATGGTTGGTGCATGTCCCTTCCAAGGCTTTTGTTCTCTTCTCCAATTGCGGTTGTAGGGTTTTTTTATATGTACGGGTTTTTGTTTATTGGATTTTGAAATGGTGAGTGGGGTTCACATAGGGTTTTATTTGTTAGAGAGTTGAAGGGTTGTGTGTGTTTGTCTGATGTCAGCATAGGGTTTTTTTTATTCAGATTTTGTTTAGATTCATGCCGGTACTTGTCAGTTGTCATTCATTCCTTTCCTTGTGAAATTAGTGTTATTAGGGTTTACGGTTTTGAAGTCAATTTTTTGCACACAAGTTTGTGTTTATTGCCATTCCTTTTATTGGTGTTTGTGTTCAATGAACACCTAATTAACTCTCTTATTTCTTATTTATTTGTCATATTTCAAACAAAATACATCTTTTAAAAAATCTAATTATTATTTAGATTTTCAATACATTAATTATGTTTTTCCCATTATACCCTTTCTCTTTCTATAATCATTAATTTTTCTCCACTACTTTCATAACCAAGACATATTAAATATGAGCAAACATGAAAAATAACATTTATTACACTCTTGAAATCCTCAAAAGGACAAATAAAAATAAACAAAAAATCTAAAAAAAAAGACAAATAATAAGAAACAGAGGGAGTAATTATTTATTTTTGTTGATCATGTGGAGACCAACTCTAGTTATTTTTTTCTTTTGGTTTGTTTAACCTCGGGACAAGAGGTTAAAAAATAGAAAGAAAAAAAGTATTGAAAACATAAATTTATGAAGTTCCAAGTTTTAAATGTTAAAATTTTAAATGTAAAAATGTTTTATAAAGCTTCTTATCAAATCTTTTTTTGGGGGGTCTTGCTAACATAAGCTTCACAAGTCCTTGGTTTTTTCTTCCTTTGAGAATATCAAAAACTACATTCTTCAATGTTTCTAACTACATATAATTTTTGAACAAGTATTCTTAGGGCACTTGTTAGCATTTTCATTTTTTTTTTAAGATTAAATAACAGTGGTGTGTTTGTGAAGTGAAGGACCAACCATTCATTTTTCACTGTTGTTTTACATCATGGGAACAATTGCTCGTAAAGACCATACTTCTTGTGAAGACCATGCTACTTATGAAGGTGGTGAGTTGCATGCTATTCATAGCCGAAGGAGTTAGGCTATATGGAGGCTTGTAAAGTTTTGTGGAACCAAAGTAGGGAAAATTGGCAAAATTGATAGAGCTTATAGGGACTCACATGCATAGAGTTTGCCAACTATGCAATTCAACATAGGATTGGAGTGAACATATACGCAGAGTATGATATTGTCTCAGCCAACATTTGTGGAATGCCTTGAGTCTCATATTGATGTTGTTGACAAGAATGGCAGTGGTTCACATGGCATTCATGTTCCTCATGTTCAATGCATCAGCAATGATGATGAAAGATGATGCAAGTGTAAAATCAGTTCACTTTGGTTAAAGTGGAGAAAATCAAGAGTGTGAACTAGATGATGACTTTGGTGATGTGGAGGGGGTTACTAACAATGAAGGAGCAACTGAGGTCGTTACTAACATAGAAATGCCCACACACCTCTCTAACCAGGGATGATTACCCGGACCCATTCATAAATTACTGGACCCGGACTTGCACGGGTACCCGCTGCATAATGGGTAGGTGGATCTTCGGGTACCTAGACGGATTTTGCGGGTATCCATTAGAAATTTTTTTTAAAAGAAAAAATTATTTTTTAAATTAATTTCTATGATTTTTTGATAGACCGAGGGATCCTTAATACATCATTACACACTCTACTTAATATTAATTCCTACCACCATTAAACACTCAAAGAAATTCTATCTTTAAACACAAACATACTAAAATTATATATATATATATATATATATATATATATATATATATAATGCATATATGTAAATATGGACGGATCCGAGTATCCACGGATCTGGATATCTTAGACCCAGACCAGTTCAAAGCGGGTACCCAGACGGGCCGCGGGTCTCTTTTTTGAACCCAAACCCGTTGCGGGTATTACCCGCGGATCCGGGTCCAATTGTCATCCCTATCTCTAACCATTACAATAAAAATAATTTTAAGCATAAAGTTGTAAAATTAATTTAAATGATGCACATTCGTTCTTCTAGGGCATTTTTTATATGAAAATCTGTTTCCTCAAGTACTCCATTATAATCCTAACAAACAACACAAAAGAAAATGATTCCAATCTATCTATTCTCATTTTCTTGGAAAGTTATTAAAATGAACCAACCACGATTAATGAGCATTCGCCATATATTGATTAGTGCCACGTACCTTGTTACAAGATGAGGTAATACTAAATATTTCTAAGTATGAGTGATCACCCAGAGTATGCAAGCAGACATCTAATACCTTAAAGGAAACACATTTTCCGGCTAAAATCATGGGCAGTTTAGGTATGATAGAATGAACAAATAAGAGTCCAGAATACAAAATTACAAGCCATTCGCACTATGATAAAACATATTCTGACTGCACTAAATAGTTTTGATGCAACATTGTCAAAACCAGAGGCAGGACTGATTAAAGTGAGTGGACTCATACATGTCACACCATTGGCTCCAAAGCACCAAGTTTTACATAAGCAACAAAAGTGCATGTATATTTCGGTGTACTCGTTCCTCTCCGACTCGCTCAGCACCATCTGAAAATTGCCACATCTAACAAGGAACCAAGTAACCATCACAAAGAACCCAAGTCCAGAACTAGGAGGAATATTACACCTTTTGATTAATCGGATTGAATATATAGGCCAACACTTTAAATAATTACTCAGCTCCTAAGTTTAAAGAACCATCTTTCATCAACTTCAAGCTTAAGCTGTTGAATCTTCCTCGTGAGTAATGCCTAGATGCTTTTCTCCAATCTGTTCCGGTTTTCATCATAGCCACAAATTCCTCATAGCTGATAAGTCCATCCTGCAATTGCTCAAGAATTTTAGAGGGTAAGATTCCCTAATCAGTAATCAACACCACGTTGTGTAAATAAAGAACTACGGAATATTCACCTTGTCTGTGTCTACTTCTTGGAAAATATCATTTGCTACATCTGTACAATCTTCTGCTCCATCTTCCATCAAGGAATTACGTAGCTCATCTGGTTCAATATATCCATTCCCATCCTTGTCAAAATAGGAGAAGGCCCTGTGAAGATGCTCGTCATTAGCCATCCTTTTTAAATGAAGGAAAACAGCGACAAATTCTCCACAGTCAAGTGCTCCTTTCCCATTGCCATCTACCTGTTGTAAGCAACCAATGGTTTAAATTAAAGGCATAATGAGATCAATTTCAAGTGGAATATTATACATTTAGTACCATTCACACATTAAAAATAACATGAAAACGTGAGCACTAGCATGCTTTTCTGCATGACCCTATGTGGTTTTCCTCTTCTCGTAATTTCTCTCTTCTCATCCAATAATATTTCTTTTATTATGAGAGGGGGAAAAAACATGAAAGCTAGGCATATGAAAGAAAAAAGAAAACCAAGAAAAAGACCCCAATTATAGAATGATGTAAATGCACATGCCCAATCAAACTGATAAGTAGAAAATATATCAGAAAAGCATGTATTTCAACTCCAATTTGCATGTTGGTATGCATAGATATCAATTTTTGTTTGTCAATATGATGCACTACAAGGTGTTTCAAATGGCACTTTAAAAGACACAGACACGCAATTTGAGGAATAAGAGAAAGTTAATACTCACAGCTTCTAAAAGCATCTTTACTTCAGATTCAGCAAGTTGGGATTCAAAATTTTGTAATCCAGCTTTTAGTTCTTCAATGGAAATGATACCATCATTATCACTATCCATCTTCTTGAACATATCTTTGATGTCTTCGACTTCTTCACTGGATAAGAACTCAGCGATGACCTGTTTTTATAATGTTCAATCTTAGCTACAATATACAGGAAAAAACCACAGACTAAAGATATCACGAGACGCAGTGAACCAACCCTAAGGGCTTTTCTTTTAAATCTGTTCATCATTGAAAACTGCTTAAGCCTTGACCTGACAACATCTCCAAGAGGAACATTGGGAGCCTTCTTAGCATTTTGAAGCCAAGGATGCTCTGCAAGACGAGAAGAGAAAAACACGAGGAAAATCATGCATCATTCTGATAAGTCATTAACATAATCACCAGTCTAATTAAAAATAGCTAACTACATGTTACAAAAAAGAATATCCATACATTATTCGTTCTCGTTCAACATCTATTTTGTTTTCCATTCAATGTTTTTGCTTAAGAAATCAAAGTTACAATTGAAAGCGATTTTTTGAGATTCTTAACATAAAATACAGATAAAAGCATCATAAATCAAGCCATGTAAAGCACATATTTCAATTATCAAGACCAACAAAGGATATAAAGTTCACTTGAAATATATTAAACAAACAACACTAAAACGTGAAATCATTTCAGTGCCAAAACTTTTGGCATTCAATTGATCTTTCAAAACAGTCCCTTAAATTAACATATTATAGGAGCGGAAGGAGAACAACATACCGAGCACTTGTTTGGCAGTTAATCGAAGATTAGGGTCTGGTTCTAACATTTGCTTAACAAGACTTTTAGCACTTTCAGAAATACTGGGCCAAGGTTCCCGTTTGAAATCTATAAGTCCTCGGATTATGGCCTGTGCAACTCCTTGTTCAGATTCTGCATTCATCAGTAATATATAAAAGTTTTCATATGAGCTGAAGGAATAATAAAAGACACGAGTTCAAAAGCATAAAACGTGCCACACACATGAACCAAAACAAAACACACAACTTGCCCACTGAAAACCTTGCCCACGAGCATTAGTGTATCTCAACCTCACTAAAACCACAAAAGAAAAAGAACAACAAATATAAGCATGCAATGATGCAAGCATTGGTACAGAAAACAGAGGGCACACATGAAAGCTCATGGACAATCATGCATGAGTAGAGGACGCCGGAGGGCATGACTACAGAGCACGTTAAGAATCTTAAGATTTAGGAATATAATTACCAGCCCAAAATGGCGGAACACCGCACAATAAGATATAGAGAATCACTCCAGCACTCCATATATCTATTTCTGGCCCATAGTTTCGCTTGAGCACCTCTGGAGCCATATAATAAGGACTTCCTACAATTTCTGAGAACCTCTCACCTGGAGTTTAAAAATATTACCCATAAAACAACATTATGAAAAACATGTCAGATACTATAATTAATGAAAAAGATTATAACATAATGTTTAAACATGAGTAAGCAATGTAGTACAATATGCTATAAGATAACAAAGCAGTATGATACGCTACTTGTTTCCATTTATGATAGTAGCATGCTAAAACTCCAAACAAAATTCTTGTAAAAATAACATACAGTTAATGCAGAATATGAAACAAAGATTCCATATGGTTTTTGTATTGAGTGCTTTTTCCAATTTATGACCGAAAGGGCGGCCCAGTGCACGGGGCTCCCACCTAGTGCAGTCTTGGGAGGGTAGATGTACGTGGCCTTAACCCCCACAAGTGGCAAGTGGAGAGGCTGGTTTCCGGGATTTGAACCCATGACTTCCAGGTCATAAGGTGTTGTGTAAATTTACACAATGCTTTCAGTTTCCACACTAATTAAATACTCCTATTCCAATGCTTCCATCCAAATTCCAAATCATTGAAGATTTATCTTCACTTACGTTCCTACGTCTCTTACAATACAAGTACAATAACCACATTCCGTACCTTGCTTGAAGAATATAGAGAACCCAAAATCAATGAAGCTAGTTTCAGGTAATCAATTATTACTCCTTTCCTAGACTAGTGTTTGCGGGCCTGAATCATGCCTTAGCAAAGCCTAAGCAGGGCTGGAGTCAGATCGGACCATTATGCTAACCACTAGGCTTAAATAAAGAGTACCGTGCTTGCTAGTTAATATAGCTAAAACTTTTGGCTGAGTAGTTTTCTTAATTGATTTGATTGAAGTTCGAAATCGAATTAACAACCAATGTTCCAATGCCACGTCAAAAAAAATATAGTGCCTGGCTATAGAGAATTCAAATCAATAGAGCTAGTCAGTTAGCTACAAGTAATCATCAATTATTCCTTTCATAAACTGCTGCTTGTGGGAAAGCATCCAGCCTTAGCAAAGCCCATGTAGTGTTGGAGTCAAATCATAGTTACTAGGAAAGCATCCAGCATACTCAATGAACCGTGTTCACCTTAAAAGAAAGATCTCGTAATAACAATAGAAAATGTGACGAACCGCGTTCTCAGTGATCCCTGTACCGGTAACCATAATGCCTTCCTGATCACCATGAGTCAAATTGAACCGTAACACTAGCTTATGGACTTAAATGGAAACAGTATTGCAGTCATAACAACTAGCATTTCTAACTTTTTGGGGTTGTTGATTTCTAGTTTTAGTAAATTAAATTCCAAATTAAATTGACAACCAATAATTCGATGCCACATTCGAATAGTTTCGCAATTCGTCTTCTTACATTTTCAAAACTAAAACAAAATCATTATTCCTTCAGTAGACTTCTTGTTATGGGCCAACATCCAGCCTTAGTAAAGCCCACCAACGCTTGGAGTCACATTAAACACCATGACACTACTAATAGCAACAACTTTTCACCAAATGGATTTCTCATTTATGTTTATTCAAATTCCAAACCAAACTAACAACGAAAACGACAAAGCCCGTGCCACATCCAAATTGTTCACAATTCATCTTACCAACATTTTCCAAAGATGCAAAAAGAAAATAGTGCACTTGGCTTGAAAAAAATAAAGGGTTAGTATATTATGCCTCAAGTTAGATTGAACCGTGACAGTAGCCGATGGATTCAAATAAAAAGATTGTGCGTGCTTACTAACGACTATAACTCTCATTTCGGTGGTTCTCTTTTCATTTCCTTTTATTCAAATTCCAAATCAAAATTCCTTTTATTCAAATTCCAAATCAAAATAACAATTCATTTCCAACATCAGAATTTTTCACAATTCATATCTCCTGCATTTCCAAATATACGAGACGATTCGCGAATTTTACATCATATGTTAATAAACTAAGCTTCTAAAAAAAGAAAGAAGTACCTGGCTTGAAGAAAATAGAGAGTCCAAAATCAATAGCCTTGAGAGGCGAATTCTCCTTCTTATTAGCAAACAAGAAATTCTCCGGCTTCAAGTCTCTATGAATCACTCCATGTTTATGGCACAACTGCACAACTTCGACGATGGTCTTCGCGACCGCGGCGGCGGCCCGCTCGGTGTAATGCCCCCTGGCCACGATCCTGTCGAAGAGCTCGCCGCCCTCGCAGAGCTCCATGACGAGGTGGACGGCATTGTCGTCCTCGCACGCCTCGCGGAACGCCACGATGCTCGGGTTTTCCGGGAGGTGGCGCATGATGGCGACCTCGCGGCGGACGTCGTCGACGTCGACGGCGGTGCGGAGCTTCCGCTTGGAGATGGACTTGCAGGCGAGGAGCTCGCGGGTGGCGCGGTCGATGCAGAGGTAGGTGACGCCGAATTCGCCGCGGCCGAGCTCGCGGTCAACGAGGTACTTGTCGTCGATGTTGGAGTTGGGGACGCCGGCGAGGACGGTGATGGGAGGTTGGTGGTGTTTTTTCTTGGCGGCGTTGGTGGAGGAGGGCTTGGAGTGATCGGAGGATTTGACGTCTTCGCGGGCGACGGCGGCGGGGGATCTGCAGCAATTACCCATGAGGACGGTGAATCGGGGAGGAGGAGGGAGAGGATGGGAAGGGTAAGATGGGGATTTCACATGGCAATGGAAGAAACCCTAACTAAGAAGGTGAATGTTGAAGTAGCTATAAGGAAGGGGGTTGGATTTGTGAAATGGAAGGGTGTGTGTGAAAATGAAGGTGTTGAGGAGGAAGAAGTAGAAGAAGAGTGACACTGAAAGGAGTGTGTGAGAGTGACACGGTTTTTTAGGAGTAGGCAAGGCTCGTCTTTTCTTAAAAATTATAAATAAATAAATAAATAAGCAAAATGTTAACGGTGCCATGAAATAAAAATTACGTAGTTTTTTACAGTACATTATATTTTTCGTGTGCATCAAAGGATAGCCGAAGATTAATATATTCTGGCATAGAGATTCAAGCTGGGTTTAATTCTACCAACAAAATCTAACTTCATATTTAAGAAATTCAATCATTCATCAATTATGTTGGATTCCGTTGATCATTTTTATACTACCCTCGTCCCTAATTATAAGATTCTCTTGAGAGATTTTACGTCTATTAATAAAGTGGAATAATTTAGTTAATTGTATTGGAAATGTGAACTTTTGATATGTATTTTCAAAATTATCTCTATTAATATTATTGGGAATCTAAAATGTGTTAAATAAATAGGGAAATTCGTGGAAAAAAATAATTAATGCTCATTAAAAATTAATAAAGGGCCTTATTTACAAAGACAAAATAAAAGTGTTAAGAGGGCTTATAATTAGGAACGTTGGGAGTATTTTTTAAAAAAAGTAAACGGTGCTTGACTTCTTGTTTTATTTTTTCTATTCTTGTACTCCCTCCGGTCTTATTTATAAGACCCTTTTGGAGTTTTTATTTTGGTCCTATTTATAAGACCCCTTTTCAATTTTCAATACCATTTAATTACTTCTTTTCACTAACACCCCTATAAAGTCAACACTTTTTAGAGTTCCAATAATAATTATAGGGGTAGTTTTGAAAAAGTATATCAAATTTTCACATTTCCAATGTCACTAACCAATTTATCCACTCTCCTTGGTGGGAGTGAAAAACCCCAAAAGGGTCTTATAAATAGAACCGGAGAGAGTATATTTTAACGTGTGCTTTTATAAGATCAAAAAAATAATATACAAACCTCTCAGGTGATTTTATAGATTTTACATTTTAGACATATGTGAGTTGGAATATATTTTTAATAGAAGTGTGTCGAAATTGAAGTGTGTTTTTTGAACTTTTCAACACCCCGAAGTTGAAAACTTTTTTTTTTGTCCAAATTACTTGGGAAACCATCGGTATCCTCAAAAGCACCCTTAATACCAGAAGGCCTTGAGACTAATCCGGAACGAGCTGTGTGGCTGGCTCTCCCAGCGGGATGTTTTTAGTGGGAATCGAACCCAAGGCTACTAGCACTCTTGTCTCATTCCCAAGATTTCAATTGGGGCCTTACACCAACTGAACTAAGTCTCGTTAGTAAGTTGAAAAATATTTAATATTGTTTTGGACTTTTCAAGAAAAAAATGAGTACTAAAAATTCAATAATAGAAACCAAAAATTACTCCCTCTGGTTCTATATATAGGGCATACTTAACCGTATTCCCCGGATCAAGAAAAGTTGTTAGTTTTGTGAATTTTATGAAAATATATTGTAACATTACAATTTTATCCCCTCCACTTTACTTGAAAAGTTCACATTCATTAATGAATAACAAAAAATAATTAGTCAAAGCATTTAATAAGGGCAAAAAAGAGAAAAAAAACAATTAATGATGCATAGGAAATATAAAATATCCTATATATAGGACTAAAGATCTCTTCTAGAATGTGCCCTATACATAGAACCGAAGGGAGTAAAATTCAATAAAATGCACTTATAAATGATTCATCGTCCAATCATGAAAGAATTATTATGTTGTTTAAAATCAATATTATTTACTTTTAAAAAAATCAATAATATTTACTGACAACACCCAACAAAGTTGGTAGATAGTTAGGTTCCTTAAATATAATGTTAGGGTTCGATCCTTACTGGGAGTATGGAAAAACCTTTATTGATTGAAGCAAAATCCACCTCGATAATCTATACGCTTCAAAGAGAATTAGTCTTCGCTTGGAGGATACGTTTAATGCAAAAAAAAAAAAAAGGCGATGTGGGAGAAACTTTTTTAGAAATTGTTTTTTTTTTTCACTTTTTGTTTTTCCTAAATTTTTAACTAACACATGATACAATAATATATGTTCGGTTAAACTGCTCATTTGATCTTTTATCTTATTTTTTTCTATTTTAATTTGGTCTTTTGCTTTTATTTAGTATCAATTTGGTCGTTTCAAATCTTAACATCGTTAGTCCCAACCGGTAATATTCTTTGTTGATTCAAAATCGTCTTCCTTCTATTCGGTCTCACGTTTTTGTCTCCTGTGCTCTAGTAGAGGAAACGTTCCCCTCCAAAAAGCTATGAATGAGTTTCTGAAACACTTTCCCTCCCTCCCTTGAGAAGACTTAGAGAATAAGGTGAAATGTAGGCTCCAAAATCGTTATGGGCCACAAATTATGTGGACACAAAAGGGACACATGTTTACAGTCATGCGTATAATTAATAGCCACGCAAGATAGTGTTAACAGCAACTGACGATTGGGACTAACAATGTTAATAATTAAAAACATAAGGGACCAAATTGATACCAAATATAGGTAATGGACCAAATTGAAATCAAAAAATAAAGTAAGTGACCAAATGAGTAATTTAACCTATATATTATTGTTAATGAGTGTTTTAAGAGAATTTGTTAAACAAGACAAAACAGGTAAATAAACATTGGAAACACAAATTCGACATTTTTCAAAATATTAAATACATCATACCATTTCATAAGACAAAATTACCTATTTTAATTACTTATCAAATTCTCTTAGGACAATAGTTACCATTTTCCTATATAGTATTTGTGGAGACAAGTTTGTTACTCCCTCTCTTTCAATTTGTATGTCATTTTAGCTTTTAACTTTTTACAAATTATTTGTCGCTTTGATAAATTGAGGGTGTATTAGTTATTTTTTCCTAATTTTAACCTTGTTTTTTAAACATTTTGAAATATGTGAAATAAGTTATAGTAATTAATATTATAAGGGAATATTCTAGTAAAGTTATCTTATACTTATTTTGAAAATTGAAACATTGAATGACTTTCTTAATCCGTTTGAGTGCATGTTATGATGCTTGTTGCATTTCCTTGGAATTGATTCTAAGAAACAGAAGCTACTCACAGTTGCTTCATTTCCAATGTGTTTTGAGGCCTAACGTGATTTTCCATCGTCAAACCAAACATGCACTGAAAGTCTGAAACTTCTAAAATGACAGACAAATTGAAATGGAAGGAATATCTTTTTTGGGTCGACTAAGATCATTTTAATTGACTCAACTTTTACGATAGAGTATTTAATGTAATTGCATTCTCATAAGCTCGATTTCAAAAAGAAATAAAAATAAAAAATAATTAAGCTAAAATACCTTTTTATAAGTTAGTTTTTTCAGCTTTATGCTTTTTTAAATCCATGGTATCCTTAAGATTCACCACTACTAATGGGAGTTCTTGAGAGTAATCTGCTTCGAGGTTATAAGGGTGTTATTATGGACCAGAAAAATACTTCACGAAACCGGATTACCAGGTTGAAAATCTTCCTGAGGCCCACAATACTTCACGAAACCGGGTTACCGGGTTGAAAGGCTTCCTGAGGGCCACAATACTTCACGAAACCGAGTTACCGGGTTAAGAGGCCTCCTAAGGGCCACAGTCTTCACGAAACCGGTTTACCGGTATAGGAGGCCCACTAATAGCCCAAATCCTCCACTCAACCGAATTGACAGAAAATAAGTTTAGTAGTTGATAAGCATAGAGAGAATCTTCCCTTTACCTCGCGATACCGGTATAACGGTTACATAGCGTACAAGGAAGTTAATCCACCTTCCTAGGATCCCTTTGGCAATGAAGTCAGCAGCAAAGCTGGTATACCCGTTTATCATAGGATTCCCACTTTATTTCTGTCATTAACCACCTACCGTTAGTGGGAATTCGGCGAAACCCATTGATGAGGAGGAAACACAACGGTAAGGATGGAGGCTTATATAAGTGGACCGAAGGTAACCAGGTATGCATCCTTCATTCTCACACAAACACACACCACACCCAAGCAAACGACAATAGAGCTGGTATCCTGGTATTCAGGGTGCCAATCTTCAGTCTAAAAGCAATAGGTAGGAGACTTGGACGCTTGACCGCTTAGTTCAAGTACCAAGTGTTCTACGACAGATCATTGGCGACCACAGTGGGAGCGAAAATTTATTCCCACTACTTTTGTGAAGAGATGGATTACCGGTCACAAGGAGAACGAATCGAATCCAGCCACCATAGAGTGGAGGAATCGAGGAACCGCTTAAGTGGGGGACGAGCTCCCACACATCAGAAAGACTTAAGGGAACACTTGAGTGAAGGAAGGAGACGTATGGAGGCTGAACGATCCAGGAATGAAAGTCTCCCTCATGCTGATCAGGAGAAATCGCGGCAGAGGCCCTCCGTTAAAGGTGAAAGCCCCCCGCGTTCTGATCATGAGAGTAGAGGATCGTCAGATGGACGTTCACAGAGGAGGATGAACTTGGAAACAGAGTTGGCTCGTCTTCGAAAGCGTTTGGATGCGCAAGATAAGCTGATGAAAGAGTTAAAAAGGGGTAACATTTTCCTCACAAGGGGTTGAGGTTGATCCTACGATGGAGGAAGAGCAAGAGGAGAGGGATCATCCCTTCTCTGATCAAATAATGAACTTCCTGATGACAGAAAATCTTAAGGCCCCGGCCAACGTGGATTATTACTTTGGAAATTCTGATCCCCAAGAGCACATAGACAGTTTCCTGGGGGCGATGTCCTGTCGAGGGGCTAAGGATGCGTACAAGTGCCGCACTTTCCCTCTAACTCTGAAAAAAGCAGCATTACGCTGATATTCAAAGCTGGGATCCAATTCAATCAGATGTTGGAAGGACTTGGCGGCAAAGTTCCTAGGCCATTTCACCACAAGTAAGGCACAACCAAAATCCGAACACCACTTGTCCCAGATTAAGCAAGGAAAAGATGAATCACTAAGGGACTTTCTCACTCGGTTCAATTCAGAATATCTGTCTATCAGTGACATTGAAGCCCCTATGGCACTTCACCTGCTGATGAGGGCTTTGAAACCTGGTGAATTCGCTGATCATTTGGTAATGCACAGGATTAGGACAGTGGATAAAGTCATGGAAAGGGCAGAGAAGTACATCAATCTTGAGGAATACCAGAAAGCCCAGGATAATTACATCCCTGAAGGATAGCTAGTTTGAAAGCTACCAAGGAGAATGCAAGGAAACAAGCACAAATAAAGAAAGGCAAGGCCCCTGCTTTCCTATTTTCTGGAAACAATGATAGGAAAGAGAATAAAAAATGCAGATAAACTTCGAATCTACTACAGTTGAAAGCCCCTTTTAGAGTGGATTGACATGAGAAAACAGTTTTTAGGATATTTCAATTTGAATAAGGCTTCTAAGTCATCGTCATTTCCCTTTCAATAAGGCCTTTTAAGCCATCGTTGTCTTTAGTTAATGTGAGAGTTCTCTCAGTTGTAAGAATTTCATATTATAATTTCAGTTTGCATTTGTGGTGTTCTTCTTAACGCCCTTAAACCGGTTTCACGGTTCAGTAGTGCAGTTTAGACATTATTCCATACCAGCAAACCGGTTTGAAGGATTACCATTCTTTAACCCCACTAAACCGATTTAACGATTTAGTAGTGTGGCTTTAACATTCACAATAATTCACCGGCTCAACGGTTTACCATCCACCATTTCCACTAAATCGGTTTCACGGTTTATTAGAGCAGATGTAATCTTAGTCAAACCAATTTGACGATTTATAAAATGCACAATATATATACCACTAAACCGGTTTAACGGTTTGGAAGTGTGAGGAATCAGTATTTGTTATGGTTAGCTGGTTTATGCATACTTTAAACAAAATTTACAAGTTTACAAGAAGTTTGTGAATAGAGTGGATTTTCCAGTCCTATGAAAATTACTGAGTCCAACTTTAAGTACACCACCTATTCGGCTAGCCACCTTGTAGGGAGTGAAATGGGTAAGAGGATGTCCTAAAAATCAATAAAAGACACCACCCATGTACTGATGGTAAGACTACTGTTAGACTTCTTTCAGAGCCTAATAAGGTCAAAAGGAATTTCCTTCGCTGGCTAGAAGAGAAATTACCAAATGTCTACCAAGTATATGCACAAATTGAATACCAGACTTGAACACGTTTAAATAAAGGCAATACTTTTAAAGAAGAGAAGAAAGTACATTTCTGATAAATGATGCTTGCATAAATCCAGAAAATTTGAATGACATGTACGTGGAGAAACCGGTATACCGGAAATACTGCAAGTTATCCAAATAAGGACACGCTTACCGGTTTAGCGGCAAGGTTCTTCAAGAACCCAAGTCCTTTCCGGTTTACCGGTATACAAGCTTTATGAGGCTTCAAAGAAAGTCCAAACCAATGTAAACCGGTTTACCGGTTATACGAAGACAAATCGGCTAGACAACCAAAGTATTTTCTGATCCTGTAGAATTATTCATACCATGCTTTACAAGGGTAAACCTTGGTCTGGGGGGCAACTATTATGGACCAGAAAAATACTTCATGAAACCGGATTACCGGGTTGAAAGGCTTCCTGAGGGCCACAATACTTCACGAAACCGGGTTACCGGGTTAAGATGCCTCCTAAGGGCCACAGTCTTCACGAAACCGGGTTACCGGGTTGAGAGGCCTCCTAAGGGCCACAGTCTTCACGAAACCGGTTTACCGGTATAGGAGGCCCACTAATAGCCCAAATCCTCCACTCAACCGAATTGACATAAAATAAGTTTAGTAGTTGATAAGCATAGAGAGAGAATCTTCCTTTTACCTCGCGATACCGGTATAACGGTTACATAGCGTACAAGGAAGTTAATCCACCTTCCTAGGATCCCTTTGGCAATGAAGTCAGCAGTAAAGCTGGTATACCCGTTTATCATAGAATTCCCACTTTATTCCTGTCATTAACCACCTACCGTTAGTGGGAATTCGGCGAAACCCATTGATGAGGAGGAAACACAACGGTAAGGATGGAGACTTATATAAGTGGACTGAAGGTAACCAGGTATGCATCCTTCATTCTCACACAAACACACACCACACCCAAGCAAACGACAAAAGAGCTGGTATCCTGGTATTCAGGGTGTCAATCTTTAGTCTAAAAGCAATAGGTAGGAGACTTGGACGTTTGACCGCTTAGTTCAAGTACCAAGTGTTCTACGACAGATCAGGTGTCTTTCTCAACGCGGTGTTTTTCATAGGAATCAAATCTAGGACTATTAACAACTGAATCCCGTTCCTAAGATCTCAGTCGATCAGTTTCACAATATCAACTGAGCCAACTCCCGTTGATTATAAATTAGTTTATGTTTAATGACATCCATGATAACTTTTAATTATTTTACCACTCATAATTCTTTAAAAACAAAAAATTCCCATGCATAATTTGTGAATGGTTTAAAAACAAAAAATTATCATGCATAATTTTTTCTCTTCCTATTTTCTCTCCGATAACCAAACAAAGTAATAAAGTCATATATTTGAAAAGCTGTTAATTCATGAACTTTTATGCTATGAGTTTATTTTGTTATTTTACATCATTCAACAAGTTTATCCATCAATCTAACAAAATACTTTTAATTCAATCCAATAAAAATTATGGAAGAAGATGAAATCTCTCGTGTTTGACGGGGGAAGTAAAAGGACAGAGGAGGCATATACAAAAAATAGTCGAGATTATATTACTATGATTTTTTTTAAAGTATTATGTGTTAGGTATCACAAATCAACATTATTTCTTCTTTCTTAGAATATACTGTAGTAAAAAACTGCATATTCCTATATTTTTCATTATAGTTGAAATATTTAATTAATTATTAAAAAAGTTTTATCAAATCTAGAGCTTACATGGTGTATTTATTGATTGCAGCAAAACATTTGCTCGACAAATGCTCATCTAAAACAACTTGTTTAACCCTTTGTTTGGTTTGACAAATTTAAATGAAGAGAGATTTTGTAAAAAGGAAAAATTGGGAAGAAAGAAATAAGGAATTAACGTTTTTTGGTTAATGAGAAAAAATGAGGAGAAAAAAAAAAGAAGTTGAGTCCACCATAAAATTTTTTTCTCCACTTCGATGATCTCTACGCCTCAGAGGGGATTAGTCTTCAGCTGTCGGCTGTGGGATACCCTTGATGTAAAAAAAAAAAGAGAGAGAGAGAGAGAGAGTAGGGAGATGAAGAGTGAATAAAAAAAAAATCTGACTTCTCATCTCACTTTTTAGCTCTTTTATGTCAAACCAAATTATAATAAAATTTACCGAACTATTTTTTGACATTATTTTTGTTTATTATTTCTCTCTCTTGACTTTGTTTGGTTGCCCAAAAAAAATGGGAAGAGTAAAATATGAAAAAGAGAAACATGGAAGAAAGATTATGATGAGAAAATGGGTAGATTTTGTGGTTATTTGGTATGAGAGAAAATGTGAAGAAATGAGGAAGAGAGAAAAGTTGAGTTTTCTTTGTTTTCGTTTGGTTAGAGAGAAAAGAGGGAGAAGAGAAAACAACAAATTTGTCAAAATACAACTAAACCCTTGTTTTACAAAATAGAAATAAATATTTTTTATTTTTCACATGTATGCATATTTAACATAGTCAAAGATTTTTTTTTAATTCAATTTTTTATTACATGATAAAAATTCTGAGTCCAAAATATTAAAAAAAACAATTTTTTTATGGAAAAAAACTTTATTTTTTCCAATTAATTCAAAAAAAAATTAATTAAGTAAAGTGAATAAATGAAAGACAAATAAGTAATTTTACATGCTACAACTCATTTTCCTCCCATTCTTTCTTCAAGGATAGAGAGAAATTTTTTTTTATGGAATCTCATTTTCTCTCCTCCCTCGTTTTCACTCCTGTAATCAACATGAAAAAAATCTTATTTCCTCCACGTTTTCTCTCCCCAAATTTTTCCAACCCAAAATCTTTCTTCGTCTATTGCAGCCAAACAAACTGCGACTCGATATGCTTTCAGACTTCTAGTCAATAAAGTTAAGCGGCGATGAAGCCAAATCTGATTATCTGAGTATACATAGCTTGCTGTGTACGTATACACTTGGATTTGGTTCAGGTGGCTTGCGGAAATGGATATCTGTGCACGGAATATGATATAATTATTATCCCCTTCGTTATTTATTTATTCTATTACTTCTTCTTATCCTATTTATAAATTATAAATCATATTTAACCATATCAGAAGGATCAAGAAAAATAATTAGGTTTCTCAAGATTTTTAATTCTCTTAACTTACATTAGAAATTTCATAATGTATTATTTTATGTTAATGAAAAACTGACAAATAAGAGAAAAAAGTAATAAATACCTCATAGAAAATACAAAGTGACTTATAAAATATGATAAAAATTCTTAGAGAATGCGACCTATAAATAGGACCAGATGACATACTCCCTCCGGTCTTATTTATAAGCAAAAAAAAATCTCATTAATAGTCTTAAATATAAGCAAAAATTAACAAACTTTCTATTCCCATTACAATTATTCTTAAAATATTCCTACAAAGTTGTTGTAACATTTAATTTTTGTTTCATTCTCAATGCAAGTTTCCTAAAATAATCAATTTTTCTATGAATTTGAGAAAATTAAATGCATTCAACTAACTTTCTTAATACCTGTAAAATTAGTTTTTTTTTCTTAAAAACAAGACCGGAGGGAGTATCTTTTAAGAAATCTAATTATTGCTTAAATTTTCAATATATTCCATATGTCTCTTGTAATAACTCATTTTTATCTAATTCATGCAAATTAAGAAAAATAATTATTAGTCTCAAATTTATTAAAAAAGTATGTTGTCATTCTAAGATTACTCATATTTAAAACTTGACTACAACTTTATTTATTTCTTTCTTTACTGTAATTATTACCTATTACCCCTATGAAATTATGAAGGATCTATTTAGAATAAATTATTTGATACTACAAAAATATTCTAAAACGACTTATAAAATATGGACAAAAAATCTATTAAAATAGTGCCTTGTAACAAGGGACGAGGGAGCATTAATTACTCCACTCATCTTTAAACATAAGGGCATCCACAACAGAGTATTGAGAGAGTTTGGTGGAGATTCTTAAGTTCAGATTTTCTACCAGACTCTCTCAAGACTTTGCTAATATTCAAAATTTGGTGGAAAATCTTAAATTGAATCTGTAAAATAAGATACTCAATTTAAGACTCTATGGGACCCCATTTTTTTTCTTTCTCTCTTTTTACTTTATAATACTCTAATAAATAAATAATAATAAATAATATCAAAAATAAATAAATTAATAATAAATAATAATTACAAATAAAAATAATATTCTTAGATATATTTTCTCACTTTTATTCTTAAATATATTGTATATCTTATCATGGAAAAGTAAATAAATAAATAAAAATACATATTTTTATATTCAAATAAATAAATAAATAATTTGAAATAAATAACCGTTGAATAAATAGCCAATATTAATCAATCATCAACAATTTATTTTTATATTTAATTAATTAATAATATTTTAATATTTAAATACTGTTTGAGTTATTTTTATAAATTGTACGTAATTAATATTTTTAAAATTATATTACGAAAACATTATTGAAATGAAATTGTGTCTAAAAGTACATGATAATGTAATGCTAATGCATGAATTTGATGAGTCTGGTATTAAGTCTTTACTGTGGTGAAGATATAAAAAGTTTGAAGTTGAGTTTTATAACAAAATGATGATGATGTAACGATGATGTGTAAGAATCTGATGAGTCTAAAGTTAAGACTCTGCTGTGGATGCCCTAAGCACTTATGGTGGACTTTCACGTGAATTAAGAAAGTTAGTTAATATTGTTTGTGCATGTTGTTGAAAATGATATTTGGTATACTATTTCAAAATTACTCCTATAATTTTCATTAGAATTCTAAAAAAGTGTTAACTAAATAAGGATGTTTGTGAAAAAAAAATTAATAATTAATTTCATTGAAAATTGAGATAAGTTTTAATTTTTTTTAAAAAAAAAAATCAACTATATAGTGTATATATTTAGAAACTGATGGAGTATACGTTTTATCACTCTATTTTTCTATTTCTATAATCATTAATTTTTGAGTGAAGTACACTTTGGACCCTCATGTTTTTTATATGGGACACTTTAGTCCCTTAAAATGTGGAAATTCACTTTTAGTCCTTGAAGATTTTTTTATAGGACACTTAAGTCCCTTCGTCCACTCTGCCAATTGCCTCAACTACAGACTTAAGTGTGCCATAAAAAAAATCTTGAGGGACTTAAGTGTCCTATAAAAAAAATTCAAAGGACTAAAAGTGAATTTTCACACTTTGAGGGACTAAAGTGTCCCATCTAAAAAATATGAGGGACCAAAGTGATACTTCACTAAAACATACTCCTCCGGCTCGAATTATAAGTAAAACTAACTAATTTTATGTTTATTAAGGAGGTTAGTTGATTGTATTTAATTTTCTCAAATTTATAAAAGAGTAAATATATTTTAGGAAAGTTGCATTGAGAATGAAATAAAAATTAAATAAGATAACAATTTTCTAGGGATGTTTTAAGTAAATGACATTGAAAATGAAATAAAATTTAAGAAAGTTGCTTAATTTTGCTTTTATTTTAAACCAAAAGAGTGTATTTTTTATTACTTATATTTTAAGCCGAAAGGAATATTTTACAAGGATAAACATGAAAAATAGCATTATTATACTCTTGAAATTCTCAAAATAACAAATAAAAAAGTAATTTAAAAAAAAAAAGTTAATAGGGAGTACCGCTATTGTTTTTACTTCATAATTAAATTGAAAATGTGAATAGACAAACACCATTCTAGTGTGGAGTACTCCTTCCTATCCAAAAATGTTTAGTGTAATTTCTCTTGATACATGTATTTTGATGATTGCAAATCTAATACATATCTATTTTATTTTTCTTGATCCAAAATTCTCTTTTTTACTTTCATTCTTTTCTTCTCTCTTTTCCTTAATAATTAATGGTTATAAAATGTATTTTACTTAAATTATCCTAAATTCTTACATTATTTAACAATTTTTTAAAACTCATACATTTTTCACGCAGTGAAAACCTTTGAATTGAATGATGTACTATTTTAAAGAGTTGTGATATTTTCATAACCTTTACTTTTACACTCTTATTTAGTCTTTGTTTTTTCCTTCTTTCTCTTTCTTTCTATTACATCAAATCATTAATCATTTTTTTCTTTTCTTCTTATTTTTCTCATCAGTACACCTCCTACACCTAAACACAAGTCGGGGGAGTAACATTTTCCTATTTTAAAATTGAAATACTTTTTCAACTGACATGTTCACCAGCCCCTAAAACGTACAAGGTTTAATGTCTCAAGAGTCGGTAGCATCACTTGTATAACAGTACAAAGTGATCCTGGAGTGTTGGGGTGTAAGTGATCCAGCCCGAGACCGCAAGATCGCTCGGATCGGACTAAACCGAATCAAAAATGCAGTCAGGTCCGATCTCACGGTCAGGTCCGATCCCGATAAATTCAGACTTGAACGGTCCGATTCACGGTCCCAGATACTCTTAGACCGCTGAGACGGGACTGAATCGATAGGGGTAATAATTTAAAAAAAAAAACTACAGAACTTAATACTAATAAATTATAGTAATGTTATTTGCAAATCTTATTTCCTGCCGTGTTATTTGCATATATACCAAAAACTTTCTTACCATTCATTTTAGTATGTAATACTGCTTAATAATTTATCCGGTGCACCAAGCAGTTAATTGAATGATAAAAAACCTACAGAATTACTTAATAATTTTGAAGTTCATTTTTTTCCTTTTTTTTGCATGTAATATTATTACATTCTAGTATTGTAGCAATGTTTGCACTTATCACTGCTTTTCAGTGTGCAATATGTATTATGCTATTTTTTCATATTTTTGATTGATTTTAAAGAAAAAAAAGCAAAATAGACCGGACCGGACCTTTCATGAACGGTTCGGTCCGATTCGGTCTTTGAAGATAAATAATGTTGGAATCGAACCAGATTAAACTATACTAAATTGAACGGTCCGATCCGTAATATGACTCACAAACTGGATCGGACCGACTATTACACCCTACCAGAGTGTCTACGTTTCAAAAAAAAATGTACTTAAACTAAAAGTATATGAACGTCGTAAATCTCAACTATGTTTAGTGACACCAAGCATCGTTAATCTCAAAAAGATTTTTATATTATCAATGATTTTATTCACTAACAACATTGAACATTTTTTTAGAAACACACCAATCCTGATCATAGTATCCTTTGTAACCAATGAAACACTCTCACTAATTGAGTTTTAATATACTTCATTCACTGTATACAACATAAATCCAATTGATAAAATTTAACAAAATCTTGAGAACAAAAAAATATAGTAATTGCTTAATAGTTTAAGGGAATCAATCATCAATGTTGACTTCACGGATGGGAGCAGATTGCAAAAACAAGGAACAAAAAGAGAAAAGAGTGCGAGAAATAAGAAAAGAAAGATGCCATGTGCTGTCTCTTTAATTTACAACCAAGTACATATGAAAGCAAAGGGACCTTCTTGTCTGTCTTCTTTCAATGTTTGATTGTGTCAAATACTGAGTAAAGCTATGTTTGGTTTTGTTCCCAACGTGCAGTCTTGGCCTCAAAAACTTGCTTTTGAAGTTTTTTCTCATGTTTGGCAAACACAGCAAAATTTGATTCTATTGTTCGAAGGTGAGTTTAGGCGAAAGCAACTATTAGTTGCTTTTGCGTTTAGCTTACACGTTTGCATTTTTTTTACATTTTTAACCTTTTACTTTTCATTAATTTTTAATATAATAATATATAAAGAATATGCTTTATGTAATACTTATCCATCCAAAAGTGATTTTGCTTCCAATTATCCAAACAATATTACTTTTTCTAAATCAATTAACTTCAAACTCACTTTTATCAAAATCAATTTTACAAAATCAAATTTATCCAAAATCAAGTTTGAAACATCCATTCAAACACACACATTGGGTCTCATGGGTCACTCTACCAACCACAGCCAGCTTTTCCATTTCCATTTTGTGATGTTGTTTGCATTCTTATAGACTTATAGTACTTTTTTAGAAGCTGCATATAATTGTCACTAAACTAAAGAAAGGGGATAGATAAAACTATGAGTCACCCTAACCTTTTTCAAACCGGTGCATATTAGTATATTATATGGTTCATTGTTAATTAGGGAACAATAGTTTATCATGCTCATTTTGTATTCATTTTCTTCTCATTGGAAACGGAGAACAAAGACAAATATCACCCAAAAGAAACTGAGTGAGACACAGCACACACAGACAGAGGAAGGCTAAATAGGCAAATCTTTATTCAGATTTGATTCTCTTGTTAATTTACTTTTATTCAACCAACCCTTAATGCTATCACATGAACAAAATGATAAAAATGGTATTAAGAAATTAGTGCTTAGAGCTAGTAGGCCCAATTATTCTAATAATGCCTCTATTATGTCGGCTACACAAAATGTGATAAGATTATTCAAGCATGACATTTTATTTGGAGAACCTTCTTTTTTAATGCTGTTTCAATGAACAGACATGAATAGTGAATAGTATAAGGGCAAACAAACAAGTTTTGAATTAGCAAACAAGGAAAATGAGAAACAGAAATTGGTAGAGCCAGAACTTGCAGCAATAGCGGTCAGCTTTTTAAAAAACATTGCAGCTTATTTTTCATTTTATTTTTTGTTTTGCCATTTTTTTCTTTATTGCTGAGTGTAGCATTCTTTTATCCAAACTACATTGTTTTTGTAAGGCTAATTAGTTATAATCATGTTGCTAAAGTTAGGGCAATACATCAATGATTCTTCTTTTTGCAAATTACCAAAAACTCTCTAGCAAACACTATGAAATATCTTAACTCTCTAGAACGCTTTTCCCCCCTTTTAATACAACGTATAAAAAAAAAAATCATTGAATCCAGCCCTCTAATATGAATGGACATGTGAAACCCACAAACATTCTAGGATTATCAAATATCAACTTCCACAGAATCTTGTTTGTTGCAAGTCCAAGAATTATGGATATTTTTTATTTTTAATATTTCTAACTTGTCTTATCAGCTATTTGGTTTAAAGTATGGCAGAGAAATCACATGTGCACCCTACTTTATGCTTATGAATGAAGACAAGAAATATTGTACCCTTGACCACTAATTAGTCCGAAAAGGGTAAGAAGCCATGTTCATGAAGAATTATAATTATGTATGGGGTATAAGTATTTATTCTATTTCATTTCACCATATTTATGCCATCATTATTACAAGTTACTTGCATTGAGGTAACTTGACTTTTAAACAATGATAATTAGCGAAAAAAAGAACAAAAGTTACTCTCTAAAGAAAACTATACAATAAAATATTTAGAGGCAAAAATACTGGACATGATTGAAGTTCATCTCTAGAAGAACATTATAAGTCAAGCCTTGCTTTTACTTAACTTTGGTTGCTTGCAATGCTAAAAAAAGAGATCGGTAGGGTGCAAAAGGTCCATTTGTCTGTCCCCAGCAGCACACTAATATTTCCAAAGACTGTTTGTTGGTTGAAAAGAAGCCAGTATGATTGAAAAGAGAGAGAGAGTATTGAGAATTTTTGGTTTAAAATTTAGAAAGAGGATAATTTCCATGAAACCATCTGACTGAAGTCTTCTTCATTCAAAACACATTGTTGGTTCAGAAAAGAAACTTCATTGGTCAATTTCAAAGTTAATATTATCTTCTTTTAAATACCTTGACCATGGATGATATGCCTATTGAGATCTAGAGGGTTTAGGATGGAATCACATTATACATATAAATTTATGAGTTTTTTCGTTACTTTGTAAAAGGGTGGGTTCCGATATCACAGAGAAATTAACTGATTAAAATATTCTATATTATATGTGTTGTTATGTCATTACATTATTATTGATAAGTGATGTTTTGTATTATTATTATTTGGTCCCATATATTTTAATTAAGATTCTACTATTTATTAAATATATAAAAAAAATAAATCAAATTATTAAAAGTTGTCTTTTTTTATATTATTCATATATTAAATCAGGGGATGCGATATCAAATTAAAAAAGAGAAGTATGTAGGATTTCTACCGCGTCATTAATTTTCTACCCAAGAGGCTTTCATTCTCTTCCATAATCAAAGCTTCTTCAACCTCTTCAGTATTCATAATTTTCCTCCAATACCACTTGTCTTCAACCTCTTCAACATTTATAAACATATTAAGAATGAAATAACATATATCAGAAACAAAAATTTCTAAACTCGAAAAATGAAATATTAATCATAATCAAAACTAAAAGAGAGATAGAAGACAAATTGGGAGAGTCAAAAATGGGATTAGAGAGAGACTTATCGATGAAGTTTCTGAGTACGATCTTCAACAAAAAAAGGATGGTGGTGGGTGGTAGGCTTTTGTATGGAAGAAGATGAATGATGGAGGAGAAATCCTAATTCTCTTATTCAAATATAATATTACATCACCTTATTCAATATGAATAAAAGCCTTAAGGATGCTGGCTTGATGCTTTGGTTGATATTTTTTTTGGTCCTTATGGCTTTATCACAATAGCATTGTTTTCAATGGCATTTCTTGTGATCCTGCAACTACCGTATATCTTATCAAATTTCGTTCTTGGGATTGGTTTTGTAATCTTATGGGTAGGAAAGTTTCCTATGCGGATTGGTGTATGAGCCTTAAATCTTGCATCAATTTCTGTTCCTTGACTATGTAATTTTTCTTGTGGTGTGCTGGTGGGTGTGATTGCCTGAGATTTGCTATACTCTTTTTCCCTTGTTTAGAATTTTTCCACTGGGTTTTTTCTATCAAGGTTTTTAAGGAGGTAGTGTTGGGGTCATTAGTTTTTATTGTCTTAGAGTTGTATTTATTGCTTCACATTTTCATGAAGTAGACTAATGTGTAATGCTCTTGGTTGGTTTTTGTCTATTTTGAGCACATGATTATGTACTCATGTTCAAACCCTTCATAGAAGGTGAGATTTATGTACACTATGGCGATGCTTGAATAGATCCATTGTTTCAATAAATTTGTTTGCTTGTAAAAAAAATATGAATAAAATAAAATAAAAACGCAACTTTAATTTGATTTTTTTTATATTTAATAAATAAGAACTTAATTGAAATGGTAGAGATCAAATAATAATAATACAAAATATCACTGTTCAACAATAATGTAAAAAACATGATAATACATATGACATGATACATTTTTATTGGTTAACTTCTTTATGGTACCAAAACTCATCCTTTTACGACGGTACTGAAGAAACTCTCTGAATTTAATGGGTTTTTTTTATGTGAGTCCTATCACACATATAAGAATACTTAAAAATGTTAAATTGAATGAGAAAATGGTTTATCTATTATTCTCTATTTCTTAACTTTTGGTTTTTAAGAATGGGACACACATATTAAAAAGATTTATTTATGTCTTTCGTTCTTGAAAGTTGGAAATGATTCGGTTTTGGTTCCTAAAAGCTTTTTTGACATCGACTCATCCTTGATTGTTTTGAAAATTTGGTTTTAGTCCATGCTGTTTGAAAAAATCCTTTAAAAGTTGATGTGACTAATGGAAATGGAATATCACATCAGTATACACGTGTGCAAATATTGCGTGTCACTGGTAGGATGAAGTAGATGATCGGACTCCCAAGAGCAAAAGGCTCAAAGCCCAATCCACAAACATATTTGGGTTGGGCTTTAGCCCTTTTACTCTTGCGGGTCTGGATCATCCACATCATCCTACCGGTGGCACGCAATACTTGCACACGTGTATGCTAATATGGCATTCCGTTAACCACATCAGCAGTTAACTGATTTTTGCTAACGGCACGGATCAAAACCAAATTTTTAAAACAACTAAGGACGAGTCAAGGTAAAAAAAACTTCTAGGAACCAAAATCGAAACACCCTCAACTTTCAGGGACTAAAGACATAAATAAGCCTATTAAAAAAAGTGTGGATTATTGTAAGTTTTATACTCCCTCTGTTCCATTTTATTTGATACTTTAGCCTTTTTAACTTATTCCAAATTATTTGCCGCTTTAGGAATTTGAGGGTGTATTAATTAATTTTTTTTTCCAATTTTAACCTTGCATTTAACATATTGAAATAAGTTAAATGGGGGATAAAACTGATAATTAATATAGTTTGAGGATGCTATAGTAAGTTATTTAATACTCTCTTCGGTTTGAATTATAAGCAAGCAAAACTAATTTCATGCTTATTAAAGAGGTTAGTTGATTGTATTTAATTTTCTCAAATTTAAAAAAAATAGAGGTATTTTAGGAAAGTATTATTCAAATCAAACAAAAATTAAATAAGCTAACAATTTTCTAGGGATGTTTTAAGAAAGTTGCATTGGAAATGAAACAAAATTTAAGAAAGTTAGCTAGTTTTGCTTATATTTTAAATCAAGAGAAATATTTTTTCTTCCTTATAGTTCAAACCGGAGGGAGTACTCTTGAAAATTGAAGCATTAAATGATTTTCTTAATCCATGTGAAACTCCTAAAATGACATATAAATTGGAATGAGGGAGTATGTGTTTTGTTCAAAATGTCCATATTTAATCCTTATTAAAAATTGTAATAGAATTTAATTTTTAGTAGGAAATGTGTTTATTAATTAATGTATAGTAGTTTAAGGATGAGAGAAGATAAAAGATAAAAGTAGAATTAATAATGAGGGATAAAATAAATTATTGAATAAATAGTTAAAATATGATTATGCATGGAAATTATAAAAGAACAAAAGCTATGAAATGAAAAAAAAAACTAAAAACCAAAAATTAAAAAAGGATGGAGTAATATTTTGAAATGTGATATTTTGAATTATTTTTATAAAAAGTTAAATCCTTAAAGTATACTTAACATATAACCTATGATACTCATTAAAAAAACTCCAAATTTAACAAAAAAATAAATCATCCTGTGTATCGTATTTTGATTTTTGGGCAATTATTCAACCTTGCAATCAAGGTCTACTTTGAAGATTAGGGTATATATAATGATACGTTGATGGGCAAGGCTAATTTTCTATTCTAAAAGATTATATTCTAGTTGTCAACAATAGAATTACTTGTATGGCCATTATTAATTTTAGGGTTTTCATTATTGTATTTAAATAGCGTATTACTATTTTTTTAAGGAAAAAAAATCAAGTTTAATTTTATTATCTATGAGAGGCTTTCTTGGCAATAGTTGTTAAAGTATCCTTAAATATTCCTGTGCCTATATACTAAATATAAATTGCCCATCTATTTTATTCAAACGTTTCCTTCTATCTTTCACGGATGAAAAATACATTTTCTTCTATACATTTTTAATAATTAACAATCGGTTATCAATATCACAGTACATGATTTATAATTACGTCCAATATTTTTGCATTGTAAGAAAACTTTTGTTTATGAGAATCAATCTAGCAAGCGCACACGCATGATTTAGGTTACATTTTACAAAATCTATCCAATAGATGAAAATTATTTTTATATATTCTAGCTAGTTGGTAGGAAATTTTTTTGAAATGGGAGTCAACATTTTTTTTTAATAAATCACATATTATATTTAGTGTAAATTCATCTGGTGTGAACTAAAAACACGATAGTATACTAAAAACAAACCACAATAGTAAAAAAAAGATAGTATACTAATTTATCTACTCATGTTTGTATTACTGTGTTGACAGGTTCACAGGCATATTATCGTGTTTTTTTTGTCATAAAATATTTGTTTTGTTATTTCAACTTTTTTTATTGTTGTTTCTCATTTGTCATGTATATCAGTATGTAGGGATCAACTAATATTGACAAGTATGTCAATTTACATTTTTTTTTCTTCATATTATCACATGATTGACGTGCTCACGTTATTTTGTTTTTAACCAACTATTTACCATCTTGACAATGTAAAGGCATTTTTTTTTAATTTTCAATATAGTATTTTTTTTATCACAAACATCTTTTGATTATCAAGTTATATATATGTTACCGAATATTATGAATCTATACCAAATATATTTTTTTTAATAAATTTGCGTTTAATAGATTTATCAAATATATATTAGCAATTCCCTATATATAATATTAGCACCACACTATGTACTAGCAAGACATTGTATATAATGAAAAAAATGTTAACAAGTGTTCTAATAGCACTTATTAAAAAGATAAATATAATTTAAAAGTATTGAAAATTGTAATTTTTAAGTAAAAAAAAAAGAATCTACAACAAACTTTATCATTTACATTTGATAACACCATCTGCATAATGAAAAATATTGAAAACACTAAAAAAAAAAATGAACTTTAGAAAATATATCTAATAAAGATGTTGTTGTACACCCCGATTTAGAACTTAAATTATTCCTTTGTTTTAAAACAATATAGAAAATATGAGCCATATTTTTTTTTTTTTAAATTTGTAACATGAACATACTGAAGTTGTGGTGAAAATAATTTTTTTTTAAAAATAAAATAAGTATGTATCATGTCACCTGTCAAGTTCCAAACCGGAATGTTACCCACACCACGCTTTGGAACCTGCACTGCAATTTCATAAAAACTATTTTCATTCCCAAAATGTTCATTAGTTCAGAAATTATTTAATAGTTTCTTCAGAGTGTCATAGTTTTCCAAAATCCGTTCAGTTTTACAACGAAATACATAATGGACGTCACAAGGTTATCTTGTATTCATAAACAGGACGAAAACATAAATAATACCAACACAAAGGACTAGGAACATCCTCCACCGAGGACATAAACTCCGTCTCCGCTTCAGAGGACTCCACCCAATCCCAACCTATTCTTGTTCCTTCTTCGCTCACATCCACGTCTTCCCATGCTTCTTCTCCTTCCCAGAAGTCTTCGCAGCTCAGCTCCTCCGACGACACATAACTGCCAAGGTCGAATTCCAATGTCATAACTCGAGAGGCCAAATCCGCGTCTGGTCCCATCTGCACTCTATGACGCCACCAAGGAATGAATTCGCCATCATCATCCATCTCCTGCGAGTTACCACAAGGAGGGTCCCATGCTGCTAATTTCTTCAAAAAGGGCATTCTGCCACCCGACCAACCTACCTTTCTTGTTTCTCTTGCTTTTATCATTCTGGCGACATTACCTACCTGGACTTACCATATATTTTCCAACAGAGAACATACAGAACAGAGAGACTAAGCAATCCAGACATTGAGATGTCGACTATGTGGATTTATATTAGGCAATTAAACAATTAAGCAGATAAAACACAACAATTTAAAATGCATAATACTAAAATTCATTTCCACATTCTCTTAGATATTTTCCATTCTAACCCCCACATTTTTCATCTTTCACTTTATATTAATATCAATATCATCAATCTCTCTTACTTTCATAGGCACGCACCTCCTGCCCAATCACAAGTCACAACACTTTATTCCACCTCTTTCCTTTCCGAATTATCTCTTCCTATTAATTTGCTCGTGTCTTAAATATTTTACTATCTCCTTCCTCAAATATCTGAATTCTCACTTCGTTATATTATTAAATATTTTTCTCTTATTAAATCTTATTATATCGCGTCCATCAATGACAGGGAGATTAGGGAATTGTTATTGTGGATTTTGTTAGCACACTTACATCTCCTCCAATCCTTCCAAGTCTAAACGGAAGCAAACGGGACGTACAGGAACCTTAACCCACGCTGGTCGAACAGCCGAGAAATCACAATGTATATGTCAAGGTCACAACCGTACGGGCCGGCCATCATGACAATCAATATTTTAATTTTAAGCGACATAACAAGGGCCCAAAACCATTCGACTGCCCACCTCGTTCAGGTTCCCTCTCACCGTTTCGAATTTGATCAAGGGGGCGGCAGTACTATTCTAGTCTGCAATGTGGAACATACTACGATCCCTTGGGTCTTAAGTCCCGATCACTTATAGACTAGTTCTACCTAGAATAGTACTTAAGGTTTCTTGACGTTTCACCGTCATCACCCTCCCCTATCTCAATCACTCGCCTGAGTATCCGCAGATACACAGGATATCTTCCTCTCCACAACTTCACACTCAACTCGCTGCGTTATTCAATATCTTTTAAATGTCTTATTAACGTTTTCCTTAATGCCTTATTAATATCTTAATATTTTATTATTATTATCCCTAAGATTTGGTCGAGTCACCCTTATCCATCGCTTCAGTGAACCTCGTCCTCTAAATAATTCTTTCTCATTAATCCTTTTCCAATAATACTTTGCTTAACGCATCAGGGCTCGGACACACGAGCATACTGCACACGTGGCAGCACAAGCTCAACCTGAAAAGCACAAAATCCACCTTTGTGCATATCAGGGAGATTCATTTTCCAAAATTCCTTCTTACTAGTATATTCCAAGAAAGTTTCTCATATAATCAGGAATTATTTTTCTTGCTAATACACACGCCACATCAGCATTTAAATCGTAACACTATTTCATTCAAGGGGTAGTAGACGTCTCTCAACACAGTTAAATTTAAAATAATTTAGCAGGCATATATGCATAAGCAGATAATATCATCAAAGCATCATAATATATCATTTGCAACTTGAAAATCAACTATAACACAAAAAGGGGTCCAGCCTTTCGTATATATAAGTGGTCATACACACGCAAACAATTGCCACTATACGACCGACTCTCTCTCGGATCCTCACGTTCCGACTGTTGAGATGGTCAGGAACATTTAAACAGACTACCTAATAATCACCACGACGTCTTAAGGAAAATTTTTCTCTCACCTTTTGTAGTTTGTAGCCCTTCCGTTCCATAGAATCAAAGCCTCCACTGACTGCTTTGTTCTCCTCCTTTCTTTTTCCTTAAATATAGAAATCATACCAAATTACTATTACACACTTAAACATGTCCCACCCATAATCATGCACGTAGATACCTTTAAAACGGTAGTAATACGCTATTAATCCATTTCCTTTTGAAAATACTTCAAACCATTTTAAATAGTTCAGGCTTCATGAAAATCTCTTAAAACTTATTTTGCCAAAATACTGTATGCTGAATTTTCTAATTGCGTAAACAAAACTTAATTAAAATCAAACCAAAACAAATTCAAGTTCTTACGGTTTTGTCCCAAAACCTGCGGGTAATTTGTATGATGACAAAACAATCTCAAATACTAAGTTTCCGATATAAAGTCTTAGTGTAGAACATAAGAAATAATCACCTAAGTAACCCAAATCAGTTCAAACACCACATATTTTTCAACCACAAAAACTAAATTTTATTTAAACAATTACGTTGCTCAAACTTGCTAATCTTTCACACAGAGTTGTTATCTTAAGCCAATATTCATGAAAGTGCACCTTCGGGACAACATGTGTAACATTCTAAAATTTTATTAAGTAATTATGTTCTTAAGTGGTTAGATTTATTAGATAGTATGCATTGGGTAATTGAATTTATTTAAGTAATTATAAAAGTTAACAATCATATAATTATGAAAATGAAAACGTTAATATTTTAGTAGGTATTTTTAATTTAAAGAGGACTTGGAATAGGTTAAAAGTGTTTAAAAAAATCAGCATCTGATGTTGTGCGCCCAGGCATGATCCTGGTGCGCCTGAGCGCGCACCAATGCAGGGACCTGCTGCCAGTGAGACGCACCATTCTGGTGCATAGGAGCTAGGAGTCTGGCGCGGGATGGCTGGGCATCTGGTGCATAGGAGTTGGGGAAACTGGTGCGGTACTGGCTAGCGGTTTGGTGCGCCAGTTTAGAGAACCGCGCGCCCAGGCGCGGGATATGGTGCGCCCAGGCGCGCATCGCCTTCAGCACCAGATTCAGCCACGAAAATGCTACCAAATTCTAGAATTTTCTACACATTTCGACCCATACCTCTGTAAACTCATAGTACCACTCCACTATATCATCCAAAACTCATAAAAAAAATCAATATAAAACCTTCCCTAATCACTTACTAATTCTACACACCACACCAAAACCCTCCCAAATCCATTAATCCTTCTTGTTCCTCCATCAATCTTCAAACTCCTCCTCACCTCAAGCCCTACTTCCTTTCATACTTAGTCTCCTTCATAAATAAGGAAGAGAAGAAGAATTAGAAGCAAGAACATCAAAGGAGAAACATAGTAGAAACACTTCCAAAGCTTGAGAACTCCCTTGAAATCCTTTTCCTCTCCATCAACTCATCAACTCAACATACTCCTTCTCCTTCACAAATCTTTCTCTTCTTCCCTACACACACAAACTCTATCACTCAGTACTCTTAGTAAACCAATAAATAAGTGAGAACAAAGAGTTTAATATCAAAGGAAGGCTAGGGAAGGGTTGCATCAAAGAAGAAACCAAGGAAGGAAGGCCCTAATCTTCATTAGGAGCTTCTCTCTCATGAGCTATTCTACCTCCTCACCCAAGGTAGGGGAGGTGTGGTTTACATAAGTTTGAAATAAAGGATTGAATAGTAATAATATGACACCTTAGGTTTAAGAAGAATAAAGTGGAATAATCTAGGAAAATATAACATTAGAATTGTATATATGATGAAAACCTAAGATTGTGCCATAACATTAGCTAGGAATAACTTGATTCTCATTATGAAAATCTTAATAATTTGCTGAACAAAATATTATAAGAAAAGATTACCTTGTGTGGAATTGTGTATGCATGAATTATTGATTGTGAACTTGGAAATGGCCATTGTGATGATTGATATGGACATGTTTGGAAATAGAATATTGGAACTATGAGTTAAAAGTGAAAACTTACTACTTTGTTGTGATAATAAATATATGGAATTTAATTATATTGTTGTTAATTATGTAAATTTGAACAAATGATTGTGAGGCATAACTTAATCATTGTGAAAGCATCCTTGAGATTGCATAAATTAGAAATCAAGTAAACTTATCAATTGAGTTCATGTTCAAGTATAAATTATTTTGTAACTTTTTATGGAATATGAATTCAATTGAGAAGTAAATAGTATCATGCATCATACATGGAGTAATAAGGGGACGGTGAGGAAGTTGGGAAAGACATACGCGGAGGCACGTGAATGATATGTGATTAGGGGTTATCGTGGGTGGAACTTTGATCTCCTAGGAGAGCATAGACTGGCCAACCATGTCGGGGAATTGGTTCCACATTAACTACGATAATTCTATTGGTCACGGAGTCATTTCAGGACCGGTTGAGGGTGGTTCCCTGCTATAGCCAACTTGGGCCTTCAACCCAAGTTGTACTGGACCGTGAGTGATGGCCAGTACCGTGCAAGCATTGGTGGAGGGACACTTACTCCCGGTTGGTCTTTCCCTGGAGTGGAGGATGAAGTGAGGAATTTGAGTGTAATGCTGAATCATTGGGTAAATGGTGAATTTGAGACTACATGAGTGAAAAAGAGGCAATAATTGAGGTAAATATCATATTACAAATCACTCAATGATTGGATCCAATGTACTCTATTATGCAAGAACATGTGGAGAAAAGTATAAAGTGGTGATGTGATCATTAGTCATTGGATTCAATTAATGGATCCCGAGAGACGAGCATGCATCATTATTACAAAGTAACACATATAGCATTCATTCATCATGGCATCCTTCTGTATGTGAGTGTGCCTTTGTTTAGTGCAAATGAATAGAACTACGCACTTGATCCTGACTTTGATTATTTAAAGGAGAAGAGTAATCTTATTGCTAAACTTAAATGAAATCAGGTAATTAATGTAAGTAGTAATTATTGGTTTTATATTATTGTTATTTAATTCTTTATTTTGAGTTATGTCAAACTGCTCACTCCCTTATTTTGACATTTTTAGGTACTACACCAAGCCTTGTTTGGCCCCCGCTTGCTGCCGAGGAGAGTCAGACTCCTTCTAAAGGAGTTTAGACTCCACTTTGTAGTTATGACCACTCTTTTTGCAACCATGCTCTATATGAAGACCTTTAATATTTTGTAAAAGCTGTAATAACTAAATTAAGAAACTGAACTTATAATCTTTTGATGTGAAATAGTTAACTTAGAACCTCTATGGATAAGTATGTACTATGACTATTACTTATGGTATGACTTACATACCATCTTTTGGAGTGATAATCATGATAAAATCATAGAAAATGCTATCTGGTTCTGTTATCTGGACTGTCAAAATTATTCTAAATTTTTCATTAACTTAAGTTTTAACTAAAGAAAAATATTGTACTTAACTTTATAACTAAAGAATTAAAAACTAGTGTTACAACATGTACCTTCTTAAAATATATTCGTCAAAAATCGTTTCACACTTGCCCGAACGTATCAATTTCACAACTATCGCTCAAGAATCAAATCCTAATAATAAAACACAAGTTATTGCAAAACACCTTTTTAAGACTAATTTAAAACACTTGGGCAAAAATTCTGTGATGTCCCTAGGCCGGAAGCACCACATGAGGTGTTTGGGGGTTGTTGCAGCTGACGAGGGTGACCCCGGTCCTACGTATCCCATGAGAGGGGAATCAAGCCACACGTAGTTCTTAGGTTAGAGAGACGTTCCTTAGCCCCTAGGGAGAGGGGGAGTATATATAGGAGAGCTGGTTGCCCTAATGGGCTTGCTTGAGGCCCAGTTAGGGCCAGCCTGTACTGAGCTGTGAGTGGATGAGCTGTCCTTGTGGATAAGGTTGGATGAGCTGTCCTGCTCTCGGTGTCGGACTAGGTCGGATCTTGGGTGGTGTCGGACAAGGAGGTCGGACCTTGATAGGAAGGTGAGGTCGGACCGTGCCTGGTGTCTGGTCGGCCGTTGAGCATTGAGCTCGGCCAGGTCCACCACATAAGCCCCCCAGCTCGGTCAAGGCCAATCAAGCCTTGTTCCGAGGTCTTAGTTCAGGTCCTTTTCCCAAGTCCACCACAGGCCGAGTCCGCCACATAAGCCCCCCCAGCTCGGTTAAGGCTATTCGAGCCTTGCTCCGAGGTTCTAGGGAGTTCGGATGATGAGCTGCCTTGCGACGTTGCTCGAGGTCCCGGCTTGGCGAGACTTTGTGAGTCTCGAGCCAAGTTAGGAGAAAGAAGGCATAGCACTAAGCATCATAGCACTAAGTACCCCCCACCTTCTAGGAAGGGTTTGAGTACTAGTCCACAATCATGTGCTCAAGGCTAGCAAAGGATAGCAAGGCGGGTTAGGAGAAGTCGATCCGCCACATAAGCCCCCCAACTCGGGAAGAGTCGTAGAGACTCTGTGCCGAGTTGAGGTCCTTTCTGCGTTCGTCAGATCAGTGCTGAGTTGGTGATGAGGTAGAAACATGCTTGCAGGCGTGGCCTTCCGCTCGGAAGAGTGTTGCGGATGGTTGATAGTGCTCTTTTGTGCTCGAATGATGAAACTGAAAGAGTATCCCGATCTCGAACCGAGTTCTCGCGGGGGGATCCGCCACAAGCTCGGTGAGGGTCATCTCGAACCGAGTACAAGCTCGGTGAGGTACATCTCGAGCCGAGTGCAAGCTCGATGAGGAACATCTCGAACCGAGTGCAAGCTCGGTGAGGAACATCTCGAACCGAGTGCCAGCTCAGTGAGGCTCATCTCGAACCGAGTGCAAGCTCAGTGAGGCTCATCTCGAACCGAGTACGAGCTCGGTGTGGTACATGCCGAGTTCTCGCAGGGGGATCCGCCATAAGCTCGGTGAGGCTCATCTCGAACCGAGTACAAGCTCGGTGAGGTACATCTCGAGCCGAGTGCAAGCTCGATGAGGAACATCTCGAATCGAGTGCAAGCTCGGTGAGGAACATCTCGAACCGAGTGCCAGCTCAGTGAGGTACATCTCGAACCGAGTGCAAGCTCGGTGAGGAACATCAGGTAGGTGACCGAGCTTGAGAAAAGCCAGGGGCAAGCATGCAAAGCAAGGAATCGTCGAGCAAGGTCGTGGTGTCTGTGCAAAAGAGCCTAGGAAACGCCAAGCTATAGGCGAACCGACGAGCTTTGTCGAGGCTCGCAGGGGACCTCTATCGAAGCAGAAGGCGGAGAGGAATGCAGAGGTGAAGAAAGTGCAGTCCATAAAATATTGGTCGAGAATGTCACTCTGACCTAGAGAAGTCAGCAGATGACATCTTTGACACCTTCGGGAATGCTGAGTCAGATTAATATCCTCAACCCCGACCTTCGCCTCAAGGTGTTCAGGGTTGAAGACGGCATGCTGGTGGATTACAACAACAACAATGCCGAGGTTGATAACTCGACTGATCACCCGCCTGCCCCCCTTGCCGAGAAGGAGAGAGAGATTTTTGATCGTTGTTTTAGACCCGATGAGGGTTGTGCTCTGCATGCGGTAAGGAGAGCTCGGGTCCTGCACCGTTCGCCGAGGACAGAGAACTTCCAACGCAAGTTATTGCACATAGGATGTGGTTGTCTAAACCTTTTGACTTCGGATGTCTCCCCCTGACCAGTGCAGTAACTTATAAGGTTTCCTCTGAAAAAAGGTGCTGTATATAAGTGAATGCGGTAGAGAACTCGGATGCCATCCTCGGCCCCAGTGTGAAAGAGGTTGCTGAGTGAAGTTATGTGAGAACATTTCACAGCAAGCTGTACTTTACCGGGTGTCCCTTGTACACTGAGCTTATAAGCCGATCTCGGAAGATGTTCACTGTATATAAGCGCCGTGCAACATTTAGGTGGCTAATGCTAAATGAGAGGATTTGTACGTACGCACTGTCTGTAACACTAGTACCGACTTGTATGCGTGAATGCATGTAAGTGCGGTGCCAGGGGGGACCCTTCTACCACAAAGGTAGGGTCGAGATGATAACCGTATGCGTGAATGCATGAATTTACCGTTCTACCACCAGGGTAGGGTCGAGATGCTAACAGCTCGGTAGAAACATGAATTGACCGTTCTACCACAAAGGTAGGGTCGAGATGATAACCGTATGCGTGAATGCATGAATTGACCGTTCTACCACCAGGGTAGGGTCGAGATGCTAACAGCTCGGTAGAAACATGAATTGACCGTTCTACCACAAAGGTAGGGTCGAGATGATAACAGCTCGGTAGGAGCATGAATTGACCGTTCTACCACAAAGGTAGGGTCGAGATGATAACAGCTCGGTAGGAGCATGAATTGACCGTTCTACCACAAAGGTAGGGTCGAGATGATAACAGCTCGGTGGGAGCATGAATTAAAGAGAGTAATAGCAGCTCGGCAGATCAGATAGAAACATGAATTAGGGAGAATAATAGCAGCTCGGCAGATGAGATATAAACGTGAAATAAAGAGAATAATAATAGCTCGGCCTCCCTTTTCGATAAACCGCGCAATTTGAAATAGAGAATCTTCGAGCTCAGAAATAAGCATGAACTAAGAAATAATATATGCCTTTGGAATTTTTCACCTTCGAGAAGCCGTGGTGGTCCTGTGAAAACCAAAGAAGATCCAAGCCGAGATGAAAAGCGGGGCCAATAAGATAATATAGGAAAACATAGCAGTTCGTCCAACGAAGATCCAAGCCGAGATGAGAATAGAGATCGTAAGATGGCTTCGTTCAAAATAGAGATAACCGTAGCACCTCGGCCTTCCCTTTTCTTGACCATCATTCTCCAGAATATAAGAGCGGGATGATTTGAGCAGGTCATACGCAACAGATATGAAAGCGGCAAATACTGAAATTTAAGATATTGTTCAACCAGATAGCATTGTCCACAAAAAGATGCATAATTTCAAGTATATCACACTCCATAACAGAAGACATTTATAAACATGTCAACAAACCAGATGAAAGCATTTAATTCGTGAAAAACGACAACAGGAGAGGTAACAGAAATCAAATATTATCATACTATCACAACAGAAGAGGCAGAGACTTAAGGATATTTAACAGCAAGAAGATTTGGTTAACGGTACGTCATGTAACAATACGGAGAATACCAAATAATAAGCAATAAGTAGAGAAACTATAAAGAAGCAAGGATTAACAGCACATGTCGGAATAGTGCACCAGGTAAATAAATATCAAAAAGCATGTAGAGTAAACACATAGAAAAGCGAAGAGATAGGAAAATAATATGAGAACTATAATCTCTTCCCTGATTTAGTGAGGTGAGTGATGTCGGGTTTTAAGCATGTTGGATTAGGAGTATGCAGTCCGTCCTTTTCGAATGGGCTTTGTCAAGCTTTGAGGTCCGACCTCCGTTTTCCTTAGTGTGATGTCGAGCGAGAGAAACTTGAAAATCTGAGGAGAAGAGTAAACTCGGATTATGATTTTCGAAATCATGTAAATCCGAGGAGATAAAAGTGAACTCGGATTTTGATTTTCAAAATCATGTAAATCCTGATATAGGAATGAGTATTGAGTTGTTGGGCCCATGGTACGTTGATAGCCCGATCCTCTCCTTTTTTTTTAACCTGGGCTTGCTGGCCCGTTAGGTAATTGCTTTCTTGCTCTTGATCTTGATAGTTGGTGCTGCTAGCTTCCCCCTGTTTGTTTGTTTTTTTTTTTTACTGATTTGGGTCTGCTGGCCTCTTTTTTTTTTTGGGGGCGAATTGGGCTAGTTGGCCCGTATTTTATTTTTTGAAATGAGTTGGGCCTTGTGGCCCGCTAGGGTGAAACCCTAAAGCAGCAGGAGTGTTGTGCTCCACAAGGCTGCAGCTAAATGCAGTGGCGGCGGCCTGCCTGGATCGAAGGCCACCGCGGGTGGTACGGCTTCACCGGTGATGGCGGTGGTGGCAGACGAAACGGCGAGACTGGGGAGTGGCGGAGGCGTCGAAGGCTGCAGCCTCCCTTCTTGTTCCCTGGTTCTGCGACGACGGTGGGAATCGTGGACGAAGGAGACGAAGAAGACGGCGTTGACAGCAAGAGTCGTTGTTTGCAGCGGCAGCGAGCACACCTCGGTAGAAGGAACTCCACCGTGGAGATGCGGCGACGGTGGCTGGGTTGATTCTCTGGTTCTGTTTTCGAACCCGAACGAATTTGGATCGTGGCGTCGCGATTCTGGTGGGCGACGAGAGAAGAGAAGAAACGCCGTTGTTGTGTTCTTTCCCTTTTTTTTCTCTTTTTTTTGGATGGGAATCGAAATTTATCGTTCCCACAGACGGCGCCAATGTGATGTCCCTAGGCCGAAAGCACCACATGAGGTGTTTGGGGGTTGTTGCAGCTGACGAGGGTGACCCCGGTCCTACGTATCCCATGAGAGGGGAATCAAGCCACACGTAGTTCTCAGGTTAGAGAGACGTTCCTTAGCCCCTAGGGAGAGGGGGAGTATATATAGGAGAGCTGGTTGCCCTAATGGGCTTGCTTGAGGCCCAGTTAGGGCCAGCCTGTACTGAGCTGTGAGTGGATGAGCTGTCCTTGTGGATAAGGTTGGATGAGCTGTCCTTGTGGATAAGGTTGGATGAGCTGTCCTGCTCTCGGTGTCGGACTAGGTCGGATCTTGGGTGGTGTCGGACAAGGAGGTCGGACCTCGATAGGAAGGTGAGGTCGGACCGTGCCTGGTGTCTGGTCGGTCGTTGAGCATTGAGCTCGGCCAGGTCCACCACATAAGCCCCCCAGCTCGGTCAAGGCCAATCAAGCCTTGTTCCGAGGTCTTAGTTCAGGTCCTTTTCCCAAATCCACCACAGGCCGAGTCCGCCACAAATTCCATTTAAGTTGTTTTAATTAGGCCAATTCGGCCGTTCCTCCTTTTCCATTGAAAAATTTCAATTTCTAAACACTTAAATTTACAAACTTTAATCAAATCAATAAAAGAGTATTAAATCTTAACAACACCTAATTTCCCAAGAAAACCAAGGTCATACAACTTCAATTTAACCATTAATTCCTTAACACTTTCAAACAACTCAAAATCAAAAACAATGCAATGGCATTCCAATACAATAAATAAGCGTGGTACTTTAAAACTCTTGCACAAATCAACACAATATTTAAACATCAAAAATCAAAGCTTGATTCTAAATTGAAAAATGGGCTCACGGCCTCTTTTAATTTTTATCCCCAAAATTTAGTTTTTTTCTTTAACTCTAATTCTCGTGCAAGGTTCTAAATCCAATACGACATAAAACAACTTAATAAGTCATATCCTTTTACAAAATAAAGTATAACCCGAAACTAAAACCTTTAAAGCCATTAGTCCTTCTCAAACATAAAGACCAAGATTAACAAATAACATTAGGAAATCACTTCAACCCAATTTAATCAAAATGAAATTCACCAAGGCATTTGAAACCAAACGTCAAAGCTTACATACAAAATCATTTCTAATCTCTTTATAACTTTACCAAAAGCTCAAAACAAAACTTATAAATTTGCATACTTGAAATTGAAGATCAAACAAATCATTTTTGGTTCTTCTCAATCAATTCGGCCATGCCTTCAAAAATAGGGTGGCCTTATACAAAAATTTTCCTTTCCACCAAAATGACAAAGTTCTAACTTATCAATATCATTGAAACCAAACTCAATCAAGTTAACAACATATATTTAAGAACATCAAATCCTTTAGTTTTGTAAATAGCCAAAATTCCAACAAACTTAACACTTTTTATTTCAATAAAACCAAAATTTCATGAAAACTAAATATAAATTCTTTGTTCTTAACACCTAAAAAGCTTACAAACAAAATTATTAACATACAAGACAAAATCAAAGTCCCAACACACATTTTTTTATTGAAGACAAAGAATCAAAGCTTAAAACAATTTTTATAATCCCTTTCCATTTCTTGTGGCCTATTCGACCTAGTCCCTATAGGAGGGAAAAATTATTTTTTTGATTCACAAACTCATTTCTAGCTATTAATAATTTCATGAAACGAGGAATTATACTTATTCAAATCAATGTATCACATGCATGAACATCATAACTCATTTTCACAAAAATATCAACTTGTAGGCTCGGGTACTTGTTCAAATCATACGTGCAACAAAAGATCTATACTTCTACTATTTATATTATGAACATACAACACTTAAAACTTGTCGTCTGTGAAAGTCAAGGTTTTTTGGGCAAAAATCTCATTTAAACAATTGTTCACAACCACCATATATATCTATATAACACATGCAAGGCCAAAAATCAAAGCTTTAAACACAATCTAATTTCAAGTCAATAAAACATAAAAGGAACAATTTAAACCCGTGAGAAATCATTGCCCCATAGATAAAATTTGACTTCTCCTCTGTCTCAAACAATTTGGTCAACACATAGAATATCAAAGACAAAATCCTTTTCACAACACAATTAAAAGTTAGCTTTTGTGACTAACAAGAACTAGAACCATTGAACATGCCCACCAAAAATCTTCATAATCCAAAATAATTAACTTTATCCTTCCAAACAAAAGAAATAAGGCATTAAAACAATTATATTTTTCAAAAATCTATTTTATTTTCTCAAATAATTCGGCCAAGGCCTCTATAGGTCCAGTAATTGTCCTTTTCACTAACTTATGAAAACCCAATAAAATCACTTGTTCTTATAAACCCAAAAAAAATCATTTAGACAAAAATCACCTACATGCAATCCTCAAATCAAAGCTTCACTACACTTTCTCTTATTAAAAACAAAAGCATTTTGGCTTGAAACAAATTTTTAAGCTCCTTCCCTACATCCATGGCCAATTCGGCTAAAGTCCCTTCATTAGGAAAAATCACTTTTTGTTCCAAAAAGCTTATTATTGTCTTGTAAAAAAAAATTTATACATAAACACTAATACACTTTTGAAAACCGTATACCCACATGCATATGCATCACTATTTTAATTCACAAAAATGTAACTTTTTATTTGGGTACGTACTCTAGATCATACATGCAAAAAGGGAATTTCAACTTTTATCAATTTATTAGGTACATACAACATAAAAAGGTTTATTCTTTGCAAAGATCAAAACTTTTTAGGCAAAAATGATTTCGTAACACCATATTACAGCCGTACATACATACACATAGCACATGAATCAAAAACTTAACTTTAATCATAAACCAATGTCAAACAATCAAAATCAATTAAAATAAATTAGATTAAGCTAAGATTCATTACCCCCAAGACAAGCTAGATTGACAAGGTTTGGTTCTTCCCTCTTCTCTCAAGGCCACGGTTTCTCCTTCTTTTCCAATTATGGATTTTGATTCCATTTGTGATTGATTGAAAGAACAACAAAAATGAAATGGGGATTGGATTTTCGGACTTTAAATTGGAAAAGGGGTTGTTGTTGTTACAGTTACATTGATGAAATTGAAAAATTATGAATATATAAAGAGAGGGAGAGAGTCGTGTGAGGAGAGGGCAAAAGAATTAATATATTTTGTTATTTAGTGTTATATTTTTTTTTAATATTCGAATTGCACTTAAATTAAAAGAAGACAGTAGCACCATAAGACAATACAAAGAACCTTACATTACATCGTTGCTAGGTTTTCTCGAATTTGATCATTAGGTTTTTAATAACATATTCTATGTTTATTAATAAATTGGTATTGATTCAATTCTAAAACCAAAATAATTATCACTTATTTGAGCTACTAAAATAATCTAAATGTGATTATCTTTTGTGAAATGTCCAAATATAATTAACTAATTTAACTAACAATAAACTGCTTAAAACTAGTTTTTTTTTTTAAAAAAAAAAAACCTGCTTAAAACTAGTTACTTCCAATATTTTTGTAAGAAAACTTTTGTTTATGAGAATCAATCTAACAAGCCGCACGCATGATTTAGATTACATTTTATATATATATATATATATATATATATATATATATATATATAGAGAGAGAGAGAGAGAGAGTGAGTGAGAAAGAGAGAGGGAGGGAGGATAAGTTACTCCAAGAGTAACTTTAAAGACTTACTCTCAATCCTCACTCTCCATTTTAATCATATCCAATGGCTCATAATTAGCTTCTAAACCTTATCACGTGATTCCTTGTGCCTTCTTTTTTTTCCCTCTCTTTTTCTCATACCGACTCCAAAATTCAATGGAGATGTTCAACCTCCATCCTGTCTTGCGAACTCAGATTAAGAGAACTGGGGAAGAACTAATCAATTTCGTTAACCATCGAAATTATATATGTGTTATTAACAAATATAATCAATCTGGGCCACAATGATATATGTGATTATATTAATTCTTATCAAATCATTCTAACACATGATTGCTTTCATCTTCGTCGAGTACCTCGTGGCTGATTCATTACAAAAAAATTCTAACACATATATAATTAGGAAGATTCTGTACAAAAATATTTCTAAAGGTTTAGATCAAAGCAGAAGAAGAATAAAAATACTGTTTGGAATTTGATTACAACAAATTATTTGAAATACGATTTTCACTTTGCCTTAATTGAAAACCACACACATTTCAATTTCAGTAATCGAGATTCATTACACATGTAAAATAGGCACTCTGTGAAAGGAAATATGAGCAAGAAAAATTTGAGAACAGAGGATGCTTTGGAGCAGGGACGGAGCCACATACAAACTAGAGGGGGCATATGCCCCCACAAATTTTTATTTATTTATTTTTTATAATACAGTCAAATATTTATGTTATAAATGTATTGTTTTGTGAAAAAGTTCCAGCGACACAGTGGCTTGAGTCCATTAGCTAATGAATATCATCACGTTTGAAACCTGTCATGAAAAATTTTTTTATGTTAAATTTTAGCACAAAGCTTTTGTTGAATAACATGTTTAACTTTCACCATATATATAAATATTATTAATTTTTTTATAGGCAAAGAGTATTTTTGGTTTTTTTACGGAGATAAAGGAAAGAAAATTAAATCCACCAAATGGTGGTGGTCAGGATTGGAACTTCCAACTCCCAAACCTTAAGACTTAGCTTGGTATATGACCATGCACGTGGACTATTATTACTAGAATAACTATAAAACTAGTATTATATTGAATTTTTTCTATTTTGAAATTGTATTGTTGTGGCAATGCTATTATTATGTGATTTTTATATGACTTGCATTCTGTAAATGTTAAGTATCTCTAGATGACAATAGAAATTAATATGGTTTTTTCTTAAATATATTTTATATTGTTTTGTAAGCAATATATTATTCTCTTCGTTAATATTTTGCAAGTCACACTTAATCAAAACACACAGATTAAGGTAAGCAGTTGAATCGTTTTTTTAACAAAAAGATATCTATCAATTTTACACTTTTACTTAATTATTTTATTTACATTACTTCTTTTATGATAAATTGAATTTAGTTAATCAGAACATTATCTTAATATGGGTAATTTAGGAAAAAAAATAATTACCTCCTAAAAAATTAAAAAGAGTTTGCCTAGATATTGTTTCAATTAAAACATTATATCTTTTCATATGAGAAAAGAAACTATCTCCTTAATTCGTTAAAAATGATGACACATGACATTATTGTTTTTTCTTTTATTTTTTTCTTTTTCCAAAATGCATTCAGTAATTTAAGGAAAAATTCTGTTGAGGAAAAAATCAACAACCATCGCTGCACATGCCTAAGCGCCATCAACCACCATCGAGTGCCTGCAGCTAGTAGCCACCACCGCATGCCTGGCGCCAACAGCCACCGCCACCACCATTGCAAGCTAGATGCCCCCGTCCCTAATCCAAATACACCTGAGCCACTATTTCACTAATCCAAATAAATCTGGCAACTAGAAGGGCGACGCGACGATGATGACATGAGGGACGACGTGATGGTGGTGGTGGTGACGACTTGGTAGCAGTAGGAGTATTTTATGATATTATGAAATTTCAATACATAGGAGTATTTTGCATGGATTTTCATAATTCCTCCATACGCTTTCTCGTGTTTTGAGAATATTGAATGATTTTTTCATTTTCAATACTATCAAAAATATCTTTGTCTACATAGGTAATCAAACAATCATTCAACCATTCAACTCCCATACGATTTCACATCCAATTGTTGATGATATTCATAGCTAAAAAAAGCTCTTTCAACAGTTGCAATTGTTACTGGTAGTATCAAAGCTAACTCTAAAAGCAAATATATCTAATTATGTACAACATGCTTAGCATCTTCCCAACCTCCACAAGCTTTAGAGAAAGATCAGTTATTCCACCCAATTATTAAAAAAAAATCACTATAAGAACATACATTGTTGAAGTAATTTTCAACCTGAATATATAGTGCTAACGAACCAACAGAGAGAAATATGAAGGAAAAAATTTTGCCAAATAGATTCACTTCTCCTTAACAAATGCAGAAAATGAGTCTCTAGGATTTAAGCATGCTATACAAAGAAGTAACTCAGATTTTGAAAAGTGATTATTCAACTCTTGAAGTTGTCGATCAATCACTTCATAAAATATTTCAGCTTAAAAATTATGTAAATTAGAAACCTTCTCCATTTTGCGCCTTGAGTTTCCATATGTTTGAAAATTGTCATTCATATTTGGATACGACATTATACTTTTCACAAAATAATGAGACCTCACTAATTAGAGAATGAAAACCATCATCCCTAGCTCATAGATAGCAACCTTTGCTTTGACACCGTGACTAATTTCATGGTATATACAATAACTTGACCACTTCTTTGTAATGCTTGAGATAACTCATGAGTAATCCCCAAAATATTTTTCATTAAATGCAATGTGAAAGCAAACTCAAAAGAATGCACAGATTTCAACAAATTACATGCTACACCCTTTTGATCTAAGGTTGTGGCATCTTCAATAAATCCAAGCACATCAATCTTTGAAGAGAACAAGAAACTAAATTAAGTATATATTGTACCATAATGTGAGCTCCACCTAGTATCTCCTGCTCTCGCTCTTGATAGTAGTTTCTTGATTTAAGCCACTCCCATTAAAAATTTATCCATTTTGCAATGCTTCTTGCACTTTAGCAATTTGACTTTCACTAAGCATTCTCTTCGCTTATGTGAAGCTCCATCCACATTAGATAGATTAGCGACTATAACAAAAAAAAAGATGTGATTTCGGAATGTTTATTTGCAACCTCTACAAGAGCTAATTGGAGTTGATGAGCAGAACAATGAATATAGAATGCTGAACAATTCTATTTCAATATCAAACTTTTGAGACCATTAAATTCACCTTCCATATTATTTGCTCCATCATATCCTTGCCCTCGTAGCCTTGACAAGCTTAACCCATACTTTGAAAATAATGACTCTAAACCTGATTTTAACGATGAAGCATTAGTAATAGAAACATGAACAAGACCAGGAAGATGCTCCATAACTTGTCCTTTCTTATTAACATAACGCAAAGCCACAACCATTTGTTCTTTAATTGAGATATCTCGAGCTTCATCAATCAAAATAGCAAATAAATTATCTCCAAGATCATCAAGTATGACTTTAGTAGTCTCACTAGCGGGGGCTACAACAATATCTTTTTGTATTGTATGAAATGTTAATTTCAAATATCCACGTGCATTCTTCAAAACTTTATGAATGTCTTCATTATGATCATCAAGAAAACCCAAAAGCTCAAGAATGACTCTGACTCATCATTACCACGAAAAGCTAATCCTTGGAGCAACAAAAATCAAATACAATCAAACCACATCTATATTCTTCTATACTTACTTTGACAAGATTGTTTACAGATAGCAATACCAATATGTTGCTTTTGCTTCATTAGAGATTCACAATCTTTCTAAGCTTGATTATGATTGCATCACTTTTTATGTTTTTATTTTAAAAAATTATTGTTAATTATAATTACAATTCTCTGTTTTTATTTCAAATTTTTTTTAAATTATGAATGTGTCCTGCTTTCTCATTTCATTTCCTATTTTCAAAATTTTATTTGGAAAATAGTGAAAATAATAAAAAGTTGTTTTCTTTATTTCCTGAATAAGTAGTTCAAAATAAGAAACGGAATGAAAATACGAGGTCATATTCATAATTAATAAAAATAATAGACTAAACATGAGACAATAACTATATTTATCAATAATTTTTTAAAATGAAAACAGAAAACGTTTTCGTAAACCAAACAAACCCTTATTATTTTTATGTTTCCACTCTAGCTAAAATCTTCTCTTTACTTTTCTCTCATTTCTATGTAACTACCTCATTTTCTCAATAATCAAACACTCCTAGAATTCTATTATCCTGCAAAGCCTTTACAATGTTAAAGCAAGCACTTGACAATTCGTGAAGAGTACTAGTCCTCAAACTCCACAAATTAGCCCCAGCCCCCATTTCAAAGCGAAAAGATAAAAATGCCCATCTTCCTTATTTTCAATCCAAACCCCAATCTTATTCAACTTTCTACCCCAAACTCCAAAACTCTCCACCTTTCACCCCGAACATCTTTCCACTTCATACCCCAAACCCCACAACCCACACCCTTCCACTTTTCATCTTCCACCTTTCATCCTCCACCGACCCACCTTCCACCACCCTCAAAGGGGCGGTCACACCTATTGCACATGCAACTTTTTTCTTTTTCTATTTTTTTCGTAACAGAATGTATTTCGATCAGCTAGTGTTGGAACTTTATTATTATTCCAACACGGGTATGTCGGAATATCTTCAGTTACGAAAAAAATTATGTTCTAGTAAATTCCAATACTCCCATGTCGGAATTTATTTTTTTGAGATTGGTTCGTTGGAAATTACTGAAGCAGAGAAACACGAACGATAAAACGAACACGGTGAACACGAAGATGGGGACAATTAACACATCATAAAGCAACGAAAAAGGACATAAAACTACTAAAAATATGAAACCCTAATAAAAAAAACAACCTATTAAACCCCTACCATAAAAAAACGAAAAAACCCTAACAAATTAAAAACGAAGAGAAACTAAGACCCACGAAGAAAGGGAAGATAGGGAAAAGAGGCGAACGTACCTAAGCGGCGACGACATGTGACAGCATGCTGTGGTGGAGTTCGTGGGAGGTTTGGGAAATATTCAAAGAGAGAAAATGGAGGAAGTATGGGGGCTAGGGATATTTGTAGAAATAAAAAAAATATTGGGGGCTGGAGGCTAATTTATGAGGACTCGAGACTAAATCTCTTTTGTGAAAAGTGACGCATGTGTAATCCCAGCTCGAACATAAGGGATCTAGTTTATTAACCCCCCGACTTAATCACTTGACCCCCTTTTTTTTGTCAAAACTCAAAATTGCCCTTTTTTCTGGGTTTATGGCTGGATCGTTGGGGGGTCAGCGAGTACACGTATTTTACATTCACGCTTAGGGTTCAACGAGCATTCAAAGAAACAAAAAAAATACTGCGCGTTGGGGGGGCCAGCGAGCATCATAAAATTTGCACTCACGCTGGGGGGCCAGCGAGTAGTAAAAAAAAAACAAAAAAAAAAAAGGAACAACATATGGGTCTGAAAGAGGATATAGCCAAAAAGAACTTTTAACAACAAAGAGGATATGGTGCTCAATAATCTGGTCTCTGTGGCTGACAAGAAATCATGCTATTTTCGAAGACTAACCATCAGATGAAGAAGAAATCATTGATCTGATAAAATGGAGATTTTGGACTTGGCTAAGATCAAATTGCAAAAACTTTTTACATATCCCCTCAGTAATTGGTACTCTAACCCACTTCTATGCATATCTTTTAAATAGCTTTCTAGTGGGTTGGTGTACTATGTATATGGGGTTGTATGTTTGTTTTGTTCAGCTCACTGCTGATGTTGTTATGATCTGCTCTGTGTATATGCTGCTCTTTGTTCTGTTGTGTACTTTAAAAATTTGCACTCACGCTGGAGGGTCAACGAGCAGTCAAAAAAACAAAAAAAATATTGCTCGTTCCAAGATCAGCGACCAGTATTTTTTTTTAAATACTCGCTAGCCCTCAGCAAGTGTGTTATAAACCCAGAAAAAAAAAAGGACAATTTTAAATTTTGGCATAAAAATAAAAGGATCAGACGATTAAGTGGGGGTCAATAAATTAAAACCCCGAACATAATGCCCAAAGCCCATTGGGTTGGCCAATCATTCTGACTCACCCAAATGCCGTATCACAAGTGCAAAATTATTTTGAAAAAGATATATATCAATTTTTAGTATAAACTGTAGCTAGTTTTGGTAAATTTTACCCATCAATAATTGACTAAATTCAGTATTTACACAATTACATATTCTTTTATTTATCTCTGGTTTTCGGATATACCTGGAATTGCATAAAATTAGCTACAGGTCCAGATATTATTTGCACTTGCGTTGAACAAAAGAAATCCATTACACGGCCGCTTATTTTTTTTATTTTTTATTTTTTTGTTTTTTTTGTTTTTATACAAAGGGAGTAGCCGCTTATTGTTCTTGTGATACCCTACCCTATTTTTGTTGTTTAGGTCATATATTGCTTGAATGTAAGATTTTTTTTTTTTGGGCTGCTACAGATTATCTTTATTTAAGGTTAACAAAAACGAGCTGTTTGTCGATTTGTTGATTTATGCAAAAGTTGAAACCTTATCATTTTTACATTTGGTGTGATGATAGTTTTAATTTTTGAGTAATTAGTCATTTTGGTCCCTGAGAGTGTGACCATCGATCATTTTAGTCCCTCAGAAATCATAAATACATGTTTAGTCCCTGAGAGTGTTTCACATCCGTCATTTTAGTCCCTCCGTCAACTGGGGTTAAGTAACGGAGTTAATTTTTCCGTCATTCATTTTGGTCCCTGAAACATGCATACATAATTCATTTTGGTCCTTTTTAAATTGACAATTAATTCAATTTAATCCCTGAAAAATATATACATAATTCAATTTGGTCCTTTTTAAATTGCCAATTAATTCAATATAATCCCTCATTTTTTTTATTCCATCTGTTTTATTTTGTTTTACGTTTTAGGCTTTTTCTCTTATTTCATATTGTTTGGCCTTTTACAATTCCAATGCATAAACAAATTTTTCTTTCCAACTCTAACCCCTTATTTTAATCATTTCTCTTACTCATCATTAATTACACTTTTATCATCTCTCTCATCTCTAAACTACTATTCATTAATTAAATTAAATACTACTACAATTTTCAATAAGAATTAAATAGGGTTATTTTAGACAAAATACACATAAAACTTACAATTATTAACACGTTCTTAATATATGTGCTCAGACCTAAAAGGTAAAAAAATGAAACGGAGGGAGTAGAAAACAAACAACTCAACATTATGAGATATAACATTAAAATCTGTATGTATGTAATATTTGAGTCAGCACATGTTCACAAAACTAATCTAAAAAATAATTATGTACAAAATATCTATAAATTTAGTCTTCATTTCTTCATTTTGATGCCTCAAATATCCCTTGAAAATTAGTAAAAAATTAGTTTTGTGAATAGGTGCTGCTCAAATATTATATACATACAGGTTTTAATGTTATACTACATAATATTGAGTTGTTTGTTTTCTGAAAAAATGAGGGATTAAATTGAATTAATAAAAATTTAGAAAGGATCAAATTGAATTATGTATGGATGTTTCAGGGATTAAATTGAATTAATTAACAATTTAAAAAGGACTAAATTGAATTATGTATACATGTTTCAGGGACCAAAATGAATTATGTATGCATGTTTCGGGGACCAAAATGAATGACGGAAAAATTAACTCCTTTACTTAACCTCAGTTAATGGAGGGACTAAAATGACTGACGTGAGACTCTCTCAGGGACTAAACGTGTATTTATAATCTCTGAGGGACTAAAATGACCGATGGTCACACTCTCAGGGACCAAAATGACTAATTACTCTTTAATTTTTCAGCAACAATATATACGAAAGAAACCTTATCATTTTTACATTTAGTGTTTTATTTTTGGGTTTTACTTCGGTACCCTTTCAAAATAAAGGGTTTTGGTACCCTCTCATATTTTTCCAATAAAATCATGACAAGTACAATATACTACCATGTCAAAAAACATCGAGATATTCTTGGCACTCAATAAAGACTGAAAATTATATGTTAAAATGTTTTCCACTTTTTATATATTTTTGGTGCTAAAGACGAAAACATATGTTCTTGTGTGCTGAAGATTATATCTCAACTACAACAATACAATTTTTTAAGCTGATCATTAAAAAAAATACAGTGAAGTGTTTTTTTTTTCATCGTTATCTAGCAAGAAAATTGATATCAGTGATGTTGATGTTGCTGGGCCAGGATGAATAAAAACTTGATAGTAAAGTTCATGATTTGGGAGTGGTTCTGAATTGATTTAGTTAAAAAATATTGCAAATAAGATCACATAGATTTGATTGCAAAATTTTATTAAACTTATACACTTTTATCACATGGTAGTATATTGTAGTTGTCATAATTTGATTGGATAAATATGAGAGGGTACCAAAACCCTTTATTTTGAAAGGGTACGAAAGTAAAACCCTTTATTTTTTTGGATCCATGACCGGAATGTTTACGGTCGACTGCAATGATTAATCTCTTCGCTAACTTATGGGCATCTCTAATGGATGAGACAGCTGGCTCGGAACATTTGGTGTTTTATTGATCATACATGAACTACAATTTGTATCATTTAGAAGAGATAAGGGATTGAATATGATGCGTGCAAGTGATGCCGATTGAGGTGGTATAATATTTGATTAGATTAGACTGCCCTCCGTTTCCATGCGAGCTTATCTAAATCTAAATATCATAAATGCATATATACCATTATGTGCTTTATAAAAATATATGCTATCAAAAAATTCTTATAATAAATAATAAATACATAATGGGTTAAAAAACTCTTTTTTCTTCTTGCGTTTAAAAAAAAATAAAAAATTTAACTCTATTTGGGTTGGAAAAATATAGTTAAATGGGTAAAAATTCTCTCCATTTTCTTTTGTTTTTCATTTTCTATTACATGATATTCATCAATTTTTTAAACAAAATGTAATTTAATATTTTAATATTTACGTTGATAATTTAAAGTTTTAAACAACCGAGATCGTGTCAAATTTTTTATAAAAAAAATGAGAGGAACTGGAATGTGTGTGTAGCATAGTACACAATACATACCTCCCTTTTATTTATCAACATAATATAAAATAAAAGAAGTATGAGGACAAATTTGATTTTTCTTTTAAAATCTCACTCATTTTCCCTCCTAAACATGTATTTTCTTCCTAAATCCACATTAATTATGTGTTTTGTGTCTTTCAATCTGAGTCGTCCATCGTATTTTATTATATTAAATCAAGCCGTTCATTCTATTGTGCAATTGAAGTCGGATAAAGGCTCACTTTCTTAGGAAGCTTCGCTGAGAAGCTTAAGTCTCTTCATCTTCTTTATTTCATTTTTTCTCTCACTATTCTCATGTCTTTCTCTCCCCGTTTCATCGTCAACAAACACAGTTGAAAATCTCCTATTTCAATCTTTTCCCCGTTTTATTCGATCCAATTTGATCTTATTCTCTCTTCTCTGATTTCATTTTGATCTCTTGCATTTAATTTGTTAATATTTTTTAGTAAAAAAAAAGTCTAATAAAAATACATACATCCAAAATATTTTAGCAAGAAATTGTCAATGTGTGCGAAATTTCAACTAAAAAATTTCATTCAAAATATTAAAGTAAAAAATTATCATATTATCCATATATATTTATCCATTTGTATCTATTAGTTTTAATTTTCCAATTTACATGAACTCATTTCAATTTCTAATAAAACTTAATTACCTTTGTTCAAAAAGCGCTTATAAAAAAAACTTCTTTTAAAAAAATGTCTATCAAGTCAGCATCTTTTAAAATGTCAATGATAACTTTAGAGGTAGTTTTAAAAAAGTATATTAAATTTGTACAATTTCAATGTTATTAACAAAATTAATCTACTTTCATGATAGATGTAAATTTCTAAAAAAATATTTAGATTTAGGGTTGGAGGAAATACTACCGACCTTCGTCCCACAAGAATGGTAACAAATCACAAAAAAAAATAAAAATTAAGAAGACAAACATTTAATGCATTTTGGATTGATCAACCAATCACGATTCAAAGTTTACAAGTTGTAAACATTTTATTAATTACTTTAACTTTTGTTAGAGATAAATTTTTTTGACATTTTTATCATCCTTATGAAACCGATCGAGAGAGTAATATGTATTAACATTCAACAAATAGATGTTCTTATGGTGTGTCAAAACTTTAGAAGTTGAAAGCATAATTGGTTTTTGTTTATTTTATTTACATTTTTAATTTTCAATTTGACATATTTTTATCGGTCAATACAAATATATTTTTTTTCACTTCAACAAGTGTCAAATAACTATGATTTTTTTCTATATAGTGATAAGTGTGTGACAAAAGTCATATTTAAATATTTTCATATTACTTAATATACAGATGTTTGTGCATTATATATTATACCAATTTTATATTATATAATTGCCCCACCAGAAAAACACAGAGAAAAATAATAACAGCTATTCCTAACTGTTATGGACCAGAAGTAGAACTATACTTCAGTAAATCGGCTTATCTGTATGATCTGGTCCAATTAGGATCTTTGACTTGATGAAACCAGTTAACCAATAATATAAGCCATTTAAAGGCCCAAATCTTCAGTAAATCGGCTTATCTGATAAAAAGGCCTTTTAAGGGACTTGGGCGTCGAGTAACCGGTTTATCGGATTTGGAGGTCCTATAATGGTCATGCTCCTATTTGAATCAGTTTCTCAACATAAAAGGCTCTTTAGTAGCCCACTAACCCATGAAACCGGATTACCAGTTAAGAGGCCCATTAGTGGCCCAAATCCTCTATTCCTCCAAACTGGTGAAGAAGAAGACTTCTCATTGACTGACATAGGATTCCTTACCTCGCGAAACCGGTATGACGGTTATTTAGAAGACAAAGCCATTAAGCCTGAATACCTTGGATTCCAATATCATGATGAGCATCAACTCTCCAATAAAGACCATTATCACTTACCGTTAGCAGTAATTCGGCCGCCCCATTGATGAGGAAGGAAACCCAATGGTGAGGAAATCTGCTTATATAAACAAACAGAGGATAACCAGGTATGCATCCTTCAATCCCACACAAACACACACACCACCCCCAAAATTATTGAGAACGACAATAGAGCTGGTATCCTGGAAATCATGGTGCCTATCTGCAGTCTGAAAGCAAATAGTAGAATACTGGACACTTGACCGCTCAGCTCAAGTACCAGACGTTCTACAACAGAACATTGGCGACCACAGTGGGAGCGAGAAACCTATTCCCACCACTTTTGTGAACAAAATGGATAACCGGTCACAAGGAGAACGAATCGAACCCAGCCACCATAGTGTCGGAGATCTGAGGAACCGATTGAATGGAGGGAAAGCTCCCACCCAGCAGAAAGATTTAAGGGACCACCTGAGTGAAGGTAGGAGACGAATGGAAGAAGAACGGTCCAAGCATGATAGTCCCCCTCGTACTGATCAGGAAAAATCGCGGCAGAGGCAATCCTTTAAGGATAACAGCCCCCCGTATTCTGAACATGAGAGCAGAGGATCATCGGATGGACGTTCGAAAAGAAAGATGAACTTAGAAACAAAATTGGCGCTCCTTCGGAAGCGTTTGGACGCGCAAGATAAGTTGATGAAAGAGTTGAAAAAAGGAACAACATTCTCCACACCAGAAATGGAGGAGGACCTCATAAGGGATGAGGAACCGGAGGAAAGAGATCATCCATTTTCCGATCAGATTATGAACTTTCTGATGCCTGAGAATCTCAAGGCTCCAACTAATGTAGATTCTTACTTCGGAAATTCAGACCCTCAGGAGCACATAGACAATTTCTTGGTGGCAATGTCCTGTCAGGGGGCTAAAGATGCGTATAAATGTCGCACTTTTCCCTTGACTCTGAAAAAGGCAGCATTGCGGTGGTACTCTAAACTAGAGCCTAACTCTATCAGGTGTTGGAAGGATTTGGCTGCAAAATTCCTGGGCCATTTCACTACCAGTAAGGCTCAGCCAAAATCCGAACATCACCTGTCGCAAATTAAACAAGGAAAAGATGAGTCACTAAGGGATTTCCTAACCCGGTTCAATTTTGAATACTTGTCGATCAGTGACATTGAAGCATCCGTGGCCCTTCACTTGTTGATAAGAGCCCTGAAACCCGGTGAGTTTACTGATCATTTGGTCATGCACAGAATAAGAACCATGGATGAAGTGATGGAGAGAGCATAAAAGTATATCAATTTGGAAGAATATCAAAAGGCCCAGGATAACTATGTCATTGGAGGAATAGGAAAGAAGAAAGAAGCGTTTTTTTCAAAGGGATCAGGAAAAGGTAATCGCGAAGGAGAAAGGACTGGAAGAGGAGATCCAAGGGGAAGGAAGCCAGAGAGCAGATATGATGAGTACACCCCCTTGAACACTTCAAGGTCTCAAATCCTTAGAGAGGTTATGAATGCAGAACTGATGGAAGTGGACAGACCTCCCCCACTAAGAAGACCACCCACCAAGGAGAACTAGCGTAAAAGATGCAGTTGGCATGGTGGATATGGCCATACGGATGAGGAATGTGTCCAGCTTAGAGACGCATTGGAAACGTTGATAAGAAGGGGGAAGCTGAAAAGGTATGTCCGGTCTCCTGGAGGATCATCCAACGAACGCAACTCTGGAAGGAGAGCCAGAAGCCCAGTAAGGAGGAGAACCAGGAGTCCCGTACGGAGGAGAACCCGATCACCAGCAAAAAGAGATAGAACTCTCAGGCATACCAGGCAGTCCCCCGACAAAAAAGAAGGTAACAATGGTACTAGTAATGAAGATTTAGAACTAATCTCTACGATTGCAGGAGGATTTTCAGGTGAAAATGATTCTATAACGTCTCAAAAGCGACAGCTGAAACTTGCAACAATGGTTGTCGCCTCCTCCAGCAGACAAAAAGTGTCTCATCCTCCCATTATGTTCACTGAAGCAGACCTGGAGGGAGTCATTCCCCATCATAATGACCCACTGCTGATTACAGGAATAATTGATAGGTTCAAGGTTTGCAGAATGATGGTAGATCAAGGGAGTTCTTCCGACATCATGTTTTCCGAGCTCTTTGACCGTTTGAAGTTGAAGCCTCAGGATCTGCGTCCATGTCAAAAAGAGTTAATTGGTTTCACTGGAGACACCATCAGACCAAGAGGGTATATTGACATCAGGATGACATTGGGAACACCCCCTCAATGTCGAACTGAGAAGATATCTTTTGTGGTGATAGATTGCCCATCAGCGTATAACGCTATTCTAGGGCGCCCCACCCTGAAGGCATTCCAGGCGGTCGCTTCCCCTCTTCACATGGCAATGAAGTTTCCAGGAGAGAAGGGCGCGGTTATTATAGTACGGGCAGATCAGATGTAGACGAAAACCTGCTATATTGCTAGCTTGAAGGCCACTAAAGAAAATGCAAAAAAGCAGATGCAGATAAAGAAAGGCAAAGCCCCCGTTTCCTCTTCTGGTGTGATGATGGTAGATTTAGACATGAGAGAAGACATTAAAGAAGAACGTCCCAAGCCTGAAGGAGAGTTGGAAAAAGTTCAGATAGGTGAAACACCAGTTCACTGGACGCAGGTAGGAAAAGATTTGCCAAAAGAAGAGAAGGAGAAGGTGGTTACTTTGTTAAGGGAGAACAGAGATCTGTTTGCATGGACAGCTGCTGACATGCCTGGTTTGGATCCGGAGTTTATTTGCCACCGTCTGTCTATAGATCCTACATTCAGACCAGTGGCTCAGCGCAGGAGGAAGATGGGTGCTGAACGACAGAAAGTCATCGCTTCAAGCGTGGAGGAGCTTTTACAGGCCGGTTTCATTCGTGAAGTCCCCTACACTACATGGCTGGCAAACGTGGTCTTGGTGAAAAAAGCTAATGGAAAATGGCGCATGTGCGTCGATTATACAGATCTTAACAAAGCATGTCCCAAAGATACCTACCTACTTCCCAATATTGACAAACTTGTAGACAGCTCAGCTGGTTACCAGCTACTCTCCTTTCTAGACGCTTATTCTAGTTATAATCAAATTCCAATGTTTGAAGATGATCAGGAGAAAACAGCTTTCATGACCGATAGGGCAGCCTATTGCTATACTGTAATGCCCTTCGGTTTGAAAAATGCAGGTGCCACTTACCAAAGAATGATGGACAAAGTTTTCGCTGGACTGATAGGTCCTACTTTGGAGGTTTACGTGGATGACATGATCGTCAAGTCCATGATACAGGAGAACCACAAACAAGATCTAGAAGCGGTCCTTACCAAGGTACGTAAGCACAATATGCAGCTTAATCCACTAAAGTGTGCATTTGGTGTCACGACAGGAAAGTTTTTAGGTTTTATGCTCACCAACAGAGGGATAGAGGCTAACCCAGAGAAATGCGAGGCAATCACTCGTATGAGAAGCCCAAATTCAGTCAAAGAAGTTCAACAGCTTACAGGTCGTATTGCTGCATTAACAAGGTTCCTATCCCAATCTGCTTACAAGTCGCTTCCCCTGTTCAAGTTACTAAAGAAGGATAAGGAGTTTAAGTGGTCTGGAGAATGTGAGGCTGCTTTCCAGGAGCTCAAGCATTACCTTTCAAACCCTCCAATCCTCAGTAAACCCGAATCAGGTGAAACACTGTATTTGTATTTATCTGTTAATGATGAGGCTATAAGTGCTGTGTTGGTCAGGAAAACAGAAGAAGGACAAAAGCCTGTATATTTCGTAAGCAAAGTATTACAGGAAGCTGAAAAGAGATATCATAAGGTGGAGAAGATGGCGTTCGCATTAGTCGTCACTGCTAGGCGTTTAAGACAGTATTTCCAGTGTCACCCGGTGGTAGTACGAACTGATCAACCCATCCGACAGATACTACAAAAGCCTGATTTGGCAGGTCGAATGATTGCCTGGTCAGTGGAACTTTCCGAATATGGGATCAACTATGAAGTGAGGACAACTATAAAGTCACAAGTACTGGCAGATTTTTTAGCAGAGTTGACGCCGAAAGCAGACCCTAAAAGCTGGACACTCTTTGTGGACGGATCTTCTAACCCCTCTGGAGGAGGAGCTGGAATCATTCTGGAGAATGCCCAAGGTATTTCCATTGAATACTCTCTTAGATTTGATTTTCAAACGTCTAATAACCAAGCCGAGTATGAAGCATGCCTGGCTGGCATGACTATGGCCAAAGATCTAGGAGCCCGCTCTATTCTCCTGTACAGTGACTCTCAACTGGTGATTTCCCAAATAAAAGGAAATTTTCAAGCAAAAGAGCCTCTGCTGCAGCAATGCCTCATGAAATGCAAACAACTGGCAGAAACGTTTGAGGAAGCAGATTTTGAACACATTCCAAGGGAGCAGAATTCTCGAGCTGACATCTTATCAAAATTGGCAAGCACCAAAAAGCCGGGGAATTACAGATCAGTGGTGCAACAAACTATATTCCACCCTAGTGCGACACTAGCAGTGAAGGATGAAGACTCGTGGCCCTCCCCAATTTTGGCATATTTGCTCCATGGCACGCTTCCAGCAGAAGAAGAGGCATCCAGAAAGGTACGAAGAATGGCCCCACACTTTATCATTCAGGATGGATTGTTGTACAGAAGAGGGTTTTCCTCGCCCCTACTCTGATGCTTATCCAGCAAAGAGGCGGAAGCAGCCATGAAAGAAATACATGAAGGAAGATGCAGCCATCACCTAGGAGGAAGGAGTTTGGCAAGGAAAATCTTAAGAGCCGGATTTTACGGGCCTACGATACAGCTGGATTCTATGAATCACGTCAAAAAATGTGACAAATATCAAAAGCATGCAGATGTCCACTTGGCGCCCCCGGAGGAATTACACTCGATTTCTGCTCCATGGTCGTTTTATCAATGGGGAATGGACCTATTAGGCCCTTTTCCACAAGCTGCTGGACAAGTGACGCACCTAATTGTAGCAGTAGATTATTTTACCAAGTGGATCGAAGCCAAGGCAGTGGCCACCACCACTTCAGCCCAAATCCAGAAATTCCTGAGCAATCAGATAATTCCACGTTTTGGCATTCCTAGAGTAATTGTGACTGATAACGGCCGCCAGTTTATCAGCGAAGCCTTTCAAAATTTCCTCCGTGAGTTGGGAATCAAACAAAGCTTATCCTCTGTGGAACATCCACAGACCAATGGACAGGCAGAGGCGGCAAATAGGTGCATCTTAAGAGGTTTAAAAAGGGAGCTAGAAGATAGTAAAGGCAAGTGGGTGGAAATCATAGAGTCCATGTTGTGGTCATACAGAACCATCCCTCACTCTGCTACTGGAGAAACTCCTTTTAAATTAACCTATGGAAGTGAAGCTATGATCCCGTTAGAAATAGGAACCACCAACTTGAGGTCAAGATACTTTGACCCTGACACAAATGTAAAACTTCTGAGGGAGAATCTTGATCTTTTGCAGGAATCCAGGGAGATGGCCATTATTCGCATGGCAACGATCCAGCAACAATCAGCCAAGCAGTACAACCTTTCCGCCGTTTGTTCAAAGAAGGGGACCTGGTCCTAAGAAGGTTAGATGTGCATGGAAAAGAGCCAACACATGGGAAGTTAGCTGCCAATTGGGAAGGTCCGTATCGGATCCGTGCAAAGACAAATAATGGAGCTTACTTTCTGGAAACAATAACGGGAAACAGGATCAAGAACCCATGGAATGCGGCAAAGCTCCGAATTTATTACAGTTAAAAATCCCCTAGAGAGGAGAAACCAGCTTTTAGGACATGTTTCTTTGAATAAGGCTTACTAAGTCATTGTCATTTCTTTTTCAATAAGGCCATTGTGCCATTGTTGTTAGCAGAATGAAGTCTTTCTCCTGTAAAGTTTTTCTTTGCATTGAAGTAATCAAAAATTTCAGTTTGTAATAATTATTCTATCTTTCGATTTTCAATTATTCAAGCACACTAAACCGGATTTACAGTTTGGAAGTGCATTATACCTTTCTACAATCCGTAAATGGGTTAATTACTCATATAACACATCAATTTGGTTTTATGATTTGATAGTGTTTTCTACGATCATAATTCGATTTAACATCCATAAATGGATTCAACAGTTCCATAACTGCAAATCGGTTTATTAGTTCGAACATCCAGATACATGATTTGATTACGTCCACAAACTGGTTCAATTTCTTTACAATAACAAATCGGTTTATCAGCTGATAAGTATGAATATCCGGTTTTATGGATTAATCACATCCACAAACTACTTCATTTACTTCACAATTACAAATCGGTTTAACAACTAGCCTATTAGAAATATTGGTTTCATGGTTTAATTATGCCACAAACCAAAAATCCTGTAATTCCTAAATCGGTTTACCGGTTTTGAAAGCTATTCAATCGTATAAAGATCCAACTTAAAGTACACCACTCGTATGGCTAGCCACCTTACAAGGAGTGAAATGGGTTAGAAGATGTTCTAAAAATATTAGGCACCACCCATGTACCGATAGTAAGACTACTTTCGGATTCTAGAAGGGTCTGATAAGGATAAGAGAATTTCATTCGCTGGCTAGAATAGAAAATTCTTAAAGTCTACTAAGTATGGATATGATTTGAAAAGAAGACATGAGAGAACAAAAGCAAATTTTTCATTAATAAAAAGCAGATTACAACTAGATTTGCTGGATACAAAGGAAAAAGATACTAAAATAATCAAAGACAACAAGATAAAAAACATAAAACAGATAAAGCAGTAAGAAATCAGCAAACGAGCCCCTATGGAGTGGCCTCGTCATCATCATCATCAACCTCTTCTCCTCCGGTGGCCAAGAAATCGGGACAACCAGGGTCAGCTAAATCCACAGGCACCCTACTTCCATCAGGAAGATAGCTATATAGCACCCCATCTTCAACACGATGAAGATAATGCATCCCTTTGGCTGAGAAAGTAGGATTCAGATAGTTAGCTTGCTCAACAGCATTCATGAAGGAAGATTGAACTGAATCTATCCACTTCCCCTTGTACATGTCCCTTTCCGACTCCATGTCCCTCAATGCATCCCTCAAAGTAGTGAGAGCAGCATTATGGGCTTCATTCATTTCAGTAATCTTGGAGTTCAGCTTCCTAGTATATTCCTCCTCAGCTTGGGACAACTCCTGTTTGGCCTTGTTAAATTTAGCAGTCTCTGAAGCAAGTTGCTGAACCAATTCTGCTTCTCTTTTAACATGATCAGCTAGTTCTACGGCATCTTGTCCAACAAACAGGACCTTTTCAGCATTTTTCACAAGAAATTGGATAGTTGAGGCAGCCTTAACTTGTTCCCTTTTTAGGGATTTCAGCAGAGCAACAAATTCCCTTCTGCTCATATTGCCTAATTGTTGGGAAGTGGAATCAGTGAGAAGCATCCGATCGAAGCTCTCAGATAAGTCATGAGGCCAAAGAGAAGAGCCTCCACCCTGTGGATTAGCCGAACTACCGGCTTCCGGATGAGAAGGACTGTCGTTTCTCCTTCGTTTAGGAGTACCAGCAGGACCAGTCCCCGTAACCTCCACAACTGCTGACGAAGAAAGAGGTCGTGGAACAGTAGATTTGCTGACTCGGGGACGCAGATTGCGAGGAGCATTTCCAAGAGCTGCCGCAAGCGCTGCCAAATCGGAGGGAGAAGTCATTTCAGCTGCATAAAAATCGTGTCAGAAATAGGAAGAGAGGAAAGAATGCAGTACAAAATATTTCAAATTAATAAAGCAAAAATTCCTACCAAAAGTTGTTTGTAAACTGTCAGGGGAAGAGTCCACAATAGACTTTGTGCTTATGCGCCCAAAGCGATCATAGAAGGAAATAAGGAAAGAAATAGTGGACCTCTCTAAATCGGTTAACCGGTTTTCAAGAGTTGCAAATAGCTTAGCTGCAATAAGAGAATTACGAGGTGACCAGAAGAGAGGGAAATAAGGATTTCCCCTGTGATCAAACATAAAGGGCCAAACATCTTGTGCTCCGGTTATTTTAAAATATGTGTCTTTAAAATCCTTCCACGTCTCAGAATAAGATTCAAACACCCTTCTTCCACTACGGGATTTGAGTGTGACCCAAGCCCATTTTCCCTTCACTTTGCTGGATTGGAAGGGACCAAAAATGTAAAAAAAGACAGGAATTGTGCATTGAAGGTTAAAATGGTTGCAGAAAAGCTGAGAGGCTCTAAGATAGCACCAACCGTTCGGGTGAAGTTGAGAAGGTGCAATCTCTAAATGAGTAAGAACTTGGTTTTCAAAATCGGTGAAAGAGATTCTTACGCCACATACGTCAAACAAAACACAATACATAAAGAAAAAATTTTCATCAGTATCACCTATTGTACATATCCGGTCTTGGTTATTAGGAGCTTCCACAGCATAAAAGTTGGGAGTAAAACCGGGCCTTACCAAATTGGCGTGGAGGTGGTAAGAATGAAGTTTGGCCAAATCTACAAGTTTAGAAGGTCTACCGAAAGCCTCTAAGTCTATCCTCTCATAACCAGAAACATCGTCCGGTATGACGAATTCCTCCGGATTGGTTTCTGATCTCTTGTTTCTCATTTGTGATTCCTGAGAAAGATAGGAAACATTAGGAGGAGGAGTTGGTTTGCTAACGACTTCAACAAAATAGTTTTTTATTACAAATTGTCTAGCTAGTTCGTCCAGCATAAATTTTTCAGAAGAACTAATGGAAGAACTTCCTAAATGTGAATAAGAAGAATTAATATGAGGTATATTATTAGTTGTTGTATTGTTTGAAGAAGAAGATGAAGAAGAGGAAGAGCTCTCAGTAGGATAAATGACAGAAAGAGGAAGATTATCCATTAGAAAAAAAGCAAGGAATTACCTGAAGGTATAGGAGAAGCTGGAACTAAGAAGATTAGTAGAGGAAAGAAGTCACACGAATTTCCAGGAGAAGAAAAGCAAAACACGATTTTTAGAGGATAAGAGGGGCTGAACAAATTCTCTTGTTGCTCTTTGATTTTTAAGTTCTCAAGTGAAGAAGGAGTGAGCTTGAAATGAAACAAACCCCCTTATTTATAGATAAACTCGAATTCCCAAAGGGCCAGGAAAAGACTACAAGTAATAAGACAGAATTCATGAGAGTTGGTCAAAGGAATCTTTTCAAGTTCCTTGATAAGTGAAAGTAGCCAATGAAAAGACTTCTCATTAATGACAAGAGGTACTTTATGTCAGTTTGGGAAGTTGAAAAGTTACATTAATTTACTGTCATTCATTGCTAATTTCTGAGTCAGGGAAAAGTCTCCTTATTAATAACAAGAGTGGGGGAGGTTAAATCGGTTCTCTGTCCAAATTCTATCAATGAAGGTACGACGCAAAATCGGTAAACCGGATAACTGGTACCCTTGATTTGGATACTGCTGTTGAAAAGTGCTTGGCCCAAGGAGCATTTGAATTTCGAAATTCGAAACGCCTAGGGAGTAACCAGATAGGCACGACAGTCAAGAGGAAGATTCCTAGGGAAGGTAAGCTTGCTTGTAGGTCCTGGGGCTAGAAGGATTAGCTTCTCCAAAATTTGAAATTCAAATTCAAACTTTCCCTTGGAAATAGCTACTGACATGAGTGACTCCCCTACAAACATCTTGGTAAGGATTGAAAAGTATGACTTTTTGGGGGACGTGTTTTCTGAAAAGGTAAAAATCACCTCTTTGGGAGTTGGAATTTGACAGTGAGGTATTGATTTCAAATTCCGGCACTAACAGGCTATACGGTAAACCGGTTAGAAGGACGTTTATGGGTATTTTAGTAGTACGGAAATCGGTTAACCGGCTAACCAGAATACAAGGCTGAATTCTTTTTGTGGCTTAATCCAAAGGAAGAGGTCTGTCAAAGATCCTTTGGAAGCCGGTAAACCGGATTACCGTATGATAGCAGACAAAAAGAGAAGAAGTCTATCAAGACCCAGCCTTTTTGACAACCTTAAATCGGCTAGGAGTTCTATATGGAGGAATTACCAGTGTGAAGTTTGGATGCTTTACAAAACTTATTATGATTCTAAATGGACCATTTTTCATAAAGGCAACAAAACCAAGGTTCATAATTATAAACCATGGTCTGGGGGGCAACTGTTATGGACCAGAAGTAGAACTATACTTCAGTAAATCGGCTTATCTGTATGATCTGGTCCAATTAGGATCTTTGACTTGATGAAACCAGTTAACCAATAATATAAGCCCTTTAAGGGCCCAAATCTTCAGTAAATCGGCTTATCTGATAAAAAGGCCCTTTAAGGGACTTGGGCGTCGAGTAACCGGTTTATCGGATTTGGAGGTCCTATAATGGTCATGCTCCTATTTGAATCAGTTTCTCAACATAAAAGGCTCTTTAGTAGCCCACTAACCCATGAAACCGGATTACCGGTTAAGTGGCCCATTAGTGGCCCAAATCCTCTATTCCTCCAAACTGGTGAAGAAGAAGACTTCTCGTTGACTAACATAGGATTCCTTACCTCGCGAAACCGGTATGACGGTTATTTAGAAGACAAAGCCATTAAGCCTGAATACCTTAGATTCCAATATCATGATGAGCATCAACTCTCCAATAAAGACCATTATCACTTACCGTTAGCAGTAATTCGGCCGCCCCATTGATGAGGAAGGAAACCCAACGGTGAGGAAATCTGCTTATATAAACAAACAAAGGATAACCAGGTATGCATCCTTCAATCTCACACAAACACACACACCACCCCCAAAATTATTGAGAACGACAATAGAGCTAGTATCCTGGAAATCAGGGTGCCTATCTGCAGTCTGAAAGCAAATAGTAGAGTACTGGACACTTGACCGCTCATCTCAAGTACAAGACGTTCTACAACAGAACACTAACGTTTTTAAAGGATTCATTCATGATTGTATCATTCAAAATATTTTTCACATTTTATTTAATTATAAATATTGTATTCCGATTTGATTACATAAATTTGTCTGATCATAAATCTTTTTTTATTGTAAATTTTCAATAATTAAAAAATACCATACAAAATATAATTCCAAAAAATGTTAAATTTATTGTCCTCTAATAAAATAGCCACATGTAAATAAAATTATTGTTTAATGTTTGAATAAATATAAAGAATAGTGAAATTTAAGACCCGTGCATCGTACGGGCAATTTTCTTAGTCTACTATACTTATATAAAAACATCCCTTTTCGAGGCACCACGTTTGTTGGAAAATTTTTCGAGGCACCACGTTTGTTGGAAAATTTTTCGAGGCACCACGTTTGTTCGCTTAAGGAATACTCGCATCAGAGCATTTGTAGGTAGATAATATCGTCTTTAATCAAAATTATAATTTAAAATTAAATAAATTATCTATATGTGGAATATGTTGAATCAGTATCCTCATTTTGTTAAAAAAAAATCATTATCCTCAAAAAGATCGATAAACACAAAGAGATGATGCTTGAGCATTATATGTATGTGAAATCATTATCTTTAGTTTGTTGAAAAAAGAAGTAATCATTATCCTAAAAAAAATATTTAAAATAAATCACTATATATAACATGATCTCACCTTCATTCTTTACCTTTGTTTCACCTTCAGATCTCTCTACTTCCAAAAATTCTCTAATTTTATTATTTCGTATTTTATGTTCCTGATTATTTATTTCTTGGTCTTTCAATGTCAAGAGAGCGCCTGCAAATATCATATATTGCGGCGAAGGATAGACAGTGAAATCAAGCTTGGACTTCTTGTCATAATCCACGGAAAGCCCTTTCAGGAGAAGGGAACCAAGGCCTGAACCAGTTTCTTTTATAATTAATTTTTTTTATTTTATTTATTGTAACATATCGAAATAAATTTTATTTATTGTAATAGATCAAAATAAAAGTAAGTCTCTGGATTTATAAGATTTTTTATTATTATTAATGAATAAAAAACATGCATGCAGTCATGATGCATCATCATGATGATTAGTATCATGTGAGTATGTGTGTAACATCATGTCATGTTGTGTTGAAGATCAAATTAATCGTACTCGGGTTTGGTTGTTGACTGGGCCCACGTCGAATGCACTATCTTGGCTGCAAAACAATCCCTAATGCTCCTATATTCAAATATGCATAGACATACACCGATACTTGCATAAATGAATTTGATTAAATAATCATCTACACCAAAGATTTAAATAACTGAATTTGATCGCATTTTTTTTATTTGTTCACTACTGCTACAATATTCTCTCCGTCCCTACAGAGCCAATTAGAAGGAAAATGCGTGTCAAATTTAATAGGACCCAAATTCATTTTATGAAAATAACACTCAACCAAAGGTATCAAATAAATTAAGACAATAAGAAATAACACGATAATGATAACATAAGACAAGGAACTAGATGAACAACAACAACATTAAAAAAACAACAATAACATTATCTAAATGTATGTTAAAAGATAACAACAATATTAAAAAAAAAGATATCTTCCTACTTTTTCTGTAACCACTTTATCTAAATGTATTATCGAGATAAATTTATTTGTTTTTTCATCACAATAATTATGAAAAAAATAATAATTAATATAAATTTATTTGTTTTTTCATCATAAATCTGTATAGGTTGATGGGTTTGGAGTATACATCTTAGCTCACAAACTTCCCTTATTTAAAATTTAAATGATAATTATAATAAAAAATATAATAAAGGTAGATTATCTTATAAAAATGAAAAAAAAATTTACATAATTTTATATTATTTATTACTATGAGCTCATTTTTTAATTTTACCTGAAACAACTTTTAAACCAAATAATATTTTATCAGTATTGCAATATCGAAATTAAGAATATCCCAATATTTTTTTTAAAGTAAAACAAATTAAATACTAATAAAGTATAGACTTTTTCAAACATTACAAATAATATGGATATGTGATTGAATATAATGATTATCATTTTTTTAAAAAGTTTGCAATGGATAAATACTTTAGTTGTTATAATCTCTAAAATAAAACTGTAACAGATTAAAAACAAAGGTACATACATTTCAAAAATTGAAAAAAAAAATAATTCAAGATGATTAGAACAATTAGGATAAAGATTTTTTAGGATCAAATCTTATGATTAATTTGAGATAAGATAAACGATGAAAAATATCAAAATATTTAAATATGAATAATAATAATAATAATAATAATAAATGTGATGATCATATTAAAAAGATGATAATTTATATTCAAAAAATACTAAATTATCATGTCCCATGAAATAGGAAATATTTTGATTTATCCTTAAATATACTCATAATACCATCAAACAAAAAATTATTTAAAAATAGTTTAATTTTGATTTCACTCCAATTAATCATAATATCATAATAAACGTAATAATGATATATAAAAAATGTTACTTCATCGATCAACTAAATAAGAAATAACTTAATTTAATACTCATCTATACATAAATAAATATAATATTAAAAATATAAAAAATGAGCAGTCATTATATTCTTTATAAAATGCAATGTGTTAATTAATCAAGACAGTTAAGAATAACAAGTTCAATGTCGTATTCATGTCCTATGAAATACGGAATACTCTAATTTATCCTTAAATTTACTTATAATACCATCAAACAAAAAAGATGAAAATATTTAAATATGATTTACTTTTGATTCTTTAAAATAAAGTTGATAATCATATAAAAATTTTAATTTATCTATTAAATAAATAAGGAAGATATCAGATAAAAAGTGTTACTTTTTATTTATACTAGAAAGTACAATATTTCTCAGCAAACTTATTTAAATTAATTTTTTCTAAGTGTAGTGTTTGATTTAAGTCTCTGCCTTTTTGTATAATTTTTTTATTATTGTGTAATAATAATCTTTACTTTAAAATAAAAACAATTTTTACTTTAAAATATTTAATATAAAAAATAAAATTTTCAATAACCCGTGCATTGCACGGGGTGAGAGCTAGTATATATATATATATATATATATATATATATATATATATATAAAGAGAGAGAGAGAGAAAGAGAAAGAAGAGAGAGAGGGGTACATCATAGCTTTTGAAATCCTTCATATCTTTAATTTTCATTGTCATCAATTTTTCTCTCCTAACAATTTATTTGCTTATTTCTTTCTTTTTCTAATTAAACAAAAAATGATTGATTTTTTTGGCTCAAGTGATTTAGTGGAGGATAAAGATAAATATGATTATTTTTTTTATAAGGATAATCTACATTTATGAAAAAGTGGTGTTATTTGTACATTTTACAGTTTATATCTTTTCTTACAAAAAATCAAATTATCTTCATCTCATTTATTTTTCATATTTTATCCTTACTACGTGCATCTCAGAAAACCTATCCAAAATTCAAAGGATAGCTCAAAATTTTCTTAACCTAATTGTCAAAATAATATATATTTTTTTAAAGAAATTCCTTTTATAATTTAAGTGTGTATTTCTTTCCTCTATGTTCAATGTTTGGGTTTGGATCTTCTAACTTCTCTGACTCGATAACTTTCAAATTTGAGTCTTGAATTTTGGCCCCCATGGTTGATATTTTGGCCCCCATTTCGGATTTTCTTGGACAAAAATGCCCTTCAGCGTGTAATAAATTTCGTCTCATGATAGACGGAAAGGTAATTCTGTTCCTAAATAAACAGGAAATTTCCGTCTTAGGATAAACGGAAAAAATCCGTAGACATGTAAACGGATTTCTTCCGTCTTCCAGATGACGGAGATATTAATAAAATTCAATATTCCATTCTTGCCCTTCCATGTTCAACTACGTATATCACTTTCTCAGCAAGCCAAAGCAAAGCAGAGCTCAGTTCTTCTCTCGCTCTCTGAAGAACATCAACGAAGAGCATGATCATCATCAAAAACACCAAGAGCATTGAAGGTATATTCTTGAACAAAACCCTCTTTCATGTATATTCTTAAGTAAGAGTAAAGTTTATATGTATTTTTTGTTTGTTTGTAGTAGAGTAGCCAAATTTTTATGTGTTTTGTACTTAGTTTTGCAAATGGGGAAAGCTCTCTTAATCCCTTCCAAGTTGATGCCTTCAACATACTTTCCGTCAACCCAATGACGGAGTATTTCCGTTAACTAGAAGACGGAAACTTTCCGTCTCATAAGAAACAGAAGTTATTCCAGAATGTAATAATTTGTCTTTTAACCATTGCAGATACAATGGCTGATAATAAGGATGATGTGATGCATGATGTTGAAGAACCACATGTAAAGAAATCCGTGAAGATTGAGTTTCCCGATTATAGCAATTCATTTTGCACAAATGAAGTGTTCAAGAATCGGGATGAAATCGTGGATTGGGTTCGTACAGTTGGGTATCGACTTGGATTTATCCTGAAAGTGGCAAATTCTGACTTAGGCTTAGGGAAAAGTAAGAGGCAAAGATTTGTCTTTGCATGTGAGCAAAGTGGCATATACAAGCCTTCAAAGGCAATTCTGAAGTATAATACCGGAAGCAAGAAGATTAATTGCCCTTTTAGATTATATGCGAGGCCAACGCGTTCTGGTGACAAGTGGTTGTTGAAGGTTAAATGTGGTATTCACAACCACAAGGAGTATGAATCGTTGGTTGGTCATTCATTGGCTGGAAGGCTAACCGAAGAAGAACGTGCTCTTGTGTTTGATCTTACCAAGAGCGGGGTGAAGCCAAAGAGAGTGATGACAACTTTAAAACCAAGATTTCCTGCGAATCTGACAACCATGGGACAAATTTACACTGCTCGTGCTATGTATAGAAGAAATGTGAGGCTCCCACGGATGCAGATGCAGCATCTCTTGCTATGCTTGACGAGGGAAGGATATGAGTACTCGCACACTACCTTCCCTGGTACTGATGTTGTGAAGGATATTTTCTGGGCTCACCCTACATCCATTTCTCTACTGCGGAACTTTAGCTTGGTGCTCATAATGGACAACACGTACAAGACCAACAGATATAGAGTGTCGTTGCTAGAGATAGTTGGTCATACATCAACCGCCAAAACATTCTCTGCTGCATTTTGTTTCATGTCATCTGAAAATTATGCTAGCTTCTCATGGGCATTGACGCAGTTTAGCAGATTGTTAATAGACCCTTGCCAGCTTCCTAAGGTCATTCTCACCGACTTTGAGGGTGCGCTTGTGAGAGCTATTGGAGATGTATTTCCTACGGCCACCCATTTACTTTGCCAGTTGCATGTGAAGCGTAATGTTAAAGGAAGGTTCAAAGAGTACTTTCATGACGATGAGAAGACTAATGCGGTTATGGATGCATGGATGAATGTCGTGCATTGTAAGAAGGTGGAGGAGTACAAGTCATGTGTAGATGCATTTGTGGATGTCTCTAAACTGGCCGGGTGTGGATTGTTTGATTATGTCAAGAAGACATACCTCGACCATAACAAGGAGAAATTCGTGGATGCTTGGATAAATAGGCATATGCATTTTGGGAACAAAACAACCAATATTCAGGTAAATATCCAGGTGTTGTGTTTCTGGCTGGCTGGTTTGTGCAGGTGTTTGTTTCTGGTTTCTGGTTTCTGGTTTGTGCAGGTCTGTTATTTGTCTCTTATATAAGTATTCCGTTTGCCCTAAAACGGAAATATTCCGTTTGCCCTAAAACATGATTAGTAACAATTATTTTTTATTAATATATTACTTTCCTAATAAAAAATAGTAATTATTTGTAATTGAATTTAAACAACAGTGATCACATATAATTTTTTAAGCAAGTCATAATTAGTTAAATATTTGTAATGATTAGTAAAATTCCGTTTTGACCAAGTCATAATTAATAAAATACTTGTAATGATTACCTTACCCACTTATAATAAAAGGAACACAGACGTGCGCTTATGTGTATGACAACTGACAAGTAATATCAAAACGGAAGATCCAAATACATAAAGGTGATGCGAAAAACCAAATACACCAATGTAATATCAAAACGGAAGATCCAAATAAACGGAATATCAACACTAGTGGAATATGAAATACACCAATGTAATATCAAAACGAAATATCAAAATAAACGGAATATCAACATAAAGAACAATATCAACCACGCCTAGCCCTACCGCCTCTGCGTCCACCTCCTCTGCCACCTCGATCCGCTCGACCACCTCGATCGGCTCTGCCACCTCTATCCGCTCGACCACCTCTCTATGGTACGTGGCCGCCTCGCGCAGCAGCAGGCATGACGTGACCCATAGGTCTAGAGTTGATGTCCACAATCTGCTCAATGACATGCGGGTCAAGAACACCGCTCTGATGCATGGGCAACGCCAGCTCTAGTATCCTCCTAAAGCTATCCCGATATCGATCCTGCAAGTTTAGAATATGATTATTAATTCAATATTTGAATTAAAATGTTAAATTATCCAAATAATTTAAAATAATTGATTTCCTACCATAAGTACGGAGGGATCATCAACACGCACTGATGTAGATAGTAAGAATGGATGACAGTACTGATGAAGCCAATCAAGGTAATCGTTGGTGTACTCCCCATCATATGCAACTCTACACCCTCGAATAACATCATCAAGCATGTGCAGGGTTCACGCCGCAAACTCAGTATCCACGTCCTCTCATCCTGTGGGAGAGTCACGTGGAACGAGGGGATCGTCTGGACATACCCAAACTGGCGGAGTACACGTTCGGGGAGGTAAGCGAGTTTCTGGTTTCCCAATCTGAGAAACCCTGAAAACTAGCTGACCTCTGCAAACGGGCGTACGGTCCTATGACTAGGATCGAAGGGTTGCCAACTCACCTGATCCACCCTCATAGACTCCAGGTGGGTCCGGTACTGATAATCCATGCTACCAGACCCCACCCCATACTCCCACTTGTAGACCCTCGGCATGGCCTCCTCATAATCCTCTCGAGGGATAGCAGATCTGATGGCGGGGAAGTGCTCCTTGATCCATGCCTGCAATTACCAAAATTTATAAAGTCACAAAATTTATATTATTAAAATAAACAATAAAATAGTTATTTATTTTATTTTAATTTATAATTATTGAAATGTAATAATTATTTATAATAAAATAAATAAGTAATTAAGAATAAATTTACCTGCAAGAGTGTCATGTATCCACCGAGCTGCTTCTTCGAGTGCTTGCACGTGTCGTCCAACTCCTCATATAGGTGTGCTAGAGCACAGGCACCCCATGCGAAATCAGCGACAGTGTCTAAATCCTGAAGCGGCAGGAGATACTGGCACCCGATGTATGTCAGGCTCTTGTCCAAAAACAATGTGCTCCTGATTGTAACATCCTGAAAATTAATATTAAATAGTATAATTGTAGTATATAAATATTTATTTAAGGATAGGATTAAGCCTTAGAAATTGTACAAGGTTAGAAGGGTAGTATGAGCATAGGCCGACCTAGGATGTAAGTATAGGACCTCGGTCTGATCCCGACTGAGTTAGATGAGATTGTGTGCATATGAACCGAGCTGAATGGGAACCAAACGCGGAACCTGTTGTCCAGTCCGGATTAGCCGACCTCAGCGCACCTCACAGTATCATCCGAGAAGGAAGCTCGGACTACTGTTGTTCCTACAAACCAAGCCGACGTATCCTAGCCGACGTACCCGAGCCGACACGTCCTAGCTCCTCCGTGCCAGCTCAAGTGGAGCTGTTAACCCTTTGGTTTTCGTATCGTTCGTACGGTACTATCCTTCACTTTATGTCATTGTCATTCACTTTATATCACTATCATTGCTTTATGTCCCTTTCAATGTACTATTCATGGATTCCTTTGAAAGCCAATGAATCCTGTCCACACATTCTAGCTTCCCCAAGAAGCCTCCAATGAGAGCCACACAAATATCCTCCCTAAAATAATAAAAGTGGAACCAATCCACAACACACAACACTTTGCATTCTCTCACTCTCTTTCTCTTTGAAGTCCAGCAACATCAAAACCCCAACATACTTTCTTTTTCCCTATCTTCTCACAAGCTCTCTTCCACCCAACCGGAGACCTCCTCCCCGCCGTCTTCTCTTCCGTCCCGGACGTCCCTGGACTGCCGTGGAGTATTGTGCAGCTTGGAGGAACTCGTGGCAGCTTGGAGAAGGGAATCAAGGGGTGTTAAGCTCAAGAGGTCAAGCATCAAGGAAAGCCATTCTCAAGCTCTCAACTCTTATCTCTCACGGTTTGAGGTAAGGAGTGAGTGTTACCTCTACTAGAGTTTGGGTTTCTAGGGTGTTCATAAAGGGTACTAAGAGTGGGTGTTAGATTAGGGAATGGATATAGGTTAATATGAGAAAGGAAAGGTAAAAAGGGTAAAGGGAACTAATAAATGAACTAGAAACATGGATGTTAGGTGAATATGGAATATTGTTTTATGCTATATGTTGGTATTTACATGATGGATTGGTTGAATGATTTTATTCTTATTGTTGTTGTTGTATAAGTGTTTATGAACTTTGTTGTATAAATGTTTATGAGCTTTGATATTTGTTATTTATATCTGTGGCCGAACTGGGCCGAGCTGAGAGAGGTTGCGAATGGGTTGAGAAAATGGTAAATATGGAAAGTAGGAGAGATAGAGTAATAAGTCAGATAATGAGAAAAGATAATGGAATAAGGAAATGGTTAAAGGGGTGAGCCGAGAGAGGCCGAGATAAATAGATGGTGAGAAAGATTAAGAGGTTGAGCCGAGAGAGGCCGAGCTAAGAGAATAATGAGATTAATGTAAAGAAGAATAATTTAAAGGGTTGAGCCGAGATGGGCCGAACTAAAAGAAATGGTTAAAAGGATGAGAGGAATGAAAGAGAAATGGTTGTGTGATCGGGTCATAGCAGACGCGTACCAGGTGCGTGCATTGATCGCGTCAGACGCATACTGGGTATGTGCAGCTGTAAGACGGGTACTGGGTACTCGCAGTTATGATTCACACAAGGTTCCGAGCACGGAATCGGTGGGATGTGTTCCTGGTCATAGCAGACGCGTACTGGGTGCGTGCATTGATCGCGTAAGTCGCCGAGATGCGCCGCTGTAAGACGAGTACTGGGTGCTCGCAGTTATGGACACTCCTTACTCCATAGAATGATCGGGGGAAGTGCTCCTGGTCATAGAAGACGCGTACTGGGTGCGTGCATTGATCGCGTCAGACGCATACCGGGTATGTGCAGCTGTAAGACGGGTATTGGGTACTCGCAGTTATGGACACTCCGATATCCGACCTTAAATGGTGTAAGACATGCACTGGGTGTATGCATCCGAGAAGAGTAAAAGATATTAAGCTATGTAAAAGTGGAATAATGAGTAATGAATCCGAGATAGAGATGGTGATCCGAGGTATGAGAGTAGTGGCCGAGAAGCTGAGTGTAAGAATTAAAGAAAGAGTATAAGGGGAATTAATCGCGTGAACCGAGCTAGACGAGATTGTGTGTATGTGAACCGAGCTAGACGGGATTGTGTGGATGTGAGCCGAGCTAAGTGTGATTGCATGATGTGAGCCGAGCTAAGTGTGATTGTATGAGGAGAGCCGAGCTAAGTGTGATTGCATGACGTGAGCCGAGCTTAGTGTGATTGTATGAGGTGAGCCGAGCTAAATGATGAAGTATGCATGTGACATATGGATTGATTACTTGTTATTTATATGCTAATTGACTACTTGTGTTTGGCTTGGTAGTTCGGTATGGCATGTTAGAAACTGCTTATTTAAGTTCTGTGTAATGCTCACCTCCTTACCATTTTTCAGGTACTGAGTCCGAGTAGAAGCAGTCCCCGGCCGAGCAGGTTCACTCTCCCTCACAGGGAGAGTAAGTCATTAGAGTCTGATAGCCTAGATGGGTCTCGGCCAGTTGGCTGGGCTAAACTACTATGTATTTTGTATGGATCTCGGCCCGATGGCCGAGCTAAATATTATATTTTGTATTTTGGATTAATGAGCTCGGTGTAGCTATGTTTCTTAACTTTTATTTATTGGTGTATGAAGTCCCCCGCTTTTAACTCTGATGATTTGGTATTAATGAAAATAAATATTATTTTGGCAATTATTATATTTGTTTTTAAAGAAATTTTAAATCCTAATTTCCGGGTTTAAGGGTAATTATTATATAGGGTGTTACATTTTTGGTATCAGAGCAGTTTCTCCTCGGCCTATTGGAGTTACAAAGGACTCCAGTGGTTACTCACCAAGAGAGTGACAAATAAGTAAAGTCTAGAGGTCTAAGTTAGACAATAGAGCTTATAGAATTATACGTTGATATATATATATATATATATATATATATAAATCTTTACTTTTTCGGTGGTTAATTGGCTTTCTCTCCATGACCAAGCAGCATGGCTGGGAGAAGGGCCGATAACGATCGAATTGCTGCTGCGTTGGAAACTCTGGTTCAACTGCAGCAGAACCAAGCACAAGCTCAGCAGAACCAGGCTGAGAATCTTGCTCAGAACATAGCCGCAGCCGCAGCAGCTGCAGATGCAGCTTTCCAACCTCCACCTCCGGCTCCGGTCGAGATTGACTGGTTGAGCCGATTTAGGAAGAACTAACCACCTCGGTTTGATGGGGGTTACAACCCAGACGGAGCTCAGAGATGGATCCAAGATGTCGAAAAGATTTTCCGCTCTCTGCAACCGCCCTATGAATACAGGGTAAGATTGGCCGAGTTTGTACTGGCTAGTGAAGCCGAGCACTGGTGGGAGCATTAGAGCCGAGGACTGGAAGCGGCTAATGAGGTCATCACTTGGGATTTGTTCCGAGCTCGATTCCTTGGAAAGTATTTTCCCGAAGATGTTAGGAGGGAGAAGGAGCTCGCTTTTCTCAAGCTGGAACAGAGGAACTTGAGTGTCGGAAAATACGCCGCTCAGTTCAAAGATTTGATCCGTTATTCTGGAAGCTACCGAGATGCCGATGAACGTACCAAGTGCATCAAGTTTGAGTCTGGTCTCTGTGATGATGTTTGCCTCGCATTCGAATATCAGAACGTGGCCAATCTCTCGCAGCTGGTAAACATGGCTAGCATCTATGAGAAGGGGCTCAAGAGGAAGGCCGACGGAAAGCGAAGCAGGTCGGCACAGAAAGTCGTGGGTCCGATCAGAGAAAAAGGAGTCGTTCCGAGATTTGCTCCCTATGTGAATCCGAGCTCAAGAGTGTCAACGACTCCGAGGAACGATGGTCAGATGGTGGTTGTTCCTGGCCCCTACCCGATATGCCAACATTGCGGGAGGTAACACAGGGGAGAATGATGGAGTCTGGATCCGAGTAGAGCAAGAGGATCCTGTTTCCGATGTGGCAAGCCTGGTCATTTTGCAGCTCGGTGTACCGAGAATATTGTGAAGGAAGAAATCAATGTGGCAAAGGCACAACTGGCTGGTGTTAACCGGCCTATGCAGAGAGGCAAAGTTTATACCATGGATGGTGAAGAGGTGATTGATGCTGACGAGCTGATCCGAGGTACTTGTCGAGTAAAAAACATCACATGTGCTGTGTTATTTGATTGTGGAATCTAATAAATACCCATCTTCAATCCCACCTTGAGTGCCATCTAGTTATGAGACCGTAACAAGAGACCTAACCAAAAACCTTGTGATAGTGTCATCCTTTAATAGTGTAAGGTCAGGATTGGTCATCCTTTCCCTTGCATCTGTTAAAAGATAAGGCTATCATTCAATAACGCAGTGATGTACAGTTGATGAATGCGGGATTGGGACTGACCACCTCGGTCTTCGCGTTTATTGACATGTTATATTATTGTGATTATCTAGCTGAAATCCGATTAAACCATCTAAGAATTCTACCCCTGTCGAAAACCCGATTAAAACTTTAATCTTATAGGATCTTCCGACCTTACCCGGATTCGTTCGTGATAGTCTTCATCGACGACATCCTCATCTACTCTCGGAGTCCGAGTGAACATGAGCAGCACTTGAGGACGGTGTTGCAGGTTTTTGAAGGACAAGGAGCTATATGCCAAGCTTTCTAAATGCAGTTTTGGCTTAAGGAGGTTCACTTCCTCGACCATGTGATATCCGAGCACGGTGTTGCGGTGGATCCCTCTAAGGTGGAAGCTGTGCTCAAGTGGGAGAGACCCAACTCGGTGACCAAGATCAGAAGTTTCCTCGATCTTGCGGATACTACCGGAGATTCATCGAAGGGTTTTCTAAACTGGCCCTACCCTTAACCTCGCTAACCCGAAAGGATACACCTTACCAGTGGTCCGAAGTGTGCGAATAGAGCTTCCAGGAGCTAAAGAAAAGGTTGACGAGTTCGCCCATGCTGATTTTGCCCGATCCGACCAAAACCTCTGACGTGTTTTGTGACGTCTCAAAACAAGGTCTCGGCTGTGTGCTGATGCAACAAGGAAAAGTGGTGGCTTACGCCTCTCGACTGCTCCGATCTCATGAACAAAATTATCCCACGCACGATCTCAGATTGGCAGCGGTGGTGTTTGCCCTTAAGATTTGGAGACACTACTTGTATGGCACGAAGTTCGAAGTGTTCAGCGACCACAAGAGTCTCGGCTACCTATTCGACCAGAAGGAACTGAACATGAGGCAGCGCAAATGGGTAGAATTTTTGAAAGATTGTGAGTTCAACTTGCACTATCACCCTGAAAAAGCCAACGTTGTGGCCGACGCCCTAAGCAGGAAAAGCCTTCATCTGGGCAATATGATGGTCCGAGAGATGCAGTCGATGCAGGAGTTTAGCGATCTCAACCTTGGCATACAGAAGAAGGAAGCCCTTAATCTTCAATGAGGGAGATCATGTATTCCTGCGGATAACGGGGATTGGCCGAGCTATCAAATCAAAGAAGTTGACCCCTCGGTTTGTCGGACCATACCAGATATTGGAGAAGGTCGGACCAGTAGCTTACAGAATTGCTCTACCTCCGCACTTGTCTAAGCTCCATGATGTGTTCCATGTCTCGCAACTTAGGAGGTACATTCATGACCCTTCACATGTGATAGCAGTGGACGAGCTGCCGCTGAGGGACAACCTGACCTTCGAAGTTCTACCGGTCCGAGTTGAGGACAAACAAGTCAGACGACTCAGAGGAAAGGAAATCTCCTTGGTCAAGGTCGTCTGGAATCGGAATGATGTGGAGGAAGCTACTTGGGAACTCGAGGAGAAAATGAAGCAGTCATATCCGCAACTGTTCAATGCCGACTAAATTTCGAGGACGAAATTCCCGTAAGTGGGAGAGGAATGTAACATCCTGAAAATTAATATTAAATAATATAATTGTAGTATATAAATATTTATTTAAGGATAGGATTAAGCCTTAGAAATTGTACAAGGTTAGAAGGGTAGTATGAGCATAGGCCGACCTAGGATGTAAGTATAGGACCTCGGTCCGATCCCGGCCGAGCTAGATGAGATTGTGTGCATATGAACCGAGCTGAATGAGAACCAAACGCGGAACCTGTTGTCCAGTCCGGATTAGCCGACCTCAGCGCACCTCACAGTATCATCCGAGAAGGAAGCTCGGACTACTGCTGTTCCTACAAACCTAGCCGACGTACCCGAGCCGACACGTCCTAGCTCCTCCGTGCCAGCTCATGTGGAGTTGTTAACCCTTTGGTTTTCGTACCGTCCGTACGGTACTATCCTTCACTTTATGTCATTGTCATTCACTTTATGTCACTATCATTGCTTTATGTCCCTTTCAATGTACTATTCATGGCTTCCTTTGGAAGCCAATAAATCCTGTCCACACATTCTAGCTTCCCCAAGAAGCCTCCAATGAGAGCTACACAAATATCCTCCCTAAAATAATAAAAGTGGAACCAATCCACCACACATAACACTTTGCATTCTCTCACTCTCTTTCTCCCAACGTCTCTCTCTCTTTCTCTTTGAAGTCCAGCAACATCAAAACCCCAACATACTTCCTCTTTCCCTCTCTTCTCACGAGCTCTCTTCCACCCAACCGGAGACCTCCTCCCCGCCGTCTTCTCTTCCGTCCCGGACGTCCCTGGACCGCCGTGGAGTAGTGTGTAGCTTGGAGGAACTCGTGGCAGCTTGGAGAAGGGAATCAAGGGGTGTTAAGCTCAAGAGGTCAAGCATCAAGGAAAGCCATTCTCAAGCTCTCAACTCTTATCTCTCACGGTTTGAGGTAAGGAGTGAGTGTTACCTCTACTTGAGTTTGGGTTTCTAGGGTGTTCATAAAGGGTACTGTTGGAAGTCAAGCTGGTTGGAAGGTATGATTCAAACTCTCTATGGACTTCAAGTTTTATTCAAGTATGTGTTTTGATGATAACAAGCCAACTCAAGTTCAAGCTCTCAAGTGCAAGTCTCAAGATTGAAGACTCAAGCAAGTTTAAGAATAGAAACCTTCTCCTTAGATCAAATGTAAGGTAATGAAGTTTGTGTTTCCTTAAAAGTTACAAAGCCAATAAAGTTTTTCATTTTAGGAGAGAAGAAGAAAAACGTGTTTTTGCATATAAAAGTGTTTTTCTGCATTTAACCTTAGTGAAATACTTGATGTTACAAAACTCTGTATATTTGTATGTTTGCAATGAGAGTAATCGATTATCTCATAAAGTAATCGATTAACTTTGTTGCATCATAGAAAAATCAGAGAGGTTGTAATCGATTAACTGAATCTTGTTAATCAGTTACTTTCTTATGAAAGTAATCGATTACATTAGTCAAGTAATCGATTATAATTGTTGCTTCATATATTTTTCAGAGGCTTAGTAATCGATTACAAGCTCTGTAGTAATCGATTACATGATGTTGCATCATATGCAAACCAGAGGCTCAGTAATCGATTAACTCCCTAGTGTAATCGATTATTATGAGTTGCATCAGACAATGAACAGGAGTGGTGTAATCGATTAACTATTATTAGCCTAATCGATTACATGGTTTTCAAATGTATTTAAGAATTTCTATTTTTGAAGTAATAATCGATTATCTTCAGAAAGTAATCGATTACTTCATGTTTTATTGAAAAACGTGTCAGAATCATTTTTATTATTTCCTGATTTGTTTTTATATAAAAGATTTTGATATATTTTACAAAATTCGAAAATGATTTTAATTTTGAATTATTTCCTTTTTGGTTTTAAGAATCAAATCTTTATTTTATTTCGGAAATCGTTTTGATTTTATTTTGATCTTAAAACTTATTTCAAATCCTATTTTATTCTATTTTGATATTGTTTTATTTATTAAAAATCTTTGTTGATTCAAAATCGTTTTCCTTTTTAAATAAAGATCACTCCAACATTGAAAACAGTTTTCACGATCAGACTTTTTATTTTATTCATTCATTCACGTTTCTCTCTTCTTCTTCTTCTCAAGTCTTCTGCTTTTCATCGTTCATATTTTTCGAAGAGCAAAACTTATATTGGCTGAGTAAACTCTAAGATAAACTTCTACTTCACTATCATAGAGCATATTGTTGTATCCGAGTTGTGAGAACACAAAAAGCTATTGTAATCACTATCATTGTAATCGTTCTAAACCTTAGTGGTTAGGGAGAGAATCCTTTAGTGGACGTGTGATACGTCGTAGGGCGAGGAACCCATTTGTGTGATTGAGGCCCCTAGCAAACGGAGGTTCCTAGTAGTGTGCGGGGTGCTCTTGGTTGTAATAGAGTGCGGCTCTATTGCTTGGTATAAGAACTCTCAGGCGGGTCGCTTGGGGACTGGACTAGGCCTTTCGACGGGAAGGCTGAACCAGTATAAAATTCACCTGTGCAAGCTTTTTTATCCCTATCTCTTTTACTTTCCGCATATTTAATTTTTACGTTTCCGCGCTACTCGTTTATTATTTTTCTATCGATTTCGCGATCCGTTTCGAACGTTTAATCTCTCCATCTCAAAACAATTTTTTATTTGTTACGAATTTTTCAATACATAATAAAACTCGATTCACCCCCCCTCGAGAGATTTTGAGGCCAAAACCAACAGGTACTAAGAGTGGGTGTTAGATTAGGGAATGAATATAGGTTAATATGAGAAAGGAAAGGTAAAAAGGGTAAAGGGAACTAATAAATGAACTAGAAACATGGATGTTAGGTGAATATGGAATATTGTTTTATGCTATATGTTGGTATTTACATGATGGATTGGTTGAATGATTTTATTCTTATTGTTGTTGTTGTATAAGTGTTTATGAACTTTGTTGTATAAATGTTTATGAGCTTTGATATTTGTTATTTATATCTGTGGCCGAACTGGGCCGAGCTGAGAGAGGTTGCGAATGGGTTGAGAAAATGGTAAATATGGAAAGTAGGAGAGATAGAGTAATAAGTCAGATAATGAGAAAAGATAATGGAATAAGGAAATGGTTAAAGGGGTGAGCCGAGAGAGGCCGAGATAAATAGATGGTGAGAAAGATTAAGAGGTTGAGCCGAGAGAGACCGAGCTAAATAGATGGATAGAAGGATTAAGAGGTTGAGCCGAGAGAGGCCGAGCTAAGAGAATAATGAGATTAATGTAAAGAAGAATAATTTAAAGGGTTGAGCCGAGATGGGCCGAACTAAAAGAAATGGTTAAAAGGGTGAGAGGAATGAAAGAGAAATGGTTGTGTGATCGGGTCATAGCAGACGCGTACCGGGTGCGTGCATTGATCGCGTCAGACGCATACTGGGTATGTGCAGTTGTAAGACGGGTACTGGGTACTCGCAGTTATGATTCACACAAGGTTCCGAGCACGGAATCGGTGGGATGTGTTCCTGGTCATAGCAGACGCGTACTGGGTGCGTGCATTGATCGCGTCAGACGCATACCGGGTATGTGCAGCTGTAAGTCGGGTACTGGGTACTCGCAGTTATGGACACTCCGATATCCGACCTTAAATGGTGTAAGACATGCACTGGGTGTATGCATCCGAGAAGAGTAAAAGATTGTAAGCTATGTAAAAGTGGAATAATGAGTAATGAATCTGAGATAGAGATGGTGATCCGAGGTATGAGAGTAGTGGCCGAGAAGCTGAGTGTAAGAATTAAAGAAAGAGTATAAGGGGAATTAATCGTGTGAACCGAGCTAGACGAGATTGTGTGTATGTGAACCGAGCTAAACGGGATTGTGTGGATGTGAGCCGAGCTAAGTGTGATTGCATGATGTGAGCCGAGCTAAGTGTGATTGCATGTGAGCCGAGCTAAGTGTGATTGCATGTGAGCCGAGCTAAGTGTGATTGCATGAAGTGAGCCGAGCTTAGTGTGATTGCATGACGTGAGCCGAGCTAAATGATGAAGTATGCATGTGACATATGGATTGATTACTTGTTATTTATATTCTAATTGACTACTTGTGTTTGGCTTGGTAGTTCGGTATGGCATGTTAGAAACAGCTTATTTAAGTTCTGTGTAATGCTCACCTCCTTACCATTTTTCAGGTACTGAGCCCGAGCTGACGCAGTCCCCGGCCGAGCAGGTTCACTCTCCCTCACAGGGAGAGTAAGTCACTAGAGTCTGATAGCCTAGATGGGTCTCGGCCAGTTGGCCGGGCTAAACTACTATGTATTTTGTATGGATCTCGGCCCGATGGCCGAGCTAAATATTATATTTTGTATTTTGGATTAATGAGCTCGGTGTAGCTATGTTTCTTAACTTTTATTTATTGGTGTATGAAGTCCCCCGCTTTTAACTCTGATGATTTGGTATTAATGAAAAGAAATATTATTTTGGCAAAGAAATTTTAAATCCTAATTTCCGGGTTTAAGGGTAATTATTATATAGGGTGTTACACCGATCATGTGCAAGAGGTAGCATCGTGCAGCGAAATGCCACCTCTGAGCTTCTGCATGCACCAAATACTGCTCAGCCAGCGTGATGAACCGAACACTACCACCGCGCGTTATGCGCGCCTTCTCTAATGTCGTAGCCACTGTAAATCCAAGCAGCTCTCTCATCAACTGCACCCCATCACTCTGCCTCGGTTTGGTCCAAGGGATAAATCTGCCAACCACCGGAATGTGGAGCAAGGACGACACGTCATCAAGAGTCACTGTCATCTCGCCGACCGGGGGGTGGAAGGTGTGGGTCTCACTAAACCACCTCTCTGCAAAGGAAGAGAGCAGACGCTTGTCCACCTGCTCGTATGACAATCCTACTAATGGCGCAAGACCAGAGGCTTGAACAATGTCGCGGACCGCCTCCGGCAAACCAGAAAGGAATGGCAATGTCCACCTGCGGGATGTGCATCTAGTCAATGGGCCACGCTCCTGAAATAAAACAAAAATAAAAACGATACAACATTACCAAATATTGTAACTTTAACTCGACTTTTTTTTAACTAATATATTTACTAAATTATTGTTGTTACTCACTCTGTGTTGCCAGATGTGTCTGGCAACATGGTCCTCGTACGATCGCAGCAATGACTGATCTTGTGGATCGTCTATCTCCTTAGTCTGCTCCTCTAGGTCAGCTCCCAGAATATCTCCGATATGCTGCTCACCCTGCGGCTGCCGAGGCTCCTGAACCTCCTCCTCCATCACCTGCTGCACCCCCGCCTGCTCATCCTCCTCCCAAGATGAAGTGGACTCATCGTCATCCGAAATAGAAAGCTCCAATGACGAATCCGAATCCAATGAAGCCTGGGCAGCTACTACCAATGGTGGAGCTGGTATTGCTGATGCATCCGAACTATCATAAGCCTCGGATCCGTCTGAAGAAGCTGAATTTGATGAAGCCTCTGGCTCAGGCTCTGGCTCAGGCTCGGGCTCTGGTGGTGGTGGAGATTGATGTGGTGGTGGTGGTGGTGGAGAGTGATGTGGTGGTGACGCCGGTGGTATCGGAGACTGATGTGGTGCTGGTGGTGCTGGAGACTGATGTGGTGCTGGTGATGATGATCGTGGTGGAGACAGATGTGCCACTGATGGAGGAGACTGATGTGGTGGTGGAGACTACTGTGTTGGTGGTGGTGTAGACTGGTGTGCTGGTGGTGGTGGTGGAGACTAGCGTGCTGCTGGTGGTGGCGGCACTACCTGCGAAGATGACTCGACCATGTACTCCTCTGCCTTCTGCTTCCTGTTGGAAGGAGTCGGCCGTAATCTCGGCATCGTAATGTGAGAAGGATGTAAGGTATGTGGTGGTGCACGTCTAACAGTGTTCTTTGTCCTAACCATACCTGAAAAATATTGAAACACAACATTATTAATCAACCAAATTAATGAAATAATTAATCTAATAACATTAATTAACAAATAGAATAAATTAAATATAATACAATTCTAATGAATTAACATAATACCACCATAACAAATAAAGTAAATTGCAATAAAGTGCTCTAGTATTGAAATCTATTACTAAATAAATAATCTAAATTAGCAAATACTAAATACTAATCACATACTAAATAAATAAATAAATTAACAATGTAACAAATTAATCAAGTATTAATCATCCAAAATTTAATCTAATACTACTCTATTATTGAAATCTATTACAAAAATTAATAATATTAATATAATTAATCATAATCAATGAGACAACTCTGATAAGTTAATCTTATACTATTCTAAATTAAACTACTCTAATGTTAATGAATACTAGTATAAATTAAATTAATAATAGAGTAGTTTATATCTAATTAATGTTTCACACATAATACTAATCTTACACTAATAATTAAACTAACACTAATTAATCACTAACCTAGATTATTAGACAAAAACTAATCTAAATTAAACTAATATTAAATAAAATATAATTATATTAATTATATAAAATAATATAAGAATGTTAATTATATAATATTATAATAATTTTAATTATATAATAATATAATATTATTAATTATATAAAATAATATATTAAATAAATATCCGTCAACTTGGAGACGGAAATTATCCGTCTCATAATAAACGGAAATTTTCCGTAACTGTAAGGACGGAATAGCAGTTTCTTCGTCTTCCTCACAGCAACACGCAACGAACAAACAATCAACGACAACAACTTAAATGTCTCTAAATCAAGCAACATAAATACAACTCTAAACAAATTCTAACATCAAAACCCTAACATTTTAATTATTCCCTAACTAAACCCTAGATTTAAATGAGAATAGAGAGGGAGATAGAGAGACTTACCACGAACAACCGCGCGAAGAGGAAGACAAACAACGACTACACCGCGCGAATAGGAAGAAGAAAGGCACACCGGCGAAGTGGGAAGAGAAGGAACGTCGATTGTGAGGGAGGAAGAAGACAGTTACTGCCATGGTGGTTTCTGCAGAGAAGAACGAGAGTGAAGGGGAAACGAGGGAATATGAGGGGTTTTAAACCCTTTCAAACCAACATACAACGAAGGGCATTTTAGTAAAAGCACAATTTTTTAAAGTTCCGTTTTAATAAAAATGGATTTTATCCATGTATTATAAAACGGAATTTTTCCGTGTATCGGAAAACAGTATTATTCCGTCTTTGTATAGACGGAAGAAAAAACACACTAAAGGGCATTTTAGTCCAACAAAAAGTGAAATGGGGCCAAAATCTCAACTATGGGGGCCAAAATTCAAAACTCTTCAAATTTTAGCTTTTAGATATTTCAGTGATTCAGATTTTAAAAAATAAAATAATCAAATGGTTTAAAAGCAGAGAGAATCCTAAAAAACGGGGTAAGAGGTTTCAAACCCATACATGCATGCATATAATAGAAAAACAAAAAGTTTAAGAGCATCCAAGTCTCACACTGGAATATTATGCTAAAAGGGAATTAGTTTTTTGACCCCTCTAATTAATTAGTTAACCTTCTTTTTTTAAAAAAAAAAAAAAAGAGACCCTATTAACCTTACTATAAAGTAAACTATCCAAAATGTCCTTCCTTCCCCATGCATGCAAACCAATTTTTTATTCTTCCTTCTCTTCTTCTTTTTCACGTTAACTCTCCAACAGCCTCTTCCACTCTTCATTAACCCAAAACTCCTTTTCTCCTCCACCTTTCTTCAGTTGCAAGCAATCCATATACATTCATCAAGGTAATTCTATCACCATAAAGTTAATCCTTTAGGTTGATATTTGAAGTATTAGGGGTTTGAAGTATTAGGGGTTTGAAGTGGTTAATATTAAGTTAGACATAGACATGTTGTTACGTTTTTTTTTTCACTGTCGCAGGGTGGCTCACTTGAGGGTAAGCTAGCCAAACAAAAAGATTAGCTCGCTGACCCCACAGCAAGGTTATAAAATTTTGATTTTATAACAGTGAGGGTTATAAAATTTTGATTTTATAACACTCGCTTTGGGGTCAACGAGTGTTATAAAATCAAAATTTTATAGCTCTCGCTGAAAACACAAAGTCATAACACATAAAATCAAATAAGTGAAAAGTCACAAAACACAAAGTCAACTCCTACTCTTGTCATCCCCTTCCCCTTCCCCTTCCCCTTCCCCTACCCCTACCCCTACCCCCAGTTATCTGGACAACATGCGTCATCTCTTCTGTGAGAGGTGTCACAGCCAATTGATCACCCGTCTCAAAGCGTCCAGATAAGGATCCTGAAGCTCCAACAACAACGGCTCGAGGTACTGGGTTTGTTCAGCAAATCTCCGCTGAGCTCGAGCGTACAATGTAACAAAACATCTATAAGTAGCTAATATTAAAAAATTTAATATAATATTAATATACCTTACAAGTAATGTAACTTCATGGCGATCCACCCTAACCGAGGTGGGTAAGAGAAAAGGATGGGAAACCCTGTGCAGCCAGTCATAGTATTGCGGTTCACATTCACCATCGTAGGTGATGTGACCTCCTCTCGTAGCGTCGTCCAAAAGATGGAGGTGCCACTCCGCAAAACTCTCATCAATGGCTGAGGGGAGAGGTCTTCCGATAGGTGGATTCCGAGGAATACTCTGAATGTACCTGAACTAGCGCAAAACCCTATCAGGAAGATAAACCCTACACATCATGCCATATCAAAGATATCCGGAATAGAAAGCTACATCCTCGAAGGGGCGGGAATCTCGGTGCTCGGGGTCATAGGGCTGCCATACAACCTGCGCAGCAATGAGCCTCTCCAGAAACATGCGATATGTGTAGCATTGGCAATTTGGGTCGATGCCCATGGGGCCCGCCCGCCCTCCATTTTTTACGGGCAGAGCATTGATTTTGTGCCCAATTTAAAAAAAATGCCCACCCGCCCTGCCCATTTTTTTTGCGGGCATTCTTGGGCGGGCAGCGGGCCGCCCACGGGCCGCCCAATATTTAATTTTTTTTAAAAAATCAAACACAGTAGTAAAAAAATAACCCTACTAGCCAATTTTTTTTAAAAAAAACATAAATGACCCAAAAAGCCTAAAGCAAGCCCAAAAAGTAAAAAAACTAACCTACTCTTAAACAAAGTCTCAAACACAATCATACACACTCAGTCTTCCGTCGTCCTCCAGTTCCAATCACATTTCAAGATCCTAAGTTCCTAACTCAAGAATCAAAATCCAGTCACATTCGATAGTTGTTGTGGGTCTCTTTTCATTTTTTAACTCTTTTTAATTTAAATGGGCCGCCCACAAGCCCGCCCGCCCAGCCTGCCGCAGGCAGGGCATGAATTTTTCGACCAAAAAAATTTAATGGGCGGGCGGGCGTGCCCGCAAAAAACGCGGGCATTCGCTGGCATGCACCCATGCCCGAACGCCCGCCCAAACTGCTAATGCTAGATATGTGTATTCAGAGTTTGGCACGGACTACAATGGACTCCACTTGAAGATTCTAGGCATGGTCTCGTCATAATCACCTCTATGTATAGCACATGGACCAATGGTTGGAAAATGGTCCAGTATCCATGCCTGCAAATAGACCATCAATTGATTATTTTAAATATTAATTAAATAAACATAATGAAATTAAAGAAACATAATGAATTTAAATAAACATGATGAATATTTTTTAAAGAAACATAATTAATTTATATTTGTTTACCTGCTGCAAAGACATGTAGCCGGCCAAAAAGACCTTATTCGCCTTGCTGGTGAAGGACAAGTGGTCATATAAATACGCTAGTGCACTAGCACCCCATGCGTATTGATCAACCATGGCGAGGTCCTCCAAGGCGCGCAGCAGGTGACACCCAATAGAATTGTTCGTCTTATCTGCGAATAATGTACTACTCACCAAGTAAAGGAGATAACACCTAGCCGCAACATCAAATCGTCGGCTCCTAACTACTCTGTTGTACACATCCTTCAGTGTGTTGAACCTTATTGCACCACTTTTGATGTCCAACGCTTCTTTCGTATCCTCGGCATGGCTCATGCCAAGCAACGCAGTCATCAACTCCACTGCCTCTGCCTGATTGGGTTTATCCCAACCGATCAAAACCCCTATCACCGGGATATGCCGGATAGATGACACGTCATCCAGGGTTATAGTCATCTCCCCACATGGGAGATGAAACGTGTCAGTATCCTCGTACCATCTATCAACAAATGCTCCCAGAAACCGCCTATCCACTATAGTGTATGATGATGAGATCAGTGGAGCCAAGCCGGATGCCTCCACGATTGTCTGCACTTGCTGTGGCACGACATCTAATGAGAGCATATCAAATGCATGATTGTGGCATCGGTTTAAGAGACAATCCTGCCAAATTTAAAATAAGTCAAATTAGTTAAAGAAATAAATAAAAATAAATTTCAATTACTTAAAGGAATAGATAAAATTAAATTTAAATTAATTTTTGGTCTCGTTACAAATATTTACCCGTCCTTGCCATATTTGTTTCGCCTGGTGCTCGTCGTATGACTTCAACAAAGAAGTATCCTGATGATCCTCAACGAAGATCTCGGTCTGTGTTTCATCAGCACCATCATCATCATCATCATCGCCGTCGTCATCATCATCATCATCATCATCATCAGAAGAAGAAGAAGAAGAAGAAGAAGAAGAGCGATCAGGAGCGGCCTGGGAAGGTTCTCCTTGCTCCGTCCGTCGTCGATCAGGAGCGGCCCTGGAAGGTTCTCCTTGCTCCGCCCGTCGCCGCCTACCCGACACTGTCGTATACTCTCTCAAGGGCATCTCATCGTTGTCCTCGTTGTCGTTGACGGTTGCGTTCTTCATCCTCGGCATCTAAAATTTCATAATACAATCTCAAATTAATAAAATATACAATATGCAAAAAAAAAAAACAAATATAATTAGTAATATATATATATATATATATATATATATACCCAAAAACACAAAATTGATAACTATAAAATGATTCATTCATTCTAAAATTTTATTACACATTTTTATGGTATAATTTATTTTCCAACTTTGAATTAGTATCTTGTGAATATATGTAAGTATTATTTTTTATTATTTAAAGAATGTACCAAAAAAGAATCATATATACACAATTTTTCTAATCTGTTTTGACAAATACATGCTTGGGAATAACAAAAATATTTTTTAACCTCTCTGCACCCAAAGCGAGGAGACAAAAATTAAAATTTTAAACCCTCGCTGCAGCGAGGGTGTTGAAATTCTGGATTTTAACGGCCTCGCTGAGGGTGCAGCGAGGGTACAAAATTTTAATTTTTGTTCTCTCGCTTAGGGCTCAGCGAGTGTTAAAATTCTGGAATTTTAACACCCTCACTGGGGCTGCAGCAAGGGTTTAAAATTAAAATTTTGCACTCTCGCTGCACCCTCGCTGAGCCCTAAGCGAGTTACCGCTCAACAATGGCAGATTCGAAGACTGAAACAGCAAACATGATTTTTTAACCAAATCATTTACAACCTCAAACAAAATTTGCAATAAACATACCCTAAATATTAAACAACAAAAACCTATAACTATTAACCAATAAATCATGTTTTCTAACAACATTTCTACAATTTTATGAAAAAAACCTTAAATTAAAAAAATAAAACAAAGCATGAGAAGATATGAAACCTGGCTGGAGGTGAGAAGGACACGATGAAACCTGGCTGGAGGTGACAAGGACACAGTAGAGCCTGCGACGGAGGTGAGTGTGCCAGCAGTGGAACCTGGCTGGAGGTGAGAAGGTTGCCTAGGGTGAGAAGGAGTGTGGAAAGGTGAGACAGGAAGGAGATGAGATTTGAATTTGAAATTTGAAAATGAGTGAAAGAAGGAGAGGGATAAGGATGGAATAAGATGGGGGTGTTTTGGGATTATTGGAAGGTTGTAAGGTTATTATGAAATTTTACTTTAAATTAGAGGGTCAGCTAATTAACTAGGGGGTTAAAAAACAAGAACCCATGCTAAAAAAGATGAAATAAAGTGTGAAAAGGAAACCATGTCTCAAGTAGAAAGTTGCTTCTGAATGTGTGAACGGGCTTTTGGTGGGCCAATTAGAACGGAGGGAAGAGGGCTCACAGGGGGAATTGTTTTTTGCCCTCATATTAGATTTTTTGGCCCCCATTTTTATTTTTCAAGAACAAAAATGCCCCAAGTGTTTTAAACTTTTCGGTTCTACAAATTCGGAAATATAATTTCTGTACTGCAAAAATGAAATACATTTATTTTATATTTTCGATTTTGTTAAAACGAAATATGGTTTCCGGCTCTGCGGAACCGAAAAATTTAATCAATTCCGTCTCTACAGAGACAGAACTATCTATTTCATAATAAGGCAATACGAACAATGGAAGTTGCATGTCTAATTCATCAACAATAACATTCAAAAGCCTAACAAAAGAAGAAAAAAAAAAAAGAAAAATCAATAAGATTCAAAACTTGCTATTAGCTCGTTGGAATGGATGTTATAACTTATTATCACTTACTTGGGGTGGTGCTTTGTGAACTTCAGGCCCAGCTTCTAATTCTCCAGAATGAATAGCTGGGTCTGCCGTCTGGCTCCAGGTGGCAGAGCAAAATTCTCTGTAAGTACTGCTTATAATAAAGCGTTTGGGTGAAAAAATAAGGCTTAATTGCATAATTGGTAATTTATCTTATTTATTAGATTTACTTTAGTCCTTTATATTTTTTTACAATTTATTGGTCCTTTATTTTTTTTTTTTAAAGATTCAGTTTGGTCCTTCCGTTAAAAAAAGTTAAATGAGAAGGAATATTTTTGAAATATTCCTTCTTCTGGACTTAATTGCATAATTGGTCCTTTATCTTATTTATTAGATTCACTTTGGTCTTTTATCTTAATATTCCAAGAATATTCTCTCTTCTTCTTCCTCTGCTCTCTCCTTACAGCAGCGGCAGCCACCATGGGTTCGCCCTCTTCCCTCGAGGATGATCTTCTTGCTGCATATGCCAATCTTGATTGCATGTTAGTTGTTGCTTTCAAAATGATTAAATCTGGGCCAACAACTTTCGATGTCAAGCAATTTTTTAATATTTCCGGTTATGCAGTACCGGAAATCATTAAGTGTTTTCGGTTATACAAAGACGGAATCCTTATTCCGGTTTTGCTTAACCGGAAAAATGTTTAAATCTATTTCGTCTCTGTAGTACTAGAATGTTTTTTCCGGTACCATAGAACCGGAAATATTAACACTGAAAAAAGGATACTTTGATCCATGAAAATTGAAAATGGGGACCAAAAAGTCGGATGTGGAGACCGAAAAGCAATTCTATCCAAATCCAAAAGATACTTAACTTAAAAATGGACTTAAATACTTGCGGACCCGCAAGGTTTCTTAGGCTTACACTCCACAGCACACGCATTGCAAAGGCGACAACAGAGTTTGTTTCATTTTCCAGACTCGCCTAACAATTAGTATTACTTTTCTCATCTTAGTAAAAAAAAAAAATCAAAATTTTATATCAAATTAAAGTAAAACTATTAAATTATGTTTATAATAATTATAGAGAGGCAGACTTTATTATTGGAAAGTTAATATTTGATCCATTATCTGGACCTGCCCCGCTGATACAAAATTGGACCCGGACTCGTTCCAAACCTGCATGGATATCGGCTGTTGATTTTACTCGCGGGTCCTGAGATATTCAACGGGTTTGTGGATACCCATTATCATTCTTAAAAATTAAAAAAAAAAAGAAAAAATAATAAAAATTAATGAGAAGGAAAAAATCCAATTATCATAAGTGGAGAATTTGTGTACAAGCATTTGATAAAGACATGGAACCAACAAATTAATCATAAAACATTTTTCCCGTTATATATAGAGCAGTGTATAACTGTATATAAGAAGATGGCTTCACTGTTCTCAATTATTAGCAACAATGGACTATTTTTGGAAAAAAAAAATAATGATGTATTTGTTTCAGATCAATTTTTTATGATTCATTCAAATAGCTCTTGAAAAAGAGTTAAGAAGAAAATACTTTTTTGGGGGGCCTATGCTAGGATTATGAAGTCTGAGGATTATCTTCATCGAAAGAATACTTTAATATATATATATATATATATATATATATATATATATATATATATATTTTAATTACGGGTTCGGGTATCCTATTACCCGGATTCGCCCCGTTCAAATATTGTATTTTAATCTGAAAAATCCATTCTTATCTGCGCGCGGATTCAATTTCACGGATTCGAACCCAAGCAGTTACGGGTATTATCCGCAGATCTGTTGATTAGGATTAAATTGTCATACCTAAATATATGATTACCCCAATCATAATGTGTTATTCTAATAAATTGAACCTTTACTTATGGCTTTATATAATAAAAACTTAACAAGGCTTTGACCGGCTTCAATTTTAGCTTATAAATATAAGGAGTGAAAGGACATTTTTGTCTCTCAAGTTTTTCGACATAGACACTTTAGTCCCTCAAGATATTTAATTCATTTTTAGTCCCCAAAGTTTTCCAAAAGTACCAATTTAGTCCATGTCTTATTTCCGTTAGCCACTTCGTTGAGGGATTAAATTGGTACTTTTGGAAAACATGAGGGATTAAATTGGTACTTTTGGAAAACATGAGGGACTAAAAATGAATTAAATTTTTTGAGGGACTAAAGTGTCCCTGTCGAAAAACTTGAGGGACCAAAGTATCCCTTCACTCTAAATATAAGTGTTGACGTTGTAAAATGTTTGTAGAAAATAGTAATTAAATATCATAAATTAGAATAAGATCTTATCAATAAAACTAAAATCAAATTTCCAATACAATCGTACATTTACAACGGGAAAAAATATTGAAAAGTTTTTAATCAATAAATTACTCTCTTCGATCTTTATTATATGGCATACTTAACCGAATTACACATATCAAGGAAAGTAGTTAGTTTTATGAATTTTATGAGAATATATTGTAACATTACAATTTTACCCTCTCAACTTTTCTTGGAAAATTCACACTCATTAATAAACAACAAAAACACATAGATAGTCAAAGTATTTAATAAGGGCAAAAAATTAAAAAAAAAATAAATGATGCATAAGAAATATAAAGTGACTTATAATTAGAACAAAAAAACCTTCTAGAATGTGACTTATAATAAGAAACAAAAAAGATAAAAAAGTATTACATATATGCTTCCAATAAAAACTTACTCTTTTTATTAACTCCTTAAAATGTAATCTAAGAACAATTACCAACACCCTTAAACAAAATGTGCGGTCACCAAACCCAAATTATACTCCCTTCAACATTATCCATCACCTGGTGTTTCTGTAGTACTCCCAAATTATGAGTCATCTTTTTTTGTTGGGAAGAATTTCTCCCTTCAAATATGGATGGACATGGTATCACGGGTGCGGGTACTGAATACCTATGTTCATACTCGTGAGTATTTGCGAGTATTTGCACGGAAACGGATACCCATGAATTTTAAACTTTTATTATATAGTTATATATTTTGTAATAATTTTTACACATACAAATAATTATAAGATGAAGAATTATGTATTTATGATAAATGTCTATCATTATAATTTAATTTTTAAAATTTATTATAAAATATAAATAAAAGAAAAATTATATGTTCTCTAAGCCATAAAAAAATGTTAATATATATATATAATATTTATTAATAAAATACTATTATTTTATATATATGAATACCCGCAGAGCTGGTATTATAATATCCATCCCCATTCACAAAAGAATAGTGTCATACTCGTTGCCCGTATTTTTACGGATACGGAAGCCCATGGTATTTTTGGCTATCCTTACCTTCAACATCATCCTGCAGTACTCATCCCCCAATAACATCAACCCACTTGTCCATGAGGCAATGCCCAAGGTAGTTACGAGTTCACCAAAATCTGCATCATCATTGACCAATTTGACAATATCCCAAATTCCTTGTACAACGTGGCATAGTTTGATTCATTCGGTGGGAAGTAGAAGTAATAAAGTAGAAGTACAGAACCGGGTGCTGTCCTCGTTCCATGAACGACGTGGGTCAAAAACAACCAACCGGTCTAATCAAAGGAAGAGAGCCTAGAACCGCTGAACCGGTCTGGTCTTCAGTCATGTGCAAGAGACCGCGGACTTGTGGGCCCAACAATTCTCATCTCTACCGGATAGAAATGACATGACCTTCACACTTACCTGGTAATGAATTACTGAATTTTTGTTAAGAACAATGAAGTATTGTGTTTTTTAGAATATGTACTTTCTCCGGTGCTTATTATAAGACATATTTAACCGAATTACACATACCAAGGAAAGTGGTTGGTTTTATGAATTTTATGAGAATATATTGTAACATTACAATTTTACCCCCTTAACTTCTCTTGGAAAATTCGCACTCATTAATGAACAACAAAAAATACATAGATAGTCAAAACATTTAATAAGGGTAAAAAAAAGAAAAATCAATAAATGATGCATAGAAAATATAAAGTGACTTATAATTAGGATCAAGAAAACTTTCTAGAATGTGATCTATATATAGGACTGGAGGGAGTATCATGTTTGAAAAGTCTTGTTCTTTTACAAAATCCAATACATAATAAATGCTATTTTTTCCAACACACCCTTATTTATTACACTATCTTTTCCACTTTCAATACTTTACTCTTTCTTCAATAATGATTATATAGGGACATTAGAGTCAAAACATCCTAAATTCTTACATCATTTAATTATTTCTTAAAACTCGTGCATAACCTTAAACAACGTTACTTTTGAACGGAGGGAGTATTACTTATTGTTTATATTCAAACCAATCAAAACAAAATTAAAATTGGATAAAATAAACTAAAAGTAAATGCTAACAAGTGCCTTGAAACACTTAATAAACAATTAAAAGAAGATAAAAAGTACTCCCTCTGGCTCGAATTATAAGAAAAACATACTTCTCTTAGTTTAAAATATAAGCAAAATTAACTAACTTTATTAAATTTTGTTTCATTCCCAATGTTACTTTCCTAAAACATCTCTAGAATATTGTAATCTTAATTAATTTTTGTTTCATTCCCAATACTACTTTCCTAAAATATCTCTTTTTTTTTATAAATTTGAGAAAATTAAATACAATCAACTAACTCCTTAATAAGCGTAAAAGTGGTTAGAATTGCTTATAATTTAAGCCAGAAGGAGTAATCAATAAGGCCCAGCACAGTTGACAGATAGTTGTATTCTTTAACCATGATGTCAGGGGTTCAATCTCTGCCGTAGTCATGAAATAAAATTTGTTGATAGAGGCAAAGCCCACTTAAGTGATCTATACGCCTCAGAGGTTTGATCCCTGCTGTAGGCATGGAAAAAGATTTGTTGATAGAGGCAAAACACACTTAGGTGATCTCTACGCCTCGAAGGGATTAGTCTTCGACTATCGACTGGAGGTTGCCTTTGGTGAAAAAAAAAAGATAAAAAGTATTAGAAAATTCATTTTTTAAAACTTTCGAAAGAAAAATAAATGCTAACCGAGAATTGTTTTCCTATTAAAATAATTTTAACAAGTGTCCTAAAATCACTTATTAGCAAAACCCAAAATTAAAATTTGTTTTTTTAATATTTTAGATTGTTTTTTGAAAATAATTGGATCGAATTAAATTTTGGATTGAAGCATCTAAACAAAACTGTACTTAATCGAATTGTATATCTTATACTCCCTTAGTCCTATATATAAGACCTTCTTGAAATTTTTATTTTGATTCTATTTATAAGACCTCATTTTAATTTTTAATAGCATTTGATTACTTTTTTTCACGAACTCCCTTATTAGGTTAACACTTTTTTAGAATTCCAATAAAAATTATAGGGGTAGTTTTGAAAAAGTATATCAAATTCTCATATTTCCAATACCACTAACAAATTTAACCACTTTCATTGGTGGGAGTGAAAAATCTCAAAAAGATCTTATAAATAGGACAGGAGGGAGTACTTAAACTGATTCTATTTATAGGTTATACTTAACCATATCACACGGACCAAGAAGGGTAGTTAGATTTCTTAAAATTTAAAAAAAAAATACTTTAACATTACAATCTCACCCTCTTAACTCGCATTGAGAATTTCACAATGTATTATTTCACATTAATGGGCAAAGGGTAAATAAGAAAAAATAGTAATAAATATCTCCTAAAAAATACAAAGTGACTTATAAATAATACTAAAAAAACTTTCTAAAATATCACTTATAAATAGGACCGAAAGAAATATTTATTTACTTCATGTTATTAGTTTTTAGTACAAAGTATTTGTGAAACATTAGTTCATTGAAGGTAAAGTGGTTACTTCCTCCAATATCATAAAATAAATAAGGGTTTTGCGCTTTTTAAAAATGAAAAAAACATCACAAACTTTTTTTTTTCTAAAACTTAAAAAATACAAATTTCAATGTTTTTAAATTATATTTAGTTTCTCAAATGCTCTCAAGACACTTGTTAGCATTTTTCAATAAATAAAATACAAGTTGAGGTATATATACACTCTGATTAAGGAAAAACACCAGAGGTATTACGAGATGTCCATAATCCTAATCCAATCAACCTTGTAATTTTTACACCTTATAATTTTTACATGATTGAAATATTGAATGATGATTAATGTGTATATATATAATATTTTTTCAAATATATGTGTATATATTTTTTTGAAACTATATGTGTATATATAATACCTTTGTAAAGTATGAATGTTTTTAGCCTATAAATAAAATTCTTGGCTTACTTTAATTTAGGGTTAAATTGCTTATTTGGTCTTTTACCTTATTTTTTATTATTATTAAGTTTGTCTCTTACATTTTTTTGGTATCATATTAGTCCCTCGCATTTTTTTTCACTATCAATTTGGTCCATGAATCACTGTTCATAATACATGAACCAATATGATAAACACACGTGTCATTTCTCTATCCAACGATGCAAATGTGGATCAATATGATATTGTGTAGTAGGATGAAAAGTAATTCAAGGACCAATTTGATAGCGAAAAGAAATGTAAGGAACCAATATAATAAAAAAAAAAGGTGAGAAACCAAGTTTATAATGAAAAATAAGATAAAGGACTAAATAAAAAAAATTTAAATTAAACCAAGTTAAATGGATTTATCCAACCTTTAACACTAATAAAGCACATCTTTGGCTGAATTGTAAAACATTTGGTTAAAGCATCAATCATGAAATAGGGATATTTAACTTTTACTAAACCAATTGTTATAAATAGGAATGAAAATATAGAATTAACAAAGAAATTGAATATCTAAGATGAACAAATGGCTTAAAGGTTAATGCTTTTTGAATAATTTTAATTTTAATGAATATGACGAAACTAATACTAAGATTTTTTTATATCCACTGTGCATAAAAAATGAAAAAATACGTCCGCGTAAGACAGCCCAGTTGGTGGTTGCAGAGACACTTAGGATTTCCCCCTCCCCCAGGTCATGGGTTCTAGTCCCAGACCTCCCATGTAAAAAAAAAATGAAAAAATACGTACTTAAAATAATAAATATATGAATATATATTAAGTGCATTAACAAAGTTTCATCTTGTAATTTAGTAATAGTAATGGACACAATATATGAATTTTTAGTTGCCATTTTAAAAGTTCTTATTAAATACTGAAGCTAATTTATGTTCAAATTTATTTTTCCTTTTAACTTTCACTATCATTGCATATATGAAGTATTGGAAGATACAAAAGGAGTTTGAGATTACAAACCCCCTTTAATATCCCCAAACCCCAAATTTTAACGTGAAATTATCAAATGTCCAAATTAAAAAATTACTAAAATACAAACCCCATTAATTATCCCCAAACCCCAAACCTCTTTTTACCAATTATAGCAAGTTACTATTCCTTGTTTCTCCAAAAAATAAAAAGTCTTCCCCTCTTTGATCACTCAACTTCTCCCTCTCCCTTCTCCAAAATATGGCTTCCGATCAGCAAGGTTCACTTTTTTTTTTACTGCACGGACGTTTTTCAATTTTCCGACTCGGGGGTCTCGGAATTTGACCACAATTTCCAACCCCAAGATCTCGGAAATTATGAAAATTTGAAAAAAAAATAAAAAAGTTCCGAGACCTAGATCTGCATTATTTTGAAAATGTGTTATACCCAAACATGTCTGCTTCTGCATTATTTCTATATAACAACAATTAACTCAAAAGATACAGACAAACTTTGCATAAGTCTCTTACAAGCACACGAACCTTAGAGAGAGGCTGACGACGGCGGAGTGAATGGCGATGGTGGCGGCGTGAGGGGCGACAATAGCAGGGCGGCGACGATGGCGGTGAGAGGCGCGACAACAGTAGGGATGAGTTGGGGGAGTTCTCCCTGCTGTGAGAGAAGAAACGAAGCACACGAACCTTAGAGAGAAGCGGACGGCGGCGGCGTGAGGGGCAACGGCGACGACGGCGGCGGGAGAGGACGACCGTGGTGGGAGGGGTTGGGAGAAGAAAGGGAATGTATGTATTGTGAAGAGCAGTTGGGACTTGGAAGAAGAAAGGGTACTTTAGTAACTTGAAGTCTAGATTTGGGGTTTGGGGATATTATGGGGGGTTTGTAATCTATTACTCATACAAAAGCATGGAACATAGAGTAGTGACAAATGGAAGCAAGTTAAAAATTAATTACTCATGTAACAGGTTTGCTCCCCCCCCTCCCCCCCCCCCCCCCAAAGGATATGCATGTTGAACCCCTTAGTCATCTGATACGTTCAACAAATCTCAAGTCATACAAAAAAGTCAAGGTCGACGATTATGCCAACGTATACATAAATAGGAAATTAGATGGGAGGGCACAAATTAATGAGGTAATGATAAAGGATAAGAAGACTAAAATTATTTTAAAGGAGGAACCTATAGTTCTCTCGATATTGTTTTTTGTTTTCATTGGGATCTTCTTCTTTAGGAGATCCGTTAATAAAAAATCCCTATTGTGAAGGGATTCCTTTTTATTTGAATTTCTCTTCTTCGTATATAAATTATTAAGATTTGTTTTGATGTGTATCAAAGGTTTCCCTAGCTAACAATCGAAGGTTGATTTATTTCAAGATTTGGCATTATCAAATTTTTTTAAACGCATGACAAGTATCAAATCTATGATATCATATTTAACAAACCAATTAATTGTGTGTTGGACCTTGTTGCAAATTAGTTTTCCAATTTTTGAACTCTATTTGTACAATTATAAAAAAAGTATTTATATAAAAAATAATTTCACATTATATTTGATAATTACTACTTGTTACCGGTGTTATATATAATAATTAAATGATATATATAATAAATCTAATGTTATATTTATCAATTTAATACATTTGAGTAAAATACTAGATTAGAAATTAAATTGATAGTACACAGACATCGTAAAGGTTTTTTTCACCATCAGTGCATCATCTACCATTCATGTGCTTATGGTCTTTGACTTTCAAATAAAAGTAATACAAATGCATGGTGGACGATGGACTGATGGTGTAAAAAACGTTACAGTGCACACCCATTAATAGTCAACGAGCATAAGCGGATGAATAGTGGATGATGTACTGATGGTATACAAAACATTTACTATATCGGTCCATTCTTCATTTTCTCATATATTAAATATATGTATTTATAACATAAAAATGAGGCTAGTAGAAAGAAAAGAAAAAACATGAGTAATTAGAGGAAAGCGAAAAAAGTAGACTACATAAATCTCAATGAACAATAAAATTAAAAAGTGACAGAAGAAGAGAAGGGAATTTAGTCGATGAAGTGAAGAGAATAACATTGAAATTGAAATCAAAATGGGACAAGGTAGAGTAGTTCAACATGAGACTGTAATCCATTAGAGTATGTTGGGTTATATAGAAACTTCTGCAATTGTGATTAAGTGATGAATAGTGATAATCTAAATGATTCTGAGGAAAGTGGCATATAATAATATAAATTAGTAGGGATAAAGAGAGAGGGAAGTGAATAAAAGATTGAAAAACACCGAAAGCAAAAAAAGAAAAAAAGAAAAAAGAAAAAGAAAAAGAAACGCTACTCTAACCTGGTGATAATTTTTGATCAAAAGGAACCTACCTTAAGGGTTTGTTTGGATTGATGGTATTGAATGGAGTGGGATGAAGTGTAATGGAAACTAAACTCATTCCATTGTTTGGATTATATTAAAAATGATGGAGTGGAATGGATGATAAGGGTATAGGTTCCATCCAATACCACCAAAACTTCATTTTCTCAATCCCCCAAAATTGGGGGGTTTCTGATGGAATCTATTTTTATTTTCTTTTATAATTATTTAATACCCATTTTAACCTTAAAAAAAAACGTTTCAGCCAAGTATTGCTGCATCTTGAGGCAGGGGAAATATAGTATTGCTTGTAATAACAAGTGCATTTATGTAGAAGCACATATACTAGTATAAACTGTACTTCGTTCATGAGTCCATATTTTATGTTAACCTTTTAGTTGAATCTGGAAGTGTCAGCAATCACCACTGAAGTATGATTTGGAAGGTACATGGGTCTGTTATTTATAATGTCTAGAACTATTGATTTTGCTCAGGACAACAACCTTCTAAAACTCTTATTATTGTACGGTAATGTGTACTGGCAATTTATTATCGATTGTGTTGTGTAATTTCTAGCATCTGTTTTTATGATGCCTCTATCAGAGTTCCGAGAAGTTGTTCTATTAACACTCCAACTTGCAAATAGTTATGATGCCCAGTCATTATGATGCCCAGTTAAAACATATACTTCAACAAAATTAAGGGTAATATGAGAATAATAATATTGTAAGTGTTACCATTCCATCTCTTATCCAAACAATGGAATGAGAATTTTGTTCCATTCCATCGTAAAATAATCCAACAATGGAATGGTAATTTTGTACTATTTTATTTCACCCCATCTCATTCCATTCCATTTGATTTTATTCCGCTCCATTTATTATTGAATATCCAAACAAACCGTAAAAGTTATCTGCATCTTTTGTTCTATCTTACATGATTTTGTACATTCACCGCCATCTAATATAAAACATGCTAATAAAGGCAACAAGAAAAATTATTGTTTTTTTTTAACCGAAGAAAAATTATTGTTGTTGTGTTATTTAATGAATAAAGTGAATATGAGGGTTGAAACATTTTTAAGGAAAAAAGATTTTTAGAGAGTTTAAAATCTTTGAAGGTGAAAACGATTTTGTAAGAAGAAGAAAGATTGTCTTAGAAATAAGGGAAAATTGTACTCACATTTCCTAAGGTTTAAGGTTTGTACTAATGACAGAGACATCTCTTCTAATTTGTAAAATGACACTCATCTTCCCTCCTTAGAAATCATCATTATATTTACACTCACTCTTTATAATAAATGATTAGTTTATTAATGAAAATATTATGCTTAAGATTGAAAAAGACATTTATACCCTCAAAGAACTGAGGGGGCGTCTCATACAAATTTCAAGTGTATTTGATGCATTTTTTCTTTATAACAATAATACGATAAATTTATTTTTTTTACATAAAAATATAATAATTTTTTATGATATATACTATATTTTCTTGTATACAAATTTTATTCAAATGATTTTAGAATAATGAAGAAGACCTAACATCATTATTGAAATACAAACTTTATATAAAGATTAAATCTGTTATATTCGTATCCATTCTTGTATACAAATTTTATTCAAATGATTTTAGAATAATGTAGAAGACCTAACATTATTATTGAAATACAAATTCTCATACATTTTCTTGTAAAAAAATTAACTTTATCATATTATTGTAAAAAATGTACCAAATACATTAAAAATCTGTATAAAATATCTCTTGAAGGTATAAAAGACTTTTGTAATCCCAAACATAACATATTCGTTGATAATCTAACTGTTTATTATGAGGACAGGGTATAAGTGCAATGCTGATTGCTAAGGAGGAGATGTAAGTATTATTTTCTAAACTAAAAGGGAATGTCTGTATCATTAGTGCAAACCTTAAGAGAGTTGAGTGCAATTTGTCATAAAAATAATTATTGGTTTCATAGCATGCATGTTTTAACATTTTTGAAGTGGTTTTCAGAAATTTAAAAAATTAAAATTTGGAGTGGTTTATAACCACCATCACATGAATGTTATCATAATACATGATATTTCAACTTTTACTCTCAAGACAACATTTTATTAAAAAATTGAATGAGGAAACTCTATTTGTATCATAGTATATATTAAAAGGAAGGATTATAAAACATACATTTCATTTTATAAAATAATTAAATTAATATTTTCAATATAATAATATTTAATTTTCATTATGTTTCTCATAACAAAAAAAAAATCATTTTTTAAACTAATCCGTGCGTCGCATGATACAAATACTAGTGATTATAAACATATACTTCCTCAAGTCCCTAATATAAGCAACATTTGATCCAATTTTTTTTCCTAAATATAAGCATATTTTCTAAAATTTTACAAAACTAACCCTATTTAATATACTCTATCATGTTTGTGGGGGAAAAAACACTAATTAATGACTAGAAGATCAAAAAGATAGATTGATAAATATACACTTAAAATTTACAATTCAAATACAAATAACTGAATTAACTACTTTTTTTAAAAAGAGTGAAATTGGTTAAATGGTGCTTATATTAGGGACCAGAGGAAGTAATTTATTCTTTTTGCAACTCGTCTCTGTCAATCACTATATAAAGTATAGTAATGGTTAAAATAAGTAAAATAATTCATAAACTAATTTTTTTTATCATTTAAATTCTATTTGAAAGGAAAGAAATACTAAGAAGGAAGGAAAATATAAAAAAAAGCTTGCTTGGCAACCAAGTTGTTTAAGGGATGTTGGGCACATAGGACAAAAGTCCCCACCCGTTGGGAAAGACGTTTTAGCGTCAGAATGACGATATGTTGACGCAGTGGGAACGCGGTGGGAAATCAAAGTTTCCGCGTAGATAATCGAGTCTCGTCACACTCACATCATCAAAAATTTAACAAAATCGAAAACAGAGAAAAATTTAAAAAGATGTTTTCTTAATGAATTTTTTAATGTTTTTTTTAAACGATTTTTTTTTATGTTAACCGTACTCTAAGAAAATTGTTTTAAAAAATTAAAAAAGTAAAATTTTGTTTGAACATAAAGATATTTTCATACATAAATAATTTAATTTGATAAGTGTCAAACTTAATTTTTTAACAATATTTTTTTTCTTTCATATTTCTTGAAAAGTATCTTTTCGATCGTACTTTTAAAATACTGGTTGACATAACTTACAAACGTGTAATTATGGTTTAAAGTTTTACTCTTTGCCATAATTTATTATATGTACAATTTTTACTTGAAAATTAATCTTGTTATTGTCAAAGTGCGAGATAGATTTAGATAAATAAATAAATAGGTGATAGTTACTTTTCTAATTGTGTAGGAAAAACAGAATAATATTAGATATGATCGGATGATTATTATAGAGCTAGTGTAAATATTTGCATCGAAAATGCATAATAATTAAATATTAAAGCTTAAACTTATGTAATAGTCCATCCGATACCTAATTTAAATACCATTTGATAAATTTCACTTCTTTTAAAAAAAGTAAGTAAGTTAATTATTTGTATTGGAATTGTAAATTTTAAGTGTATATTTACGAATCTATCCTTTTAATCTTCTATTCATTAATTTGGTGTTACTTTCCCCACAAACATAATAGAGTATATTAAATATGGTTAGTTTTGTAAAATTTTAGAAGATATGGTTATATTTAGGACCAAATTTTTTTGGCAAAATGGTGCTTATATTAGAGACAAGAGGAAGTATTGTTTATTGAGTTTAATATATGATAGTGTAAAGTTTTTTACATTATTGAAACAACATTCATTATTCATTTTAACTTTTTTTAAAATCAACCATTGATTTCCCTAAAAAAAAGGCAACCATTGATAATACATTAATGAAAAATGATGCACCGATAATGTTAAAAAAACATTACACACGTGTTCTTAACAAAATAATAAATGGTAATAAAAAAAATACTTCATCCGTCCCTATTTATAAGATACTCTTAGAAGATTTCACGTTCATTAAGAAAGTGAAAAAATTTAGTTGATTGTATTGAAAATGTGAACTTTTGATATATATTTTCAAAATTACCCCTATTAATAGTATTGTGAATCTAAAAAGTGTTAAATAAATAAGGGTGTTTGTAGAAAAAAGTAATTAATGCTCATTAAAAATTGGTGGAGTATCTTATAAATAGAGACAAAATGAAAATGTCAAAAGTATCTTATAAATAAGGACGGAGGTAGTAAATACATAACATAGTTTTCATAATAAAATCAATATAGAATCAGACATAAAGGACACCAGAGACTATATATGATAATGTAACGATTCAACATCTTCCGTCAAATAATATGTGTCACTTCATATGCTACTTATTTTTATTTTTATTGGTAAAAAGATAAATTTTGAAGTAAATAATATACGTGAATTTAATACTTTATCCTGTTTTTGTTACAAGACATATCTCGGCAAATTACGCATGTTATAACGAAAGTAGTTAATTTTTTGAATTCTATGAAAAGATATAATATAACATTACAATTTTACCTTTTTAATTTTTTTAAAAAGTTCACATTCATTAATAAAAAAACAAAGATAATCAAATTATTTAATAAGGAAAAAAACAATAAATAATGCATAAAAAATATCAAGCGACTTATACAATTAGGACCAAGAATACAACAACAACAACTAAGCCTTTATCCCACTAGGTGGGGTCGGCTACATGGATCAAACGATGCCATAAAGGCCTATCATAAATCATATCTTTTGATAAGGCATTGATTGCCATATCCTTCTCAATTGTTTCGCCTATAGTTTTTCTAGGTCTTCCTCTTCCTCTAGCCCTTGTAGTACCCTCTATTAGGACCAAGAATATTGTTTAAAAAATACCTATAATAATAATAATAATAATAATCAAAAGAAGTACTTTTTTTTACCAATAAAAATAAATGATACATAAAATAACACACTGAAGAAAAAAAAAAAGCTTTTAACTATAACATACATGTTTTTTTTTTTTGTTACATAGCTGCAACATGTTAAAAAAGATATATGGTACACAATGATGCACCCATGTAGCAATAGAAAAGAACACCAAAGGGATTATTAGCATTAAAGATAACACCATTTCTCATATTCTTAAGCACGGAAATCATGCCTGCCTTATGTATTTACATAATATTATGTATAATTGTACAATTTTTGTCGACAATTTTAGAATATTAACAAATGTTTTAAAGAGAAACACTTATCAAAATACAATATTTTTCAATAAATTTTGCTTTGAAGAGTAATATATTTAATATCTCAAAAATCTTGAAATATGATTTCTAATGAAAAAATTATACTCTCATTATTTAAATTTTTAATAATACCTTTAGAACAAATGTTACGTTAGTCTGATTTATGTTATCATTATTAAAACATTTGTTTACCATGTCACTAACAATAATCCAACGTTTTATTTATGGTTTGTTTTGTAAAACTAGTTTATAATTATGAACTTATAACTTGTAGTAGTTTTGAGCTTATAGTTTGTAATTGTAAAGCTTTGAGCTGTGAGTTTGTAGTTGCAAATTTATAACTGTTTAGCGGATTGTTTAAAATATTGTTGTTTAGCAAAACTAGCTTTTGAAGTAGTTTAAAGTTATTAAATGACCGAAAAGGATATGCAACATTATATTATTTTTGTTTATTAAATAAATAGTTAATTAATTAATTATCAAAGTATAAAAATTATTAAATTATACTCCCTCTGGTCCTATTTATAAGACCCTTTTGGAGTTTTTATTTTGGTCCTATTTATAAGACCCCATTACAATTTTCAATAGCATTTAATTACTTCATTCCACAAACACCCCTATTATGTCAACACTTTTTAGAGTTCCAATAATAATTATAGGGGTAGTTTTGAAAAAGTATATCAAATTTTCACATTTCCAATGCCACTAACAAACTTAACCACTTTCCTTGGTGGGTGTGAAAAACCTCAAAAGGGTCTTATAAATAGGACCGGAGGGAGTAGTTAATTAAATTCATTTTTTTCTTGATTTATTAATTACGTAGTTAATTAATTAATAATAACAAAATTATTAAATTATAATTAATAACTAATTAATTATATCAGGACATGTAAATAATTATGAAAATTATTTATATATTAGGGTAGGTAAATAATTTTGAAAATCTTTCCACGATATAATTAGTATATAAATTATTGAAAACTAGTTTAATTAATTCTTTGAAAATTACTTGAAATAACATTCTAAAAATCATCTTTCAAAACCTACAAACTCATTTTTTAAAAGTCATAAGTTCTTTCTCATATATTTTTTACCGAATGGAACTAGTAATTTATTGACTAAATCTAAAAGTTCCTAACTAACTAAAGAACTCTTGATTAATCATGCGAAGGAAAGCCTTCAATTTCATCATGTGTGAGAACTACTACTATAAAGATCAAATAATCAAATTATCATACGTAATTCACGTTAATATACTTTGTTGATGAACTGATGTTAATTTTTGTTTCAAGAATTGTGTGCAATTTATTTTAATTTTTTATCTGAAATTTTATTAATATGAAAAAGACAAGAATAAAAAAAAAGTGTATATATGTGTGTGATAGGGTTCATATTGGTTTTATTTCTTCTATGATGAAATTTAGAATCATAGAAAACCTTTTTTTTTCTTCCTTCGACACCTAAGCAAAAGAAAACTTCTCTTAATTAATTAGACTATTCACACCTTGCCCCTTGTTCACACCACACCCCCACCTACATATATATTCTCCCTTCTTTTTCTCTCTCATCTTTGGTTTTCTTAGCTTCCTCTACTCCATATCAAAATAATTTTTTTTTTAAAAAAAAAACCCAATCTTTTTTTATATCATTTAGAGCTTTCTTCTTCTATCATCTTTCTTCTTTTCTAGACTTTACAAGATTGTATTTGAGTTCTTTTCAATTTTAATTAATGGAGGGTCATCATCTCCATCATCATCATCATCATCAAAGGCAGCAGCAACAACAACAACATCTACAACAACATCAACAACAACAACATCAACACCCTCATACTATTACTAACGTAGATGTCATAGATAGGTTACCCCAATGGAGCATCCAAGAGACAAAGGAGTTCCTAATGATTAGAGCAGAGCTGGATCAAGCTTTCATGGAGACAAAGAGGAACAAGCAGCTTTGGGATGTTACCTCCAATAAGATGAAGGAAAAAGGCTACCCAAGAAGTTCTGAGCAGTGCAAGTGCAAGTGGAAAAACCTCGTTACCCGCTATAAGGTATTTTTATTGATCTATTGATATACTTAAACATTTATCAAAGAAACCCCACCATAGTTGATATTTGATTCTAATCACATGCATACATATTCAGGAATTGTTTTTGGATTTTTCCGCAAGATACGCGTAAAAATTTCTCTCTCATGACAAAGGTGGGAATTTTTTATTTATTTATATTAAATAAATGTTATATTATATATAAAATTAATTTTTTAATATCATATTTAATATTTTATTCATTTATTTTTATCTTTTACTTATTTATCATTTTTCTTTTAATAAATGTATTCCCAAGATAAAATATAAAAAAAATTAAATTTTCCATTCTTTTCAACAATTGTTGCACACGAAACATTCTCCTCTAAATAATACTGCAAAGTTATTTTTTGTATACTCTAATAAAAATATGATTGATAAAGTTGGTGTCACAAGTAAATTAAAACATATCACATGTTTCATATTTTGTGTTATTTTATTTATCAAAATCTGTGGATTGTTGGTAAAAAAATTTACAAATAAAATAAAATAATTTTAATTGAATTTAATTTAATTTTCTCGGATCAATTATCACATTTTAGTTTGTGAAATGGTACGACAAATTATGAGATATCATATGTAATCTTGTCTTTGAGAAATACTAATATATTATGAGCTTTCTTTTTCGTGCTTTTCTTATAAAGTGAATAGAACTTTTTCTTTTGTTATTGATATTTAAAAGGGATGTGAAACGATGGAGCCAGAAGCCATGAGGCAACAGTTTCCATTTTACAATGAGCTTCAAGCGATATTCACAGCAAGGATGCAAAGAATGTTGTGGGGTGAAGCATCAGAAGGAGGGTCCAAATCCAATAAGAAGAACAAGGCTATGCAGCATCTCTCATCAGAGGACGAGGAAGATGATGGTAATGAAGAGAGTGAAGGAGATCATCACAACAAGGGTAGTACCAGTAGCAGAAGAAAGAAGAAAAAGGGTAAGATGATAATAGGTGGAGCTAGTGGTAGTAGTGGTAGTGGTAGTTTGAAGGGTTTGAAGGAGATATTGGAGGACTTCATGAGGCAACAAATGCAAATGGAAGCTCAATGGATGGAAGCATTTGAAGCAAGGGAGAATGAGAGGAGGTTGAAGGAAATGGAGTGGAGGCAAGCAATGGAAACATTAGAGAATGAGAGGATAATGATGGATCAGAGATGGAGAGAAAGGGAAGAGCAAAGAAGGATGAGGGAAGAAGCTAGGGCTGATAAAAGAGATGCTCTGATCACAGAACTTCTGAACAAGCTCAGAAGAGAAGAAGAGATGTAGTAGTAGTTTGTTTTTGGCTAGCTAGCTAACTTTTATGTGTTAGTTTCTTCAATTCTTCAAGCATAGCGTTTGAGAGGTTTGTTCTTAGAACTCTCAATTTATCTTTTGGAGATTAATTAACTTTATGGTTCTTAATTCTTGTTACCATGATATATATCTCCACTGCACCTTCCTGGCTTAATTAATTTCTTTAGTTAAAAGCAACCCCTCGCATTGATGTTATTTTATTCGGCACTTTATTTCCTCATACTCATGGTTTTTGTTCATGCAACCCTGAGGTATCATTTGAAAGAGGACCAATGTCTTTTCTTGCATATCCCAAACAATGATGAATATCATTTAATAGAGAGACTCTTATGGTAGTAGGTGTGGATAGATATATAGAATAGCACAACTTGCATTACCTAACATATAACAACCGATAACGGGCAAAAGATTGACCATATGATAATGCTCATCATAATGTCTACACACAGTTTTAAGGTTAATGGAGCATTACATAAAATGGCTCACTACACACACAAAGTGCTGTTACTTTCACTTTTGATTATAAACCAAAAATAAAAAGTTATGTGTGTGTGAGAGAGATATATATGCTATACATTAGATGATCAAAAGATGATGTAGTAGTTTTAGAGAAGAGCTGTATGTATAAGTACTTTAGATGATGTAGAGTTGATATTCCCATGGATGTTAATTCACATTTTGATGGACATGACTAAGATGGGGTTATGGTCTTGATTCTATTGTAATTTGTAAGGTAGGGTTGGATGTATGCACTAGTCCCCTTAATGCATGAAAAGACTTGTTAAAATAATGTTACGTGAATATCCAATTTCGGTTTGTTTTATATGCAATTTTATTATTTTTGTATATAAGACAAATTAAATGTTGATCCAAATATCAAATCGATATAACATTAATCATTTTTATTTGATATGTAGCATGAGTTAGGTACCCCGGTACATATTTTCAAATAAATTAAATACAAATTATCTCATTGTTTAGTGTTTCAAATGACACTGGGGTTCGGACTGGGATGGCCATGCATTGAAGAGCAATAATTAGTTTTTGGTGAGCAAAGAAAATTTATTATTAGCAAGGTGCACTGCTGGTGGTACCCCAAAATGTTACCATTGGGGGTTCGTTAGAATATTTTTATTTGGTAAGCAAAAATATATTAGAAGCAGGTACAAAAGGTTAGAATATGAAAGAAAAACACGACATGATAAAGAATAAAATAAAATATGAGTAAGATAATTTTTATCATGTTTTGCATGATGAGGTGATGATATGATGGTGGTTGTAATGTGATGATAGTGAAGACACACCTGTGTTAATATGCACCTGAGAGTATAAAGGGGAAAATTGCACTTTGTTCATTTCTAACTTAGCTTTTTTCATTGAAAATGCACTCTAGGCAAACATAATATGATAAGCTAACATGATAGCATTGCCCTTCTACTTTCTCGCCAAACTCTAGATAATAATAAGAAGATATGACAAAGAATCCTATCCTTTTCACCGAGCAAGGCATGAGTGTGTCTAAAACATAAATTATAACTGCAAGCAATGGAATTGTATACCCAATAAGAGTAAGAATAGCTAAATATTTAACCCTAGCGGCCTTTGTCCATAGCCAAAATGGATTTGAATTGAATCAACTATTTTGTCAATACAAGAGTAAGAAGAGCAATTATGATTATATTTTTTGTTCATTTTTTTGGTTGTTAGTACCATATTTTATATAGGATATTTTCTTTTGGGGTTGGGATAAAAAGCTAAAAAAATATGTATGAATTGAAAAAGCTAAAAATTTAACACTTTAATGATAACGAATTTAGTTTCCCAAGCAATACAGTTTTACAATTTTTTAATTTCACTTATGTATTCTCAACCTTTAGGATTATCGTTAAGAAAATCATCTTTTTATATATATATATATATATATATATATATATATATATATATATATATATACTCAAAATGCAATTTTCTGTCATTTACTTATCAATGTTGAACCTTTATTGCTAGCCACAAACCTTTGCTCTATCATGTTCCTTTGTGCTACCGTATAGTAACCTAAGCCACCATCAATCATACATACCACACACTTGCGAATGACCAAATTTCAAACAAACACAAGGCATGGAGCATCCAAACCCTAAAGTTTAGAATCGGTTTAGAATAATATGATCAAGTTCCTGGTGATCAAATTTGAAGGATTGTCTGATCAGAGAAGAAAGAAGAGCGAGAAGATAGAAAATATTAGTACTTTAATTAATTTGACAAAATTAGGTAATATTGAAAAATCAACAGCATCGAGGCCTCCAAAATGAAAATGAATTTGAAGGATCAAGGTGAGAAAAACAAAAAAATATGGGATCAAACTGAGAAAATTAATTAACTTAAGAAACAAACCAGAGATGATAGTCATAAACGTAATTTGTATGCTCATGATGAGGTAATGGACAAGATAGCTGTTTTGGTTTTGCATGCAAGCTAAGAGATATTCCAAATGGTTTTTGACATTGACCTGTGTATTGAAGAGACTTCACAATATTAGGAGAGAAGAAAGTTTTCAATTCAGATCGTTCTCATGTGTATGAACTTGTGACTTTATTAATAGTAATATATGATATGATATATCACATTCAAGCCGCAATAATGTATTTTTATCTATATTCAAGCTGCAATAATGACTTTAATAATATATATACACCGTATCTTTTTGTAATATATGTATTTGTTGTGTTTGATATTCACTCAATATGAAAGAAAGGAAAGAGTATAATGTGAACGAGAGAGTAGAAATTAGACTTAGATAGGGTTATGACTTGTTTTAATTGTCAATGCATTTACGTGCACGTGGTAGCCTATGGAAATGGTTTCCCGCTGTGATGCTAGTGAGCGCATGAAATCCTAACCTTTAAAAATAATTTTTTTTTACAATTAAATTTTAAAGAAAAAATAATACATGTATTTTCAACCTTTGAATGATTGACTGTATGATGACGGCATCAAAAGATGAAGTCAGAGAATCCAGATCTATAGCCTATAAAGTACTGCTCTTGGGATTCTATTTATAACTTGCTTTTTAGATAAAGTTTTTATTTTATTTTATTTATAAATTATTATATATTTTTTATTTATTAATATGAAATAATATATTTATGAAATTTTCAATGCAAGTTAATAAAATAAAATTAAAATTGTTAAAATATATTTTTAAAATTTCAAAAAAATTCATATAATTATCACTATTTTTTTTATCTTTATGATATAATGAAATATTACGAATAATAAGAATAAAATGGTGCATTAGATCGACCTAGAGGATGTTTGGAGCAAAGCTACATGCCCACCGACACTAATACCAAAGCTAGTTAAATTTTTAACAACACTCACATTAATTATTGTATGTGTTGTAGTACTCCGTACACCTTCCGGTCTTGATTATAAGAAAAAAAAACATTCATTAATGGTCTTAAATACTCCCTCTATTTCACTTTAAGTGTCTTTTTGGACTTTTGCATATATATTAAGAAAGTGTTGATTATAATGATTATTGTAAGTTTTATGTGTATTTTATCAAAAATACCCCTATTTAATATTTTTATTTTGTCAATGCATCATTACTAGTATTACAAATTTCAAAACTAAAACAACATTAAATGTAAGGGTAAATAAGGAAAAACGGTATTAAATGTTGCCTAGATTTGGTAGAAAGACACTTATTTTGAAACAAAATTTTGATGTTAAAAAGACACTTAAAGTGAAACGAAGGGAGTATAAGTAAAATTTAACTAACTTTTTATTTCTAATACAATCATTCCTAAAATATATCTATAAAGTGGTTGAATCATTTAATTCTTGTTTCATTCCCAATGTAAGTTTACTAAAGTACACCCTCTGGTCTTGATTATAAGCAAAAATAACTAATTTCATGGGTATTAAGAAAAGTTAGTTGAATGTATTTAATTTTCTCAGATTCATAAAAAAGTATACTACTTTAATAAACTTACATTGGGAATAAAACAAGAATTAAATGATTCAACCACTTTATAGATATATTTTAGGAATGATTGCATTGAGAATATAAAGTTAGTTAAATTTTGCTTATATTTAAGACAATTAGTGGAATGTTTTTTTTTGCTTATAATCAAGATGGGAGGGTGTAGTATACTTTTTTATGAATTTGAGAAAATTAAATACATTCAACTAACTTTTTTTAATACCTGTGAAATTAGTTACTACTCCTTCCTATCCATATTATAAGCACTCTTTCTCTTTCACGAAAAGGGCGCTTATAATATCGACCAGAAGAAGTAGTATTTTTGCTTATAATAATCAAGACCGAATGACGTACTTTCATTGCATTTTCGACCGCACTCATGATAAGTTGCGTTGTGTCTACAACATGGCATCCGAAAGAAGCTGTTCCCAGTTCATTTGGTTTTAGTCTTTCTGTCCCCAACTTTCTTTCTTCCTTCGGAAAGCTCAAAGTTCAAACAAAACGCGTTTCTGACAAAAAAGAAATTTACCGATTCACCGACTCTACATTAAAAAGTCTTTTAATTGAAAAATGATATACAGTACATTTCTTAATAAATAAGCTTAAAAAAATTTCAAAACTAAAAATGTAACGATTGTCATTTATTAATCAATTATTAACAAATATATATATATATATATATATATTTGTAGAAAAATTTTTGTTGTTAGAGGCAAACTTTGCTTTGATACTCTTTATCTTTTGGAGAGAATTAATCTTCTGGATCGTAATTTATATGATTTTTTTTATTTAATCTTTTAAAACAGATTATTGTCACATTCTTCGGTTATATATGTCAAATAGTACGTCAACGAGGTTCAGGAAATATTCTTTTCGCTTTAAATAAAAGAAAAGCAAAAGTAGCAAAAGCTAGTATTGAGAATTGGAATTTGAGATCAGAATCTGACTCACAATTTTAATTTTCTTTCTTCTTGCTAATGGTTTCTATTTAAATATATATAATTTAGATTTCCAGCATAATATTTTATACTCTCTCTGTTCCTAATTATAAGATCCTTTTAACACTTTGTTTTTGTTTTTATTTATAAGATCCCATACCAATTTTCAGTGATAATTAATTATTTTTTTTCACAAATACCTCTATTTATTTAACACTTTTTAGATTCTCAATAATATTAATAGAGGTAATTTTGAAATTAAAAATTTATATTTTCAATACAATTAACTAAATTAATTAACTTTTTTAATGGACCTGAAATCTTAGGAAGGCTAGAGTATGTTTGATCCTGAGACTGTTTGGACTTTGGATGAGCTTGACAAGTTGTTGGCATGCGAGCCTTAATGTCCAATTCGTTTCACAATGTTCCACAGTTTGAGCTTTTGGGGGTAACGGGGGGGCTCCAAGTTCCAACATTATACTTATATTCGTCTTATTTATGAGATTTTTTTTGAAGTTTTTGTTTTGGTCATTTATAAGATTTTTTTTCAATTTTTAATAACATATAATTATTTTTTTTCATAAACATCCTTATAAAATCAACTCTTTTTAGAGTTTCAATAATAATTATAGGGGTAATTTTGAAAAAATATATCAAATTTTCACATTTTCAATATCACTAACAAATTTATCCACTTTTCTTGATGAAAGCGAAAAACCTCAAAAAGGTCTTATAAATAGGACCGGAAAAAATACCAAATGTCTGTTTGCTAGCCCACAGCTGTTTTCTTCACCCAAAAAATGAAAAAAAAAATAACAAAGTCAATAATCAAAGCCACAGTATATATAGAGAGGGTATGTATGCTACAATTGTATTTTTCTACTCTCTCTTCCTTTTCTTAGTATAGATTAATCTGTCACTTGAATTCAATATTTATTTCAGTCCTTAAAATTATGAAAATTACTTTTAAGTTTTTGGATGAATTTGCAAAATGTGCCACATATTTCTGTAATTAATTAATGTCCCTTAACGGCTTTGCGACAAATATGAGAGCGTACATAACATAAAGTGAATTTTCATATTTTCATATTTAGAGAGACTAAAGTGTTCTATGTAAAAAAACATGAGGGATCATAGTGATACTTTACTCTATAATTATTATTTGGCATGATCGATTAGACCATCTCGTATGATCAATTATGATGAATTAACAAAAAAGAAAAAATTATGTGACATCTAATGAAGAACCTGAAATTTCTTCAATCTAACAATTTATCATGTGTTGATTGTTCCAAAGAAAGTTGATTGTTCAGCCATTAATTTTAAAAAATATTATTTTCGAGTGAAAATTTCCAATTTATGGAATGAATACAAGTGATATTTGTGAGTCATTACATCTATCATCTCGACTATTCAGGTATTTTATGATTTTAATTGATACATTAATTGATGGTCATACGTTTGTTTATTATCAACTCATAACTAGTTGTTTGCGAAATTACTTGCTCAATTAATTCGTGTTAGAGCACATTTTCCTGATTATCCAATTAAGCAATGTCGGTGAGTTTATGCCCCCAATTTTTAATGATTTTTGCATGTCTATTGGCGTTAATGTTGAACATTCTGTTGCACAAGTTCATACATAAAATGGACTTGTGGAAGTGCTTATTAAACTCCTACAAACAATTGTAAGGCCATTACTTATAAGATAAAAACTACCGTGGGACATGCAATCTTGCATGTTGCAGCATTGATTAGTATTAGGCCAACAATTATAACAAATCCACCCTTTTACAAATGGTTTTTGGTTATGAATCTAATATTTTCCATCTAAGAACTTTCGGATGTACAATATATGTTCCTATTTCTCCGCAACATCGCAATAAGATGTGACCTCAAAGAAGGTTGAGAATATATGTTGGATATGAATCTTCATCCGTAATAAGAAATCTCGAAAACAAGAAATTTATTCACTACTCGATTTATTGATTGTCATTATGATGAACCGGTCCTACCAACATTAGGGGGAAAAAATAAGCAATTGGAAAAAGAAATTATTTGAAAAGAGTTATCATTACATTATCTTCATACTCGTAAAAAACAATGTTAACTTGAAGCTCAAAAGTTAATTTATTTGCAAAATTTAGTTAACTAATTGCTAAACGCATTTATTGACCCAATAGAGTGACTAAGTCACAATGAAAATTGATGTCGATGTTGAACAATATTCAATTGCAAATGAGTCCGAGGCAAACCTGAAGTGTGGTATACCTGCCAATTTCATAGATAAAAATCCTCAAAGAAATGGAGCTAAGAATTAAGATCGTCAAATCGAGGAAGAGGTGACTCCTGAAAAGCCCTCGAACATTAGTATTTTAGTTCCAGAATAAGCTCGGACATATGAAATTTGCGAAAATAAAGAGATCTCAATAAATTATGTCATGAATAGAATACAATAATAGAACCAAAATAAAATTGACGTCGATGATATTTTTTGCACAATATATAACACTTATATAATGAATAATGAGGATCACAAAGTAAGTCTATCAATGAATATAAACAAACAGAATATTGACCAAAGTGGAAAGACACAATGGAGGCATATAATGAAACTCACTTGCAAAGCGACAGGTTCCTAGACCAATAATTCGTGCACCAAAAGGTGAAAAGCTAGTTGGATATAATTAATTTTTTGTGTAAATGCAAAATAAGAAATTTGAAATTGTGAGATAAAAAGTATAATTGGTTTCCCAAGGATTTATACAAAGATCTGATATTGATTTTGATGTGACATATTCTCTAGTGGTGGATGCAAGTATGTTTTGATAGTTAACTAGTTTAACTGTACATAAAAGACTCAATTTGTGCCTAATGAATTTTGTTACTGCCTACTTGTATTGCTCACTTCATAATAACATATGTAGGAATATCCCTGAATGATTCAATACGCGTGAAGCATATTCATGAATAATATAATATGGTTATATCATATCCATGGTACATTTAAAATGTTTAAAGCATATAACGTAAAATGTCGATTGGGCACTTTCTTAAATTGCAAAATGTAAGATTTTTGAACTTTAAGTTCAAACCACCAAAGAGGTTTTAATAGACCTTGGGTGTGAATTCTAGAAAGCGTAATATATATGTGTTTATATCCGTTTACAAGAATACATTAGAATGAAATTAAACATATACTTTGGTACGATAAAAATTGGGTTCGTTTCACCCTAATATACCCAAGTCCTAGTTAATGAGTTACATAGATGCATAAATTTTAGCTTTGCATGAGGTAAGTTGTTGATTCAACACATATGAGAGAATTCTGGTATGTCTTTCGAAAAAAAATGAACCTAGCAATATTATATAAGATAATGATGCATGTATTATCCAGTTAAAAGAAGTATATGTTGGCTTGATAGTTGATACCTTGTTATAGTTAGGTTTTTTTTTCTACTTTTATTAGCAAAATTCGTTGGCGGAATTGTAAGGGCTAAGGGTTACTCCAAACTCATAAGTCCCTAAGATTACTAAGAGCTCGTTTGGTTTGGCGGTGGGAGAGCCAAACGCGATTGTATAAAGTGAAAACGTGAAACCGTAGTGTTTGGCGGATGCGTTTGGTCTCTAGGGAATTTATTTTGCCACCCCAGGTCTATGGTTGCCACTCCAAATATTAAAATAATACCCATCATGCCCTTTTAAAAAAAACATATTTTAACACGGGTCGTAAGGGGGTACTACGACCATCAGGTTGTAACACCTCCTTACGACCCTTTAAAAAACTGTGATTTAACACGGGTCGTAAGAGGGTGTTACGACCTGATAGTCGTAGTACCCCCTTACGACCAATTCAAAAACATGTATTCTGATTGGGTCGTTAGGGGGTGCTACAACCTACAGGTCGTAACACCCTCTTACGACCCATAGTTTTTTAAAGGGTCGTAAGCACCCCTTACGACCCGTGTTAAATACTGATTTTACAAACCCCTCTCACACTTTACCCTCTCACACTTAACTCTCTCACACATACAGTTTACAATCCTCTTCCAAATTTGTCTCTAGTTTTATACGATAAACCCTACCCCAAAACCTGAATTTCATTTTTCTTCTCGTTTCTTCACTGTGAAGTTTCGAATCGCCCACTTGGTGGCTTCTATAGCTAATCTCGGTTCTTCCCTCAAGCATTATTGATTCAAGTTTCTTCCATACGGTATGTCTCTTGGTCTGTATTTTTGTTTCCATAAGTGATTGTGTTGGCTTGCCAAGGTTCTTCTTTTAGTTACTGATTATATTTAAAAGTATAGAGAAATCCGAACCCTAGGTTTTTACTAAGATTTTAAAAAAAAATTGCTTAGATTTGCTGCTTAAATTTAGTGATTATATTTCAAAATTGTGTTTACTTATTAGATTTTAGTAAAAAATATGTTATTTTGTTGTGATGCTGTGTTGTTGTCGCGTACGAGGGGAATGGTCGTAGCCCAGGCTTACGACCTCTGGTCGTGGCCCAGGCTTACGACCTGACACCTTTTTTTTTAATTTTTTAATTTTATTCCCTTATCTCTTATAATTGTAGTTTTGATGAAGAGAATTTAGATTTTTCACTCCCTTATTTGGTATTTAGTTTGGTTGTTTTTAGTAACTATTACATCTTGATATATATATATATATATATAAATCAGTGTTAATAACTTAATATAATGCACAGATATTCTGTCCCATTCATTTAGAAATTGTGGTTCACTTATGCTATGTAGCAGTTTGAATTTTTAAAAACTTTTGTATTCCCATATCTATGTATTTCGAATCATATTAAATATTGGGGCTTTATACTTTATAGGCTGATGAGGCTTATGAAAATTATATTCAGTTATATGCTATTTTTATAAATTCTTCCAAATATTATCATCAATGCTTATATCATAAGATAAGTGAAAAATAAGCTCTTCTTTCAAATGCCACTTATATATATATATATAAAAGTTATTAATTAAAGTTAGTTAGGCACAAGAATTAAAAAAAAATGATAATAAAAGGGCCAGATAAAATAAATGTATGAAAATTTATTTTTTTTTATATTTCATATCACCTAATTGATTATGAAACATAATAAAGCTACGATGTTTATAACAAATGATTTGAAAGAGACTACAACATTTACTCTTATATATAAATTTTTTTATATTCAAAATAATATATATACTTTCCAAGTAAACCGTGAATCTGATGGTTTTTTTTTTGGTCTTTTTTATATAAATTTAGCATATCTTTCTAGCGATTGTTTAAACTGATTTTTTTTAATTTTTTTTAATCCTAATAAAGTTGTTTTCTTTTTTCTTTTCAGATGGCATCCCGCGATGACTCTCCTCCTCGTCCTCCTGCGAGAAACTGTCCCAGTGCATCGAATTGCAAGCGTCTTCATGATGCACGTGCTTTAGCACAGGCAGAGGCAGCACAGGCAGAGGCGGCGGCAGCAGAAGCAACTGAGTATTTGAATGTCGACGACAACGAACCGGAGGTAAATGTGGGGGAATCAGACGACGACGTCGACGACCCTCAGAATGAGACATTATTGACTACCTACAGCGACCACAGGGCCAAGCAGATATGGAGAGGCAATGTAAGCATATTTAAGTTAATTGTAATATCCTTTGTATAATTAAATTGCATAACTAATTATTATCTCCTACTTGCAGGATCCTGGTCCTTTGAATCGGTTTCTTAACCGGATATTTGGGTTGAGGCCCTTAAGTGAGTTACCGGAACAAGTTCGTACACTTGTTCTAGGTTCTAGGCTTGCGCCTCTGATCGATTCGTCATTTCACATGACGGATAGGCGCCTACTGAGCTCATTTGTGGAGCGTTTTTATAGGGACACATGCACCTTCCATCTACCCTGTGGCGAGATCACGGTGACATTGGAGGACGTTTCGTCCCTGCTCCATATTCCTGTGATGGACATCCTCATCCCGTGGGATAAACCGTCGAAGCCTGAGGCAGTGGTTTTGTTACACGAAGTGCTAGGCGTTTCTACAGCAGAGGCCACTGAAGAGGTGGAGCGCACCAAAGGTGGTGCGGTTTCCTTCTCGACATTGACCAGGTGGTTGGACCGGTTCATCATTCAAGGACGGTACGAGCACGCTGCAAGGTGCTACCTACTGTACCTTGCTGTCGCGGTCGGGGTCCCGGGTCGCCCTCGATGCCTCGCCTACGAGTGGGGTCGACTGACCCAATATGGAGTCGCCACTGCATTTGTTACAAAAGTCGGTTACGAGCCGGGGAAGGTATTAGCACCCCGTTCGCCCATTCGAAAAAGGTACCTTTGATTGGTTTTAATTAAAAGACCTAAATAATTGGTTTGCCAAAAATTATTTGTTTTTTATTATATTGCCTGACAAGGTCTCCCCTGATCCTACATACCCTCATAAAATGAGGAATCAAAGCTACGTAGTTCTTAATATTTTAATTTTATTTTTTTTATAAAAAAGAGGTTTGATGCGGAGAGAAACATGCACAAGACCTTGACATTTAGTCGAGGAAAGGTGAATTTCCAAAACGCATGTTGTTAATAATTAATTAATGAAATCTATTTAATTTTTGTTAAAAAAAAGAGTGTTCTTGCCTTTTAATATTTTTTAAATTTTTTACAACTTATTTTAAAAAAAAAATATTTTTATATGCATATTTTCTGTGCGGAGAGGCAGCCCGAGAGATCTCTCCATTGAATTTGGGAAAGAAAAATCGAATTACCGAAACGCAACCAATTTTTAAAACAACAATTCAAAAAAAGTTTATATATTTATACTTTGTTATTTTTTAAGGAAAATTATTTTTACATATTTATTTTTGGTGTGGAGATGAAGTCCAAGAGATCCCACCACTAATATCAAGTTTGGGTGAGAAAAATTGACTTACCAAAACACAACCAATTTAGATAACAATAAAAAAATGACTACATTTTATATTTTTTTTATTATTATTATTATCTGATTATTTATTAATGTTTAAAGAAAAACAGAAACTGTAAAAAGTAATAAAAAAAAAGGAAGAAATACTACCTATAGAATAGTAGCAATAGAGGAAGAAGAGTGTAGCAGAACGGAGGGAATGAGGACACGTGGCGTGCAGGGATGGTGCTGCAGGTACTGCCGCAGCAGAGCAGGGGGATGACGGGCGCGTGTGCAGCACGCGCGGGAGCTGGGACGGAGGGTGTGAGGCGCGTGCGTGAGTGGTGCGTCAGGAACTGAAGCTGGCAGCACCTCTTTTACTTTATTTTTTTTAACGAATTTTTGTGCAATTTTTTGTGTGTTCTCAAAGTGAGGAAGAAAGCTCTATTTTTATAGGAAAAAAACTAGGTTAGGAAAACTAAGTTTTTTTTAACAGACTTTGAAAGCCTATCAGAATATTCCCTGGTTTATTCCTCAATTAAATCTTAAAAAAATAAAAACAAATCTGATGATAATCCTTTTAAAACAAAACCAAATTTTATCTTTATCTTCACAAATTAACCAAATCTTTTACTAAAACATTTTTATCTTTTTTTTTTCTGAAATATTTTATTTTTCGTTTTTTTATTTTTCATAAAATTTTTTTTTTCAAAATCTTTCTTTATTTTTTATTTTATTTTTAATTTTTAACGTTTTTTTTTAAATTTTTTCTTTTAAACCCCAAAAATAACTTTATACACATTAAGTAGAAAATAATGGGTCCAAACAAACTTTTTTTTATTTTATTTATAAAATTGAACTATAAAAAACTTAAAGATAAAATCTTACCCAAACAATTTTTTTTTATAAAAATGTAATTTTGACCCCGGACAAAATGGGGTGTCTACAGCTGCCCCTCTTTACTTGTTTCTTATCAGAGAGCAAGTAAACCGGGGTTTGCATGCTATCATGGTAAGGAACGAGTAAAGAAACAGACACCGATTTTGTTCGGGAAAGAAACGAGAAACATACTTGTTAGGTTTGGAAGTTCCTATAATTTCAAAATGACTTTCGGCGTTTGTGCCGGGGGTCAAAAAAACCAAACTGATTTTCGACATTTCTGTCGGGGCATCAAAAAGCCCAACCAACATCAAAATGATTTTTGTAATTATTATTATTGAATATTCAAGTTCTGGTGATGCAAACAATGCAAATAGTAATGAATAAAATGGAACCAATGCAAATGATATTGTTAATGAAAAACTGGTATGTTGCAACTGGTATGATGCAATGGATAATGTAACTGGTGCAAATGATGTCAAAAATGCATAATGCAAAATGAACTTAATACAAATGATGTGAATAATAACGAAATGAATATGATTTGGAATCAACAATGCAACTCTAACTTTTTTTTTTCTAATGTAAACCCATCAGGAATTAATGCAATTTTTTTTAACAAAATAAACTGGTTTCAACCCTTTTGCTCTTGAACACCAATACCGGGCCATACCAAAATCTGATCAAGATAGGCACGGGTAAATCTTTAACAACTTTCTTCTTTAATAACATCTTTTGAAAACTCAGCAATCTGACATTTGTCAATAATTAATCACCATCATACAACCTGAATTTGTTCAAAATCTGCCCCGGTGTACTGTGCTAAAAACAATTATTGGGGAATCAAAGTAATGCCCCGATATCTTTCATCTAGAGCTCAACAATGAACCTCTTCAAATACTGCCCCGGTATCTCATTCTAGGGTTTATCCAACAAAATTTTCCAGAACTGCCCCAATTGACTATATTAGCAGTATTTGCAAAGGAACGAACAATCCGCTTGACCTCTCTTCAAAACTGCCCCAGTATTTCCTTCTAGGGCTTGTTAAAAATTTCCAAAACTGCCCCAGTTTGCTTGGCTAGCAACAAAATTTTTCAAAACTGCCCCAGTTTGGGAAATGTTTCACCAAGGGTAGGGAATCTTCAAAATTGCCCCAATGCAACCTTCAGGACTTCTTTTCTGGTTTTATTTGCAATTTCCAATATCTCTTTGTTAAGAACAAGCTGGTTTACGTTTGAGGATATTTTTGCTTTTTTTAGCCCTAAATTTTGCCTAGGAAACCCAATGTAGGTTCCTTGTAGTTTTTTGTCTTATGATCCTAATTTTTGCCTAAGCCGCCTCTTTCGAGTTTTGCGACTTAGCGGATCGCTCTAACTTTTGCCTAGGTCGTCCTTTTTCAGGATTTTCAACCTAGCGAGCTCTTTTTTATTCATTTTTTTTTTCTCAAACACAATAATTTCTCAATTGCTTTTTAATTGACTGGAAATTGCAAATCTTTTTCATTCATTCCACTCAAGGCTGGGACTCTCTCAAAGAACATGTTTTTAAGAACAAAAGATCTTTAACCGTATTCAATCGATCAAATTCCTTTCAACTTCTTTTTATCACATATCTTCTTAACAAGAAACACTAGTTTAATGATCATGTGAACATGGAAATTTTTGGATGATGGGATCAATTAATTTACACATTAAAAATGAGATATTTTTCATCAAAGTTTCAATTAGCTTTTATAAAGTCAGCATTTCTCCGCTCTAGTGTGTAATTCAAGCTAATCAATCCTCAACGAGGTCTTTTAAAGCTTGTAATGTGGCATGACTAAGGGTTGACAATGAAAGGTATAAGGCTCAAATTTTATTTCCCTTCCCTTCCTTTCTCCTTTCTCTTCAATTCCCTATTTTCTCAACAGATTTTGCACAACACTCAAATCATCAAGAGGATTTTCCAAAAGGTTATAATATGGTCTGGGGGTAATAATGTGGCTAATGAAAGAATGGATATAAAGGCCCAAAATTTATGTTGAGTTTTTAATGAGAATCTTTCATTCAGAAGGATTAAAATTGTTCTTTTTCATCACATAATGGATTCATGGGCTTTGCCCTATTTAGACAAGCACACTTACTTTTTGCTAATTTTTTTTGGTTAATTTTTTGTGCTTGCCTACATCCATTTTTTGATTTTTTTTGTGATTGTACTTCTGAACATAGAAATTGTCTTTCTTGATTTTATTCTCATTAATACTCGGGTAAACTATTTTTTGGGTTTAAAAGAAGAAAATTTTTCGGTTGAGGCTCAATGGGGGGAACAATGAATGATATGTGTTTGGGTTTATGAAAAAAAAAAGTAATCCTTCTTGATATTTGCATGCTAGCAAAACCTGTTGTCAAACTACCCACCCCGGTTTAAAAATTCATTGTTGGTTTGAGAGAAATGATCTCCACTTCAAAATGTCTAGGCTCAACGGGGTGACTAGGGGTATCTCCTTAGTGTTTGGGAATTCAATAAAGCCTTGTATCACTGGAAGGACTTGCTTGAGATTCCACACTATTTTAGGTCTTACATTTTCATCATCCTTTTAATTTCAAATTTGAATCAAATATCTCAAGTTAATGCAGGAATCAATTTTTTTTTTGGAAGTGCGGTGAGATGGTTTATTCACATGATCAAAACATTAGTGGATAATTGTTAAAGAGATATGCAACGAAAAATGAAAATTTCATTAAGGAACAACATTGAGATGCCCATATTTATTGAAGAGAGAATGGAAAGCATGGTTGGCCATTATTAAGCAAAGCAATAAGGGTTAAACTTCAAGGAATTGTGATGGGTCGTTCATTCCCTTTGATTATTACCCTTCAACATCAGTTATAACATTTGACAGATCTTGTTCATCTAGTTGATTGATTGGCTCATCTTTGTCATTTGTTCCTTCATTTGGGGCTCTTCGATTGAAGCTTCTCGACACGTTCACTCACATCTTGTGATGTCCTAGACGGTGAGGTTCCCCAAGGGTAAGGGAAGAAGACCTTCAGAGGAGCCTCTGTCTAGGGTTTCTGTGTGATGTTTGGTGGGAGTCCTCAAATGGCTAAGGGAGAAAGCCAAGAAGCAACCCTAATCACTGGTGTGTGAAGGTGGCAATTAGGGTTAGAGGACGTACCTGAGCCCCATGTAGTACGGAGCTACTTATAGGGGGGAGCTGGTTGCCCTAATGGGCTTGCTTGGGGCCCAAGTAGGGCCAGCCTGTATTGAGCTATGAGTGGATGAGCTGTCCTTGTGGATAAGGTGAGACACGTCATCCGGTCCTTGGTATCGAACTCTAAGGGTGGTGTCGGACTTGGGGAGGTGTCGGACTCTGAGAGGTGTCGGACAAGGATATCAGACCTAGGTAGGAGCGTGAGGTCGGCCCGTGTCTGGTGTCTGTTCGGCCGTTGAGCTTTGAGCTCGGCCAAGCGTACAGAGGGCTTCCTGAAGGGTCCTTAGGTCTTTGGCGAGGGCTACGGGGAGCTCGGCTAGGCCGAGTCCACACATAAGCCCCCCAGCTCGGTCAAGGCTATTTGAGCCTTGCTCCGAGGTCTTGGTTCAGGTCTTTTCCCCAAGTCCACCACATAAGCCCCCAGCTCGGTCAAGGCCATTTGAGCCTTGTTTCGAGGTTCTAGGGAATTCGGACGATGTGCTGCCGACGTCCTTTCACTGTGACGTGGCGGGTTAGACAGCTGTCTTCTCGCCTGCTCCGAAGTGACGCTTGCTTTTTCCAGATTTGACATGTGTCAGAAATCACGTCCTTCGAAGCGTCGCCATCATTGCGACGTTGCTCGAGGTCCATGATTTCAGGCACTACGCGCCACGTGTCCCGGTACGTGTGGCTGCATGCTGGGTTGGGCCTTTTGGGCCAGGCCCATAGTTCGAAAGTGGAGGGAAAACGGTTTCTCTTCTCCTGCTTTTGAAAAAACTGTTCCTCTTTGACTCTCCAAACAGTTACTCTTTCTCTCTCTCGCACGAATTCCTTCCCTTCTCAACCCGATTTTCTTCCTCTCTGCATTCGAAGCCATTCTTTGCTCTTCATTCGAAACTGCTTCCTGAAACTGTCCTTCCCTTTCAACAGGAGATCAGTTGCGAGCCCTACTCTCTTTCCAGTTCATCCCTCACGTTTGCATTCTCAAGGTACTTACTTGCTTCATCTTCTTCATTTTTGTTTCTCCTTTCTTCTGTACTAATTTTCATGGGAGGGATTTAGGACTTTTGGGTTTTATATTTATATGGTCTTGTTCCTATGGAGATGGGTGGTTTTCTCTGGTTATCGGGGTTTTGGGTTTGCGATTTTGGGGGATAAACTTTGGGGCTGTTAGTGTGTCTGGGTTTGGGGTTTTTGGGATTTGGGGGGCTTTTGATTCGTGTTTTTGTGTTGGTTTTTCAAAAAACCAAAGAAGTGGATTGGGGAAATATGAGTAGGGAATGGTTTAGGAAATGGGCAGGGGTAGTTTCCCTGTCATCAAGCAGTAGTGAGGAGGAGGACGGTTCCTCCTCCTCGTCCTGTTCCTCCACGGAGGTATACGAGGCACTCCGTCGCCAAAGGGAATATAGGCGAAAATATGAGAAACGGGTTCTGGAGGTTGATCCCGTTGAGGTCATCCGTCCTCGGGATTGGGAGGAGAAGAGAGAGTGGATACGGCAGTACGCCTGGGCCGAGTTTGTTGATGGTAGGGAGTGTGCCGACTTCGAGAGGATAGAGAGAGAGAGGACGTATGAACGGGGGGTATCTGTGGTAGAGGGGAGATGCTCGCCCCTCGGAACAACTTCGAGGGGGTTTTCTGGGGGGTTATATTTTGTAACCCGCAAGACTAACGCCGAGCTCCCCTGTTCTTCCACAGGTACCATGCCGCAAAGAAAGTGCGTAAGCCGACCTGAACTTTATCCTACGCCCTCCGACGCCGATCAATATCAGTGGGTCGACGTGGAGCCGAAGGGAGTGCAGTCCAGTTTAGATTCCGAGGATAAGCTCACCAAAGTGAAGAGAACTATACTACCCTGCTCGGGAGATGCCGCTGGTACTTCTTATGAAGTTTTCCCTTGTTCGGAGAATGACAGAATATGCACCAGGACTAATGACAACTCCTTCTTTTTTTACGCCGATTTGATCCACAACCTCGGCGTGACCTTGCCGTTCACCGACCTGGAGATGAGGGTTCTGAAAGAGCTCGGACTGGCCCCTTCGCAACTTCATCCCAACACCTGGTCGTTCCTGAGGGCGTTTCAAAGGTATTGCGGGGCCAAAAGGTTGGTATGCACAGTTCAGCTCTTCCTGTGGATGTACAACCCGTTCGTCAGTAACAAAGACGGGGTTACTGGTCGACTTTGGGTATCGGCCAAAGCCCGAGCTCGCTGTGGGCTGTTCGGAATGTTTAGGGAATCTTGGAAGCATTTTAAGCCTAGATTCTTCAAGTACAAGTTCGTGGGCACTGGTCGACCTTGGTGCCGAGACGAGACGGGTCCGAGGTTTCCCTTGGAGTGGACCCCGGAGTTCTTTGATCGCCACCTCGGCTTGCCACAAAGGTGGTTGGGCGTGACTCTTGATGCCGACGAGGCCGTCACAATCCACCATTTCCAAACTGAATATCAGGCTCGGAAATTCCAACTTGATGTTGGAGTTTTCATGAAGTATTCTGACGACGAAGTCTTAGCCAAAATTGGTAGTTAACCTTGCTTTTATATTCTTGTAATTTTCTTTCAATTCTCTTACTGATTTTTCTTTATCTTTTTGTTTGTAGAGGAATATTGGTCAGCCATGTCGTCTAAGGCACTGAAGGCTGCGTTGGGGGCCCGCAAAAGAAAGAGGCCGGAGAGTACTTCCAATGAGGCCGCGACCGCTGATACAACGTCGACCGACTCCGCTCCTCCACACCCTAATCCACCTGCGGGGATCATTGCCCCACCTCCTCCTCAATCTCCGACTCCAAGTACCGAGCTCGTCAATACTGCCGGTACCCCAAGGCCGGCGACCCCCACTACCAGGGCCTCGGTCAAAGAGGCTCTTGTAAAGATGTCAGGAGCCGAGTGGAAGAAGATGGTCGAAGGGTTGGCCTATCACTTGAAGAGATCAACAAACATTTTCAATGTGTTGGCCGAAGTTGCTGATGACGTTGCGGAAGACGTGTCGCCTGCCAAGAAGAGGGCCCGATCTGATATGGCAGCTGAGGTGGCTGAGCTGAGGAATAGTAAAAACACTGCCGAGCAAAAGTTGGCCGAGTTAGAAGAGAAGCACCGTCAGCAGATGGAGGAGCTTCGGAAAAGTCATGAGGAGGCTCTGGCACAAGCGAAGGCAGATGCTAAGGAAGCTGGTCGGCAGGAAGGCCTGGCCGAGGTGGAGAGGGTGAGGACATTGCTGAAGAGAAGAGCCGCTCAAGCTCTTAAACACAAGGTAGTCGCATCTGAGTCAGACTTCAATCTTGAGAGGGCGGCGAGTAAAATTTTTACCAGTGCGGTAGAGCAAATTCTTCACCTGAACCAAGGGCTCCGAATTCGGTATGTCGGCGCCTCTGCTGGGTTCGGGGTGGAGGATGGGAGGATGGTCGATTATGACAAGGATGGGGTCGAGGTTGACCTTGACCAGCCTGAGAAGAATCTGCCCGACCCTTTGGTGGAGAAACCGGATGAGGAGTTCAACCCAAGCTCGGTTGTCCTTTCCGATGTTGAAGATGAAGCAGCATAAGTCCCTTATGCTGGGCAGCTTGCGATTTGTCTATGTTTTTTGTAACATGTTTTACAATGTTGGATTGTATTTTGCTTTGCTTATTGTGTACAACATTTTATTTTTATGCAAGTTCTTTCTAGTTTTAACTTGTTGCATGTTGTTATATTTATGCAAGTTTTTATTCTAACTTGTTGCATACGTACTATGTCCGAGGTCGGAGTTATGCAAGCCTTTTCTTTAACTTGTTGAACGAACGTGAGTTTTACTTTATCAACTCGTTGCATGTTTATTCGTTCGACCTCGGATCCGAACTGCGATCAGTTAGGTGGTCACCAAGAAAACTTTAAAAAAGAATGCAAGTGTTTGAGACTTGTCGCATATTGTAACTTTTATGCAAGTTTTTGTTTTAACTTGTTGCATATACACTGTGTCCGAGGTCGTCTCTAAGCAAGCGTTGCATAAATGCGAGTTTTTATTGACTCGTTGCATGCTTCATTCATTTTGAGACCTGGGGTCTGAACTGCGATCAGTTAGATAACTTGGCTTAAAAATATAAGTGTTTGATACTTGTTGTTTTTTAGATAACCAAGTAAAACTACTTTTGAGAATACAAGTCCTTTACCAACTTGTTGTATTCAGACCTGATCGGACCTAAAAAACTTGTGCCCAAGACATTGGTGTTTAAAATCTAGTATAAATAACTCGGATAAACTCGGATGACTCAGTGAGTGCAGTAATCTTATAAGTTTTCCTCTGAATAAAGGTACTGTATATAAGTGCATACGGTTGGGATCTCGGATCCACCCACCTTAGCCGAGGTGGGTGTCCTCGTCCCCGATGTGAAAGAGGTTGCTGAGTGAAGCTATGTGGAAACATTTCACAGCAAGCTGTTCTTTATCGGGTGTCCCATGTACACTGTGCATATGAGCCGATCTCCTTTACAAGACGTTGGCTGTGCATAGCGCCATGCAACATTTAGGTGGCTAGTGCTAAATGAAAAGCTAGTACGTACGTATATAAAACTGTGGCACTTGAGTAAGGGGCAAGTTTGTACTTTTTCATTAATTATAAGTGTGAGTACATTGCCTATGAATTGAAAAAGTGGGTATATCCCAAAGTGGAAAATAAGAGCATGACTAGGGGAAGTAAGTGTAAAATGTTAACAGAAATGAAGATAGAACTTAAACTTTTAGCTGGGGTCGCTGATAACATCTGAGGTAAACCTAGCTGAAGTAGGTTCTCAGTTTTGCAATGTTCCAAGGATTTTTGAGCTCAGCTCCTTCAAGAGTCTCTAGCCTATATGCCCCAGAGTGCGTTTTTGAAACGACTCTGTAGGGGCCTTCCCAATTTTGAGCAAATTTCCCATCTCTTCGGTTTTTAAGACCGATGTCAGCTCTCCTGAGAACGAGATCTCCGACCTCAAAAGACCTGGGTTGTACCGTTTTGTTATACTGCTTGGCTTGCCTTTCCTTTGCTTTCTTTTCCCGAGCAGAGGCGGCGTCCCGGATCTCTTCGGCTAGTATCAAGTTTTCTTTGATCAAATTTCCATTTTCTTCCTCGGGTCTGTCCCTCATTCGGAAGGTATGAATCCTTCGTTCGATGGGGATGACCGCGTCACAACCATAGGTGAGTCTGAAGGGGATCTCTTACACTTGTATATATTTTTTTTCCAACTTTCTGAACGAATTTTATTCTTTTGTTTTCAGACGAACACTGGTCAGAGATGTCGTCCAAGGCAATGAAAGCTGCAATGGAAGCCCGCAAGAGAAAGAGGTCGGACAACACTTCTACTGGAACAGCACCTGCCGAGGTCTCCACCGACACGGCTTCCACCGACTCGGCTCCTCCTCATCCTACTCCTCCTGCGGTGATTATTGCCCCCCCTCCTCCTCGGTCTCCGAGCCTTAACGCCGAGGTGGTGATTGTTGCTGAAACTTCCCCTTCGTCAGCAGGTCCGAGGAGGGGAATTGATACACTTCCGAGGCCGCCGACCACCACTGCCAAACCCTCGGTCAAAGAGACTTTGATCAAGATGTCGGGGGCTGAATGGAAGAGAATGGCCGAGGAGCTGGCCTGTCAATTGAAGAGGTCAATAACCATGATCAATGTGTTGGCCGAGGTTGCTGATGATGTGGCGGAAGGTGTGTCACCTGCCAAGAAGAAGGCCCGAGCTGATATGGCGGCTGAGGTGGCTGATCTTAGGAGTAGTAAAAATTCTGCTGATCAGAGATTGGCTGAGTTGGAAGAGAAGCATCGCCAACAGATGGAGGAGCTTCTCAAAAATCATGAAGAGGCCGTGGCCCAAATAAAAGCAGATGCTAAGGAAGCTGGTCGGCAAGAAGGCCTGGCCGAGGTTGAAAGGGTCCGAACTTTGCTGAGGAGAAGAGCTGCTCAAGCTCTTAAGCATAAGATAGCGACGGCCAAGGCCACCTTCGACTTTGAGAAGGGAGGAGGCAAAATCTTTGCCAATGCTGTTGAGCAGATCCTGCATCTGAACCAAGGGCTCCGAGTTCGGGTCGTCGGCGCCTGTGCCGGGTTCGGGGTGGAAGATGGGAAGATGGTGGATTATGAGAATGGTGGGGCCGAGGTAGACCTCGACCAACCCGAAGAGAATCTTCCTGATCCCTTGGAGGAGAAGCCGGATGAGGAGTTCGATCCGAGCAAGGTTGTGCTTTCTGATGTCGAAGATGATGCAGCGTAAGTCCCTTATGCTGGGCAGCTTGCAATTTGTCTATGTTTTTGTATAACATGCTTGACAGTACTGGATTGTATTTTATTTTGTTGTCTCTGTATAACAGTTGTCTTTGTAATGCAAGTTTTATTTTGTTTCACTTGTTACACCATGCTATCATTTTTATGCAAGTTTTTATTTTAACTTGCTGCATACATCTGGTGTCCGAGGTCATTTTTATGCAATCCTTTTCTTTGACTCGTTGCACAAATGCGAGTTTATTTTATTAACTCGTTGCATGTTTACTTTTTAGACCTCGGATCCGAACTGTGATAAGTTAGGAGATCGCTAAGAAAACTCGTTCTTAGAAATGCAAGTGTTTGAGACTTGTTTTATTTTGTTTAGATAACCAGGTAAAAATGTTTTTGGGAATACAAGTCCTTTTTTACTTGTTGTATTCGGATTCAATCGGACTTAAAAAACTCATCCTAAAAACATAACGTAACTAATTAGGTTAAGCTCGGACAACTCAGTAAGTGCAGCAATCTTATAAGTTTTCCTCTGAAAAAAGGTACTGTATATAAGGGCATACGGTAGGGATCTCGGATCCACCCACCTTAGCCGAGGTGGGTGTCCTCGTCCCCGATGTGAAAGAGGTTGCTGAGTGAAGTTATGTGAGAACATTTCACAGCAAGCTGTACTTTACCGGGTGTCCCTTGTACACTGTGCATATGAGCCGATCTTATTTAGAAGATGTTGACTGTACATAGCGCCATGCAACATTTAGGTGGCTAGTGCTAAATGAGAAGCTAGTACGTACGTATATAAAACTGTGGCACTTGAGTAAGGGCAAGTTTGTACTTTTTCATTAATCATAAACGTGAGTACATTGCCTTTCAGGGAATTGAAAAAGTGAATATATCACAATGGGACATAATATGACTAGAGGAAGCAGATGTAAAAACATTAACAGAAACTGAAATGAACTTAAACTTTAAACTTTAGCTGGAGGTGCTGGTGACTGCTGATGATATCCGAGGTAAACCTAACTGAAATAGGTTCTCAGTTTTGCAACGTTCGAGGAGTTCTTGAGCTCGGCTCCTTCGAGGGTCTCAAACATGGGGGGAAGGCCTAAGATCATCCTGTTCGGCCCGGACATCCAGCTCGGCCAATAGAACTCTCCCTTTGGCCAACATCGGACCAGTAAGCTCTTGTTTTTTCTTTATTTCCCGTAGACTTGCGTTGTAGCAGAGTCAGGCCCTCACCTGGTCGGCTTTGACTGTGACGACCTTGTCGTCAGAGCCGACAAATTTCATGGCTAAATGCACGGTTGAAACCACTAGCCCAAAGGCTTGCAGGCAGGTTCTTCCCAGTATCACATTGTAAGGGGAATCATAATCAACAACTAGAAACTTGATGATCTCCGTTCGGGCCGAAGGCTGCTTACCTAAGGTCACCGGGAGGTGGATGGCTCCTACTCCTAGGGGGCGAATTGCCTCACCCGTGAAGCTGATAAGATTGCCTTCAAATTCGACGAGGTCGGCTGACCTCAATTTCAGTGCCTGAAAAGTGTGAAGAAAAAGAATGTCGGCCGAGCTTCCTTGATCAATGAATACTCGGGCGACCTCGAAGTTACCGATCAACGCCGTGATCACCATTGGGTCATTGTGATCCGGGATGATGTCTTCCATGTCCTGATCGGAAAAGGTGATGGGGATGTTCCGAGATGGTTTTTTTACAGATGGGTTTGCAATGAACAGCTAACACTTGGTTGACATACCTTTTCCTTTCTGATCTCTTCTCACCGCCACCGGAAAAACCTCCCGAGATGGTTTCAACTCGGAAATTTTCCGGTGACTTATCCAAATCCTGCACCACAACCATATTCACTCGTTGTGGTTCTTCATTTTTCTTTCCTGGAGATGGGTCAGCCTTGGCCTTTCCTTTGTCTTGATTCGGGCTCCAAGATCGTCTCCGGCCTCTTCTCTCTACAGCTTCTCGTACGTACTGTTGCAACTTACCCCTTCTCACCATATCTTCGATAACATCTCGAAGCCAGGTGCACTGGTCGGTATGGTGTCCATACCCATCGTGGAAGTTGCAGTACTTAGATCTGTCTCTGATGTTATTTTGATTTCTGAGGAAAGGTGGCCTGGTTACATGTCTGGGTTCGGTCTGCATGGTTTCCCTCCATACTTGCGACCTCGGAACCGTCAAGGGTGTGTAAGTATCATACTTGGTGATATAAGGACGTCGGCGGTCATCCTGCTGGCCGACATGAGAACGACGTCGGTCCCCTTGGTCCGCTCTTGCTCCTCTATCTTCCCTGTTTCCTCGAGGGAGACCTCGAGGAAGGGCATCCTGTGAAGCAGCTTGAACATTCTCCATTCTACTTGTTTGACCTTTGTTAAATTCCTCCAGGTTGATGTACTTGTTGGATCTTTGTCTGAGCTCGGCCATATCTTTTGGTGGCTTTCCTATTAGCGAGTCTTTGAATCCTCCCTCGGCCAGACCTTGAGTCAAGAGGAGGACGGCCACCTTGGGAGATAAGTTAGGAACCGAGCTGGACTCATTGTGAAACCTGTGTAGGTAAGCACGTAGCGATTCGTCTGACTTTTGTGTCACTGTTGCTAGTGTGTGGTCGGATCTCGGTTGCACACAACTAGCAGTGTACCTATTGAGAAATGCTCGTTTCATCTCTGGCCAGCAGTTAACAGAATTCTTAGGTAACGTTGAATACCATCGGAGAACTGGAGCTTGGAGGGTCATGGAGAAAGCTTGGCACTTGAGCCGATCTCCACCACCATAGAAATTCATAGCTCCCTCGTAAGAGAGTACGTGTTCTTGGGGATAGTCAAGCCATTATACCTGGGTATGTTGCTGGGTCCGAGGTATCCTGGTGGTGGCTCATAAGACATGACAGCTGCTGTGAAAGGGAGTCCAGTGTGAGAATCATCTAAGTCAGAGGGTGGTGTTTGTGTCAGTTGTGTGATGACAGTATGTGGTGTTGTTAACGTTTGTGGTGTTAACGGAGGTGGTGGTGGTGGAGGAGGTGGGGGTGGTGGAAATTCATTTGGGGCTGGAGCTTGGACGATGGCTCGTTCAGCCAAACGCTGCATGGTAAGCTGTTGGAGGTCTACAATGGCTTGGCCTTGCTGTTCTATGATCCGCATTTGTTGTCTCATCATGGCCAAGACCTCTGCATCACGAGAGCGTGAAGACTGTCGTGAGTGAGAACGGTGTGTAGTACTAACGGAGTGAGCATGTTCGCCGCGTCGGCGGTGCTGCTCTGTGTTGGTTTCTCCACGTTGGGAGCGTAGCTGCACGCGCCGACCTTCCTCCTGGTGTACGCGCCGACCTTCCTCCTGGTGGTGAGTTGGATTTGAGTTATCACCCGTGTGGATGGTGTAAGGTCCACTGTGGGTATGGGTATCTCGAAGCCAATAGGGCAGCAGGGTCCCCGCAACCACCCCCTCCACCACCTCCACCTCCTCCCCCGCACTGGTGGTACGTCAGTCATGGTAGATTCTTTTGGTGGGGATGAAGTTTTTCTTTTCCCACAGATGGCGCCAATGTGATGTCCTAGACTATGAGGTCCTCAAGGTAAGGGAAGAAGACCTTAAGGAAGCCTCTGTCTAGGGTTAATCTGTGATGTTTGTGGGAGTCCTCTAGTGGCAAGGTAAAGAGCCAGAGAGTAACCCTAATCACTGGTGTGTGAAGGTGACAATTAGGGTTAGAGGACATACCTGAGCCCCAAGTAGTACGGAGCTACTTATAGGGGGAGCTGGTTGCCCTAATGGGCTTGCTTAAGGCCCAAGTAGGGCCAGCTTGTACTGAGCTATGAGTGGATGAGCTGTCCTTGTGGATAAGGTGAGACACGTCATCCTGTCCTTGGTATCGGAATATCTGGGAGGTGTCGGACTCTGGGAGGTGTCGGACAAGGAAGTCGGACATTGGTAGGAGAATGAGGTCGGCCCGTATCTGATGTCTGTTCGACCGTTGAGCTTTGAGCTCGGCCAAGCATACAGAGGGTTTCCTGAAGGGTTCCTAAGTCCTAAGTGAGGGCTACGTGGAGCTCGGCTAGGCCGAGTCCACCACAACAATAAAAAAATGAGTACATTTTATATTTTTTATTATTATTATTATTATTATTATTATTATTATTATCTGATTATTTATTAATGTTTAAAGAAAAACAGAAACTGTAAAAAGTAATAAAAAAAGGAAGAAATACTACCTGTAGAATAGTCGCAATAGAGGAAGAAGAGTGTAGCAGAACGGAGGGAATGAGGACACGTGGCGTGCAGGGATGGTGCTGCAGGTACTGCCGCAGCAGAGCAGCGGGATGACGGGCGCGCGTGCAGCACGCGCGGGAGCTGGCGTGCAGGGATGGTACTGCAGGTTTTTTTTATCTTTATCTTCACAAATTAACCAAATCTTTTACTAAAACATTTTTATCTTTTTTTTTCTGAAATGTTTTATTTTTCGTTTTTTTTATTTTTCATAAAAAAACTTTTTTTTTCAAAATCTTTATTTTATTTTTAATTTTTAACGTTTTTTAAAAAAAAATTTCTTTTAAACCCCAAAAATAACTTTATACACATTAAGTAGAAAATAATGGGTCCAAACAAAATTTTTTATATAAAAATGTAATTTTGACCCCGGACAAAATGGGGTGTCTACACTTGTTGGATCGACTCTTTTTATTGACAAGACTATCAATTCCATCGGAGTTCAGTGGCTGCATGCGTTGGAGGATCTGCATGCTGTGAGACAATATGCATGGGGTGCGTGCGCGTTGGCTTACTTGTACGATCGATTGGTTGACGCTGCGAAGAAAGGGAAGCTGCAGTGTGTCGGTTTCACTTCACTTCTTCAGGTAACATGTTTTATAATATATCTTATTTTATTCATAAATTTTTTAAGCATTATATTCTAATTATCTTATTAATAACATGTCTCAACTCATTCGCAGGCTTGGATCTTGGAATATTTTCCAGGACTTGGATTTGGTACTCCAAAAGATGATTATAATGAAGCACATCCAAGGATATTTAAGTGGTTGTCCCCCCAAAGCCCTAATGGTGCAGAAGTTACTTTCAGACAGCACCTGGAGACCATTAGGGTTGATCAGATTGTATGGCAACCGTTTCTCAACCATCGGGAAGTCAAGCCATTTGCCGAGATTACTCTACTCCGGGTACATTCGATGCGGGAAGATTAGACGACCGTACCTTCCGGAGCGAGTGCTTCGGCAATTTGACTATATCCAGCATATTCCACCTCCACCACACCCGCTTCCTTTGTTTGATGCGATTCAGGAGCGATGGGCTGAGTGGGGTGTTCATGTAGTCGATGGCATTCCTGCTAGATTTGCCGAGGAGTGCGCGGTGGATTATCTAGACTGGGTGCACACTTACTCTCACCCTTATCTTTTATCTACATCGACCAGGGTGGATCATGATCTTCAAGTTGCTAATGTAAGTTATTTAATAATTTTAATTTATATTTTTAATAATTTCTATTTATTTTTTAGTAATAATTTGTAATTACTTTCGTGTGCAGATCGAATTAATATCAAGAATGCGCAGTATTTTGCGACTTGTTGATGTAGCAGACTGGGAGCAGGTATACAACCCTGATGTTACACATGACATCAGATTGTATGCTAGCACCCCTGTCATGCGTGAGGTTCAGGGTTTACGGGTAGTTGGGAGAGGGCGCAGAGGTGGTGGATCGACTCATGATGGTGCAGAATCAAGTCAGAGGGGTGGACGGGCACGTCGTGCAAAACGCCAATAGGATTGATTTAGTTTTTAGTTTTGGATATGTTAATGTAATCTCGGATAATTAAGTAGTTTGTATATGGATGTGACTAGTATTTTTCAAATATGTTTCATTTTTTTTATGATCAAAAACCATTATCATTATTTTGGTAAAAAATGCAAAAAAAATTTATTACTAATTTAGTAGTTTGTATATGGAATTATAATAATATTACTAATTAGCATTAATAAATTTTATATGGTAAAATTGGAAAGTAACATTTTTTTTAAAAAAATTAATACTAAAATGTTGCTAATATACTCATACCAAAATTAATAAATCTAATTTGAAATTAAATTTAACAAGAACAATTCAAATTTGGTCATTAAGAATAATTTGTAAGGGAGTATTGATCATCTTGCATTCTTCTTATGATCTTTGTGTTCTTCGTCTTCATCTAGATTAATAGGCTCATCTTCTTCTATGTGAGGCTTCGGCAAAAATGGTATGAACATTTGAAGACGTTCTTGAAAATGAGATTCTCATGCAAGGACTCCCGTACTTGCACTTCTCCACCATCCTATATATATTGGAGGTATTGGTGAACCTTCTTTCCAATGAATCTGCAAGTGAATTGAAGTGAAGTTAGTAATTCGCATAAATTAAAATACTTTATAAACATTATATATTGAATTGAATGTTACCTGTACCCAATGGCTTTTACGCACATTTCCAAGGACCCAATTTTTTTTTTCACTTGTTTCCAAAGATCTCCTGTATGGAAAGAACATTTGACATTCACCTGTTGTTGACGAAATAATCACTAGCCCAACATTGTACAAATTAGCAACTGCATGTTCCATGTCTGGAATCTCAAACCACTTTGCTTGTGATACAACACCTAATCCATCAACATATAATGCATTATATGCTTTGTCATAATAGGATTGTCCTAATATGTCAACATACAGAACTTTGTTATTAACCATCTCCTTTATAACCTCCTGTAGAATCATCATGTAGTTTTATTCTGTGCCATATCTACACAATGATAAGACACGGAAGCCACAATTTCCATCAGCCTTGACATCAATTATTTTGTGAATGAACTGGTGTAACACATCAGGGAAAGCTGCCAACATTTTTCTCCAAGCCTCGAATGTTTCTGTAGAACGCTTTCTTTTTGTTGACATGTTTGTTTGAGAACCCTTTGTATTGGATCCTGTAGATTGAGAAGAATAAACGATCACAATTGACAAAACATATTAACAAAGAATAAAAAATAACAATTGACAATCACCTGTAGATTGAGACCCTTTTGTTTTTGACCTGGTAGATTGTGAACCCTTTGTTTTAGATTGAGATCCATTGGATGGATAAGTACCTTCCATGACATCATTTTCCCAATGAGATGGTTCACGCTTTGTAGATTTTTCATGTGCTGCCTCCTTCCTACTACCCTTCACACCGCCTTTTGTCTTCACTTTATACTTCGGGGGCTTCATTGAAGTTGTTGTTGGATACACAAACTCATATAATCTTTGAAAATATCTTTTCTTTTCAAGCACACCCTTATCATCTAATGCTTCTACTTGATGATATATCTCATCCACCTATGGTTTTGGATCAAATTCTGTTGGTGAAAAAGAGGTCTTTATTTTTTCATTAAAAGACAAGCGTCACCAATGATCGTGAACTGCATCCAAAGGATGGGTACTTCCTCTTTATAATATTTTGCAAGTTCACATTCACATGGTAGACTGTGAGTTCTTCTGATTCTACAGTCACAATATAAGCTTACCCCATTTGTTTGGCGAAGACTTTCCATGATCTCCCAAATACGTATTATCGCATTGCGCGAGACAAAGTGACGCAACTCCTTTTAGAAATCATTATTTACACGATGATCCACCTTGGTGATACTACTTTCAAAAGAATCTTTAATATCAATATGTTGACATACCAGCATGTTCTCCATTGCCTCAAGGCTGGTGCACATAACCCCTGACTATCTCTCAATAATCTCTTGAATGTGGCATGAGCGCTCTCAACCCTGTTAAAACAAAAAATAAACATATAACGTATTTTTCATAATTATTTTAAAACTCAATTGGTAAAAACACATCACTAAAATATACATAAAAAAAATGTTTGGGTTTTTTTAACTCACCTATTAGTTGTGGTATTACCAAAATGCATCAATTGGTTTACCCAAACACCCACAAATTTCTCCTTGTTGTGTCGCAGGTAAGTACGTTCCACGTATTCATACATTATTAATCCGCACAAATCCTTAAATTTTTTCAAATAATCTGTATGCTCTTGCAAGTCTCGAGATTCTACGACTTCTTTCCAAGCATCCATCATCGGTGTCACATCTTTTGTCTTACAAACCTTCTGTCTCACTCTAAACTGCACGTTTTTGAGATGTGAAACTTACATAGCAAGTGAGTAGAGGTTGAAAATACCTTCATGACTGCCGAAATCAGAGCATTTTCTTTATCAGTCACTATGATCTGAGGCATAACATCATCACTTTCAATCAAGTTGCGAAGCCGCTCTAGAGCCCATGTGAAGTAGGAAGCCTTTTCAGCCTCCATATAACAAAAGGCAACATGAAACGTCTTCTCTGTGGATGTTTGACCTACGATCTCAAGAAGCGGATATCTGTATCTATTTGTTTTGTAGGTACTATCCATAACAAGAACAGTACTGAACGAATGTAATAATGATATTCCACTTGGATGTGCCCAAAAAATGGCCTTCACCACATCACTTTCTTCGTCTTTTACATAATTTGTCACATATCCAGAAGAAGTCAATCTGTGTAATAAATGCTGCATCTATGTCCTAGGATGTCTGATACTTTTTCTAAATCGTTGACGCTCATTGTACACTTGTCTCAAGGTAGTAGTATTGTTCTTGTTCCGTTCTTTCAAACTAATGAGAATTTCCTTCGGTTTGACCCCTGCTTTTGTCAAGTTCTCGATTAACTTCTTTTCCTCTTTGGTTGGCCTACCATGATGACCCTCCAAGCTTTCACATGGTTTGTGATTGTGGACGCCACATTTAACCGAAAGCATCCAACCTTTTCCATTACCAAGATCCCAAGCATTAATCCTGAAGGGGCATTCAGACTTGCGAGTACTGGATACACACATTACCTCACCTTTTGTTCTTTTCCTATATTTTCCACTTCTTTCGCAAGCCAAAAAAACCCTAGGTCTTCTCTTATACGTCCCTCCGCCTGTGTCTGACCGATATATAACGATCACATGTTTTTGTTCTTTTCCAACAGCTTGAACCCAACGGATCAATTCGTCTCTACTTGCAAAAATCTTATTATGTGAAAAGTCATCACTATAGTCTGCAATAATATTGTTAAATGAAAAAACAAAGTTATATTAGGATTTAAAATAAAAAAATTGAAAAATAACATGTTACAAGGAATTTAAAATAAAAAAATATGAAAAAACAGTGTTTCATCATGAATTTAAAATAAAAAAAACAATGTTACATTGGGAATTTAAAATAAAGAATTAAAAAAAACAGTGTTATAGAAATTTAAAATTAAAATAAAAAGTTGTATTACAAATTTAGCATAAAAAAAATTTATATTAGAACTTTAGAATAAAAAAAAAGTTATATTAGAAATTTAGAATAAAAAAGGTAATATTAGGATTTCAATAAAAAATGTTATATTAGATATTTAAAATAAACAAAAATTAATATAATAAATAATAATAAAAAAAAGGATTATCAAAAAAAAATTATCAAAAAAAAAACACGGGTCGTAACACTTGGTTACGACCCATAGTGTTACGACCCTAAAAAAAACATGGGTCGTAAACCAATGTTACCACTACAACAAAAACACTGGTCGTAACACTGGGCTACGACCTCGTAAAAATTGTACACATATTTTTTTTATAATTAAATAAACAACCCAACTGCATGATAACTCATCAATTAGGATACAATAGGATTTGCCTGCACATTTACAAGTTATCATCATGACATAACACATAACATTTATCTTAAACTTAATGAAACTATTTCCAAACACACTTTATGACATACCAATTTCTTACTCTCCCAGCACTCATCTTCCATGACAATAGTGTAATTCACTCCATCCCACCCTAATCCAGTTTCTCCTCCAAATAATTTGTTCCAAATTGACCAGTCTTTTCTTAATGAATCCCATTTGTTCTTCAGTTGGGACCTATCATACTTCTTTCCTGTTTTTTCGTTTAATTCAAAAAGAATATCTTTCCACCCTTTTTTGGTAAATGTAGTACCAGTGCGTTCCCCTTTACCAACTTGAGTCAAGCATGCTTGGATGAAATATCCAGTTTTCCTAAGATCCCAAACAACTTTTGGTTTTTGACCTTCATTCATATGTGGAAGAGGATCCGCAACGGCTTTCCTCTTAAGACCACTCATAACTCTATACACAAATGAAAATAAAAACAAATAGAATTACTCTAATAAATATCAATACATAAATATCAGCAAGTGCGGACATATGTGGGGCTGTTGGTTATTGTATCATACCAACATGCAATTCTTATTAATTTGGAAGTTGAGCGACTGTTTTTGCAGGAAGGGAAACATAATATTGTTATTTATTCAATAAAAAATATTAACAACCTTTCAAAATTGAATAGCATAGTAGTCAGAGTAACATATATCAGTGCATTATCATGCATATATCAGTTACATATATTATGAGAAATCAGTGTAGCAGCAGGGCATGCAGCTCATACCAGTCCTAAATCAATGTATGCAGTACATATGGACTTAGATTTGTCTAAAATACAGACTAAAGACATGCATATAACATTCCAAATCTAGCAGAAAACACTGGAATATATGCTCATGACAGCAAGAGCAACAGGTAATGCAGTAAAAAAGCTTCACATTTCAGCGGTGTAATTAGCAAAAGATCAGACAAAAATTAGTATGAAAATTGCACAGTGAAGGCTGCACATATCAATATCAGTACTATACATACCAGTATTAGTAGTATATATCATTTTTGCAGCAATTTATATGGCATAAAGTCAATATATGGGGCTACAAAATTAGCATATAATGTGGCCTTAATTCAATCATTACATAGCATATAATTTCAGCCTTAACAGGGTAAATTTCAGCAATAAAAACAAAATTATTTGGCAAAAAAGAAAGAATGAAACATTAAGAAAAAGGAATAAGCATAAGAAATATGAAACAAGAACAATGACTTTCATTCATTCATTTTCAAAGTGCAAACATCAAAGGGTCCAAAGCCAAAATAGACATTTCCTAATGAATCACAATGCTGAAAATTAAATTCATTAGAAAAATTATAACATTGTTTGCCAAGATGAATCAAAATAAGACTGAATTATAAGGCATTGCACATCTGAATGCACTGAAAATTCATCACATCTGAATTTGAGTATTCAAATTTGAGTATTATTATCTGAATGAACTTGATTATTATTTGCTAAAAAGGCAACTAATGCAAATAAAAAAATAAAGTACTCTAATAGAAACATAGTCAAAAGGTGAGAAAAAAATTAATCTATAATGATGTATTTTAGCAAATACTTCACATTGGAATATCATCAAACATCTACAAGGCAAAACAAACCATAAACATTGAATAAATTGGGCATAACTACTTACAACGAAGTGAAGATCAACCTAAGCAACGTGTTGAGAGCAAGAGCAACAACAACTGATAAAGAAACAAATAGATGATTAAAAAGTGATTGACACAATTTAAAAATGAAATAACAAATCAACTAGGTTGAGAGAAAGAAAACCAGGGCTTCTGTATTTGAGAGAAAAAAAAGCAAAAACAGAACTAGGAGAAACGATTGATGAAATAGAGAGAAAATTTATGAGGGAGTAGTGAGGGTAGATGAGGTAGATAGAAAGTTGTTACCGTTGAGGAGAGTAATTAGGGTAGACAGCCAACGTGAAAGCTTCCAATATGCTGCTTCAAGAGAAGCGCGTTTCATAAGGAGCATAACGCACGTTTAGAGACCGGGAATTTATTTTGCCACCCCAAGGTCTATGGTTGCCACCCCAAATATTAAAATAATACCCATCATGCCCTTTTAAAAAAAACATATTTTAACACGGGTCGTAAGGGAGTACTACGACGATCAGGTCGTAACACCCCCTTACGGCCCTTTAAAAAACTGTGATTTAACACGGGTCGTAAGAGGGTGTTACGACCTGATGGTCGTAGTACCCCCTTACGACCAATTCAAAAACATGTATTCTGATTGGGTCGTTAGGGGGTGCTACGACCTACAGGTTGTAACACCCTCTTATGACCCGTGTTAAATCACAGTTTTTTAAAGGGTCGTAAGGGGGTGTTACGACCTGATGGTCGTAGTGCCCCCTTACGACCCGTGTTAAATCCTTTTTTTTTTATATAAACCCATTCATACCTGAAATTTTTTTTTACCAAATCTTATACTTCATCATACTAAAATTAGGGAAATGTTATTTACACCCTTAACATTGTTACTTACATCCAACTTTTATAATCTTTTACACCAATTTTCCAATATTATCCTTATCCTACTATTCACACCTATATATCTATTATTTACACCCGTAGTCTTAAAAACTTATATATATCAATACTCACACCCTATATATTACTACTCACACCCACCTTCTTTCTCCATAGAAACTCTTTTCTCCATTAAAACCTTGCTCACCATAATCATACTAGACTAGAAAGGCATTATCACAGAGATTTATCAAAGGGAAAAACTATCTGATCATCAGAGTAAAAGCCACGCAAAACAAAAATATAATTCGCCTAACTAGCTCACTCATTGCAAGGGGTAGAGAATTTGTTTGATAGGTTTCACAGCAATGAATGAAAAATCTCCACGAGCTTTATATGAGGGTCATGTGAGATACTTTTTTGTGCATATATACTACCATTTTTTTAATTCACTAATCAAGCACATCATGTATGTGACCCAAATCCCAATCCTATGGATGTAAAAGGAACCAAAAAATAGATAAACTAGAACAGTAGAGAGGAACAGTTTGCATAGTGCCATAAATAAACGCTAGAAGTACTCGGGAAACATAATGCATAACAAAATTCTTAACAAACCTCTAACAAAATCCAAAATTGTTCAGATCTTTAAAATTGACACCATTCCGAAATAAAAACTAACTAAAAAGGCACCACTTGCCCTTTATCCAAAACTGACAATCAAATCTTATATCCCAGTAAATGCCTTCTTTGCATCGCTAGAAGATCCAACAGGGATCACTTCAGCACACTGAACCTCACTGTCTTTGAGATTGGTCTACAGAAGTTAGTGATGATGAACAAAATTGATGAAGAAGAAGAGGAGGTTGAAGAGAGTGGATGTGAGAAGAAAATAAAGGGATGGGTGTAAAGAGAAATGATTAAAATGTTTAGTTTTTTGAAAGGAGGGTAAAATTGGAAAATGAGTGTAAAAAATTATAAAAGTTGGGTGTAAATAACAATGATAAGGGTGTAAATAACATCTCCCCTAAAATTATAGTTGGTTTTAATGGTTGCTATTGAACCTGAATTATCTGAGAGACAAGGTAATTTTCAAATGTCATTCATAAAGCTTAGTTAGGATCAATGTTTAAGTTTAGGTGCAAGGGTCTGCCATATCGGGACCAATTAAACATGCTTTTCAAGGATGTTGTGGCTAATAATGGAGAGTATGCTTCGGCGCCATCGTGCAGGACAATACCTAATGTCTCACATGATGATGATGATGATTATGATGATGAGAATGATGGATACCGCCCATGCTTGAAGAGTGTTGGAATAGATACGCAAGAAGGCTCAAGTGATAGTGAAGATGGTAGTGTTGGAGCAACTACCATCTTTGCAAATATTAATCTGAATACTTCACACGGAAGTGTTAGCCGAAAGAGTGGAAGTCTTAGCAGCCAAAAGAGTGGAGGGAAGAAAAAGAAAATTGTTCATGCCATAAAAAAGAAGGTGCCTGCCTCCTCAAAAATAGTTGAGGCTGTTAGTGTTATTGCGGAGACGTGCAAGTCACGCAATGTTGTTGTAGCTAGTGCATCTATAGGTGAAGTGATGGCTGAGATTCAAAATTTGGATGAGATTGCGATCCTTATTGGCACACCAAATGCTGCCAACTAATGATGTACAAACACTAGAAAGGGAAATGTTTGTTGCCTTAAGAGGTTTGGAGGAAAAAAGGCTACACTGGCTTATACATGCAGCATACAATCCTTTGGCTTTCATGAATATGTAATTAGGAGGTTGTTATGGTCCAATATAGGTTATCACTAGTAAATGGACCGAAATAGACTGACAACTTTTGCTTTTGTCAAGCTCAACAAGGATTCGTGTTTGAGCTTTAGTATTTATGTGAAATAGGATGGAGAACTTATGCCTTTTAAGTATTACAACTAGTAACAATGCCTAAGGCTTATATCGACAAGGATTATACCTTGTACTTTTGTATTTGGATCAACAAATATGATTATAATTTAAAGTTTCTACTAGCTTTTGTGACTGGAATTAACATTTGTTGTTGAAATTATGTTTTGCAGTGTATCTGTTATGAGTAAAATAAATTGTGATGGATGTTTTATTGTTATGGGTAGCAAAATTGTGTTTACTGTCATCCACTAACATCTGAACAGAGTATGCAAAATTGTGTTTTCCTAAAATGGGTAGCACTGTTAATAGATTAAGGAGAAATGGGTAACAAAATTGTGTTTTCTCTTTTCAATATGTACGGTATAAAACAATTCCCTAATTTCCATTTTCCCAAGGAAATTCCTAATAGTAAAAGGGTTGCAAGGATAAGCATCATGTGCATGTTTTTGGCCTATAAAAAATAAAGAAAAAATGAAGAGAATATTATGAATATGTTGATATCGTATATGCTTGTTTATGCATATTATCTCCATTTTTCATTCACCAATGTGTAGCTCCTTATAGAATTACTTGAACTAGTTAGATGAAATGAAACTATATCATGTTACAAAGCTTTTGTTTTTCTCCCTTGCTTCCTATTCCGCTTATGTTCTTGAACAACTTTATATATTTGCTGGTGTAGGTTGCAGAAGAGATAGGAACATAAGTCAAGTCTTAGAAAGATTTTTTGGAACAGCTGGTATACCATTTCTATATAACCATTTCTATTTCACATAGCTCGATATTTTTTGCTTCAGCTTAAGTTTTCTACAAATTCAAATTTTAGCTGGAGAAAGGAGGAGTACATAATGTCTAAAGTTGCCTTTTTTATCAATCAGGCAAAGTGGATTCATGGATGTTTTAATTCTTTCCTACAATATAGGTTTTTAAATTGTATATTAAATTGCATAAGATCGAGTTATGATTCTGATTATAATTGTAAGTATGATTCTATTGAACAGGGGTGAAAAACAAAAAATGAACCGCAATAGTGAGCAACCGCAACTTTCTTCGGATGAAGATGATGATGCCTTGGAAGAAGCTTGTCATGTTGCTGCACTAATTGGGCAATATACAATAACACATTTATGTAAAGAACCATGTAGAACCAATGAGCAAACAGGTCATGCTTGGGTGCATGACGTATTGCAAGGACATCATATTCGTTGCTATGAGAATTTTCGAATGGAAAAGGACATTTTCAAACTCTTTTGCATTGACTTAGTTGAACATGGCTTAAGGGCTACTAATCACATGGATTTCAAGGAGATGGTTGCAATGTTCTTACACATGCTTGGTCATGGGATAGGTAATAGATTGATTCAAGAACGGTTTCAACACTCAGGAGAGACTGTAAGTAGGCATTTTCATAAGGTTTTAAATGCTTGCCTTAAGATGTCCATTCAATATATTAAGCCAGAAGATCCTCATATTCGTGATAGTCAGGCGAAAATTCGAAATGATCGACGATATTGGCCATTTTTTAAGAATGCCATAGGAGCAATAGATGGTACACATGTGCCATGTGTGGTTAGTCCCAATGAACAATCAAAATTTATTGGGCGAAAAAGCTATCCAACACAAAATATAATGGTTGTATGTGACTGGAATATGTGCTTCACGTTTGTTTTAGCTGGATGGGAGGGTACTGCACATGATGCTCGTATTTCTTACCATGCTCTCACAACTCCTTCCATGAATTTTCCACATCTTCCTCCAGGCTTTTAGTTTTCCATTTGTACAATTGATATGTTTTTTTTACTAAAGCTTGGTTTTACAATTTAATGTTTTTTTAGGTAAATAATATTTGGTAGATGCTGGCTATCCAACACCAAATGGATATATTGGTCCTTACAAATGTGAACGTTATCACCTCCCTGATTTTAGGTGTTCAACTGGATTTGTGAATCAGAATGAAGTTTTCAATTTTCGTCGCTCAAGTTTAAGGACTACAATAGAAATGAATTTTGGTGTATGGAAGAATAGGTTTAAAATTTTACATCATATGCCTAAATTCAAATTTGAGACACAAGTTCAAATAGTCATTACAACAATGGGTATAAATAACTTTATAAGAAGGAATGCTGAGAAGGATGATGATTTCACTCGTTACGAAGATGAAAATGTATTACTTGACATGGATGATGTTGATTCTTAAAATGACTTGGACCCAACTCCCGTTCTAAATATACTTTCTTCAATAGAGATGGATCATGTTCGAGATTTAATCCGAGATAAAATTATAGGGAGCATGCAAAATGCTTAAAATTCTAGTTATATTTTAAAAATTGTATCCCATTATATATTTAGACTTTTTATTTGTAATTTTTATTGAAATATTATGTAGTATGTATGCTAATTTTTATTTATAAATTATTTGATTTGCCAATGATGCCAAAAAACTAATACCCATTTTGGTAAATTTCTTCTTAAAAAGCAATTTTGATCAAAAGTATTCAAACAACATTTTTCAGTAAAATCACTTCATTAATTCAGATATCCAAACATAAATCACTTTACTTCAAACTCACTTTTATTAAAATCAATTCTACAAAATCACGTTCAGTCAAAATCAAGTTTGCAAACGCTCATCCAAACACACACTAAAACGTCAATTTGGTCCCTGTTGAGTTGGATCTATCTGTTGATGGAGGCTGATTACTTTCCTACAAATAGGTGATGTATTTCCTCCTATCAATACAAAAAAAAATTACTGATTTTTTAAATGATTTTCATACCTCCATTCTGGATTGTACTGGGTGCCTCAAGCCTTTGAAGGAGAAAAAGGTAAAGCTAAAAAATCCCATGTATTCTCACTCATTATGTTTTTAATTTTTATTTATTTATTTATTTATTTATTAAGGAGGGATCGGTTTACACTAGTGTAATTTGAATTAAGTACACTCTATCCTAACCATCAATTTTACATTGATCCAATGGTTTCGGTTAAATATTTTGTCTTCCCTAATATTTCTCCTTTCCTTTTTTTTGTTTAAACTTTCTCTTTGTCATATTTTTATTCTGTATCTTTTTAATTTAAATTTTCTTTCTCTTAAATTCTCTCATCTCCTTCACTATCTCTCTCCCTCACACTCACTCACTGTATCATTCGTGCATTAGCTCAAAAGTGTAGCCAATTTTTTTTAGCATAAAACCCTGTAATCAGTTAATGGGCACCTGCCAATTATAGTCTAAATTTTAAAAAAAAAATTATGCTAATGTTTCAGTGAATGCTACATATGTGAACATGAATAAGTAAAACCATTGGAGAAAGATCTGAACAATAAAAACCACGACTCAGAGTACTTAAAATTTGTCATTTTTTTTTATTATTTTCATTATGCAAATGGCAGTGGTAGTAATTTTTTTTTCAAATGAAAAAGATTGGCCCAAATTATGTTATAAATTAAATTTGAAAAATGATCTTAATAACTTGTTCAACAATAAGTAAACATTGGTTGAAAACTTGTTCTCTCCATTTTGTCTCCGTGTTGTAATTTTTTTTTAGAGATGTTGCAAAATGGTTCTTAACGGTGAAGTAGTAGACTTGTAGATGGTGGAATTTTATCCACTGGTTTTATGTTATTTTACAAATTCAATTTTCAAAGATCATTTTTCAAATGCAAAAGATTTTTTTTAAAGTGATAAAAAAAGATAATAGTGAGAGAGAAAGAAAATACACAAAAAATATATATAATTAAGTGAAAAGGAGAAAAAAAATAGGAAAACAGTAAAATCAATGATTGAGATCAAGTGTAACTTAACTCAAATTATACTGGTGTAAACCAATCCCTCCTCTTATTTATTTATTTGCATTGGCTCCATCATTCATGAAAGAACCCAAATTGCTAATAAGAGCCAAGATTGGAACTTTACTTCATCTTAATTAGATTTTTTTGGCATTGTGCTTTGTTTGTAGATATACTGCAACTATTTTGCAGAGTTCATCTGTTTAAATTACTAGAGTAGAGATTCTCCAAAAAGTTTTGGCAGAAAGTGTTTTTTTATTTATAATAAAAATGGGCTTTTATAAATTTTAAAATTAAAAAAAAGCCTAATAAAGTGCAATAAATTGGCCTTTTCAGAATCATCAAATGTCCTAGACATTTTCTTTTCTAATTTTTCCTTAAATTGTTTCAGTTTTAAGAAAAGCTTGGTTGTGATTTGTGAACAAAGTCCTCAAATGGTGCAGAATATTGCAACGCTTGAATCTGAATGGTTTTGTGCATTTATAATTAATCTGAACAAAGTCCTCAAATGTGTTAGTTATATTATTAATATAGACGCTGCTGTGATATCTATGATATCCTTGTGAGTCTGTTTTGTAATTCCTTTAATTGTGATTACTACAATTTGTTTGGTTGAGTAAAAAATAGGTGGAAAGAGAATAGAATGAGAGATTTTAGAAAGAAAACTATTTGTTTAGAAGAGAAAAAATAAATAGAAGAGAAGAATAAATATGGATCTTAAAGAAAGTTTTCTATCCCAGAGTAGAAAGAGAATAAGAGAGAAAAAAAATGAATTTTATGCTCTTGACAAAAATGTCTCACTTTTGTCTTTCAACATATTTGCTACGTATTTTTGTTCATTCCTATTTATTAACTATTTTTCCTAGTGTAACATTTTTGGTAATGCTTTTTTTTATAAGTTGTTAAAAAAAAAACCTAATATTCTAATAATATACATTGCCTTTTAAAACATAAGTTATGTAAAAAAAATTATTTGAAACAAAAATATTAATTTCATCATGTTTCAAGCTAAGTCTTATTAGTCAATAAATTTATTACTTTAACATTTTAAATAAAGTTAAATGATAGAAAATTTAAATATTTCTTATTGTATAGAGGGGTATAGTTGTCTTTGGACAAATTTATCAATTTCTCTCTTCTCACTTTTCTATCTAACCTAACTAAAGGAGAAAAAACTCAACTTTTCTCTATTCTCATTCTTTACCATTTTTCTCACAAACCAAACAACAACAAAATCCACTCATTTTGTTACCTTTCTCTTTCTCTCATACTTCTCTCTTTTCTATATCTCTTTTTCTATTTTTTCTTATGCAACCAAACAAAACTACCCTTTATGTGTTTTTCTGTTTTTCTATATGAGGCAAGCTATGCCATTGCTTGTAAACTTACATGTGATCATGTAAAAACCTACTTTCTTCCTTTGACTGTTACATGCAGTATGGCATTATTATTGATAAACTAAATGTCCTACTTTTATGAACCAAGTTGCCTGAAAGGAGTAATGGATGCTCCTCTTCAAAATGCTTCCTGAAAAGAGTAATGGATATAAATCCATCAGAATTTTATTGACGGATTTGGTTCTTTCGAAAATCTATGACATTATTAAGATTTGGGTCATTATCAACGGATTTTGGCTATCAATAATACCAATATTTTATAGTAAAAATGTTATAAAATAGGCTTATTTATGGTTTTAATCCCTAAAAGTTCAACGTGTTTTGGTTTTAGTCCCTAGAAGTTATTTTGACCGGGAGTCCTTAAATTTTCAAACATTTTGGTTTTGGTCCCTTCCATTAATAAAAATATGTTATTAACGAAAATCCACATCAGCAGCTGCGTGGTGTGAGGTAACGTCAAATAGGTGATGAGACATGGATGATTCAAGCTCATGAACTCAAAATTTTACGTACAAGACCATTTTGTGTATCGGACTATTTTGCGTCCGTGGATAGTATCATCCACATCATATCATCTATTTGGTGTCATCCAAGACCACATGAACTGCTGATGTGATGTTCCGCTAGCTATGTCAGCAAATAACAAATTTTTAGTAATGGAAGGGACCAAAACCAAAATGTTTGAAAATTTAAGGACTAATTCTGGTCAAAATAACTTCTAGGAACTAAAACCAAAACATGCTGAACTTTTAGGGACTAAAACCATAAACAAGCCATACTATATTATTTCTTTTCATGATGGAGGATTATCCCAATAAGATGTCTAATTATCCAAGATTCTCCTCCATTCCCGCTACCGTACCCTTAACACATTCTTTATATACACCACTTTCTATTCAACTTATTTTTTCTTATAAAAACAATATTCAACATACTTCCATACTTCTTACTCATTATTATTTAATTATTTTCAACCTGATTAGAGAAATAGTTTCAAGAGTCTCCAATTTAGGTAAATAGTTTTGAGTATTTTAATTTTTATTATTTTAATTTGTTATTCTTGTGTTATATGCAAAGAGTAACATGTTAGATTGGTCCCTCACTTTGTAGGCACCGATTAATTTAGTTTATGAGATTTTCGAAATTTCAAATTGGTCCCCGAGATAGGAACATGTTAGTCATATTAGTCCTTGAGGTTAATGACCGTCAGTTGTCCTTAACGAGGGCAAATGGAATGACCAAAACGACATCTTTTTGGCCAAAAAAATAAACAAAAACCGTTGAGTATCGTTCAAATTAGTTCTTGAGATTGTTGAAACTGGTCAAATTAGTCTCTAACTTCATGGGCCATTAACGTTAGGGACTAATATGACTAGCGTGATCCTATCTCGGGAACTAATTGAGAATTTCGATAATCTAAGGGACTAATTTGACCTGTGCCCACAAATAGGGGACCAATCTGACATATTACTCTTTATGTAAAGTATTGTACATTTTTCAATGTTATATTTAATTTATGGGATTGCTTAACAATGGCTGAGAATAAGAAGCCAAATGGGTAAAAGTGCATTGAAAAACTAAGTCCATTATCACCAAAGTATTAAATTTTTAGTTTTTCAATATATACATGTTTTTTTTAGTCTCTTATCCTCAAGGGCTGAGGTTAAGAAATTCCTTAATTTATTTATAATGCTCGTTATTAACTTTTTCAAGAAATTTTATCATTTATTATTAATTTTTTTTTAATATTTTGTAAGTGATACAAAATGTCACTTAACCTAGGTCCAATTGATATGTATGTCTCTCTCATTAGTTTTACAAAATGTACATGTTTCGCAACATTATGGAATGAGGACGAAAATAGATTATTATATATTCGACGAGTACAACAATTTCGAGATGGTGATTTGCAAATCCCATGTGCTATCGTTCAGTTACTAAATAATGCAAAGTTTTTTACCTTTTGCACAAATCCCATTTAATCAAATTGAACATCCACTTATATCTCCGTTAAGCATTGACCAATGGAGATTATAATCATAGATAAAAATAACCATAACATAATTTTATTAGGTATAACAAATACTTACCATATTTATTAAAACTTTCATATTGTTGAAAAATTTTCCTCCAACCCTAATTCGTAAATATTTGGTGCTACTAATTCTACTTAATTTTTTGGTAAGCTTACATTATCTATCCGTATAACTGGGTGATCAATCCGTTCGCATATTGATGGATTCTTTTGGGGTGACATTTCTAACAATACATTCTCCATTATTATAAGTCAAAGATCGAACCCAATAACTATATATTTAAATGACACAAACCTTATCCATATATGTCAATCGATAATTCTACCACTAGTTTATTTTTACTCCTCGAAGGCAACTTAATTTAATATGGGTTTCACAATGACAGTAGTAGTGTAATGACACTCATGATCAAAGATCTAAGTAGTTTGGGTTTGCTTGCGAGTTTATTTTTTGGAGGATTTTTAAGAAAAAAAGGCGGGGTAGGAGCAAGGGAATACATATTTTTCATCATTCTTACAATAAAGGCTTAAATATTTTTTTTCTTTTATCTTATTTTTAGATTTCAATTTAGTTCTTTATTTATAAAAAGAGTCAATTGGACCTTTATATGTTTCTAACGTTTGTCAATTTCATCATTTCGGTAAGAAAATGCAAATTCAGGTGACTGGAAGAAGAAACCTATGATAAAATCAATACATTTCCAAGAAAATTTAACATCATCATGACGAAAGAATGAAATTGACAAATGTCAGAAACATGAAGGACCAAATTGACTCTTTTTAAAAATAAATGACCAAATTAAAATTTAAAAATAAGATAAAAGACAAAAAAGTATTTATATATCCTTTAAGCTGAAATTTACCTTAACTTTCTTTAAATCTCCCGGACAAGCATATTCTTAATATCTTGAATGAGAGCATTGAGATTCTTGTGTGAGGATCCTCCTTCTTCCACGGCTGCCTTACTCTTGTTACTTAGGTCTCGAGCTCTTAATCGAATCTTCAACCCCTCATCACCACCATCCATCACCCTCCTCACAGCCTCTTCAATTCGGCCCCTTGACACCAACTTCTTCCTTGAATCCACAGCATACTGGATCCATTCCTCTGCTCCAACCTCCACCCCTATCCCATGCACCCGCGTTATCAACTTCTCGTTGAAAAACTGCTCTGCGTACAACGGCCATGTGATCATTGGAACCCCGGAGCATACACTTTCAACAATCGAGTTCCATCCACAGTGAGTCATGAACCCTCCAACCGCAGGGTGTTCTAGTATCATAACCTAGAAAGCACAAACAAAAATATGAGAATTGAGATAACTTAATGAATTATTCAAATATATATAGCCTTAATTTTGGTAAGTCATTGAAGTTTGAGGATACTTTTACCAGATAACCTTATTCTTTTTTTTCCAATGTTTGACTTCGCGAAGTTACTTCTGGATTTATCATATACCCATATTATCGATTCTGACCAATTTTGCTGACATGTAATATCGGAATCCTAGTCAGACGCAGAAGGTCAATTAGGCACGTGTTGCCACGTGAGTGAAGATTTTTTTTCTTTCAAAATTTAAAAAACTAAAAAACTTAATATTTTTATATTTTTAGTCAAAGAAAAAAGGAAAAAAAAATTGAAGAAAGCGATCATCTTCCCCCGTGTGACATTACGCGGCACCACATGGTCAACCTCCTGTGTCTGACTAAGATTCTGATGTTACATATCAACAAAATTGGTCAAAATTTGTGGTAGAGGTATATGACAAACCCATAAATAACTTCAACATTGAAAAAAAAGAAAGAATAAGAGTATATGACAAAAGTACTAAAAAATTCAGGGACTTGTGACATAATTAAGCCAAATATATATATATATTATAATTGAAAGAATGTAGATAGAAAATAGGCTAAATTACTTATTTGGTCTCTTACCTTATTTTTCAATTTCAAATTGGTCTTTTATGTTTCTTTTCGTTTTCAATTTGGTCTCAGAATCACTGTTCATCCTACGTGTCAATATCATATTAGTCCACGTATATATTGTTGGAGAGAGAAAGTGACAAGTGTCCATAACATATTGGTCCACATAGGATGAATAGTAATTCTGGGACCAAATTGACATCGAAAAGAAACATAAGAGACCAATATGAAACCAAAAAAACGTAAGGGAACAATTTGAAATTGAAAAATAAGATAAAAGACCAAATGAGTAGTTTAACCTAGAAAATAACAAAGTATTCAATAAAGTATAAAATACTAATACTAGGATTTTAAATAGTGCCTTTATCGATCATATTTTCTCGCAATTATGATTATAGTAATGTTATTTGGACATTTATTTTTAACATCTAAGTTTAATGTTTACTATTTTAAATAAAGAAGAAAAAAATAATAAGAAAGATAAATTAAAGGATCCATCATTCTTTGTGCAAAATGATAAGTGTTGGACTTGGCTATTAAATGTAGATGTTCAAATAAGATTATTGTTATGATTAACACCATATGCAATCATAATCGTGGCAGTAATTTAAAACTCTAATAAGCATTGTTATATGTACATATAAAATTGACATATGAATCAACGGAGTTTGGTTCAGTTGGTGTAAGGCCCCCACTGAAATCTTAGGAATGAGACACGGGTGCTAGTAACCCCGTGTTCGATTCCCACTAAAAACATCCCGCTGGGAGAGCCAGCCACGCAGCTCGCTCCGGATTAGTCTCAAGGGCTCCCTGGTATTAAGAGTGCTCTTGGGAATACCGGTGGTTCCGAAAGGAATACGGACCAAAAAAAATTGACATATGAATATACATCTGTTTGTCTTATACTAAATCCAGAAGTAATACTCGCGATTTTTCACATTTTAATAAATTGATTTTTTCGGATTTATGATTGGGTAGTCAATTTTGAGTTGCAAAAACGTTTTACTCCCTCTGGTCCTATTTATAGGGCATACTTAACCATATCACATGGATCAAGGAGGGTAGTTAGGTTTCTTGAAACTTTAAAAAAAATACTTCAACATTACAATCTTACCCTCTTAACTTGCATTGGGAATTTCACATTGTATTACTTTACATTAATGGGCAAAAGGCAAATAAGAAAAAATAGCAATAAATGTCTCCTAGAAAATACAAAGTGACTTATAAATAGGACCAAAGAATTATTCTAGAATGTGACTTATAAATAGGACCGGAGGGAGTATTAATTTTTTTTTCTCGTATTCCTTGCGGAACCATGAGTATCCCTAAGAGCACCCTTAATACCAGGGAGCACTTGAAACTAATCCGGATTGAGCTGCGTGGCTGGCTCTCCCAGCAGAATGTTTTTAGTGGAAACGTATTACTCACTCCGTTCCTATTTAACTGTCCGTTTTTGGAGAAGTTTTTTGTTTCTTTTTATCTGTCCTTTTGATTATTTTAAGGTATAATAAATGCTACTTTTCATGTCTACCCCTATTTAATAGGTTATTGGTTTTCGTAAGTAGTGGAAGATAAGTAATGATTATATAAAGAGAAAGAGTATAGTGGGTAAAAACATAATTAATGTATTGGAAATCTAAGTAATAATTGCATTTCTTAAAGGGTGTGTTTTCTTTGAAATATGACAGATAAATAAGAACAGATGGAGTATTAATTTGATTTGATTGAATGAAAATAATTATTTGGGATTTATTTTTTTTATAATGATGAATTATTTTGTCTCATGTTAATTATTGATTTATTTGATTTACGTAATTTTGAAAATTCATAACTTTTGATTAATTTGTAAATCCGAATTGGACAAATTTACAGTCAAAGCAATCATATTGAAATGTGGAATTTATTTTTGTACAGTTTGGAATTTATTTACACTGTCCACGAAATTTTTATTATTTGTGGAAAGATTATAATGTTTTATTAAAACAAATTGAATTATGATTTTCAAGTGTTATTTACGGTATTGGAAAGATAATATTTTCCACTGTATGGGAGTGTTGTACGGTTTTTGAATTGATTCGTGCATTTTAAATTTTAAATTGTTAGACATACAATTATGAGTGCACAAGACCATAGGATAACCCAATTAAACACAAGTTACCCTAATTAAAGTGTAGCCACCCTATATGTACCCTTTGGGGGACATGCAATTAATGACCCTATCCTAAATAGATTTTGAACCAATGCATGTCTTTATATGTTTCCCACCTACTCTTTCTTAATTTATTAAACCTAAACCTACCTACATCTTACAAAACTAATGCTCATAACTATAAAGCAAAAATTGTAAAGTACCATCCCATTTTTAATGGGAGTATGTGATCATGGGGGAAGGCTCTCAAAATTTTGGCACCCCACTTTTAGTTCTTTGACCCCATCTTAAGTACCTACCTATAAATACCCCTACCCACTATTCATTATGTTGTTCTTCCACCATATCACTTAGAAAAAATAATAAGAAGAGGAGAGCCAAGAGAAGGGTGAGGCCGTGGGGAGCTCTAGGGGGGAAGGAGGGAGCTTTTGATTTTCAACCTCATTTTCACACTTCCTATTAGGTATTCAACTATACTTCTCATTTCTTTCCTCTTTTTCATTTCGGTTTATATATATATATATATATATATATGTATGTATGTATGTATAAGAGTTGTTGATTTGTTAAGAATGAGTTGTTGCATGTTAGTTTTTAGTATGATCTTTGTTTTTCACGTACTAATAACTAAAGATTTAATCTTTGAGTTGAAAAATGGACAAGCACCCATGTCCTAGGGTTCCACGGTTTTTGTCTCTTTTTATGTCCAAATGATTTTTGTTTTGCTTTTGATTAAGGGTAAAGAAACAAGAGTAATTTTTGGTATGATATTGTACTGGTTTATTTTGTTGAATTTTTCCCAATTTTCTTTCATGTTTGCCTCTGCCAAGAGGAAAAATTAGAGGAAATGATTTTTTTCATTCATGTTGATTTTTCATGTTCCTTGTTGATTTCTAAGTACTAATATATGAGGATATGAGTTTGAAAGGCTTGAAATGGACAAAGGAGGTCCATACAGTTTTCTCCTTTGTTTTATTCAAATAATTTTTGTTTTACTCTAATGTTTTGATTTAAGATTAAAGATGAATTTTTATTGATTTTGAAGTATGTGTTTAAGAGATGTTTTATTTTGCAAAGTTCCTCATTTTCTACTTTTATGATTCGGCCGCCTAGGGTTTAGAAAGGGGGGAAATCATTTTGTTCTTGAATGCATGTTAATGATTTGTTGATCTTTGGTATTTTAGTGAGGTATTTTTCGGTTCCCATATGAAAATGGGTTATTGAATGAATTTTGTCTTGACATGTTGATTTAGGGTGCTATACGGTTTTAACATTAAGTATGTGCATGTGTTTGCTTGATGAAAATTTGGTATGTTTTATGTATGTATGTATGTATGTATGTATGTATGTATGTATGTATATATTCGGCCAAGATAAGGAAAGGAAGAAATGAAATTGATTTTGGTGACTAATTAGTTTTAAGCTTAAATCTTTGATTTTTGGTTGCATGTTTGCTTAGAGCTAAGATTGAAATAAACAAAATAAATGTGTATGATGCTTTAAGGTCCACACGGTTTCTTATTGTTTTTGGTCCCAAATGATTTTATTTTGGTGCTTTGAGTTGTGCTTGGAACGAGGGAATGAAAAATGGATTTTTAGTGTATGTGTATGTGTTGATTTATTTGTGTAAAAACCTTCAATTTATCTATGAGTGATTCGGCCATAAGAAGGAAGTAGAAAGAATGAAATTGATTTGCATGCTTGATTTTTTTGCGTGATTAGAAATATGCTTATGTTGTCGATTTTCTATTTGTTGGTACGTGCATGAATAAATCTTGAATTTTACGAAATAACTATGTGAAATAATAAGGAGTTTTTGAAGTCAAAATTATTTTCCCTCATTTGGTATGTTGGACCGAATAGGTCAAGAAGGAAAATAAATGTTTGAGCTTTAGTGTTTAACCTTGAATTGGTGATGAGGTTAAGTTTTGACTTAAAGAAAAATATTTCTCTAAAAAGGAACCGAATGAGTTTGTGTGAGAGTATGTTTCAAAGAAACCTATTTTGTTAATGTAAATTGTGATTGTTTATTGTTAGTAAGTGTTTAGGGTAAGGTTGGAATTGCATAGAGGCTAATTGGTTGGAAATTTATATGGAATATACTTGTGTATATGTTGATATGGTGAAATTTTTAAGAAATGATGTTTGATTATAAGAGATTTTGATGAATCATGGTTTCACTCATTGGATTGTCCTAGAAATTTGATATGTTGTCTTGATGTTTTATAAATTTGTTTTGAAAATTTTGAGAATGTTTGGGATTGTTTTGGTAACTTAAATGAATTTTGTTTGTTGAAGACTGTTGGTAATAAACTTGTGTTTCAAGTTGCAAAAGTGTCGGATAAAAGATGTTTGCAAGAGTTCAATGCTCTCATGACTTAGCCACTGTTTTGATAATGTCAAATGTAGTGTTTCTGAAATTTTATATGATTTTTGCGATTGATTTGATAATTTTATAAGAGTTATTTTGGCGAAAATGATTTCGAAAAAACGGATATTTCGGGTTAAACCTAAATAGAGTTTTCAGACCTAAACTGCTCTAAATGGCTTGAAATTTTTATGGTAGCTTCCTGGACATGTCTCATGACTCTCTGTAAAATTGGAGGAGATTTGGAGTTGGTTTAATATTTTTGCCAATCGAAAAACAGTGAGCACAATGGTTCAGATTTTCAGAGTTAGTGACAAATTTAAATAGAAAAATGTAACCTAGACAACTCCAAATAATCCGATTTTTTTATGAGATGACGTTGACTGTGTAAGGAAGGTTTGTATCATGTTTCATGCTATTCAGAGTTGATTTACTATTTTTAATCATTGCATTTTTACCCCAAGTCAGCAGCAGTCCTGTTCTAATTTTTATGCAAAATCTGATTTGAAACTTAGGTTCTGGATGTCCAATTGTCTTGAAAATTTTATATGTTGAACTTTGATATATATGTCTATATTCTGGAAATTTAGGGTTTGAAACCAATTGGTTTGATATAGTTTTGGATTTTATTTCTCGTATTTTTCCCGTAATCGACTAAACTCTCTTTTGAGTACCTTTGATAACTATGAACTTTGGTGCTTTCTTTTGTTCTTGGCTGGGCTTATAAGATGGTTGTGCTACCTTGAGATAATTGGATGAGTAATTGTTTAAATATGCGTTTAGATTATATGAGAATAAGTTTGTAAGAAAATTGTTTTCGGTCATGCTTCGGTCTAGGTCTTAACTTAGGGGTTGAGATGCTAATGCTCTGTACGCTAAATATTAATTGATTTTACTATGTGATATATGCTAATTGACTACGTGTCTACTCTCCTTGAATTATTTGTGTGATTAGTAGAGTGAAAGATAATGAATCATTAGTTAACCAAAGAGTCGTGTTTATTTGTGTGCATAGCTCGAAAATTCATTGATTTTTGAAATGGCTTATATTTGAAAAATACTGAACTTTTAGCTTCTGCCCTATTTCGTTCTACAATGTTATGTTTGGAAAATAAATTATTTAAGTGTTTGTTTTGTCACAAAGTATTGAATAAACTAAAGCACGATTTTATGGTGTTTTCAGATTTTTTGAGAAGGTGATTTCGAGTGGTTTCATCTCAGTCAAAATAATTTCTAGGGACTAAAATCAAAACACGCTGAACTTTTAGAGACTAAAGACATAAATTAGCCCATTTTTATTTAACATTTCTAACTTATGTATAAACATCTGACTTGTCTTGCTTTGCACAAATAATAAAATAAAAAAAGTAAGATATCTGACATTGCAGAAATAATAATAAAAAAAAAATAAGCACATCTAGATATTTATGTAACATTTTTATACTGTATATAAATTGTGAAGGACATGAGTAACAAAAAGTGAAATTATTAATTAGTCTTCCATCATGTAGTTTAAAACTCATCTTAATAGTTCACAATTTATTTTTCATTAACAAAATTCAAAAAATAAATAATAAATATTGATGATTTATCCCATAAATTATTCTTCTCAACAAAAACGTGCTGTATTAATCAATGTTCGCGTGTTGCATTCATTCTTTCTTTAATATTAAATTCAAAATTTCAAACCATACTCTATAACGTCAGTGAAAAAACATACAAGGCTTTGTCTTAAATTAAAATTATAATGATGAATTTAGAAAATTCAAAATTATGGCTTCTTTCATCTTATAATGACAATAAAAAATTGTAAAAGTTAAAAATTAAGGAAATGTGCATTTAATGTTTTGTTTAAGACATTAACTAATTAATATCAAATTAATTAACATTTTAGTCCATGAACTTAGGTGCTCTTTTGAAATTAGTCCTTAAATTTTTTTTCCGATGCTTTGGGTCCCTGAACTTTGTTTAATTTTTGTAAATGGTCCTTTCGTCGCTGATGTGATGATATAACCCACGACATGTCACGTCCCTTCCATAATATCAAAAAGTAACGTGTTATATAAAATCACAGGACACTACATGATGTTTTTTATAAAAAAAATAATTTCTTTTAAAATTTATCAAAAGATTCGATTTTCTTTAAAAAAATACAAATTTTAATTATTTTTAATAAATTTGATTTTTATAATATAAAAAAATGATGTGGCATCATCTGGCACGTTACCTATCGATGTGGCGAAGGTGACGTGACACATACTCAGTCATATCACCACTTAAGTGATGAAAGGACCATTTTCAAAATTTAAGCAAAGTTTAGGGACTCAAAACATCGAAAAAAAAGTTTAAGGACCAATTCTAAAAGAGTACCTAAGTTCAGGGACTAAAAACTTAAATAAGCCTAATTAAATTAATGCATTTTACATTGATCACAATTCAAAATTTGTAATTTTTAAGTATTTTCATTAATTAGTTTAACTTTAGTTTGGGACAAAATATTTTATCATTTTTACCATTCTTGTAGAACCTAAAGAGTATATTTTATTATGTAATAATTAATCAATTAAGAAAACATGTATTAAATTATTGCTTGATAAATGGTTAATTTTATAAACAATACTATATTTTGGTTTGCACCCTGGTATCCGGCCCACTGGGCCGACTAATCCAGTTCGAGGGGGGTTCCGGGGTTAAGGTTTTATTCCTCTCCCAACGTTGTTGCGGGGGATCGAACCGTGGTCCGCCCTACCAAGTGCAGCCCCTGGCACCACTGCACCAACAGCTCGTTGGTATAAACAATACTATATTGGTAACGTGTTTTCTTGTTGTTGTTAACTTTTCCAAATTTTATTAACATTACGGGATGGAGGAAATAGCCCACTATTCTCTTTTAAAAATAAATTACCACACTAATCTAATGCATATGATACAATCTTTTCGACTCGTTTGTCTTTATTATAAATCATATTTTATAAAGATTTAGTGATCCATTTTATAAATGATTTTATAATTCATAGGTAATATTTATTTATTTTTCTCATATTTATTCTTATGAATTATCTCTACTTTTTAAAAAAAAATTGATTAGTGAGCAATCAATTAGATAAATAAAAAAATAGCTAAATAATATGATTAAATTTAAAAAAATTGTTAGTAATAGATGGAGATCTAAGATTACTGTTAATTAATTACGATAAGACAGAGAGCAAACATGTAAAGTTCTCCGCTTGATTTTTATTATAAGTCAGTTTTGATTATAATGACTAATAAAATTAGCTAATGTTAATTAAATGTCTTATTTTTTTTTTAAAGTTCTACTAATTTTTTTTTTAGTAAAGAGTCACTTTGATTCCTGAAATATACATTAGTTATCAATTTAATTTCTTAAAAAAAAATTATACTAGTAATTTAGTCCCTAAACATCAATATTGCATTAAGTAATATAAATTTTCTTTCTAAAAAATGTATATGATCATCAAATAAATTCTTAAAATGATTAATATGGTGTCAAGTTGATTTTTGAAAAATTAAATTAATATAAAAAAATTTAAAACTTAATTAAAGGTCAATATAAATTTCAAGAAAAAAAATAATTATTAACTCTTCTGTAGGGTTAACCAATAATAAATTCTACCGCTATAGGATAAGCATGAGCTCTCTAGTACAGGATAAGGTGAATAACTCATCCTTCTTATCCTCTAAGAGCCATGTCAGCCCTACTGGGCCGAACAGGCCCATAAGGCATCACAACACAACTTCCCCTATAAGTATCGTCATGCTATGGGGGCTAAGGTATGTTCTCTCATCCCTACTCTTAAGAACTACGTGTGGCTTGATCCCCTTATCACTGGGGGTACGTAGGACCGGGGTCACCCTCGTCAGCTGCAACAACCCCAAACACACATCGTGGTGGATCTATTTCTCAGATCCACTACATTGGTGCTGTCTGTGGGAGCGGTAAACTCTGATTCCCATCCACAATCCAAAAAAAAAAAATAACGTTGAATCCAGATTGAAGAGGAGAGCACGACGTTGTTCGCGGGGTCGTTCACGGTGCCGGTGCTGATTTGGTGCTGGTCCCTGCTGACGATGCCGTTCCCGGGGCTGTTCATCTCTTCTATGACGCTGTACTCATCCCACTCTTCAACCAGCGATGCCACCGTCAACCTCTGGTGACAGTCACGGGTCACGGATCGTAAGGGCCATATCTGAAACGAAGGGGAGGGGGTTGTGTTCTCCAGATCCGTCCTCTGTCCTTCCTTCCATTAACGCGTTGCGATCTCACTCCATCTCCTGACCTTCGTCTTCTGATCACACTCTTCGAAATCGCCATGATTCCACCAACAGCGAAGCCACCGCCACGTCATGGCACTCCGGTTACAGCAGAAACGCCGAGCGAGAACACGAGTTCGTTCGCGATCGCATCGGGATCGCTCTCTCTTCACCGACGCACATCGCCTCCCTCATTCGCTCACAAAGCTTACACCACCAAGCTTTCACGGGATCCCTCTGTCCGCCGCATGTTCTCCCTCATTCGCGGCGCTCCGGTGGGGAGGGAAGTCGTGACTGGGAACTGCTCCGATGGCCTGGGTCCTTCTCGCCGCCCCCGGCCATGGCGATTTCTGTTCAGCGTTTGGCACCGTCGCCGCCGTATCTTGCTTTTGGAATGAAACCCGCAGCAAGTGCAAGCTGCTGCTGCACTAGGGTTCCAAAGGGAACGGGCCACAAGGCCAACCAGGCCCAAATCAAAAAAGAAAAGAAAAGGGCCTCAACAGGCCCTAACAAAAAAAAAAAGAGAGAAAAGGGCCTCAACAGGCCCTAACTACAAAAATGTGGACTACAACAACAAAACAGGGAAGTAACTTTTTTATTCAATTATCAATATCATTTATTAGCGCATGATTAATTTATTAATTGCCAATAAATATTATAAATTGTCAATCTTGAACGACAATAACTAATTAATTATTGTTTTCATACACACATGCAAGGTACAGGTATGATAGCCCGAGCCAGGGAGTAAAAGGTCTAAATGGCCCAACCTATACGAGCTTATTCGATAGGGCTAAACAGGCCCAAATTAATTTGAAGAAAATGAAGGTCAGGCCTCGGTACTCAACAAAAGCTCATTTGGAAAGGATTGATAGAAGACTTCAAACCGACGCTCCTCACCTCACTAAATCAGGGAAGGAATTCTCGTTCCCACGTTATTTTCCTATTTACTTGGCATTCTATGTGGTTACTTTGCACACATGTTGATATTAACTCAACTGACGCAATATTTATGACATGTGCTTTTAATACTTAGTTCCTTATAATTCCTTTACATATTGCTTATTATTTGAGATATATATCGCGCATTCTCATTTTTCATGAGTTAATGCTTTCATCACTTGGCTTGTTGTCATTAAATGCTTTGACATATTTATAAATGTCCTTCAATTACAATTATTGCGCATAATATACCTGAAATTATGTGTCTTTTCATGGGCAATCCTGTCTATTTGCACGATATTTAACTATTGTCTTTTCAATCACGATATTATTATATTATTACGTGTGATATTACTAAATCATACTACCTCTATACCGATATTATACATCGTATCTTTGTCAATAATTGTCATTATTGTTGTTTGATTGCTATAAATTGTCAATTTAACGACGATTACCAATTATTTTACATATGTGAGGTACGAGTATAATAGCCCACTTCTCTAAAAGGCCCATTTCGAGTAGTGACCTTTTTAAACAAAGCCCATTCCGAGCTTCAGACCGTCAAAAGATATCCTCAAAATTAATTGGTGCTAAACTGCTCAGTCACTATTGGCGTCTAATATTAGTATCTTCAACGTGCCAAAGCCTGCCACATCCTCGCACCCTCTGCCATGACACCCTTGCCTCTCACGGTTACTTGCAGCCAAAAGACATCCTTGTTAACATCCCTCCTCGGGATCCAGCGTTGCTCACACGAGTGCTACACAGTGATTCGCCCATAATGGCGTACAGGGGTTTTGGATGAAAAAGGGTGAGGAATACCGGCTAACCACACATTCTAGTGATAGAAGAAGAAAGGCCTCAATGCCAAAAGGATGCCGGGCATATCAACATTATTCAGAAATAGTCTAACCACGAAGACTAACAGGAAGGATCTTTCTCATTACCCCATTAATATTATTTCAATTTCATGGTTTAATTGTCATATTCATTATTATTGAATCACTCACCACATGACATGTGTTATCTAGATAATAATCGTAATTAACAGTGAACTAATTCATACTTCGCTATTAATGTCATTACATATCATTTACTACTTGATATTCTAATAGCTGTTTTTATACATCATGTAAAGGTACAAATTTGATGGTCGGAACTACCGGGCGCAATAGCCCGAGCACGATGGCCAAAAATGATTCGAGTGTTTCACGCATAACCAAGTCAGGATTCCTATCACCCGAAAACATGCACTTACGATCCAAGCCGACCACAGGTCTAAATCCACAAGCCCATTGTATTTACTGCTTCAATTAAATAAACATTCTGTTATTGAATTCATTGTATCACGTACTTTTCCTCATAACCGATTAGCCACCGCTTATGACGTGAACGATTATAAACAGCTCCAACAAGAGCTTATAACTCGTCAAGTACTCCAAAGAAGATTCCCGATTCGAACATGATTTGTTATAACAATCATCGTATACATCGCGGATAGAGGAATCCACCTCAGCTAAAGTGTTGGAGTTCTGAGGTCTTAACACTTGAATTCTTAACAAAAAGAACAAAAAGAAGCACAAAATCATAACGGATATTATAAATATTCACTCATTTCGGATCACGTCCTGACGCACTTGCCTACGATCTCGGTTGGCCGACCAGATCAGCGTGGCTACAAGTAAAAACGGGAATTGCTACCTCGATAACTTGGCCATCGGCCAAATATGTCGCAGGATCGAGGAATGCACCTCGGCCAAGGCAGTCATTTCGACAGCATCCCCCGTAGACGTTACGATCCAATTCATGATATTACTTTTAACACACCCCGATAAGAGAGGTGTATGAATCTCCGATTCGCGATACTCTTCCGAGTAAAAGACCTTGGATGCGAACATTCTTTTACGTCACCGCCAAGCCTCAGAAAAGAACGACTGATCGACCCAAAAGGGCTCTAAACTCGGCACAGTCTCTATGACTCTTCCCGAGCTAGGGGGCTTGTGTCGTGGACCGGACTCCGGTCCGACCTACACTCATAACTTCATCACCCGGAGCACCCCCAAATCCATTCTGGAACTCCCCCTGCGGGAACTCGGTTCGAGATGAGCCTCACCGAGCTTGTACTCGGTTCGAGATGTTCCTCACCGAGCTGGTGGCGGATCCCCCCCGCGGGACCTCGGTTAGAGATGAGCCTCACCGAGCTTGCACTCGTTTCGAGATGAGCCTCACCGAGCTTGCACTCGGTTCGAGATGTTCCTCACCGAGCTTGTACTCGGTCCGAGATGTTCCTAACCGAGCTTGTACTCAGTTCGAGACGAGCCTCACCGAGCTTGTACTCGGTTCGAGATGAGCCTCACCGAGCTTGTACTTGGTTCGAGATGTTCCTCACCAAGCTTGTACTCGGTTCGAGATGAGCCTCACCGAGCTTGTGGCGGATCCCCCCGCGGGAACTCGGTTCGAGATCGGGGTACTCTTTCAGTTTCATCATCCGAGCACAAAAGAGCACTATCAACCATCCACAACACTCTTCCGAGCGGAAGACCACGCGTGCAAACAATGCTTTATGTCACCGCCAACTCCCAGAAGCTCAGCACAGGCTCTTCAAGCCTATCCGAGCTTGGGGGGCTTGTAGGGTTAACCAATAATAAATCCTACCGCTAGAGGATAAGCATGAGCTCTCTAGTACATGATAAGGGTGAATAACTCATCCTTCTTATCCTTTAAGAGCCATGTCAGCCCTACTGGGCCGAACAGGCCCATAAGGCATCACAACACAACTTCCCCTATAAGTATCGCCATGCTATGGGGGCTAAGGTATGTTCTCTCATCCCTACTCTCAAGAACTACGTGTGGCTTGATCCCCTTATCACTAGGGGTACGTAGGACCGGGGTCACCCTCGTCAGCTGCAACAACCCCAAACACACATCGTGGTGGATCTATTTCTCAGATCCACTACATCTTCGTCCTTTTATCATTATCTATTATGGTACTATTATGGATGGCAATTGGACCTGGACCCGCGCGTAATACCCGCAACGGGTTCGAGTCTGGGTCCAAAAAAGAGACCCGTGGATCTAAAAAATGGATTCGTGAGGGTATACGCTTTGAACGGATCAGGGTCCAGATCTGAGATATCCAGACCCGTGGTTACCCGGACCCGTCCATATTTACATATGTCCATTATATATATATATATATATATATATATATATATATATATAATTTTAGTATGTTTGTGTTTAACAAGAGAATTTCTTTGATGTCAGTGAGTGCTTAATGGTGATAGTGATTAATATTAAATAAAGTATGTAATGATGTATCAAGGATCCCTCAGTCTATAAAAAAACATAGAAATTAATTTAAAAAATAATATTTTTCTTTTAAAAAAATTGCTAATAGATACCCGCAAAACTCGTATGGGTACCCGAAAACCCGCCTACACATTATGCAGCGGATACCCACGCGGATCTGAGTGAGTTCAAATCCAATAATTTATGAAAGGGTCCGAATCCGAATACCCCAATACCCGGACACACGCGAATCCATTGTCCTCCCTAGGTAGTATTTCACAATTTGTAATATTGAAAGTTTGAAAGGAGGAAACTGATTGTAACGAGGATCACGGGCTATAGTTCAGCGGGTTACAAGGTAATTCCTCCGGTCTTGTTTATTAAAAAAATAACTATCGGCACATGTATTAAAAAAGTTAGTTAAGTGCATTTAATTTTTTAAAATTCACAAAAAAATTGACTATTTTAGGAAACTTGCATTAAAAATGAAACAAAAATTAAATATTATAACCACTTTGTAAGGATATTTTAAAAATGGTTGTATTGAAAACAAAAAGTTGATTAATTTTTGCATTTATTTATATAAAACCATTAATATGGCCTTTTTTTTCTTATAAATAAGACGGGAGAGGGTATTGCATCCCTCTCCGCTGCTTCTGCCCATAGCTGTCCTATTATACATTAATACTCTCTCCGTCTCTAAATAGAAGACTCTTTTGACACTTTTATTTTGTCATTGTTTATAAGACTCTTTACCAATTTTCAGTGATCATTAATTACTTTTTTCCACAAACACCCTTATTTATTTAACACTTTTTAGATTCTCAATAATATTAATAGGGGTAATTTTAAAAATACATTTCAAAAGTTCACATTTCCAATACAATTAACTAAATTATTCCAATTTCTTAATGAATGTGAAATCCACTAAAATAATTTTATATTTACGAGGAAGAGAGTAGCATGAAGCAATGATTCAATGAGGTATCTCTTCGTCTGAGTACAAACCGACAAAATCTATTGTCTTAAATTAGAATCAAAATAATTAATAATCATTGTAAAATATAGTATTAAATTTTGTATTTTATAATTAGTTGATATATTAAACAAATTAATAAAGACATATTTTTTAATTTTTTGATTTTTTTTTAATTTTTTACTATATGTACGAGACACGAAAAAAAGTAGCAGAATAATGGAATCTAACGTGGAACTGGTTAAGGCCTCTGTCTGGTAAAGGGAATAGAATTCCCTCGTGAAATTGAAGTGTTTTTGTGGTTACTTTTTGCACAATATATTCAAACAAAACTAATTTGGTGGCCCGTGATCTTAATTTGAAAGTGAGACTTGTGCCCACCTGTACTATGACTACAACTTTATGTCAGTGTCTTTAAGTTAAGACTCCAAAAGATTCTACGATATATTAGTATTATATCATCATTTAGTTATTAGACTGAATTTCAAACTTTTTATATCTTTCACCACATCATAGTTTTAACACCAGACTCACTAAACATGCATCAACATTTCATCATCATATACTTTTATAACAATTTTATTTCAATAATGCTTTTGTAATATAATTTCAATAATATTAATTATGTAAAATTTATAAAAATAATCCCAAATAATATTTAAATATTAAAATTAAATAAAAGTTAACATTATAATAACTAGAGAACACACCCCGTGCGGTGCACGGGTATAAATGGTAGTAGAGGCATTTTTTTTCCTTTGCAGTGAAGCTTTCCATTGTGTTAAAAATCTGTTTCAAATCTAATTAGAAATAGGACGGCAGTTTTTTTCAATGAATGAATAGTGGACAATTTTTTTAAGGAAGTAACAGTTATTGTTGGGAGTTTCATATTTTTGTCATTTTTGTAAATTAGTATTATGATAAGGGCATTTTGGGCATAACAAAATTACATACAAACCTAAAACAGTGTTTGCTTTATATAATAGTATAGACTAGAGAACACACCCCGTGCGGTGCACGGGTATAAATGGTAGTAGAGACAATTTTTTTTCCTCTGCAATGAAGCTTTCCATTGTGCTAAAAATCTGTTTCAAATCTAATTAGAAATAGGACGGCAGTTTTTTTCAATGAATGAATAGTGGGCAGTTTTTTAAAGGAAGTAACCGTTATTGTTGAGAGTTTCATATCTTTGTCATTTTTGTAAATTAGTATTATGATAAGGGCATTTTGGGCATAACAAAATTACGTACAAACCTAAAACAGTGTTTGCCTTATAAAATAGTATAGATTAATGGTACCTACTAAAAATTATAGAGTACATAAAAAATAAAAAATAATTCAAATTATTATAATTTAATTAACGCTTCATTCTTATCCTCCTAAATATTGATACAAATGATCCATTAAATCCGCTTACAATTGATAATTTTGTGTGGGATTACGAAGTCCATTAAATCCGCTTGCAATTGATAAATGCTCCATTAAATCCGCTTGCAAAAGATTATATTGAGAATAAAAAGTTAGTTATTTTTTGCTTATATTTAAGACTTAGTGGAGTGTCTTTTTTTGTTTATAAATAAGATCAGAGAGAATATTTTTATTTATTTATTTATTTTTCCATAACAAGAAAATATGTTTAAGAATAAAAGAGAAAAAGTATAAAAATATTTAAAAAAATATTATTATTGTTTGTAATTATTATTATATATTATTAATTTATTGTTATTATTTTTTATTTATTTATTATTATTTGTTTATTAGTGTATTATAAAGTAAAAAAAGAAGAAAAAGACAAAAAACGGGTCCCACAGAGTCTTAAGTTGAGTGTGTTATTTATTACTGTTATTTTTGCTAATAAACAAGATCGAATAAAGTATTTATGATCTCTAAATGACCAAAATGATCAATTGTCAAATTCTCGAACTAAAATAACTAATAATTCATTAATATTCCAATGCAAAAATGTTGTTTTTAACGTTACTATCAATACAAAAAGCTTAGATTAAAAAATTCTTATTCATAATTTTAATATTTCATCTCTACAATAAAAAATTTGTGCATTCGTTACTCATCATCTCCATACCCACCACCACATGGGGGGAGAGGAAGAGACAACAGATGATGAGAGAGAGAGAGAAAGATACAACTTTTCTAATGTAAATTAAGCGTTGGCAGCTAATGACCAATCGATACCAACTTTTCTACTAATATGAATTAAGGGTTGACAGCGCTCAAGATTAATCTTTTTGAAAAGAATCATCACAGAAAGGAGATACCAACTTAAAAGAGAGAAGGAGTACAGTAGATCTAAAACGATATGTATGATAAAAATAAGTGATTGGTTAATCTCACCTTTTAGGACGAAGGATAAGAGCTTCAAAGTGGTATCAAAGTTTTAAAAATTTAAATTCATCATCTTTTAAATATTTAAGATTGAGTTTTTTTAATGAAACACAACTTTTATTAACCTCTTATCTTCAACCTTAAGGAATAAATAAAAATGAAAATGAATAACATGTGAAAATGAAAATGAATAAATAAATAAATAAAATAATAATAAAGAGAGGGGTTATAACCTGTGGTGCAAATCCCTTCAGAATCATTCCCTTACGAGAAGTTGTCACTCTTTCTTCAAACTCTTTTAGCAACCACTTTTGCGATGGATCCTCCTCCTTCACAAGGACTACCCAGATGAAGTTATGCCCAGAAGACTCGATCCCATTTGCTATCTCTATCATTTGTTCATCAGAGAAAACAAAGGCACTTCCAAAACATACATAAAGAACTGAGTTTGGTTCTTTAGAGTTCAACCATTCCATGCACTCCTCCTCACTCACAACAATCTCATCATTCTTTTTCTTAACCATTCCCTTGTTTCTATGCATAAGAAAGGTAGGACCAACTTGCCAAACCTTGATCCCCACGATCTTCTCATAGTGCTTTGTGTACTCCACATCAAGCTCCTCAAAGCTATTAACCAAACGCCCATAGCTCTGGAGCTCAGACTCTCTGATTTGTTCCATGAAATTTGTGCTTCTTGTGTTTGGTTTTCTCTCTTTATTACTTTCAGGGAGCTGAGACAGAGTCATGGTTATAGGGTGTGGAAGATTCTCAATGATAAATGGCTCAGTCTCATCATCATGAGGTGATGATGATCTAATAGCCTCTTTCAGAGTAGCAGCAAAGATGCCAGAGCCATCAAAGTACAACCTTGGGATTCCAAGAACCTTGGCAAATTGAGAAGTCCAAGGGTAGAAAGCATCAGAGACAATGCAATGAGGTGGGTTTTGTTGCATGAAATGCTCCATCTGTTGCTGCAAAAGAGATATCCCATAGAAAATCTTGAACTTTGTGTCTTGGTCTTTGGCTGAAAGAGGGCTTTCAAGTCCATCTGGGAGGCCTAACTCTTTTGAAGGAAAAGTGAGAGGGTGGATTTGGATGTGAAGGCCTTTTGCTTTGTCTTTGTCTATGGTTTTCTCAATGGACTTGGATTGAGAGTGGGTTGTGATGATGGTCACGTGAACCCCACGTGATGCAAAGATACGGGAAAACTCCAAGAGGGGGAGCATGTGTCCGGTGTCAAAGAAAGGGATGAAGAAAACTTTCAGTGGTGGTGATGAAATGGAATCCATTGACAGGATTGGAAATGAATTGAAGATGAAAGAAGTTACGAATGAGTGAAGAACTTACAAGAGAAAAGAGAGATTGATGATCATAAGAAATTAAAGGAACAGCTATATGTTGTAAACAACATTGAGACAAACATTTTTTAGGATTATTTATGGCGTTGTGTTTTAATTTTAGTCCCTCGAAGTTATTTTGATCGGGACTAGTCCTTAATTTTTCAAATATTTTGGTTTTGGTCCCCTCAATTACAAAAAATCAGTTATTTTCTGACATAGTTAACGAAAATCTACACTAGGTGTCATGGTGTGTGAGGTAACTTCAAACAGGTGATGTGACATGGAAGATTCAAGCCTATGAACTCAAAATTTTGCGTACGGGATCATTTTGCTTATGAGACCATTTTACATCCATGAATATGTATCATCCATGTTATATCACCTATTTGACATTACTTTCGACCACATGAACGGCTGATGTGATGTTCCACTAATTGCACAAACAAATAACAGATTTTTACTAACGGGGGACCAAAACCAAAATGTTTGAAAATTTAAGGACCAGTCTCGGTCAAAATAACTTTAGAGACTAAAACAAAAACACGCTAAACTTTCAAGGACTAAAGACATAAATAAGCCCAATTTTTATTTAAGATTTCTAACTTATGTATAAACATCTTACTTGTCTTACTTTGCACAAATTATAAAATGAAAATAAGTCAGATATCTGACATTGCAGAAATAATAATATAAAAAAAAATAAGCACATCTGGATATTTATGTAAAATTTTCATACTGTATATAAATTGTGAAGGACATGTGCAACAAAAAGTGAAATTATTAATTAGTCTTCGATCATGTGATTTAATCTTAATTGTTCACAATTTATTTTTCATTAACAAAATTCAAAAAGTAAATCATAAACAGTGATGATTTATCCCATAAATTATTCTTCGCAACAAAAACGTGCTGTATTACTCAATGTTCGCGTGTTGCATTCATTCTTTCTTTAATATTAAATTCAAAATTTCAAACCATACTCTATAACGTCAGTGAAAAAACATACAAGGCTTTGTCTTAAATTCAAATTATAATGATGAATTTAGAAAAGTCAAAATTATGGCTTCTTTCATCTTATAATGACAATAAAAAATTGTAAAAAATAAAGAAAATGTGCATTTAATGTTTTGTTTAAAACATTAATTAATATCAAATAATTAAATTAATGCATTTTACATTGATCAACCAATTACAATTCAAAACTTACAATTTTTAAGCATTTTCATTAATTAGTTTAACTTTAGTTTGGAACAAAATATTTTATCATTTTTACCATTCTTGTAGAACCTAAATAGTATATTTTATTATGTAATAATTAATCAATGGCTTATTTAAGTTTTTGGCCCCCGAAAGTTGACCGTGTTTTGGTTTTAATCCCTATCTTTTTATTTGACCGGTCCTAGTCCTTAAAAGTTCAAAAAAATTTGATTTTGGTCCCTACCGTTAAATTTTGCCGTTAATGCTAACGTGGCAAATGGAATTTAAAAAAAAAATAATAAAAAAATTAATTAAATTTATAAAAAAAATTAAAAAAAAAATTTTAAAAAATTATTTAAGTTTTTGGTCCCCGAAAGTTGACCGTGTTTTGGTTTTAGTCCCTATCTTTTTATTTGACCGGTCCTAGTCCTTAAAAGCTAAAAAATATTTATAAATTTAATTATTTTTTTATTATTTTTTTTTAAATTCCGTTTGCCACGTCAGCATTAACGGCAAAATTTAACGGTAGAGACCGAAACCATTTTTTTTGAACTTTTAAGGACCAGGACCGATCAAATAAAAAGATAAGGACTAAAACCAAAACACGGTCAACTTTCGGGGACCAAAAACTTAAATAAGCCTTAATCAATTAAGAAAACATGTATTAAATTATTGTTTGATAAATGGTTAATTTTATAAACAATACTATGTTGGTAACATGTTTTCTTGTCTTTTGTTAACTTTTCCAAATTCTATTAACATCATGGGATGGAGGAAATAGCCCACTATTCTCTTTTAAAAATAAATTACCACACTAATCTAATGCATATGATACAACCTTTTCGATTCGTTTGTCTTTATTATAAATCATATTTTAGAGAGATTTAGTGATCCATTTTATAAATTATTTTATAATTCATTGGTAATATTTATTTATTTTTCTCATATTTATTCTTATGAATTATCTCTACTTTTAAAAAAAAATTGATTAGTGAGCAATCAATTAGATAAATAAAAAAATACCTAAATAATATGATTAAATTTAAAAAATTTGTTAGAAGTAATAGATGGAGATCTAAGATTACTGTTAATTAATTACGATAAGACAGTGAGCAAACATGTAAAGTTCTCCGCTTGATCTTTATTATAAGTCAGTTTTGATTATAATGACAAATAAAATTAGCTAATGTTAATTAAGTGTCTTATTTTTTTTTTAAAGTTCTACTATTTTTTTTTGAGTAAAAAGTCACTTTGATTCCTGAAAGATACATTAATCATCAATTTAATTTCTTAAAAAAATTATACTAGTATTAATTTAGTCCCCTAAACATCAATATTGCATTAAGTAATATAAATTTTGATCCTAAAAAATGTATATGATCATCAAATAAATTCTTAAAATGGTTAATATGGTGCAAGTTGATTTTTGAAAAATTAAATTAATATAAAAAATTTTAAAACTTAATTAATGGTCAATATAAATTTTAAAACTTTATTAACTCGTCGTCCTTTTATCATTATCTATTATGGTACTATTAGAGATGACAATTGTACCTGGACCTGCGGGCACCCGCAACGGGTCCGGGTCCAAAAAAGAGATCCGTGGGTCTGAAGAATGGACTCGTTTGGGTATCCGCTTTGAACTGGTCTTCGTCCAGATCTGAGATATCCAGACCCGTAGATACCCAAATCCGTTCATATTTACATATATGCATTATACATACATATATATATATATGTATATATACAATTTTAGTATGTTTGTGTTTAACGAGAGAATTTCTTTGATGTCATCAAGTGTTTAATGGTGGTAGTGATTAATATTAAGTAAAGTGTGTAATGATGTATCAAGGATCCCTCGGTCTATAAAAAAAAACATAGAAATTAATTTAAAAAATAATTTTTTTCTTTTAAAAAAATTGCTAGGGTAACCGCAAAACCTGTGTGCGTACCCGAAGACCCGTCTACCCATTATGCAGCGGGTACCCACGCGAGTTTGGATGAGTCCAGATCCAATAATTTATGAAAGGGTCTAGGTCCGGATATCCCATTACCCGAATCCACCGGAACCCATTGTCATCCTTAGGTACTAGTATTTCACAATTTGTAATATTGAAAGTTTGAAAGGAGGAAGCTCAGTGTAACGAGGATCACGGGCTATATAGTTCAGCGGGTTACAAGGTAATTCCTCCCGTTTTATTTATTAGCAAAAATAATTATCAGCACATGTATTAAGAAAGTTAGTTAAGTGCATTTAATTTTTTCAAATTCATAGAAAAATTGACTATTTTAGGAAACTTGCATTGGAAATAAAACAAAAATTAAATGTTATAACTACTTTGTAGGGATATTCTAAAAATGGTTGTATTGGAAATATAAAATTGATTAATTTTTGCTTTTATTTAAAACCATTAATATGACTTTTTTTCTTATAAATAAGACCTGGTGAGTATTGCATCCCTCTCCATGAAGCCAGGCTGCTTCTGCCCATAGTTGTCCTATTATACATTAATGCTCCCTTCGTCTCTAAATATAAAACTTTTTTGACACTTTTATTTTGTCCTTATTTATAACACTCTTAACCAATTTTCAATGATCATTAATTACTTTTTTCCACAAACATCCCTATCTATTTAAAACTTTTTAGATTCCCAATAATATTAATAGGGGTAATTTTGAAAATACATTTCAAAAGTTCACATTTCCAATACAATTAACTAAATTATTTCACTTTCTTAATAAACGTTGTTGAGGACCACTTTTTGGAAAAGAGGTTTAACAATAAAATGAGATTTTGGGTTCGTAAACTTAAGAGATTAAAGCAACAATAATAACAACAATGGGGCTTCAGGGGTCTATGGTGGCGGGGAGTGAGCGAGTCTTGCACAATGATTCTTAGTGGGAAGGATGATGAGCTTCCTTAGACAACAAAGGGTGCTATCCTACTCTCCTCTTCTTCCTCTTCACTCTTTTCTTTCACTCACTGTATTTTCTTACTTCCTATCTTCCTTTGTTTTTCTATCTTTCTTTTCTTCTCTGTGTCTTTCTCTCTTTCTTTTCTCTCTTTTTCGTTCACTCACTCTTTCTTTATTACTTTCTCCCTCTGTTTTTCCTAAGTTTTTCTCTGTGTGTGTTTCTGTTGTTGTTGATCATCCTCCCTCTTCTCTCCTTTTCCACCCTTCTTAAGCTCTCCCCCTCCTCTCTTGTCAACATCTTCTTCGTAATTCCCATTTTTCTTAGACATTAAGTTCTTTTCCCTCTTCTCACTCCTCTTGTGAGGACATACTATTCTTAGCTAACTCACAGAGGTCTCACCCCCTCGTACAGTGCCCAAAAGTCCCTTTTCTATGATTCCTAGACTATGGCCCCACCTCACCTATACTACTCTCTTTCCCTTTTGTCATTAAAGGTTCGCTCTCCAACCATTGTACAAGTCCTTGAGAGACCAATTTGTCTCTCTGAGGCGAAGCTCGCTCAGAGCCTGCCAAACCACAGTCCGCCCAGTGCTCCCAGAGGTCTCTGCCCTGCTGACCACATCATCCTCTGATGACCAGCTCTGTAGGTGGAAACCCCAAAAGATGCTTTTCTTCTCATGTAAGCCTCCATTTTCTCTTCTTCTCGTTGATGGATCCTTCAGGTTGGGCTTACAGGCCCAAACTTGATGATTGCTTCCAATCTTATTTTTCTGGGCCGCTCTTGAACAAACCCCATTTTAGTTTATTGGTCTTAAATCTAAAAACAGGTCCTCAACAATAGCCTCTTTTGCAGGAAAAGGAAAAAGCCTTTCCGCCTCCCCTGTATAGTCTTTTCATGCCGTTAGGAAAAAGAAATCGCCCACTCTGTGCACTTTTCCCTTTTGCTGCAAACCAATTCCTCACGTCTTCTTCCACCCATAACTGTTCCTTCATCCAATCCATGCATCCTCGAGCTACGTGCCTCATTAATATGTTTCAATTTCCCTTCTTTCTCTTTTTTTTTTATAAATTCGTTCCTTCCTATTTTCTTTCCATTCTTCATATTTCTTTTAGCAGATCCTTTTTTTTCCACATCATGTCTTCTTCTTCTTCTTCCCACAATGATTCTGCCTCTTTTGTGCAATCCGGTGGTCCCACTGAGGATTCCTCTACTGAACTCATTCCCAACATTATTCTTTTCCAACCGTCCCTTCGCTTCCTTCCCCAAGGGTGGAGCCTTTCAGCGGCGACACTCCTAGGATACGCTTCCTTTTCCATCACACCCTCTCATTCTTGATCCTCTTGGTGTTTCTGATGCTGCTGATGTCGTTTTGCTTAAGCCCTTTGCGTCTTTGCCCCCTTATAATGGTGATTTGTTTGCTCCTCGATCATGTGTGAGTCTGGTTTTACGTGATTGGGTAGAGTATCTTGCTTATCTACGCTCTTTGAGGCCAGCCACAATGACGCTCCTTCTCCTGTTGAAGTAATTGTTTGCAGGGACTCGTACTATGCTCTCCTTTCTAAGAAGGATCTCTCTCGTCCAGATATATTAATTTGTTGTCTTCTTCTTTTTTTTTCTTTTCCTTCCTTCTTTCTTTCTTTCTCTCTCTTTTTTTACTAAACTTCCTTTGTTGTAGTTGAGTTGGCTACTTCTATTGTCGCCTCCGCTTCTAAGGGGAAACAGGTTCCCTCCGCTCCATCTAAATCTAAAGGGTCCAAGAGTTCGAGGGCGAATGCCTCTGCTGCCAAGATTCCATCCTCAAAGGCTTCCGCCCCACCCCCCAAAAAACAGAAGAGGGCGACTGCTATCAGCCCGCCTCCTGTTGGTCGTAGAGCTTCGCTCCAGTCATGCTTTCACCCCACCTTCTCTACTTCTCTTGCTGAGATAATTGATTTTGGTGCAAATTATTCTGACAACCGTGAGAGTAAGGTGTCGCCTTCTCCTTCTCCTACTGTGCAAGGCGAAGCAGGAGAGGCTTATTCAAGTTAAACCCCTTCCGCCTCCGCCTCAGTCCCTGTAGATACTCCCACCCCAGAGGGCTCTTTCACACGAGTTCTTCTACTCACTGCCCTTGTGATGACTTATTCTTTTTCTTTAAATGCACTCTATACTCTCTTTTTTTTCTCTTTTTTTCTTATTCTTTTTCTTTTCTTTCTTTTTTCTTTCCTTCTTTTTTTTTCTCTTCTTTTCTTTTTTTTCTTTTTTTTCTTTTTTCTCTCTCTTTTTTTTCTTTTCTTTTTCTTTTTTCTCTTCTTTCCTTTTTTTTTTATTTTCTTGTAATGAATCATATTTCCGCACACCTTTGTTGCTTGATAGCTGTTTTGTATGACCTTGGCATCTATCACAATGTACCTGCATTATTATTAATGACATCTTTTGCCATCTTTTCGTTTTCTCTCTTTTTTTTCTTTACGTTTTTAGCAATCTCTTGCTTCAACGCTTGCAATCTCTTCACAAATAACAAGTATTTGCAATTCTGAGTAATAAGTGGGGTGGCCTCTACCCACTTACGCTTATCCATCGCAAAGGCGGGGAGCGACATCCAATCGCACCATTGGATATTCTATCTTTTATGTGCAATCTCTTTGCACAATTTCCATTCCGTTGTGCTCTTGCATAGTCTTAATCTCTGGCGTGCTCTCGCACAATTTTATTCTGTGTGCTCTCGCACAATTTCTATTCTGGTGTGCTCTTGCACAATTTTTATTCTGTGTGCTCTCGCACAATTTTTTTCTCGAGGGAGGTTCATACCAACGCGCCCGCTTGTGTGTTTTTTTTTTTAAAAATTGGTTTTGATTGAGGGAGGTTAAGACCATCATGCATCAAGCCCTTAGCGATAATTTTATTTCATGCGTTAGGCTAGGCATACTTAGGGGAGGTAAACCATCACGCCTAAGCACTGTCTTAAAATTTATTTATCATGACTGACATTTCTATGATTCATTTCTCAGCATGTCGGAAACTGAGAGAATAATTATGCAAATGAAATTAAAATTAAGCTAGGCGTAATACTTAATTAGCTTCGTGAGTGCTTGACGTCTTGTTCCTTATTGTGACGTCTTGTCCAACTAGAGCGCTCCTCTTGTTTTTGGGCGTCTAGTTATGGGGAGTGTAACTTCCGCTTTAGCGCACTTTCCAACTTTGGGTGTCCTTCTCTTGAGTGTGAAGAGCGTTCCTCTTGATTTTGGGTGTTTTCTTCCTGTTTAGGAAATTTCTTGCTTATGATCTTTATGCACGCCTTTTCGTTTTATCAAGAGCATGCTTCCCACTTTGTTGTTCAGAGCGTGCATTCTCCGCTTTGGTGTCTCAGCTGGCATTAGAAGGGCTTCATTTTCTTCCCAATATCATACTTGAACACACCTTCATTCCAAGACTTGCTGAGTCAAGCTGAGCAGGAGTTTGGATACAATCATCCAATGGGCGGTCTCACAATACCTTGCAATGAAGATGTTTTCCAACATATAACTTCTCAAATTAGTGGGCTATAAATCTCATAATGTAGATAACTGACATAGATTAGTAGTTAAATTTTGTTCAATAGATTAGGCTAGGCCATCAGAATGACAAAATCACATGTTATGTTCTCTATTTTTCTGTAATGACAATGAATTCAACTACTCAAGTGTTTCTCTTAATTAATTTTAATGTTCACTTTCTCCTGCACTTAGTACTTATCTGTTTAATCAAGAACAAGCTAATCGCAATAGCAAAACTGAGACTATATTATTGCCATAAAATCAAAAACCATTAAATATATGTTCATGACCCAATCATAAATAGGATACCTTCCCTGTATATGGCCAGGAAGGTCCGAATGAACAAAGGACATAAAATAAGGTTTAGTTATTCTCATGAATCTGCAGCTATGAAAATTTCTCAGTCACTGAACACGTGATTTAGATTTTATCTATATCTGCACATTCTATCATTTCTTCATTGAAGTTTTAGCCATGCACTAAAAACTTTCGAAATTCCATGACCAGTGCTGATTTTATCAGATTTTGGTGCTAATTATGTTGAATGTACAATGTATATTATTCTATCGGCCACTCTTTTTTTTAGTGGTTTAAAGAGTAGCACAAATAGTTAAAACAACTTATATTTTCCTAATTGCATTTCTATTATTATTTGAATAAAATGTATCAATGCGCTCTTTATAAACATACATACAAGGCTCAAATATTTCATGAACATTTGATTCTCACATTTCATATTCTTATGTACTATTGTCTATAGTTCTAATAAAATATTTTTTTATCATGATCTATCAATTTTGTCACACGGTAATATTCACATAGTAAGAAATTGTACATATCAGTAACTAAAAATAGTGACCAAATTTTTTAGTAGAAACAAATATAAGGGATTATGAAATAAAACTAAGGATGAGTTCATCAGGTAATAAAAATTCATTTAGTAAGAATTTGTATATAATAATAATAATTAAAAATAGTGACAAGTTTATTAATAGTAACAAACATAAGTGATAATAAAAATAAGGATGAGAGTTGCTAAGCATAAGAACATACAATATAATAAACGATAAATAGTGAATTGAAAAGTTAAAGTAGGTGAGAAGACTTAGCTGTAGCTTTTTTCTAGTAGTCACACCATGCTTCACCATTTTATCCTCTGGGCAAAATCTTTTACTCCCTTTGGTCCTTATCTTCTTCCTCGATTGTTGTGTCCTATCTTCCATTTCAGCCTCTCTTTTTTTTTACCAAAATAAATGAAAGAAAGAAGATCCAGGATGATGTCCCTTTCTTCTATGCTACCCACAATAACCAGAAAGCCCTTTTTTCTCTGTCTCTCGTCCTTTCCCCTTTATTTATTTTTTCTTTTTCTTTTCCTAATAAAACTTCTTCACTTTCTCTATGTCAGTGTGTTGTCCCTTTCTCCTCTCTTTTCTTTTCTCTGTCTCTTCTCTTTCTCTCTGCACCATCTCCCTTCTCTTTTCTTGGTTGACTATCAACTGGACAAATGGGGCGAGGCTTTGCTCACGGCGGATCGAGGCGACTCCGGGCAGCGATGACATCTTGGTTGTCGTGGTAGCAACAATCGTAGATGATAGTAACAAGATCGAGGGCAGCCACGTTCAAAGACCCACGTTGCCTTTCGCTTCGTTTTTTCCTCTGATTAGTAAAAATATCGCTCCTCCTTCTTCAGCAATGCTTCGCTCTGTCTTCTGCAATCGGGGCGAAGCAACACTTCGCTCTGTCTTCAGCAACCGGGGCGAAGCCCTGTCTTCTGTAACTGGGGCGAAGCTACGCTTCGCTCTGTCTTCAGCAACCGGGGCAAAGCGTCGCCCTGTCTTCTGTAACCGGGGCGAAGCAACGCTTCGCTCTATCTTCAGGAAGCGACCCCTCCTGTAGAAATCTTTTCAATGGATCCCTCCAATCTTCACCTTCCGTTCTAGCTACTTCCTCCTCTTCCCTCGTTCTTCTGCGACATATACGTCCAACAAGGCGGCATCTTTAGCATGCTCCCCCTGTCTCGTCATGACCTCCGTCACATCAGCTCCTTTCTTCATCAACTCTTTAAAAGTTGTTACCTTAATCACCTTCTTAGCTCCTCCCCTATGATCTTCCAACATTTTCCTTAACTGTGCTTAAGTAACAAGGGTATCTTCCCCCAATCTCGCAACGAGTGTCTCCGCCCTGTTGTAGGTCCTTTCTCCTTCCGCCTCCCTCCTAGCTATCTGTTTCTTCACTTTTGTCATCATCTTAGTCAGGTTGTTTTGGTTAGCCAATAGTGACGTGAGCAGGGCGGCCGGAATAATGATCTTAGACGAGCCCGCCTCTCAACCAGAGAGCGGAGTTTCCAAGTCTCCCAAAAGGTTCAAAGCAGGTTCCGCCTCCTGCCTGGGTGATGAAACCGTTGTCTCTCCTGGAGTCTGTGGTTGTTCTTCACGCATTTCCTCATTAGGAAACTCCAAGTCGAAGGACAAACTTCTGGGGTTCACTGGTACTTGAGTATGTTGGTTGTCCATTGTTGCTTAATCTCCCCAGTGGAGTCGCCAATTGTTGAGGACCACTTTTTGGAAAAGAGGTTTAACAATAAAATGAGATTTTGGGTTCGTAAACTTAAGAGATTAAAGCAACAATAATAACAACAATGGGGCTTCTGGGGTCTTTGGTGGCGGAGAGTGAGCGAGTCTTGCACAATGATTCTTAGTGGGAAGGATGATGAGCTTCCTTAGACAACAAAGGGTGCTCTCCTACTCTCCTCTTCTTCCTCTTCACTCTTTTCTTTCACTCACTGTATTTTCTTACTTCCTATCTTCCTCTGTTTTTCTATCTTTCTTTTCTTCTGTGTCTTTCTCTCTTTTTCGTTCACTCACTCTTTCTTTTTTACTTTCTCCCTCTGTTTTTCCTAAGTTTTTCTCTGTGTGTGTTTCTGTTGTTGTTGATCATCCTCCCTCTTCTCTCCTTTTCCACCCTTCTTAAGCTCTCCCCCTCCTCTCTTGTCAACATCTTCTTCGTAATTCCCAATTTTATTAGTCATTAAGTTCCTTTCCCTCTTCTCACTACTCTTGTGAGGACATACTATTCTTAGCTAACTCACAGAGGTCTCACCCCCTCGTACAGTGCCCAAAAGTCCCTTTTCTATGATTTCTAGACTATGGCCCCACCTCACCTATCCTACTCTCTTTCCCTTTTGTCATTAAAGGTTCGTTCTCCAACCATTGTGCAAGTCCTTGAGAGACCAATTTGTCTCTCTGAGGCGAAGCTCGCTCAGAGCCTGCCAAACCACAGTCCGCCCAGTGCTCCCAGAGGTCTTCGCCCTGCTGACCATATCATCCTCTGATGACCAGCTCTGTAGGTGGAAACCCCAAAAGATGCTTTTCTTCTCATGTAAGCCTTCATTTCCTCTTCTTCTCGTTGTTGGATCCTTCAGGTTGGGCTTACAGGCCCAAACTTGATGATTGCTTCCAATCTTATTTTTCTGGGCTGCTCTTGAACAAACCCCATTTTAGTTTATTGGTCTTGAAATCCACTAAAGGGATTTTATATTTACGGAGGAAGAGAGTAGCATGAAGCAATGATTCAATGAAGTATCTCTTCGTCTGAGTACAAACCGACAAAATCTATTGTCTTAAATTAGAATCAAAATAATTAATAATCATTGTAAAATATAGTATTAAATTTTGTATTTTATAATTAGTTGATATATTAAACAAATTAATAAATACATATTTTTTTACTTTTTTGATTTTTTTTTAATTTTTTTACTATATGTACGTGACACGAAAAAAAGTAGCAGAATAATGGAATCTAACGTGGAACTGGTTCTGATAAAAGGCCTCTGTCTGGTAAAGGGAATAGAATTCCCTCGTGAAATTAAAGTGTTTTTGTGGGGGAGGCTCCGGTGCATGCAAACACATAACATGCACCGGTGCATGCCTTTCTTTTGGGGTTTTTTTATTTATTTTTTAAAAATTTAATCAATTAAAAAAAATTCTATGCGTTTTCTTTTTTATCGATATGAAGTGATTTTCATAATTTGGATTTATTTTTTTTACTCTGTGTTCTTAAAAAACTGTAGTGAGCAAAACCGTATTCAAAATTTACATATTCTAATAAATCTGTATACGAACTTGTGTTAAAAACTATTCTGAATAAATCTGTATTAAAAAATTTAAAAAGCAAAAAAAGAAATTTCACGTGCATGTTATGTGTTTACATAAACTAATTTGGTGGCCCATGATCTTAATTTGAAAGTGAGACTTGTGCCCACCTGTACTATGACGGCAACTTTATGCCATAGCCGCCTTAAGTTAACACTCAACGTATTTTAACACATTAGCATTACATTATTGTTCAGCCATTAAATTCAACTTCAGACTTTTCATATATTTTATCACAACATAGTTTTAACATCGGACTCACCAAACATGCATCAACATTACATCATCATGTTCTTTTATACACAGTTTTATTTCAATAATGCTTTTGTAATACAATTTCAATAATATTAATTATGTAGAATTTATAAAAATAATCCCAAATAATATTTAAATATTAAAATTAAATAAAAGTTGACATTATAATAATTAATAGTACCTACTAAAAATTATAGAGTACACAAAAAATACAAAATAATTCAAATTCTTATAATTTAATTAACACTCCATTCTTGTTCTCCAAAATATTGTCACAAATGCTCCATTAAATCCGCTTACAATTGATAATGTTGTGTGCGATTACGAAGTCCATTAAATCCGCTTGCAATTGATAAATGCTCCATTAAATCCGCTAGCAAATAATTATATTGTGAATAAAAAGTTGATTAATTTTTGCTTATATTTAAAACTTAGTGAAGTGTCTTTTTTTGTTTATAAATAAGATCAGAGAGAATATTTTTATTTATTTATTTATTTTTCCATGACAATATGTTTAAGAATACAACAACAACAACTAAGCCTTTGTCCCACTAGGTGAGGTCGGCTACATGGATCAAACGACGCCATAAAGGCCTGTCATAAATCATGTCTTTTGATAAGGCATTGATTGTCATATCCTTCTCAATTGTTTCGCCTATAGTTTTTCTAGGTCTTCCTCTTCCTCTAGCCCTTGTAGTACCCTCCATTTGGTCTACCCTCCTAACCGGGGCTTCCACCGGTCTCCTCCACACATGCCCAAACCACCTAAGACGAGATTCAACCATTTTTTCAACAATAGGAGCAACCCCAACTTTTTCTCGAATATACTCATTTCTAATCCGATCTTGTCTGGTATGCCCACTCATCCACCGCAACATCCTTATCTCTGCAACATGAAGTTTATTCTCTTGTGTGCCCTTTGCCGCCCAACACTCTGTCCCATATAACATCGCCGTGTTAGTTCCATGATGAACATGATGAATGTTTTGATAATGACAAAGTGTTTTTGAACAAGCTACAAGTGTTGATCAAGTTTCAAGCTCAACAAGCAACAACAAACATCAAATGAAGAAGAGAGAAAGCAAGCTCATGAAGACCTAAGTTTGAGTGTATTTGTATTTCTTTTATCTTTTGCCTCTCAAGCTTCATAGGTTTTTTATTTGGGTAGATTATTATAGAGGGTAGTGAATCTCATTCATAAGTCATGATTTAATCATAATTTGATTTTTCACTTAATCTAGAATCAATAGGTGGCTTAAAGGTTTTAAAGGAAAGGTTGGATTTTGAGAAAACAAGTTTTGAACATGTGCAGTACCAACTTAATCGATTAAGTGATAACTTAATCGAGTACTACTCGAGTACACGACTTGCTTAATCGATTAAGTACTGCTGAACTGATTTTTAAAATACGTTTTTCACTTCTCAAAATCAGTTTTCAAGTGCTACAACTTTTGGGTATTCTATATAAACCTTTTCCTATTATTTGTGAAAAGTTAGAATCATTTTCATACAAGTTTTACAAAAGAATAAAGCCACTCTATTTTCTCTCAATTTTAAAGATCAAAGCTTTTCTATTTTTATATTCTTTGATCAAGAACCTTTGAATCTCTTATGGTGAATTGTCATAACTCTTGATTGAGATTCATAGGATTGTTTTGTGTTTTCTATTGTGTTGTAATCTTTGCAAGAAGGCAAGCCACTACAACAAACAAGAAGTCTTGGTGTGTCGATTTTATCATCAAGCAAGTGCATTCTTATTGAAGAAGAAGAAGAAGAAGTCTTGGTTGTGAATCAAGCAAGGAGAAGCCTTGGTGTGTGGATTATCATCAAGCAATTGAAGACTTGTTGTGTCGATTATCAACAAGGGGTAGAGGTTAGATTAGAGAGAAGATCAATAGGATTACAAGGCAAGGGTGTCGGTTATCTCTTGTAAGCTAGCAAGAAGGAAGTCTTGTGAGGCAATCACTTGTAATTTGAGAACTCTAATTCCTCATAGTGAAGAATCTCTCTTGGTTGAAGAGGGGACTGGATGTAGCTTTCAAGTGGATGAAAGTGAACCAGGATAAATCACTGTGTCGTATCTCTAAACCCTTACTCTTTATATTCAAGTCATTTGATTGCGTTCTTGGTTGAAAACCTAGAAAGATTGTTTTTCATAATTGATTGAATTGAATCTTTGATTGTTCAAATTGATAAAGGGAAAATCATTTTCATAACTAGGTTAATCAATAAGAATATAGGTGTTAATCATTTCCGCTGAATCTCTGATCTTGCATGTGAATTGATTGATTTTCGTATTCGAATGAAAAATTGATTTTTCTGTTTTCTGTCATATTTAATCGATTAAGTTCAAGTTTAATCGAGTACTACTCGAGTAAATTGCAGGTTAATCGATTAAGTGCTGTAGAATTTGCAAAAATCATTTGTTTTGATTGTTTCGATTTGTTTCGTTCGAAAATCTTTCAAGGTAGCTTCAACACCTATTCAACCCCCCCTTCTAGGTGTATTCCTAGGGTTCCTAAGTCTCTCCAACCACCAATTGCGATTTCCTCAATTGGTATCAGAGCTCGGTCGAAAGACACGAGCATAAGAGCTTTTTCGTAAAGATCCTTTAAGAAAATCGCAATGGGTTCCATGAATCCCTTTGGTGGTGAAGGTGCTTCAATAAGTCGTCCTCCATTGTTTGCCGGAGAAGGCTATGCATATTGGAAAGTTAGAATGAAAATCTTTATCCAAGCCATAGATAGTGAAATTTGGAAAGTAGTTGAAAAAGGTCCTCATATCCCCTCTAGTTTAGTTGAAGGTGTAGAACAATTGATCCCCGAGGATAAGTGGAAGGATGATGATAGAAAGAAAGTTCAATATGATTATAAAGCAAAGAATATCATCACATCCGCTTTATCCTATGACGAGTTCTTTAGAGTTTCTCAATGTTCTAGTGCTAAAGAAATGTGGGACACTTTACAAGTGACTCATGAAGGAACTAGTGAGGTTAGGAGAGCTAGATTGAATGCCTTAATGCGTGATTATGAATTGTTTCATATGCTTCCAAATGAATCTATAAATGATATGCAAAAGCGTTTTACTCACATTATAAATCATTTACTTGCTCTTGGTAAAACTTTTCTTCAAGGTGAACTTTCTAACAAAGTGTTGAGATGTTTAGACAGGAATTGGCAACCAAAAGTAACGGCTATTGTTGAATCTAAGAATTTGGATGCTATGGATCTAGCAACACTTTTCGGAAAGCTTCAAGAACATGAAATGGAGCTTGGACGATTAAGTATCAATGAAGAGTCGGATAAAAACAAAGAAAGAAAGGGACTTGCTCTTAGAGTCAAAAGTGCATATAAAAAGAAAGATAGTTTCGATGATGATGATAGTGAAGATTCCGATTCCGATGTTGATGAAAAAGACATGAAACTTTTGTTAAAAGAGTTTGACAAGTTTCTAAGGAGAAAAGGAAGGTTGAACAAGGACAAAAGTAAAGAGAAGGATTCCCCACACTACAAGACCAAGACATCAAAAGAAGGTGTAGTTTGCCATGAATGTGGAAAGCCCGGTCATCTCAAGTACTCATGCTCTAAGTATCTCAAGAAGAAGGAGAAAGACAAGAAAAATTCTAAATCTAAAAGAGCATACATAGTTTGGGATAGTGATGAAGATAACAAGAAAAGCACATCGAGTAGTTCATCGGATGATGAAGAAGCCGCTTGTCTCAACTTGATAACTCTAGTAGATGATGAAGAACAAAGTTCAAATGATGAATCAAGTTATCAAAGCGAGGATAGCAATGTAAGTGAATCTAAATCCGAAATTTCTTCTAAATATGAATTGTTACATAATGCTTATGAAGAAATGTATGAACAACTTGAAAAAACTAGCTTTGAAAAACATTGAAAGAAAGAAGCTCATTTTGAAACATCAAAAAGAGATTTTAGAACTTCAAAAACAAGTTGATGAGCTTAATCTTGAAAATGAAACTCTTGATCTTATATATGCTAGTTCTTCTTGTGATTGTGCTAGTAGATTGAATATTGTGGTTGATTGTGAGAATTGCAAGTTGCTTAAAAATGAAAATGCTATTTTGAAAAATAAGCTTGCAAGTTTCACCAATTGTGATATTAGATTGCGCACATTGTTAAATTTTCAAAGAGAAAATTCAAACAAGTTTGGTTTGGGTTATACTAATGCTAAGAGTAAATCTCATAGAAATGTTGTTGATTTTTCTAAAGTTGATTTTTCAAATCCTCCAACATGTTTCTATTGTGGTACTCATGGACATACTTCAAATGTGTGTTATGTTAAAGTGCATGGTATACCTAAAGGAAATTTTGTTTGGATGAAAAAGGGTGAAAGTCCCTACACTAACAAAAATGGATCCAAAACCATTTGGATACCAAAAAGCAAAGCATGATTGTTTTGTAGGTTTGATTGAAGATGCAAATGAATGACACATGTTCTCAATTGGTCTCAACTATGAATGTCTATATTCACATCTTCAATTGATATCACACTTGCATCTCAAGTGAATGTCCTACAAAGTGGTAATATTTGATATTGATATATTATCTTAATTGGTATCTTCTCAATTGATATTACTTTTCTAAATGTTTAGTTAATTCAATTTGTATCATTGAGAGATTATTAGTTGATTATCATGTTTTTGTGATTTTTGATTCTTCTTTACAATTGATATCTTCTTTGTTAAGTGATATTATGATCTTATTAGTTCTCAATTGGTATTATATTTCATTGTTATATTCTCTTACCAATTGATATCACATTTCAAAGTATAGCTCTATTGTATTTGTTCAATTGGTATCAATGTTGTGAAGAAATGATCATTGATTTCTTACCTTGGCTTAGATGTTATATTTCAATTGGTATATATTACTTTTTGATAATGCCAAAGGGGGAGAAATATGATGTTTTGAATTGAATGAAATTTTGAATTGAATGAAATGTTTCTCAAAGAGGGAGAAATGGTATGTTTTCAAAACATGGGAGAAATGTGATATTATATTTGGAGAAAGGTTGTTTTGTAAGCTTCTATCTCAATTGGATTCAAATGTTAAAGCATTGATTGAGGGGGAGAAAGTGTCTTCTCAAGTGATCAAATGTTTCAAGCATCAACAACTTCAAGCGATTTCAAAACATGGGTTGTCATTTTCAAAAAGGGGGAGATTGTTAGTTCCATGATGAACATGATGAATGTTTTGATAATGACAAAGTGTTTTTGAACAAGCTACAAGTGTTGATCAAGTTTCAAGCTCAACAAGCAACAACAAACATCAAATGAAGAAGAGAGAAAGCAAGCTCATGAAGACCTAAGTTTGAGTGTATTTGTATTTCTTTTATCTTTTGCCTCTCAAGCTTCATAGGTTTTTTATTTGGGTAGATTATTATAGAGGGTAGTGAATCTCATTCATAAGTCATGATTTAATCATAATTTGATTTTTCACTTAATCTAGAATCAATAGGTGGCTTAAAGGTTTTAAAGGAAAGGTTGGATTTTGAGAAAACAAGTTTTGAACATGTGCAGTACCAACTTAATCGATTAAGTGATAACTTAATCGAGTACTACTCGAGTACACGACTTGCTTAATCGATTAAGTACTGCTGAACTGATTTTTAAAATACGTTTTTCACTTCTCAAAATCAGTTTTCAAGTGCTACAACTTTTGGGTATTCTATATAAACCTTTTCCTATTATTTGTGAAAAGTTAGAATCATTTTCATACAAGTTTTACAAAAGAATCAAGCCACTCTATTTTCTCTCAATTTTAAAGATCAAAGCTTTTCTATTTTTATATTCTTTGATCAAGAACCTTTGAATCTCTTATGGTGAATTGTCATAACTCTTGATTGAGATTCATAGGATTGTTTTGTGTTTTCTATTGTGTTGTAATCTTTGCAAGAAGGCAAGCCACTACAACAAACAAGAAGTCTTGGTGTGTCGATTTTATCATCAAGCAAGTGCATTCTTATTGAAGAAGAAGAAGAAGTCTTGGTTGTGAATCAAGCAAGGAGAAGCCTTGGTGTGTGGATTATCATCAAGCAATTGAAGACTTGTTGTGTCGATTATCAACAAGGGGTAGAGGTTAGATTAGAGAGAAGATCAATAGGATTACAAGGCAAGGGTGTCGGTTATCTCTTGTAAGCTAGCAAGAAGGAAGTCTTGTGAGGCAATCACTTGTAATTTGAGAACTCTAATTCCTCATAGTGAAGAATCTCTCTTGGTTGAAGAGGGGACTGGATGTAGCTTTCAAGTGGATGAAAGTGAACCAGGATAAATCACTGTGTCGTATCTCTAAACCCTTACTCTTTATATTCAAGTCATTTGATTGCGTTCTTGGTTGAAAACCTAGAAAGATTGTTTTTCATAATTGATTGAATTGAATCTTTGATTGTTCAAATTGATAAAGGGAAAATCATTTTCATAACTAGGTTAATCAATAAGAATATAGGTGTTAATCATTTCCGCTGAATCTCTGATCTTGCATGTGAATTGATTGATTTTCGTATTCGAATGAAAAATTGATTTTTCTGTTTTCTGTCATATTTAATCGATTAAGTTCAAGTTTAATCGAGTACTACTCGAGTAAATTGCAGGTTAATCGATTAAGTGCTGTAGAATTTGCAAAAATCATTTGTTTTGATTGTTTCGATTTGTTTCGTTCGAAAATCTTTCAAGGTAGCTTCAACACCTATTCAACCCCCCCTTCTAGGTGTATTCCTAGGGTTCCTAAGTCTCTCCAACCACCAATTGCGATTTCCTCACGCCGGTCTTACAACAGTGCTGTAGAACCTTCCTTTAAGTTTAAGTGGTACCTTCTTATCACATAACACGCCCGAGGCACTCCTCCATTTCATCCACCCTGCTTGAATCCTATGATTTAAGAATAAAAGAGAAAAAATATATATTTAAAAATATTTTTTTAAAAAAAATATTATTATTATTGTTTATAATTATTATTATTTATTATTAATTTATTGTTATTATTTCTTTCTTTATTTATTATTATTTGTTTATTAGGGTATTATAAAGTAAAAAAAGAAGAAAAAGACAAAAAACAGGTCTCATAAAGTCTTAAGTTGAGTGTGTTATTTTGCAGACTCAACTCAAGACCGTCCACCAGAGATTTTGAATATTAGCAAAGTCTAAAGAGAATCTGAAAGAAAATTTGAACTTAAAACTCTCCACCAAACTCTCTTCATACTCTTTTGTGATGCCTTTACAAAACAAATAGAATGGGGTTGAAGGGCCGTAAGTTGGCTGGCTTGGGAACTCAACTCATCACGGAGGGATGAGATTTTTTTTTTTGAGATTTAGTTTTTGCATTCCATTTTTTAGTTGACAGCTCCCAAATAGATTTTAATCTCAAAAATACATTGATTTTCCTCCTAAATTCAAAACCCCTTCCCTCTCTTAGCTTCCATTGTTAACACACAACCTCAGCCTCACTCAACCTCCATTACTAATATTTTACTGCAATTTGGGTTGGGTTTTTATTTTGCTATCAAAACGTGTAACGATTGGGAATTTGGGATAAAACCCAATGACCTGTCATATTACTCTAACTCGGAGAAGGAATTAGGTTCTGTCAAAACTTGCAGTTCGATTAGGAAATGAATGATGTTGTTTTGTGTGAGATTGAGACGACGAAAAAGGAAGGTTGTTAGGGCAGTGTGCGATTGGGATAGTAACATAAAGAAGAATTAGCAGATGCAGATCTTATTTCATCTACACTCACCTTAGCTCCAGATAATGATGACGTGGTTGGTATCACAGAATCTGTTCTAGCAACAAGCAGATAAGAGCTCCATTTTCCACTCTCCTTCCCAACCGATTCTAATTCATACCCAACAAAAAAATATATAAACAAATACACAGAATTGAAAAAATGATTAAAATTCAGAATCATTGTTGAGGATCAATTTATTGGGCCAAAATAATAGACCCAGAAATAAGTTGCCAAATGAAAGCAAAGGCCCATCATGAAGAAGTTAGTTGAAGAAAGGAGAGCGGCCCAGTACGTGGGCAGAAAGAAAAGGATATTTGGGGTTCCACCCACAAGCTGTACACGAAGGGCAATGTGGCCAGCTGGGCGGACGTCCCCTGGGAGCTTCTGAGGACTGTGGCTGGTAGGCTCTGAGCGAGCTTCGCCCAAAGAGTGATATAAACTCTTAAGGACTTGCACAATGACCAGAGAGCGGAACTTTATGCAACAATAAGGAAATAGAGGGAAGCATAGGTGGCAGAGGGTCATAGTACAAAATCACTAAAAAGGAACCTTTTGTTTCTGTCTTAGGAGGATAAGCCTTAGAGGATTGACTAAAACTGTGTAATGTGTAAGAGAGGTGCAGAGAGGAGAATAGTGATTAATGGCTAAGTAAGGGTGTTTTACGAGGATGATGGTGACGGGTGAGGAAACTAAGAAGCTTAAGAGGAGGGATGTAGGGGAGGGGAGGGATCATCGAAAAAACAGAGAGGAGAAAGAGAGAGCAAAACACTTAGCAATAGAACCAGACGGAGAGGGCGGAAGTCCTGAGAGTTGCAAAAAGAGAAGCTTATTGCCCTCCCCACAAAAGGTCATTGTGCAAGACTTGCTTACTTTCCTCCACCACCAGACTTTAGAATCTCTATATCTTCATTATTGTTCAATCTCTTAAGCTCTACGAATCCAAAATCTCATTATTATATTTTCCTATTTTTTGACCCTCAACAATTGGCGACTCCGCTGGGGAGATTGAACAATGACGAACAACAGACACGCACAAGAGCCTGTGACTCCAAGAAGGCTGTCTTTCAACTTGGAGTTCCCAGAATAAGAAACACCCGTGGAGCAGCCGCACAGCTCGAGAAGAGATCTGGTTTCTTCCCCTGGGCGGGAGACGGAGCCGTTGCTGAACCTTTTGAAGGAGATGGAGACTCCATCCCTCGAGCAAGGGGCGGGCCCATCGCAGGTTACGGTCCCGTCCACCCTGCTATCCTCTCTGTTGGCCAACCAAGACAACTTGGCAAAGATGATGGTAGAAATGAAAACGCAACTAGCCCAGAAGGAAACTGAAGAAGGAAGGATTCGGGTAGACGAGCTGCCTGTGGGAATAGAGGAGGATGCCCCTGTCACTCAAGCCCAACTGAAGAAAATGCTGGAGGACCACAAGGGAGGAGCTAGGAGGGCGATCGAAGTCCAACTCCCATTTACTGCTGAGGTTCTCGCCCAACCATTCCCAACTGGGTACGTCCCGCCCGCTTTCAGAAAATTTGATGGGACAGGGAGCGCGAGGGAACACATCATGACTTACCTGGATGATTTGGGAGTTCACAGTCAAAACAAGTGTCTCCGCCTCAGAGGGTTTTCAAAGTCGCTTGTGGGGAGGGCGTTTACATGGTATAGTAAACTCTGCCCTGGTTCATTGCACACATGGGAAGACATGGTTACAGAGTTTTGTAACAAGTTTCTAGAGGAGGAAGGCACCTTGCATATCATGGACTTGGGACGAGTAAAGCAAAGACCTAGGGAAGGGTTGGTATCGTTTATCAAAATATATAGGGACAAGGCGCTCCACTGCAGAGAAACTTTACCCGAGGCGGACTTGGTATATGGGTGTATCAAAAATGTTGAAGATGGTGCCCAAATCTTCCTGTCCCTAAGTGAAGTAAGTACCTTTGCAGAATTAATAAAGAAAGGGGCGAACGTAGATGAAGCCATGAGGAGACAAGGGAAACGGGCCAAAGATGACGCCTTGTTAGAGGTCTATGCGGCGGAAGAGCGAGGAAGGAAGAAGAGTTACAAAGAAACCCCTCCGCCCCGGAAATATGGGAAAGATGAGGAACCGCCTGTGTTGCCTATTTCCAAGGAACTGGTGTATCAACTGATAGAAGATTGGTACAAAGAAGGGATACTCAAGAAGGGAGAAGGACGCCGTCCGCCCACCCACCAAGAAATGGATGATCCACGCTATTGCGCTGTGCACCGTGAGACGAACACTCATGGAACTATGTCTTGCTATGTGGTAAGGCGTATCTTCCATAGATTGGTGGGACAGGGGAAGTTGGTTTTACCTGAGCAACAAAGAGAAGAAGACTTACGGGTTTGCCCCCTGCCAAATCATGGGGTAAACGCCATCAATGGGGTAGAGGAACAATTCCTGGAAGATGAGGAAATGATAGACAATGAAGAAGGAGAGCTTGGAGAAATACTCAGAAGGGGAATAGCAAAAACAAGGGGATTCCGCATCCTGTTCGCCCAGCTAAACTTGGGAGAAGAGGTGCAGGCGGAAGCGGCTGGGGCTTTAGGAGAAGCTATCATGAGACATGGAGGCGGCTTATGTTCACCCAACGCCCCTCTAACACGGTTGGCGAAGGCGCATGCCACAGCTCTTATCTTCAAAGAGCCCATTGAGTGTGAACAAGGTTTTTGTCACAATAAAGGGTTATACGTGGAGGCGAGTGTGGAAGGCGTCACCATGAGGAGGGCCCTGGTTGACAATGGTTCTGGAGTCAACATCATCCCAATAGATGTCTTTCACGCTCCAGGGGTACGGGCGGAAAGGTTGCAGAGATCCACCATGAGACTGAATGCATTCAATGGGGCGACAGTGATTGTGATAGCTAGCGTAGTCCTTCGCCTCAGAGTAGGAGCCATTGCAACGCCCAACACCTTCCAAATCGTAGCAGGAAAGCCTAGCTACCACATATTCTTTGGTAGACCTTGGATCCACCAGCATCGCTGTGTACCGTCAACCCTCCATCAATGTGTAAAGTCAAATTACAGAGGCGGAAACATCGTGATACCAGGGGTGCGGGCCCCATTTGAGGCGTCTGAGCTTCATATGATTGAAGCTTCTATTTTCAAAGAGGTCGCCCCCATGGGCGCTAACATGATTCAAAGGATGCAGCCTGTACGCTTTGTCAAGGAAAAGGGGGAAAGCGAAGCTTCTGCAAGCGGGTTCAAGAAACCACGAGGCGACAGGGAATCATGGAAGATTTGGAAGAAGTAAACATGGGGGAGGCGGAAGGCGAAAAGAAACCATTGTTCATATGCAAAGATCTGGGCGACCTGGAAAAGGAGGAACTAATAGCTTTGCTGAAGGAGTTCAAAGAAGTATTCGCATGGAGTTATACTGAGATGCCTGGGCTGAGCAAGAGTTTGGTGACACACAACTTGGAGGTAAAGCCAGGAGCGATACCCATAAAACAGCCCCCAAGAAGGTTCAGCCCCGAGGTAGAGGCCCAAATAAAGAAAGAGGTCGAGAAATTATTGGAAGCAGGGTTCATAAAGCCAATTCAGCATCCAGAGTGGCTGGCTAACATTGTGCCCGTAAAGAAGAAAAACGGTCAGAACCGCTGTTGCGTGGATTTCAGGGACCTCAACAGGGCGTGTCCTAAGGATGATTTCCCCTTGCCTCACATTGATAGCATGATAGATGCCACGACTTCTCATGAAAGGTTCTCATTTATGGATGGATTTAGTGGGTACAACCAAATCCGGATGTCTCCAGGAGATGAAGAGAAGACAGCTTTTAGAACCCCTGTGGGAAACTTTCATTATGTGGTAATGCCTTTTGGTTTGAAGAACGCAAGGGCAACATATCAAAGAGCCATGACAGCCATATTCCATGATGTAATGCATGATTTTGTGGAAGACTATGTGGATGATTTGGTTGTGAAGTCTAAGAAGAAGGAAGACCATGTGGGACATCTAAGGAGCGTGCTAGAGAGGTGTAGAAAATACAAATTACGGATGAACCCTTTAAAGTGCAAATTTGGGGTAGCCTCCGGAGCCTTCTTGGGGTTTAAAGTTCACAAGGATGTAATATCAGCTGATGAGGGGAAGATCAAAGCGGTACAAGAAATGGAAGCTCCTAAGACAAAGAAGGAGTTACAGAGGGTTGTTGGGAGGTTGGGTTATATACGGCGCTTCATACCAGCTATGAGTGAGTTGTTAAAACCCTTCAGAAACTTGATGAAAGATGGCAAGGAATTCATGTGGGTTGAGGAGCACCAATCCGCCTTCCAAAGGATGAAGGAGGTGTTGGCATCCCCCCAGGTTATGAGTGCGCCAGAGAAGGGGACCCCATTAAAGGTGTACTTGGCCCCTTCTAGAGACACCATAAACGGCCTAATAGCACAAGAGAAAGAAGGTGTGGAGCGGCCAGTGTCCTATTTTGGGAGAGTAATGAAGGATGCAGAGCTGAGGTATTCGCCTCAAGAGAAGCAATGCTTGGCATTGGTGTATGCGGCTCAGAAGTTCAGGCAATACTTCCAGGCCCATGAAGTTTGGGTAATGACCAAAGCTTAAGGAATAAGACACTTGTTGCAGGGGGCGGTACTAACGGGGAGATTAAGCAAGTGGGCTTTGATGCTCACGGAGTATGAGATAACATTGGTAACACCCACGGCCTTGAAAAGTCAAGCCCTGACGGATCTCATGGCAATCTGCCCAACTTACATAGAAGGCAAAGAGATGGAAGAATTAAGAGGAGAAGTACCTGGAGTCAACGTGTGCGAAAGGAGTCCGCAGTGGACCCTCACATTTGATGGGACGCCTTCGTTACCTCAAGGAGGGGGAGGTGTGACGCTAACTGACGGACGGGGAGAATCCCTGTCATTCGCTCTCAAATTGGAGTTTCCTTGCACCAATAATGAGGCGGAATATGAGGCACTGATTGCTGGGTTGAGGATAGCGAAGGAGATGGGAATAGAAACGCTCACGATCAAGGGAGATTCCAACTTAGTTATCAAACAACTCAAGGGAGAGTATGGAGCAAAAGAAATGTCTTTGATGTCTTGCAGAGATCGGCGTTCAGGTTGATGGAAGGATTCAGAATAGAAGGATTGGAGCATATCCCCAGGGCCGAGAATAAGCAGGCGGACGCCTTGGCAACAATCGGAAGTCAGGTAGAGGCGAAGGATGGAGAGAAAGTCATAACATTCATAAAGGTGCAGAGGGAGAAGGCGATGGTTGAAGAGGAAAAAGAAGCGAGTTGGAGAGATGAAGTGATAAGACAACTAAGGAGCAAGACGTTGGTAAGAGCAGCGAGGGATTATTATTTGGTGGGAAAGAGATTATATAAGAAGAACAATGAAGGGTTGCTAATGAGGTGTGTAACAGAGGAAGAAGGCAAAGAGAAGATGAACAAGCTCCATGAAAGCATGTGTGGACAACTTGGCCCAGAGCTGTATAGAAGACTTCAACGTGTTGGGATTCACTGGCCTAGGATGAAGGCGGAAAGCGATGCGATTCAAAGAAAATGTGTTCAGTGTCAGGAAGAAAAGGAAGAGAGGAGGCGGTCAGAGTAGAAGAAGAGGACTGGCGGAACCCCTTGAGGAGATTTTTGCAAGAAGGAAGCCTCCCCGAAGACAAGACGGAAGGCGAGGCACTAAAGAAGAAGGCGGAGCGGTACTTTTGTGAAAAAGGGGAGTTGTTTAAGAGAGCGTTTAATGGAGAAACATTACGGTGCATAGGTGAAGATGATATTGAAAAAGTAATGGAGGAGGTTCACAAGGGGGTGTGCGGGCGGAACCTAGGAGGGCGGAATCTGTATTATGAGTTGATGAGGCTTGGGTACTATTGGCCCACAATGAAGGGTGATGTGAAGGAATATAGCAGAAGGTGCCCAGATTGTCAAAGGCATGGAGATAGAATCCACGCTCCGTCTGCACAAATGCAAGGGCTGGATACGCCTTACCCCTTTCACACATGGGTGATGGATTTCGTTGGACCTATAGAACCGCAATCAAGAGGAAAGAAATGGGTATTGGTAGCAACGGAGCACTTCACAAGATGGGCTGAGGCGGAAGCAACTACTAGTGCTGATAGGGAAACGGTGGTGAAATTCATAAAGGAGCATATCATCTGTAGGTTCGGATTGCCAAAGCGAATTGTGTCAGATAATGGGACACATTTCATAAATGAAAGGGTGAAGGATACCTTGGCAAACTTCAATATAATCCATGGCAGATCAACACCCTAATACCCTCAGTCCAATGGCCAGGCGGAAGCAACGAACAAACTGTTAGTTGGGATTTTGAGAAAGATGGTAGGAGATACGCCTGCTGATTGGAGCGAATACTTGCATCTCGCTTTGTGGGCATATAGAACGACCAAACATGGTGCCACCAAAGCCACCCCCTTCTCTTTGGTATATGGTGCCGAAGCAACATTGCCAGCTGAGGTTACTGTGCCTTCACCAAGAATGATCAATGGGAAAGAAGGGCGGAGGGAGGTAGAGGCAGAACTCATGGAAGGAGAAAGAGATAGAGCGAGGGAAGAGATGTTGAGACATCAGAGGCGTGTGATGCTAATGTACGACAAGATTGTGAAGCCCAGAATGTTCAGTGAAGGAGAATTGGTACTCAAGGCCACAGATGCAGTTATGAGGAACATCCATGCTGGAAAATGGGCGCCCAAGTGGGAAGAACCCTACATATTACAAGATGCTCATCCCAACGGGTATTGTTTTCTCCTCAATCCAGACAACCAAAAGAGAATAGGGCCTTTGAATTTTGAATATATTAAGAAGTACTACCCTTAGAAATAGAAGTGAATGTAAGAATGGGTCATTTAGCTATGAGAGGCACAAGGGATATGTATGGTCACCTTGGTGCAAAAGAACCATTTTTGTATGATGCAAAGAATCCTTTTTGAACTAGATTATATGAGTTTATTATTACTTCGTTTCGCTGAACTGTTTATACATTGTGCCGATAGTATTTCATAAGATGACAAAGATGCATGAATAAGGGGAGGAAAGAAATCTAAAATATAAAGATTAGTTCAAACATCTACCAAGAAACAAAACTAAAAAAAACATTAGAGCACGCTGTTGGAAAATGTACGCCTTTAGAAGTAATAAGCCACACAAAGATTGGGTGAGTAGTAAGAACACAGGAACAGGAGAAAATGTGCAAGAGCACATAGATAAAAAAAAATGTGCAAGAGCACATGGATAAAGGAAATGTGCAATAGCACATAGATAAAGAAAGAAAAAAAATGTGCAAGAGCACATGGATAAAGAAAGAAAAAAATGTGCAAGAGCACATGGATAAAGAAAATGTGCAAGAGCACATAGATAAAGGAAAATGTGCAAGAGCGCATAAATGAAGATTTGTGCGAGATTACACTAGATTGGTACGTGCAAGAACATGTACAAAGTGAAAATCGGAAGGTGTGATGGGATGCCGCTCCCTGCCTTCGCGACGGATAAAGGATAAGTGGATAGAGGCCACCCCACTTACCCTTCAGATTTGCGAACACTAAGTGTTTGTAAGAGAAAATGCAAGAGATTGCAATAGAGAATATAAAAACATAGCAAAGATGTCCATTAATAACATTACAGGTATGCAACAAGCAATGGAAACAGACATGACACCCAGAAATCAAAAGGAAAATAGGTTCCAAAACATTACAAATCCAGTACAAGATATTAAGAGCACTAGAACTGAATAAGAGAAGAAATGGAAGCATGAGCATCAGCTAGCTTGTCCTCAAAAGAAAGAACTTCTTGGACGATAACTTCACGCTTGGATATCAAGGCGGGTTTTGATGTCGCCTTCGCCTCTATAATAGTTGGAGCTAATGAAGACACAATGGACTTCATACTATCATGAAGTTTCTGAAACCACGGGCCATCAAACCCCAACAAGGGAAGGGAAGAGAGGTACTGGAGGACGCTGATTAATTGTCCTGAGAGCAATTCTTCAATGGTGTGTGTTTTGAACTGACGAAGCAGATCGGCCAAGACACGGAAAGCGGAATAGCGTAAGGGAGGCGGAAGAGAAGATGGTGGAGCAACTATGTCATCGTGGAGTGAAAGGAAAGAGGTAACCCACTGCACTTCTTCTTGGGATAAAACGAGGGCAAGGTCAGGAAGAGAAGCATCTGCAAAAAAAAAAAAAGAAAAAAAAAGAGGGAAAACATAAGGGAATGCAATGAAGGGAATAAATAATCAAAGTATGAGATTGACAAAGTACCAGAAATGGTGGAAGATTGTTTCTTAGCATTAAGTCTGTCCGCTATGGCGGCAGCAGCAATCAAAGGATCTGTATCAGATTGGGAAGGCATAGGAGCAGTGGGCTTTATGGAATCAGCCAAGGCAATGATAACATCAGAAGAAGCAGCGGGAAGTGCAGCAGTGATCACGGGAGAATCAATTTGAATAGGCTCCTCTTGCAATTGCTCTCCTTCCAATTGCTCCTCCAATAATTGTTCCTCTTGGGGATTCTCATTTTGCACATTCACTTCGTTTCCTCTGGAAGGGGACACAACATGGGAAGGCGGAACTGAAATAGAAAAGAAAGAAGGGGAATAGAAACGATGATAAGGAAGAAATAAATGAAGTAAGAAGAGCAAGCATAAAAAAAATTTAAAACCTGGAGACGGAGAAGAAGGGATGGTGATAACGTCCAACCCTTGGGGCGGAGAGGGAGTGGAAAGCAGAATTTGATTTATCTTAGTGGAAGTCTCCGCTTGAGTTTTTTGGCTACACGAGCTTCCCAAAATAGCAGAAGGTGTAGATGAGCTCCTTTGAGTAGAAGAATGAGTTTCCACAGGCAAAGGGGCGGATGATGCAGCAGGATTTTCATCTTGTATAACAACAGGAGGAGAGGTGGATGCAGGGCCTTCACCATCAGCAGAAGAACAATCACCTAAATCAACATGGTCAGATGCAGGAGTTGAAGAAGTAAATCGAGAACGCAGGCGAAGCGAAACCCTACACTGGGAAGCAGACGGGCTTGACATGGCTGACCTCTTCTGTTTTTTGGGGGGAGGGGTGGAAGCCTTTGGAGAAACAGAAGCGGAAGCCTTAGCTTTGGAAACTTTAGAACTCTTGGCTTTGGCAGAAGGGGAAGCAGCATGTTTCCTCTTGGAAGCAGAAGAGAGAGCGGAAGAAGCCAATTCAACTGCAATCAAAATGATAAAGTCAATAATAATCCAAGGCAAAGAATAGAACAAACTAAGAAGGGATGAGACGCACCTGCAAGAGCAATGTCCTTTTTGGAGATAGGTGCATAATAGGGATCCCTCAGAGCAATCATTTCAGAAGGAGGAGGAGCATTGCTTTTGACCGTTTCAAAATCACGTAAGTGAACGAGAACAGCAGTATGATATGCAACCCAATCTTGGAGAACAAGACCCACTCGAAAGCGAGGAGCAAACAGAGAAAAATCATAAGGATGAAGAGAAGCAAGGGGCTTAAGCAAAGTAGCATCAGCAATAGAAGGAAGGTCAACAGGATTGAGAGTTAGCGCACAAGGGGCTTGATCAAAGCCTAGTTGCCTAGCAACACGGTCTGGCCTATATACATATGGCCACAAAGCACCACCAAAGGACCCAAGGGCGTCTGTGATCACGAAACCAGGGAGAAAGCGGGGAGATATGATCATAAGCCACAAATCGAAAGTACCTTCAGTACGCTTGGATGAATTGTTCCGAGTGTTGAAGGAAGACTCCAAGTATATATCGTGAAGACCCTCACAACCAGGAAGAAGATTCGTGAGGAAAGGCCTAAACACAAAGCAGTCTTCATTGTCAATTACCTCAAGAAGAGGCCGCCTGGGTTTTTCGTTGAACCAACCAAAGGCACGGGGTTGAATGAGGAAGACCGTGGGATCATCAGAGGTAACAGGAGGGGTGGCAGTTTGGCGAATGGGGCCAAAATCAGGGAAGCGCTCAAAGAGGAAGTACTGGATGAAAACTAAGTCCAGGAAGGAACTAATGGAAAAACGACCAAAGGAAAGTCTCATCTGCTCTGCTGTTTGGTCTAAGCGGGCATATAAACCGCCCAAGTACATTGGTGCCAAAAGGAGACGAATGCCATTGACCAAAAGGCAGGCAAAAATGAACACAGCAGGGCTAACCGATTCCCAAGGCGGACCAGGGAAAACAAATCTACTAAGCCAAAGGGAAACGAATGCCGCCCTCTTCAAATTCAAGTCCACAGAAGGCCCCGATTCAAAGCGGCCATTATGAACATCCCCATGGAAATACCGAATCCATGTGGCGAAAGTATATTTCAAGGAGTCCTTCTTCTTAACTCTCTTGGCCTTTGGAATCAGACATCCAGTCCCTGCCACTTTGGAACCTCCGCTCATGTTCGCTCTACGGCGCTCAAAGACATCACGAGAATGACGGGTGCTCTGCCAAGTAGCCGCCTTCAATTGTTGTGCCATTTCAATGACGTCAGAACTCACGGAATCAAAGGAGAGAGAGTGTTCTCCGAAGGCAGGAAGTTTAAGAAAGATAACAACATCCTCTAAGGTGGGGGCGAACTTCCCCCAAGAAGGGAAAAAGGTATGGGTTGCTGTACACAACCGCTGCAACAAAAGCTCAAGATCTTCCGCCTTCCTATTTGAGCCCAGATAAGGAGAGACCTTGATGGCGGAAGCTATCCCAACCTGCTCAAGCACCTTAACGAAAGGCGGATCATGCACAAAAACATTACTCACCCACGAGGACCAGCCACTAGTGCCAGTTATGCGACCACGAAAACAGGGAGAAGACCAAGGAAATTCTTCAGTAGCTAGACGGGAACGAAGCAAGTGAGGACCCACTTCGCAAGAATACTCACTAGGAGAAGGGGAAATCAACTTCGCCTCAACCAGGGAGATAATGGAAGCTTGTGAACCCGGAGAACTAAGCAAGTCACCAGAGGAAGGGGGTTTCACAAAGGGGCGAACAGGGATAGGAATCTCCGCCGAATCCCGGCGAGACCCGCTGCTAGCGAGTTTCGCCCTCGGCGGAGGCAGCGAAGAGAGGGTGTGAAAGAGAAGAATGTTTGGGATAGAGGTGGAGGAAGAGTCACCAGTTGGTCCGCCTGATTGGGTGGGAGATACTGAACCACTATCGGGAGAGGAAGAAGAGGATGAAGACATGATGGAGAGGAAAGCTGTGGAATCAGAAATTTGAAAGTGAGAAAGAAGAAAGAGGGAGCCGTTACAAATAAAGGAAGAAGGAAGCAGAGGTGTGTAGGTGGCACGGAGCTCAACGCTTATACAAATTAATGAAGAGACAGTTACGGTAGTGGGGAGACGTGCGTAGGTGGTTTTGCAGCAAAAGGGAAAACTGCAATTGGCAGTCCCCTCTCACGTCGCACGCGGAAACCAAGGGCGGAAATTTTTTTCCCTTTTCCTGCAAAAAGGGGCTATTGTTGAGGATCAATTTATTGGGCCAAAATAATAGACCCAGAAATAAGTTGCCAAATGAAAGCAAAGGCCCATCATGAAGAAGTTAGTTGAAGAAAGGAGAGCGGCCCAGTACGTGGGGAGAAAGAAAAGGATATTTGGGGTTCCACCCACAAGCTGTACACGAAGGGCAATGTGGCCAGCTGGGCGGACGTCCCCTGGGAGCTTCTGAGGACTGTGGCCGGTAGGCTCTGAGCGAGTTTCGCCCAAAGAGTGATATAAACTCTTAAGGACTTGCACAATGACCGGAGAGCGGAACTTTATGCAACAATAAGGAAATAGAGGGAAGCATAGGTGGCAGAGGGTCATAGTACAAAATCACTAAAAAGGAACCTTTTGTTTCTGTCTTAGGAGGATAAGCCTTAGAGGATTGACTAAAACTGTGTAATGTGTAAGAGAGGTGCAAAGAGGAAAATAGTGCTTAATGGCTAAGTAAGGGTGTTTTACGAGGATGATGGTGACGGGTGAGGAAACTAAGAAGCTTAAGAGGAGGGATGTAGGGGAGGGGAGGGATCATCGAAAAAACAGAGATGAGAAAGAGAGAGCTAAACACTTAGCAATAGAACCAGACGGAGAGGGCGGAAGTCCTGAGAGTTGCAAAAAGAGAAGCTTATTGCCCTCCCCACAAAAGGTCATTGTGCAAGACTTGCTTACTTTCCTCCACCACCAGACCTTAGAAGCTCTATATCTTCATTATTGTTCAATCTCTTAAGCTCTACGAATCCAAAATCTCATTATTATATTTTCCTATTTTTTGACCCTCAACAATCATCTATAAAAATGGAAACGTTCTAGGGCAAGAATTGTCACCGAACAATAGAGGTTGTTGTTCCATGTTGGTCTGATAGCTTTAGAGACAGGTCATGAACTATTTATCGTGTCTCTTACCATAGGTTCGATGTTATCTTTGCTGTTGAGGGCGGGTGAAGGTGTGACATGGATGAAGGGGACTGTTGGGGTTTGGAGGATGTGGGAAGGGTGGTTGAGGAAGAAGACTATTAGGGTTTGGGGTCTGGGGTCTGGGGTTTGGAGAAGAAAAAAATATGAGGAAATGGTATTTTAGTTATTTTGCATTTAAAATGAGAGTTTGAGTTAAAAAATGGGGGCTGGGGATTAAATCTCTTTATATCTTACAAATATGTTATATTGGTTTTTTTTATAGGCATGTTATATTGGTCTTTGACTTTGTGAGTATGATCAATTTAGTTTTTGATACTTTCAAAATTTTAAATTGGTCTCTTATATAGAAAAATGTGAGTCACATTAGTCCCTGAAATTAATGGTCATCGGTGGTCTTTGACGTGTACAAATGGAATGGCAAAAACGACAACATTTTAGAATGTCCCGCAACTCTACCATTCTTCATGAAATTTTGCAAACTTATTTGCTTCCCAAAAAAAAAACAAATGATTTAGGGCTTAACTATGTTGGCTTGTGTCTTGTGATGAATTGTGTGATCTTTCGTCAAGGAGATTTTGATGTAGTGGGTCTAATAGATATGATAAAAGGGGTGCGGTTAAAATACATCCTGTGCAAAAGTTTGCACAGGTACGAACTAAAGATCTAATGGCCATTGATCAGTTTAAAAATGAACGATAATGCTTGAAAGGTATATTAGTATGTAAGATTTGAGAAGGAGTACGATAGACATTCATACCTTTTTGCAATATTTTTTTTAACAATTTACTACTTTCGGTTTTTATACGTAAAACTCTTTTAGGAAAAAAAAACTGATCCCATTTATAATAGGTTTTCTTAACCTAACACCCCAAAGTGGTTTGAGAGTTTTTCCGGTGCCATCGTAAAAGAGTGGGTTTCGGTGCTGTCGAATCCTTAACCAATGAAAACATGTCATGTCATATAATTAGCCACGTCAGCATAATTTCTATTAAAGCATCCAATTATATCATATTGCATTTTATCCTTCACATTTTTGGTAACTTTTGATTAATCTAACTAATTTAAATCAAATTAAATATTTCCTATTTTATTTAAAAAATTAAAATAAAAAAATTAGGATTTGATTTTGAAATAAGAACAGATAGGTTATGAAAGAAACTATTTCATAACATGGTGAGGATCTCACGAGCAGGCTCCCACCTGCTCCCATGAGATTTGATAAAATATAGGCAAAAATTTTGTTTTCATCCTCTATATTATTTTCTTTTTTCAGTTTCGTCCTTTAACATTTATTTTTTTAATTTGGTCTTGTATGTTTTTGTTTCCTCCATAACTCTCAATTTTCAACCAAAATTCATAATAACAACATTTACAGAATACATTGATTTAAAAAAAATTACCATGAAAAAAATGGATTTTAGGATACATTTAGAACAAAAAACTTCTTTTTGGACGAAATTGAAAAAAATAAAGTTAAAGGACGAAACTTTAAAAAAAATAAATTAAAGGACTAAAATATAAATTTTGGCTAAAATATATGTACACATTTATCGCAACATATAGGAAATGTTGGGTGTTATCTTAGTGGCTATGTGCTTTGTCCTAAGTATAGGAGGCGCATGGTTATCAGTTTCTTGTACTCGGTTAAATTAATTAAAAATTCAAAATATTATATTTTATTCATTTCCCTCCTAAATTTCATTATTTTTAGAATGGCAAAATTACTAAAATACCCTTACTTACTCAAAAGTAATTTTTATAAATACTATACATTTTTATTAATTAATTCCCAAATTTATTTATTTACAATATTTACAAATTAATTTTAGTGTGTGTTACAGAACCTAAGGAAGAAATGAGCCATGAAAATTGATCAAAAGAGGTGGAAGAAGCCCAAAAATGATCTCAAGGCCAGTTAGGGGCATAAGGATCACGCCAAGTCGCAATTGGGGCAAAAGAGCGGAAAATTGGGCCTAGGCGAAGGCAGACGTGCGCTCAAGTTCCCAGCAGGATACACTAGGTGCGGGCGAGGTTACGCTTAAACGCACAAGCCACCATCACATGGGGGCCCAGGCGGCAATAATGTTGCGCCTGGGCGGGGCTAACGGTCATTTTCAGTTTTTGAGCGAATTTTGTGACTTTTGAGCTGCTTTTCCTATATAAACTCGTGAGAAGGCTCAGAGAACTCATCCTAGACATTAGAAAACAACCTAGAGCTCAGAGAAGAGAGGAAGAAGATTAAGAGGGAGGTCTCATCCTCGAAGGAAGGAATTCTAAAGGGGAGGATCGCCTTTGGACTCGACTTTATGTCTCCCATAGAGTTTGTTCTTTCCTTTTTCTTTTTCTTTTCTATATATATGTCTAGTTAATCCTTGGTTAGGGATGTGGTGGATTTGGATTGTAATTATGTGATTTACAATTTAGATTATGAATGAATTCCTATCTATTGTTAATTGTTTGATTATGTTTGCCATGAATATGCATAGAAGTAACTAATCTGTGACTTGAGATTCAATTCCTCAATTAGGAAATTAAAATTTGAATTAGTAATTTAATCAAATATTATAATTTCACAACTCGTAGGAATACTTTTGAGAAATTATATAACTTTTGTGACTTTAGTGTTCTTAATCAAATGATTGTTAATTTAGGACTCGCTTAAGGGATTAAGGTGTCTAAACTAACAAGACAAAGTAAGTGCCTGAGGAATAAGTTCTTACTGCCTCTGGAATTATTGTTAACAAAATAGGAACTATGTTCATTGCCGATGTAAATCACGGTTACTTTCAAAACCATGTCCTTAGCACTTTTATCCATTACACAACTTAATCATTTTTACTTTTCTTTCAAAAATCCAAATTTACCTTTTTAATCCAATTTCACTTGTTTAACTACAATAGGGTGATGATTGCCATAACCAACTAATCCTTGTGGGTTTGATACTTTATTTTACTACTATATTACTTGTGCGATCCGATATACTTGCCGGTGTCACAACATAACTTCCGAACTAAACTAATTCATCCTGTGTAGTTATGCTCCCCTGTGGTTGAGATTAAAGCCAACTTTTTGCTTTGTCTCTGAAATAGAGTGGGAATAGTCTTAGCCGTATAGCTTCATTAGTTGCTCCCTGAAGTTTGAAGAAGTCCCAAGATACTTAGAAAATTGGCAATGTGGTCAATAGGATCCTCATTCTGACTTCCACTGAACTAGTTTTGTTGGATCAAAGTTATGTATGCAGGCTCAATCTCAAAATACTGAGTTGCCACAACATGCTGAAAATGCTTGTGGTGCGTGTTCGGATTGATGAAAGCATAGTCCGCAAGAGTCTTCTCCGGTTCTTCCTATGCCACTGCTTTTTTTTTCTTCTTTCTTTTTGTGCTTGGTTCTTTAATCTCCTTGTTATGCGTTCAATCTCAGGATCAAACAGCAAATCCTTAGGATTACCTGCACCACACATTTGTAGACACAAGAAAGAAGTTAGGAAGCAAAGATTAGACCAAATAAAAATAAATTGTAAGAACTACAATCGGTGGGTGAATTAACTAAACAACACTAGGAGAACACCTAGAAGGGGGGGTTGAATAGGTGTTAAAGAAACCTTGAAAGATTTTCGAAAAAAACAAATCTAAACAATTTCAAACGATTTTTAGAAAATTCTCAGCTCTTAATCGATTAAAGCAAGTGTTAATCGATTAATGTCTGACAACACAAAACAAGTTAATCGGTTAAGCAACAGGCTAATAGATTAATCACTGACAGTTGATTTTGGTTAATCGATTAACACACCAGTTAATATTAATCACTGTTAAAACTGAAAAATCATTTTTCAATCGAAAACGAAAATCAATCAATTAACATATATGATCAGAGATAGCACGGAATTAATTAACACCAAGACTGTTAATGATTACTAGATTGTGAAAAAGGTTTTTCTCAAATCAATTAGAACTATTAAAACCTATTTCATTCAATTATATGAAAATCAATCTTTTCTAGGTTTTCAATCAAGAACAATATGAAATAACAAAAGTTAAAGAGTTAAGGGAAGAGAATCTTGCTCAGAGATTTATACTGGTTCACTCTCAACCACCGAGAGCTACATCCAGTCCCCTATATCACAATAGAGAGAGTTTCTTCAATAAAGAACTAGAGTTCTCAAATTACAAGCAAATACCTCTCAAGATACCCCACTTGATATCCTCCAAGAGATACCTCACTCTTGTCTTGCAACCCTCTTGAACTTCTAATCTAACCTCTCTTCTCTTGCTTGATGATAACCCCACATCAAGTCTTCCAATTTGCTTGTTGATACCTCACAACAAGACTTTCAATTGCTTGTTAACACAACAAGACTTCCAAATCAATTTGCTTGATGAACAACCACCAGGACTTCTTCTTTGTTGTAGATAGTTTGCCTCTTGCAAAGATTACAACTCAATTCAAAATAAAATCCTATTTGAATCTCCTTCAAGAACTATGAACTATCAAACTTGAGATTCAAAAGTTTCTTGATCAAAGAATATGAAAATGAGAACTTTGATCTTTTGTAAAAGTGAGAGAGAATGTTGAGAGAATAGTGTGGCTTTGATCTTTCTAAAATGATATGAAAAAAATGAAGTTTTTTTAATCACAATGATTAAGAAAAGGTTTATATAGAATACCCAAAAGTTTAGAAAACATTAGAACTCATTTTGTGAAGTGAAAAGGTGTTTTAAAAAGCTGTTCTGCACTTGTTAATCGATTAGCACCTCAGGTTAATCGATTAACCCCTGTTTAATTCTTGCTAATCTATTAAGCCTTCCTGTTAATCGATTAAGCACTGATGCAAAAGTCTGTTAATCGATTATTGCTTTCCTTAATCGATTAAAGGTTGTAAAAACACTTCTAAAAACTTGTTTTCTCAAAATTAAACCTTTTCTTAAAAATGTTTAAGCCACCTATTGATTTAGTTTAAGTGAAATACTCAAATTATAATATGATAATGCACTTGATAGAGATTCACTACCCTCTAAAAACTCTACCCAAAACCCTAAGACTCAAAATAAAGATATTACAATATACAGAAATTGAATTTAAGAGCTTGCTCTCTCTTCATCATAATTGCTTGTTGTTCTTTGGTGAGCTTCTCTAATACTTGATCTTGGTCAAAACATTTGTCATTATCCAAACCATGCACTTGCAAAATAGATCTCACAATCTCCACATGCACATGCACACTAGATCTAACAAAAGGAAATAAAGGAAAATATTCACAAGTATCCACAACAATCTCACAATGAACCACTAATAAGTACCGATAAAATTCCAGAACAAAATTAATCCCCAGCAACAGCGCCAAAAACTTTTTGAGACACCAGTAAATATGTCGGGTCGTACAAATAATATAGTGATAAAATAGGATGTCGAACCCACAAGGATTAGTTAGTTCTAGAAACTATCACCTTATCTAAGTTAAACTAGTGAAATTGAATTAGAAAGATTTGTTTGGATTTTTAAAAGAACAGTATAAAATGGTTGAGTTGCATAATGAATAAAAGTGCTAGGGATATGGTTTCCTTGGTAGTAATGGTGATTTACATCGACTATGAATATAATTTCTATTATGTTAACAACGATTCCAGAGGCAATAAGAACTTGATTCCTCAGGGAACTTACTTTGTATTGTTAATTTAAAACACATTATTCCTTAAGCGAATCCTAAATTAACAATGATTTGATTAAGAATACTGGAATCACAAATGTCATATAATTTCTCAAAAGTATTTGGACGAGTTGTGGAATTATAAAGGTTGATTACAAAGCTAATTCAATCCATCAATTTCCCAATTGAAGGATGAAACTCCCAAATCACATATTAGCTACTTCTATGAATATTATTGAAGAATAATCAAACAATAATCGAAATATACAAGAATTCATTCAAAATCTATATTTTAAATTACATAATTACAACCAAATCAACTACATCCCTAGCAAGAGGTTTAGATAGACATAGAAATAGAAATAAACAGAGAAAATAAAATAACAAACTCCATGACAAATTGACAATGATGGAGATGTGCATCCGAAGCCTCCCTCGCTTGGAATTCCTTCTCTTTGTGGTTGAGACTCCCTCCTTGCTCTTTTTCGTGCAGCATGTCTGGTGTTTCCTGCTTTTTGCAAGCCCACTGTATCCCCAATGGTCCACCATCACTAATGGGGAATCCTAAGACTAATCCGCTTCGAAGTCATTGTTAAAAACGTTGGAAACCCAGCAAGTGGCCTAACAATCTACTAGAGGAGGGGTGAATAGTAGTTTGAAGCAACAATACTAATTTTTCGCGATGTTATTGAAGTAGGTCGGATAATGCTTGCTGCTAAACTAAAAATGCTGACTTTGGGCCGAGCAGATTCTGATAATCGGTTATCTAAACCGAGCACCGATTATCCGAGCTACGCCACTCAAAGATCAGGTTTGCAGCAGAAATAAAAAAGCTTTATCCGAGCACAAAATATAAGTTAAACAAAGCCGATTAAATGCTCGGTTATAAATATGCTCGGCTAAAAACAAAAATTGAAAGCGGTAAAGAAATAGAGACAACTGATTTTATACTGGTTCACTCTCACCACTGAGAGCTACGTCCAGTCCCCCTTAAAACCTTTAAGGAGCTTTTTAATAAAATCAAATTGATAGAAATTACAAGGGATCAATTAACCCACCAAGAGTGTACCAAACTCTTGGCTTATACCTAATTTGATACAAATGCCGAAGAACGTCCTCGGACTTTACAACGCCTTGAAACCTTCAAGGACTTTTGCCAAAGAACCTCCTTGGATTTCTGGCCGAAGAACCTCTTCGCCGCTGCTCAAGAACCTCTCGAGACTTCAATCACCCAAGAACCTCTTGGACGAGCTTGGAAACCTTCCAAGACTTTCACCGCTTGAGAACACCTCAAGACTTGAAGAACAGTAGAGATGAAGAATGATGATGGTGGCTCCAAACCGAAAACCCAAGTGTATGTGAGTCTGAAAGTTTAAGGAACAAATGAGTATCGGTTGAGAAAGGATTTTGCAAGAATCGATTAGAGCTTGGTTTGCAACAGATGTAACAGTTTCTCTCTCTAGCTCTTTATCATTCTCTGTGTGTTTTTCTTTTCTTCTCTTAGTTTTCTTCATTGTATGCGTTCTGTTCTTCTTGCTATTTCTGAGAAGAAAACACATCCTATATATATAGAGAGTTGCAGCGCTGAGGAGGTACAGAAAGAGGAAAAATATCTTGGGACATGTCTTGTCCTTTCAACGGATATACCCAGATATTTCAATTTCTCAGCAACGATCGGATTTTACACGTATGTCCTTTTTAGAAGCTTCCAATTTGCCAGCTGCAATTTGATATACGTGTGTCCTTTTTAATGATTCAAACCTCAAATTTGAATTTCAAACGTAAGCGCTCTGAGATGAAAATCTCAGCTTGAGGTTGAAGACGATGAACAGATGTTGCCGAGCTTGACGACAGTTCGAGCTTGGGAACTTGAGTGACTTTATGCAGCAGAAAGCTAAGACGGAACTGAGCTTGAACCGGACTGAAGGTCTGAGCTTGATGATGCTTGTACTGAAAATGATCTGAGCTTACTTCTGCAGCAAGGGTCCGAGCTTTGGCCGAGCTTCTCACTTAAGCTTGTACTGAATGTTTGAGATCCGAGCTCTGGCCGAGCTTTATACTTGACCTTGAGTTGACCCTTGAAATCTGAGCCTTGGTCGAGCTTTGTATCTTATCTTGAGTTTGACTCTGAGCCGAGCTCTTGGCCGAGCTTTACATTTGAGCTTGAGTTCAACTTTGTCAACTGCGCTTAGGCCGAGCTCAACTTCGGTCGAGCTGATTTTGACTTGACTGCACCAAAGGTCGAGCTGAAGGTTTTGCCGAGCTGATGATGTAACATGTTACTCGTTCGAACAAAACTTTTGACAAGTTGAAACTTTTACTATATTACTCTGAGGCCGAGCTTAACTTCGAACTTGACGAAGGCCAAGCTGATAATCTTAGAACTTGCATATGAGCTTCTGACTTTGCTGCTAGTTCAACTACATTTCTTCAAAGTAAATGCTGAGCATCTTCTGAACTGAGCCTTTTGTTTGACCTTGATATCTTGGCTTGTGCGATATGTTCGACTGAGCAAATTCCGAACGTTTTCCAAACTTGCACCTGAGCAACTGCCGAGCTTGTTCCTGATCTTGACTTGATACTTATGTCCGAGCATATTCCGAGCTTGAACCTGAACTGCTGACTTGCTACAGGTAGCCGAGCACTTGCCGAGCTGATGACTTTGTACTTGGCATCTGTTCTTGTCATTCTTAAGCCGAGCTTGATGATAGACCGAGCTTCTTCTCGACCGAGTCTGCTATGAGCGATAACTCGGATTGATCACTTCCGAGTACACCAGAAGTTGATTCATTTGTCTTCATCAAAGCCCTTGGCCGAGAACCGATCTTATGATTTATTTGTCTTCATCAAAATATCTTTGATTCAACAGTCATGAGGGTGTCTCTCACAGCGGGATGTTTTTTCCTAGGAATCGAACCCGGGGCTACCAGCACCCAGATCTCATTCCGAAGATCTTAGTTGGTTCCACAATGCCAACTAAGCCAACTTTCGTCGTTCCATAAGCCTTTTATGTAGAAAATATATCCACAAACATATCTATACTAGAAAAGCAACCAAATACAAATTCCTATCGAACCAACATATTAGCAAATGATACAATACCCATATATATATGAGCAATGTTATCAAGAAAAACCTTAGATGATAAATCTTTAGTTAGCAGATTGCATCTTTGGATTTTATACCAATATGCTCTACAGACTCTTGACTACTATGAACTTTTCCCTTAAGTAAGATATAACACTAATAACATTTTATCACACTAACTTTAATGATCTTTCAATATTTCTAAAAATATAAACATAATATAATGTATTTTACCAAACCCACGCAGCATCGTACTAACGCGTGCATCATACTTTCTCTTAGATATATGCAATTTCACATAGAAAAATCGATAATCTAAATGAATGATTAATGGATAACCCATGCATCATACTTTGTCTTAGATATTTTTACATGAACTAAGATTTTTACCAAAAAAATAGATATATGAATTTAAAATTTTATTTCAAGAAAATAAAATTAATAAAATTAATAAACTATTAACTCAAATTAATATTAGTAAATATTTTTGTGAATCAGTTTAAATTTAAATTGATTCATATAATAATTGTCAGACCAAAGAACTTTTCCGTGCATCTCACCAAAAAAATTTTCTAAAACTTTTTCGACAAGATCTAGCACAGTTGACAGATAGTTAGGTTCTTTAACCAAGATGTCAGGGGTTCGATTCCTGCCGTGGGTATGGAAAAAGTTTTGTTGATAGAGGCAAATCTCACTTAGGTGATTTCTACGTCTCAGAGAGAATTAGTCTTCGGCTAGAATACCCTTGGTGCACACCAAAAAAGAGTTTAATATATACAAACTGACAATGTAAAGTTTTTTTAGATAATCGATGTATCATTTATCATTCATATATATTATTTTTACTTATAAATCAATTATTGATAACCCATTAATGATATATAATATATTAACAATATCATAAACCTTTACATTATCAATACATGCATTATTTTCTCCTCTTATAATTATACATTCTAACACTTTTCTTTTAGAAAAAACAAGGCACCATAAAACTACTTGGAAACGTATATCAATAAATCTCTAGGCACAATTGGGTGTGTTTGTTTTGGGTGATTTTTGGGGAGGGAATTTTGAGAAAGAGAAAACAAGGAGAATGGAGAGAAAACGAGGGAGGAGAGAAAATATGGCAGGTCTCATGAGAAAATATTTTTTCTCCCGAATAGAAGAGACAATGGAGAGAAAACTGGAATTAACATGTAAAATTACTCATTTGTCCTTCATTTATTCATTTTGTTTGACCTTTTCTTTTATTTTTTTTAATTTTTTAATTTGAAAAAAATAAAGCATTTTTATTTCAATAAAAAAACTGTTTTTTTTATTTTTAATATTTTGGACTAGAAATTTTTATTATTTAATAAATAATTGAATTAAAAAAATTTGGTTAGGTAAAATATACATACATGTGACAAAAAATATATTTATTTCTATTTTGTAAAATAAGGGACTAGTTGTCTTTTGATAAATTTATTATTTTCTCTTCCCACTTTTCTCTTCAACCAAATAAAAGAAAAAAAAAACTCAACTTTTCTTTTTTCTCAATTTCTTCACATTTTCTCTCATACCAAACAACCATAAAATCTACTCATTTTCACACCACAATCTATCTTCCCTATTTCTCTCTTCCCATTTTCTTTCCTACAACCAAACAAAGTACGGAATAACTTAAAAATGGGCTTACTTTTGAAAAATAAAACATTTAACTGACAGGTCGTTTTACAGTACTCATCGAAAGTGGATGAGTATGTAAACTCATTGTTGATCGTACGCGTGGTGATTTTTGAGCTGGGTGGAGGGCTAAGATTTGCTCCTGTCTCATTGGGCTCACGTTGCAAGTGTTGCACCAGATTATTTGTTGGTTGCATATTTGTTTCATAGCTCTCGTTTCTCGGCCTTAGTCAGTTGGAGGGGCGTTTTCTTATTTAGTTTTTCGACCCTTAATTAATTTTTAATGTTCCAAAACTATTTTTTTAAAAATATTTTTTTATGTATATTTTAATTTTTGCTTCGTGCACTTTATACTTCCTAAGGTCCTAAATATAAATATCGTTTGAAGATTTTTTTTTATTCTTTAATATAAGCCACATTTCAAATTTCCAATAGCATTATTTACTTCTTTTTCATGAATACCCCTATTTACTTAACATTTTTTAGATTTTCAATAATAATTTTAAGGGTATTTTTAAAAAATTATACCAAATATACATTTATAATACCTCTAATCATACTAATTCACTTTTTTAAAGGGCCTATAAAAATATCAAGGGCTTATAATAAAAACTAGAGAAAGTATATTTTTAAAAATTGAACATGAAAATATACTGCATAATTGCTCTTGCTTTCCTAAATAATAATTATATTTATTGAAATTTTAAAAATGTACTTTTGATATTACGATTAGCTTCTTAACTTTTATTGCAAATTTGACAAATACTCTGTCTCACATTAATCATTAATGAATAAAGCGCAACTAAAAGAAAAGAGCGATAAATGCATCCGAAAAAAATATAAAGTGACTTATAATTATTGACATTAATTATTTTTTTATTCAAACATCAATATTTTTTTTATAAATACTTTTTAGAATCTCGATAATAATTATAAGAATTATTTTGAAAAAATATAAAAAATATTTTCATGTGTAATATATATTTGTCATGAGATTATAGAATGTCACTGGGTTATATATTGTCTTGATATATAGTGCTTCTATTGTCATCACTTTATATTGTCTGCAGGTCTGTATATTGTCTATAGTGGGATGATATGTTAAATTTTATTTAATATTAATTTTTCACTAATATTAATATTAATATCATAAATATGATAACCTAACATCTCACTAAATGGATCAATAATACTCTAAACCCTAAAGTTATACTCCCTTCATCTCATTATTATCTTGGTAAAAAAATATATAGTTTGCTTTTTTGTAACAAATCTGTGACACCCTTTTATAATACCAAGTAATTAATACAATAATTATACTATTACTCGAAAAGATATGGACTTGTTAGTGTTTAGAAAATGTGGAAATCAAAAACTTTCTTTTCATTTTCTACCTGGCGGGTGCACAAACCAAAACATGGAATTCTTGGAGAGAATAATTCATATCGTTTATAACATTGTGTTAAATTCGGCATTTTCGAGAACCTTTTCACAAACTAGATAGCATCGGCACTTTGAAATTGCATTTACATATTAGAAATTAAGTGATGTCATCTATTCTTTCGTTTCGCGGAACTGATACCATCCTTTTCTATCGTAGCCGAATTCTTTGAGTAATTTAAATCAGAGTAAGCGGAAATAGTGGAACTATGCATAATTGTGATATAAACATAATATACATATATATATAAGTGAGTCATAAAATACATAGTCCCATGGTCATATCTCCAAGATCCAAATACAAGTCCACAGTAGATCTATATCAAAATAAAACCAAAACCCTAGAGCTCTCATAAGTATATCTACAAAATATACATCTCAAAAATATGAACTCTAGAGGTGGTCACATAGATCTGGTAGCAGCAGCAGCAGTAGTAGTAGTCTCCAGATAGCAAAAGTAGTAGACATCATCAAACATCATCAACAGCAGCAGCAGCAGTATCTCCTCCACAGCATCTTCACACTGGATCCCCTGATCCTCATCATTTACCATACGCACGTACCTAGGGATCATCGTCCCTCCACTGACTCCCGGTAGAGTGAACGACAGGCTCGCCTCCGCTCTCGTCCTCCACAGGATCCTCCTCGATCTCATCCGATGGAGTGGGTACCCTACCACTGGGTACAGGGTCAGGAGATGGTGAGACCCTAACAGGGCTCCTCGGATCAGATGAGGGAGTCTCCTCGCGGACGACTCTCGAAGAAAAAGGGTGTGAGCGGGTAGGTCGAAAACGAAAGCTGTGATACGAGCGAGCTGGTCGTGTGGGAGGTGGTCCATGATATGTGTAAAAGGGTGGTGCGTGCATAGTGTATATGATGGGAATCCTAAACCTACGAGGACGGAACCGAATCAGCGGGTTCGGGTGGTAGAAGGTAACCTCTACCTCTCCCTCGAACACCGCGCGGTGATCCTCGTAGATCCATACGCCACTAGGAAGTGGCCGGATCTCGATGCAAGCGATGTAACGTGACATCACCTACAAGGGCGTAGGGGTAAGCAATTCTATACACATAATCAATAGAGCATAAGTATATTTACAATGTGAAGGTATAAACATGCAACAATAATCAACAACCACATTTAGCATTTAGCAAATATTGGATGCAAGTAGGATGCTCATACTTGTTTCATTTATCAACTTTTAGATTAAATGAGTGGAATGATGTATGAACCTAGCTCTCAAGCTTAACTCCATTATTCTATGTCACTCTCTGACATCCATCCTTTACTCCATCCAGCACTCAACAGTGCGTTGTACTCCTAGGTGTACAACATTCGTACATCCACCAAGAATGTACACGACAAGCTTGGAATTCGTGCCACCCGAGCAATGTCCCGTCATTCAAACGGTATAACCATACTATCAGCATCTCACTATGCTGACCACGTCGTCAACCATAACGTGTCATCTAGCGAGCCGTCAATTGGCACTCCCAGAGGCCCTCCTCATGTTACCAAAACATGATAAACGATCTATCATCCAAACTCCAGAATGAATGCATTATCTTTCACTTAAAGGAATTGATTGGAGTTTTTTCTTTTTAATAGTACTTAACGTGCTACCCGAGCAACGTCTCGTTATCCAAAAGAAATTACCATATCATCAATCAATTTCTTTTAAGTCTTAGATCACTTGGATTATTGTCATTTAAGTATTAATCAAATGATTCAGAATTAAAAATGGTATTTTTAATGTTCTGGGCAAAACTACTCGAGTGTTCTTCATAATACTCGAGTGGTTCTTCAGTTTTTTCCAGATTACTCGAGTGGTTCTGGGCTACTCGAATCGTTCATGCTTTCAGGAAGTTCAAATTCCAGATTCTTAAAAATTACTCGAGTAGTTCATGAGTACTCGAGTGTTCTTCATCAAATCCAGAATACTCGAGTGTCTCATGCATTACTCGAGTGGTTTATCAGAAATTGTCCTTGAATACCAGTTGGTACTCGAGTCCTGGTCTGATACTCAAGTGTTCTACCACAAAGACACATTGTTTTATCAAAATTTACTCGAGTATCAAGCGAAGTACTCGAGTCTTTTCTTACAGAACAGACTGAAAACTTGGTTTTAACATACCATTTTCAATTCTAACCATTTCTAATCCAAACCAATGATCAACAGAGTTCATATAACATATATTGAACATGTTTAAACACTTAGAACACATCATATTACAGATTTGACAGAGAATCAAGAGATTATGCATAAAACATGTAAATTCACAACTTAACATATCAAATTGCAAAATACTCAATAAAATTGTGAATTTAAGCTTAAAACAGCTTGCATGCATCATATGGAACTTGCTCAAAACAACAATAGAGCGCAAGTTGGTCTCCAAACCAATTTACCTATTCAATCTAAGCCCTTAGAGCCTCTTGGTGACTCTCTAATTAAAGTCATGAAATTTAAACTCTATCTAGTGAATAGAAAGCTTTCCCCTTACCTCACAATCGTGAATCAACAGGAGATTTGCAAAAGAAAACACCACAACACCAAAAACCTCTTCAAGCATCACATGCAGGACAGTTTGAGTGGAGTACCAAGATTGAATTGGTTGACATAGGAAACAGAGATAGAAATTGGGGAAATTAGTATTTCTAAACTCTATGCAACATCTACTAACTATAGAAACCAATTTGGAACTCAAAGAATGCGTGAGCTTACCAAAATCAAGGATCAAAGCAAGCTCCAGAAAAAGGTTTGACAGCAACAAGCTCCACTTCCAAGCTTCAATTCTTACTCCACACACACTCTCAGCTCACGAATTTGGTGTCTATACAAAGCTCGAGATGTGAGCTTTGTATTAGTGTATAATTTGTGACTCGAACTGAAACACAGAGGGAGAATCGAATGCTCAAACTTAGGAACCTTAACTTAAGCAACAAACCCAAATTCGACCAAATACCTCAACAATTCGAGTTTAAATGGCTTAAATAGAATGGTTGAAGGCTCATGCACAGCGACACGACAGCCGTGGACGTGGAAGGGTGGTGTTTTCGTGTCAACGGAGGGGAATCGTTGGTGGTGACTCACCAAACACACTAACTCGTGCAACTCTGACCAGAACACTCGAGTCTTTTCAGAAACACTCGAGTGTTTTGACCAGTTTTTGAAAAATAATAATTTTATTTACTTTCCCTCCAAAATCTTTCCTATACTTACCTCTAGGTCCCAAATCAGGGACTAATATGCAAAATGTTTATTTTATGCATAATTATACTTATTAAATAATTCACACAACCACTAATAATAAAATCACAGATTTTTAATCAAAGATTAAATTAGAAATAATTAATTATAATAAATTTTATAATTAACATTTCATTAATCAGGGATTAAAATTTTGGGGTGTTACAAAATCAAAATAAAAATAATTAATAAAAAGATCTTAAAGATTATATATTATCTCAAAGATTGTATATTAACTTAAAAATCTTAATAATAAATGAAAAATCTTAAAGTAAAAAAAATTAAAATTTGTGATAAAATTTGTAATTAATGAATGAATCATCGATTATATTTTATTTTGATAATTATATCAAAAAGATATTCTCATACTTTTGTTAATTATTTTGACTTTTAAAAAGATAACGGGACGAAGGGAGTATAACTTTTTTTTGGGTACAAATATGACACTTTATTTATTAGTATTATTATTTTTTTAATATTATTTGTCAAAAAATTATTAAAAAAATTCGGTCCAAAACCAAAAAAAAAAATCCGTGCCAAACCAATAGCAATAAGGGTTAGTGGAAAATAAAAAAATTTATCAAAAATGAAAAAAAAAAAAAAAAGTTTACTCTACCGTGCACCTGGTTTAGGATAGTGAATAAGTAACGCAGTAGGCAGGTAGCAGGTGCACAATTAATCCAAACCGTTCAATGTCTTAAAAACAAACTGGTCATAAATTAAGGAATGAGTTTTTATACTCATCCAAAGCATCTACTTTGGATGAGTATTGTATACAAACCCTTAATTGTAACATTTTTTATAACGACAAAATAAATCAATCAAAAGAAAAAATATGATTAATTTAATTGAAAATGATGATATATAAACTTACAAATCAATATATTTAAATGAATATATAGTACAAAAATGTAACGACATTAATAAGTAAAATACCACTTTCAATTACGTGTCATTTTTTTTATGATGCAAGTTAATTTTGTAGATTGTTATTTTTTTTTTTTTGCTTATTTATAGTTTTTAGTACTTAGATGCTTTATTTTTAATTAGTCTTTAAATTTTTGTTTTGATGTTTTAGGTCCCTGAATTTTGTTCCATCGTTTAAAAATGGTCATTTCCTCACTTAAGTTATGATGTGGTCAACGACATACCACGTTACTTTCACCATATGGACAAATAACATGTTATGTTACATTACACGATTTTTTTTTTTAAAAAATAATTAAAAAGTTCAATTTCTTACAAAAAAATGTGATTTTAATTATTTTTAATAAATTCAATTTTTTAAATTTTTTTAAAAAAAATGTGGTGCCACGTGCCACATTACGTTTCAATGTGGTGAATGTAACGTGATATGTGGTTAGCCTATGCATCACTTAACTAATAAGAGAATCACTTCCAAATGATTGAGCAAAGTTTAGGAATCTTAAATATCATAAAAAAAATTAAGGACTAATTCCCAAGAAATCATCAAAGTTCAAGGACTAAAAATTTAAATAAACTTTTTTTTTTAATTCAAGAAAATGATTCTACTTAAGTTTTTCAATGACACGGAGAACTTCATTATTTTTCTTTTTAGCGAATCACTCAACATAGGTATTCTAGGGATCCATCATTACTAATGGAGTCCCTGATAATAATAATGATAATCAATATGTGCAATGTTCAGAACATTCGAGCGCACGTGGAGGCTTTGATGAGCTCTCGGTTGTGTGCAGGAGCGGGATTGTTAATGAGGTTGAAAACCGTAAGGTGTTCATGTTAGGAATCAAACACAGGTTGAAATCCTATACAGTAAGATGTTTTTATTAGGAATCGAAACAGGATTACTAACGCATGTATTTCATTCTTAGGATCTCATAAGAAATCCTTGTGAGTAATAAATTACAAACCCCACTTACTATCTTCAAACCCCAACTTTACATTGGAAAAGACAAAAATACCCTTAAATCTTTCTGTTATTCCTCCCACCTCCTCATCTTCCCTTTTTTCTCGCTTTTGTTTCCCTTGCAGAGCTGCGCCTTCCGCTTCCTCTACTTCGATTCTTCTCTCTCGTCGGCACTGCTGTTGTGTTGCACCGTTCCTCACTTCCTCTCGTCGGCGTTGTTGCTGTGCTGCGGTGCTATATAGCCTCTGTTTCATTTTCATCATTCTCACTTTGCTATCCCCTTCTATGCGATTTTATGATTCATTCATCGATTTATTCTCATACCTTATATGGAATTGATTATTGCGAAAGTGTTTTCCCTCTTTTAGATTTTTTGATTATTTGATTGCATAATTGGATCAGTCAGGACATCCTTTCTATGTTGTATGGATGGAGGGTGGGCCTGGCATTTATTCTATTTAAGAAGTAGGAAACATAATTAGTAATTTCAGATCCAAATATTACAAGGAATAAATATGAAGAAATTGATAATCAACAGTATCGAATTAAGGCATGTGGTTCCCTCTGTACTTCCTTTGTGTTGTTTTGATGCAAGAGATCTCTTTCATTTTCGACTCTTGTGAGCCGAAATTTTCCCAAAAATTCCGAGAACCATGTCTAGGAAAAAAAGCATTAAAATTCTATAACCATAATTTCCGAGAGTCCCGAGTCGGAAAATGGTTTTTCGACACTGGGATTTGGGGATATAAAATGGGGTTTATATTGTAGTACTTTTTAATTAGGACATTTCGGTAATTTCATGTGTAAAGTTGGGGTTTAGAAATAGTAAGTGGGGTTTGTATTCTACAACTACCAATTGAGCCAACCAGGCCCGGTCCTAATCTTTCTTGGGTCCTAGGGCGAAATTTTTTTTGGGGCCCCACTAAAAAAATTTATTAAAATTAAATCAATTAAAACACTAACTATTTATATTTAATTAATTAAAACAATGATAACAATCAATAATAAAAATAGGTATTATATAAAATAGAGTTGAAATAAAATAAAAAATTATTAATTAAATAGGTAATTAAAATCGTTTTCATCTTACTTCTTCCATCTTTGTAGATAATATCATCCTTTTGGTTGAATTCACGTTCATTACTGAAGTTGGTTAATTTAGTTAATTGTATTGAAAATGTGAACATTTGATATGTTTTTTTTTTTCAAAACTATCCTTATAAGTACTAGTAAGCAAGCCCGTGCATGTGCACGGGCGAAAGAGGGAAGGGTATTATATAGTAATTGAGTAACATATTAAATATTTATATTATATAAAAATTAAGAAAGTTTTTATTAAATATTATTTGATAAAAAGCATGTTGTATATTTATTTATTAGTTGGGTTTTACCAAAAAAAACTTCATATAGGAAAGCTATCAAAAAAACTTCATAGGCACATGTTGGACTTTACCAAAAAAATTTCATATGAGAATAGTCCCTAATGTTTTTTCTATGAGAGAAATTGGTCCTTGAAAATTTTGACTTCACGTAAGGTTGTCGTCAATTTTGTCGATTTGAACTTACTCGATAAACCTGATCGAGAAACCCAAATTAATACCTCTAATTTCGTCCGATTTAGTCTAAATTTCTAGGGATTAAATTGTCCCACAAAATTATTTTGGGGACCAAATTGTCTCATGGAAGAAAATTTCAGGGACTATTTGGTAACTTTATTTTTTCAAGGACGAAATTGTCTAATGAAAAAATTTTCAAGGACTAATTTGGGTCTTTATTTTTTTCAGGGACTAAATATGACCACATAAAAAAATTAAAGGACCAATTTGGGCATTTACTCTTAAATGTTAAAGTGCATTAAGTATTCCTGTATAAAAATCATCATCTTTATTTGTTTCTCTGCAAATAGCTTTTTCTTTTCTCTTATTTTTTAGTAACTAATTTGAAAGTAATTGAATAAGTATTATGTGTAAGTCTTTATTAAACAAATTTAATTCAAGCGGGAAGAAATGAAAATATATTTTCTTTTCTCTGCAAATAGCTTTTTCTTTGCTCTTTCAATAATCCCATTAATTTCGGTATTAAATATTGTAGATATTTCTCTCCTATTAGTCTTCCTAATAATCCCATTAATTTTGGTCTTCTCAATGCCATTAATTTCGGTCTTCTCAATGATCTCATTAAGTTCTCCTCTATTAATTAATGAATCACACCATATTTTCATACTTTTAGTAACTAATTAGTAATTGATTTTTTTTCTTCTTGTTTTATAGTAACTGATTTCTATGAAAAAAATATTGAATAAAAAAACCTAAAAAACCAAAAGATAAGAAACTAAAAAAAATATATTTTAATCTTCAATCATAATAACTACCTAATATATTTCTCAATGTTTTTTTGTTTGAAAAAGATTTGAATCAGATTTGGAATAAAATAATTATATTCAAAAGAATAATATAATACCTAAAATTGAAACTTTTTAATGAAATACAAATTTTCGTAACTTATGCATCAATGCATAACAAAAACCTTTAATTAATAATAATCAACTTGAAAATATTCCTTAAATATTGTAAATATTTATCACCTATTTGTCTTCTCAATGATCCCATTAATTTCGATCTTAAATGTTGGAGATATTGCTCTCCTATTTGTCTTCTCAATAATCCCATTAATTTCGGTATTAAATATTTGTAAATATTTCTCTCCTATTTGTCTTCCCAATAATCCCATTAATTTTGGTCTTCTCAATGCCATTAATTTCGGTCTTCTCAATGATCCCATTAAGTTCTCTTCTATTAATTAATGAATCACACCATATTTTCATACTTTTAGTAACTAATTAGCAATTGAATTTTTTTCTTCTATTAGTAACTGATTTTTTTTGTTTTATAGTAACTGATTTCTATGAAAAAATATTGAATAAAAAAACCTAAAAACCCAAAAGATAAGAAACTAAAAAAAATATATTTTAATCTTCAATCATAATAACTGCCTAATATATTTCTCCATGTTTTTTTGTTTGAAAAAGATTTGAATCAGATTTGGAATAAAATAATTATATTCAAAAGAATAATATAATACCTAAAATTGAAACTTTTTAATGAAATACAAATTTTCGTAACTTATGCATCAATGCGTAACAAAAATCTTTAATTAATAATAATCAACTTGAAAATATTCCTTAAATGTTGTAAATATTTATCACCTATTTGTCTTCTCAATGATCTCATTAATTTCGATCTTAAATGTTGAAGATATTGCTCTCCTATTTGTCTTCTCAATAATCTCATTAATTTCGGTATTAAATATTTGTAAATATTTCTCTCCTATTTGTCTTCCCAATAATCCCATTAATTTTGGTCTTCTCAATGCCATTAATTTCGTTTTTCTCAATGATCCCATTAAATTCTCTTCTATTAAAAATTTATCTTCTATTAATTAATGAATCACACCATATTTTCATACTTTTAGTAACTAATTTGTAATTGATTTTTTTCTTCTCTTAGTAACTGATTTTTTTTATAGTAACTGATTTCTATGAAAAAATATTGAATAAAAAAAACCTAAAAACCAAAAGTTAAGAAACTAAAAGAATATATTTTAATCTTCAATCATAATAACTACCTAATATATTTTTCTATGTTTTTTTTGTTTGTAAAAGATTTGATTCAGATTTGGAATAAAATAATTACATTCAAAAGAATAATATAATACCTAAAATTGAAACTTTTTAACGGAATGCAAATTTTCGTAACTTATGCATCAATGCATAACAAAAACCATTAATTAATAATAATCAACTTGAAAATATTCCTTAAATGTTGTAAATATTTTTCACCTATTTGTCTTCTCAATGATCCCATTAATTTCGGTCTTCTCAATACCATTAATTTCAATCTTAAATGTTGGAGATATTTATCTCCTATTTGTCTTCTCAATAATCCCATTAATTTCGGTATTAAATATTGTAGATATTTCTCTCCTATTTGTCTTCCCAATAATCCCATTAATTTTGGTCTTCTCAATACCATTAATTTCGGTCTCCAAAAAAAAATTAATTTAATTTAAAATTAATAAAATTAACAACAATAATTTAAAATTAATAAAATACATAAAAAATTAAAAAAAAACTACATTAATTTAAATGAAAAGTAAATAAAAATACATATAATCAATACATAAAAAATTACATACAAAAAACTACATCAATTTATCTCATCCTTCTACTACCCTCTACAGTTCTTCTTTCTACTTTTCCGAAAGCATACATTCCCTTTTTTAATTTTTTCTGTGAAGCTCAATTTAGATCTTCTGAAGTTTGATCAAAAATCAAACATAAGCCCTTTAATTCTTTAATTCATTCCCATGACAGATTTGAACTTTATTCTCAAATTGATCAAACTTTTTCCCACTGTTACAGAAAGTGCTTAAAAACTTGAAACATGAAGCTCAATTTAGATCTTTGACTCCATTTTTTTTAATTGATTGATTCTCTTTCCACAATCAGACATCTACCCTTTAATTCATTGCTTTGAAAGATTTGAACTTTGGTGTCAAATTGATCAACCTTCCACTGTGACAGGAAGTGCTTAATTGCTTAAAATTTTGAGTACTACTAATTACTAAACCTCAATTTTGATCTTTGAGTCCACTTTTTTCTTAAAATCAGACACAGACCCATCATTTCATTCAATTGAAATATATGAACTTTGTTGTCAAATTGATCTAACTTTTTTTCTCAAGTGCCCACGTTACTGTTAGATATCATGTAGCTGAAAGGTTAATACAAAATAATGCAAAACCAAAAAATCTTTCCAGCCCACCATTTTTTTTCAGACAAAAGAATAAAAGAAAAGAGCAGATGACTCAGCCACATAATGTATTTCAAGATAACTAATCACTTCAATTGCAGTATATCGACATAACTAAAACGCCACATGGAGTACATATTATCAGAGTATATTACAAAAGAGAAACTAAAACGGCACCTGACAAACGAAGCTCAATGTTTTCATCATTACGAATTGGAGTTTTATTATTTTCCAGAACGGAGTTCCCAGATCGAGATTTCAGCACAGAGGTTGGAGTCACAAAGCCTTCTGCAATGTCAAGTTAATCAACTTTATAGAGAAAGAAATGTTGGAAATCAAAAATAAAGATTAAAAATAATGAGTTTAATCTTGTATTGAGTATTGATTACCAGAAACATCGCTATTGAGTATTGATTGAGAAGAGCTCCCATCAAAGTTTCCATCCTTATTTTTCTCTGCACCATCCTCATTTGATAGCTTGGAGATTTCACTGCCCATTTTCGATACTAAGAATTCAATCCCATCCTTTTTTTCCCCACCCGATATCAGTTTCGATTTCTTAGAGCAACTTGTCAAAGACAAAGTGTACACCGCCTCAGATCTCAGCAAGTCGGTGTCATACGTCTCTCTCATTTGGGCTTGAAGCCCACTAACTCAATAAACACTCACATAATAAATGCACTCTCTCTCATTGATTAAGCAATGATTAACAGACTTCTTAAGTCAAAATTGACGGCTAAAATCATATTTTGGTTTCCCAATTGGAAACCATTATGGATTTATAATAATATTGATTATTGAGAATCTAAAAATTGTTGAGTAAATATGGGTGTTTGTGGAAAAAAAAAGTACCTAATTGTCATTGAAAATTTGTATTAGGTCTTATAAATAAGAACAAAATAAAATTCTCAACGTGATGTTATATTTAGGGACAAAGGGAGTAAGTTATAAAAATAAAGTTCATAAGTTAACCTATTTACTCCTAATAATTGCTCCTCTTATTGGACATCTAGCTAATAATTCCTCCTCTTATTGCTCCTCTTATTGGACATCTAGCAGTCACACCCTGTTATTTTATGGTGCAACTATTTTTTATTTTTTATTTTTTTATGAAAATGCTAACAAGTTCTATAATATTGGGAAACTAATTAAGAAGTTAAATGTGATTTGAAAACATTGATAATGTAGTTTTTTAAGTTTTCGCGAGAAAAAAAATTGTGAGTTATGATGTTTTTTCTACTTTTAAAAAGTTTTATAAGTAATTTTAGAATAATTGCTAACAAGATCCATTTTATTATTATTTTGTTATATTACCAACTTTTTTATAATGGAGTTACCAACTAAAAATTTTATTGTTACCGGCCGTCTACAAACATCATCATGTGCCACTCATCCTTACTTCCTTAGCCACTCACCGTCTCTCCACCACATTTTCAATCAATTTTTCTTCTTTTATGATTTGATTTTTAACCTCAGTCATAAACACATTACAAAAATTACCAACTATATTATTTGAGTCTTGCTAACCAATGTTTAAGAAATATATTAAAAAAAACTTGCATTAAAAATCTAAATTCACCATTTCTAGATGTTTTAAATTTTACTTTTTCCAAAATAAAATTACATTTTTTAATTCCTTGCAATGTCGAACACTCGTTAGAATTTTCCATATTATTCCTTCCGGTCATATATATAAGCATCTTTTGAAAACATTTTTTGGGTCATTAATATAAGCCCTATTTCCAATTTTCAATAACATTTGTTATTTTTGTCTTAAAATTGATAGGACATGAGAGTTTCTCTCCTATTTTTCCTCTGTTCCTTTCCTCCCCTATTTTTCCTCCGTTTCATTTTCTTTCCCAAAGCTATACTTAGTTATAGCTTACATTATAAATACCCGCAGAGTTTCATTTCAACAACAACAGCAACAACAACAACGTCAGCTCCCTTTCCCTATTTCTCTTTGTATTATTCTCTTTGCATTTAGAGAATTTAGTATATACACCGGTGAGAAAATACCGTGTGGTATTTTTGGTGTATTAGGGATTTCTATTGTTGTCAAATAACAATATCATTGTATATCCTCATTTTATATGTGGAGTAAGTTATAAGTTGAACCACACTTATTCATTATTCCAATTTATTTCCGCTCATTTTATAACAAATTGTATCAGAGCGCTTAGAACGTTCTGGGAATTTGTGTGTTAAAAATGACAACTACAAAATTCGATATTCAGCAGTTTGATGGGCACATCAATTTTGGAATGTGGAAGGTTCGCATGATGGCTGTTTTGACCCAGCAAAATTTAAAGGTGGCACTTTTTGGGAAGAAAAAGAAGCCTGACACAATGAAGGATTCTGAGTGGGATGACATAGATGCAAAAGCTATGTTAACTATTCACCTATCCATCACAGACGGTGTTTTGTAGGAGGTCTTATCGGAGAAGACGGCAGAGGCGTTGTGGACCAAGTTGGAGTCCCTATACATGAAAAAGATGGTGGCTAATCGTCTCGGTGTGTTACAACGTTTGTACACACTTCGCATGGATGAAGGGACATCCGTTAGATCACACATTTCTGAGTTCACTTCTTTGACTATGGAATTGAAAAATATAGATGAGTCGTTCTCAAGTGAGCAACAAGCAATGCTATTGCTTTGCTCCTTACCTCCCTCATACAAGCATTTTCTAGAAACCCTCATATATGGGCGTGAAAGCCTTAATATTGATGAGGTTAAATCATCACTTTTGAGTCGTGAGAAGATGGAGCATGACAACAGTGGACGTGATGATCCTGCAATAGGCTTATTCGCTAGAGGGAGGTCTAGGGAAGTTGGCTCGAGTTGTTTTAACAGAGGCAAGTCTAGATCTAAATCTAGACAATGGAAGGGGAGATGCAGATATAGCAAGAAAGAAGGGCATTGGAAAGCAAAATGTCTGAAACTCAAAGAAATGAATGAGGATGGTTCAAGTCACTCAGCTAGTGTGGTCGAGGATACTTATAGTGTTCTCTCAGTATCAACTAGTTCATTTGGTGATGCTTGGATCCTTGATTCTGGTTGTTCTTTCCACATGTGTCCAAACCGGGATTGGTTCACAACTTACCGGTCAATTGATGGTGGTATTGTTCTTATGGGAAATCATATGTCCTATAAGGTCATTGGCATGCAGTCCGAATCAAGATGTATGATGGTGTCGTGAGAACTTTGACAGATGTTCGGCACATACCAGACTTGAAGAAAAATTTCATTTCTTTGGGTACTCTTGATTCTCAAGGGTATAAGTATTCTGCTCAAGGTGGAGTTCTACGAGTCTCTAGAGGCGCTCTTGTTGTGATCAATGGAAAATTGGTCAATGGTCTCTATATACTCCAAGGAAGTGAGTTGCATCTGTATCGTCTTCCCTTGATTCAGATTTTGATACTACTCGGCTTTGGCATATGCGTCTAGGGCATATGAGTGAAGCTGGAATGTCTATCTTAAGCAAACGAGGTTTGCTAGGTGATCACAAGATTGGGAAGCTTGACTTTTGTGAACACTGTGTCTACGGGAAACAAACTAGAGTCAAGTTCAACACTGCCATTCACAAGACTAAGGGTACAGTGGATTATATTCACTCTGATTTGTGGGGCCCTGCGCCTGTTTCGTCAAAGGGTGGTGCTAGATACCTATTAACTTTCATTGATGATTTTTCAAGGAAAGTTTGGGTTTATTTTCTCAAAAACAAAAGTGATGTTTTCTCAACTTTCAAGAAATGGAAAGTGTTGATTGAGAATCAGATAGGTAAGAAAATCAAACGTCTTCGAACCGATAATGGTTTGGAGTTTTGTGGAGGTGATTTTAATGAGTTCTGTGAGAATGCGGGCATAGTGAGGCGTCGCACTGTGCGAAAGACTCCACAGCAGAATGGAGTAGTAGAACGCATGAATAGAACTATTTTAAATAGAGCTCGATGCATGCTCTCTAATGCGAGCCTGGGAAAAGAATTATGGGCTGAAGCTGTTAACATGGCTTGCTATTTGGTGAACCGATCTCCGTCTACTGCAATTGAATTAAAGACTCCTATAGAAGTGTGGTCTGGTACTACAGCTGATTATTCTGATCTAAGAATTTTTGGGTGTCCTCACTGTCCTGCGTATGCTCATATTAGTGATGGGAAGTTTCAGAGAAGGGCACAAAAGTGCATATTTCTCGGATATGCATCCGGAGTTAAAGGTTTCAGATTATGGTGCACTGAAACTAAACCACCAAAATTCATAATTAGCAGAGATGTTAAGTTTAATGAATCATTTATGCTTCGCCCGACAAAGGAGGTTAGCAATGTAGGGACAGAAGATTGTGTTAGCAAGCAGGTGGAGCTTAATATTGAACAACCAATGGAGGTTCAAAGTGGTGCTTCTGATCCACCTATTCAAGAAGAAGATCCCGAAGTTGTCGAAGATCAAGAAGAGACTTTACTGCAGAATTACAATCTCGCAAGAGACAGGGAAAGGAGGCAGATAAAACCACCTAAGAGATATGGTCATGCTGACATAGTCTCATTTGCGTTATCGGTGGCAGAGGACATTGAAGCTCGAGAACCCGTAACATACAATGAGGCTATTTCAAGTAATGAGTCTGCAGAGTGGATTGCTGCTATGGGTGAGGAAATGGAGTCTTTACACAAGAATCAAACTTGGGAGCTAGTGAAACCGCCGAAAAGACAAAAGATCGTTGGTTGCAAATGGGTATTCAAGAAAAAGGAAGGATCACCTAGAGTAGAAGCAGCTAGATACAAGGCTCGTTTAGTTGCAAAAGGTTTCAGCCAAAGGGAAGGAATCGACTACAATGAAATTTTCTCCCCTGTGGTAAAACATAGTTCTATCCGGGTGTTACTAGCTATGGTTGCTCTATTTGATCTGGAGCTTGAGCAACTTGATGTAAAAACGGCTTTTCTCCATGGCGAGCTCGAGGAAGAAATTTACATGCAGCAGCCACAAGGTTTCATCGTTGAAGGTAAGGAAGATCATGCTTGTCTCTTGAAAAGGTCATTATATGGCTTAAAGCAATCTCCTCGCCAGTGGTATAAAAGGTTTGACACTTTTATGTTGAGTCATGGTTATTCCAGAAGTGACTATGATAGTTGTGTATACCATAGAAATCTCCAAGATGATTCATTTATTTATTTATTGCTATATGTTGATGACACGCTCATCGTTGCTAAGAACATGTCAGAGATCAAGAAGTTGAAAGCTCAACTTAGTGGTGAATTTGAAATGAAAGATTTGGGCCCTGCTAAGAAGATTTTGGGCATGGAAATCTCTAGAGATAAATGTGCAGGTAAATTATACTTGTCTCAAAAGAAATATATTGAGAAAGTTTTGGAGCTCTTTGGGATGGAGAATGCTAAGCCAGTTAGCACTCCATTGGCAACCCATTTCAAACTCTCAACTGCAATGTCACCACAATCCATTGAGGAGGAGGAACAAATGTCACTTGTTCCATATGCTAGTGCAGTCGGTAGCATCATGTATGCCATGGTGTGCACCCGTCCAGATATATCACATGCTGTTAGTGTCGTTAGTAGGTACATAGGAAACCCTGAGAAGAAGCACTGGCAAGCTGTAAAATGGATACTCAGATATCTCCAAGGTACTGCAGATATTGGCTTAATTTATGGTAAGAGTCATAATACTAGCACTAGTATTATTGGTTATGTTGACTCTGATTATGCTGGAGATATAGACAAAAGGAGATCTCTCACCGGTTATGTCTTCTCGCTTTCGGAGAGTGAAATTAGTTGGAAAGCAACTTTGCAATCCACTATTGCATTGTCTACTACAGAAGCTGAATATATGGCTACAACAGAAGCCGTGAAAGAAGCCATTTGGCTTAGAGGTTTGATGGGCAGTTTGGGTTTGCAACAAGATATCACGGTGGTCTACTGTGATAGCCAAAGTGCCATACATTTGACCAAAAATCAAATGTATCACGAAAGAACCAAACATATTGATGTCAGATATCTTAAGGTACCATTCAAGTCAAAAAGATCGGTACTAACAACAATCCAGCCGACACGATGACGAAGCCGGTTACAGTGTCTAAGTTTAAGCGTTGCTTGGAGTTGGTAAGCATTGGAGTGAAGACATTTTAAGCCAAGGTGGAGATTTGTTATTTTTGTCTTAAAATTGATAGGACATGAGAGTTTCTCCCCTATTTTTCCTCCGTTCCTTTCCTCCCCTATTTTTCCTCCGTTTCATTTTCTTTCCCAAAGCTATACTTAGTTATAGCTTACATTATAAATACCCGCAGAGTTTCATTTCAACAACTGTGAATTCAATGCTCCTAATTATGTGGATTATGTTTTGATGATGACAAAATAATTAACAAATCATGCCTTGAAGATATTGCAACATCAACATCAACAAGAAGTCAAGAAAAGAAGACAAATGCCCAATCATTTTCAATCAAATATTAATTGTAAATTTCTAATTTATGTTGAGAGTGGTTGAGAGTGGGTAGAAATAGTTAGTCTCTTCTAGGAATAAATTTTTATATGTTTATTAAGTTGAGATTGACCAAAAATTAATACTTGAGAGGAAAAATAAAATTGAAAAATAATTTTTCCCATATCTGATCAAAATACTCGAGTATTTTGATAAAGACTCGAGTATATACTCGAGTATTTATAGAAAAACTCGAGTATTTGTGCCAGGTCAGCAATTATGACCGTTAGTCTTGTTCGTGAACCAATTCACTCGTGACCGACCAAAAAGACTCGAGTATTTACCCAAAGACTCGAGTATTTTTGTCCAGTCAGCAAAAATGAACGTTGGAGAGACTCAAAAACTCAATTGAGGGCATTTGAGTCTCATCCAACCCCAAGAGAGAATTCAGAACCATTATTGTAAAATTTCTCTTTGAATTTGTGCAAGAACAAACAAGACAACAACACATCATTGATTCAAGCTTTCTTAATTTCCTCTTCTCAAGTGTTAATTCCCAAAAAGCTCAACTTCTCACTCATATTGTCATTTTATTCCGAGTTGAGTTTTTAGGCCTCAATTCTTACATTGAGCTGTGCTTATTTGTGCTAATCCATTGTGAGATTAGTAATACACATACAAAAAGCTTGATTATTCAAAGTCTTGGATTGTTCCCAAGCAAACCCTAAGTGGCTTAGGGTGTTGGAAGTCTTGAGAGGTTCTCAAGCACAAGACTAGGAAGTTCCTAGCCCGGTGGAGTTTCTTGAAGGGAGTTCAAGGAAGCTTTGTGAAGAGTTCTTCAATCACCGGAATCAAATTGGGGTAGAAATCAAGAGTTTGGTACACTCTTGAAAGGGTTAGGTTGAGTGAGGCCATTCTCAAGCAATCCTTTGTAATTTCTAACAATTTGATTATTAGTAGAAACTCCTAAGTGATTAGGAGGACTGGATGTAGCTCATTGTTGGAGTGAACCAGGATAAAATTGCTTGAGTGTTGGTTTATTGCTTTTAATCTACTTTCTAGCTCAATAGACTTAAGTCATTTCAATCAATTAGGATTTATACAATTAGGTAGCAAGTTCAAGGAATCTTTGTGTTTAAAAGTTAGTTAGATTGCTTGCTATTCTGTTGGATAAGTTCCTGTTTATTATTGAATTGATTTGAGTTAAATTGCTGAATTTTCGTTTCTGGTTTTTCTGCTATCTGATAGGAAAAACTCGAGTATTTCAGAAAAGACTCGAGTTGTTCATCACTGAAAAACTCGAGTATTTCACAAAAGACTCGAGTCTTTTGTGTCTGATTCCAGAAAATTCAGTCTTAGCTCCATTCTTCAATTATCAATCGAAATATTTGGTATTAGTGCTTCAAAATACTATTCACCCCCCCTCTAGTATTTGCTTAGCCCGCTTGTTGGTTTCCAACAAGTGGTATCAGAGCTCGGTCGAAAGATCGAGTGTAACAACTTTTTCGAAAAAGATCCTTTTGGAAACTAAATGGGCTCTAGCAATAACTTTGGTGGAGAAGGAGCTTCAATAAACCGTCCTCCACTATTTAATGGTGAAGGATATGTTTATTGGAAAACTCGCATGAAAGTTTTTATTGAAGCAATTGATATGGATATTTGGGATGCAATTGAAAATGGTCCTTTCATTCCCAAAAAGAAAATAAATGATGAAATTGTTGAAATTCCAAGGAGTAGTTGGAATGATGATGGAAAGAAAAAAGTTTCATTTGATTTAAAAGCTAAAAACATCATCTTTTCGGCTTTATCCCATGATGAATTTTATAGAGTTTCCCAATGTAAATCGGCAAAAGAAATGTGGGATACTTTGCAAGTCACACATGAGGGAACAAGTGAGGTTAGAGATGCAAGATTGAATTCTCTAACTCACGAATATGAATTGTTCCACATGTTGCCAAATGAATCCATTAGTGACTTGCAAAAGCGATTCTCTCACATTGTTAATCATTTGATTTCCTTGGGAAAAGTATTTCGCAATGGTGAAACTACTAACAAAATTCTAAGATGTCTTGATAGGAGTTGGCAACCCAAGGTAACCGCCATCAAGGAATCAAGAGACATAAATAGCATGGACTTAGCCACTTTGTTTGGCAAACTCCAAGAGCATGAGATGGAACTTACAAGACTTGGGATGCATGAGGAATCGGACAAAAAGAAAAAGAGCATAGCACTCAAAGCTTCAACCAAAGCTACAAAAGAAGTTGAAGAATGCTCTACAAGTGGAGATTCCGATGGTGAATCAAATCAAGAAGAATTTGGGATGTTTGTGAAAAGATTCAACAAATTTTTCAAAGGGAAGAAAGGTGGATCTTCATCCAATTTCAAGAGAACCAAAGACTCCAAACAAAGAGAAAAGAGTACCAACGATGGAGTTAAGTGTCATGAATGTGGTGGGGTTGGTCACATAAGAATGGAATGTGCCACATTCTTGAAGAAGAATGACAAGAAGACCCAAGAGACCAAAGGGAAGCGTGCATACATTGTTTGGGATGCACTGGAGAAGAGCAATGAATCGTCTTCAAGTAGCTCCGGTGATGAAAATGCAAACCTTTGTCTCATGGCCAAGAACAATCATGAGTCCTCATCAAGAGCTAATCATGGCATGAGTGAAAGTGATGATGAGGTAACCTCTAGCTCTTCTTGTTCATCTTCAAACTCCATTTCATATGATGATTTGCAAGAAGCCTACAATGAAATGTTAATTCAATTTAAAAGGCTTGCTAAAATTAATAAGGAAAAAGGAAAGAAAATTTTGGAGTTTCAACATGAAATTGATGAATTGCAAAAATCTATAAATGAGTTGAAACTTCAAAATGAATCCTTGGAACTTATTAATTCTAGTCATCAAAGTGATTGTGCAAATCATGAGGAAATTATCACTTCATGTGAGAGATGTGATGATCTTGAAAAAGAAGTGAAAGAGTTGAAAAACAAACTCACAATCTCACATAGTGATAGAAACCTCAACCGGTTGTTGAACTCTCAAAGACATAATCACAACAAAACCGGTTTAGGATATGTTCATAAAAAGGACAAAAAGTACAAGGTGGTTGGAACATTTTCTAAGAAAAATTCATCAAAGAGACCAACTTGTACTTATTGTGGAAAAGTTGGACATATCAACATTGAGTGCCACATTAAGAAGTTTGAAATGAAAAAGGGCACTTATATGTGGATTAAGAAGGGAGAAAGTCCCAACACTAACCCTAAGGGACCCAACATTGTTTGGGTACCCAAAGTGAACAAGTGATTTCATATTGTAGGTGTGCCTTCGAACGGGAAAACAATTGTGGTATCTTGATAGTGGATGTTCGAAGCACATGACGGGAGATAAGCGGCACTTCATTGAGCTTACTCCAAAGGAAAAGGGTTATGTCACTTATGGGGACAACAACAAAGGCAAAATCCTTGGTATTGGTAAAATCGGAAACTCTTCAAACTTGATTATTGATAATGTGCTCTATGTTCAAGGATTAGAACATAATCTCTTGAGCATAAGCCAATTATGTGATGTTGGTAATCATGTAGTTTTTACCTCTACCCATTGCCTCATTAAAAGTGACAAAGATGAATCAATCAAATTTGTTGGTAGAAGGTCAAATAATACTTACTTAGTTGATTTGAACAAAGTCACTTCTTTGGTCTCTACTTGTTTAGTGAGCAAAGAAAATGACACTTGGTTATGGCATCGTAGGACCGCTCATATTAATGTAAACCAATTGGAGAAAATACAATCTAAAGATCTAGTAGTTGGTTTACCAAAGCTAAATTTTTCTATTGAAGGTGTTTGTTCTCCTTGCAAGAAATGTAAACAAACTAAAAACACCTTTGGATCAAAAATGGTGATGTCCACATCAAGGCCATTAGAAATGCTTCATATGGACTTGTTTGGACCATCACAAGTAAAAAGCTTTGGTGGCAACTATTATGCATTGGTAATTGTTGATGACTTCTCTAGGTTTACATGGACTTTATTCTTAACTACTAAGAGTGAGACCTACAAATCTTTTAAACATCATGTCAAACTTTTGCAAAACCAAGTAAATCAAAAAGTAATTATTATTCGAACCGATCATGGTGGTGAATTCGAAAACCACAAATTTGATAGATTTTGTGCTAAAAATGGTATTGAGCATCAATTCTCCGCACCAAGGACTCCGGAACAAAACGGAGTGGTAGAGCGGAAAAATAGGGTGCTAGAGGAACTTGCTAGAACCATGTTAAATGATTCTCAAGTACCTCAATATTTTTGGGCCGATGCCGTCAATACGGCTTGTTATGTTTTAAATCGTATTTTGATAAGGCCCTCTTTGGATAAAACCCCCTATGAACTTTACAAGGGAAGAAAGCCAAATATATCTCATTTTCATGTCTTCGGATGCCAAGTTTTTGTTTTAAATAATGGAAAAGAACACATTGGCAAGTTTGATTCCAAATCCGATGAAGGCATATTTTTAGGCTATTCTTCTCATAGTAAAGCTTATAGAATTTTCAATAAAAGAACTTTAACTATTGAGGAATCAATTCATGTGGTTTTTAATGAGTCTTCAAAAGAAGATAGTGTTTTATGTGATGCTAGTGAAGATGGCATTGTCTTTTCAAAAGAAGAAAAAGAGAGAGAGAATTCAAAAGTTGATAAAGGAGAAGTAAGGGAAGAACTTCCTCCAACTTGGAAATCGGTCAAGGCTCATCCTATAGACAAAGTCAAAGGAGATATGTCAAAGGGAGTACTTACTCGTAGGTCTATTCAAAACATTTGCCACTATGTCTCATTTGTTTCTCAAATTGAACCCGATTCAATTAAAAAGGCCATTGAGGATGATCATTGGGTTCTTGCTATGCAAGAAGAATTAAACCAATTTGAAAGAAATGAAGTTTGGGATCTAGTCCCTAAACCCGATGATCATACCATAATTGGTACTAAATGGATTTATAGAAACAAACTTGATGAATCCGGGTTGATTATAAGAAACAAAGCTAGACTAGTAGCTCAAGGGTACAACCAAGAGGAAGGTATCGATTATGATGAGACCTTTGCTCCGGTTGCACGTCTTGAAGCAATCCGAATTTTACTTGCTTATGCTTCAATCATGAAATTCACTTTATATCAAATGGATGTTAAAAGTGCTTTCTTGAATGGGTTTATAAATGAAGAAGTGTATGTCAAACAACCCCCCGGTTTTGAAAATAGTGAATTTCCAAACCATGTTTATAAATTGAAAAAGGCACTCTATGGATTGAAACAAGCTCCTAGAGCTTGGTATGATCGATTGAGTTCCTTTCTATTAGAAAACAAGTTTCAAAGAGGGAAGGTTGATAATACACTATTTATTTATAAAACCAAGGATGACATTTTGTTAGTACAAATCTATGTTGATGATATCATTTTCGGTGCTACTAACGTGTCTCTTTGTAGAAAGTTTTCAAATTTGATGAAAAAGGAATTTGAAATGTCAATGATGGGAGAACTCAAGTTCTTCCTAGGCTTACAAATAAAGCAAGTCAAGGAGGGGATATTTGTGCATCAAGGGAAATATTGCAAAGAGCTCCTTGAGAAATTCGGATTGGACAAGTGCAAGGAAGCCTACACTCCAATGAGCACATCATGCTACCTAGACAAGGATGAACAAGGTACACCGGTTGATGTTAGTAAGTATAGGGGTATGATAGGTAGTCTCCTATATCTCACTACATCTAGACCGGATATTATGTTTAGTGTATGCATGTGTGCTAGATTTCAAGCTAATCCTAAAGAATCTCACCTATCCGCAGTTAAACATATATTTAAGTATCTAAAAGGAACAATTAACACTGGTTTATGGTATCCTGCTGATGCCAATCTTTGTTTAGTTGGTTACTCGGATTCCGACTTCGCGGGATGCAAGCTTGATCGCAAAAGCACCAGTGGTACTTGCCATTTCTTGGGAAGTTCATTGGTGTCATGGTTTTCTAAAAAGCAAGCTTGTGTCGCTCTTTCTACCGCCGAAGCGGAATATATCGCAGCCGGTAGTTGTTGTGCTCAACTGTTATGGATGAAACAACAATTATCGGATTTTGGTTTGAAACTTGAAAATATTCCGATTAGATGCGATAACACGAGTGCAATCAATTTGACTAAGAATCCGGTGTATCACTCAAGAACTAAACACATTGAAATAAGACATCACTTTTTAAGAGATCATGTACAAAAGGGTGATTGCACAATTGAATTTGTCAGTACCACAAATCAATTAGCTGACATTTTTACAAAACCTCTACCAAGGGACACCTTTTATCATATTAGGAGAGAACTTGGTATTTTAGATGAAGCTAATATAGGCTAATTGCATTGTGTGTCATTTTTTTTGAAAAATCACCATATTAGTCTTACTCTAATGTGTTATTGATTCTTAGTTAAATTGTTCTTGATGATATTTGAAATTGTATATGTTAATTGTGTGTGATTCTGTACTGTATTCCAAGTTGGTAGTGAAGCATTTGTATTTGATTTGTGTTTGGTCTTTTAAAACTGAGTTTTTACTTTCTGTTCTGTCAAAATACTCGAGTTTTTCCAAAAACACTCGAGTATTTTAATTCAAAATTAAATCAGTTTTAAATTGAAAAAGTTTTTAATCAGGGTCTGATAAAAATACTCGAGTGTTTCTAAAAACACTCGAGTCTTTATTAAAATACTCGAGTGTTTTTCAAAACACTCGAGTCTTTCGAAACCCCCAATTTTTGAACTTTCAGACCAAACTCGAGTATTTTCCAAAAATTCGAGTATTTTGCGTTTTCCTGAAATTTGAACTTTCGGACCAAACTCGAGTTTTTCAATTTTTACTCGACTTTTCTGGGGAAATCTGGGCTGAGTCACGACCGACTCGAATATATTTTCAAAAACTCGAGTATATCCTAAAGAACAACTCTAGTATTTATGAATATATTCGAGTATTTTGAACTGTTTATATATACTCTCAGACTCAAGTTTTTTGCGACCCTCTTCTCTCTCGGTTTTCTCATATCTCTCTCCTCAAAACTCAGATTTTCCTCAAAGTTTTGTCAAATCTTACTAGTTTTTCATCCTCTAAACTCTTCTCTCGGTTTTATTCTCCTCCAGATGCTCCAGCTCCTTCGATGTTTTGATGATGTTGACCTTTTCAGTCTATCTTAGTTTTCATTCTGTTTTTATCATATTGGTCTTTGTTACATTTTTTGTATTTTGAGAACTTGGTGTTTTGAGACTTTGGGTTTATTATTGCACCTTTGATTTGGACCTTTTATGATGTTTTTATGTTAATGAATTTGGTTTTCATTATGATGTTTGTGCAAAGCTTCAGGGGGAGCTCTTTATATTTATTATTAAGTCTATTTTTTTGCATAGTTGGTTATGGGGTTTTCCGATTCTGCACCTCTCCTCCCTTGATCTTTTTCTAAATTGTTACATCTTTTTGGCGTATGACAAAAAGGGGGAGAGATATTACACTTGTCTTGTCTTGATATTGTTGCACCTAAAATCTCTAATTATGGTATATACTCTGATAATTGTTAAATTCTCTAATACCATAGGCTTGGTGCTAAAATTAAATTGTCATAACATCTTGCTCAAGCTGAATTTTTAGATAGGTGAAAAGTATCATATAGTGAGGGGGAGTTGCATCTCCAAGTGGATCAAGCTTAACAAATGGATCAAGTGTTAATTATTTTGTCATCACCAAAAAGGGGGAGATTGTGAATTCAATGCTCCTAATTATGTGGATTATGTTTTGATGATGACAAAATAATTAACAAATCATGCCTTGAAGATATTGCAACATCAACATCAACAAGAAGTCAAGAAAAGAAGACAAATGCCCAATCATTCTCAATCAAATATTAATTGTAAATTTCTAATTTATGTTGAGAGTGGTTGAGAGTGGGTAGAAATAGTTAGTCTCTTCTAGGAATAAATTTTTATATGTTTATTAAGTTGAGATTGACCAAAAATTAATACTTGAGAGGAAAAATAAAATTGAAAAATAATTTTTCCCATATCTGATCAAAATACTCGAGTATTTTGATAAAGACTCGAGTATATACTCGAGTATTTATAGAAAAACTCGAGTATTTGTGCCAGGTCAGCAATTATGACCGTTAGTCTTGTTCGTGCACCAATTCACTCGTGACCGACCAAAAAGACTCGAGTATTTACCCAAAGACTCGAGTATTTTTGTCCAGTCAGCAAAAATGAACGTTGGAGAGACTCAAAAACTCAATTGAGGGCATTTGAGTCTCATCCAACCCCAAGAGAGAATTCAGAACCATTATTGTAAAATTTCTCTTTGCATTTGTGCAAGAACAAACAAGACAACAACACATCATTGATTCAAGCTTTCTTAATTTCCTCTTCTCAAGTGTTAATTCCCAAAAAGCTCAACTTCTCACTCATATTGTCATTTTATTCCGAGTTGAGTTTTTAGGCCTCAATTCTTACATTGAGCTATGCTTATTTGTGCTAATCCATTGTGAGATTAGTAATACACATACAAAAAGCTTGATTATTCAAAGTCTTGGATTGTTCCCAAGCAAACCCTAAGTGGCTTAGAGTGTTGGAAGTCTTGAGAGGTTCTCAAGCACAAGACTAGGAAGTTCCTAGCCCGGTGGAGTTTCTTGAAGGGAGTTCAAGGAAGCTTTGTGAAGAGTTCTTCAATCACCGGAATCAAATTGGGGTAGAAATCAAGAGTTTGGTACACTCTTGAAAGGGTTAGGTTGAGTGAGGCCATTCTCAAGCAATCCTTTGTAATTTCTAACAATTTGATTATTAGTAGAAACTCCTAAGTGATTAGGAGGACTGGATGTAGCTCATTGTTGGAGTGAACCAGGATAAAATTGCTTGAGTGTTGGTTTATTGCTTTTAATCTACTTTCTAGCTCAATAGACTTAAGTCATTTCAATCAATTAGGATTTATACAATTAGGTAGCAAGTTCAAGGAATCTTTGTATTTAAAAGTTAGTTAGATTGTTTGCTATTCTGTTGGATAAGTTCCTGTTTATTATTGAATTGATTTGAGTTAAATTGCTGAATTTTCGTTTCTGGTTTTTCTGCTATCTGATAGGAAAAACTCGAGTATTTCAGAAAAGACTCGAGTTGTTCATCACTGAAAAACTCGAGTATTTCACAAAAGACTCGAGTCTTTTGTGTCTGATTCCAGAAAATTCAGTCTTAGCTCCATTCTTCAATTATCAATCGAAATATTTGGTATTAGTGCTTCAAAATACTATTCACCCCCCCTCTAGTATTTGCTTAGCCCGCTTGTTGGTTTCCAACAACAACAACAACAACAACAACAACAACAGCTCTCTTTCCCTATTTCTCTTTGTATTATTCTCTTTGTATTTAGAGAATTTAGTATATACACCGGTGAGAAATACCGTGTGGTATTTTGGGTGTATTAGGGATTTCGATTGTTGTCAAATGACAATATCATTGTATATCACATATAAAATTTTATATGTGAAGTAAGTTATAAGTTGAACCACACTTATTCATTATTCCAATTTATTTTCGGTCATTTTATAACAACATTAATTACTTCTTTTTCACAAACACCCTTATTTACTCAACACTTTTTAGATTTTCAATAATAATTATAGGGGTACTTTTAAAAATGTATACTAAATATTTACATTTTCAATGTCACTAACAATATTAACTAACTTTTTAAAGGGAGTGAAATTGGTCAAATAGTGCTTATATTAGGGACCGAAGGAAGTATTATTTTCATAAAGTTCCTTGTTAATAAAATCCAAAATCCAAATCCACCACTAACTGCAAATCCAAATCCACCACCACCATTATTCTCAGCCACCCACCACCTCCCATTATCATTTTTTTCCGGTTACAAACATAATCAAACATACAAAACATGAAGAGATAATTTTGAACAAAATATATATAAGAGGGAAAAACATGGGTCCATGTTATCCTCCCCTTCATGGATCATAGGAAGAGAGAGAGATGAAATCTAAAAGTATGATATAGGAAAGAGTTTTTATGCTAAAATTAAAAAAAAACAAATGGTTGAGGCATATGATGCATATGTTGTAGCCCCATATGTTAAAAATCATTGTCGAAAATAAATAGCAAAAACTTATGAATTTATTTATTTATTTATTTTTTTAATTTTTAGATAATTTGGATTTCGAAAAGTAACCACAATTAGGCTGACCTCATAATTCTATGAACACTTTAGGAGGCAATTAAAAAAAAAAAAAGAAAACTTAAGAATTGATGCAACTAGTTTTGATATGTCTTGCGCTAGAGTACCACCACAACTATACAACTATACAAGCCAATTAAGTTACGGCAAATCCAAACCACACTGCTTCTTGGTTGGCATATGATTTTTGGCGAAGACTTCCGTGCACCCAAGTTGTCTTCAGTGTATTGTGCACCTAACAAAAAGACTCACAGTACCCGGTCATATGCTTCACATTAAGGAGGGACCACACAAACCTAATGCATAGCGGCGAATATATGCTTCTTAGCATTGATTTTGTTGGCCTTTGTGATGCCGTGGTTATTGAATATTTTTTAATCAAAAAATATTATAAAAATTACATTTTGAACTTTTTTATAATATAACCATATTTGAATATTAAAATTTCTATATATATTTGTAACTAATGTTCTTATATTAACCAAAGATTCCCAAAAATAAAATAAAAAAACATAATTTTAATAATATTATTATATAAGTGTAACAAAACAATATCAGTGTTTATTACTACATTTAATAGAAGTATTGATATTTATTACTTCTCTATCTCTAATTCCTAGGTACTTTTAACAAATTCACATGTACTCCCTTCGGCTCGAATTATAAGCAACAAAAAACATACTACTCTTGGTTTAAAATATAAGCAAAACTAACTAACTTTATTAAATTTTGTTTCATTCTCAATGTCACTTTCCTAAAACATCTCTAGAAAATTGTAATGTTAATTAATTTTTGTTTCATTCTCAATACTACTTTCCAAAAATACCTCTATTTTTTATAAATTTGAGAAAATTAAATACAATCAACTAACCTCCTTAATAAGCGCAAAAGTGGTTAGAATTGCTTATAATTCGAGCCGGAGAGAGTATTAAGAAAAGTAGTTAGAGATAATTATTATTCTCAAAGTTATTCCTATATAAAATTAAATACTCCTACAATCTAGATTGATGCAATTATTATTAGAAAAGTAAAAAAGTTTCTGATTCATTAAGGGTATATTTGACAGTATAAGTTATTTAAAATTGTCTAGATATTATAGAGTGACTTATATATAAGGACAAAAACTTTTAAAAAGGTAAGTTATAAATAGTGACGGAAGGAGTTATAAACTTTTAAAAAGGTGAGTTATAAACTGTCTGGATAATACAAAGTGACTTATATTATTAACCGTAACAAAAGAATATTACTCCCTCTGTTCTGTATTTTTTATCATTTTTAGGAGAAATATTTTGTTCCATTTTATTTGTTTCTCTAAGAATTTCAAGAGTGTATGAGATTTTATTTTTCATGTTATCTATATTCATTAGGTTTTTAATGACTATGTAATTAGTGGAAAAAAAAACTTAAATAATGTATTGGAATTCTATTTAATGATTACATTTTTTAAACAATGTGTGTTATTTGGAATAAGACCGATAAATACGAAGAGAGAGAGAGTAGTTTTTAAATGAATTTTGAATTTGTAAAGTGTTTTTTTATTGCCTAATAAAATCTACTCCATCTGTTTTCTGTTTTTTATTATAACGCATCATTTTTGTAGATTTTTATGTCTCTTTTTTAAGTTGTTTTAGAACATATAGGTAACATTAAAGAGTTTATTCCAAATACACCCCTTACAATTTCACAGGGGTGACAGAGTAATAATTATAATAGAGAGAAAGATAAATAAAATTGTAAAATTTTAAATAAGAGTAACTTTGAAATAACAACATTTTTTTTATAAATTTAAGAGTAATAATATTTTTATTTATCTCCGTAAATTAATAAAAGTAATTTATAACAAGAGAGAAATGAGTACTTCATTGTTCAATGTGTGGGTCGTTTAAAAAAAATTAGGCTCTGTTTGCTATGCATTAGGTTTGTGTGGTCCCTCCTTGATGTGAAGCATATGACCGGTACTGTCAGTCTTTTTATTAGGTGCATAATGCACTGAAGACAACGTGGGTGCACTAAAGTCTTCGTCATGATTTTTATGTTCACTAGCTAATCATCCACAGATAAGAAACGTAATGGCTACATCAAAATTATCAATAATAACTTTAAAGTTTGGAGTTTAATCCTAAATGGAACTGCAACAACTTGAATATATATTGTTTATGACCTATTTTATTTAATTATGGTTTGGGCTAAAAAATAAGTTGGGATTTAAGAGAAATGGAATTCTCACCCCAATTATTATCTTCACATCCCAATTTATATTTTTCCGAGAGGTACCCTCTGGGAAAAGTGAAGAATTTTCCAACAGGTACCTCTCGGAATTTTAAAAAATTAGTAAAAAAGAGAAAAAAATGAAGAGGTCAAATCTTTTCACCATTTGCAGTTGTACCATCTGCACAAGTTTAGCATAGACTACTCTCATCAGTTTTGAGTTTTGGAATGACTATGGACATCAATATCCAGTATGCCACTTGGCGACTTCAAGTCGCTCACGATGATAGTCCAGTATGAATAATCCCCTCAAAAGATAAACAACTTCTTGGATTTTATTAATGATTCACACTGTTTATTATGAACCATGTGTTTGTCAATCATTACCATCTACTATGTGATATATATGCAACTAAATAAATATCATCAAGTGTATATGCAACAAGCAATAGACGCAGAATGTTAGGAAGAGACAAATCTATTTTAGTGATAAGTTTTCTATGAAAGATAAGCTACGAAAATTCCACCTGGCTATTGCAGGTAATAAGTTTCTGTTTTGGCAACACTAGTGTCTGCCCATGTGGCCATGTCTCTTTTCTGCTGAATTTTCCGAGAGGTACTTCTCGGAAAAATGTTCAAAATTTCGAGAGATATCTCTCGGAAAAACACTTTAGAAAATATTTCGAGAGTCTCGTGTTGAAAAAAAATAAAGGGTATTTTTGTCATTTTACTGTTCAAATGGGGTGTGGGGATAATATATGGGGTGAGGAATCTAAATCCCGGGATTTAATTATTAAAGGATGGGCCTTTAAGCCCAATGCGGAGGGCTCAAGCAAAGGAAAGGAGAAGGAAAGAAGCATGAAGCGTAACAAGAAAGGAAGACATTTTTGGGGCTTCACCCACAGAGCTGGTCATCAAGAATGATATGGTCAGCTGGGTAAAGACTTCTGGAAGCACTAGGCAGACTGTGGCATGGCAAGCTCTGAGCGAGCTCTTAGCGAGCTTCGCCGACAAATTAGTCTTTCAAGGACTTGCACAATGGTTGGAGAGCGAGCCTTAGGCAATGAAAGGGAAAGAAGGGCAGCATTAGTAAAGTAGACTATGGTTCAGAAATAATGAAAAAGGGTCTTTTGTCCCTGACCTAAAGAGGTGATGACCTTTGGGAGTTAGCCAAAATAGTGTATCCTCGTATGAGGATTAGAAAGAGAAAAAAAGAAAAAAAAAAGAGAGAACTTAACGGCTAAGAAAACGAGAGTTATGAGGGAGATGTTGACAAGAGAGAAGAGTAGAAAGCTTAAGAGGAGAAGAAAGAAAGGGAGAAGAACAACGAGAAAAACACGGAGGGGAAAAGGTAGAGAAACAGAGGACGAGAGTAAGTAAGAAAATACGGTGAGTAAAAAGAAATGAGTGGAGAGGAAGAAGAAGAGAGTAGGAGAACCCCCTGTTGTCTAAGGAAGCCCATCATCCTTCCCACTAAAAACCATTGTGCAAGACTCGCTCACTCTCCGCCACCACAGACCCCGGGAGCTCTCACATTGTTGCATAATCTCTCAAGTTTACGAACTCAATCTCAATTTTATTGTTAAACCTCTTTTCCAAAAAGTGGTCCTAAACATATATAAAAAATGATAAAAGTGTAGCTATGCACATACAAAAAGTATCTAACCAATAATTAGGCTCAAAATAGGAACAGCAACAGTAAAAAAAAGAACTATCTATTAAAAACAACAAAAAGAAAAACTATATCAGAATTATAATTCCAGTTTGGTGTTTCTGTTAGAGCAATATAAATCAAAATTTGATCAATATATTACTCCCTTCATGAAGGATAACCAAATGTACACATAATTCACTCTTCATAAAGAGAAAAAATTATGACTATAACTCCCTGCATATGATTGGATAGCAGGCATTGAGAACATTCGTTCCCTTAACTTGACAATAATTAAACTATATTGTATTAGCTTAATAAAAGCTGTGACATTCCTCAAGGTTTGTAAAAGGATATATATAGTATCATTCCAAGAAATTCTAAAATTCAGTCTTTATTTTAATCTTATTTTGATGAGCCACTAAGCTCAGGGTCAGTTTGATAATACACAACATCTCCCGTGTCACTAACATAATGATCTTTTTTCAAGCTTTTTATCAAGTCCCCAATAAGGTGAAATGGAATAGGACCAGATTTCTTTGGCTCCCGGTAATATTTTCCAAGCACAGGTTTTGCTGCTTCAGTCTGCAAAATAAAGCAAATACAACAATCAAAACTCTTGAGCTCATGAAAAGCACTATCCCTGTTAGTAATTATTTCATTAAAAGAAAAATAACCACTTACAGCTTCAATTAAGTTATAGTGTGGGATTTGAGGGAAGAGGTGATGAATGACATGAGTTCCTATGTCATGGTGAATGTTATTAATCCATCCATAGTCACGATCAATGGTTGTAAGACCACCCCTGAGGTAGCTCCATTCCTATGATGAAAACATAAAAGGTTAAACAAATTGGACTTAAAAAAAAAAAAAAAAAAATTGCATGTTTCGTTTTGAAAAAATTTTCTATTTTCATTCTCAATTTTCACTAATAATTACAAATATGTTAGCTTGTTAGTTTTCGTTCCGTTTCACGGGAGAAAAAATGATAAAAAAATCTTTTTAAACAAATAACATAATAAAAACAAAGTGGCATACTTATAATTATCAATAAAAAATCAGGAATAATTCTTAAATTTTCAAATGTTTTGGTTTTAGTCCACACCATTAGAAAAAATATGTTATTTGCTTATGTGGTTAATGGAACACCGCATCAGCAGCCACGTGGTGTGATTTGGCACCTAATAGGTGGTATAACGTGCATCATAGAAATGGTCTCATACGCAAAATGGTCACATATGCAAAATTTTGCATTCATGAAACTGAAACATTCATGTCACATCACCTACATAGTATCACCTCACACCACGCGGCTACTGATGTGGCTAACGGAACAGCTCGTTAGCAAATAACAAATTGTAGGGACCAAAACCAAAATGTTTGCAAAATTAAGTCCTAGTCAAAATAACTTTTAGGGATTAAAACAAAAACACGTTCAACTTTTAGGGACTAAAATATAAATAAGACTAAAAAAATTCTTAAACCAAACATGCACTAAAGCCTTCTACCGGCCAAAATAAATTGTCAAAAGAAATTGTAGTAAAACAAGGATTATTTTAATAGTAAAAGAAAAATAAAATGATACCTTTCCTCGATACCATGGTAGCTTGTCTTCATGGCCATGATGATGCAAATAAGTCACAAAATCCAACCACATAACAAAAAGCTACAAATCAAATCAAAGTCAAATAAGGAGGTGTTCATTCTTCATTAAAAAAAATAATAAAAACTAAAGCAAGAAAATGCTAAGAAACTTACAATGTTAGGAATGCCATAAAGCATAAACAATTGACCTGGACCCATTACAAAACCCAAGCCTACAAGAACTGCAACCATAGCAGCCCAACAAAGAGTAGAAGTAATAATATCTTTTCTTTCATTAGGAGCAAACAAGTCACTGTCAGGGTGAAAATGAGAACCAGTCTTCCCAGGACTCCTGCTAAACTGAATTCAAAGATCAACAACAACAACAACCAAGTCAATTCTATTCTATCAGCAACAATAAATGTTTTAAAAAAATGGTCAAAAACTTGTATGCACTGCAACTTACAAGGTAGACAGGGAATGCAAGCATTGGAAAAGGTGGTGTAAATCTTAAAGAACGTGTTATAGTGTCCAAGCTCCTATAGAGTTTCTCAGGCAACTGCAAATTTCACATTAAACAACTTATGTTAGGAACTTTTATTGCTAGAAATAACATCACATGTACCGTTATTTGCGACTGTGTCACTCCATCGGATAGAGCGACACAAAGAATTAACACAAATAATGGTATAAGCGATGTAATCTCGAAAAGAAAAAAAAAATCTCCTTAAAAAAAAAAGAAAAAGATAATAATTATCATCTCACCGGATGCCAAGATTCATCATTTTCAACATGACCATGATTTTGGTGATGAGTCCTATGACTGATTCTCCTGCATCATTCAACAGAATATTAGTTTCTAAACCACAAATAAGCATTAAAAGTAAAACTAAATAAAAAAAAAGGCTATTGCTTTAAAAGAAGAATTGGTATACCATCCATTATAAGGAACTAGAATTGAAGAATGTGTCAGATGACCAACAACACTGTTCAACTTATGATCATTTGAGAAGCTTCCATGACCACTGAAAAAGCCATAACAACAATCAAACTCTTTATCAAAACACAAATCAAAAACCAACCTAGCAACCCAAAGGCCAATAATTACAATCAAAGTTTTAGATTGCAGTCTGCAACCATAATCATGGCCGCAATATTGTGATCACAATTGTGACCGTTTAGGCCAAAACAGCAACCACAATAAATGCAAAATCGCAACTACGATCACAACCGCAATTTAAAACATAGACTTGCAACTACATATGAATTAAGACAATTTAGAGAAAAAGAAAAGTGTTAATATTTTTACCAATCATGTCCAATAACAAAGAGGGCCCAAAACATGGTCCCCTGAGCAGCCCAATACAAAGGCCAAACAAGCCAATTGTTGAGATAAGCAGCAGCAGCAGCCAACCCAAAAACCACAGCAACATCCCTAGCAACATAACTCATTGACTTCCAAGGATCCTTAACCCAACAGTGTTTTGGAATAGCAGCTCTAATATCAGCCAAGGTGAATGGTGGTGGTGCACTTGGGTCAAATTCTGGTAATTCCGCTCCAACCCCATTGTTCTCACTGATTACCCTTTTACCCTCTTCCTCCTCTGCAACAGGGTCAACCCTTAAAGGGACACTCACTCTCAGCCCCCACTTTCTCTCCCTAAAGCTTCTCCCTTTTTGAAAGTTCAGATCTGGCACCACCTTTTTAGTGTTCAAAAATCTAACCTTTGAGGACTTTGATGATAACATAGCACCAATTCTGGGTTTTGGGAACATTGGAGGGAGAGGCTTTAAGCCACATTCTGATAAAACCCAACTTGCCATGAAAGATGGAGTTTTTAGACCAAAAGGTTTCTCTGCAAGGAAAGTTAACAGAAAAAAAAAATAAATATAAAATAACATTAGTATGATGATGATGATGATGATGATGATGTAAGAGGTAAATTTGGATTGGAAAAAAAATGGTTTGAGAAATTTAAGATTAATGGTAAGTACTACTTACTTGGTTTGAGGTTAGTGTTTCACCTTCCTTCTAAAACGTTTTTACTTCTGAGGTTCTAAAGCTTATGATAAAAATATTAGCTTTATGAGGCTTTGAAGAATAAGAAGGAAGGCAAAAGGGGTAGGAAGAAAAAAGGGTTTCAGTGTGATTGTGCTTTGGAATTTGGAGTATGGAGTTGGAACTTATATATAGGATGGTGAAGGAGGTTGTTGAATTTTTATTTTATTTTTCTTTGACGAAGGGGAAGTTGTTGAATTTAGTCATGTGTGTTTAGTGTACAGTGTGTAAAAGACCAAACCAATCCGTGTATTTACTATACTTATATGATCATAGTACCTTTTTTTTTTTTTTTGAGGGATTGATGACTCTCATGTGACGACTTTTTAGTAGATTAGAATTTAGAAGTACTCCTATATTCGTCTAACTTTTTTTTCCGTGTATTTGACCTATGAGATAGGAGTGTTGTATTAGTTCATGAAATCGATAAGATATGAGGTATGCGGTGCCAAATCACCAAATTAAGCTGGGTTGAGTTTGAATGTTTGATGGTTTGATCCGGTTGTTGTTTTTTTAGAGGAAATAATACTTACTTTCACATGCTCAAATTATAAGTAATTTTAACTAATTTTACGCTTATTAAGGAGGTGTTGACTATAAGTCAAAAATTGATAGAAAGAAAAAATGTTGAATGCAAAAGTGATGTCGACGGAAGTGTACTTAGGCAAATCGCTTAAAAGTGACTTAGAGGGACATGAACGTGTATCGACAGGCAGGATAGGGTCGAATATATAAGTGATGTTGACGGAAGTGTACTTAGACGAATTGCTTAAAAATGACTTCGAAGGACATGAACGTATGTCAACAAACAGAAGATTCCTAATGAGATTGGTGTCGAAAGGGTGTTAACGTGAAAATCGAGGAGATCAGAGTAGTAGTGAATGGTGATGATACCCCATTGGAAACAAGGAAACAATCACATCAACATTAAATACACATTTTCATGACTATAAATATGTCACTTCCAACGTTCACAGGGCCATGAGTGTGTAAATGAAGGAGATGATGGAGCAACCTTACGAATTCTGGAATGAAGAAAAGTTGTTCAAAAGAAAAGAAAAGAAAAGTCACTCAGAGATTAAACATGGGAGATTAGAGGGGTTCGAAAAAGGAAGGAACAATGTCAAAATCTATGCTCCGAATACTCACTTTTACCCATTGATGGTGAAAGATTAAACACGTGAGATTACATAGGGACCACCTCTTGCGTTTTAAGCTAGTGTAAAAGGCCTGGGTAGAAGGGCACACTCAGTTTGATACGTGAGACTGTGTGGTAACTAGTAGTCTTCTGTGGCCCCAAGTTGACACCTTTTCTAGGTAGGACTTTGGGTATCTCTCCCTTTAACGAGGGAAAAGAAAAGTCTTAAAAGGACAATTCTTTAAGAAGAGTCTTCGACGGGTCCTCTGGTTAGATTGGTGGGCGAAACACAGTCATAACCAGAAACCATGTCACCAATATTCACTAGGGGGGATTGATTCAATTAGAGGCTGACACCTTGTGCAGCATAGTATAGAAGGAGCTTGATGTTGACAGACATCATAAAGGCCCAAGAAATAGGAGAATGTCACTTCGACAAAACTACGAGAAGACTTAGTAAAAATCTCAAGAGTTCTAAGTTGCATTATTTCAGTTGTGGGAAGATGTTTGTCGAAGAACTCCTATCGAAAGACTACCGAAGGCTTGACGGATTGGAAGCGACTGAAAAAGCCGCATCATGGATAGTTACTTAGTGGGTAGTTATTTAGAACGTGACTGTTGCGGTTATGCAGAACGTACCCAATAAGGTAGATGTGCCCAATAAGGTAGTGTAGGGGTAGTTAATTCTTAGGGCTATAAATATGTAATCATTTGTTTGTAATCGGGGTTGGCACATCGGTAATCATCCTACATATCTTACCAAAGCAGATTGACGAAAAAAATGTCTTTGTAATAACCATTTTTCCATTTCAGAACTTTATCAATTCAATGCAATCTTTTGCTTTTCCATTTCCAATTCCAGCACTTTACTTTCTGCAGCTTTAAATTCCAGCTTTACGGTTTCATCGCACGTTTAAATCCTCGCATTTAATTCCTGCATTTACTGCTTTACATTTACCATTCTGTGTTTCTGTTCATACTTGTCAATTTACGTTCTTCGTCAATTTACGATTCACAAGCCCTTTACTTATTGCCAAAATAAACCCAAAAACAAACAAAAATAGTCAAGTCCGTTACAAGATTACCACATAACCAGTCGATATCCACACCCCGCGCACTCATCCTCAATTCGACCCGAGTCGAACGAAATCCCACGTTAAACAGGAGGTTAGTTTATTGTATTTAATTTTCTAAAATTTATAAAAAAATATATATAGGTATTTTAGGAAAGTTGCATTGGAAATAAAACAAAAATTAAATAAGATAACAATTTTCTATGAATGTTTCAGGAAAGTTGCATAATTGCATTGGGAAAAATAAAATTTAAGAAAATTGCTTAGTTTTGCTTATATTTTAAATCAAAAGAAGTATGTTTTTTTCTTATATTTTAAGCTTGTCATATTGACACAAACATTTTATTTTAAATGATACTCCCTCCGTTTCATTGAGTTTGGCCTTTTAGACCCGGGGACACAGATTAAGAAAGTGTTGATTATTATAAGTATTATGTATGGTTTGTCCAAAATGTCCCTATTTAATCCTTATTGAAAATTGTAGTAGTATTTAATTTTTATTAATAAGTGTGTCCATTAATTAATGTATAGTGGTTTAGACATGAGAGAGATGATAAAAGTAGAATTAATGAGGAGTAAGAGAAATGATTGAGTGAAAGGTTAAAATTGGAAAAATAAATATGTTTGTGTATTGAAAATGTAAAAGGCCAAACATTGTGAAACAAGAAAAAAAAACTTAAAAGACTTAAAAGACCTCATTACACCAAAAAAAAAAAAAAGAAAAATAACTTAAAAGACCGAACGAATGGAGTATTCGTTTTCTTTCTTGGGATTTAGTTTATTGACCCTCCCCCCACTTAATCACTTGACCCCCTTTTTTGCAAAAACCCAAAATTGCCATTTTTTTCTGGGTTTATAACACACTCGCTGGAGGGCCAGCGAGAATTCGAAAAGCAAAAAAAAAATGCTGCTCGCTCGTGGGTCAGCGAGTGTGTAACTCGCTGACAGGTCAGCGAACTTTCTTTTTTTTTTTTGCCTTCTCGCTCTAGGGTAAGCGAGTTTGTTATTTTACACAGCTAGCTGACCCTTCAGCGAGCTTTATTTTTTCCCCTTTTTTACCTTCTCGCTGACCCCGGCGAGGTTGTTAAATTTGTGAAGGTCGCTGACCCCAGCGGGATTGTTAAATTTGTTAAAAAAATGCAAGGCATGAACTTAGCACAACACATGATAGAGATTATGCAACAAAGCCAAGTGCAAGAATGGAAATAATGAAAAATAAGTGAGCAGCACATGGAAGAGTGCAATTGGGTAAAAGGAATCAACATCTGTCAAAGTAGTGCAATGAACACTCAATAATAAACTAATGGGCTTGAGGTGCATAATATTCACACTCTCGCTGAAGTGTAAGCGAGAGTTCGAAGAAAGAAAAAAAAATAGAACTCGCTGAAGTGCCAGCGAGTACACATATTTTACATTCACGCTTGGGTGCTAGCGAATATTCAAAAAACCAAAAAAAAAAAACTACTGCTCGCTGGGGGTCAGTGAGCTATGTAAATTTACAGACTCGCTAACCCTTGAGCGAGCTATTTTGATGCATAAATCTCTTGGTTCGCTCCAGGGTCAGCGAGTGTGTAAATTTACACAGCTCGCTAACCCCCCAGCGAGCAACATTTTTTTTTGCTTTTTCGAATTCTCGCTGACCCTCCAGCGAATGTGTTATAAACCCAGAAAAAAAAAAAAGCAATTTTGGATTTTTTTTTTCAAAAAAAGGAATCAAATGATTAAGTGGGGGTCAATAAACTAAATCTCTTCTTTCTTTGAGTATTCTGCCTGATAATTACACCCCTTCATGTCATAGATTCCTTAATTTATTAACGGAAATGTCTCCAAAATGTGTCTTTGTCATTAACACAAGTTTTAAGTGTACTTAATATTCCCTCCATTTCACTTTATATGTTACTTTAGCTTTTTTAACTTATTTCAAATTATTTATTGCTTTAGGAGTTCGATGGTGTATTAATTGATTTTTTTCAACTTTAACCTTGCATTTAATGTGTTGAAATATATAAAATTGATGATAATTAATGTACTTTGAGAATATTACAGTAAAATTATCTAATAATTCTCTTGAAAATTGAAACATGAAATAACTTTCTTAATCGGTGTGAAATTTCTAAAGTAACCGTTAAATTGGAACGGAGGGAGTATATCTTTTCTCAACATTAATATATTAAAATTAAATTTTTTTTATGAAAAATTATTTTTTTTATAATTAAGAAAATATAATAATTTTCTATTGGACAAATGTAAATTTTTTTATGAGGAAACATATTCTTATATAAAAATTTATTCGGATTAATTTTAGAATAATACAAAATACCTAGTATCATTAGATATAACAGGGTGAATATTTAAGTAATTGATGCTAAGTACTATTTTGTATAACAAGTTCATAATCTTTTAAGAAAAATTAATTTTGTACAAGAAAATGTAATAATTTTTTTTGATAAATTTTAAAATAAATTTTTTTTATAAAAAAATTTAAAATAAATTTAGTAAGTACACCATTATACCGTACCAAAATAGAGCATTTATATTCAATTTTTTCCTATTCGATTTTTGTGTGATAAGTATTTTTGGAATGAATTAGACCAATCCAATATTATTTGAATGGTCAAGTTTATAACTTTTTTCGGAAATTAGATCCAACCAGATCGACACATTTTTGGTATGAGAGAAAGGGATGTTTTGTTAATTTTATTTTGCTTCTATCTCTTAATTATATTATAAATAAAAATATTTTAATCAAAGTACAATTAAATTTTAATTCAGTTATGTTCGCATCAATTTTAAACAATACTATGAAAGAGATGAAGTTCCTTTTTTTTTTTTTTTTCCTATTTTCTTGTCTTGATGATTTGATGGCATAAAGCGGAGTAAGGTAACTGGATTTGGGAATGACCAATTTTCATTCATTAGTGGGTCGGTTAACCATTATTATTATTATTATTATTATATGGCAAATGCTAACAAGTGCCCTTAGAGCACTTGATAAGCAACTAAAAGGAGATAAAAAGCATTGGAAAATGCATTTTTTGAGATTCTCGAGACTTGTGATTATTTTTCCTATTAAAGTAACCTTAACAAGTGCCCTTAAAGCAGTGGTTAGCAAGACCCTTGTTATATTCATAATTCATGAATGAATGAATACTATACTAGTTACTCCCATGTGCTACACGTGATATTACTTTTATTTGTGTGTTAGTCTGATTCACATTTCACATAGGTAATGTGGTCGGAGCATAAATGAATGACTAAATAAGTAATTTCTCGAATTATGAGACATGATTTTTAATTTAGGTCAACTTTATTTTTAATAATGAGACATAATTTGGCAAAATTTAGAAAATTTAGCAAAAAATAAATAAATAATAAAACCTGCTTTACTATGTACTTTCATCATTTTTATTTCTTTTGAAAAGTGTATAAATATCTCGCTAAATTTTGTATATTTTACAAATAGCTATTTTAAAATATTATTTTTCCTACTTGTTAGTTCTTAAACTTCATGAATATGTGAAATTGACCCTTCTTTTAACCGATCATTATATTTGTATACACCTCTTACTAGTATAATTCACATTTCACATATAGTTATAGTTATATATAGTGGTCGGCATATGAATTAATAAATGATTGACCATTCTAAAAAAAAAATAGATGAATGACTAAATAAGTATTACTCGAATTAAGAGACTCCCTTAAAAAAATTAAGAGACTTGGATTTTAATTTAGGTCAACTTTATTTGAAGAGGAGATTTTAAAAGACGATAAAAAACTCCTTTGTCAACCAACTGAGGTTGGCATAGTTGGTGTGGGACTGTGTCACTCAAGCAAGTGGTTGGAGGTTCTCCAACTCTTGCGAATGTAAAAATTTCAGTTTGGAGGGTCACCCCAGAAAGGACTGAACTGTACGTGCTCACGTCCATGGATACCTGGAAAACCAAAGACCAGAAAGTTAAACAATTACATCTCAAAAAATAAAATAAAATATCAATGACATCAACTAAGCTAGTCAAAACATTACTAGAATCTCAACCTCCTTGAAAACATTTTCATTGCATTTACCCACGAGCACTAAAAGATCATATGTTCTATATTTACCTGTGATGGAAGTCAAAATTAAAATATTATCCAATATCAAATATTTATGTATATTATTAGTTGGCTTTGTTTCCCTAATGTTTTGGCTTTGCAACAAATGTACGGTGAAGAGAAAGTTTTTAATCTCCATATCTTTTTGGATGGTTAGTATATAACTTCCATACCTATACATTCCGCGCAATGCAACATAGTAAGTTTTTAATCTCCATAGCTTTTTGGATGGTTAGTATATAACTTCCATACCTATACATTCCGCGCAATGCAACATAGTAGAATCACAACAACAACACTAGTGAGAAAATATTGTATGATATTTTGGGTGTATTTGGGATCTAGGTTGTTGTCAACGGTCAATATCATTGTGTATAGTCATTTTTGTATATGGACATAAGTTATAAATTGAACCACATTTGTTCACTATTTCACTTTATTTTCGTTAATCACATAACAAATTGGTCAGAGCACTTATAGCGTTCTGGGAATTTGTGTATTAAAAACACTTTATTATGCTCACTATAAAATTTAATATTCAACAATTTAATAGGCACATCAACTTTGGGATGTTGAAGGTTCGCATGATGGCTATTTTGACCCAGTAAAAATTTATAGGAAGCCTGACACAATGAAGAATTCTGAGTGGGATGACATAGATGCAAAAGCTATGTCTACTATTCAATTATCCATTACAGATGATATTTTGCAGAGGTTTTATTGGAGTAAACAACAGAGGCTTTGCGAACCAAGTTGGAGTCCCTATATATGAAGAAGACGGTGGCTAATTGTCTTGGTGTGTTGCAATGTTTGTACACACTTCGAATGGATGAAGGGACATCCATTAGATCACACATTTTTAAGTTCACTTCATTAATGATGGAGTTGAAAAATATGGACGAGTCATTTTCAAGCGAGCAACAAGCAACGTTGTTGCTTTTATCCTTACCTCCCTCATCAAACATTTTCGAGAAACTCCCATGTATGTGCGTGAAAGCCTTAATATTGATGAGGTTAAATCATCACTTCTTAATCGTGAGAAGATGGAGCATGATAATAGTGGACGTGATAATCCTTCAGCAGACTTGTTTGTCAGAGGAAGATCAAGGAAGGTTGGCTTGAGTAGTTTCAACAAAGGCGAGTCTAGATGATGGTATTGTTTTTATGGGAAATAATATGTCCTGTAAGGTCGTTGGCATTGAAAAAGTTCGGATCAAGATGCACAATGTTATAGTAAGAACTTTGACAGATGTTCGGCACATACCATACTTGAAGAAAAATATCATTTCTTTGGGTACTCTTGATTCTCAAGGGTATAAGTATTCTGCTCAAGGTGGAGTTCTACGAGTCTCTAGAGGTGCTCTTATAGTTATCATAGGAAAATTGGTCAATTATCTCAACATACTCCAAGGAAGTACAGTTGTTGGAGTTGCATCTGTATCATTTTCCCTTGATTCAGACACTACTCGATTGTGGCATATGCGTCTAGGGCATATGAGTGAAATTGACAGGGCTTGCTAGGTGATCATAAGATTGAGAAGCTTGACTTTTGCGAACATTGTGTCTACGGGAAGCAGACCGGAGTCAAGTTCACCACTGCCATTCATAAGACTAAGGGCACAGTTGATTATATTCACTTTGATTTGTGAGGCCCTGCGCCTGTCCCGTCAAAGGGTGGTGCAAAATACCTATTAACTTTCATTGATGATTTTTCAAGGAAAGTTTGGATTTATTTTCTTTAAAACAAGAGTGTTGTTTTCTCCACTTTCAAGAAATGGAAAGTGCTAATTGAGAATCATATGGGTAAGAAAATCCAACGTTTTAGAACTGATAATGGTTTGCAGTTTTGTAGAGGAGAGTTCAATGAGTTTTGCAAGCATAGTGAGACATCTCACTGTGCGAAAGACTCCACAACAGAATGGAATTGCAGAATGCATGAACAGAACTATTTTAAATAGAGCTTGATGCATGCTCTCTAATGCGGGCTTGGGAAATGAATTCAGGGCTAAAGTTGTTGGACATTGAAGCTCAAGAACTCATAACATACAATGAGGCTATCTCTAGTGATGAGTTTACAGAGTGGATTGCTGCTATAGGCGAGGAAATGGAGTCTCTTCACAATAATCAAACTTGGGAGTTAGTGAAACCGCCAAAAAGATAGAAGATTATTGGCTGCAAATGGGTATTCAAGAAAAAGGAAGGGTCACCTGGAGTAGAAGCAAGGAATTGACTACAATAATGAAATTTTCTCCCGTTGTGAAACATATTTCTATCCTGGTGTTACTAGTCGTGGTTGCTCTATTTGATATGGAGCTTGAGCAACTTGATGTAAAAATGACTTTTCTTTATAGAGAGCTTGAAGAAGAAGTTTACATGCAGCAGCCACAAGGTTTGTAGTTGAAGAAAAGGAATATCATGTTTGTCTCTTGAAAAGGCCATTATATGGCTTAAAGCAATCTCCTCGCCAATGGTACAAAAGATTTGATACTTTTATGTTGAGTCATGGTTAGTTATTCCAGAAGTGACTATGACAATTGTGTATACCATAGAAAGCTCCAAGTTGGTTCGTTGATTTATTTGTTGCTCTATATTGATGACACGATCATCATTGCTAAGGGTATGTCAGAGGTCAAGAAGTTGAAGGCTCAACTTAGTGGTGAATTTGAAATGAAAAATTTGGGCGCGACTAATATGATTTTGGGTATGGAAATCTCCAGAGATAGACGTGCTGGAAAATTAAACTTGTCTCCAAAGAAGTATATCAAGAAAGTTTTGGAGTGCTTTGGAATACAAAATGCTAAGCTAGTTAGCATTCCATTGGCAGCCCATTTCAAGTTGTCAACTGTGAAGTCACTACATTCTATTGAAGAGGAGGAACAAATGTCACGTGTTCCTTATGCTAGTGCAATTGTAAGCATCATGTATGTTATGGTTTGCACTCGTCCAGATATATCACATGTTGTCAGTGTTGTTAGCAAGTACATGGGAAATCCTAGAAAGAATCATTGGCAAGCTGTGAAATGGATACTACGATATCTTCAAGGTACTGCAAATATTAGATTGATTTATGGTAAGAGTGATAGTACTAGCAGTGGTATTATTGGTTATGTTGACTCTGATTATGTTGGAGATATAGACAAAAGGAGATCTCTTACAAGTTATGTTTTCGCGCTTTCGGGTAGTGCAATTAGTTGGAAAGAAACTTTACAATCCACTATCGCATTATCTACTACAGAAGCCGAATACATGGCGACACTAGAAGCCGTGAAAGAAGCTATTTGGCTTAGAGATTTGGTCAGTAGTTTGGATTTGGAACAAGATATCACAATAGTTTACTGTGATAGTCAAAGTGTCATACATTTGACCAAAAATCAAATGTATCACGAAATAACCAAACATATTGATGTCTTGAGGATCCATGAGTTTTTTGCTCTCGATTTGATGGGTTTTTCCCATGTTAATATTTTGGTGTGTTCTTTTTTTTTTTTTTTGGTAAAAATATTTTGGTGTGTTCTTGTTATTGATTATGTTGTTATTCTTTTTGTCATATATTTGTTAGTTGCTCTAAATGAATTCTTGCAAGTAGGGATTGAATTTCCACATCATATTCCCAACAATTAAATATCTACGTTTTAAAAAATGACTATAAATTACTTCCTTTGTTCCAAAAAATAATAAAAATATACAAAGTTAGTTTAAAAAATTATTATTTTTTGGGCACAAACGGAGTATAAGTGATTGATCTATATTTCCCTTTTAATGATATATGGTACTCTAATTTTAGAATGCTCGACAGTAGAAGCATCCCTTGACAAAAACACTGGATAAGAAGCACACAAGCTTCCTCCCACACTTAAGCCAGAACTAATACTCTCATCATTATTTGGGTTGCATTACATATCACCAAACTGTGCCGATGATATGTATTTTCGTTTTGTTAGTCCTGTGTAATGAATGAAACAAAATCAAAGCCAACAGCAACAAGTATATAATATTATTTTAATAAATATATAATAAAATAAAGGATTTTTTTTAACCTCGGTCTTTAGGATGAGGATAAACACCCCAAAACTGAATAAATTTTATGGGAAATAATGCCTTGAAGAATTTAAAAATTTATATCTTTAATTTTACAAGAAACCATATCTATTTTTGGGTATTTATAAGAGCTGAAATTTAAAATAAAAAAATCCTAAAACAAATACACGCAATTCATAAAGACAAACATTTTTTCTTTGTCATCTCCTATATTTGCCACCATTTTCTCCTTTCCAGGGTCTTGACAAGCTCATTTGCTAATGATGCAAAATCTTCAGCTCCACTTTGCAGCTCTGCAGTACGTTGGCTGATTCTCTGAAACAAATTGAGCATAAAAAATTCAGTTTTGCACCATTTATTAATCATGATAATGATACTTACGATGTAAGAAATTCATGACATTATATAAAAGTAGCATTTGATAGACGAGTCAAAAACAGACCGGGACATAAATTATATTCCGTGTTTGGTATACTTTATAATTACAACAGAACATGACATGAGATTGAAAGTAGAACATTTTGATTCCGGTGAAAGGAAACAGAAGTACAGAACATCCTATTCGGCCTAAACACTACTAAAGAGTGCACAAAGATGTTTATAATTTAACAATAACAATTCCAACAACAACAACAACAATTAAGCCTTTTTCCCACTAGCGGAGAATAACAGTCCCCAAAAATGAAAATAAAGAAACAAATGACAAACTTCCAAATCAAAGTATAGTTCTAGCAACAATAAAAAGAGAAACACATATCCATAATAATACGAAAATCATCATCCGTCACTGTCTCAGTAACTTTATTGCCACTTTGCCAGCAACAAGGGAATAGCTAAGATTTAGTGCAGCATATATTCTTTTCATATGTGTTTTCCATGCTTTGCTTGAGGAAGTGCAACAAAAATTACATAAATTATGTTAAGTAAGAATTATGAGATCATAGAATTTTCTACCTCCAATTTTTCCTGCCTCTCCATTAGCTTGTTTCTTGCATTGGCAGCAGCCGAAGAAGCATCCTGAAATCAGACGTTAGTTTATATATTTAACTCATTGAAACCAACAGGAGTATGAAAAGAGAGAAAGGATCAAGAGCTTAGCATTACCTCAGTTTTTCTATAAGAAGCTCTAATTTCTTCAGGTGTTCTAAATCTTGGCTTTATATCATCTTTAGTCCCACCTTGAAATAATTTCTCCCTATCACTTAACTTATCTGCAGGCAAAGAAGAATCTGTCACTGATCTTCGTAGTTGAATTATGAAATAAAAACCAATGTGGTCTGAGTCGTAAGAGCTTGGTTCTTGTTAAGTGAAGTCTCAAATTCGAGTCTAGACTCTTGTGAATGGAAACAAATAGGCATTAGGAGAGTATTTCCCCATCAAATGACTAGAATTAATTGTCGTTTAATGTGAGTTCCCAACATCGAGGATCTTAGATCAGAAAAATATGAAATTAAGTTTTGAAAGTGTACCTTTCTGTTTGTTTTTGACATCAGGTGATGAAGTGGGAGCCTTAGTTATGGGCTCATCTATTTCAATGTCATCTGCACCAAAGTAGAGCATGTTTTGAGGTACCATTTTTGACAGAACAAAGAGTGGAAATTTTCATATTATGCAAATTAAATCCTGAAAAAAAAAAAGGACAAAATGAAGAGATGCTTTAGGGAGAAAACCTATATCAAGCTCCACTTCTTCATTATTGGCAACAGTAGGAGAATCGGGCAAAGGTGACTTAAGAAATATGTCTTCCAAATGCGCAAAATTAGATGTTGAAATTTTAGCCAAATCTGTTTGAGAGGTTTTTCCTCCTTTAAATCCTTTGACAATACCACCTAGAATCCCTGGTCCAATGGTCTGTGCCAAAATTGTTAAGCTAATCAACAAACAGCATTTTAATGTTAGGAGCTTGAGGATCCAAAATAAGACAAATAAGAAACTCAAACCTGTAGTTTTTTCTTCTGATTTGAAGAGACTCTAAAGGCAGCATCAGCAGCGGCAGCAAGAACTTTATCATAAAGACAAGGCAAATGCTCCAGACTCCTAAAACAGAACAGAATTGCTCAATCAACTTTTTACTAGTATTTCTTATTTCAACATTCCAACCAAATGTCCACACTGTTATCTCTTCATTACAGAATAAGAAAGATACCCGAATTCATTTTCACCAGCCAGTAACGAGATGAATGCCAATTCGGAACCATTAGCCTGTAAATTATCAACATAAGATGGGTGCTTTGAAGAGAAAAACTCAGACTTTTAAGTTGACAAGGGTGTGTTTGGAAGAGCTTATGACATTCCTATAAGCTCTATAGTTTATTGAAATAAGTTTAAAAAAACTTGTATGATGAAGGTCGAATTTAAGCGATTATGACAAAAGCTCTCATATGATAAGTGCGTATTAATAAACGCTTAACTAAATTGTTTATCGAAATGTGGCCTAAATGCCACTGGACAGAATACTTGAATGTGTTATGTTATCCGTTTAAAAATATAGGCAAAAAGAAAAAGAGTTCCCAACAATTTGAAAGTTCTAAAAAGTATTATACCAGCGCAATATGCCCATTATCATCAGAACACATGGTTTTATCCATATTCACTTTATAATTCCACCTTAAGATTGGCAATAAAGAGCTTTCCGCTACCAATTCTAAATCTGGCAAAGACCTGTCCAAAGACAAGTACAAAATTATCAATTATACAAAATAGACAAAATCAAGAATACTTTTTTGATAAAAAAATAAGTATTACTAGAAGTACAAAATAAAAATTTTAGCATGGCAAGGACAATTTGCTAAAATCTATGTTGCCATCTTGAAAATACACTAGCACTTCAACCTGATTTCAAACATTCCAGTCTGAAGCAATGATAGCAGCCCACAGAATTTGCCATCTTTCATAAACATTGTAGTCCAACAGCAGGACTTAGAATGTTTCACTTTTCGAATAGGTTTCTTATTTCCCTGTAAGAATATACCATAAGTATCAACGTTGTTAGGAAACATACTTATGATGTGAATGAAAAGACAAACTGATATTAGACTAGAGGACCTGAATCAATGATTTTGCAGAGTACAAGCGCAACGAATTCTCACAGCAGAGCAGAACAAGTGGTTCCAAAAGTAAATCTCCAGGGTACGTTGGTTCTGAAGAAGAAACTTCAGCCTCCAATGAATTTACCCTAGTTGAGCTACTTTCTAATAGAGGCTCATCAGGGTTAGCAGTATTCTTCAAGGGCTCCTGTTGCTGCTTGTCATTTGATGCATTGGAAGCTGATATGCTATTGTCTGTTGTACATAAATCTCTTTAGAATTTCTAATGAGATGGCAGGTGCAATAAAAGTGAAAATATAGTGTGTTTTTTATCAAACATGTACTTGCCTATAACATACATTGAAACTGCAGTTGATTCCTTCACGTGTAACGGCCGACTAGAGATCATTTTACCAGTATCACCCTCTACTATATTTATTTTTCCATCACGGGATAAGATAAATATTATCTCTTCCAGCGAGTTGCCTGATGCTGTTTCTGATTGCTTGAAACTATTTACAGCACTGACAAAATATGCGTGCTCTTTCCAAACCATTGAAGTGATTGCAGAGCTAGAGTTAGGTACACCGTCGATCAAGAACAGAACTGATGATGAAGTTGTATCACAGACTGCAACCTGCAAAGAAGCAATTTATCCGAGGTGTATTGAATGGGAGATCTGCCATCTTCTCAAGAACAAATAAGTAATACGAAAGGAAACGTGAATTAACAAGTAGTAAGATGATACCCACACGACCACTTAAAAATCCAACAGCAAGTCTGGTTCCAGAATTTGAAAATGATAATGCTTGTACTGGAGAACCAATAAGACAAAAAACAGCACTGCAATGAGGTCCTTTTCCGGGTGGAGAGTCATGGACTGCAATGCAAGTTTAACATTATAAGTAAAGACGGTAAGCGTTGAATCCCTACAGTCTCAAACTTACTTTCATAAAAGTAATTTTAACCACAAAAGTCAAAGTAATCACAATTTATTACTACCAAAGGGATTGATTTCCTGATAAATATTAATTCAAATATGTTTGAGGTAGTAGAAAGCAAAAGCAAATAAAACCATAAAAGCAAAAACATGACCGAGTTTCAACATATCATGGGAAAATATCTTAGGTTGGGGTGCAAGTTCACATATGGGAAAACGAATCTAAAGAAGAAGGTAGCTTTCCAAGATGATGACATAAATATAGATCACCTTCACTTTTTGTTTCTGTGACAAAATGGAAATTTGTCGCATCAGAGCGGCCTTTAAGGTTGTAAATGCGAACCTATAAAAGTCATCGCAGAAAAGGAGTTTAGTATAGAACAATATTGCATTGAGTTAGATAGAGTAACCTATTAAGAAAGATTTCTGACAAGACCGCATTCATTGGCCACAGCCAAAAGTAAGGAAACAGGGCAGAAGTCCAATTTTGTCACTGGAGCACTTGAACCAGCCACTTTTATACCTTGCACCTACCAAAAACAGAAAAGATTGAGAAAATAAATTCATGTGACACTTTTTATATGAGCTAGGCTTAATTATGTGTTCAGTCCTTGAACTTTAGGATCATTTTGTCACAGGCCTTCTTCTTTTTTTTTTTTTTCAATGTTCGACTCCCCAAAGTTACTTTTGGGCTTGCCATATACCCTTCTACCAATTCTAGCAAAATTTTGCTGACATGTCACACCCGAATCTTAATCTGATGCAAGAGGCTAGCCACGTGGTGTCACGTGAACGAAAACAACCTCTCCCTCCAATCCTTTTTTTTTAATTATTGTTAACTAAAAATATAAAAATATTTTCTTTAGTTTTTTTAAATTTAAAAAATAAGAATCTTTGCCCACGTGGTTAACCTCTTGCGTCTCACTAGGATTCGGGAGTGACATCTCAGCAAAATTTGGCCGAAAGTGATACGAGGGGTATATGGCAAATCCAAAAGTAACTTCGGGGAGTCAAACATTGGGAAAAAAAAAAAGAACAAGAACGTGTGACAAAACGACCCTAAAGTTCAAGGGCCGGAAATATAATTAAGCCTATGAGCTATCATAATGCTAATGTTTTCATTTGGGTTTGATTACTCAATAGGTCCTAAACTTGTTGGGAAAATTCAAGCAAGTCCCTGAACTTTAAAAGTTATAATTTAGTAACTGAAACTTATTAAAAAAATTGTACTCAAGTCCCTCATACAGTGATAGTAATTCCGCTAGAGGTCGGGAAAAGTACACGGACCTATTTGAATTTTCTTAGGGAATTCCAAGACGTGTGCACTAGTGGAATTTCACTTGGCTGAACCCAACAAGAAACTTAACGGAACCCTAACAGAGATGTGTTTGACGGACCTGGTTACAACTTTTTATAAGTTCGGAAACCAGATTACAAACTTTTAAAGTTCAGGGACCTGTCTGAATTTCCAAAAAAAATGTTCAGACCTACACAGAGAGTAATTAAACATTTTTATTACTAATTATTTGAGGGGAAATAGTTGTTGACCTCTTACCTCTCCGTCAATGTAGCAAATATAAGATAAGACTGGATGTGTGGCATCATACACGAGGACAGATCCATTAGAATAACCAACAAAATAAACTCTCACAACACCAGCACCTTTGGCTGTGGACAATTGGCTGGGAACTCCACCAGTCAAGGGCCAATTTGAGGGAGCAGCTGAACCAAGTGCCGAGCCAGTTCTCAGACCTGCAGCTACCTAAGACAAATGAAGTAAGTAGTTTAAAAAAGACACACACAGAGGCTTGACAAATGAATGGCAGACGAAATAATTACCTCAGCTAGAATTTTTGATGAATTTGATTTGCTGGGCAATTGGATAAGTTTTGCAACAGTCAAAGATGGGTCAGCCATAGGTATTAGCGCTGGAAACTCCAGAGCAGAAACAGATGGTTTCCTCTTCTCCTGAGATATTAATGCGGAAAGGCTATCATTACCGTAAAAATGTAGTTGCCCAGGGTTTGTCAGCACAAAAAGATCTTCTTTTCTGTTCAGCCCTGTCGCTCCAGGACTTGGAAGTAAAATCAAGTCTGCAAAAGAGCCACTAAGTGTGAGGTCTGCACGACCAATGCATCTTACTGTCTCCATCCCAGATGACCACTCAAGAGTTAAAACCTGTAATGAAGAGGCACTTCAAAGTTTAGGGCCCCATCACAAACGTGCTACGAAAACATTTTAATTGGCACAAAAATATCCATCAGTTCGGTCGTAACAAGTGACCAGAAGTCCCCATAAAAAGTCATTAACATCACAATTGTTTGTAATAACCAGGGCTTAAATTTCCCCATTAAACTGACCGAAGAGAAAGTGAGAAAATAATGAAAATATTTGGGGGAAATCCTCAATTAGTCAATAAGAGGGTAAATATGCATCAAATATCAACATTTTTCATTGTTTATAAAGCCAGGAGGTGCTAGATTAACCACGTCATAAGAAATTTTATTTGTTCTTTTCTATATTTCCTTCAAAATCTTAAATAAGTTTTTCCATTAATACATTTGGGATTCTAGCTACTTCAAAACATACAAGAATGCTTGAATTATAAGTATACATAGACTAATTTTGGGTGTATCACACTTTTTAGCAAGTTGCATAATTTAATTTTTTTTTTGTAATAAGCAAGTTGTATAATTTATCAGAATTCACAAACCACTGCCAGTAAAAGTCAAGCTAAATCAATTGACTCACCGTCAAAACTTCTTCAGATCCGATTTCATCACCACCATAGACAAACAACTGCCCAGCACAATCACTATTGGATTTATGACTGTTCGACCATTGTAAGACAATGACCGGGAGTCTTTTTTCGGCAGATGACAATTGTAACTTGACTACATTTTTAGATGAAGAAGTCTGTCGACCTTTTGAAGGCGCAGCAGATGATAAGTTCCAGAAAAGGATATCTCCATCTAAGTATCCCACAGCAAGAATGGATCCAGTCGAAGATGCCCAGCAGAGAGCGCTTATCTCTTTATCTCCTATAATATCAGTTAGAAGATTGGCATCTATTTCACCAGATGAGTTGCCACCTTCATCCTTCAATTGGAGATCCTTTCCACCTCCAAGGAATACAATTTTAGATTCAGAAACATCCCAAAGAATTAGCAGGCCATCCTGAAATGCAATCAACAGTCTGCAAAAAGCAAAAACCCAGAATTCTTTTTTCATTAAATTGAACTGGTGAGTGTATGGAATGAAATACTAATCTCAGATAAGTGCATGGACCTATGATATTAGGATAGACGATATAAAAATGATAAAATATGAGTAACATAATTTCTCCACAGGACTTCAAGCAAACAACACTAACTCATAAAGATAAAGACATGATTGTGTTGTGTCAAATACTAATGCAAACATCTAGCTTGAATATTTCCACCCATCCTTTGAGTCAGAATTCAAAGATTTAGAAATGAATATGACAGAAAATACAGGATTTGTTTCTCAAAAGAAGAATTGTATGCTTGTGACAAATCATACACACTCGTTCCTTTAGATGTTGGTTCTGCAATTTCATCAAAAAGCTTGTAGTAATTTTGAAAATCTAAGTAACATCATTTGAAACTTATAAAAGGGAAGAAAATTACAAATATGAATGTTAAACTAGTTAAGCAATAACCAGAAATCAGATTTCACAAAATCCTATTCTTCAATTGACATTGCTTTGATAAATATTGGTGAGTAACTGTCTATTCAAAATTCTAATTTCCAAATTCACAGTAACAGATGTAATGCTAAAAAGCTAGTATATGAAGTATGAAGTACTAATATCTTGCCTGTTCCCGCCAGAAGAAGGTTGCGAAAGAATGCCAACAATTGGTTCATCACTGGGATCTGAAAGCCCGGCAGCTTCTATTCAAGGAAAGAAAACAATGGCAATGAGCAATTCTTAAAGGAAAGAAAAACAAATATATTTACATGCCTAAACAAAGAGGTATAAATCATCTGATGAAGACAACTGGACATAGTGGTTGCATAACATGCAGCAAAACTCAGAAAGCACATGTATTTGTTCATCAGAGGAGCTTAAATAGAATCATTGAGGATAATAGAAGTACATTTGAGAGTTTATGACTAACACAAATCAAAAGGAAAGATTGACAGATTGCATATATGACTTCAGATAATACAGTATATGTATTCATTATCAATGAACAAAACAAAAGTCTAAAGACAAGAAGAAATTACCCCTTAGAAATTTTGCAGACAAATGATATGATGACTTAAGAAGTTTTCCTTCCTCAGCTTCAAACTTTATCACGGAAAGCAAGCCATGCTCATCTCCAACGTTACTGCACATTATTATAACAGAATAGTAATGTCATTAATCAAGTTACATGTAATCACAGCCATTCGCAGTTAGCTACTACATCAAAGAGGAAAAATGTACAGATGTAGTGATGCACTGAATTTAAATATTTCTGCAACGTACACGAAATGCGAGCCACTGATTACAGAGAAAGCAGTAATATTGGACTCCCATTGCGAAGAACAAACAAGGCTCCGGCTCTCAAGACTCCAAACCTGCCAAAATTTTCCCAAAACATAAAGAACTAATTAAATAGGCTTCTCTCGACATCTAACACCTATAATGTGCAATAAAATTCAAGTCAAATCACCTTACTGATATCAATTATCAACAACAACCTGATATGCTAAGTTGTTTATTTTATAAACAGACACATATATCTGTTCTTTCAACCAGAAAATGAAGTGACTAAAGTAAAAATGACAGGGAAAGAGAGAGAGAGTGGCAGCAAATGATGTCAGCTTTTTTCAATATTTATTTGCTCAGCATTGGCTTTATTAGAAAGTTACATTAACATAAAGAGAAGATGAGTTAGGCAAAGAAATTTACCTGGATATCATTGTCATTTAAGACAGCAACTAAATAGCCCTGGTTTTGTAAGAACTGCAAGTACCAAAAGAATCCAAGCATCAATATGGCACTAATATAGGAGCAATCATCACAAGCTTAGATTACAAACTTGCATAATACAAAATCCAAGATGATCTATAACTGTATATCGATTTGATAAGTGCAGAGGCCTACCTCCAAGTATTTATAAGGCAATTGCTTAGGAGAAACCAATAGCCCTTCAATATTATCACCACCAATCACCTTAAGTCTTCCATCTCTGTCATTAAGCCAAGCAATTTAAGCACTGAACAACCTATTTATGGCGTCCATGATCCACTTTCTGGCTATAATAACTAGAAAAATATGCTTTGTTTGCAGTCATCTCTACATCTAAGGAATCATGCTTTACGGCAGTAAAACATTTAACAAGCAGGTTAATCTACAATAGGATATTGAACATGGCTTTCATCCATGAACAAGGATTATGATCTGTCAGACATTCTCCTAAAAGAAAGAACCAGAATGACTGTGGATGCTTACAAAGCACTTGGGCATCACCCAGCAGCTAGAACTCTCCATCACACACCAAAAAACTCAGAACATATTCAGAAATTAAAAGGAACTAAATCACTCAACATCGAAATCTAGAACAACCGAAGATTAATTTTTTTCTCGCAAAATCCTTTTTTCTTTAAATTCTATTTTTTTAAATTTTTTTATATGCAATGCAGATTGAAATTTGTAAATTCTAAACAACAACATTATAACTATAATAAATGAGCACTATTAAGTTACTTACTTGCCATGGATAATTAGAATAGTCGAAGATCAAATTCTCCTAAATTGAGGAATCCATATTTTTCTGAGTAGCATCTTTTTAAAAAAAAAAAATGCAATAACTGACTGCAATCACTAAACAACAACCAAGTCTTTTCCCACAAGGTCGTGTCGGCTACATAAATCAAATGACACCATCATGTATTTCTCCGAATCATGCATATAGACAAACCATTTAATGCTAAATCATTTTTAATGGTTTCCTTATAGTTTTTCTAGGTCTCCCTCTATCTCTGACTATGAGGCTACCCCCATCTGAGCTACACACAGTACTGGAGCAGTGGAGCTTCTATAGTTCATCTGAACACATGCCCAAACCGCGTCTAAGTGAGATTCTACCATCTTTTATATGACAGGTGTGCTTCCTCAACATTTTTCTAATACACTCATTCATAATCTTATCTTGCCTAAACAACTTGAGTACATTTTCTTCTAATAAAAAAGAAAAATCAGCAATGTTTTTGTAGCTCAAATAACATATATTATAACCCAATTCACAAATTTATCAACAACACATACATATATATTAAGAGAGGGAGAATGAACTGACAATGTGGCAATTGCCAAAAGTCTTTGAATGGGGTCAAAGGCAAGAAGTGAAGCAGATGATGGAATGCCATAATGAATCACAATTCTGGGATCCAATTCACTTGACTGCATCAAACTCACATGCTGCTGCTGCTGCTGCACCTTCTTCTGCTGCTTTTCAACAACAAAATCACAAAAATGAGAATTTACTAACCCAAAAACACTAATGATAAATTTTTTTTTTTTAAAAAAAAAAAAAAAAAAAAAAAACATGTGATTGGGATACCCAAATGAAGAAAGAATTCAACTTTGGAAAAACAAGAAAGCGGGCTATGATTATTTACGTTGGAATGGTGCAGCACAGCTTTTTGCAACAACCTCTTCGCAAACATGGTTGTTGTTGTTGGCTATGTTTCTGAAATTGTTGTTCTTGTTGGACCGATGATCATTCCAATGTTTTTTTTAATTTTTTGATCAAGAAATAAAAACTTTTCAGCTCCAACTGAGTCAAATGTCAATGGAAGATAGCTACAAACTTGAAATGTGTGAAACTTCTTTGTTTGATTTAAAACAAAACAATTTAATTGATTGGATTTGTCAGCATGGGGATGTAGCTCAGATGGTAGAGCGCTCGCTTAGCATGCGAGAGGTACGGGGATCGATACCCCGCATCTCCACTTTATTTATTTTTATTCACTTAATTTGTTTTAATTGGATTTTGATTTGCCACTTTGAGTTGATCAATAATATTTTCGTTTATTAATACTCTTAAGTTTACCTGCACGCACTATTTGAGTAAAATAAATTTGCTGTCATTGTTTGTTTATAAATTATTATTTTAAAAAAAAAAAAAACGAATTCAGATTATTATCTATTGCTTAATGTGAGAGGCTAATTCTTTCTTATGGGTGAGGTATTTAAGGTCCAAAATGATAATTTTTTATCTGTTTTTTTAACTTTTTTTTAAAGGAAAATATGTAATTCATTCCATAACAGAAAATAGTACAGGTAGATCCAACAGAACAATAACAAAGCACATATTTTCCATACAATAAAAATTGCTAAAAAAGACTAGATACTCAGCCATAACAGCAAACTCTATGCGGATCAGGATCATCATCAACATCCAGTTTCGAACTCTAACAAGATATTCAACAGCCTTTGTTTCCAAGATAACTATCTCATCAATGCCGGAAGTAAGCACAGTTCGGCGACAAAGAATCTCATATATGAGAAGGTAGAGCCACTGGACAGAGGAGAAGACAGAGATCTGGAAGGGAAAAGCTGTCCCGAATATCAGTCTTTCTACTTATTGGAGAAGATTGGAGAAACATCCAGTTTCGAACTCTAACAAGATATTCAACAGCCTTTGTTTCCAAGATAACTATCTCATCAATGCCGGAAGTAAGCACAGTTCGGCGACAAAGAATCTCATATATGAGAAGGTAGAGCCACTGGACAGAGGAGAAGACAGAGATCTGGAAGGGAAAAGCTGTCCCGAATATCAGTCTTTCTACTTATTGGAGAAGATTGGAGAAGAGAAGATAGAAAGGTCATCAGATCTGGACAAACAAAAAGCCTTCCCACACTCAAACACACAAAAACAAAACCTAGATGAAACTGGGACGAGAAAAACCACACTACTTGCACAAAGGCAATATTTATTTATTTAACCCAGATATAACTGGGAGAGAAAAAAACTCACACACCAACCAAAGGAAGGGGAGGGAGAGATAGGCCGGGGAGGGCGAATCTCTCCCTTCCATTCTACCGCTATCACAAAAGAGAGGAGAACGGAGAAGAGAAGAGAAAAAGATTGAGGAAGAGAGAAGATAATAACATAAGAGAAGATAAATTTATAAAGAAACGTTACATTTAAAGAATAAAAAAACTTTATATTGATTTTTTAATAAAAAATATCCATTGTTTTGTTCTTATTTTCGGCTCAAGGAAAACTTTTTTCTTTTAACAAGTGTTGCTATTCATGATCATTGCCTTAAAGGCAATTTATAAGTGATCTAAAATAAAAGTCAACTTGTACGCGTAAGACAGTCTAGTTTGTGGCTGCAGGGACATTTAGGATTTCCTCCTCCCCCAGATCGTGGATTCTAGTCCCAAACCTCCTATGTAAACAAAAAAAAAATAAAATAAAAGTCAACTTAGAAAAATAATGTCTTTAGTATTTGAAGTTAATTTTTTTTAGTAATTTCAATATTAACTTTAGGGTATTGCTAACTAGTGTTCTAAATGGTTAAGGAATATTCCCTTCGGTCATATTTATAAGACTTTTTTGCGGTTTTTCACTCTCACCAAGAAAAGTAGATAAATTTGTTAATGACATTGGAAATGTGAAAATTTGATATAATTTTTCAAAACTATTCATATAATTATTATTGGAACTCTAAAAAGTGTTTATATGAGTGTTAGTGGAAATAAGTAATTAGATGTTATTGAAAATTGAAAAGGGGTTTTATAAATAGAACAAAAATAAAAACTCCAAAAGGGTCTTATAAATAGGATCGGAGAGAGTACATTAAAGGAAAACTTCAAATTGAAAATCCAAATCCACTAAGCTACTTCTCGAAATTTTAAATTCACCATTTTTCAAGATAAACTTATTTCTTTTGTTTTCTTAACCGATGTCCTAAAAGCACTCTTGAGCATTTTTCTTTACATATATTTTGTAAACAAATAATCACATACATGTGTTTTTTTTAATAAAAAATTTAAAAAAAAATATTTATTTCAATCTACTATCTATATATAAAAGGACGCCTATTCGAGTCACCACGTTTGTCGGAGGAATTTTCGAAACACCACGTTTGTTAGAGAAATTTTCGAGGCACCACGCTTGTCAGAGAAATTTTCGAGGCACCACGTTTGTTCACTTAAGGAATATTCGCACTAGAGCGATTTTAGGAAGATGATCATTATCTATCTGAAAAATAATTATACTTAGTTGTCGAAAATTAAATAAATAATTCAAATTTATTTAATCTTATATGTGAAATCATTATCCTTAATTTCAAAATTTATTTAATCTTATCTATGAAATCATTGTCCTTAATTTCAAAATTTATTTAATCTTATCTGTGAAATCATTATCCTTAGATTTAAAATTTATTTAATCTTATTTGTGATCATTATCTTTTTTTTAGGGAAAAACTGAATGTATTAATTATTAGATGAGTATGATACAGAGATGTGCTTAAGAAAGTCTGGTACATCAACTAACCATAGATGTTTTTGAACCAGAAACGCTTTCTTAGCTAAGGTATATGCATATACATTCAGAGAGCGAGATATAAACAAAACCTGAACATAGTTAAAAGTGCTACTAGCTATACACCTACAATCAGAAATAATTTCCTCCATATATGAATGATTAAGAGCTTTGCTTTTCCATGCTGTTGAAATACTCTGACAATTAGTGAAAATTGTCGCATGTGTGATATCAAGAACAGCAAGCCTTTCTAAAGTCCAACGCAATGCAATTGCTTTTGCCAAAGTTGCATAAGCTGTTGCCTCAAACAAGTTTGTTGCAGCAGCCATAAATTCATCATCCTCGTTGTGTATCACAAAACCAACTCCAGTAGAAGCATCATTATCCTTAATTTCAAAATTTATTTAATCTTATTTGTAAAATCATTATCCTTAGATTTAAAATTTATTTAATCTTATCTGTTATATCATTATCCTTAGTTTGACAAGTTTTTCAAATCATTATATATAGTACGCAATATGCATTTGATGGCTCACAAACTTATGAATATTCAGGTAAATAGCAATCTCACAATTATATTCGCGTCCAATTTTTTTATTTATTTTTTCGTCATTAAATTTTTCTAATTCTAATAATTCTTGCACATTTTAATTTATATTATTTGATTCTTAAGTTTCTCTCTAATTACGCACTTACTTTAATTCAACAATTTTTGTATACCATTGATCAAAATGTGGTTTATTCAAATTTTGATCTGGGAGTAATTAATTCTCTAATTGTTATGTTAGGAAGTGAAGAAAGACAAGTGGAGGAGTTCATCCCGACAAAGTAAATAATGTTCAACTAGTTTGTTGTTTGTTTTTTATAGTGACCGATTCTTCAATTGCTGGTAACAATAGAGTGCATCAAAATCTAATATTGCATTGTTTCAGGGTGACTATCATAAACTACTAAGGAATATGGTAATTTATTGTTATATGCACCAATGACTTCTTTAATCACGCAAACAGTGGAAGATGACATGTGACGGTGACCGATATACCTAGTCCTATTGTTAGTTTCATCTTCTTGAGAGATTCAAGCTTTAATTTAAGAAGACTTTATTAATGACTGCGGCAATATAACAATAGGATTTTATTTTTCTTCTATAATATATTTTGTATATTGTAATAGATAAAAATCATCCTATATAAAAATATGATTTGATTTTATGCTTGATATAAATATTTTTTTTGTTTTTTGTTTTTTATTATGACAAGAGAATTAAAACTATTAATAACAAACCAAATGTAATCATCCTATATAATAATAGTATTTGATTTTCTTTCTATAATATATTTTGTCTATTGTAATATATAAAAATCATCTTATATAAAATAGAATTTGATTTTATGCTTATAAATATTTTTTTGTTTTTTATTGTGACAAGAAAATTAAAACTATTTTTTTAATGAATAAAATTAAAACTATTAATAAAAAACTCAATGTTTTTAACGATATCATCTTTCTTTTTTTTCTCATATGATATAAACCATTAGTCCGAAAATCAATTAATAATTTTAAATATATATCAATTGCGTAGAAAACTAAAAATTACGTTGATAAACTAAATTTATGTTTAATCACTCACACTGCTACTAAGATTTATATTATTAAATCTTTTCTATGTTATGTTGTTGTTTATTTTTATATTAATTTTTGTTTATATTGTTGAGTTCTAGAAAAATAGTCTTCATCATGCGTCTATTCTTCTATTCCTAAGCTTCAATGACAAATATTCAAGTGTTCGCTAATAGATGACATCATCTTTGCAGAAGAAATTTAAATAAAAATGATTTAAACAATAAGAATAAAGATTTTTAGAATTCAATTTTATTATTAACTTGAGATAAGATAATCGATGAAAAAGATAAAAATATTTAATTATGATTAATAAGAATAAATGTGATAATGATGTTTGAAAAAAAAACTAATTGTAAAAAAAAATACCTCATCCATCACATAAATATAAGATTTATCTCATAATATCATCAAACAAAAAATATCATAAAGTTTAATTCTGATTATATTTTATTTATCGTAATAAACTCGATAATCATATATAAATATGTTAATTTATGCATAAGATAAATAAGGAACATATGAGATAAAAAGTGTTACATTTTTATTCATACGAGGAAGCACAAAATTTATCAACAAGAACATCTACATTAATTTTTTTTAACTGTAGGGTTTGGTTTGAACTCCTACCTTTGTATATAATTATTTTTGGTTGTTTTTTAATAATAATGTTTACTTTATAATAAAAATAATAATAGTCTTTAATTTAAATGATTAATATAAAAAATTAAAATATCAATAACTCATGCAATGGGGTAAGAGCTAGTTATATATATGTGAGTGAGGTTATATTTTTGGACCTCTTCCTCTGATCATAACTTCTAGATACGTCCCTGATTTATATATTAACTAATTTGTATCCCATACAATGCATAGGTAATTAAATTTTTTATATTACATTATAATTATTAGTAAGAGTTTTGTGTTAATTCAAGAGAATGATATCTTGTATCATGAAATAGTTATAAGATAACGTATATTTAATAACATGAAAATATTTACTATATGCAATAAGTTAGCCTATCACTGAATTTGGAATGTATAAAATTAAATTAATGATAGTATTTGCATATTTTATCAATAAAAAATTCTCTTAAAATAGACTTAGCCATCTTTTTTTTTTACCCTTTTGATTGTCTTGAGGGCTTCGTAGTGAAGTTTTGGACGTGTAATTAACATCATAATATTGTATTATCTTCTTTTTTTTATTGTTGTATAGTAACTTTATTTCAATTGAGGAGCGAGATCAATTCTTTTTCACTTATAATTGAGAAAGAATCTTGAAATTTAATATTTAAATAGTAAATATTTTGTTTATATACTTATAGATAATATTCATGACTCTCTATGTTTTTCTTATGGTTGGTTGATACCCTATATCAGATTTTCCTAAAGGGATAAATTTTACATTTATCGGCACTCATGCAATCTTGTATCTTTGAAATGAGCATGTCATTGTAAATTCCTTTTATTTGGACATAATCATAACAATGGATAAAAATGTTGAGATGATATGTATTTAGAGGGTGTATGCAACGTTACGAATTGACAACTTGTAAATGTTTTTACTTAGTAAAAATAATTGTGGTGATTATCGAGGATAAATTTTTTCTTTTAAAATATAAGCGTATAGATTCATTTTTAAGATTCCTTTAGCTTTTTCGAAAGTAAAGTAGGTAACAGATAAATTATTTTGACATCTCTTGATTTTTGATAATGAATGAAGATGAATCATAATTGGCAAATAAAATATCATGATTTTTACAAATTTTGTTCATTCAACTCACGATGCGGAACATCAAATTGAAAACATTTCCCGCATCAACTTTGATCTGAGTTTCGTTTTGTAAAATCTTGTAATTGTATATAAGTGTATGTAGTTTTTTAGGGTATTCAAGTAGTTTTTTTACGGTTGAAACAGTATGAAACAATGTTAATTAAGAGGTAGGTCATTTTATTCACATTTTTTTAATATAATGGTGCATTAGTATGCAAGGTGTGTTGAGAGACTTTTTTGTTTTATTCGCAATTTTTATGCATTAATATGAAAAGCTATGTTACCAACGTGGGGTTGGTCAAGTGGTAGCTCACTTGGTCCCTTAACCAACTGGTCTCGAGTTCGAGCCTTGGATATGGAGCAATCCCCGCTGGGAGACCCCTACCGCTTAGTGCAAGCTCAGTTGGGTCGGACCGGATGAGTCGGATTCTGGGTAAACCAGATCTGGGTACCGGTTGGTGTACACAAAAAAAATATGAAAAGCTATGTTGAGAGACATTTTGTTTTTGTTTTTCGCAATTTTTTAATATACGAGCTTACTCTTTGGAATCGAGTTAACTCGATTCAAAACTCGGATCTGAGTAAACTCGGGTAGATTTGGGTAAACTTGCATAAACTTTGTCAAACTTGCGAGTCAGTAGAAAAGGGCAAGAAGTCCAACATGATGGTGTCATTTTTGGGCATTGTCAACTGCATTTTGGAAGGATTGACTACTTTTTGGCAGGATCAAAAATATAAATCCTTCTCTTTCTGAATTGCTCTCCATCTTTGCTGCATGCTCTGACTTGGTGAAACCCTTCTTGATCTCTGGCTTCTCTCCTTCTCTGTTGCTCCGGCTTCTCTGCTGCTCTCTCTGCCTCTCTAGTCTCTCGATCTCCACTGTCCTCATCTCTGGCTTTTCTCCATCTCTCTATAAAGTTTCGAATTGGTCGTCTCCCTTACCCTTACTCGGTCGTTGTTTCAAGCTTTGAATCTCTCTTAATGGATGCGTTTTTTACTTTTCCTTTTTTCATTTTAATTTTAATTTCGTTTTTTCCTTTTGTTGTTGACTTCTTGTTGCAATAGGTTCTGAATATGGGGTCCCTAGTCCTAAAATCGGTTCTTCTTTTACAAGTTAAAGAAGGACTTGAAGGATTTGCTTGCATTAATTACTGTTGATTAGCATTGGCAAAACGGGCCTTGGCCCGCGGGCCCCGCCCGCCCGCCCGCCCGCAATTTTTTGCGGACATGGCACAAGTTTTAGCCAAAAATAAATAAATCATGCCCGCCCACCCTGCCCGTTATTTTTTGTAGGCGGTCGCGGGCGGCCCGCGGGCTTGTATATTTTTTTTTTAAAAAAAGTAAATCACCTTAGTGGTATATACAACTTTTTTTTTATAAAAAGTTGCACTAAAAACAAAGAATGAAATATAAAATTATTTTTTTTTAAACGCGGGCTGCCCTGCCCGCAGTGCGGGCGGGCATGGCCTGAAAATTAGGCCCTAAATACTTTAACGGGTGGGCCTGCATTTTTTGCGGGCCGAGTGCGGGCGCGGGCCATGCCCGCCCACCCGTTTTGCTAATACTACTGCTGATGGTTCTGATTTGCTTGCTTTAACTACTATTGCTGCAATTGGTTCTTCTAATTTGCTTGCATTCAGATTAGCTAATTAACTACGGTAACTGATGCAATTTTCTTATAATTATATTTGTTGTTACTTGTTATTGTATAATTGTATTGATGCACTTCTATTGTATCCTAATATCATTGATTTGGCTTTGATTGATTGCAAATAAATGCTGTCATATATTTATAAGCACGTATTTTTCATTTTAATAGAGTAAAAGTTATGAAATGGAAGGTACACAAGTTGTGTAGATAGTAATTTTAAAATCAGTAAACTCGTTCGATAAATTCATACGAGTTTACGAGTTGAGTTTATTTCGACTCTACAAGTTTAGGTAAACTCACGAGTTTGACAACCTTGATCTCTATTATGATAATGTTAATCAACAACCAAGAATGGTTTGAACAACCACATATAAATTATATAGAAAGATTAATTAGTTGATTTATTTATATATAGGTTAAATTTTTTTCCTTGCAAACGTAATAAAGTTTCAATTTTAGTTTCTACAATTTATTTATTTATTTTAAGTCTTGATCCTTATATTAAAATCAAAATTTAGAAAAATATAAATAAAAAAAATATAAAGATCGAAATCAAAACTTACTACATCTCCGAGGACCAAAAACACATTTAACCCTTTATTTTTTTATATTATTGATTTTTCATATCCGTGTATATTCATATTCATATTTCATATTCACATATATCTTAATAGATTTAATTCAGTTAGAGCATTTCTTGCAAAAAGATGGTGATGTGTAAGATGGAGGGCGCATATTCACAGTTTGGAGTTTGGCACATTCATGATGATGGGTACCCAACTCCCAATAATTCTCCATCAAGTTGACTCCTTCTTCTTCTTTTCACTATTTCATTACATTTCATATCTTATTACAACACAGAACAATAACATTTTCCAAACATGACAATCCATTCTACTAGCAATCCAGGTTTCTTTCTTCATTCCCTCCCTATTCTACCCTTTTCAAATTCTCATTTCATTTCTCTTTAATTTCTTCCATGCTCCTAGTGAACATATATAGATGATACTATTGTATAGTTTTATCGTATAGTTTTGATTTTGAGATCCATGTAACATTTCATTATATATGATATTTGATTTTTATGAAGACTAGTGTACATGCTACATTAATATAGTACTAGTATGTTCCTAGAGTTTATTGCTAATGAGCAATTCTTTATTATTAAGATTAAGATCAGATAAGATTAATATGTTACGAATTTTAATGAATATGCTTTGGTTTTGTCTTATATATAACAGATGATGCTGTCAAGAAAGCAATGCCTTCGTATTATGATTTACCAGCACTTGATATTTCTGTGGCGTTTCCACAAGCCACTCCAGCCTCTACGTTTCCTCCTAGTGGTAACATATATATAGAGTATAGTATAACTAAGAATTCATAACCTAATTCATTTTGTTCCTTTTCAATGAATTGGTATTGCATACATACTGATCATATATTATTAATCTTCATACAATATTAACTTCTTTCATTTAAAAAAAGAATTATTTTTGATTTTCTTCCGGGAGTTGTTATAGTATCTTTATGAGTATGGAAGTAAACTGTGTAGTGTTTATCGATGATTTAGATGAAGTTGCAATAAGCGGATTTCATGTAGGACCCACAAAATCACATGGATCCACTATCTAATTAGTGGGTCTCACATGTAATCCACGTATGCATGCCGAAGGCAAGAGTGTGTTGCTAACATTTTTCAAGAAAGTTAATGAAAATATGAGAGCCACATGCTTTTCTTCCTTTCTATAGCTGGTTGAACTGCAGGGATCCATATAATCCTTTATTGGTTGCTGATTTTACAAATATGCATATAAAATTTTATTAAGTACAATGGTGTAATAATCTTTGCTTTGGCAGTGTGCATGATATGGACAAGTTAATAATTGTGTACATGTTTCTCACTGAAAGAAACAATATATGTTTGGGGAACTAATTCACTTTCATTTTATCTGTGTTTTGATTGTTGGAAACTACAGCTTCAGATTATTTTCAGTTTGATGAGTTATTGACACCAGAGGAGAAGGCCATTAGGAAGAAAGTGAGACACCTAATGGAAAAAGAAATTGCTCCCATTATGACTGAGGCATGTTTTTTCTGCTTGCTGTCTTTGCTCCATTTTTTTCCTTCCCAAGTATGTGTTTATTTTGGTCTTCTAAATATATAAGACCCATCGGTTTAGTTCTTGAATATTAAATACATCAAAAAGCGCTTCACTGCAATTGGAGAACTAGTTTGATGTCAAAAAAATGAAATTAATGTACTACGTGGATGTATTTATTCTTGAAGACTAAGCCGATGACGCTTTTATCTTTGAAGGGCCACGATATATGATTACTCTTTTTTTTTTTTACATAATTTCAAAAAGATCAAGCAATGATGTTATCTTAATTTTTCATTCTCACAATCTCTTGCTTTTTTATCAGTATTGGGAGAAGGCCAAATTTCCATTTCAGATTATTCCAAAGATAGCTTCGCTGCATATTGCTGGTGGCACAATCAAGGTTCTCCATATACACATTTCCTTTATATCTTTGTCAGCTATAAGATACTGTATAAGGAGTTCTTAGCTAGCTCTGATTCTCAGGGTTATGGTTGTCCTGGTCTTTCTGTTACCGGAAGTGCAGTAGCTGCAGCAGAAATTGCTCGAGTTGACGCAAGCTGTTCAACTTTTTTTTTGGTTCATTCGTCCTTGGCAATGCTCACTATTGGTAATATCTTTGTTTGTTAATGGAAAATCTGTGAACGGTAATTGTTTCGTTTATAGTACTAGTAATTCATATATTTGATTTGACTATCACATGTAGCTTTGTGTGGCTCTGAAGCTCAGAAGCAAAAGTATCTACCTTCTTTGGCGCAGCTACAAACTGTTGCTTGTTGGGTTTGTTGCATTTCCTGCAATTGAATGATTTATTTCATTTTGCTGAAGTATCATTTTTCAAAGATGTTATTTTCTTGTTTATTAGGCTTTGACTGAACCTGACTATGGAAGTGACGCGAGTGCTTTGAATACCACAGCAACAAAGGTCCAGTGCCTAATGCATCTTTTCTAATATTTGCTTCTTCTGCACCAAGTGGCATTTTGCCTCCCTTTTGACTTTGTTGTCTTTTTAATCAGTTTTATTTTCATTCTACTCTCACATGATCCCAAAGTTCAATAATGTGATGTTGCTTTTGCATTGAAAAGATCAGGTGGAAGGAGGTTGGATCCTTGATGGCCAAAAAAGGTGGATAGGAAACAGTACATTTGCTGATTTGTTGGTTATCTTTGCTAGGAATACAACTACAAATCAAATAAATGGGTAGGCAATATGATACCATAGTCCTGGTAGTATTTAGTCCTTATACTATAATCAACAATTTATGTTTAAGGCATTTTGATTTGGGTGCCCCAAAGATTACTTTTCATATATATTAAGCTTTATATTTTCTTTATGCTTTTGAGTCCTGCTTCACAACTTACTCTTTACCTATTATTTCAGATATATTGTGAAAAAGGATGTGCCTGGTTTAACAGTCACAAAAATAGAGAATAAAATTGGACTTAGGATAGTACAAAATGGAGACATTATTTTGAGGAAAGTCTTTGTTCCTGAAGAGGATAGAATAGCAGAACTCAACTCTTTTCAGGACACAAACAAGGTAAGAAGACTCTGTACATTTTTTCTTTTCTTTTCTCTTTTTTATTTTTTTTCACTCCTGCTGTTACTTCAATAATAGTTATGTATGATTTCATCATTTGAATAACAAAAAACTGTTAGCTTCTATAAGCTGATGAAGCGTTATTCAAGTTCTAAATATTGGTTCATGTGTCCTTTTAGAGCCAGATGCTGTGTACCTTTGTATGATTCTGTGTGTCTTATAGGTTATGAACAAGATCAGCATTTGTCTAGTTCTACAGCCATCTATATGCTGTTAGTGCACTAGAAGGCAATTGTCGTTTTCATCATGTTGAATATGCCACTCTAATGCAAGTTACTTTTACTCTTTTTTTACCTTCAGATGGGGGACTTAGGTTTTAAATTTAGACATAGACATTGTCATATCTGCTTTTGAAAAGGAAGAATTTAATTTCCATTCTCCTATCTCTTTGTATTAGTCTATATGAGAAATATAAGCAGCCCACTTTTTTGAACAGTCTTTTTATCACATCTTTTATTATCGGATGAATTTCATGTGGGACTCACTAAATCACATTTGTCTAATCTCGTTTTAGCGAGCGTCACATGAATTCCACCAATAATAAAGAGCGAGTGCTAAAGAAAGAGTGTTTGAAAAAGATGTATTGCTGGCACTGCTGCTGTCAATTATTCTTTAATCTTGGCCAATATTAAATCTTGAGTAATTGGTTAGATTGGTCCCTGATTTTGTAGGTATCAGTCAAGTTAGTCTCCGACTTTATCGAAATAGCAATTTAATCCCTGAGATAGCATTTTAATTCACATGCGTCCCTGTCTTTATCCCATTTTAAAGCAAATACATCCCTACGACAGTGACGGCAGAGACTAACTTGATCGACGTTCTCCTATCTCAAGGACTAAATTGCTATTTCGATAAAGTCAGGGACTAACTTGACCGACGCCTACAAAGTCAGGGACCAAGCTGACCAATTACTCATTAAATCTTGCTTGAATTTAAAACCTTGGTTTGTCATTAAATTCACTTCATTATTGCAAATTTGGATTTTTCTCTACAGCTTAAATGTTGCTTATTTGTTTTAGCTATATCTCATAACAGGTGCTTGCTCTTTCTCGTGTAATGGTTGCTTGGCAACCTATCGGCGCATCAATGGGCATCTATGATATGTGTCATAGGTATTCCTGACAAGTTTTTTTTTTTTTTAATGATTCAATATAGAAAGTTTTTTTTTTTTTTTTGGTAGACAATATAGAAAGTTTTTAAAACTTAAATGAGATGTCAAATTTTTATAACGATGTAGCAACACATTATTGAATAATAAAATAAAACATTTGTACATTCTTAAATCAACCATGTTATTTGTAGAACCAGATACGACAACTTTCGTAACAACTTTGGTTTTATAAAGCAAGGTAAAGTTGTTGTGAAAGTTATAGGATTTGGTTGTGGAGATGACATTTTTCTTCTTAAATAGCGTGTTGGTATACTTTCACCGCAAATATTATGAATTATGTGTGATTGAAAAGGTACCTAAAGGAGAGGAAACAGTTTAGAGTACCATTAGCAGCTTTCCAAATCAACCAACAGAAACTTGTCAAGATGCTTGGTAATGTTCAAGCAATGATTCTTGTTGGTTGGCGCCTTTGCAAGTTGTATGAGAGTGGTAAAATGACTCCAGGTCATGCTAGCTTGGGCAAGGTAATTTTGTAACTTGTGAGTCACAATTGTAATCACCTTAGCAAGAAAAAGAGTAATAAAAATTCAAGGTTTGCTAATAAATTGTCATGAATTTTCAGTCATGGATCAGTTTGAGGGCAAGAGAAACAGCTGCCTTGGGGAGAGAATTGCTTGGTGGAAATGGAATTTTGGCTGATTTTCTGGTGGCAAAGGTTCTCATATGCCTTTTTCCTAATCTACATTTGTTGAACCTCAAATTTGTTCAAGAGGAAATCAATTCTCTCATGTGAAATTGAACTATACAAAGTGAAATAAACACTAAGTGGAACCTTTTGTAAAATTTGTGTAATCCTTGTTTCTATCTCTCTTCACCTAATTTTGTCTTGTGAAAAAAAAAAAAAAAGAAGGCATGTAAAAATTTCATATGAAAGGATCCATTTCCACATTAAAATTAAAATACAGTAATTTTGCAATTTACTTTGGAATTGAGTTTAACTAGATATCATGTTTCCAAGGCCCAAGAAAGAGTTTTACTCAAAAAATGTGAGATGCTGATGATGGTAGGGTCCCCCCTATATAATTCCTCCTAAATGCAGACCATGCATGGAATCTATAACAATAAATGGGATTTTTTTGTGTATAATGTCAATTTGGTTATTGATGATTTTTTTTTTTTGGGTTGAAGATGGAAGACTTATTGTATCATAATGACATATAATTTACTTAGTGAAGTCTTTAGTAGGCTATAATTAAATTACAATATAATATGTATACTTGTAGAATATGATTATTTCTAGATATCTTATAAGCTCTTCTAAACTTTTTACTGCTACTGGACCACATTTTTCTACTTCCTTTTTAGGAAGAGAATAAGATATTAATCAAGCCTATCTAGATCAGGCCATTTTTGTTTTCTGACATATTTTCTGATTTGCTTCTCTTATGTTGCAGGCATTCTGTGATTTAGAACCTATCTATACCTTTGAAGGCACGTATGACATCAATACCTTGGTCACAGGCAGGGAAGTGACTGGTTTTGCCAGCTTTAAGCCTGCTTCCCAAAGAAGTAGAATGTGAAAATGTAAAAGTTCTCCCTCTATAACATGTTTTCACTTCATTGGTTAATATCTTTTGTAACTTAGCAGTAACAAATAAAAATCCCATTGGCAGCACTCAATAAGTAATATACAAATGTTGGTGTAAGTGAGAATATAGTAAATTGAAAAATAGTGATCCTGCTTGTTCTCCACTTTGGGTATAACTGCTAAATAAAAAATTGCTGCTTTGCCTTTGGCATAGGGCATTCTGATGCTCTTAGACTTTATCAATGATACCATTTTATAATTTTAAGACTTTTGCTATGCTGGGTTGTAATGTTACTGATAGAATATGGTAGTGACTGAATATATGATGCAATGACATAATGCTAATGAAATTGTTACAGGTACCACATTATATGCATCCATATTCTTCACTCAGAATTCAGAAACATGTCATTAATATCACAAAAGAAAAATAATATAATTCTTAAGCTTGTCCAGAAAATATAGCAAACAAATAGTTGAGAATGAGATCCAAGTGATGCTCTTCCCTCTAGCTAAAGTATGCACTATGCATTGCATGACCTGATCCTGTTCATCATTTCTCAATGCTCAAAGAAGAAACTTCAGGTAGAGAGAAACAGCTATAAGGCTAGGCATATATATACACACACACACATACATATATATGTATCCACCTTTGTACATTACCATCAAATCCTGCATCCAGTGGTCAGTGGATATCTCCTCATACCTCAAACCTCAATGCTAACTGCTAAGGTCTATAAGCATCATACAATACAAACCAGTTTTCAAAAATAAACAAAACAAATTAAATTATTAAAAAAAAAACATCAAGAAAACAGAAAAAGACAACATGCAAGAAAGAAAACTAAAACCAAAACCACCTTACATAAGACCTTCAAACATATTCCCTTGATCATAGTTACTGCTATTGCAGCATGGATTATTAATAGACTTTCTTTAAGATGAACTTGGTATCACAAAACTGAAGCAAGGTTAATAAAAGAAACCAGTAACTATGGCCATAATTTCACACTTGGCCCCCACTTTGAGCATCCTTCTCCAAACCCCAAGCCCTGACCCTAAGCTGAAGCTCAGCCACAGCAGCAAAGAAGGTAACAGCCTGAGCTGGCCTCAGTTCCTGCACAACATTCAAAGCTGTGTTTCTCCTCAAAGCGTCAGCTCTTAACACCAGATTCTCCAATGCCACTTTCAAAGTGCTTGGAACTGCTGCATGATCTAGAAAGTAGAAAAAACATGAGAAGGCTAATATATATATATATATATATATATATATATATATATATATATATATATATATAAATTTTTTTAAAACAAAAAAACCATGCAGTTATTTTCAAGGTTTTAAATCTGGATCCATGCTACTATTGAGACCGTGATGGAAGGGTTTTTCCGTTGCAATCACAATTGTGATCTAATTGGCACCATTTTCCTGCAATAGTCCACAATTGCGCGAAATGCGCAATTTTCCAACAATAGTCCGCAATTGCAGTAAATGCAACATACCTGTGATCTCTACTTAATACCTTGCTTTTTTAATTAAAAAAAAAATACTATATATATATATATATATATAACTAATTTTACCAGATACATTGGACTGAGCCACCATGCTTGCCCCTCCCTGATTCCTTCCTAGTGCACTGGAGAAGCTTCCCAAACACACCCTTCCATGGCTTCTTGCCATCTCTGCAAGCGGCGGCGCCGCCAAGCTTTCATGAACCTTAGCCAACTCATCATTGAGCTCCCTCTCCTTCCCTTTAGTCTCTTGTTGGATTTGACTCAACCTATGCTTTTGCATTTCAGATAACTCATCCGCCAAAGCTGTGCTCACAACCTCAAATGCCATCCCAGGCTTGAACCCTCCTACCCAAAGGAAAGTTCTTTCCAATGAACTGAACCATGGTGGTGAGAAAATAAGTGTGATGTTGTCTTGTGCAACCTTTGATTTCTCTTCATAGTACTGTCCATAGTGGCAGAGTACCCTATTTATCAGTCCTCTGATCCTATCATGATCTTCAGGTTCTTGTTTAGCTGAGAGAAGCTCATCAAGTTGGCATCTTTGCCTCACCAACCATCCTTCAAAAAATGCCTCAAATGATGATGCAGCATTTGAATCAGTCATCTTTGTGTTTCAAGAGTGAGAGAAAACAACAGAGGAAAAAAACAGAGAGAAACAGAGGAAGGGAAATGGAGAATGATAAGGTTGTGGTGTGGTGCTTAGAGCCTGTGATTTAATGATGTGGTTGTAGCAGTTGAGGAAATGGGTTTTAGTGAACATCAACTATTTTGTATTCAAGTGACTTCAATTAATTCGAGTCGAGTTGGAAAGACCATTGAGGACCTTATTTAAGGGAATCAAATTCTTACCACTTATAGACAAAACTGAGTTGGAAGAAAAGAGAGAGAAACAGGGGAAATGGAGAATAATAACAAGGTGGTAGTTAGAAAATGTAATTCAATAGGGTCATTGTTGTTATTTTCGAAATGAGATTTGTGAAAATGGGTATGAGAATTTGTTGTTGGTTTAATTAGGGAGAGGGTTGAAGCATTGGTTGGAGGAAACTGGTTGGAATTGGAAGGGAAGCCTAATGGCAAAAACAGAGTCATTTGGAGCAACAAAACAGAGTGAGCGGTGTTCTGTTTGTGAAACAGAAAATAGAAATACTAATACTACTAGTATTTCTATTTGCTGTGGGGGACTTTGTTTCGGTGGAATTTGTCTCCACTTTTAGAGATAAGTGGTAATGCACATAATCCATGATAATTGAAATAATATACTACGTGTACACTGCACATGCTCAATTTCACAACATTAAGATTTTAGAAGACAAATTATTTTTTGTTATTTAACAATAATAATCAATGCAAGATCAATTTTTTTTTTCTAACATCTTTCTTTTTAAATTTTAGATTAAGTAGAGACACACTATTGTGCACGGTTAAAAAAATCCACCAACTTCAATGATAATTTATAATAATTCATACGTGAAAATGAAACCTTAAAAATCTAAGATGATTGAAATTATGTGTGAGCGTAAGGATTAATCACATTTTTTTTAGGTTTATACTTTTTCAAGCATACGGTATTCCAAGGATGAAACCGAAATGGAATGTGATGATTCATCTCTAAGTAAGTCTGGTTCAGCAGGAATTGGACGAGTACTGAGACATTCCAGGGGAATAATTAAATGTCAATTTGCTGCATCATCGGTGGGTGTTAGATATTCTAATGTAATGTAGGTGAAAGGATGTGATATTTGCTCTTGAGACTTCGTTACACCATGCGTGGATGATTATTGAGGAGTACTGAGAAATTTCAGGAGAATAATTAAATGTCAATTTGCTGCATCAATGGGTATCAGAGATTCTAAAGTAGCTGAATTCATGGCAATGATATTTGCTCGAGACTTCGTTACAACAGCAGTTTGGGGTGTAAGTGGGTCAGAATTGACCCGCGAACTGGTTTAATGAGTTGGCTTGGTTTTTTTATGTAACCCAATCAAGTATGGGTTGGGTCACGAATTTATTATTTTAAAAACCAATTAACCCAACCCAACCCGCTCATTTAAATATATTTTATTTATTTATTTACTTATTTATTATTCTTAGGTAAGTAGAAAAATCTTATTACCCAGCAAAAACATACAATCAAATAACATAGAAAAGAAGCAAGAAAAAAGAAAACCACCAACTAGGTTGGGTTCCCTCATGATCATGCTCCTAAACTACCTCAACAAACATCTCATCGTAATGCATCTTTACAATTTCATAAAATCACAAAATTCTCTTTCTTTCATTCTCATCTTCTCAATTGTATTGTCAATTTGTCATGTAATCTTAAGACTATTTTTTGTCCTCATACTATCAAAAATTTACTCCGATGTTTGTTTCTGTTTTGAAAAATTCGAGCATTTCTTTCCTACCAAATAGCAACAACAGCAGCTGCCATAACATTCCATAACATACATTGTCTCACTTGTCTAAACTTTCATGTGTACCCCTCGATTCCTCATCTTGAATATGACAAAAACAGCAGCCTATACTCCTTTGAATCCTTGAATCATGTTGAGATGCTTCAATCTTACTCTTCTTGTTCTCTATCATGGATAATGATAGATAATTAGCCATAGAATTATAGAGTGCTTTGGTATAGAGTTTCCCATATAATCTTTGCAAAATCTCATTGGCTATCCTGACCTCTCTAATCATAAAGATACAACAAAATACTGACCATATATGCTTGCTAGCCATCCATTTGTCTTGATCAACACCTGTTTGATATTTTGTTATCATCTTCGTTAACTTTCTCCAATGCCAACTGACATATGTTTTGATGTTATAATTCCAAAGATTGTTATTCCATTGACTATCCTGACCTCTGATACTATCATAACCAGATAGGAATAAAACAAAATACTGACCATCTTTGCTTGCTAGTCATTTGTCTTGATGATCAAAACTTGTTTGAAACTTTGTTCTGATTCTTTATTAACTTTCTCCAATGCCAACTGACATCTGCTTTGATGTTGTAATTCCAAAATTGTTATTCCATTAACTATCCTGACCTCTGATCCAATCATAAACAGATACAAATACAACAAAATACTGACAATTGCTTGCTAGCCATTTGTCTTAATCAAAACCTGTCTGAATCAAAACCTGTCTGAGTTCTGATCTTCATTAACTTCTCTAATGCAACTGACATCTGTTTCTCCAGTGCAACTGACATCTGCTTTGATGTTATAATTTTAAATATTGTTATTTTTTTAAGTATACAGCCACATGCTCATGGATACTGTACCAAGCCTCTAGCTTGTTTAGGCTTAAAAAGTCTTTCCTAAATGACCTTCCATTACTTTTTTTACCCACGAGAAATTTTTGCTAATTCTCTCAACTTCCTTTATTACACCTTTTGGGACAAAAAGGCACTGGACCAGAAATGTATGCATGCTCATCAAGACTTAATTAATCAGTTGGATCCTTCCGGCATATGACAGATGTCTGTTTAACCAGTTTTGATTCTTGCTGTAATTTTGTCAATCAAGAGCAGGCAATTCAAGTATCTGACGGAAAACATTTTCTTTTTAAAATCAGTTACCGACAATATTGCATTCTAAATTGTCTCATCTACACCACTAAAAAACTAAAAAACAGAAGATTTTTGCAGATTGGCCTTAAAACCTGTGCCTCCATCTATAAAATTGTACAGTATTTATTATTAATATATGTTATATTTAAATTTTCATGACTTAATGCTAAATTGCGTAATTATATTATTTATGAATAATTTGTTTCACAAATATGTAATTGGATTCATTTGGATAATATTTATGGGATTTTTGTTCTAATTTTTATATTTATTTAATTTTTTTTATTTTTTATTTTATAGAAATTAAAAAACATAAACGCAATCACCCAACCCAACCCGAATTCCAATGGGTTGGGTTGGGTCGGTTTTGACAATAAATAATAACCCAACCCAATTATTGGTTGGTTGGGTACCTCCTTACAACCCATTCTGACTACTTACACCCCTAGATTATTCCGAAACATTTTATTATTGAATCTGACTATAAAGTAGCACTGTCTTGGATGAAGGGGTAATAATGGGTGCCCTTGGGAGTATCAGTTCTGAAAAATAAATGGTATAATTTGCTGCAGGTGCTAAAATTTGTAGAATTTGTACATACAGGGATGCTAATGACATAGCTTATTCATTGGCGGAAGGGACTCTTCGGGAATCCGGATTCAATGGAGTTAAGCAATTTCCTATAAATCAATAGTTTTATATAGTTGTGCTGCTTCACTGTTTATATGTTTGGTTAGGTAGGGGAGTAGTCATGAGATTACAATGGGTGTTGAAGGTGTTATTATATTAGGTAGATGCTGCATGTAATTAGAATATTTAGCGTATGACTTCAGAGTCAAAGGCTCGAGTCCTAGTGAGACAACAATTCCTTTGGAGGATATACATCGTTCAGTCAAAGATCGAGATGAATTAGTTGGACCACGAAAAATGTGAAGCTCAGACACCACTTGGTTTCGACAAAAAAAAAAAATTAGCATATACTTTCTTTAGGGGTGGTGTATAAGTTTTGTTGTGATTTGATGTATATTGTTTTTTGTTCTAACTGTGAACACATGATAGTGTGTTAGCATTCAAATCCTTCACAGAAAAATAAAAGATGGAGAATGTTTAATACTATGATGCTTCAGTTAGTTATTAATGTTTAAAACTTTTATGTAAGATTAGAAAAGTTCATCAACTTCAACCAAAATTTATAATGAAATTATGATTGAAATTAAGTTAGGAAAAATCATCAACTTCAACAAAAAGTTATAATGAAATTTATGATCAAAATTATGTCAGGGGCAAGTAGAAGATTCGATGAGATATTTCAATCTTTATTGTTTTTGACATACTAGATATCAAGATTCAAGAATAAGATTATCAAATCCCTAATTATATATTAGAAACATGTTACAATTTTTAGTTCTCTTTTCGGTTTTTATTATATGTTATATTTTAGAAGATTTTTTTATTTAATTATAAGTTACTTTATATATCATTTATTGTTTTTTTTTCTTTTTTATCCTTATTAAATATTTTGATTATTTATGTTTTTTTTGTTTATTAATAAATGTAAATTTTTTAAGAAAAGTTGATAAGGTAAAATTATAATGTTATAATATATTTTCATTAAATTCATAAAATTAATTACTTTCTTTAATATTTAATATATGTAATTCGGTTAAGTATGTTGTATAAGAAATATATACTAAAGTAATATATACTAAATTTACATTCAAATTACAATTTATTTCATTTATGACATAGATGTAAGGAGGTGGCTGGTATTAAATATATGTAGCAAGTAGTATCTTTTATGAAAATGTGGTATCATAGGAAATGAGGTAAAGGGGGGATGAACTGGGGGAGTTGAGAACTGTGATGTGCAGGAGCAGTGAGTGGGGTTGGTCATTCATGTGATTGTGAAGGATGCTCGATTATGGTGGGGTGTTGGGATTTGGGATTTAGGATTTTGATTTTGATTTTGATTGAAACATATGCTGATCGTTTGACATGTTGACACATGCAAATGGCATATGCCAAGTAAGGCAGACAAGTGCAGAAATGGAGCCAAGTAAGACAGAGAAAATAAGAACCTTGCGCAGCTGTGGCACAAAAAGATTTCGATCTAGCAGCTGCATGCTGTGATTTGAAGTGTAACATAAATACTCCTTGATTAATTAGAAGGCTCATTTTGGGATTTTTACATTCACCAATGTTGTTGAACATAATATATTTTTTTATTTTTCAATAATTAATTTAACTCCTAAATACTTCATCATCTATATTTAATGCAGTGAATCAATTTTCAAGTCATTTACAATATTAAACAAGCTTCATTAAACAAACTCCATTTCATATTTCAATACAATTTTATTTATTTTTTCTTACAAAAATTTAAACCACAATGATTAAATTTAAGAATAATTTTAAAAAAATTTATAAGAAGGTCTTATATTTCGAACCAAATTTTTTATCCAAAATAACCTTATACTAATTAGGGACGGAGGGAGTAATTTTTTTCCCTCCGTTGGAGAATCAGCTTATAAAAAATTATACAGTAGTATACATCTAACTACAGTTCACGTGAAAACATTCAATATGCTAGCTGGTAAATAAATGGTTTAATTATGTCACAAATCCTTGAAATTTGAGGTGTTTTTGTCAAATATTTTTATTCATTTTTTCAATGTTTGGCTCCGCGAAGTTACTTATGCGTTTGTCATATACTCCTACTAAAAATTTTGGCTAATTTTGTTGTTGACGTGTAACACTGGAATCTTGATCAGACGCACAGGAGGTTAGGCATGTGATGCCCAGTGATGAAGATACTTTAAAAAAAATTAAAAAACTAAAATACTTCATATTTTTATATTTTTAATTAAATAAAAAAATAAAATAAAATGATTAAAGAGAGAGATCGTCTTCGTCCGTGTGACATCACGCGACACCATATGAGCAATCTCCTTTGTATGACTAGGATTGCGATGTTACATGTAACAAAATTGGCCAGAATTAATAATAGGGATATATGACAAAACTCAAAAGTAACTTTGGGGAATCAGACATTGACAAAAATAAATAAAAGTATCTGACAAAAGTACCCCAAACTTCATAAACATGTAACATAATTAAACCTAAATAAATTGAGAGGATTCATATTCCATCTATCAATAGCCATTTATGGTGAACTAAAGCACTTATAAAGTTAGTAAACAATTGAAAAAAATGGAATTTGGTAAGGTTAAATGCACTTTTCTTTCTCAATTTTTTCTTACATGTAAAGTTTGTTTCTCGACTCTTTTTTTTTTTCACAAATAGATTAGGTCTTAAAGTTTTATGGTTATGTAATGTTGGTCTTTTTGTTAATTTTAGCCCCAAGTTAATAAAATGCATTGACACACGGACATATATATATTATCAATATTGGCCATTAACTACATAGATTTTTTTTTCCTGATAGTTTTTGAACTAACACTTGACACAAGGGGTAACGTTCCATTACAACTAAATCTGCACAAAAAATTCAAGAAACAGACTTTGTTAATGAGCGAAAGTTGAGGTTAGCATAAGATAGGGAGATGTGGCTGTGTCATTAGTCATGTAGGCTTTTTATATTAATTTTTGTATGAAGACTTGACAAAACAACTAATGTTTAATTACATAACTGAAAAATTTTGAAGACAAAATTTATTTTGGGAAATGAACTTTATGCATGAGCAAAAATTACACATTTTTTCATATATTATTTAATTAGCCTTTGTCAAAATTAACAATGATCAAACTTATGATATTATGCTTAAACAACATTGTATACATAAAGCAAAATATAATTTTGTTGTGGAGGCTAAGTTAGTACAGATGGTAAAGGATCTATTGCTTCTCTTAAAGGATATGTTGTTTAATCATTGTTAATCATAATTATATTATGATTAAACAACATTGTATACATAAAGCAAAATATAATTAATCTTCCAAATAATATTTTTTTATATAGATATGAATTTGTGAATTAATATTTTTATATTTTTAGTTTAAAAGTAAAAGAAAAATAAGGATTGGAGAGAAATGTCGTTTTTGTTCATGTAACATCACATGGTTAACTTTTTGCATTTGATTAAAATTCCAAGTGTGCATATCAGTAAAGTTTGATCGAAATTGATAATAGAAGTATAAGGCAAACTCAAACCCATAATTAATTTTGAAAAATCAAACATTAAAAAAAATTAAAAACATGTAACAAAATAATTCTAAAACTCCAAAACTAAACATATAATTAATCCAAAATTATATTATACTATAATGGTAGCAATCTTTGAGTATGTTACTGACTCAAGTTTCCTTTATCACAAGGAACTTTTGATTGACTTAGAGCATCTCCAAACCAGGGTTCTTGACCCTGAGTAAGAACCCTGAGTTTCTGTGAAGAAGAAACGGGAAGAACCGCGCTGGTGATGTGGCAGTGCTTCCCAAGCATTGTTGCTCCACCAAGCTACGAAGCTTGAGGCCTCCCTGTGGGCCCGGATTCGTACGGAGGTATCAAGAAAATAAAAAAAATTAGAGGCTTTCTTCATTAACAACAAAAATCAAATACAAAGTATCGTTTACAGCAAAAATTCATGCCTTCTTCATCCTACAGAGCACCATTTACAGAGGAACAAGCAACCAAAAAAAAATAAAATTAAAATATTTTTCTGAAGTGTTTTTTCGAGAGGCACCACTCGGAATTTCGGATCTTTTTCCGAAAAGTACCTCTCGGAATTTTAAAAATTCAATAGACAGAACTTAAAAAAGAAACAACTCCAAGGAAACATAAATTTGTTCTTAAATTTTTGACTCAAGAACTTGCTCATAAATTTCTAGAGGTTTTTCCCCTTGGGTTCCTTTAGCTTAAATCCAGAACGTCACACGCCACTTTATGAGGAAACCGCAATTGGTGGTTGGAGAGACAAAGGAACCCTAGGAATACACCTAGAAGGGGGGGTTGAATAGGTGTTGAAGCTACCTTGAAAGATTTTCGAATGAAACAAATCGAAACAATTAAAACAACAGATTTTTGCAAATTTTCACTAACTTAATCGATTAATCTGCAACTTAATCGATTAAGTCTGAGAGATCAAAATTACTTACTCGATTAAGCAAGTCGTGTACTCGAGTATTACTTGCAGAAACCAGAAAAATCAAGTTTTCATTCGAATACGAAAATCAATCAATTCACATGCAAGATCAGAGATTCAACGGAAATGATTAACACCTATATTCTTATTGATTTCCTAGTTATGAAAATGATTTTCCTTTAATCAATTTGAACAATTAAAGATTCAATTCAATCAATTATGAAAATCAATCTTTCTAGGTTTTCAACCAAGAACGCAATCAAATGACTTGAATATAAAGAGTAAGGGTTTAGAGATACGATACAGTGATTTATCCTGGTTCACTTTCATCCGCTTGAAAGCTACATCCAGTCCCCTCTTCAACCAAGAGAGATTCTTCACTATGAGGAATTAGAGTTCTCAAATTACAAGTGATTGCCTCACAAGACTCCCTTCTGGCTAGCTTACAAGAGATAACCGACACTCTTGCCTTGTAATCCTATTGATCTTCTCTCTAATCTAATCTCTACCCCTTGTTGATAATCGACACAACAAGTCTTCAATTGCTTGATGATAATCCACACATCAAGGCTTCACCTTGCTTGATTCACAACCAAGACTTCTTCTTCTTCTTCAATAAGAATGCACTTGCTTGATGATAAAATCGACACACCAAGGCTTCTTGTTTGTTGTAGTGGCTTGCCTTCTTGCAAAGATTACAACACAATAGAAAACACAAAACAATCCTATGAATCTCAATCAAGAGTTATGACAATTCACCATAAGAGATTCAAAGGTTCTTGATCAAAGAATATGAAAATATGAGAACTTTGATCTTTAGAAAATGAGAGAGAATAGAGTGGCTTGATTCTTTGTAAAACTTGTATGAAATGATTCTAATTTATCACAAATAATAGGAAAAGGTTTATATAGAATACCCAAAAGTTGTAGCACTTGAAAACTGATTTTGAGAAGTGAAAAACGTATTTTAAAAATCAGTTCAGCAGTACTTAATCGATTAAGTTGCAGACTACTCGAGTAGTACTCGATTAAGTTAGTCACTTAATCGATTAAGTTGGTACTGCACATGTTCAAAACTTGTTTTCTCAAAATCCAACCTTTCCTTTAAAACCTTTAAGCCACCTATTGATTCTAGGTTAAGTGAAAACTCAAATTATGATTAAATCATGACTTACGAATGAGATTCACTACCCTCTATAATAATCTACCCAAATAAAAAACCTATGAAGCTTGAGAGGCAAAAGATAAAAGAAATACAAATACACTCAAACTTAGGCCTTCATGAGCTTGCTTTCTCTCTTCTTCATTTGATGTTTGTTGTTGCTTTTTGAGCTTGAAACTTGATCAACACTTGTAGCTTGTTGAAAAACACTTTGTCATTATCAAAACATTCATCATGTTCATCATGAAACTAACAATCTCCCCCTTTTTGAAAATGACAACCCATGTTTTGAAATCGCTTGAAGTTGTTGATGCTTGAAACATTTGATCACTTGAGAAGACTCTTTCTCCCCCTCAATCAATGCTTTAACACTTGAATCCAATTGAGATAGAAGCTTGATTCTCCCCCTATCTTAAACAACTTAGCTCAACCTACATAAAAACAACAAAACAACCTTTCTCCAAATATAATATCATATTTCTCCCATGTTTCAAAACATACCATTTCTCCCCCTTTGAGAAACATTTCATTCAATTCAAAACATCATATTTCTCCCCCTTTGGCATTATCAAAAAGTAATATATACCAATTGAAATATAACATCTAAGCCAAGGTAAGAAATCAATGATCATTTCTTCACAACATTGATACCAATTGAACAAATACAATAGAGCTATACTTTGAAATGTGATATCAATTGGTAAGAGAATATAACAATGAAATATAATACCAATTGAGAACTAAAAAGATCATAATATCACTTAACAAAGAAGATATCAATGTAAAGAAATATAACACCAAAGCATCATACTTTAATAAGATTTCAATTATATGGTCATCATGCTTTAATCAACTCAATGATACCAATTGAATTAACTAAACATTTAGAAAAGTAATATCAATTGAGAAGATACCAATTGAGATAATATATCAATATCAAATATTACCACTTTGTAGGACATTCACTTGAGATGCAAGTGTGATACCAATTGAAGATGTGAATATAGACATTCATAGTTGAGACTAATTGAGAGCATGTGTCATTCATTTGCATCTTCAATCAAACCTACAAAACAATCATGCTTTGCTTTTTGGTATCCAAATGGTTTTGGATCCATTTTTGTTAGTGTAGGGACTTTCACCCTTTTTCATCCAAACAAAATTTCCTTTAAGTATACCATGCACTTTAACATAACACACATTTGAAGTATGTCCATGAGTACCACAATAGAAACATGTTGGTGCATTTGAAAAATCAACTTTAGAAAAATCAACAACATTTCTATGAGATTTACTCTTAGCATTAGTATAACCCAAACCAAACTTGTTTGAATTTTCTCTTTGAAAATTTAACAATGTGCGCAATCTAATATCACAACTTGAGAAACTTGCAAGCTTATTTTTCAAAATAGCATTTTCATTTTTAAGCAACTTGCAATTCTCACAATCAACCACAATATTCACTCTACTAGCACAATCACAAGAAGAACTAGCATAGATAAGATCAAGAGTTTCATTTTCAAGATTAAGCTCATCAACTTGTTTTTGAAGATCTAAAATCTCTTTTTGATGTTTCAAAATGAGCTTCTTTCTTTCAATGTTTTTCAAAGCTAGTTTTTCAAGTTGTTCATACATTTCTTCATAAGCATTATGTAACAATTCATATTTAGAAGAAATTTCGGATTTAGATTCACTTACATTGCTATCCTCGCTTTGATAACTTGATTCATCATTTGAACTTTGTTCTTCATCATCTACTAGAGTTATCAAGTTGAGACAAGCGGCTTCTTCATTATCCAATGAACTACTTGATGTGCTTTTCTTGTCATCTTCATCACTATCCCAAACTATGTATGCTCTTTTAGATTTAGAATTCTTCTTGTCTTTCTCCTTCTTCTTGAGATACCTAGAGCATGAATACTTGAGATGTCCGGGCTTTCCACATTCATGGCAAACTACACCTTCTTTTGAAGTTTTGGTCTTATAGTGTGGGGAATCCTTCTCTTTACTTTTGTCCTTGTTCAACCTTCCTTTTCTCCTTAGAAACTTGTCAAACTCTTTTAACAAAAGTTTCATGTCTTTTTCATCAACATCGGAATCGGAATCTTCACTATCATCATCATCGGAACTATCTTTCTTTTTATATGCACTTTTGACTCTAAGAGCAAGTCCTTTCCTTGATTTGTTCTTATCCGACTCTTCATTGATACTTAATCGTCCAAGCTCCATTTCATGTTCTTGAAGCTTTCCGAAAAGTGTTGCTAGATCCATAGCATCCAAATTTTTAGATTCAACAATAGCCGTTACTTTTGGTTGCCAATTCCTGTCTAAACATCTCAACACTTTGTTAGAAAGTTCACCTTGTAGAAAAGTTTTACCAAGAGCAAGTAAATGATTTATAATATGAGTAAAACGCTTTTGCATATCATTTATAGATTCATTTGGAAGCATTTGAAACAATTCATAATCACGCATTAAAGCATTCAATCTAGCTCTCCTAACCTCACTAGTTCCTTCATGAGTCACTTGTAAAGTGTCCCACATTTCTTTAGCACTAGAACATTGGGAAACCCTAAAGAACTCATCATATGACAAAGCGGACGTGATGATATTCTTAGCCTTATAGTCATATTGTACTTTCTTTCTATCATCATCTTTCCACTTGTCCTCGGGGATCAATTGTTCTACACCTTCAACTAAACTAGAGGGGATATGAGGACCTTTTTCAACTACTTTCCAAATTTCACTATCTATGGCTTGGATAAAGATTTTCATTCTAACTTTCCAATATGCATAGCCTTCTCCGGTAAACAATGGAGGACGATTTATTGAATAACCTTCACAACCAAAGGAATTCATGCAACCCATTGCGATTTTCTTAAAGGATCTTTACGAAAAAGCTCTTATGCTCGTGTCTTTCGACCGAGCTCTGATACCAATTGAGGAAACCGCAATTGGTGGTTGGAGAGACAAAGGAACCCTAGGAATACACCTAGAAGGGGGGGTTGAATAGGTGTTGAAGCTACCTTGAAAGATTTTCGAATGAAACAAATCGAAACAATTAAAACAACAGTTTTTTGCAAATTTTCACTAACTTAATCGATTAATCTGCAACTTAATCGATTAAGTCTGAGAGATCAAAATTACTTACTCGATTAAGCAAGTCGTGTACTCGAGTATTACTTGCAGAAACCAGAAAAATCAAGTTTTCATTCGAATACGAAAATCAATCAATTCACATGCAAGATCAGAGATTCAACGGAAATGATTAACACCTATATTCTTATTGATTTCATAGTTATGAAAATGATTTTCCTTTAATCAATTTGAACAATTAAAGATTCAATTCAATCAATTATGAAAATCAATCTTTCTAGGTTTTCAACCAAGAACGCAATCAAATGACTTGAATATAAAGAGTAAGGGTTTAGAGATACGACACAGTGATTTATCCTGGTTCACTTTCATCCGCTTGAAAGCTACATCCAGTCCCCTCTTCAACCAAGAGAGATTCTTCACTATGAGGAATTAGAGTTCTCAAATTACAAGTGATTGCCTCACAAGACTCCCTTCTGGCTAGCTTACAAGAGATAACCGACACCCTTGCCTTGTAATCCTATTGATCTTCTCTCTAATCTAACCTCTACCCCTTGTTGATAATCGACACAACAAGTCTTCAATTGCTTGATGATAATCCACACATCAAGGCTTCACCTTGCTTGATTCACAACCAAGACTTCTTCTTCTTCTTCAATAAGAATGCACTTGCTTGATGATAAAATCGACACACCAAGGCTTCTTGTTTGTTGTAGTGGCTTGCCTTCTTGCAAAGATTACAACACAATAGAAAACACAAAACAATCCTATGAATCTCAATCAAGAGTTATGACAATTCACCATAAGAGATTCAAAGGTTCTTGATCAAAGAATATGAAAATATGAGAACTTTGATCTTTAGAAAATGAGAGAGAATAGAGTGGCTTGATTCTTTGTAAAACTTGTATGAAATGATTCTAATTTATCACAAATAATAGGAAAAGGTTTATATAGAATACCCAAAAGTTGTAGCACTTGAAAACTGATTTTGAGAAGTGAAAAACGTATTTTAAAAATCAGTTCAGCAGTACTTAATCGATTAAGTTGCAGACTACTCGAGTAGTACTCGATTAAGTTAGTCACTTAATCGATTAAGTTGGTACTGCACATGTTCAAAACTTGTTTTCTCAAAATCCAACCTTTCCTTTAAAACCTTTAAGCCACCTATTGATTCTAGGTTAAGTGAAAACTCAAATTATGATTAAATCATGACTTATGAATGAGATTCACTACCCTCTATAATAATCTACCCAAATAAAAAACCTATGAAGCTTGAGAGGCAAAAGATAAAAGAAATACAAATACACTCAAACTTAGGTCTTCATGAGCTTGCTTTCTCTCTTCTTCATTTGATGTTTGTTGTTGCTTTTTGAGCTTGAAACTTGATCAACACTTGTAGCTTGTTCAAAAACACTTTGTCATTATCAAAACATTCATCATGTTCATCATGAAACTAACACTTTATACTATTCCCTCTAGTGATATTCTACAATTGAATCATTGAACTTTTACTTTGACTTATTTATGTCTTTAGTCCTTGAAAGTTCAACGTATTTTGGTTTTAGTCCCTATAAGTTATTTTGACCGGGATTAGTCCTTAAATTTTTAAATATTTTGGTTTTGGTCCCTTCTGTTAGTAAAAATCTGTTATTTGTTTGTATAGTTAGCAGAACATCACATTAGCAGTTCTTGTGGTTTGAAATAACACCAAATAGGTGATGTAATGTGGAAGATAAAGATCCACGGACGCAAAATAGTCTGATACGCAAAATGCTCCCGTAAGCAAAATTTTGTGTTCATAGGCTTGAATCATCCATGTCACCCTACCTATTTGGCGTTACCTCACATCTCGTGGCAGCTGGTGTGGATTTCTGTTAACCTTGTTAGCAAATAAATATATTTTTGTAATGGAGAGGACTAAAACCAAAATGTTTGAAAAATTAAGGACCAGTCCCGATCAAAATAACTTCTAGGAACTACTCCCTCCGGTCCTATTTATAGGACCCTTTTAGGGTTTTTCACACCCACCAAGGAAAGTGGTTAAAGTGGTTAGTGTAAAATCAAGTCTCCGATTAAGGCGGATTAATTTTGATGATGACAATGTAATTAAATTATGGACTTAAAGTGAAGAATGCAAGCCCAACATTAAAGAAGATCAAGTGCTTAGTTATTTATTCATTCTCATTTAATTTTGATGTATTTTATTTTATTTATGAGAGTGGGTAGTTTATGCTTTTATTCTCACATAAGGTCAAACAATAACTATGCATGAAAGGTTGAGATTAAAACCAATTAAACCTGAGAAGAGAATTGAAAACAATGTTAGAAAAACTTAATTTTTCCAACATTGAGCAATTCACTCGAGTGATTCTCAATTCACTCGAGTGATTTATGAATTTTCAGTAATATAGCCGTTGGATAAAGTAAAAAGGCAACACTATCAGAGTTGACTAAAACACTCGAGTGTTTTCAAAAAGACTCGAGTGATTTAGGTCTGTCAGCAAATTTTTTAAACGTTAGAAGAGGACAAAAAGGAAGAATAACTTGGTTTTTCCTTCCCTTTTGTCCCCTCACTTATATTCTGAATAGTGGCCATTATCCAAAGGAACAAGCTTACATTCTATCATTGATTCTCTCTCTCTCAAGTGTTAAAATCATTTTCTCTCTCTAAACTCAACCAAGCATTCATCTTTATTATTTTGTCTTAGTGAGTTAAGAGAGTGTGCTTCATTTGTAAGAGAATTATTTGTTGTAAAATTCTCAAACACTCAAACACTTTAGCTTGTTTAGAAAATCTTGGTGAGGTATCCAAGTACTTGGTGAGGTATCCAAGTTCTCAAGTCTTGGGAGGTTCTCAAGCACAAAGACTGAGAGGATTCTTAGCTTGGTGGGCTCTTGGAGGTTCCAAGGAGCTTAAGAAGAAGGGACTCTTCATCACCAAATCAAGTTGCGGTAGAAAGTTCAAGAGTTTGGTACACTCTTGAAAAGGGTTAGGATTGAGTGAGGAATCTCAATTTATCCTTGTAATTTCTAATAATTTGATCACTAGTAGAAACTCCTAAGTTGATTAGGGGGACTGGATTAGCACTCAAGATTGAGTGTGAACCAGGATAAAATTGGTGTTGTCTCTCTTTTATAGCTTTCTTAGTTTTCAAGTAAAACCAAACCCTAAGTTCTCTAGAAAGGGGATTTTATAATTCTAGTAGCTATTGGTTGCAATTAACTTGTTTTCAACTTGTTTTAACTTAGTTTAATTGCCCTCTACTTTGATTTATATCTGCCCTGGATTAGTCTTTAAGAAATTGAATCATTTTGCTAAATTTCTCTGAAACTGCTCCTTTCTGTTCTGCATAAAACACTCGAGTGTTTTTCAATTCACTCGAGTATTTAGTAGCATTTCACTCGAGTGTTCTTCATTTTCACGCGATTCTGAAAAACACGCGAGTGTTTTTAAATTCACTCGAGTAAATTGCCCAGTTTCAGAAAAACAAGCTTTTGATCAATTATCTTTTAATTGCACCGAAAATTAGTCACTGTTGCTTCCATATTACTATTCACCCCCCCTCTAGTAATTGCTAAGCCCGCTTGTTGGTTTCCAACAAGTGGTATCAGAGCTCGGTCGAAAGATCGAGCGTAAAAGCTTTTTCGAAAAAGATCCTTTTGGAAACAAATGGGCTCTAGCAATCAACAAGAAGGGTCTATGTCTCTTAACCGACCTCCATTCTTCAATGGTGAAGATTATTCTTATTGGAAGGTTAGGATGAGAGTGTTTGTAGAAGCAATAGACCCCGATATTTGGGACGCAATTGAAAAAGGTCCTTATATTCCTAGAAGAGTGATTAATGGTGAAGCCATTGTTATTCCTAGGACAAGTTGGAATGAAGATGATAAAAAGAAAGTTTCATATGATTTAAAAGCTAAAAATATCATCTTCTCCGCTTTGTCCAAAAATGAATTTCATAGGATTTCACAATGTCAATCGGCTAAAGAAATGTGGGATACCTTGCAAATTACTCATGAGGGAACTAGTGAAGTTAGAGACTCAAGATTAAATGCTTTAACTCATGAATATGAGCTCTTTCATATGTTCCCTAATGAGTCTATCAATGATATGAAAACAAGGTTCACACATATCGTTAACCAATTGATTGGCTTAGGAAAGGAATTTAGAGATGGTGAAACTACTAACAAAGTCTTGAGATGTCTTGATAGGAGATGACAACCTAAGGTGACCGCCATCAAGGAAGCTAAGGATGTAAAATCTATGGACTTGACCACCTTGTTTGGGAAGCTCCAAGAACATGAGATGGAACTATCAAGACTTCACTTAAATGAAGACTCGAACAAGAAAAAGAAGAGGATCTCTCTAAAAGCCTCAACCAAAATGTCAAAAGAGGATGAAGATGAATCTTCAAGTGAAGGCTCCGATCGTGCTCTAAATGAGGAAGACATTAGTTTATTTGCCAAGAGGCTCAACAAATTCCTCAAAGGCAAAAAGGGTAGTTCATCATTCTCTAAGGACAAGAGACCTCAAGACAAAAGATCCAAGGATAACAAGCAAAGAAACAAAAGCTCAAGTGAAATTGTGAAGTGTCATGAGTGTGGTGGGATAGGACACATAAGAATGAAATGTCCCACCTACTTGAGAAAGAATGAGAGGAAGACTCAAGATGGCAAGGGGAAAAGAGCTTACATTGTTTGGGATGAACCGGAAAAGGATTCCAAGTCATCCTCAAGTAGTTCGGATGATGAGGAAGCCAAGCTATGCCTCATGGCCAAAAATGACAATGAAGCCTCCTCAAGTAATGAAAGAAATGACAATGAGAGTGAGGATGAGGTATCATCTAATTATTCTTACACCTCTTCTCATACTATTTCTTATGATGATTTGCTAAATGAATATAATGAAATGCTCACTCAATTTGAAAGACTTGCTAAAGTTAACAAAGAAAAAGGAAAGAAGCTTTTGGAGTATCAAAAGGAAATCAATGAATTAGAAAAATCTATTAATGATTTGAAACTCCAAAATGCATCCTTAGAACTTGCTAACTCTAGTCATGTTTGTGAGAATGCAAATCAATCATATACCATCACTCATTGTGAAAAGTGTTGTGAGCTTGAAAAGGAAGTAAATGATTTAAAAATCAAACTCAACACTTTTAACAAAAGTGATAGAAACCTAGATCGGTTGATTGGTTCTCTTAGACACAATTCAAACAAAACCGGTCTAGGACATGTCCACAAGAAAAAGAAAAATAAAGAGGTTGGTTCATTCTCAAAAATTGATTTTACAAAGAAACCAACTTGCTTTTATTGTGGAAAATTTGGACATACAAACAATAAGTGCCATATCAAAAATTTTGGAATTCAAAATGGTACTTATGTTTGGATTAAGAAGGAAGAATCATCCAAGACTAACAAAAAGGGACCCAACATAATTTGGGTACCCAAAATGAGCAAGTGATTGTGTCTTGTAGGTGTGCCTTAGAACCGGAAAGCAACTTTGGATACTTGATAGTGGATGTTCTAGGCACATGACGGGAGATAAGCGTCACTTCATTGAGCTTACTCCTAAGGAAAAGGGATATGTCACATATGGAGACAACAACAAAGGAAAAATACTTGGTATAGGTAAAATTGGTAATTCTTCCAACTTGGTTATTGATAATGTACTTTATGTTCAAGGATTAGAACATAATCTTTTAAGCATTAGTCAATTATGTGATATTGGTAACCATGTATTATTTACCTCTACTCATTGTCTCATAAAAAGTGACAAAGATGAATCTATCAAATTTGTTGGAAAAAGGTCTAATAACACTTACATGGTTGAATTGAATAATATCACTTCTTTAGTTTCAAAATGTTTAATTAGCAAAGAAAGTGATACTTGGTTATGGCATCGTAGGACCGCTCACATTAATGTAAATCAACTTAAGAAACTTCAATCCAAAGACTTAGTAGTTGGTTTACCAAAGCTCAATTTTCAAATTAAAGGTGATTGCACTCTTTGCAAGAAGTGCAAACAAACTAAAAATCATTTTAGTTCCAAAAATGATGTGTCCACAACAAGACCATTGGAAATGCTTCACATGGACTTGTTTGGACCTTCTCAAGTTAAAAGCTTTGGTGGCAACTACTATGCCTTGGTGATTGTTGATGATTATTCAAGATTTACATGGACATTATTTTTAAGTGCTAAGAGTGAGGCCTACAAGTCTTTTAAACGCCATATTAAACTTGCCCAAAACCAAGTAAACCAAAAAGTGATTATTATCCGAACCGACCATGGAGGTGAATTTGAAAACTATAAATTTGATAGATTTTGTGATAAGCATGGAATTGAGCACCAATATTCGGCACCTAGGACTCCTCAACAAAATGGAGTTATTGAGAGGAAAATAGGGTGCTAGAGGAACTTGCTAGAACCATGTTAAATGATTCTCAAGTACCTCAATACTTTTGGGCCGATGCCGTTAATACGGCTTGTTATGTAATGAATAGAATTTTAATTAGGCTCATGATAAAGAAAACCCCCTATGAGCTTTACAAAGGTAGAAAACCCAATATATCCCATTTCCATGTTTTTGGATGCAAAGTGTACATTTTAAACAATGGAAAAGATCAACTTGGAAAATTTGATTCTAAATCGGATGAGGGAATATTTTTGGTTTACTCTTCTCATAGTAAAGCTTTTAGAGTTTACAATAAACGAACTATGACTATTAAAGAATCAATTCATGTTGTTTTTAATGAGTCTTCGAAAGAAGATAGTGTTTTATGTGATGGTAGTGATGATGGACTTGAGATTCCCAATGTTGACAAAGAGATGGAAAAATCAAAGGATGAAGGAGAAATCAAGGATGAACTTGATCCGGCTTGGAAAACGGTGAAAGCTCACCCTATTGACAATGTCATAGGAGACCTTTCAAAGGGAGTGTTAACTCGTAGGTCAATTCAAAATATTTGTCATTTTGTTTCCTTTGTTTCTCAAATCGAACCAAATTCAATTAAAGATGCAATTAAGGATGAACATTGGGTTATGGCCATGCAAGAAGAACTAAATCAATTTATTAGAAATGATGTTTGGGAATTAGTGCCTATACCCGATGATCATACCATAATTGGTTTAAAATGGATTTATAGAAATAAACTTGATGAATCCGGTTTGATTATAAGAAACAAAGCGAGACTTGTTGCCCAAGGGTACAACCAAGAGGAAGGTGTTGATTATGATGAGACCTTTGCTCCGGTTGCACGCCTTGAGGCAATCCGAATTTTGCTTGTCTTTGCATCAATAATGAAATTCACTCTTTATCAAATGGATGTCAAGAGTGCTTTCTTGAATGGTTTCATAAATGAAGAAGTGTATGTTAAGCAACCACCCGGTTTTGAAAGTCATGAATTTCCAAACCATGTTTATAAATTGAAAAAGGCACTTTATGGATTAAAACAAGCTCCTAGAGCTTGGTATGATCGATTAACCACCTTTTTATTAGAAAATGACTTTCAAAGGGGAAAGGTTGATAATACCCTATTCATCTATAAAACCAAAGAGGACATTTTGTTAGTGCAAATATATGTAGATGATATTATCTTTGGTGCCACTAACCTGTCCTTGTGTAGAAAGTTCTCTAACTTGATGAAAAAGGAATTTGAAATGTCCATGATGGGGAAGCTCAAGTTCTTCCTAGGACTTCAAATCAAGCAAGTCAAGGAGGGGATTTTTGTGCATCAAGGAAAATATTGCAAGGAGCTCCTTGGAAAATTCGGAATGGACAAATGCAAAGAAGCATATACTCCCATGAGCACATCATGCTACCTAGACAAGGATGACAAAGGTACACCAGTTGATGTTAGTAAATATAGAGGCATGATAGGTAGTCTTCTATATCTTACCGCATCTAGACCGGATATTATGTTTAGTGTATGCATGTGTGCCCGTTTTCAAGCAAATCCTAAAGAATCACACCTATCCGCGGTTAAACATATTTTTAAATATCTTAAAGGAACAATTAACATCGGATTATGGTATCCTAGTGATGCTAGTCTTAGTTTAGTTGGTTATTCGGATTCCGACTTTGCGGGATGCAAGCTTGATTGCAAAAGCACTAGTGGTACATGCCATTTATTGGGAAGTTCACTAGTGTCATGGTTTTCTAAAAAGCAAGCTTGTGTTGCTCTTTCCACCGCCGAAGCGGAATATATCGCCGCCGGTAGTTGTTGTGCTCAACTCTTGTGGATGAAACAACAATTATCGGATTTTGGTTTAAAATTAGAAAGTGTTCCCATAAAATGCGATAACACGAGTGCCATTAACCTAACTAAGAATCCGGTGTATCACTCAAGGACTAAACACATTGAAATTAGACATCATTTCCTAAGAGATCATGTTCAAAAGGGTGATTGCACAATTGAATTTGTAAGTACCACAAATCAATTAGCGGACATTTTTACAAAACCCTTACCAAGGGATACCTTCTATCACATAAGAGGTGAACTTGGTATTTTAGATGAGTCTAGTATAAACTAATTGATTTGTGCCATTTGAAAATCACCAAATGTGTCTAAATTTAATGTGTAGTGATACTTGATTGAAATTGCCTTGAGAGCTTATAAATTTATGTTCTAACTGTGTGTGATTATGTTTCCTATCTTTAGTTTTCATTAAATGCGTTTAATTTTGTAAAACTGTGTTTTTATGCATAACTGATAAAAAGACTCGAGTGTTCCTAAAATCACTCGAGTAATTTTAATTCAAAATTAAATCAGTTTTTAATTGAAAAAGTTTTTGAGCAGGTCTGATGGAAAATACTCGAGTGTTTTCTAAATCACTCGAGTGTTTTGCGTCTAGGGAAAAATCAAGCTTTCGGCCGACACTCGAGTGAATCTCATTTCACTCGAGTGAATCCCATTTCACTCGAGTGAATCGCAGTTTTCTGAAAATCCAACTTTCGGCCAACACGCGAGTGAATTCAAATTCACGAGAGTGTTTTTCAGGTTTTCTGAAAAACACGCGAGTGTTTTCAAATTCACTCGAGTGTTTTCATCAGATTTAATCTGATGCTGCTGCGATTTTGCCCAGAACTGCTCGAACCCTACTCTTTCCTTGCATGCGTTTTCTCTGTTCTCTCACCTCTTTCATCACATATTTCACCCAAAATCACTATTTCTTTCATATTTCAACAAGATTTCATCTTCTAAACTCATTCCCATCCTTATTTCACATCAAATCCACGCTTTTATCCATCAAATTCATCATTCCCTTTCCAAAACCCTAACTCCCCAAAACCCCAAATTCACAAAATTTCTTCTAGTTTTCAATTGTAAGTGCAAATGGCTTCATCATCGGACATTAGAAGAAAAGGGAAAAAGCCTAGAATGGAGGAACCCAGTGAAGAGGAGGAGGATGATTTCTACCAAAGAGCTACTTGCATTGAGAGGGAGAGAAAGTTTGCTTCCAACGATTATGCTACTCAAACATGGGTAAGTGAAGCTTATCTCAATAGTAGAGGATTCCCTTTTGTCAATGCCCTCAAAACTCAAAAGCTTACGGGTTTCATATCGTTTAATGACCCTATTTACATTAGGCTAGTTAGACAATTTTATGCGAACTTTAGGCAAAATGGGAATTCATATGAGACCTCCATGTTAGGAAAACGTTTTGAGGTTACCCCCAAGGCTTTATTCCAAGTCTTTGGGATTTCACGATCGGGCGAAGGAACATCAAAAGGGGATGTTGACCATATTTTTCGTAACTTACTCCGCCCCGATCGTGCATATCTCAAGGGCGAGAAGAAGGCAAACCACATGACCGCCAACAATAGAGTCCTCCACTATATCATTAGCCATATTTTGTTGCCCCAAACTTCTCCAAATTACTCCCGCCTCATTCAAATTGAACTTAGAGCTATGGATGCCATTTTAAATGGAAATGTTTTGAATTGGGCTTCCATTATCCTTGCTAAGATGAAACAAGCCTCCGACTCCAAACCTAAGCAACACCTCCCTTACCCAATGCATGTGTGCAGACTGCTTCAACATTTTGAGGTTCAAATTCCAGAAATAGAGTCTGTCGTTCGTCTACCTGCAAAAATCCATGCCTTTTCTGACATCTCTTTGGGTAAGATGGACATCGAATACTACGGTAATCGATGTTTATATTTTGATGAGGCAGCTGCTCTGAGGGGTCAGGGCAATGTTCAGCAGGCTGCAGATCAGCTGGGCGTTGACCCTCAGCAGCTAGAGGAGGAGCAGGCCACTTTTGATCAGCAGGCCGGAGGGAGTGGTAGTGTACCCCAGGATGACCCTACTGATGGAATTAATTTTGATATGCCGGGGTCTTGGAACTCCCAATTTGCAGAGCACAGGGTATATATGGATGAGAGAATGGACGGTTTTGATGGGAAGTTTGCCTCATTGGGTCATCAGGCTGAGGAGTATAGGAACTTTATGACTGGTCGGGTTGATAGGATAGATGGGCGCTTGGATGCTTTGGAAATTCAAGCTCAAGAGCAAAGGGCAACCTTATTTGACATGCGGACTCAGATGGATCTTCAGCACTCCGCTCTTCATGGTAGGCTTGATGCCCATTCGGCTAGTATGGATGCTAGCTTTGGACATGTGCGCTCCGATCTCAGTCAGATTCTGTCAGCACTTGGGAGACTTCAGCCCTATCCCCGCGATGATGATCAGCAGCCACCTTCTGCCTGAGTCCTGATGCTCCTTTGCACTTCTTATTTTTTTTATGACTATGTCTTTATTTTTAGCTATGTTGAACTTTTTGAGTATTTTGTTGTTTTTGGAGTTGGGTGTACCTTGATTAAAACTCATGTTTTATGGTCTATTTATGGTGTGTTGGAATGATGGATTTATGACATTTATGCATTAATCATGTTTTCTTCATAGTTTTCATGTTCTTTAAAGTGTCTTTATTGTTTCATAGTCATATTTTGCTTCTTATTTACTCTTAAAGGGAAAGTTTTCCTATTGGTATCCTTCATTCTCCACCTTGTTTCCAAAATGTTATCTTTTTGATCATGACAAAAAGGGGGAGAAAGTAGATTAAAGAGAAAGAGCATTTTTTTTCTCCGCTTTCTTGCTTACACTCTGATGATATATGCTCTTGCTCTGATACCAATGAGCACTTGATTATGTTTATTATTGTATTACGTTGTGCTTGACATTTTCTGGATTGTACAGGTTAAAAAGGTTCCTAGATTGAGGGGGAGCTCTCAAGTGCTAGAGGTTTAATTATTTTGTCATCATCAAAAAGGGGGGGATTGTAAAATCAAGTCTCCGATTAAGGCGGATTAATTTTGATGATGACAATGTAATTAAATTATGGACTTAAAGTGAAGAATGCAAGCCCAACATTAAAGAAGATCAAGTGCTTAGTTATTTATTCATTCTCATTTAATTTTGATGTATTTTATTTTATTTATGAGAGTGGGTAGTTTAGGCTTTTATTCTCACATAAGGTCAAACAATAACTATGCATGAAAGGTTGAGATTAAAACCAATTAAACCTGAGAAGAGAATTGAAAACAATGTTAGAAAAACTTAATTTTTCCAACATTGAGCAATTCACTCGAGTGATTCTCAATTCACTCGAGTGATTTATGAATTTTTAGTAATATAGCCGTTGGATAAAGTAAAAAGGCAACACTATCAGAGTTGACTAAAACACTCGAGTGTTTTCAAAAAGACTCGAGTGATTTAGGTCTGTCAGCAAATTTTTTAAACGTTAGAAGAGGACAAAAAGGAAGAATAACTTGGTTTTTCCTTCCCTTTTGTCCCCTCACTTATATTCTGAATAGTGGCCATTATCCAAAGGAACAAGCTTACATTCTATCATTGATTCTCTCTCTCTCAAGTGTTAAAATCATTTTCTCTCTCTAAACTCAACCAAGCATTCATCTTTATTATTTTGTCTTAGTGAGTTAAGAGAGTGTGCTTCATTTGTAAGAGAATTATTTGTTGTAAAATTCTCAAACACTCAAACACTTTAGCTTGTTTAGAAAATCTTGGTGAGGTATCCAAGTACTTGGTGAGGTATCCAAGTTCTCAAGTCTTGGGAGGTTCTCAAGCACAAAGACTGAGAGGATTCTTAGCTTGGTGGGCTCTTGGAGGTTCCAAGGAGCTTAAGAAGAAGGGACTCTTCATCACCAAATCAAGTTGGGGTAGAAAGTTCAAGAGTTTGGTACACTCTTGAAAAGGGTTAGGATTGAGTGAGGAATCTCAATTTATCCTTGTAATTTCTAACAATTTGATCACTAGTAGAAACTCCTAAGTTGATTAGGGGACTGGATTAGCACTCTAGATTGAGTGTGAACCAGGATAAAATTGGTGTTGTCTCTCTTTTATAGCTTTCTTAGTTTTCAAGTAAAACCAAACCCTAAGTTCTCTGGAAAGGGGCTTTTATAATTCTAGTAGCTATTGGTTGCAATTAACTTGTTTTCAACTTGTTTTAACTTAGTTTAATTGCCCTCTACTTTGATTTATATCTGCCCTGGATTAGTCTTTAAGAAATTGAATCATTTTGCTAAATTTCTCTGAAACTGCTCCTTTCTGTTCTACATAAAACACTCGAGTGTTTTTCAATTCACTCGAGTATTTAGTAGCATTTCACTCGAGTGTTCTTCATTTTCACGCGAGTGTTTTTAAATTCACTCGAGTAAATTGCCCAGTTTCAGAAAAACAAGCTTTTGATCAATTATCTTTTAATTGCACCGAAAATTAGTCACTGTTGCTTCCATATTACTATTCACCCCCCTCTAGTAATTGCTAAGCCCGCTTGTTGGTTTCCAACAGTTAGTGACATTGGAAATGTGAAAATTTGATATACTTTTTCAAAATTACCCCTATTATTGTTATTGGAACTCTAAAAAGTGTTGACTTAATAGGGGTGTTTGTGGAAAGAAGTAATTAAATGCTATTGGAAATTGAAAAGGGTCCTATAAATAGGACCAAAATAAAAACCCCAAAATGGTCCTATAAATAGAACCGGAGGGAGTAAAACCAAAACACGTTGAACTTTTTGGGACCAAAACCATAAATAGGCCTTTTACTTTTGGTAGTTGAAGTTTCTACTGCAGTGCCTTGTTTACCTTGGGCTAATGAGATTTCCTTAATATCAAAGAGGTCCTGCTCCTACTCACTTATATATAAAAAGAAAACTCAACGCTAGCCTAAAAATGGAAAAGCAAAGGGATAAATTTTGGAACCACTTATCTGCTTCACCATAAACAAGCTTCAAACGTCTTTATGTTTCTTCGTTTTTTCTCTCTTCTCTGCTGAATTTTTAAAATTTCGAGACCTCTCGAAAAAAATAAAGGATATTTTGGTCATTTTACTATTAAAATGGGATGTGTGAATAATATGTGTAGGCATGGCAACGGGGCGGTGCGGGGGCGGATTATGCACTTCCCACCCCCGCCCCCGTCTAACAAAATTGTCCCCGCCCCCGCCCCCGCCCCCCGCCGGGTATCAGAAAAACCCATCCAACCCCATCCCCGCCGGGGTTCGGGTAAAACCGCACCGCACCCGCACCCGTCAATTTATTTATTTATTTTTTTCAAAATTAAACAACTTTTCTTGATAAATTTTTTTGCCCAGTATATTAATTTATTATAAATTATATATTTTATAATATTATATATATATATATATATATGGGCGGGTCGGTTTCGGGACCGGGTGCGGGGCGGATAGTAGAATTCCCACACCCGCCCCCGCCCCGTGATTAAAAAGACGGTTTTTCCCCGTCCCCGCCCCGATACCCGATTAAACCGGTTTTTCCCCGCTCATAACGAGTCGGGTTCGGACGGGTGCCCGCTGGTTTGGTTTTTTTTGCCATGCCTAAATATGTGTAGTGAGAAATCTAAAACTCAACAAGTAAAACAAATAAAAAAACTTTCCGGGTACATTATTGGGCCAAGTAGGTACGTGATTGGGGTGCGGCCCAACCAATTTTAAGGCCCAAAGTCCAATTTTACCCTAATTTTGCCAAATTCCCTCAGCTACTTCTCTTCTTCGATACTTCTTCTTCTCACACCGCCACACACCACGCCGCCACACACCGCCGCCGCCACCGCCACCGCCACCGCCACCGCACCGCATCCGTTGACGCCACACCACGTGACCATAGTATGTATTTTATTCTTACTCTCTGCTCGTTGTTCTATACTGTTCCATAGGGTGTTAATGTGTTATTGACACTTTTGGTGTTTGATGTTTATAGTTTCGTTATGCTTTACTTTGCTTTAATGTTTGTGCAATTTTGATTTATTTTGTCATATAAATAGGGTATATATATATATATATATAGTAACGTACACGTACTCTGGTTTTTACGAAAATGCCGTACCTCCGTACCGCTGGGCAAGAATACTAAGGCGTGGAAGAGGGGATCTGGGTTGTAGATGGATAGGGTTGATGATTTTCAGACCTTGCACTATAATAAAACGTTTTTATAATTTTACGCTTTTCAATTTCACCAGTTCTGTTAAAATAGTTAGAATTCTTGGTATATGCTATATTGCTATTCACTTAATTCTATTCTTGTGTAGCCTCTTGAATCATCCTGATACATGATCTCATTGAACCGATAGAAGTGCTACGGTGATTATTTGGTGCACAGGTAAAGTGATACATATGGCAGGACTTGTGACTGGGGAATCGTCATGTCAAGGAGCAGCTGATGACAACTCGTGGTTTATGTCCAGGGAGGAAGTAGTGGAGAATTCCCCATCAAGGAAAGATGGAATTGACTGGAAGACAGAGACGGGTTACCGCAAGTCATACTGCACATTCTTATGGGATTTAGGAGCAAGACTTAAAGTGTGAGTTTACTGCTCCTTATGTTATTATGCATGTTTTCAAGCTAATTCCAAGTGCTTCTTGCTGTGTGTTTGAGATTGCTATGAGGATGCTGACTTGTATGCCTTAGATCTCTTTTTTCTCCAAATGCATTATGTGCAAGAAAGAAAGAGTAGGTCACTTATTCTTGCATTGAAAGGCAGATACTTTTATTTGTAACTATCTTTTCGAGATTTTTTTTTATTTACTGGGTGTGTCTTGTGACTTTGGAAGAGTTTTCATAGGTTCGTTATAAAGTTTTTGGTTAAACCAAGGAGGCCATATCTTATGTTGAAAGCCCAAACTCTTTGGTGCACCTAGTTGGAGCAGATACCATAATGCTCATGCCTAAAGGGCATCTCTTTGCCACTAATGAGTTCTCAGCTTGGTGCTCCTCTTTCGTATTTTCTACATGGTTTCTTAAAGGGCATTTCAATTTTTAAATAGGCAGAGAGATTGAGCTGGCATGTCGAATTCTTGGGCTTTATTTGGTTCATTGCTGTACCTAGTTTTACACTTTTACTGTTTTTGGGGATATGTTATCCCATATTCTTATCTGTGCTATACTTCCCTCTTTTCTATGCGACGGGATTTCTTTTTCTCTCATAAAAAAATAAAAATTGTAGGATAATTTTTGCTGATAACTTTCTTGAATAATGCAGTTGTGTATCTGTATGAAATAATTTCATGTACTCCTGTAGCAAACATTGTGCTCTTTTTTCTTTTCCTTTTACTTCTGATGTAATTTTATATAATGGGTGAATATATCTGCCATTTACCTTTTTGAATCCATTTAGACTTTATTGTAGAAATTCACTTGGAGGTTTGCATATTGGTTATAACATTGCCCATTTCAGGCCTCAGTCAACTATAGCAACAGCCATAATCTTTTGCCATCGGTTCTTTCTTCAACAATCTCATGCAAATAACGATCGAAGGGTGGGTTGTTGCACTTTATTTTATAATTGATATTGGGAGTGGTCTGTCTAGTAACTACAGTTATCTAACATATCTCAGTGCTATCTTGATGGTGGTATGTCTTGTGCATGGCTCTTTTTCTTAATTGAATTTTCGATATTTGCCACTGTTACAATCTGATGAGAGAGAGAAGAGAGAGAGAGAAGAGAGAGAGTTGTCAGATTCTTGCTGGATAGTTTATTTTTGTAAATAATATTAATGTTTTCAAATGTTGAGGGTGCATGCTTGGTTTTGGGTGGCTTGCTAATAGTAGTATTTTTCAACAAATGAATACTGAGTAAAGTGTTCCTAACGGCTTGCAATATAAACACTTCCAAATTACACGCTTTTACTGTATAAAGCAAAGCCACACTCTAAACGCCGAGGAGAAATGTTCTATTGGACTTTCATAAATTTGAGTATACTTAGTTGTTCAATATAGACAAAATTGTTATAACTTTTCCTTCAAAGACTGAGATTGTATATTTTAAGTTTGACCACTATGCTACTTTGTATATCTTAAGTTTGACCACTATGCTACTTTTCAAACATTCTAGAAATTACTACAAGATATTTACTTTTGGCGAGTTTTGACCTTTGTAACATTTCTGGTTTTGATTATCTAAATTGCAACTTTTGAAATTGATTTTTATGACTATTTTTGCTTTTACGACTTTTTTTTCCATTTAATTTGATATCTTTTATTTGTATTCTTTTTTCAACTACTACTTTAAGCTTTCTGTTTTGCAAACTTTCAGTCAAGGTCTTCAACATTTTGGCACTTTATTACAATTTTTTATACCCTAATTATTTATTTGTTGTTAGGAGATTTTAAATATGTTATTCAAGTCCTACTGTCCTAGAGGTTTATTTTCCGCATCTGTGATAGTATTCATCCACATGATAGTAAATTTATTGTTACTAAATTTTGAATTCGATTAAGTTGTCAGTGATCTTTCTGTACCTAGTTTTCTGGACTAAGAATAAGTCATTTTAGGTGTGCCACTGTCAGTCATGTGATATTTGGTTGGTGACAGACTAACAATCTTAGATTTTGCAACTCCCTGTTCAGTAGCTGGAGCCCCCTGATGACTCAATATACAAATCTGTGTATATTGTGCATCATTAGTTATGGTTGCTGAGCACGCAGATCCAAGATGATAAAAGTTAAATACAGTTACGGAAGTTCTGACCCAACTTTATATTAGATGAAAGAGAATGACATATGTATAGGTAGTATACAGTTAAAGATTACTTTATTGGAGTCTTACACTTCACTTGGTGAACATCTTTTGCAGACCATTGCAACTGTCTGTATGTTCCTTGCTGGGAAGGTAGAAGAAACTCCTCTTCCTCTAAAGGATGTTATTCTTCTTTCGTATGAAATCATTCACCAGAAAGACCCTGCTGCTGCACTTCGGATAAAACAGAAGGTGTTCTATAATTGGTTGTGCTTTTGACTATTTCATTGTATACATCCTCATTTTGGACTTTTCAGAAATCACTTATAATGATTGCTTAAAATTGACGAGACCTCAATTTTGAATTGATATACAATGCTTCACTGGTTTTTATTCACATTTGTTACTACTTAAACAGAGGTGGTTGCCTGGAATTATATCATTTATTAAACATTGCATATCTCTATGATTTGGCTCTCTTTCTTTTGTACTTGACATTATTTAAAATCTGTTAAATAAAGGTTGTAAACATTGCAGGAAGTATATGAGCAGCAGAAAGAGTTGATTTTACTTGGAGAGAGGGTTGTGCTTGCCACTTTGGGTTCTGTCTCTAATGTTCAAGATCCCTATAAGCCCCTTGTTGAAGCCATAAAGAAATTTAATGTAGCACAAAATTTCCTTGCACAAGTTGCATGGAACTTTGTTAATGATGGGTATGATCAAGTGGCCAATTTTTTAATTTAACTTAGTCGATTACATGTTACCAACATATTTGTTCACCTGCTGGTAAATGGTTTTCAGGCTGATGACGTCTCTTTTCTTGCAATTCAAGCCACATCACATTGCAGCAGGTGCCCTTTTCCTTGCTGCCAGGTTCCTGGAAGTGGAACTTCCGTCAGATGGTGAGAAGGTTTGGTGGCAAGAGTTTGATGTCACCCCACACCAATTGGAAGGTTTGTGTCGTGCTCTCAGATCATCTCTTGCAAATAAGATGACCCAACCGGGTAGCCTTTTATATTCTTATGACTTAATGCCCTTATGATAGTTTATAGTATGTGTTTTTTAATAACCTAGAGTGTGTTTGGATTGGATGCAAAAAATAGATTTTAATAATCAATTATGTATAATCAATGATTGTTTTACTCTATTATAATCGGATCAATTTTATGCTTGAGTATGTTTGCTGAAAAACGATTTAAAGATGATATGTTTGGTTTGTCTAAAGAATATTACTTCAAATTCAACCATTTTTTTTTCTGGAAAAAAAAAGGGTTTCCATACAGACTTAATATGCACCAAACATGCTGATGCTCCTAATGAAAACTTTATTGCACCGTATTTAATCATTACGCTTGATTGAACAAAAGAAAATTGAGCAGGCTACAAAGTTGAATATCTGGATGATTACCCTTTCTTGATTAAGTTAGGCATTTTCGTGAGAGCACAAACCCAGTTTTGTTAGTAACCAATTGGGCTGTGTTTTGCATTTGGTAGCTGAATTTTCTGTTTATCCTTCTGAATCTTTGTGGTTGTTTGTATTTCTTGCAGAAGTTAGCAATCAAATACTGGAACTCTATGAGGGGAATAAATTTCCACAATCTCAGGGTGAAGTACAAGGAAGTGCTGGAGGTGGAACAAGAGCTGTTGCTGCAATAGCTCCTGCTGTAAATCTTGAGGCACCATTAAGAGGCAAGTTATAGCATGGTGCTCAAAGTCAAGGCACCAGTTGTGAGGACGTTAACCAAATCCGTAGGAATTGTTGGTGCATTAATTTAAGGGGTGAGATTTTGTACTCACTTTGCTTCCAACCGGTGATGTGCAGTAGCATGAACTGGGAGTTTGCATTTTTGTTTTTCCGCCCCGTTATTTCATTTGTTGTTTTCCTTTAGTTGGGTCTGTTTTTCTTTTCTTTTTAATGGAGGCCCACTTATTAAGCTTAATTTTTTTAAGGGTGCAGTAGTTATTTGTTGGGAGTTAGTCCCCAAACCCCCTTTTTTATCCCCAAACCCCATTTTAATGGTGTAAAGTCAAAACTGCCCCTCCCTCATCTTCCACCTTCCCACCCCCAAACCCCAAATATCAAACCCCAAACACCATGGAACCCTAAACCCCAAAAGCTTGCACCTTCCCACCCTCAAACCCCAAACTCCTCATCTTTCTCCCAAATCTCAAACCTCAAACCCCTAATCTATGTCAATGGACGTTCATATCTTTTCTTCAAGGTAAAACTCTTCTCTTTCTGTTTTTTTTATGTAACTGTGCAATTTACGATTATCCCGTGTCGGAAAAATTATAAATTTACGACACTGGGTTGTCGGAATTTTTTCAGTTTTTCATACAATAAGTACTGTACAAAATTCCGACACCCCCTTGTTAGAATTTCAAAATTCCGACTAATGGGTGTCGGTAGTCGGAATTTTGTACAGTACCGAAAATTTAAAAAAAAAAAAAAAACTGAAGAGGGTGGAGAGAGAGGGGAAGGGGAGTGGAGAGAGGGAAGTCATGACTTGAAGAGGGTGCGAAGGACTTGAAGCAAGCTAACTGCTTTATCAGTGAACCACCCACTTGTAATTGCTTCTTTTCCATTGATTTGATTCAAGAAGCTCTCACCCACTTGTTTGATTGATTGATCTGCAGAAAGGGAACCCCAACTCTGGGCCGGGGCAGATCAATGGGGAAAAAATGAAAGGAGAGGGAGGTGATGGAGGAGGAGAGATGGTGTTGGTGGAGGTGGAGGAGGAGAGTTGATGTTGGTGGAGGAGGAGAGGTGTTGGTGGTAGGGGTGAGCATGACCCGGCCCGGCCCGGAGACCCGGCCCCAACCCGGCGGGTTCGGGCCGGGTTAAACCCGTCCGCGCACATGTGGAGGGACAGACCCGTTTCAAAAAGGGACAAACCCATTCCGGGTCGGGACGGGTACGGGTTGATGCCCGAGTCACCCGGCCCGGCCCGGAATTTATTATATTATATTTATTTATTATTTTATTATTATGTATTAGTGTTTTTAGTCAAAATATTACTACCCTAGGTCTGAATGTATGATAATACCTTGGCTCTCACTTACCCCGCACACACTTGAGTATGATAATAATGAAATTATAGTATATTTCATGTGAAATAATGTATGATAATAATGAAATTATTGTATACTTCATGTGACCAGTTATCGAATTTTAGAAAGTTTTCGAAAATTTCAAAATTTGAATGGTTTGAGATTTTTTTAATGTGATTGATTCGTCCTCCGGGTGAACCCGGACCCGTCCCTATTAGGACCCGTCCTATTTTGGACCTGTCCTTATCTTGTCCCTCTCCAATTAGGGACGGGTTCGGGTTGAAAAATTGACCCGAGCAACATTTCAAGACGGGTGAGGGACAAGCCCAACCCGTCCCAACCCGTCCCATGCTCACCCCTGGTTGGTGGAGGGTTTGGGGTTTGGGATTGAAGAGAAGGGTGAAAATGAATAAAATAAAAATTGGGGTTTGGGGGATAAAAATTGGGGTTTGGGGGGATAAAGATTGGGGTTTGAAAGATTAATCTACCATATAAAAGATATAAGATCCGAATCAGATCTGAATGTATATAGGTAATACTTGCGAGATTAGGCCCGAAAAAAAAATGTAGTTTATTATTTCTGAGTTTTAGATTTCAAACTTCATAAAGTATCTCTAAACCCCAATTTTAATATGGAGATTACCTAATTGTCCTAATTAAAAAAAAAATTAGATTACAAACTCTTAAAAATATCCATAAACTTCATTTTCCAAAATCCTTTCATCTCCCTTTTCTTATTCTATGTAAATCTTTTCTTCCCCAATTCCCTTCTCTGATTTTTTTTTTTAATTTTTCATATTTTTTCTTTTCTCAATCCCTTCTCTATCTCTTCTGCCGTCGTCAGCTTTGGTTGTAAGAAAAAAATAAAGGAAACAAGAAAACTTTTATTTTGTATCCCCCCCCATTCACGCGAGATGAGCTTGAAGTACTAGTGTGACACCGCACTGTGCTCTGCTAAGGAGGAATGCATATGTTGCAACTTCATTTTGCTCACACCGGTATTGCTGTTAATTCCGATTAACTCTTCTTTTTCTTTTTCTAATTATTAATTGCATCTATTTTATTTTGTTGCGATTTTATCTCTTGTTTTGTCTAACAAATTCAATTCAACAAAAAAAACAATTCAGAAAGGAAGAGGAAGAAAGAAAAAAAGAAAAGGAAAACAGAGAGATAGAGAAGGGATTGAGAAAAGAAAAATACAAAAAATTAAAAAAAAAATAGAGAAGGGAATTGGGGAAGAAAAGATTTGCTGAGAATAAGAAAAAGGAGATGAAAGGGTCTTGGAAGATGGAGTTATGGATATTTTTGTAGGGTTTGTTATCTAAATTTTTTTAATTAGGGTAATTAGGTAATTTCCATATTAAAATTGTGGTTTGGGTTTACTTCATGGGGTTTGAAATCTAAAACTCAATGAACTTTACACATGAGCAAAAATTACACATTTTTTCATATATTATTTAATTAGCCTTTGTGAAAATTAACAATGATCAAACTCATGATATTATGCTTAAACAACATTGTATACATAAAGCAAAATATAATTCTTTAACGAAGGTTAGCACAGATGGTAAGAAATCTATTGCTTCTTAAGATATATGTTGTTTAATCATTGTTAATCATAATTATATTATGATAAAACAACATTGTATACATAAAGTAAAATATAATTATTCTTCCGAATAATATTATTTTATATAGAGATATGAATTTGTGAATTAATATTTTAATATTTTTTATTTAAAAGTAAAAGAAAAATAAGGATTGGAGAGAAATGTCGTTTTTGTTCACGTAACATCACATGGTTAACTTTTTGCATTTGATTAAAATCTCAGTGTGCATATGAATAAATTTTGATCGAAATTGATAACAAAAGTATAAGGCAAATCCAAACTCATAATTAATTTTAGAAAATCAAATATTAAGAAAAATTAAAAACATGTAACAAAATAATTCTAAAATTCCAAAACTAAATATACAAGGATTTGCTAACTTGCGTAAGGTGTTTTTTAAGTTGGAAGACTTTGGCATTGTGTATCGGATTATTGTAGACAAAATGTCCTTATATATTTTGTGAGAACAAGTGTCAATGATTAGGGATATTTTAATAATTTTATTTTCTAAAATTAAAAACAAAAAATATCACCCCTAATACCTAACAACTGTTTATCTTCTCGGATAGCACCTTCTCCAGCCCAACCGCCAGCGCCGGCGCCAGCACCACCACCACCAACGCCCACAGTTGGCGCCGGCTCCATCCACCTAGATCAACCCAACCCGCGCTCTACCCTCTACCCTCTTTATGTTATCTTCTCCGACCCAACCGCCAGTGCTAGCACCACCAACGCCCATAATTCGCGTCGTCGACCATACACCTAGATCCTCTCCACCAGTGCCCACCCACCCCAGATCCACTTTCAACCCACGCCAGACCCTTGAATCTTCGCCCAATCGCGCGCCCCCATCTCAGCCAACTGTTGAGCGCCCAGCAAAGCCACCGGAAGGCCACAAACAGGTTGGTCCTTGACGGAGAAGTGGCGACAACAACAAGTTGGCTCTTGGCCAGCTGTGACGTCGCCGGTGGGGTTGGAGACGGTGGAGCCGAGAGGAGAGAGGAGGGAGAGACGTATGAGAGAGAATTGTTTTATTTTTTGTTTTTATTTTTTACTTTATTTCAAAAACAAAATTATTAAAATACCCTTATTTTTAAAACTCAATCTTTTTCATGTATGAGGGTATTTTTGTTTACAATAATCCGGTACACAATGCTAAAATGTTCCAACTGAAAAAACACCTTACGTACGTTAGCAAATCCCAAACATATAAATAATCCAAAATTATATTATATTCCCTCCGGTCCTATATATAGGTCACATTTTAGAAAGTTTTCTTGGTCCCAATTATAAGTCACTTTATATTTTCTATGCATCATTTATTGATTTTTCTCTTTTTTGCCCTTATTAAATGCTTTGACTATCTATGTGTTTTTTGTTGTTCATTAATGAGTGTGAATTTTCCAAGAAAAGTTAAGGGGGTAAAATTGTAATGTTACAATATATTCTCATAGAATTCATAAAACCAACCACTTTCCTTGATATATGTAATTCGGTTAAGTATACCCTATAATAAGAATCGGAAGAGTACTATAATGGTAGCAATCTTTGACTATGCTACCGACTCAAGTTTCCTTTATCAGACGGAAGTTTTGATTGACTTAAATCCTCTGCAGAAAGCCATTGTTATCTACTTTTTTCTTGGGCTAAGCATTAGTACAGAGGATTGTCCCCTTCCTTCTTTGAATGTAGTTGTTAAAAGTGAGTCAACTCAATGTGGCTCGGGCAAGTTGATTTACTCAAAGACAAGATAAGTTTTTTTTTTTTTTTTTTTAACAGCGAAAAAAAGTAAACTTTCATTAATAAAAGATCAACCAAGCATAAAAATACACAACAAAGGTCCCATCTTCTATGAACTCAAAGGCTCGGGCAAGTTGATTTACTCAAAGACAAGATAAGTGTTTTTTTTTTTTTTGAACAGCGAAAAAATGAAACTTTCATTAATAAAAGATGAACCAAGCATCAAAGTACACAACAAACCCCTTTAACTGCATTGGCTGATCATAGTAAAAAAGAAAAAAATTAGAAAATAACATTAAGAAAATATAAAAATTACGGAATTTAAATATGGGTTAGTTTCAACAATTTTCATACTAAGAATGTGATAATATCAATTCTTCATCATGCAACCATAATATGGATATGGTAAAGTTTAAAAGTTGCATAATGGTCACACAATCACTTGAAAAATTCACCTTCTTTTGCAAGGCACAATGTGTGCATTTTTGGATTTAGGCAAAACTCACAGTAAAAAATCACGTTGGAAAGAAAGCTATACATTGTGCATGTTTGGTTCTGCGGTGAATTAGCTCAGAATTCATTCTAGAATGCCAAACGATACTAACAGTGGCTTCCATGATTGTTAAATTCTCGAGTTAACTCTTAAACTCTTACGAATTTGCGTTTCTAGATCAAAAAACGAGTTGACATTCACGTAAATACTCTTTATGATAAACTCGCACGAGTTCAAGTAAACTCTAATAAAATTGATAATTCTCGAGTTACGAGGCTACACTTAGACATTAATTTTGTCTCAAAGAATAATTTTTTATGATTATTGTTTGATATTTAGGTTGAATTACATATATCTTACGATCTATGATAGATTTATTTGGTATTGTTGTATCAAATCACAAAATAAAACAAGTGATGATCGACTAAAAACCATATAACAATTGGGGCAAATACCGAGTTATGATTATATACTTTATATTTTTATTTACTTTATCATAATATTTGAATGTTTAAAAATATTTTTGGGTAAGACGTTAACTTTGTTTATGTCCTAAATATGTTATTAGTTAACATTTTAAAGATTTGTAAACACTTACGTATTTACGAGTCGAGTTTACGATTGGAATTTACCTAAACTCCACGAGTTTATTTGAACTCTCGAATTTGACAATCATGGTTGCTTCTGCTTCAACGTCATTTTGGGGTCAAAATTGATTTTCTGACCCTTTAACCAAACATGCTAAATATTGTTGTTTCTTCCAAAAGCACGTTTGAAGCATCACAAATGTGTTTCTAAACGCACTATAAGATGCAATCGTCACTGACTCACTGAGACTAATTCACTTTGATGAGGATTACTGACACCAAAATTTCATTCTTAAAATCTCTGTTGATTTCACAAGGTCAATTGAACCAATTCTCGTTAGTGTATATATATATATATATATATATATATTTCAAATATGTTTTTATTCTCTAGATTAGGTTTTTGTTTTAGTCTCTATTTAATTTTCATGTGTTTTTACTCTCTCGTATTTTTGTAAAAAAAAAAAAAGAAGTTTTAAGTCAACTATTACTTTCTTAAGTAGCTTTGTTACAGCACTTGATGCTTACTTAGGTTAATTAAGAGATACACCCTCCGTTTCATTTTATTTGTTATTTTAGCTTTTTTAGCTTATTCCAAATTATTTGTTGTTTTAGGAAGTTGAGGATGCATTAATTATTTTTTCCAACTTTAACCTTGCATTTAATATGTTAAAATATGTGAAACGAGAAGCATGGGTACTCCTATTTGCCTGTCGTACACGTATCGGGTGCGTAGCCGTACCCGGTACTCCTTGGGTACGCCTCAGTACGTACCGGGTACGTACCCAAAGAAACAATATTAAAAAAAATTGGATACTTGAATGAGTACGTTTGGGTACTTGAATGGGTACGTACCCACCATATGTACCCACTATGTAGGTATGGTTGTTGGTACAGCTGAACATAAATTATTTTTGACTAAACTGTCAGATTAGTCCTTCATTTTGTAATGAGCTTTCATTTTAGTTCCTGACTTTTCATTAATTCCTTTTTAGTCCCTCACTTTGAAAAAAGTTACTCACATTAGTCCCTGGTAACGTTTTTCGTTTATAGACTTTAACGGGGCCGTTAGTTTATAATATCGAATTTCATTTTAGTCCCTAACTTAAAATTTTTAATTCACTTTAGTCCCTCATTATATCGTGTTTCATTTTAGTCCCTAACTTAAAAATTTTAATTCACTTTAGTCCCTCACTATAATAACAATGATGTTTCTTTCGCTTTTCTTCTTGTAGTGTGACTACCATAAAAACAATGACTGTTCTTCTTACTATTCTGTAAACTAACTTTATAGTTTATAAAAGCATTGACTACAGGCTTTGCACTTGAAAGTATTAATAGCAAAGTTTCTTCCGGAGAAGCACTTTAGAGTACATTATTTCATTATCCATATAACTACAATGTTTTAGTACTTTTTTAGTTCTCTATTTGATAGGCTTGTGTTTAACATGGTATTTCATATCCACTTTACACTTATGAAATTTACACATAGTTTGGTTTCAAAACTAAAATATTGTTTGTATTGACAGATAAAACAAGCACTAAGTGGACGAGTTCGTATCGGAGTTGCTCCTTTGCCTAGGCATGTGGAAGAATCTTTGAGGATAACTAGTGGATCTACATTATCACAGGGATATGGTATGACGTTTGAATATCATGCTAAACAAATTGGGGGAGTTTACAACATTTTGGTGATGACTCTTAAACACAGAACTCAATAAAATATTTTTGAATCAAAGCTATTGATACATTTGGGTGCAAAGCTTGGAGTCAGTACTTATATAAACTAAAAAGTTAGTTTACAAAATAGCAATAAGAACAGTCAATGTCTTTATGGTAGTTACACTACAAGAGAAAAGAGAAAAAAACATCGTTGTTATTATAGTGAGGGACTAAAGTGAATTAAAATTTTTAAGTTAGGGACTAAAATGAAACACGATATAATGAGGGACTAAAGTGAATTAAAAATTTTAAGTTAGGGACTAAAATGAAATTCGATATTATAGACTAACGACCCCGTTAAAGTCTATAAACGAAAAACGTTACCAGAGACTAACGTGAGTAACTTTTTTCAAAGTGAGGGACTAAAAAGGAATTATTGAAAAGTCAGGGACTAAAATGAAAGCTCTTTACAAAGTGAGGGGCTAAAGTGACAGTTTAGTCAATTATTTTTCCATCATCTCTCATTCTAACCCTAAAAAACACTCTGAAGTCTCAAATCTCTTTATCCATCTCGCTATGTTTCTCCTCCTTCGTTAGTTCGGCGCCTCCCTCTAGCTAAACTACCTCTCATCTCTATTCTTTTGTTCTTTCACTAATTGTTGTCACTTCTATTTCTCATATTCTATAAAAAAAAAATTGTTTTCTTTTTCTTTGTTATGATGAATTAGTAAATACTATCTTGATTTAGAGCAATGAAAGTAGTTTGATGCTCATATTATGTTTCTCTTTACACAGAGAGTGTTTAAATTAGTTTAGGAATTCAACCTCTCCTTTTTCCTATTATGCACCACTTTTTTTTCTCAATTTTGTTCTATTTTTGGATGTTTTTGATTTGTTATTAGTTGTTACAAAGTGCAAACATTAACAGTTGCGTGATCATTGTTGTAGGAAATTATTAACACCTGGGAATTTCAACTTGTTGATTGTATTTTTATTTTTACAATTTTCTATTTTTTAAATTTATATATAATTATAATAATAAAATAAATACATATAAGTACGTACCCATATCCTGAATTTTCGAAAAATGTACCCCGGGTACTTGTACCGTACCGTATTTATGTAACACAGTCGATAATTAATGTAGTGTGAGAATATTATACTATAAATTTATCAAATATATTTATCTTGAAAATTGAAGCATTAAATAACTTTCTTAATCTGTGTAAAACTTCTAGAACGATAAATAAAGTGGAACGAAAAGAGTACAGTAAAAGGCCAATGAGAAGGAGGGTGACTGGATGAGACAACACGCACAACTATAAGCCAACAGATTTGCTTAAGTTGTTTCCTTTATTTCTCCATTTTTGTGCCTTTGTTCCCTGTTGGTAGAATGTGCTCTCAAACTGTGGGCTATTACTGCTTAATACAGTATTAGCCGTAGAATATCGGCATGCAAATGGTTTGCTTCTTCAGCAATTACCAATGATAAACTGGTTGGTGTTACTTTGTTATTTCCACCAATGAAACTATTGGTTATACTCATTAAAAGTTTTGGAAGGTCTGACCGAATGAACTATAAATATGTAAGATTTGCAAACACTTTTATACTGTGTAATTTTCTGTGCTTTCAGAAATGATATCCAAAATATAAATGGCCGTGTGTAATGGTTTCACCGGTGTGAATAACACCATCTTCATGAACTCTTAAGCACATGACAAAGATTGGAGAAGTTTATGACTATACATACATTGCCTTTTTTTTTTTAAAAAAAAAAAAAAATTTAAATTTTGTACTTCTAAGTATTAGAGTATTATGAATGTGGTTATTGAGATGGTTACCACTTGAGATTCTTTTACATTTGTTCAACAACAAAATTGTCATTTTGATCCTCGACATTACAAGGAAGGTTGTTTCATTTTCGTTTTTAAAATTTAGAAAATTCTTCTTTAGTTCTTGAGATTGTAAAATGTTATTTACCTTGATCCCATGTGAGTCGTTAGCCGCTATCTCAACGATATAATTAAAATAGATTTAGTAATTACAATGATCAAATTGAATTAATTATTTATAAGTTAGGGATTATACTGAAAAAGAAATTAAACGGCATCACTTCTCAAGGATTAATATAAATGTTTTATAATATCATAAACTAAAGAGGAATTTTCAATATTTCATAAATGAAAGTGAGTTCACCTTGCAATGTCGAGGATTGTTTTGTCCTTGTTTAACACAAAACTATGAACATTCAAAATGGAGTCAAACTCATTTATACCTCATCCACACATTTTTCTCTGTACCCCTTCTAAATTTTGCATCTTTGAGCAAATTTTATGGTGTGATTAGTTCTGTTTTTCATTTTTACCAAATGAAGATTTTTCAACCAGTTTATTTGTTGATCTTAACAAACAAAAGGACAATTCAATACACGGCTAGCTGAGCGACCATGCATGCACCAGCAGATAAGAACACAGTTCATGGATAGCTACCTATCCGAAAACAAACATATTTACACACTGTAGAATGATAACACTATTTTTTTTCTACATTTTGTTCAAGAGGGAGGTTTGAAATAATGGTTACTTGTATCACAAGAGACCACACAAACGGGGCCTTGAACAGAATTGTCTTCCATTAGCTTTGACAATGGCCATAACACCAGCAGTTATTCCAGCACAAATTGCAGAAGAAACATACTGATGCGCGTTCCGGCCAGCTAGAAAACCAACACGAAACATTAACAGCCATGCTTGTAAAATAAACAAGTAAAAGAAAAATAAAAAATAAGCATCAAGGGCCCTTCATTCAGATAGATGAAACACAGAATAATATACCTTGCTGAAATGTGAAGGTTGTTGCAGTCAAACCTCCAATTATCAAAGCTGATGCCACTGGAAGGATCTGTATGTTTACAGTTTTCTATAAAAAAATGTCAATTCCAGCGAGAATTTGTTGTATAAGCCATATTAAAAGATGAAATGCAATATAGTTATTATATATGTCCACAACCAGTATTTAAAGACGCGTTTGGGTAAACAGCCTAATTAATTTATTCAACAAGTGTTTTTTTTTTTTTTTTTATTCAATACACATTTTTTGAAATAAGCCAAAGTTTATTTTTATAAGCTGGTCTGATGGGCTTGTTGAAATAAACTAAAAAATTTTATACTATGGTCATAAGCTAATCCAAATTGGCTCTCTATTCTATAAGACCTGAAATTTCTTGCCAAGAATTGGTTATGTTTTAGCGCTCTATTCACATGCAAGAATTGTTGCTATGCCATCCCATATATATCAACTTCAATGTGCAGAAACTAAAACAGCTACTACATTATCCCATCCCCCTCACCCTAGCTATGATAGGATCTATTGAATGGATTCTACAATATTATTTTCTTCCTCAATTCATTACAACTTTTCAGGATCAGCAGTAGAAGAAAACGGAAACACCAGGACCTAATACTACTTACGGTTAAAGGTTCAAAGCCATTCTGCTGAAGGGAAGGACTGTTTCTACTGACATTATAGCGACCGCTTATCAGATCCAGCGCATCCTGCAAAAGACATGAAAATTATTTAACACTTTGAGATTGAGTGGCCTTCATTTAAATGAGTGGTGAGAGTGATGAACTTGCCTGACGAATCCCATCATGGAAGTTATTCAAGTAATATCGTGAAATCGCACTCATCCCATCTTTAATTACTCCGGTTATTGTCTGTTTTCCATATCTGAATCATGTTTCCAAAATGTACAAGTATCAAAAGAAAGGAACATTGGTATACAGAATTTTAGCAACAAAAAAAAAAAATCCATACCGAACTAGGTCCCCTTTAAGGGCATGAGTCCCTGTATACTCAAGGCTTATCTCATCACCTTGCTCTGCCCACACTAAATACAATAAAAAGAGTTAAATTATGCAGGGAAATAATTCAAAAATAAGAATGGAGGAAATTATCTAGAAATTCCATACATGTTCTAAATTTTCCATATTCTTCGCCAAACATAGAAATGCACTCAGCAGGAGTGAGCAGTCCAACCCTCTGCAACTGTAGATTTAATGATTTCTCGGCCAAGTAACACTACAAACAGAATCAAGATAGTCAAAATGAGTAGTCATGTGTGTAGACATGTTATATATCTTCTAGAAAGGAGAATAATCAGACAAGGAATAACAAAAGAACAACTCCAAGCAATCAACTGGTGATTTATAAGAAAACCTGAGTAACATTTGTTCGATCAAGGGAATCAACACAGTTTTCTCTGACAATTCCTATTTGCTCCTCGAGTACATTTCCCTTGCTATCAATCAAGAAGTATCTGCTCAGCTGAAATAGCAATCATTAAAAATCTGAATCATAGATTGCCAGCATATCTGGATTGTGGCAACTAGCTTCTAAATTTGTATGTAGTACTTGATTTTTTTTCATTACCTTTGTTTTTCAAAATCCTCTGATATTTCATCATAGAGGATTTTTAGATTATCAAAGTTTGAGCTCCCACAGTGGCAATGGAAATCAAAAGCCACATATCTGCCATATTCCATGAGTCATAAAGAAAAAGAGGTAAAAGAATAGTTTAAAAAAATAAAAGAAAAATATATACGCCACAAAATGATCATATCAGCAACACCGATACATAATACAACTAAAAGCAAACTCCGTAATCACAAGGGTTAATATAAGTGAATGAGAAAAAGGAAGTTAAAAGTATCACCTCACGTTTTGCTGATTTTGCATTTCAGCAGCATATGCAGCACTTAATTGACCCTCTTCACCATGCTACAAAGTAAAATTAAGAAGAAATTAATCAAAAACGCACACAAAGTAACATGCACTTAGAAGGGAAAATTAGCTGCGGGGACTGGCTGAGGATGATATATATCCTTGAGGACGTATCAACCAACTCAGGCAAGGATGATACTTTCATACTTGAGGTGCTTGGAAGAGCTTATTTGGGCTTATGAGAATAATTTATGAAAATAAGCTTATGATCTTCCATTAAGCTTTTTTAGCTTATTTCAATAAGTTTATCAGAGAAGCTAATGAAAATAAGTTCATTTTAGCGTGTTTCAAAAAGGTTGACTGAACAAGCGCTTAATTAAGGTGTTTACCAAAGCACGCCCTTAGCCTCAATTTCCCTACTTTGTATTTGAGGGAGAAGGGAGCAGGAAAATAAGGAAAAAAATTTAGATATGATTTGATGCCGCAAGTCCCTGTAGCAGCCAGATTTTTTAGTCCAAACAGAGAAGTAACACATTTTTGCTCAATCATGAATATTATTGCCTCCTAAGCATCAAGAAAATGCTACATGTCTTTGGACTCTCAATAAATCAGAGAAATAAATTTGCTACAGATTCAAGGCTTAGTGTAGAAAAAGAGCAGATAGTAGCCATACTTTATCGGTTAGATCAACTGCTATTATCTCTCCATATCTTTGTTTGAGATCATTGAAATGACGCGCCACAATATTTGGCTGAAGCAGCAGGAGCAGAGGGTGAAAACAAAAGAAACATTTATTAATAAAAATCCCGTGGTAGAACCATTAAAGTGCTAGTAGAATACAGAAATCGAAGTGTACTGTTTGTTCATGACTGATAACTCTAAGATGCGGTTTGTAGCTTAGATCAACAATCTGCTCCCACAGAATAGGAATTGAACCTCGAGTCTGCAAAATAATTAATTGGAATAAAAATCAAAAACTGGTAGAGCAAAAGGTTAATATTTGCAGATAAAAGGTTTTCTATGAAAACTAGGATACGATATGTTCATTAACCTTTTTTGGTTTTTATTTTTATTTTTATTTTTATTTTTAAATTTCATTACCTCAATTTGTATGCAGACAAAAACAATGTTAGATTCCAGCTATTGATTGAGTAAATTCCATTGGCTAGCAATACCTAGAAATAAGGAACAATTATCTCTAAGTTGAAACTAAAATAACTAGAAACATCTAAGAAAATTTACCCAGGGTGATTCAAAACTAAATTTTGTATTTCAAATAATATGGTGAAGCTATATATTTATGAGATAATTCCATCTATATTTTAAACTTCAGGAAGACACAGCACTCAATGTCCTTTAGCATGTTTCACAGCAGTACCAATTTCTAGATAAATGAGAAGATATGTACAAATAAAAAAAACATAACCGACAATAAGGAGGAACAATTGAAAGGAACTACTAGGAGTTGACACTATGTTAGAGTATAATGCTACCTGCAAAAATGAGAATCTGAAATCTTCGCTTTCGAGCACCTGTTCAGTTTCAATGAAATTGGCAGTGTCACCATCATGGTTAGCTCCTCTTCTCCACATTCTTGTTCCTATGACACCATACATCCATATCATAACAGGCTATTGCAAATTCATGATGTTATTACTATAAGAACGAAGCATCTCTAAGACACTGTACCTAGACGACGTGTACATCTCCTTGAAATTAATGTTACTGTTGAAAGTGTGGCTTTTACCTTCAACTCTGCCTGTTGGAAGCTTAAACCCCAGTTAAGGGAGAACATTACTGGCTTTTCAAAGCAACATTATGTGGACATAAAAAAAAAACACACACACACAAACTCAGACTCACGCCCACACACAAACAATTGGGTTGAGGGGAGCATAAGTAAGTTAAACTTCAGGATATTCCCTTGGACTAGGGGGATGATGAATCTGTCAAGCTGCCACCATAAAGATATGTGTTAATTAAGGGGACAAACCTCGAAATCATACTAAGAATGACAAGATGAATTTCATAAGAGTTTGAAAACATTTCTTTTTTTTTTAGTGAAATTAAAAGCATTTTTCTTCAGTAAACAGAAAGTACAACGAAGTTATCTAACCTTACACTCAATAAGCTCCTCCAAAAGATGTCTGTTCCATACATATCGAGGGTCGGCCTGAAATACAAACGGAAAAAGGAAACCTAAAATTGTTAGCAAGTTTTTGCTGTTAATTGCATCATGACATCCCAGCAGAGCTAAGAAGTAAAATAATGTATCAAATCGAAGTACTATAAGCTGAATTGAAGAATTCAATTCAACAGAATTCAATTTCATGTGAACAAAATGTTGGTGGCTGAATGCATCACTCTCAACGTAGATATGAAGAAATAGATCTTAATGTGAAAAACTATTCACTTAGGGATTGGATTCCAAATGATGATTACTCCAAGAAGTTCAACAAAAATGTCAACTAACCTGCTTCCAGATTGGCTTACTCATCCACCCTTCTAATAGCTTGCTTCTTCTCTGCAAGCTGGTCGACACAATGAGTTACATCTTATGAACAACAGCCTAGGAATATAAAAATAAGATGTGATCAAGATAATAAAATACCAGAAATTTCAAGATTGAGACTCTTACTTTAATGTAATATCCGTTTCATATGAATAGTACAAGCCTGGCATTGACTCTACTGCTTTCAATAGAGACATGAAGTAAGCCTCATCCTTTTTCTACAGAAAGATATACAGAGGACATATTAAATGTGAACCAAGTGTATAAGATTTGACTGATGCCTAAATAACTTCTGACAACATAAATCCTTACTTCTTGACCAGTTGCAAACTTCAATGCCTCATTGCAGGCAAGTACTCTCATAGATGTCAAGTGATATACTGGAAAACCAAGGAAACTTCCAACTTCTTTCCGCGAAGTTATTACAATGGCATAAGTTCCTACACCGAGGGGCACATCATTGACCATTTATTAATAAGTATAAGCCTAAACGCAGTTCAATTACGTCGCTATTTGAAAAATCAAAGTGAAAGGAAATAGAATATTTTGTTCATCTCAGTTCTCTTAGCTAGTTCAACTTTGTTATGCTAACGCAGATGAACTCAACCTGATCTACTGGAGAAGAAGGCCACATATAAACATGTCAGACAAATAGCACTAGCAGGAATAATCAATACCACCAACCATCGAAAAATGTGTGCTGATGTAGTATATACAAACATCAAACATTTTGCAAAAACGGTTAGATTTGCCTTTTTTGGGGACCAACAAACAAATATCCCCAACCAGGACAAGATTAGATGTTGCTACAAACAAAAGCCAACCTACCTGTTCATATGTAGACAGATGAATGAAAGAGTTAATGTGAAACAAATGCATTTGCAAGTTTATATAAAAACAACTCAAGAATCAAAATGAAAGCCTACAAGCAAACCTACCTACAACCAATCTTATTGTTCCCACCACACCATAAATTGTAGACGCCCTCGATGGACTTTCTAAGCTTGTGTCACCTGAAAAGAGAAATTTAGGTAAAAAAGAAGTCATCAAAAGGTAACCATTATAATAATATGTTCAATTTCAAACAATAACTTGGCTTAAATAAGTTTTTGGTCCCCGTAATTAGGATAGATTTTGTGATTGGTCCCTATAAAGTTTTTTGTACTATTTTAGTCCTTGTAAAGTTACAAAATTTTGGAATTCATCCCCCTCTGTAAGTTTTAACCGTTATGTGATGATGTGATTGTCGGTAGTCCACGTTAGTCTCGCAGTATTGCAGTCATCCCTGCCAGCTATCAACATATGTCAACCTTATGTATAATTACTTTTTTATTTTATTTTATTGGTAAAAAATATGATTGATTACCAAGAACAAAAAGTACAAACAAAGGCTCAAAGCAAGCCCAAGCCACCAACTAGGCCAGGCTAAACTTCCCCCACTAGCAAAACCAATTCAAGACAAACAAACACCAAAACACCAACTTAGACAATACCTAACCTTAGCAAATAATTGCTCTCACTAATAGTTTTCTGCTTAGCCATCAAATGCTGAATTCTATGCTTCATATCAAACTCTATCTTAAGACACACGTCATCCTTAGATAAACTACTATCCTTGAAAATTAAATTAAATACTTAAAAATTACACACAAAAAAAAAAACAACGAAAAGCAAAAAAAAAGTTATTAGACTCGTTGACAATTGACATGTATCAACAAGCGGAGAGATGAGTAGTGATTTGGCAGCACTGACATAGTCTATCGTCAACCTCGTAATCACATAACGGCTAAAACATGGAGGGGGATGAATTTCAAAACTTTTTAACTTTACAAAATAGACAAATTTTGTAGAGACTAATCACAAAATTTACGCTATTTACATAGACCAAAAACTTTATTTTATAAGGACATAGACCAAAAACTTATTTACCCTATTTTGCATACATGGAGCTGAAACTAGTAAATAACTCAACCAAACCTCAAAATGTAAGAAACTGCAAGTTCCCTTTATTTATAAAAATGTGATAATTGAGATATTCAGTAATCAGTATACAATATTACACATGACCTTCCCTTCTTTCCCAAAATAGCAGCTAATCAAAACCGACATACAAAGACACTATGCTAGCAATTAAATGATTTCTTCTGAAAATTTAAAGACCCCAATAATTATTTCTACTTCACAAAAGAATTAACTTTTCAATTTGTTTCCTCTGAATCATATAAAAAAGAAATAAAAAACCTTCACAGAACATTTCCTGCATTTATTCAATGAAGAAAAGGGAGAGAAAAGAAAAGTTACCATCTAATACATTGATGTTGCCATCACGACGGTTAATGCAGAACCCTTGATTTGGGGATTCATGGGATTTGATCACAAACTTATCCTGAAACTCCAGCAACTCAAGCTCATCATAAAGCTTGAATCTTTCAACTGAAACTGAAGAAGAGGGTTCAATGTCCATTATCTAAGGATTGGAAAAACAACACAACCCTTTAAGAATTCTTCAACATGATAACATCAAAACCCAGATTTTTGTTATGAATGATGTGGTTGGAACAAGACCAAGAACATTAACAACCGTTTTCCTCTTCAACAACCGAATATAATTTTGGTAGTTGGGTTTTTGTACTAAATTACCATCATACCCTTTCTTATAATTGAAAACCAGATCATCAGTGATAGATAATGTTGGTGTTTTTGGTGTAAATGGAAACCAGATCATTGAGTAATAGATATATCTAGACTCCAGATCATGCTTATGTGTGCGGGGAAAAAAAAACTCCCCAGTTCTATTAGGGTTTATTCTTTTCATATTTTTTGTCATTTTACGGTTCCAATGCATAAACATATTTTTCTTTCCAACTTTAACCTTCATTTAATCATTTATTTTACTCCTCATTAATTATACTTTTATCATTTCTTTCATCTCTAAACCACTATACATTAATTAATGGACACACTTACTAATCAAAATTAAATACTACTACAATTTTCAATAAAAATTAAATAAGAACATTTTAGACAAAATACATATAAAACTTACAATAATCAACATTTTCTTAATCTGTGTACATAAACTTAAAATGCCAAAAGGAGAAGTACTAAAGAATATAAACAAGTACAAATGAAATTCTTAGGTCAACATAGAATAAGAATTTATTAGTTCACAAAAAAAAAATAAAAAGAATTTATTACTGATTTTTGTTTTTTTTAATAAGAGAGAAAGTGCACTCACATGGTTTAAGTCAATACCAACTAACTGTTGGTACAATGATGTCAGGGGCTACACTTAGTAAGGCGAATCACGGTTCGATCCCCCGCAACAACGTTGAGAGATGAATAAAACCTTAACCCCGGGACCCCCTCGAACTGGATTAGTTGGCTCAGTGGACCGAATACCAGGGTGCAATTAAAATGGTGGTTAATTGGGACGAGTACTATCTGTGATTTATATATATATTTTTTTTGGTATACACTGATTTATAGTATTTTTAGTTGTTTAAGTTTGATGCACGTAAATTTAAAAAAATAAAATAAAATTAAAAGTCACTTTGGTCTTGGAAATCGACATCAATTTAATCGTCATGAGATTTTTGGCATCAATTTAGTTTTAATCTTTCAAAGATTAAGATGACATCACCAAGTGTAAATTTTGGTCCCCGAAAAATTTATATGGACATCAGTTAAATCTCTAAAAGGACCAATGTGATGTGATATTAATTATTAGGAGACCAAATTGATGTAAAAAGTCTTTCGAGTACTAAGTTAATGACCATTGTAAATTTTGGGGATTAAAGTGATTATTAACTAAACAAATAATTAATTGAAGTGATGAATCTTTGAAATCCAACTTAATTAAATATTTATGTATACCAAATTCTTTAGACTAGTCTATTGGGAGGCAATCAACCTCGATCGTTTATTCTTAAATTTTAGATCAATCTTTAAATAAAATATATATTTTATATGTTAGAAATTCATGAAAACGTTTGTTATATTTTAATTTGAAAAATTAGAAGCACTATTTTGATTAAAAAATATATATAAGAAACATTTAATACTTATTATGACGAAAATAGTTTAATACTCTCATTAGAAGATGAATCTCTCAAATTATTCAAAGTTTTAAACAATAGCACATGGTTGATTATTGGTTGTGGAAATTTTGTTTTGGTAATAAGATGAAATTCTAGTTAGTTTCATTTTAAAAGTGGTAATTGAATTGCAATAAAATATAGACAAATCATGATTTTCAGGTATTTAAACCATATACCATGTTAAAGTTTCATGTCAAAACCAATTAGTTATAAGTGAAATAGCTCAAGAGATATTTAAACCATACCACATGTTATAAAACAAGCCATGTGGATTTCCAACACAGAGTGATAGAACTGATATTGATTCTGTTTGATTAGGACGTCTAAACTATCATCCACTTTAGAAAGTAAAGTTAACTCTTTTAAAATTGGCGTTCATAAAAAAAAAAAAAAAAAAAAAAAAAAAAAAAAAAAAACTCTTTTAAAATTGGTAACCTTAAATCACTCTAGTATCTCAAAGAGATATCATGTGGAAACTTCAAGAGCAGCTATCTTTGAATAATAGATGAGTCGTTAATTAGCATGCATGATGATGAATTGATCCCAATGTGAGATGTGAAAGGATGTGAGAAGACACTACTAAATGACATTGAGAAAACCTTGAAAATCTGGTAATGTGGCTACACTATAGAGATTGATTAAGTAAATATAAATATAATAAACATAAATAGATATCAAGAGACTAGAGAGGATGATTAGGTATCAAGAAACTGTTCATCCAATAGCTTGCTGCTTTTAGGGGATGTAATGTATTTGCTGTTTTATACTTTCCATGGAATTCATCTGTGAACAAACTTGAAAATTGTTATGCTAAAAATTAAAGGAAGCCAAGTTAAGGCATATGACTTCAAACATCATTGAATGCTGAATAGTATTAGCATGAATACTAAATATCAACTTTCTTAAACATTATTAAAAGGAATATGAACACTTGCAAGAGAAATGGTATATTTATCATAATATAGTAGGACTGTAGGACGTGTACCTCATGCCATTTTGATTAAAATCTAGTCAAGTTTCATAATTTGACATTTTATTCTTGCAGGAACACAAAGTTGTAGAAAAAAAGAACAGAACATCCGAAATTTTAAGTGGCATTATGCAGTGAGGGAGTGTGTGAAAGCACAGGTGAATTCTTATCAGTTTCCAAGCTGAACGTTGGGTCCATACTCCTCCTATTCAGAAAATTTGAGTACCATTCAGCAGATAACTTAGGTTGTCTCCTCAAGATGGGATCTTCAAAATCAACATAATATAGACCATAACTGTATTCATTTCCAGTCAGTAACTCCAATCCATCCAAGAAGGACCACACAAAATAACCTCTTACATTTGATCCTCTCCTTTAATGTATCAAGAATATAAGAATAGATGCAGAGGAAAATATCGATCAGCATTCATGTTAAGACAACAAACCTTTGTAAAGATTTACATGGAAATAAAAATGAAAGTATAAGTACCTCAATGCATCAAGCATGCTCCCAACATATGCATGCAAGTACTTCACCCGCGTCCAGTCATCCAATGATGAGTTACGAGGTGTTTGTTGGCCTGCAAAGCTCAAAGACTTACCATAGAACTATATAATATAAGGTTGAATTTGTTGATAAAAGAAAATTGAAGCTTTTGAGATGATTGTTATAGGGGAAATTTTACAGATAGCCTTACCATTTTCATGTATGTAAATCGGAAAATTGCCATAATTCTTCAATGAGTCTAGCAGACCTTGGAAAATGTCAGTTGTAATTGGAACCTAAACAAATCAGCAGGTTAGGGGAAAGCATGCATTTAGGTTGAAACCTTCATTTATAAAAATGAAATTAAAAAAATGATAGTGCTACAGCACTTTGTTCCTACTCTATTCTTACCTCATGTGTAGGTGTATCATTTCCTACAACCAGAAAAAGACTAATTAGCTGTCTCATTTTAGCCACTATTAAATAACGAAACAAGTCTAAAGCAATATAAAAATGTACAGTGTTATAAAGTTTAGGAAGGGCATTTTAGCATTTGATGCCATGAATTCAAGTAAGGAAGGAAGATGTGAACTGAAAAAAAGGCAATCAAAATATTGAGTGAATATCAAGAATAGTTGAATTAATATACTAAGGGAAATACTACTTGTTATGAAACGGTTTTCGTCACATCTGCACGAACAGTGCTTTCATTCTCATTTGGCTTTTCCAACTCCAAGATTTCCGGTAAAGCTGAATTTTAATTGGTTAAACAACAGTTCGTACACAATTCATAGGATATTTTTCGTATCATATAGCATTCCTCATATACTAATTACTAACATCTCTTAATTTCTATAAGATGTGATTGCCATTGATTGTCAAGATCAGAAATACTGTCCACAAGAATTAGGAATTTTAAATAAATAACTAAAACCCGATAATTCGATATCCTAGAGAAAAGGAAATAGAATTCCCAAATGTTGAACTTCAATCTCATTAAAACCGCTGTTGAAGCAAATAAAACAGCTAGAAAATGAGTCCATATATTCCAAAAGTACCTCGATTTATAAAGATGAAAATTCATACAAAATAAAGAGATAGTAATATATGAGTGACTTGTTAGAGATTAATATAGAATTGGTGTCGCAATCAAAATTGGTGGAGGAAATGGGTTAAAACATACTTTCACTATCCGCTGCCATATCTGCCTTGTAATCTCTTTCCTGCCTCTGCAAGCTGCCAGGATTGTTCTTAACATATAATGTGTAGTAGAAGTTTATTCCTAAGAAATCAATTGAGCCCTTGACCAAATTTGATTCCTTTTGGGTGAAAAGAGGAAGCCTTGAGCCAGCATTCTCTTTCATTATTTCAGGGTAATCTCCAAAAGTTAAGGGATTCAGAAACCTACAACAACAAATCATAGGCAAAACCTGCTGTAGCAAATGACGTATAATAAAAAGTTATTCCATTTATTTTATTGAAAAGGGAAAAAGAAAATTGTTGGATTTTGAATGGCAAAATCCATGGTTTCACTTCAGTTTAAACATTTTGGAGAGTTGGTCCTTTGCAATCCCAAATGCTGCCAAATAAGGCAATGTCACTAGACATCACACACACATACATACATGCAAGATTGTTACTTACCACCCGATGACGAAGTCGTAGACCCTTTGACTGGCACTTATATCTTCACTAGTATTTGTTCGTGGAAGAAAACCAAAAGTAAGGAGATTAAAACCAATAAAGCCATGCTGAAAGCCCTGCATTCGACAAAGATTGTTTTCATAAAAAAAATTAAATGAAGATTATCACGGTACATAATGACATATCATGATCACCGTATATGCTATCCAATATAATTATGAGTATTCTTGGTATCAAACTTCTTTACTCTGTTATCCGATTACTTACCACAGCATCATTAAAATATTTACTTTCATTATAGTAGCCTCAAAAAGTCATCCACTTACTAGCTATGACATCGTTAAAATGTTCATTATCTTACCAAATGATAATAGAAAGCCTAAAGAATGACAAAGTAGAGTGGTGAATGCAACATATATTGTTTTACCTGGTACTTCTTCCTATACAGTCTAGCAGCTGATGCATGTGCTAACAACATATGATGAGCAGCCAAATATGGCTCAGTTGAAGAATTTCCCCTGGAGCAGTTAGCTACGAAGGAAGGAGAACACCGCTGAGGCGGTAACATTCCGAAATCATAGCCAAACCAAGCAAATATATTGCCTTCATTCACCGTGGTCCAATACTTAACTCTGTCCCCAAATTCTCTGAAGCATACAGCCGCATATGCTGTGAAGTCTTTCCTACAATAACACACATACATAGCTACTTTAATCAAATAAAACCATTTCTAGATTCTGTGATATATGCATTTGGCATGATCTTCCTGTGGTGCACAAGATGGTGACACAATTAGAGAGTAGAAGTTAGCTAGGGAACCATACACAATCCGTCGACTAACCCATCCTCCATATTCATCATCTAGTGTTTGTGGCAGGTCCATATGGTGTAATGTAACATGTGGTTGAATTCCTGTGATATGAAGATACATAAAGAGTAATAATATATTACTTGGAAGAATCTCTTTAAGTTGAAGGCATTAATCAAACATTAAAATGAAAATATTGTCTTCCGAAAAAGTAATAACCATGGCTTATCAATTCATTGATAAGGTTGTTGTAATATTGTAATCCCTTGGGATTGATTGGTCCTTTTCCATCTGCTAATAATGAGAACAAGATGGTCAGAACAGAAAACAACTACATCATAATGGAGTAAGAGATTCATTGGACCTAGTTATAAAAAATATCAAACAAAGTGTGTGTCAAGTATAGTTAAGTTTTAAATTAATTTAGACTTTGATTTGAGAAAATCTGAAATAAAACTTTGACGATCTGACCTGGAATAAGTCTTGACCATGATATTGAAAATCTATAGGCTTCTAAGCCCATGTTGGCCATTAGTTGGACATCTTCCTACAAGAAATCAAGTTTGGTATTTTACCAACAGTCTAAGTACAAATGTATGAGAAACAAGCCAGTTCAAAGTGATATACAAGATGCCTCTTGTGCTTCTCTGTAAGCCAGTACAACTTTGTGCTCTACACATATACAATTTTTTCTTTGCCCAGTATATATAGACACACAACATTTCTTAACCTTATATTTGTGATAGTGATCGCACGCAATGTCTCCATCTCCTGAAAACATATTTAAGGTATTCAATATTTTTTTGCTGTGACAGTGAAAATCATAAAATAAATAATAAAGGTTTTAAAATGAAGCATATGTTATAAATGCAACTGATGTAAGTATAGAATAGTACCATGGGCAAAGGTATCCCATATGCTGGGCTTCCTGCCATCTTCATTAGCTGCACCTTCAACCTTTCACCAAACCCCAATATGGAAATATTACACACATATAAATATATATGGTTTGATATTAGATGAAGAAAAAATAAGTAAATTATTTTCTAAAATTAAGTTTACATGCAATTTAGTCTCTATTAATAATCCGAACAAAAGCAATGACAAAATTTGTCAGCCTATTTTGGAGAGGGAGAGGAAAAAAAAACTTTTTGAGTTTGATATGCAAAAAAATGCTCAGATGAAGTTGTTATGCTAAAGTTGATATTGGCTTTGTCTTTTCTTCAAGTTAGCTTGGTAGTTTGGTTCAAACTCATTGATTAGAGAAAAAGGATTTTTATGTCTTACAGCAGCTATCTTAACAAAGTGATATGCCCTAACATTGTCACCATCATCAATACGAAAGAACAAAATAAGTTTGGAGCAATTGTGATACAACTCATTAACTGATAGATGATTTTTACAATGGTTAGTTTGGAGCAATTGTGTTGCATCATCAACCTTTTACATAGAAAAGGTGGTGGGAGTTGGATATGAGTTTTGGTTTCTCACTCCAATTTCTAAAAAGGATTAACTTGATGAGTTTTGTAAATTAAGAGGAATAAATCTTGCATAGTCACGGTGCTTATTATGCTCAACCAATTGTTAGAAAAGAATGTTGATGATAACTTTATGGTGAAAATTATCATTGTCTTAAAATCAAGATTGTTAAATAGCCGTGGTGCAACTATATCACCGGTCTTGCTCCCAAGGTTAGCATGTCAAGCCCACGAGCTCGGAGCCGAGAGCTTGGAATCTCACAAAGAGAAAAGTTTGCTTAGAAAGAATAGAAAAAAATGATTTCTATTTCTGTGTATAAAGGTAAACTGCAGAGGGCTCTACTTATAGCCCAAGTAGCAGACTCTCCAACAGCCAAAAGACAAACTCAATGTGCCATAAACCAGAAACGGCAAAATCATCAAGAGTAAAACGGCCAAAGTAATACTCCATACAACTGCAACGGCTATTTATAGAAAAACGTCCAAAAAAATATTAAAAGATGTTTGGTCAATGGCATTCCTAAAAAGTGGAAAACATATATCATATTAACTAAAAATGAGCTCAACATGACCAGTACAAAAAATTCAATTAGATATTTGCTAGTGTAATGAAAATTACAAAATATAAAGGCTTAAAATGAACAATGTGACCAACGGGCTTGATTCAGTTGGTGTAAGGCCCCAACTGAAATCTTGGGAATGGGACAAGGGTGCTAGTAGCCCCGGGTTCGATTCCCACTAAAAACATCCCGCTGGTATTAAGGATGCTCTTGGGGATACCGGTGGTTCCGCAAGAAATTCAGACAAAAAAAAATGAACAATGTGAACTAAAATTTTTCATGGGAATGTCATTATTCCAACCCCAATAAAATACTTACACCTCACCAATAAGGACTTTGTAATCCTTTTGATTGTTATTTTAATGACATAAAAGTACTCCCTTCGGTCCTATTTATAAGACCCTTTTGGGGTTTTTCACTCAAAGTGGATAAATTAGTCGGTGACATTGGAAATGTAAAAATTTGATATACTTTTTCAAAACTACCCCTATAATTATTGTTGGAACTTTAAAAAGTGTTGACTTTATAAGGGTGTTAGTGGAAAGAAGTAATCAAATGCTATTGAAAATTGAAAAAGGATCAAAGGGAGTATTTAATTGGGTGTGCCTATTTGGCATATTTAGGAGACCAACTGTACAGATTTAAATTCATTAGTTGAGAATATGATAAGATAAATGCACATGCACATCTAATCTAATAAATTATGAGAAAATGGGTAATGCACCGACGGTGTAAAGTTTTTTACACCATCAGTGCATCATCCCACCGTACATTCATTTATGGTGGTTGACTTTTAAATTAAAGTAATACAAATGAATGATGAATGATGGACTGATGGTATAAAAAACTCATAAATCCTAAATTGATAACTTTACAGTGTCCGTGCATATCCATTAATCTCATAAATTATTAAGTTACTAAAATCTTAACCATTGATTTTTGGATCAGCACTACTCACTTTGGCCCTAAGCCTCACTTTAGAAGCTAAATCCTAAATTGTAGGACTAAAATGCAAGTAATAATAAATAATTCCAGAGACTAATTTGTTGATAATTGACTAAATTAATCATCTAGAGGGAGTCAAAACTGATAAGCATGATAATCCCATGAAATGACAGAAGCAGAATATGAGGAATTGGAGAACAGAGAGAGAAACCTGATAAGCTGAGGTTGCTGAACCAAACACAAAGTCAGGTGGGAAGTCATCTCTGCTCAAGCTATGAGCACAAGGTAGTAGTAGTAGGAGGAGGAAGACTCCTACCAAGGCTATCAAAGCAAAGGCCTTCAACATTATTTGTTCAACCACATAACATAATGTTTCTGCTTTCAGCTGTCTCTTTAGACTATATACTGTAAAATTATTGTATTCGTAGAAGTCAAAGTATAGTATAGAATAAGATGCTTTTGGTATTTTGTTTGTCTCCTGTTGAATGGTCTAAGCTGTTTTATCCATATATTGCTAAACAAGAGGATACGATTACGGCACTACATCCATGTGAGTAAATAAACGGCAAAGGGGATGTGTTAAGACTTATGAGGTTGTTTTTTTTTTTTTTACATGGGAGGTCCGGGACTAGAACTCATGATGTGGGGAGGGGGAAATCCTAAGTGTCCCTGCAGCCACCAACTAGGCTGTTTTACACGGACACTTATGAAGTTGCTTTACTGAACCAAAGTTCAAAGGTATATCAATTTCGAATCTAGAGAAATTTGCAACCAAAATACTTCAGAAAAATTATCTCATATAATAGTTCTGCCTAGCTCGTACAAGAATGCTTGATGTGATCGGTGACAGTGGTTTACAAATAAAAAGTACTCCCTCCTATTCTTATTATAAGCTCCTTTTTGTCACGACAAAAAGGGAGCTTATAATAAAGATCAGAAGAAGTATCTTATTTGATTGTGATGCTTTGTTAATGACACATTAATTTTTATCAAATATTATTGCTTAGATTATAGAATTATGTTCCGTTCCTTATTTTTCTAATTTTTTAGGTTTCGAAGGATTAATCCTTGTATCAATTTAATGCGAGTCAATGACAGATCTAGCAGAGAAGAGAAAGAAAAAAATTACATGAGAAACTGTGTTTGACAACGATGTAACCCCATATTTTATAATATCTTTATTTTAAACTATAATAAAAAGCAAAAAAAAAAATTCACTGCTTCTACTATTTCTACGAAATTATTTTTATTACACTAAAATAAATCACTAAATTAGGATGTTACAATGACTACCAATTCCAATCGCAACCAGGGTTGACAATTAGGGTCTAGGTCCGCGAGTTTGCCCCCGCAAAAAATGCGAGTAGGGCTTAATTTTTTAGCCCAATTTTTAATTAGGGTTGGGCATGCCCGCCCGTTAAATTTACTAGCATTTTAGGGCGAGCAACAGACGGTCTGCGCACCATTAATAAAAACACTGTTTTGTGACCCAATGTACAAACCGGCCCAAACACAAATTAAGACAATACGAAAAAGGTATTTAGTCCCCAAAACTCACAATTTATCCCCCAAACCTCATTTTTTCAAATATTCCATTAACACCCTCTCTAACCCCCCACTATTCCCTCCATTTGAGAAATTATTTTCCCAAACCCCACTCCTCAACCCCTCAACTTCCGCTTTTACCCTTCTTCATTGTCGAATCAGTTAAGTCCCTGGAAGATTTTTGGAATCTCTTAAATCCCTCAAAAATCATTTTGGTGTCGCGTTAGTCCCCCATCCAATTTCGTTAGTGACCAACTTTACCTCTGAACTAAGAGTGTGTTTGGTATGACAAGCTTATAGCTTATCTAGTAGCTTTTAGCTTATTGATTTGGTCAATAAGCTACTAGAGCTGTTTGATGAACAAAAACTAAAAGAAGTTTATAGCTTTCAAAAAGAAAGCTTATAGCTTTTGAAAGTTAGCTTTTAGAAAGCTACATCTGGTAGCTTTGAGAAAAAATAAGAGTTTTCAATAAATCATATATCAATTTTACCCTTTTTTAATTAAATTATATTATTATTTATTCGGGCCCAAATTAATATTACCAGCCAAATTTTTTACTTTTTCCCTCAAACCAAAAAACCTAGAATCCTTCTATATATTCAACATCTGTACGCACCACACCAAAACCACTGATAAAGAAATCCTAAATTTAACTATTGATTCAGGAGACATAAAGGTATGTGATAATTATTTCAACATTGATCATCAAATTTCTCTTTCACTTTTTTGTTATCCTCAAATTTTTTTTTTTTTGATTTTGTGAATTTGGTTCATATTGGGTTTGTGTAATTTTGTGATGACGGTGTGTCTAATCAATAAGGTAAAAGTTTTGTCCTAATTTCGTGTCATTGTTATTAAAGATACCGTGACATTTTTATAAAAATAATAAAAAGGTTTAAAGTGTAATAGTACTTAGTAATAATTATTATGAATATTATAATTTTTTTAATAATTTATATCTATATGAATGAAGTATATGACTTTCTCTATAAGTTACTAGTGTAGTATTATCGTCATTGAAACATGAATGTCAATGTTAATTATTATTCTACATGTTATGTACTTTTCAGTCATTTAACATGTTTAAATTAGTTGTACATCTAGTTTTGTCAAACAGAAGCTAGCTATACAGCTATAAGCTCACAGCTACAAGCTAGGTTCACAGGTACAAGCTCACAGCTATAAGCTAGTTTTGCCGAAAATACTAAATAGGGGGAAATTTTCCATAAGTTTAGAGATTTTTTTTGACCGAAATCGTGACTGCGAAAATTAGTAACCGAATATTTCAGTCACTAATTAAAAAAAAAAATTGATATTCTTTTCCTTTATCTATCTTAACACTCCTCACTTTACCGTAACACTCTGTTCTCTGCTGTCCACCGCTAGTGTTTCCTATCTTTCACGTCGCCGTCGTTCCCCGCTCCGTCACTGCTCTCTTCCCCATCTTCAGTCACTGCTCTAGTTGTCGCCTTCAATCTCCCAAGCCAGAATCCCAATCATCGACACTCTCTTTGGTTAATTTCTCGTAACCCTAATTCGTTGCTTTTGTTCTTTGGTCGAATATGCTGCATCTCGCTAACTTTCTGCTCTCTTAGGTTACTCGAATACCAGGTGTTCGATAAAGTGTGTAAAAGAGAAGGTGAAGCATTTGGACTCTGTATTAAGTTTGAGTGATTGCTATAAGCCTCATGAATTCTCTACATGTCACTACTAGTATTTGAAAGAATAATATAATATTTGAGTAATTTGAAAGAGTAAGAGTTTGTTAACTTTGGTTTGAATGAGTTGATGAGTTTGTTCTTCTCTGCTGAACTTGAGCTGGTTTATATTGACTTGTTGTTGCATATAAATTCCTTGCTAATTGATGAGTTTCTCAATACAAGTATAATATCTCCGTTTGTGATGTCTACATTCTATATATTATACTAACATAGTTTCAGATTTTTTTGGTATTATGTTATTCATTATGTGATAAGAATTGGCTTTGAATCAGCTTGGTGACTTGGGCATAACTACTTTACTGTGCATATTTATTTCTTATAATTATATCCAATTATAAGGAAGAGACAAGGCATGACCCTACATGTTTTGATTAGTTTGTACCTGTTTTCATGTGTTTGCACTTTGCATAAAACTCTTCTGGATTTTAAAACAATTTAAATAAAAATTGAAGTCAAATCAATGTCTTAATATCCATAGCAATATAGCATTCCACTGATAAATTGATAAATGCATTGTTTTCTAGTACAGAGAGGGATTCAATTTCTCTTTAGGTAAATTGTTGAATTGATACGCTCTAATTTCTGAACTTTTGTGTCTACTGCAAAATCTACTGTAGTACTTTTAGCACTATCATATTTTTTTTTTTTAAATGGACCATTTTAAGTGATCCTTGAACTGTTTGGAAAGCCAAGCATTTGGAAAAAAAATTAAATGTTGGTTAATGGGGATAAAATTGTTAGGGATGTGTTGGGTTGTAGTGTTTCTTGGCTTGAGCTTTGATATGCTAACGCACTAGTCTTTTCTATTGCCTCTAACCAAATAGAAGAATCAAAATCAATCATCTTTTATGTAACATCCCAAATTTTAATTACAAGAATAATTAGAATAATAATAAGATTAGAAAAATGATAGTTATGCTAAAGAGGATTTAAGGTGATGGATTAGGATCTCTTTGCGTGCCATGAAGGAGTAAGGAAGCATTGGTATCAGATAGGAGATTTAAAGATGAACAAAAGAGTGTAGGAAACGGTGTTTTCGGTGTTCGAAACACCCTATATTAGGAAATTAGAAATAAAATATTTACAACTTAAAACACAAATTTCACCGTTGGATGTTAAGATAAGGGTCTTAGGGAGCTTGCCTCCAAATTTGAGCAAGATCCAACGGTAAACGAACGAGATATGACATTTTGAATGCAAACTGTCCCACTTAAAATGGGGCGTGCGCCAAAGCGCCCCAGCCCCGCGCCCAGGCGCGCAGAACACCCTGAACACTTCTTTTTCATTATAACATCATTTGAACACTTCTTTTTCATTTCTATAGAGTAAAAATTAGGAAACAAAAGGTATGAAAGTTGTGTAGATGTCGGTTTTAAAATCAGTAAACTCGTTCGGTAAACTCGTACAAGTTTACCTCGGCTCCACGAGTTTAGGTAAACTTGCGAGTTTGTCAACCTTGGATACACCCTTTGAATGGTGTACTGGAAAGCATTTTCTCTTTCTGTAGAGACTAAACAGAAAAAAAAATATGTAAATATTTAATCTGTTACTTTTAGAGGGATAGAGATTGGGGTGAAGAAGAAGGAAGGAAGGAAGGATGATGATGAATAACATTAGCAGCAGAGGAGGTGCTTTGTTGAAAGCAGCTTCGTTTTCATATGCAAATGCAAATGCAGTATGCCAAACAAGCTTCTTCGGCTTCAGCTTCATAGTCCATCACAAGTTGAAGTTGCGGAGGAGCAACTCCTTCTCAACCACTCGCTCCTCTCTTGAACCTCCTCATGTTTCTCGTTTGGCTAAAACCGCCCAAATTTCTCTTACCCCTGAAGAAGTAACTACCTAACCCTTCCCTTCCCCAGTTTTATTACACTCACTCTCTCTTGTTACCTATTTTATTTCATTAATAATATCTTCTTTTTTCCCCTTTTATATTTAATAATTGCACAGGTTGAAGAATTTGGTCCCAAAATTCAGCAGGTCATAGACTGGTATGGTACTGTAATTATTACTACTATTCTATTCTCTTGTTTCTTCTCGCATACCCAACCTTACTTACCTTACGAATGCATACATAACCATTCATCATACATTATTAGTATTATCAAATAGGGAGTTTCTATCAACACCCGTGCTTTTATGATAAATTAATAAATTAAAAAAATAAAAAGAAAAAAGGCGAGTGTTAATTCTTCAAGGAGGTGGGGGTGCATGATATGATAATAGCTGGCTAACATGAAAAAGGAATTTGAATTGAATTTAAATTCAAATGATATGTCATCATCTACAACGTCGCCTTTTATTGGACTCTATTTCGTGTTTTTTGGGATTATTATTATTATTATTATTATTATTATTATTATTACAGTGACCAAATCTTAGAATTTTGATTGACACTTGTTGGTGGTGCTAGGTTTGGACAGCTCCAGGGTGTTGATCTCGAAACCATTGAGCCTTCCATAAGAGCAGGTTCTCTCTCTCTATATTTGTTTACATTTCCTTTAATATCACTTTTGTCTATTCTTTCGCATTAGCTTTATCATGTCCTTTTCCTTACCATGTGGAAACCGGAAGTAGCCTTCGGTCATTTTTATTGTATTGTTGGGAGAAATACTGCTTATGTTTCTGTCTTACATAATGTCAAATCATCACGATGTTCCAAGCTCAAAGGAAACTTCCACCACACAACCATATAAGACTGGTGATGCTTTGTGGTATAGAATGCTGGTCGATAAAGTGCCAACAAGAGTGTAATGAGATAAGTGTGATGGAGATGAGAATGTTGCATTGGATGAGGGCATATAAGAATAAGATAAGATCATGAATCATTATAGTAAAGAGAAAGTAGAAGCGACACCTATTGAGGGAAAATAGGGTGGAATATCACCTAAGATGGTTTTGACTTTTGATATGTGACAGGATGCCTCTACAGTTACAGGGGGAGGAAGACCAAGATAAACTTTGAATGAAACCTTTAGAAGGAACTTGGACCTAAGTGGCCTATCAAATGATTTTATTTTTGATAAAAGCATAGTAGCGTCATCTATGTAGTTGGCCCCGCCTAATAGGAAAATGCTTTGATTGTTGTTTTTCTATCCTCTTTCTACTCATTGCTTTCTTATACTTCACTTTCATCTAACCAGTTTCTTCAAATAATTGGTTCTAAACCCTCTGTTTTGTATTAATCATTATTGAGATTAAATGTTTGATGAAGTTCATAGATTCTGTGCTGCTGGTGTTAGGTTTTAAATTGTAGATGTTGATTTTATATTTTATGTTCTGGCTGGAGTACTGTGAAACATTGTATCAAATGCATCGGGAGTGTGGCTTATGCTCCCTCCCATTAAATAAACTTATTCATTGCTGATAAAAAAAAAAGTTTCTTCAAATAATTCTGTATGAGAACTGATGAAGCGAGTTTTTCGGGAAAGGATGATAAATTAGTATTCTGCTCATACAAAACAATTTCATCACATATGCTAAGTGGTTTTCAATTATTGTGCATCTGTACTGTATGTACATTCCATCATAGTGCAATGTGGAAGAGGGGGATAGGCATGACTAGCAGAAGCATTGTTGCTCATTGGCTTGACTTCATACTTTTTTTGTTTCTAATCTTTCATGGTATCCGCAGAGACCGAGAACAATTTGCGTGAAAATGCTCCTGAAACATTTGAAAACAGGTGAGTGACATTATTTGTTAAATAGAAATAATGGACATAATTTTGAAAAAAAAAAGAAGAAAAAACTAATCATACAAACTGAGTGATATATCCTTGACAGGGATGCCATGGTTGCTGCTATTCCAACTTACGAGGAGCCTTTTATTAAAGTTCCCAAGGTCTTAAGCATGGATTAAAATTGTTTAGATGAGGTATTTGATATAAGGAAACTCATGAAGAGTTTTGTTTTGTACTTTGGATTTCTTAGTTCTTCTTGTAAGGAACTAACGCAACCCAGCTCTTATTTTGAATTTTGTATCATCTGCATTTGACAAATATTCAAGTAGTCTGATGCTCTTCTAATTGCACTTGTGTTAGTTGTGCATATGGGCATGCTGAGTTCATCATGAAAGTTCAATTGTAGTGGATCAAAATTTTCTTGAAGGCAAATTTATTCTTGTTTTTCATGATTGGAGATGCGCATTTAATTATACTCCCTCCGTTACTATTTATCTGTCCTATTTCAAACAAAACACACTCTTTAAGAAATGCAATCATTACTTAGATTTCCAATACATTAATTATGTTTTTTCCACTATACCTTTTCTCTTTCTATAATCATTACTTATCTTCCACTACTTACGAAAACCAATACCCAATTAAATAGGGGTAGACATGGAAAGTAAAATTTATTATACTTTAAAATAATCAAAAGGACAGATAAAAAGAAACAAAAAACTTTTCCAAAAACGGACAGATAAATAGGAACGGAGGGAGTAATTTTTTTTTTGTGGATTAGAGGATAGGAATTGTCTCTTTAGGAATACACTTCTCAGTATCTACATTTTGGTCAAAATGAAAACATCATTGTGGATTTATGGCACCATATGCACATTTTTATATATAATCCTTAACATTTATTTCAATTTGAACTATGCAAATTAGAGCACGATTTTGCTTTTTTTGCACAAAAAGAAATAAATTTGAAATGTGGGGTTTCGATCACACACTATTGTTGAATATGAATGGTCAAGTTTTTTTCTACTTTGTGATTTTTGTTTTCGTGCAAAATTTGCAATTCTAGATTTGCTTAGGTGCCTCCGTAGAAAATTCTTGAGAAGAGTCTCGACCGAATTTACAGAGTTAATAGTCTTCCGAAAGATACCCGTGGAATCAGTTAGGTTCCTGGAAGATTTTTGGAATCTCTTAAATTCCTCAAAGATCATTTTGGCGTCACGTTAGTCCCCCATCCAATTTCGCTAGGAGAGACCTGACGGAATTCTACGTGTCACGTTAAATGATTTGTTGGTCCCAATGCCATGTTGGAATGTTATGAAGGTGCCACATTTGGGCCAACAAAGCATTTAACGTGCCACATAGGATTCCATTAGGTCCCTCATGTGGGGACTAACGTGATGCCAAATTGATCATTGGGGTTTAAGAGATTGCACAAATCTTTCGAGGACCTAATTGATTCCGAAATGATCTCTGGGGTATAAGAGATTTCACAAATCTTTCAGGGACCTAAGTGATTCCACAGGTATCTTTCGGAAACTTATGTGACTATTAACTCTATCGCTAAACAAGAGGATACGATTACGGCACTACATCCAAGTGAGTAAATAAACGGCAAAGGGGATGTGTTATGACTTATGAGGTTGTTTTAACTGAACCAAAGTTTAAAGATATATCAATTTCGAATCTAGAGAAATTTGCAACCAAAATACTTAAGAAAAATTATCTCGTAGTAGACCCCAACCCCGTGCATCAGATATACGAAATTGATAATGCATTTCATAAAGTTGCAATTAATATTAGTTTTAATGTATTGATAAAACATTTCACAAAGTTACAATTAATATTAGTTTTAATTTATCATTGAATAATTATGAGGAATTTTAATATGAATAATATTTAGAGTTCTCTTAACCTCAACCCTAAGGGCTGAGAATAAGCATCTAAAAATGGATGGCTTTTCTTGCAAATTGATGCATTGAAGAAATCAAAAGTTTAAAATTTTAATTTTTCAAAAAAACTTATTCATTTTAGGGTTTTTATCCTCAGCCTTAAGCGCTAAGGTTAAGAAATTCATAATATTTAAGTGTAAATAAAGTATAATAATGTAAACATTCTTGTTAAAAAATTGTTTAGGAAGGAGTCGATTAATGTTATTATTTACGAAAGAGTCGATAAATTGGAGTCGATTAACATTCTTGTATGTAATATTTTTAAACTAAAAAATTTGCCTTTAAAAAAAGTGAATAAGAGTGTTTTTGAAAAAGAAGTAATTAATGACATTATAAATTCTTTTTTTTTTTTGGTTGCCCACCCGGTTCCTTAAGTACTACCTAGGTACATTCGGATCCGACCCGGGTCGCGTGCCTGGCTATGGCAGGTGAGTCTCCCAACATGAATTTTCTGCATTCACAAGGACTCGAACTCGATGTAACGTCCCGAATTTTGGCCTTTAGTAAAATTATAATAATTAAAATAATAATTATAATATTTTACTTATTATATTTTATCAAGCTTAATTTCAGGATTTAGAAGATGTATTTAAAGTTGAGTTTGGGTACTTTTTATTTATCAATAGATGTCTTTAGGCACCGGTAATTTTATTATTGCTAACTCGTTATGAATAAAGAAAAATACAATATTATCCCATGTAAATGTAGGTTATTTTTAGAGTCATCATATTCTTATCGAGAGTCTAAAACACATAAACACATTAACCCTCAAAGAGAACAAAACATTAAATAATATTTTTTTTCCTAATTAGCTACCCTAAGCCCAGCCCAACCCGTATAAAAAAAAAAAAAAAGTGAAACCATCAAAAAGGAGGAAACGAAACTGAGGGGAGGAGGCGGAAAATAGAAGAAGCGTAGCAGGGAGGGGAAGAAAAAACGAAAGAAAATAAGGAATTGAGAATAGAGAGAGTACAGAGAGAGGGAGTACCCGAGGAATTAGAAGAAACAAGGAGGATCATCAAAATCATCATCACAAGCAAGCTCTTGGACTTAGGAATTGGGAATTCTTTTCTCCTCTACTTAATCAAGGTAAAGGGGGGGTATCCCTTATATTTGGGAATTAGGTTTTTAATAGAGTATATGTATGGTTAAGGTTAGGGTGGTGTTAGATTAATAACCCGTAGCGTAATTGTCATTGAGATAAATTGATTATTTGGTTAATTTCTTTGATGAATATGAATTGGGTATATTATTTGTTAGTTTCCTTGATGAATATGAATTGGGTATGTTATTTGTTAAGTTATTGATGAATATGTTATATGTTATTCTTTTTTACTGAAGTATGCCATGTCCTCAGTCACAATAAATGGAATTTGATCAACGTAATCAGGGTAGAAGTATTTGGTGGAGTAGGTCTTATAGATATGGCGTGGCATTCTCAAAAGTGTGCTAACTTAAACATTGGTTCTGTTATAGTGTCATTTGTGTTAAATTCTGAGCAACATATTGTGCTCAGCAGTTACATGGTTTACACATCGAAAGTTTCACATTATTACTTCATTATTTTTTTTATTTTCTTATAAACATATTAACATACATTCTTCTTTATCTTTTTAATTAACATTTTTTTTATGAATTGATTAATTGTATTGATTAATTTATTGATTATTGGATGATATTTTGTTGGTGTTTAATTATGGAGTAAAAATTTGACTGCTACATGTTAGTGTGATTTAAATATGTTGAAATTGAACTGGACTGGGTTGTCATTGGAATAAACGAATTAAACAAGAAGGCAGCAGCTAGTGATCGCGTGTCGGGTATCCGTACCCATTAGGTGCCCTGTTAGGACAGAGTCTATTTTAAGGAATAGACTCGAATCCCCAATAGGTGAAGTCCTCACTCAGGTAAGTAAATCCCATAGATCCAAAGTCTCGTTAGGTGTTTGGGACCCGCGCGAGATCAATAGCTGCCTGGTAAATTGATAAAGTAAATAACGAATCATGTAAGGAAGAACGAAAGAAAAGAACAAAGAAAAGGCCCTAACGAGCTAAAGGTTTATGCGGTAAGAAAATCCTGGGTGAAGGTAAGAAATCCTATTGGGTGAAGACACCATCCTAACAGGTGCATACAAAAATACCTAATGATACATTATAAGAAAAGACAAGAAAGAAAGGAAATGAATAAAGGAAAGAGAAAAGATGAGAAAAACTAAGAAAGCTGAAAAAGAAAGTTAAGAAAATAATTTTGAAGGAGATGCTACATAGTATGATAATGAAAGGTGCATGTCTGTGTTGTGAGATACTTGAATATGATTATGATTGTGCATGACTTAATTGTATGTATGCCTATTAAAAATGTAGTTCTTGAGTATTTGGTATACTCACCCTTTAGCATTTTTTTTACAGGTACCGAGTTAGATGTGGTGTCGGCCGAGCAGGAGAGCTCTCCCCCACGGGGAGAGTAGTTGTTATTATCATTTTGGTTAAAAACTTGGAATTTAACTAGAGTCGGTTTAAAGACTTATAACTATGTTTGTTTACTTAGCTTGTTAAATAGAGGTTTTTGGTGATAGACGTATGTTTTGGACTTAAAACATTATTATTATTATTCTGGTTGTCTAGGTTATTTATTTGTTATCTGCAGCTGTTAGAAAAGTGTGGAAAGTCCTGAAAACAGGAGGAATTCTGTCGAATTTTTACAAAACTCTAAATGGACTAAAATCAGTCTTGAACATAGAAATTAATTTTTTTGGTTAGCGCTTTAACTCTGAGTTATGAATTAAATTTGAAACTAATTTAGTGAAAAGATATAATTTAATGAAATAGATAGTAAATAAAATAGGGTGTCACACTCGAGACCTTGCTTAAGCGAGACCGAACCGTTTACCACTCGTCCCAACCCATGTTGGTAATGGCATTATAAATTCAAATTCAAATAATAAAAACATGTACATAAAAAGAACACAAAAAACCCAAAGCATATTTTTTTTAATATATTAGATTTATTAAAATACAAAAAAAAAGTCGGAGCACCAAAAACCGGTGCATGGTAGAAGCATCCTTGTTTTATATTTTACTTGTTTAGACAACTACATGTGTCAGGAAACATATAATAAAAAAAATTTAAATTCAAATAACATAAACATGTACATAAAAAGAACACTGAAAACCCAAAGCATATTTTTTTTAATATATTAGATTTATTAAAATAAAAAGAGTCGGAGCACCAAAAATCGGTGCATGGTAGAAGCACTCTTGTTTTATATTTTACTTGTTTGGACCATTACCTATGTTAGGAATCATATAATAAAAAAAATTCAAATCCAAATAACAAAAACATTTGCGTAAAAAGAACACAGAAAACTCAAAGCATATTTTTTTTAATATATTAGATTTATTAAAATAAAAAAAAATAGCCGGAACACCAAAAATCGGTGCATGGTAGAAGCACCCTTATACTGTTTGGGCGAGATAGTCAAAATAGGAGGGAATAGTTTACCAAAAAAAAGGGGGTGGGAGGGAATGGGCGGATTTTTTAGTGGGTGGGGGAATGTCAAAAAAAAAAGTAGGAGGGAAGGGCGGGATTTTATAGTGGGTGGGGGGAATGTTTGGTAATTTATATATATGTAGAAAAAAATAAAAAAAAAGAGGTGGAACACCAAAAATCGGTGCATGATAGAAGTACCCTTTGGACGAGATAGTCAAAATAGGAGGGAATAGTTTATAAAAAAAAAAAGGTGGGAGGGAATGGGCGGGATTTTTTGATGGGTGGGGAATGTAAAAAAAAAATAGGAGAGAATGGGCGGGATTTTTCAGTGAGCGGGGGAAATGTTTGGTAATTTATATGTATGTAGATAATAGTTATGCGTAGCTCGTACAAGAATGCTTGATGTGATCGGTGATTGTGGTTTACAAATAAAAAGTACTTTATTTGATTGTGATGCTTTGTCAATGATATATCGTGGACTAATTTTTATGAAATATTATTGCTTAGATTATAGAATAATGTTTCATTCCTTATTTTTCTAATTTTTTAGGTTTCGAAGGATTAATCCTTGTATCAATTTAATGCGAGTCAATGACGGATCTAGCGGAGAAAAGAAAGCAAAAACTACACGAGAAACTGTGCTTGACAACGATGTAACCCTATTTTTATAATATCTTTATTTTAAACGATAATAAAAAGCAAAAAAAAATTCACTGCTTCTGCTATTTCTACAAAATTATTTTTATTACATTAAAATAAATCAGGATGTTACAATGACGACCAGTTCCAATAGGTAAAACCCTCATTTTGCGGTCGCAACTAGCATTGACAATTAGGGTCTAGGCCCGCGAGCTTGCCCAGCGCGCCCGCAAAAAATGCGAGTAGGGCCTAATTTTTTAGCCCAATTTTTAATTAGGGCTGGGCATGCCCGCCCGTTAAATTTACGGGCATTTTAGGGCGAGCAACAGACGGTCCGCGAGCCATTAATAAAAACATTGTATAGTGACCCAATGTACAAATCGGCCCAAACACACAAAAATTAAGGCAATATGAAAAAAGGTATTTAGTCCCCAAATCTCACAATTTATCCCCCAAACCTCATTTTTTCAAATATTCCACTAATACCCTCCTCTAACCCCCCTCCCCCCCACTATTCCCTCAATTTCAGAAATTATTTTCCCAAACCCCACTCCTCAACCTCTCAACTTCCTCTTTTACCCTTCTTCATTGTCGTCGTCGTTGTTGTCGCTCCTTCCCTCTTCCGCATGTAATACTTCTCCTCTTTTCTCTTTGTTCAAGGGTTTTTCTTTTTCCTCTCTCTATTTTGTTTTCTTTGGGTTTTTTTTTTAAGGTTTTGGTTAGGGTTTTGTTTTGATTTTCTTCCTTTTTCTCGTTTGTTAGGTTTCGTTTTTTTGGATTTTTGTTTTGGGTTTCGTCTCTTAGGGTTTTCTTACCATTGTTGCTGTTGCAGGAATTTTCGACAGATCAGTGTCGGAATTTTTATAGAATCCGACACGGGGATCTTTGATTTTTTTTGCAACTTTTTTTTTATATAAATTTAAGAAAATTCCCAAAGACATGTGTCGGAATTTTTATAAATTACGACATAGGGGTCTCAGAAATTTACAAAAACAATGTCGTTACAAGTTCTGAAATACCCGTGTCGGAATATCATAAAATTCCAATACTGGATTGTCGGAATTTGTACAGTTACGTAAAAAAAACAGAAGGGTATTATTTTTACCTTAAAAACAAGGAAAAAACTCAACTGATACTCCTTATGAACGTCAATGAGATGAAAAAAAAATACTTTCTTTGTAGTTTATTTTTTTGGAGTGAAAGAAAATGAGAAGAGGAAGAAGTTTGTGAGAAGAGAAGGGAGATGAAGAGGTTTCAGGAAAAAAAAAGGGATTTTTTTGGGATGAAAGAAGGTATAGGGGTTTAATTTGAGGGTTTGGGATTTTGATTTTTTTTGCTTTTTTTTTTTAATAAGAGGGGTATTTTGGACTTTTATCATTTAAAATGATTTTTGGGGGTTAAAAAGGTGGGTTTGAGGACTAAATTCCTATGAAAAATTAAGGCAATGTGATACCAGCCCAAACACTATTTTTCGTTTTTTGAATTCCGATTATATAATGTTCAGTCCTTAAGGTTCATTAATCATGTTTTTTTTCCTTTTAATGCTGAATTTATTTTATTTTATTTTATTTTTAAATTTGAAAAACAAAAATGGGCAGCCTGCATGCCCGCTCGAAAAAAAATGGGTGGGCAGGGCATGGATTTGCCGTCCTAAAATCAAAACGGTCCACCAATGCACGCCCGTTTAAAATGCGGGCGATTGCGGGCTCGGCCCATACCCGCCATTGACCCTAATTGCTAATGCTCCAGACACACGAAAAGGGAGAAAACTCATTAGATTTTGTCTTTTTTTCATTTGCGATTTGTATCTAAATTTGAATCATTGTCAAACTATTATCATTTCATCTAAGCATAAACAATAGTCAAACAAATACAATGTGCTGCAAGTTGATTTCATATATGAAATTTACTTACTATTGCAATAACAATATAGGTAGAAAAAAAAAATGAACCTTTTACTTTACAACAAATATAAATATTTCTTTCATATTACCAAGTATTAATAATGACTAATAAATATTGTATTTTAATTTTTTATTCATAATATTTAGAACCACAAGAAATTTCATAGTTTTTTTTTTTTTTTTTTTTGCGCAATGATGAATTAATTCCACCATGCAAAATATCTAAATGATATTTTTCAAAAATGATTAAATTATCTACCCATGCAATGAATAAAAAACAGATAAATTGAAGAATTAGAGTGCAAGTAAAAAATAATTTCAAAGACTAATTTGATAACTTTCTCAAACAACAACATAATAACATAAAAAGATTGAGTGAACTAATTAAGAGTGAGACTTTCATGAGCAAAATATCAAGACTTGGAAGAGGGAGAATAACTATAGTCTATAGTAGGAGAAATGGTATATTTGTCATAATATAGTAGGTCTGTAGGACATGTACCTCATGTCATTTTAATTAAAATATAGTTAAGTTTCATAAATTGACATTTTATTCTTGCAGGAACACAAAGTTGTAGAAAAAAAGAACAGAACATCCGAAATTTTAAGTGGCATTATGCAGTGAGGGAGTGTGTGAAAGCACAGGTGAATTCTTATCAATTTCCAAGCTGAACTTTGGGTCCATACTCCTCCTATTCAGAAAATTTGAGTACCATTCAGCAGATAACTTAGGTTGTCTCCTCAAGCTTGGATCTTCCAAATCAACATAATATAGACCATAACTGTATTCATATCCAGTCAGTAACTCCAATGCATCCAAGAAGGACCATACAAAATAACCTCTTACATTTGATCCACTCCTTTAATGTATCAAGAATATAAGAAGAGATGGAGAGGAAAAATTCGATCAGCATTCATGTTAAGACAATAAACAACCTTTGTAAAGATTTACATGGAAATAAAAACGAAAGTATAAGTACCTCAATGCATCGAGCACGCTCCCAACATATGCATGCAAGTAATTCACCCTCGGCCAGTCATCCAATGACGAGTTACGAGGTGTTTGTTGGCCTGCAAAGCTCAAAGACTTACCATACAACTACATAATAGAAGGTCGAATTTGTTGATAAAAGAAAAATGAAGCTTTTGAGATGATTTCAGTCATGTCTTCAAACAAAGGGAGCATATATTGTTTGTCATATAGGGGAGATTAGACAGAGAACCATACCATTTTCATGTATGTAAATCGGAAAATCGCCATAATTTTTCTTCAATGAGTCTAGCAGCCCTTGGAAAATGCCAGTTGTAATTGGAATCTAAACAAATAAGCAGGTTAGGGGAAAGCATTTAGGATGAACCTTCATTAATAAAATAAAATTAAAAAATGACAGGGCAACACGACCTTGTTCATACTCTATTCTTACCTCATGTGTAGGTGGATCATTTCCTATAACCAGAAAAGGACCAATTAGCTGTCTCATTTTAGCTACTGTAGCTAAATAACTAAAGGAGTCTAAAGCAATATATAACAGAACAAAGTAATAAAATTTAAGCTGGAAATTTTAGCATTTGATGCTAAGGATTCAAGTAAGAAAGGAAGATGTGAACTGAAAAGGCAATCAAAATATTGAGTGAATATCGAGAACAGTTAAATTATTAATATACTAACATCGCTTTTAATTTCTCTGAGATGTGATTGTCAATATGAGAAATATAGTCCACAAGAATTAGGAATTTTAAATAAATAACTAAAGCCCAATAATTCGATGTTCTAAAGAAAAGGAAATAAAATTCACAAATGTAGAACTGCAATCTCATTAAAGCCACTGTTGAAGCAAATAAAACAGCTAAAAATGCGTCCATATATTCCAAAAGTACATCGATTTATAAAGTTGAAAATTCATACAAAATAAATAGTTATTTATCAGTGACTTGTTAGAGATTAATATAGAATTGGTGTCCCAATCAAAATTGGTGTAGGAAATGGCTTACAAGTTATAACATACTTTCAAATTCAGCTGCCATATCTGCCTGGTAATCTCTTTCCTCCCTCTGCAAGCGGCCAGGATTGTTCTTAACATATAATGTGTAGTAGAAGTTTATTCCTAAGAAATCAATTGAGCCTTTGACCAAATTTGATTCCTTTTGGGTGAAAAGAGGAAGCCTTGAGCCAGCATTCTTTTTCATTATATCAGGGTAATCTCCGAAAGTAAAGGGATTAAGAAACCTGCAACAACAAATCATAGACAAAATAAAGTGTAGCAACAGACGTGTAATAAAAGGTTATTCTATTTATTTTACTGAAAAGGGAAAAGCATATTGTTGGATTTTTAATTACAAAATCTGTTTTAACTTCAAATAGGGCAAACACACACACATACATGCACACGAGAACATTACTTACCACCCGATGAGGAAGTCGTGGACCCTTTGAGTGGCACTTATATCGTCACTAGTGTTTGTTTGAGGAACAAGACCAAAAGTAAGGAGATTAAACCCAATAAAGCCATGTTGAAAGCCCTGCATTCAACAGAGATTGTTTTCATAAAAAATGAAATGAATATTATCACCGTGCAAAATAACATATCATGATCACCGTATATGCTATCCAACATGATTATGTTAGAGTTAATTACGATTACTCTCTGTATCAAACTTCTTTACACTGTCGTGCCATTACTTGCTACCACATCATTAAAATGTTTACTTTCATAATACTAACCTCAAAATTCATCCACTTACTTTCTATGACATCGTTAAAATGTTTTACTTCCATGATAATAACCTCATAATGATTTTACCAAATGATAATAGAAGGTTTAGCGAATGACAAAGTAGAGTGGTGAATGTGTCATGTATTGTTTTACCTGGTACTTCTTCCTATAAAGTCTAGCAGCTGATGCATGTGCTAACAACATATGATGAGCAGCCAAATATGGCTCTGTTGAGGAATTTCCCCTGTAGCAGTTCGCTGCAGAGGAAGGAGAACACCGCTGAGGTGGTAAGAATCCGGAATCATAGCCACCCCAAGCAAATATATTGCCCTCATTCACTGTGGTCCAATACTTAACTCTGTCCCCAAATTCTCTGAAGCACACAGCCGCATATGCTGTGAAGTCTTTCCTAAAAAAAATACACATAAATAGCTCCTTTAATCAAAATACAACCATTTCTCAATTCTGTGATATATGCAATTGGTATGATCTTTCTATGCTGCATGACATAGTGACACTATTACAGAGTAGAAGTTAGGCAACCCATACACAATTCGTCGACTAACCCATCCTCCATATTCATCCTCTAGTGCTTGTGGTAGGTCCATATGGAGTAATGTAACATGTGGTTGAATTCCTGTGATATGAAGATACATAAAGAAAAACAATATATTACTTGGAAGAATCTCTCTAAGGCATTAATCAAACATTAAAATGAAAATATTGTCTTCCAAAAAAGTAATAACCATGGCTTATCAATTCATTGATAAGGTTGTTGTAATATTGTAATCCCTTGGGATTGATTGGTCCTTTTCCATCTGCTAATACATGAGATTAAGATGGTCAGAGCAGAAAACAACTACATCATAATGGTGCAAGAGATTCATCGCACTGAGTCATAAAAAATATGTAATCAAGAGTGCCAAGAATAGATGTGTTTTAAATTAATTTAGACTTTGATTTGAGAATACCTAAAAAATAGCTCTTTGATGATCTGACCTGGAATAAGTCTTGACCATGATATGGAAAATCTATAGGCTTCTAAGCCCATGTTGGCCATTAGTTGGACATCTTCCTGCAAGAAATCGAGTTTGGTATTTTAACAATAGTCTAAGTACAAATGCTTTCAATCATGAGATTCATGTGTATGAAAAACAATCTAGTACAAAGTCATATACAAGATGCCTCATGTGCAGGTGTCCAACCACATTTTTTGTGCTCTACACATATACATTTTTTTCTTTGCCCAACAAATTCACACATGCAACATTTCTTAACCTTATATTTGTGATAGTGATCGCACACAATGTCTCCATCACCTGAAAATATATTTTAGGCATTCAATTATTTTTTTGCTGTAACTGTAAAAATCATAAACAAATAAATAAAAAAGGTTTTATGAAAATGAAGCATATGTTATACATGTGAGTATAGAAGAGTACCATGGGCAAATTTATCAAATATGCTGGGCTTCCTGCCATCTTCATTAGCTGCACCTTCAACCTTTCACCAAACCCCGATATGGAAATACACATAAATATAAATGGTTTAATATTAGATGAAGAATAAATAAGTAAATTATTTTCTAAAATTATGTTTAATGCAATTTAGTCTCTACTAACTATCTGAATAAAAGCAATGACAAAATTTGTCAGGCAATTTTGGAGGGGGAGAAAAATAAACGTTTGAGTTTGATCTCCAAAAAAAGTGCTTAGATGAAGTATTATCATAGGCGTATCTCTTATCATAATCCAGTCTTTATTATAGGCGTACTTAACCGAATTACACGTACCAAATTATCACTAGTTGCGTGGGTGGATTACCTTGGAAAATTAAAAAAAAATCAAGTATTTTGTTTGTTCAAATGTATTCATTAGTTAAGATTATGATAAGATATATGCACATGCACATCTAATTTGATAAATTATAGTTATTAAAATTTTAACAATTTATCATGTGAAGATGTTACCGAAGAAAGATAGAAAAATGGAAATATGTACATTGAGTATATTTTTGTGTTTGCAAAAGGGAAATGATATATATATATAAAATCAGATTTTTGGATCAGCACTACTCAATTTGCCCCTAAGCCCTACTTTAGGAGCTAAATCCTAAGCATGATACTCGCATGAGATAGGAAGGAGCATATCAGAGTATGAGGAGTTGGAAGACAGAGAGAGAGAAGAACCTGATAAGCTGAGGTTGCTGAACCAAACACAAAGTCAGGTGGGAAGTCATCTCTACTCAAGCTATGAGCACAAGGTAGTAGTAGGAGAAGGAAGACTCCTACCAAGGCTATCAAACTAAAGACCTTTAACATTATTTGTTCAACCACATAACATAATGTTTCTGCTTTCAGCTGTCTCTTTAGACTATATTGCATATATTATTGCATTCTTGGAAGTCATATTATTGTATAAAATAACGTGCTTTTGTCTCTCTCCAGAACGGCCTACATACACTATTTTATTCATTATTTTATTCATGTCCGTCAATTCCATCTCTTCCAAATAATTACGGTGTGTTTGTTTAAGCGTTTGGACGGCCAAAATCACGTTCCACATAAGCCACCACTTCGTAACTTCTGCGTATGCGGTGGGGTAATGCCCATCCAAACGGATAGTTAGTCCTTTCATATTTATAAGTCATTTTTAAACAACTCATAAGGTATTCTATCATATCATTTTATTAACTTAGAAATATATTTGATATGAAATTTTTAACGATAAACATATATTTTAAAAGAACTTATATACAATAAATATTTTTAAAGAGTACCTAAAATAAGACGACGAAAGGAGTAGGAGAATACCACCAAGTAATTAAATCACTGCTACCCGATTATGTTATGGGGTTGTTTTATCTTAGTAATAATTAAACAATAATTAAATATTATTGAAAATTCAAATATAATCTTACAAATATAACAACTGAAAGTTCAAAAAAAAAATTATATCATAAATAATAAAAACATTTAATTGATCATGAGGTCAGGAAAAAAATCATGAAACTATTTCTCAAAAATATTAAATCATAAGTCCAAGATACCAAAACCACGTGACAATGTGGATATAATTTTTTTATATAAGCAAAATTTTCATGAGATACAGTGAGAAAAAAACTATGGGCTACCAAAGTTCGAATCCAGATGTCTGGGAGTTCTGTCACCTAAACTACTTCTTGGGGACAAAATTTATTTCATTATAAAAAAATAGAGTCAAAAAATCTAATATAGTGCAAGTGCAACATTGTTATCTTGACCTTTTCTGCTTAAAAAGGAACAACTAAAAAATACTATCATTCAACATATTCGAAACTGTTCTAGTCAACATTTGAAGGATTCAATGTTTATACAAATCCAATTAACAAATTTGTTAGACTCCTCTCCCAGTGACACAAATGAGTAAAGAATGATTCTTCCCAACCAAGGCAACAATATTAGAGATCACTGATCAGAAGATTATATTTCTGGTGGAGTGCTCTTCACAACAGCATAGGATTCAATTATAAAGATGATAATCTTTCTGGTGGAGTACTCTTGACAGCACCTATTCTATGAGGAGGCCACACAACATGGGTCACCCTTCCTTTAATAAGACCCAAAACAACCTGCAAAATTATTTAAGGCTACCAAAATGTTAATAGAGGTTTAAAAGAAAAATCATCAGCCATTCCAGCATTAACATGCTACAATGACCAATAAGTAAATATTTTCTGTCAAAACTAACAATGTGCTATTCTTGACTACTTCAAATAAAGAATGAATGCTGCACATGAAAATCATTTTACAAAAAAAAATGTTAAGGAACAGACTGGTATATTAAGCTAAAATACAATAAACAAAGCAATCTAACGACATTGGAATAAACAGAGAAGCTCCTAGCCTCTGTTGCTTCGAAATAAGTCAAACAAATATGAAATTGAGAAATAATAAATGTCTAATCCTTTTCTAGTTATAACAGGATAACTGGTTGTTTTGAGGAACCTTAAAATGGAAGGTCCCTCTCGACCTTTAATAAGACATAATGAACCTTTGACCAAGACCGGACCGGTCAAAGGAAGGTCCTTCTTCCTCGACCTCCCAACCGGACCGATCAAAGGAAAGCCCGTCTTCTTCGACCTCCCAACTAGGACTGGTCAAGGGAAGGCCTCCCATGACCTCCCAATGAGGACCGGTCGAACGAAGGTCCTCCCATCCTCCTAACGAGGACCGGTCCTACGACCTCCCAACGAGGACTAGTTGAGGAAAGGTCTCCCATGACCTCCCAACCTCCCAACGGGGACCGGTCCCACGACCTCCCAACGAGGACCGGTTGAGGGAAGGTCTCCCATGACATCCCAACCTCCCAACGGGGACCGGTCCCACGACCTCCCAATGAGGACCGGTTGAGGGAAGGTCTCCCATGACCTCCCAACGGGGACCGGTCCCACAACCTTCCAACGAGGACCGGTTGAGGGAAGGTCTCCCATGACCTCCCAACCTCCTAACGAGGACCGGTCCCACAACCTCCCAACAAGGACCGGTTGAGGGAAGGTCTCCCATGACCTCCCAACCTCCTAACGAGGATTGGTCCCATGACCTCTCAACCTCCTAACGAGGATTGGTCCCACGACCTCCCAACGAGGACCGGTTGAGGGAAGGTCTCCCATGACCTCCCAACGGGGACCGGTCCCACGACCTCCCAACGAGGACCGGTTGAGGAAAGGTCTCCCATGACCTCCTAACCTCCTAACGAGGACCGGTCCCACGACCTCCCAACAAGGACCGGTTGAGGGAAGGTCTCCCATGACCTCCCAACCTCCTAACGAGGACCGGTCCCACGACATCCCAGCTAGGACCGGCCAAAGGAAGGTCCTCCCTTTCGACCTCTCAACCGGACCGGCCCATAAAGGAAGGTTTCTCTTGACCTTCCTCGAGCATACATCGAAGACCTATTGAGGTCCCCACGACCGGACCGGTCCTAACCGCCGCGGTAGGTCCGGTCCAAAACACGGTCCTTCCTTACTTGCTCCACGACCACCCGGTCGCAGTGAGTCACATCAAGTGTCACTTCCAAACCTCTGGCTCTAACTGACTCCGTCGACTGACAAGGGCGACGACGTCTAATCGACGACATGACCCCTGATGGCCATCACAACCCATTTTCTACTATAAATACCCCTCACCTGAATGGTGCAAAGGGGCGGGCCAGAGACAACCTCTCCCCCTCACTCCTCCTTCCGGGCCGACCTGATTCGCCCCTCTCCCACTTCTCTCCCTCTATTCTCAAGAACTACGTGTGGCTTGATCCCCTTTTCACTAGGGGTACGTAGGACCGGGGCCACCCCCGCCAGCTACAACAACCCACGACCCACGTCGTGATGTTCCATCAAGACCGGATCAACTGACCCGATTCACTTCCGCTCGCTCGGACTGGTCAACCTCCCCAGCCAAAGCATCCACGTCAGCAAGTCAATCCACCCTACCTCAGAGACTTAACAATTAGCTGGACCAACCAAGGAGACAACCTCCCAGTCTACCGACCGGACAACCTTCCAATCAACCTTCGAGTCAACCTCCCACCATAAACTACAGAACACTGGTCAAGTGTTCACCGAATTTCTTGTGAGTTGTGATTACCTTTGCTTATCTGCGCAACAGAAATCTTGAAGTCTTTCTCAATGTAATACCAAAGTGTGGAGTTCATGTGACAGACTTCAATTATATATCCTCGACCAACAAGATTACAAAAATTTCGATAAATAAGATGAAAAAGTGCCAACAAACATTCATTTCAAACCTTGGTCCTTTACAAGAGACTTATTTCTTGCTTCCTTTTGCATATCACAAGAGCATTATGAATGAAATTCACAATGATGGTAGCAACTTACGGGTCCAATTGACTTCGAATCCATGCTAGAAGCTGCATTGTCTCCCTCAACCCAACAATGACCTTCTGGAATCTTCAGCACATCATGGTTATGACGAGTACCAAGCCATTCACCAGGTAATGCAACTATTCTTTTTATGTGGGTCTCTTTGTGATTCAGTGGAGAGCTGCAGAAGTTTTGGAATGTACCAATTAAAACCTTTGAAACAGTAACTAGGGGCCCCAATTGTACATTCTGATAAAACATGAACTATCTTAGTAGTGATGTAGTACAATCGTTCAATATCATAAGCTAGCATTATTGTGTACAAGAGCCAACCAAGGTATATAAAATTATAAATCAAGAACGAAAGGCCATAACATATACAGGCCAAATATTATGTGCATAATATGTATGATGAATCATCAACTACCAATAAATTCAACAGAAATGCAATATCAATCTAAAGACTAAATGTGAGACATTTTCAAGGTTCATGGTGCCTAGTTCACTTAGAAATTAACATCCAAATACCGTATATCAAAGATAAATTTGGAACTGAAATGTAAACAATATTGTTAAGAATGTGATAATACATAGAAATGGGTGGACAAAAGTATTACCGGAAGACCACCACGTCACCATGTGAAAACTTGTACTTGTTAAGGCAAAACTTTTCAACCAAGACATAATCATCTGCAGTATTATCAACAGTCAATCAACAAAATCTGCAGCTGTAAAACCCTTCTTTAATGAATCCCTCTAGCAATAAAAGTACCAGAAATATTTCCAATTGAAGAAGTGGTTTTAGGATTAAAGGTGGGAGACATGGAGCCACCTCGGACCGGTACAACAGTCACATAACGATCAGATATAGTCACAGTAATGAGCCCAAATGTGACAAACTTTTTCGAAAAGTTCCATAGAAAGCTGGTTGTTCCCATTTGTTTAGGTGAACGTATGTCTATGTCAAACATAAACCATTTGCATCTGTCTTTCCGGTTTCCACAACCCAACTATGAGAAAAAGGGAAACTGAAAGTTGAAAAAACATAGAAAAGATAAAAACATAATTAAAAAAATACTCATAGCCCACAAATATTGTGGCACAGAAGCTGAAACCTCCCTTAGTTTTAATTTTCAAATAGTAACAATCAATGGCTTAATTACTAGTGCAACTTTAAACTTAATTACTAAGATGGGGTTATTTAGGAAAGTTGTGGTTGCCAAACACGATTATCCAAAAAATGCCTCATTTTGTTAATTAATTTTGAAGTTGCACTAGATAGGCAAATATAAAAGCAACTTGCATCACCATGATAAAGAAAAAAAAGCAAACAATCAATACTTATAAAAAAATAATGCAAAGCAAGCAAGCAAGCCACCTATTTACACAATAAGATAACATAAGTTAAACTTATATCAGATAATAGTTATCAATTTAACATGTTTCATTGCTAAAGCCATCCAAAAAACAAAGTTCCAGTATACTATATTCAGAATACTTAAGAGGTTCAAATCTCCTGGTTTTAACATATAATAACTACCTTTGAATAATGGAACACGTTCATCAACTGGGCATTTTGAAAATGAAAAATTTCAAGAATTGTTCATATTGAAATGCAATAGAGACAATGAATGACGTGCATTCAATCAAACACCTCACAATGATTACCGGTACAAGATAAGCAACATTGAGTCAGGCATTCAATCAAACACCTCACTATGATTACCGGTACAAGATAAGCAACATTGAGTCAGGCATTCAATCAAACACCTCACTATGATTACCGGTACAAGATAAGCAACATTGAGTCAGGCATTTAATCAAACACCTCACTTGCACATAGACCCATAAAAAAGAAGCTGTGAAACTACAATCTTTAATTCAAATTAGGGAACTATACCACATATCGAGAAATGGGTAGTGCTCTAATCAGAGAAAGCAAGTATGATAATCATCAAAGAAGAGAAAGATAAAAGGTTATAAAAACATGAGTGAGAATAAAGAAGAGAATAGAAAGAAGAGTTACAAGAGCAAAAGGAGAGGGTGAATTGAATGTGGAAGAAAGCAGCTACTGGAATGGAGCGTGGTTGTCAACAGCGAAGTGAAGTGAGGTTGAGAATTTCAGAGGAGCACATGGTTCTTGGTGGAGAAGGAAAGGAAAATGAAGATGGGCCTCATGGGCCGTATGCAGGGCCGGTGCAAAATGAAAATAAAGGATTTTGCTTTTCAGCCCCACTTCCGATTTTTTGACCCCCATTTGTAATTTGCAAGGAGGAAATAGCTTGTTAAACTTTTCGGTTCTGTAAAGCCGAAAAAGTCAATCCGATTTTGCAAAACCGGAAGAAATTTAAACATTATTCTGGTTTTGCTGAACCGGAAATTGGATTCCGACTTTCTAGTACCGGAAATATATAATGATTTTCGGTACTACAAAACCAGAAAAATTAGTTCATCAGATGAGAACATATGTTGTGGTGTTGAAGAATGAAGGGTATCAATTGCTTTAGCAGTTTGCAAAGCCAAACAGATTCTCCTACCCCATTTAAGTTGCCTAGTTGATGAAGAATGAAGAACATCATAGAGTGTTCCATTGCTCATGAGCTCAACAACCAAGAGCCTATCTTTTGAATCATTTGTGAAACCAACCAAGTTGACCAATCTTGGGCTTTGAATTTTGGACAAGATTTTGATCTCGTTGTCTAGTTCATTGTTTGTGATCATCATCATCTCATTATTGGAACAAGAAGATGAAGAAGAAAGGGAGGTAGTTGTTGTTGTTGGTCTTGGTGGAAGAAGAGAGTGAGATCTAGAGGGTCTTTTAACAGCAACTGGTTTTCCACTAAGAACAGCTTTGTAGACATAGCCATGGTCTCCTTTGCCAAGGAGCTTTCGTTCAGAGAAGCCAATGGTTGCAGCTTCAAGGTCACTGTAGAGGAAGCAATTTTAATGTTTCTGGTTTTGTAGTACCGGAAATCATTATATATTTCCGGTACGAAATCCAATTTGCGGTGCAGCATCGGAATAATGTTTAAATTGTTTTCGGTTCTACAAAACCGAAATGACTTTTTCGGCTTCATAGAACCGGGAAAGTTTATCAAGCTAAAGGGTGTTTTCGTCCACGCAAATTACAAATGGGGTCCAAAAAGTAGGAAGTGGGGGCCGAAAAGCAATATCCGAAAATAAAAGGCCCCTTTTTATAAAATGTTTCAAATTTCAAGTAAATTTTTTATAGTATAAAATACTAACAATTTTCACAAGTCTAGTCATTAAATGCAATCAACAAGATTATATGAGCTACAGATATAATAACTTAATAGTGTGATATTATTAAAAAAAAAACAAAATAACTAAATGGGTACTTAGAAGTAGGCTATTCTCCATGACTTGCTCGAATCCTAATACTGAAATAAATAAGAAAAAATGTCAGCTACCATGTAGTAAGCAATCCAAATGTGATTTTTCAAGTTTGTCTCGAGTTTTCTTTTTTTCCTTTTTTCGCATTCAGACAAATATTTTTTGGGCACCATTTTAAAAAACAGGACAATTAAACTAAAGAGTGATTAATAACACCTAGCACCTAGAGAATTCGAGATTAAGAGATAGGGGCACCAATTACAAATAACATAATACAAAGCAAAAAGAACAAAAAATTAAACTATTAAGGTACAATACTACAATTGAAAAATTAATTTATGCTAATTTATAAATTAAAAATATTTCTAATTTTTTATATAGGTATAGGTATTAAAAAAATTTTGGGGCCCCTAATTCTCTGGGCCCTAGGCCTGCGCGCTACTTGCCACCCCTCAGGGTCGGCCCTGGCCGTATGCATGTTAAAAACGACCGTGAGGTTTACAGGGAGTTAGTCTACGAACCCCAAAAATATCCCCCAAACCCTATTTTAATGGGGAAATGTCCATTATGTCCTTCAACATTAATAAAAAAAATGAAAGAAACCCTAAACTCCACCACCTTCTACCTTTCCACCTTCTATACATTGTTCCACATAACAAACCCCTCTCTCCCTGACATTCTCTCCCTGACACGTTCTAGTGGCCTTTCACTGCTCCTTATTGAAGGTAACTTCTATTTAATGTGCATTTTTTTTTACGTTCCTAGAAAAATTCCGACACACCTCCGACACGAGTATGTCGGAAAAATTTGTTAAAATTTTTTAAAAAAATTCTGAGAACCATGTGTCGTAATTTTTATTTTCCGACACTGGTTCGTCGGAATTAACCGGAGAGTAATTTTTTTTACATTACCGGAAAAAAATTTGACACACAAGTGTCAGAATTTTACAGGTGTATGTCGGAAAAATTTGTAATTTTTTTAAAAAAATTCTGACACCAAAGTTGCAGCGACTGCATATCTTCAACAAAGCAATGGCGAATTCGAAAAACAACACAACAACAATAAAAATAAACCCTAAAACTACAGTAATGAAAAAGAAAAATACCCTAAAAACAAAAAACAAAACCTAAACCAAACCCTCCTACATTAAAACGGTAATGGAGGTAAGAAGAAGAACGTGCATGCCTTGAGGTGATGGCGGCGGAGGTGGCGACGGTGAAAATGACAGTGAGAAGAGGGAGTTGAAAGTGAAGGAGGAAGAAGAATGAGGGTGGGGTGTGGGGTTTGTGAAAAAAAGAGGGAATATAATGAGGTTTAAAAGGAGGGTATTATTGGTATTATAAAAAAAAGTGGGGTTTGGGGGATAAATCTAGGGTTTGAGGACTAATTCCCATGTTTATATTCCGAGCTTTGAATTTCGGCCCCCAAACTTGAGATTATGGCCCCCATTTCACATTTTCATGAACAAGAATGCCCTTCAACGTGTTATTTTTTCCGTTCCTATGGAAATGGAAAAAATCCGTTTATGAGAAAACGGAAAAAATCCATCTTTACTAAGAAGGAAGTTTAAAGAAGAGTGACGTTGGGGAGAAAGCAGAGTGACATTGTTGTTGTGGATGAGGATAACAGCCCGAACAGCAACACAACCATAACATCTGTTGCATCTTCTTCTTTTGAGCGAAAAGTTTCAAGATCTAGATCCATTGGCTGTGGTAGCAGAAGCTTCTCTGGTGATTTCTTTGAGAGAATATTCCCTGGCTTTGGTGATTGCACTCTCAGGAGAATGGAGTCTACACGTGAAGGTAAAAACAAGGTAGGATGACTTCTTCATCTTCCTCTTCTTCATCTGCTACTGGTTTCATGATTTTTTGAACTTCCTTCTTATTAAAGACAGATTTTTTCCATTTCCCAAAAACGGATTTTTTTCGTTTCGGTGAAGATGGATTTTTTCCGTTTCCATAGGAACGGAAAAAATAACACGCTGAAGGACATTTTTGTCCACGAAAATAAGAAATGGGGGTCATAATCTCAAGTTTGGGGGCAGAAATTCAAAGCTCTTATATTCCAAACCCCATAAAGTATCCAAACCCCAATTTTATACTGGAAAAAACGAAATTACCCCTAAAAGTTTTTACATCAAAATTCCCTTTATACTGATGAATACTCTTAGGGAACTAGTTTCATCCTCTCTCTCTTTTTCTCAAAGGGAAATGCTAACAAGTACCCTTAGGGCACTAGTTAAGCATTCAAATGTAGTTAAATAGTGTTGGAAAATGTGTTTTGTTAGATTCTCGAGAGATGAAGTATGGTGGACTTATGATTAAATTTCCTTTTTTAGTAATCTTAATAGGGCACTTGTTAGCAAGAACTTTTTCTCAAACCCTTTGACTTCATTCCTAACTAGTATCCTTCACCCTTCAAAATCAATATCAACACTGAAACAAAGCAAAGAAAAAATGGAAGAGAGTATGGTGGTGATGGCAACATATCAAAAATCGCGGCATGCAGCGGAGGAACGAGGTCGCTGGCGGATTCGGGTGGACTCGCAGTCACAATATGGAGCTCGCGACTGTCGTCGTCTGCAATTGGGAGTGATTGTGTTCACGACGGAAAGGTAGAGATCGAGCAAGCGAAGTGGGTCTCAAACAGATTTGGTTTGGGAGTGGTGGTGTGGGTCTCAAAATGCATACGGTGGAGAGAGAAGGTGGCGGGACTGTGGCTTGAAGAAGAAGGGTGGAGATGGCAGTGACGCTCGCAGTCTGTATAGGAAGGATGACAGGTTGCAGTGGTAGCTATGGAGGAGAAAGAGAGGGAGTTTGGGACAGTGATGACTGTTATAGGGATGGAGGCAGGAGGATGGCGGGGGTGGTGGTTTAGGTTGAGGGGGCTAGCGACAGTTTGCATGAGTGGCGGGTCTGTTGGGGTGAAGGACTGTTCGGGTGGAGGAAAGACTGTTTGTTATGTTGATGCTGAGAGAATGGAGAAAAAGAAAGATTTAGGTTAAGGATGAAAAGGTATTTTTGTGATTAAAAAAAAATGGGGATGAGAATATTTTGTCATGGGTGAGGATTAGAGGTGATGAAAGTATGGTGATAGTTTGGGATTTGGAGGTGATGATGGATATGGAATCTAAGATTAGAGGAAGAAGATGAGAATTGGTGTTTGAAAGTTGAGACGATTCATGGATATTTTTAGGGAGATGAAAAAGATTTTGGGGTTTATCAATATTTATTGGGGTTTGTAATCTAATATTTTTTTAATTAGGGTATTTTGATAATTTCCATATTAAAATTGGGGTTTGAGGATACTTTATGGGATTTGAAATCTAAAACTCAAACGATATAATATTGGATTACCAATCCCACTAAATTGGATTTCAAATCTCTCTCTCTTTTTTTTTTATTTTTTATTCTAGAGTGTTTGAAAAAAATTTCCGATACTTTAATAGTAGTGTATTTTTTTGACTTAACCTCGTCCAAAAAAAAATTGAATTAAAATGCATTTTTTTGATAGAGTTCAATTGAAAAAAAAAGTTGACTGAATTTAATAAAAAAAAGGTTTTGCTAAGGGTATTTATTAACTTTTTAGAAATGAAAAAACATCAAAAGTTTCAAGTTTTTCTTCTCTTAGGAACTTCAAAAATCTCAACTTTCAATGCTTATAAACCATATTTAGTTTCTTAACAAGTTCCTTGCAATTTTTTTTAAAAAAAAAAACACTTGTCTATTGCATAATCTTTTAAGAGTTAGTTTTCTTCTCTCTAAAAAAAGTACTCATTTTTTAGAGTATTTTTTCAATTTCAATAAAAAGTAATCAATTTTACTCTCAAATTCAAGGTATTACACCCACAAAATAAAATTAGAATTGAACAAGTGATTATTTGGGCAATCCAAATAAATTGTGAACCAATTTCAAACAACAATTCTAATCAACTAATTTAACTTTTTGTCTCACTTTTTTCTTATTTTTTTGTCTTAACTTTGTTCGTCAAATTCATTCTCCTAACATCTATTCTTGCTGATACTATTAGAATATTCCAAAAAATATTATTATTTTATTTAGAGTGAATGGACACTTTGGTCCCTCAAGTTATAGGGACATTTTAGTCCCTCAAGAAATTTAATTCATTTTTAGTCTTCAAAGTTTTCCAAAAGTACCAATTTAGTGCTTGTCCTATTTCCGTTAGCCACTTCGTTGAGGGACTAAATTGGTACTTTTGGAAAACATGAGGGACTAAATTGGTACTTTTCGAAAACATGGGCACTAAAAATGAATTAAATTTCTTGAGGGATAAATGTGTCTCTGTCGAAAAACTTGAGGGACTAAAGTGTCCCTTCACTCTTTTATTTAATCTACTATACTTATATAAAAACATTCCTTTTAGAGGCTACACATTTGTCAAAGAAATTTTCGAGGTATCACGTTTATTCGCTTAAGGAATACTCGCACCAGAGCATTTGTAGGTAGATAACGTCGTCTTTAATCAAAATTATAATTTAAAATAAAATTAAATAAATTATCTGTCCAAAATTAATATTTAAAATTAAATAAATTATCTATATGTGAAATATGTGGAATCATTATCCTCATTTGCTTAAAAAAAATCATTATCCTCAAAAAAAAGATGATGCTTGAGTTCATGATAAACTCAAATATCTTTTTAGTTATCAGATATTTCAAACTATAAATATGATGATTTCTCAAGTCATGAAAACCACCTTCTTCATCATTCTCCTCTCTTTTTTATTGTTCATGAACCATCGCTTCTTCCAATGTGTCACCATATAAGTTGCAATCCCACTGCACGCATTCATCATCATCTATAACAATGAATATATAAGAAAAAGGTAAGTATTATTACATTGTTAAATATTATCGTACTCAAAACATAATTCATTATTTTTAAGGTCATCTCATAATTCATTATTTTCAAAGGTCGCGTTATCTCAGTATATCACTGTTCACTGCCGTCGTCAACACAATACTGTGTAATTAAATTTTCATAAAATCTTAAATGATGACCGCAAAATTACAAAGTTCTACGATACGTGCTTTAATAGTAATGACCACACAATACTGTGTAATTAAATTTTCATAAAATCTTAAATGATGACCGCAAAATTACAAAGTTCTACGATACGTGCTTTAATAGTAATGACCACTCTATTCAAAATTTGATATCTAACTGAGTTACAATGCAAAAAAACCAGAGCTTGTACTATTATTAATGTGCTGATAGATATAAATAAGCAAATGCCTCTCATTGTTAGAAATTCGGGGTAAAAATTAAGTTAAATAGATTATTCAAATTTTCCAAATCATTATTCCAACAACATTAAAATCTCATCATTAATTATATTTAGTAAATAAATTAAAATTAAAATACTATAAATAAGTCCCATAATATATTAAAAGATAACAAAAACATTAAAAAAAACAGGATACAAACTACATATCCAAAGATAAAAACAGCTAATTTAATCTAAATTTCTTCCTACTTTTTCTGTAACCACTTTATCTGAATGTATTATAGAGATAAATTTATTTGTTTTTTTATCATAATAATTATGAAAAAATAATAATTAATATAAAAAGTTTTATATTAAAAAAGGAGGGATTAATCTATAAAATAATTTAGGGATTATTTGGTTAGGATATTCGAGAATAAAAAATTTTGATGCTATCACAAATTACAAATACAAGATAGATTCAATACTTATAAAACATATAAGAAAAAAAATTTGCATGTCTAATCTAGAAATTTCCACGTAATCCATGGTATTAAGATATGGGAAGTGTTAAAAAAAAGAAAAGAAAAGAAAATAAAGATTAAGATCCGATAAGATAAATATAATCATAAAAAACAATAAAAATATTTAGCTTGAGATAAGATAAAACTTGAGATAAAATAATTGATTAAAAAGATAAAAATATTTAATTATGATTAATAATAACAGATGTGATAATCATATATAAAAAAATACTAATTGTGCAAAAAAAAAACTATTTCATCAATCACATAAATATACAAAAGATCATGTTCAATTATGATTTAATATTTAGTTATCATAATAAATTTGATAATCATATATAAAAATGTCAATTTATCCCTAAAATAAATAAGGAATATATCATATAAAAAGTGTTACATTATTTTTTATTCATACGAGGAAGTACAAAATTTATCAACAAATCATTTAGATTAATTTTTTTAAGTATAGGGTTTGGTTTGAACTCCTACCTTTTTATATAATTATTTTTTTGTTGTTTTTTAATAATAATCTTTACTTTATATTAAAATAATAATAATAATATTTCATTTTAAATATTTAATATAAAAAATTAAAATATCAATAACACGGGGTAAGAGCTAGTTTAAAATATGATCAGGGTACCAACAAAAATATTGATGTAACTGATTTTAGAGAAGAATCAAGGTTCGACTTTTAAAGAAGAATATGGAATTGAACATTAGTTGAGAAGAAAGCTAATTATATTTGAGAAATTCATTTTTTAATGGATATTCGGTTTAAAAAAAGAGATATGAACGGTACTCCCTCCGGTCCTATATATAGGACATACTTAACCATATTACTCGGACCAAGAAAAATAGTTAGTTTTATGAATTCTATGAGAATATATTGTAACATTACAATTTTACCCACTCAAATTTTCTTGAAAAATTCACACTCATTAATGAACAACAAAAATCACATGCATTTAATAAGGGCAAAAAAGAGAAAAAACAATAAATGATGCATAGAAAATACAAAATATCTTATATATAGGATCAAAGATTGCTTCTAGAATATGTCCTATATATAGGACCGGAGCGAGTATTAATTTTTATCATGTTTGAGTATCAATCTACACAATACAAAAGTTTATGCTTAAAAAAACCATATTAATTTCCTCCCGATTAGAAAAAACGCCAAGTGCCTGCAAATTCTGCTCGTGTCAAAACAATATCATTATTTAATTATTAATTAATAATAATTGAAGAGGAATCATAATAATTCATTAATTAAAAAAATAAATAATCCCAATCATTGATGATAATATCTTGTTCCCACTGGCAACTTGCTATTGCAGGTTACTAAAAGGCCATTACGTGGGTTGACTCATCACTCATGTCATATTTGCGGTTAAGTACAAAGACAACGTAACCGGTTATTCCGGTTGTATTTTATTGTCTTGTATTCTCTTCTAACCTTTCTCGGTTGGATTCTCTCCTTGTGTTTGGTTCTGTTCTCTGGACTCTGCTCCTTCCTTCATCCCTTTCAAGGTAACCCCTTCTCTCATCTTCTCTTCTCTTAATATCTTTGTATTGAGATAGGAGCAGAAATTAGCTTAAACTAGACTTTCATTGGTATCTGTTTTTTTTTTTTTTGCATGATTTTCATACTTTACACACATATACATACATAAATATATATATATATATATATATATATATATATATATAAAGGGAAAGTATGCATGTGGTGCTCATATAACTGATGATAATTGGTAGATTGTCATATCCCTTGAACATGTTGACTGGGTTCGATTCCTGGTCGTGTGCATGAAAACAACTTTGTTGGGAGAGGCTGTACCTACTTCGGTGATCTTTCTGTCTCAAACCAGATTATTAGTCAGTAGCTGTCTATTGTAGGACACCCTTTGTAGGTACACACATATATTGATTGCTATATGATGTATATTCTTTTGATATTGATTATCGTGTTTTTCTTTTGTCTGTTTGTTTTTTTTTTTTTTATTATTTTTTTTTATGATTATTACCTTAATACCTGATATCTGAATTTTGATGGAAGATTTTTCTAGAATTATGTGTTTAAATAAACTTTGTGCTTACAAGCACTAAAACCTATGAAATTTACCTTGCATGATATGATACATTGATACTCAAACATGATAATTTTGATTTTTTTTACGATACCGATATGGTAATATATATTAAACAAGTGATTTCTATTTATATAATTAACCAAAATAAAATAAATTATTGTCTAACTTGTTTGATGAGGATGAAAGTATGTCATTCCGAGCAATGATTTTGAGGAGGATAAGATTACAAGATTGGAATTATGCTCTGAGGGAGGTAATTGGTTGAGATTGTCAGAACAAAGTTGAATTTGTATCTCAGATTTTCGAGCAGCAATACTTAGCCAACATAAAAAAAGGGGGGATACACGAAAGATATGAATGCAGTAGTACCATAAGAATGATAAAATTACTGGTATCGAGTACGAGTAGTCGAGTACAATACAGATACCCCACCAATTTTGGAATTTGGAGTATCTGTCTATCCTAGTAAGAAATTAATATAGGTACGTAGTTAGGTGGATATGTGACACGTGGGGACAGTTAACTGCATGGATGCTGTTAGGATCCAATTTCAAGATATGAGACTTGAGTTCCACATTGGAAGTATGAGATTTCGGTATGAGCTTTAAATGACCTTGGCTCTCCATTTATGGTGTGTTTATCTGATGCATTTCCCCCTAATTATGTTGGAGATCTTGTCATCTTGCTTTATGGGTTTAGCTAATCTTGCTATGTTTACTGTCTGCTCTCCTTTTCTTAATTAGGAATTTCCTAATTCCCTATGTGTTTTCTACTGTAGACTAGACTGTCTTGATTCATATCAGGAACACAAACGATGACAAAAGGCAGGGGAGCAGCGAGGAACTCGAAGGAAGTATTGAAGCCTGTTGATGACCGGTTAGTTCCTGTATAATTAAATTTAACATGGGGCATTTGATTTTTAATATAACTCTGTATACCGGTATACCCATGTCCTTACGGAGTTACGGAGTGTTGGTTTTCTGGTGAATCACATAATTAAAATCTGATTATAGATACTTGATGGTTTAAACATCTGTTACAGGAATAGTGTAGTGATGGAACATATATCTCTATTGTTTACAGAAAGGTGGGAAAGCGAAAGGCTGCATCTAAACCAGAAAAAAACACTGCTCAAAAGTCAAAGAAGGCCAAGAAAGATCCCAACAAACCGAAAAGACCTCCGAGCGCTTTCTTCGTGTTCCTGTTCGTATCTCAGTCTTTGCTTCTTTCTGTTGTAGCTCCTTAAGAGAATTATCTGACTTATGTCCTATTCTGTGATAGTGAGGAGTTCAGGAAGACCTTTAAGGAAGAAAATCCTAATGTGAAAGCTGTATCAGCTGTAAGTTACATGTTAAATCGCATCATCTAGTATGCTAATGTATCCATTTTAAACAAGCATCTAAGTTCTTTAATGTATACTTTTGAATTTTGATTGAAGGTTGGGAAAGCTGGAGGAGAGAAATGGAAATCCCTGACAAAGGCTGTAAGCACTATACAAACTTGATACATAATGGACAAAACTGTCCTTTTAAGTAGTTTTCGGCTTTTCGCTTCATTATGCTTTGGATGCTTTCAAAGATGAAAATTATACAAAACACAATTTTGTAAGTTGAAGCAGTTTATCAGCTGCGAGAAAACGCTACTTCTATTGAAAACCAGTATCAATGTATCTGTAACGAACTCATTATATTGAAGAAGGGATTTATTCTGCTACATATTCTAACTTTTCTATTTGGATGAAAAGGAGAAAGCTCCATATGAAGCCAAGGCCGCAAAAAGGAAAGCTGAGTATGAAAAACTTATCAATGCTTATAATAAAAAGCAGGTGAGTACCCTGTGCTGGTTGTTTTGTTCTGTGTGTTCTTTGATGGTGTTTTTTATATCCTTTACTTTCTATAATGCTTCCAGGCAAGTTCAGCTGATGATGGAGATGATGAATCTGACAAGTCCAAATCCGAAGTAAATGATGACGAGGATGACGAGGAGGGCCACGAAGAGGATGATGAAGATGATGATGACGAGGAGGAAGAGGATGACGACTGAGATTGGTGCGCAGAACCTGAAATGTGATGTTTAATTGGTAGGGAACTCTATAATGTATTCTGTCTGTGAATACTAGGCTACTCTTTTGGGATGTTTGTGCTGGTGGAAAGTCTGTGTTCAGCTTTTTGCATGATATTTTGCCAGCTGCTTGAGCCTCCCTCAGTTGTTAGTCATTGTACTTAAATTCTCCTTTGTGCTTTGTAGCCTTATATGTGTGCTGGCTTAACTGCTTCAGTAATTTAGTTTTCTTTTGGATCAATGCATTGGCATAATTGTATGCAGCAAAATTGCCTACCTATCTATCATGTACACATTGAACTTGGTCTGAATATACTTCTTTTGATTTTGATATCACTCTGATTGTCCATTAAAGTGCTTGGAGCAAATGTGATTCACAAGTTTGGAATTACTTATGGTTTTGTTGTCATAATAATCTTAGCTTGATCTTGATTTGGAGCCATGGTTATTTATTTCTCTTGTAGCCTATTTGTTTAGATTACGCGAGTCATATGCTTAAGAGGCCTCTGGAAAAGCATATATGAAGAGCTTATTTGGCTTATTAGTATAGCTTATGATATTTGTTTAAGCTCGTTTAGTTTATTTCTATAATATATTTATAAGATAACCTTATTTTTGGTTGGATTAATGGTTCGATTTAAATATTTCACCATGATTTATACATGATATTAAAAAAAAAAAAAAGCTTAAATATCAAATTGATCCTTATAAATATTGATCTATTTGAAATAAGTCTCTATATATTTTGTTGAGCTTGACTCTAGTCCGACTTTGTGAAATGACTCGAGAGGTGCAGGATAAGTGGGAGTTGGAAATAGCGGAAGTGAAATACCACTATTTTTAATGTTATTTTACTTATTCCGTGAATCGGAGGTGAGGTGTTGCCCCTATATTTGAACCAAGGCTGGCCTCGACTGGTCGATCTGGGCTTTGGGACCAATTTACAGTGTAAATTAAAGTGGCGTAGAGGAAATAAATTGAGCAAGACAATAGAAAAGTGGTATCAATATTTTAATGTGGAAAACCCTCAAATAAGAAGAGTAAAAAACCATGAGCCACACTCCGAACAATATTTCACTATACGTAGGGTGATTACAATACCCTTTCCATACTCTTATCAAGCAAGAGGTACAAATATAACCTTTCCTCGTGAGACCCCCTCCTATTTAAATACTATAATTTATTGTACAATTATAGCACCAAGGATTAATAGAAATAATACCCAAAAATCCTCAGTGTGAATATTCCCATTAGTGTATATTCTCACACCCTACACTCTTTAGGATTTACTCATACTCTATTTTTTCTCACTACAAGAAGCAATATTAATTTCTAGAGACTTATATAATACTCCCTCCATCCCTAAATATAACCCTTTTGACACTTTTATTTTGTCCCTATTTATAAGACCTTTTACCAATTTTCAATGATCATTAATTACTTTTTTTCACAAACACCCCTATTTATTTAACACTTTTTAGATTTTTAATTATATTAATAGGGGTGATTTTGAAAATACATATCAAAAGTTCACATTTCCAATACAATTAATTAAATTATTTCACTTTCTCAATGGACCTGAAAAACCCCAAAGGAGCCTTATATTTAGGGACGGATGAAGTATTATACTATGTAAATATTGCTCTACTATGAAGTTATAAGCTCACAAACCAATAAAACCAATTAATATTACTAACTCGCATAAAGTTTTAATTTTTTTTTATATATTTAACATTTATCTCTCCATCGATTACATATACTAACTATTATTTTTATCCATAATATTACTCCATTAAGTTCCTCATAAAAAATAAAATTAAAAAAAGCTATTAATATCTCATTATATTTTTAAAAGGACAATAATTATATATAAACAATTTATTTTTTGTAAAAAAAATGATAAATATTCCATTTGTTTCATATATATTACATGTTAAGGTTATGCTCAAAGATTAAGAAATGATTAAATGATATAATAATTATGAATATTTTGACTACAATACCTCTATTTAATTATTATTAAAAAAATATATTAAATTGAGATAAAAAGAAATTGATAAACAAGATTAGAGTTGAAAAATATAATATTATTCCGTTTGTTCCATTATCTTGGTAAAAGTCAGGTTATTCAATATTGTATAAAAAAAAAGATTATTCAATGAAAATATAAGAGAATATATTTTTAACATAATGCATGATTCACTCATTAGTTACAAATTTGTTATCCCACAAATTCTCATATCATTATAGTTAATACATGTATTAATCTTCCATAAAAATTTAGATAATTGGAGGTAATAACAAGATTTTAAAATTATCGTATTTTTTTTTAAAATTAAATGTATCTTACCTCATTTACTCAATCATAAATATAATATTCAATTTTTAAAAAATTGTGCATATTTTTGTATCAAGATGATAGGAGGAAGGGAGCATAAATTACAATACGAAATGGTAGTATAGTAAACAGTGGAAATGATAAATAGAAACCGAGGGAGCACTAAAATAAGCAAAGAAGAAGACACGCACACAGTTTGTAACCGAGTGAGAGTGTCATCACATCACACAGACACACACCTTTCCAATTTCAATTCACATTGTAACTAACAAACTCCCAATTTCAGAGAGAGATAGATAGATAGATAGAGAAAGGATTCTCTCTTCCGTTCATTCCATCTCTCTCTCTCACTCGAATGCTATCTTCCTACTCTCTCCTTCGGTAACCATTTCATTCTCCTTCATCACCCATTTTTCTCATCATTCATCCACATTATTATTATTATTATTATTATTATTATTATTATTATTATTCTTTATTATTTCTGCTTTTTCGCTATTTACTTTTCAATCTCGCATCATTATGATTATCCATTATACATTATATAATTATTATATAATTCAATGTTGATATTTGTTTTTGGCTTAAATATCAAATTGGTCACGGTAAATATTGAACTGAAGTTATTGTCTATATTTTTTTTGGCTTATTTATGTTTTTGTCCTAAAATTTCAGCGTGTTTTGGTTTTAGTCCTAAAATTTATTTTTACCATGACTAATCCTTAATTTTAAACATTTTGGTTTTGATTCTCGCTACTAAGAAAAATAAATATGTTATTTGCTAATGTGGTTAGCAGAATACCATATCAATAGCCACGTTTTGCGAGGTGGCACTAAACAAGCGATATGACGTAGATAATATAGGCCATGGACGCAAAATGGTCTCATACCCAAAATGGTTTCATGCACAATTTTGCGTTCATGTGACTGAATCATACATGTCACACCACTTAGTTAGTGCCACCTTACACCACGTGAGCTAAAAACAGATTTTTTTTAATAGAGGGGACCAAAACCAAAATGTCTGAAAAATTTTGGACTAGTCCCGATCAAAAGATCTTTTAGGACTAAAACCAAAATACGCTGAACTTTTAAGGACCAAAGACATAAATAAGCCTCTTTCGTTTAAGTCCCTGTTTTTTTTTCGTTTTGGTTTTGACCCCATATTTATACTGTCTCGAGTTTCTTATCCCTGCTTTTTGGTCCCTCTCTTCCATTTCATTTTGGATTTAGTCCTTGTCTCGTTAGGCTACTTCATCATTTTTCATTCAAAGTTAACGGTGGGAACCAAAACCAAAACGAAACGTAAAAACTGGGACCAAAACAAAAAAATAAAATGTAAGGACTAATTTGAAAGATATCAATATTTATAGGGACTAATTTAATATTTTAGCCTTTATTTTTTTTTCTCTTGCATAATTAAGCCTTTATTTTCAATCTCTTTTGTGTTCTCATTTCCCTTTCTATATATATTTATTTTAGAGGATTTTGGGTTAACTGTGTTTTTTGTGTGTTGTAAAGTTGATAGGGTTTGGTTTGGGTGTAAGGAAAGGGAGAAATGGGAAGGCTATTCTTGATCACTCTTGAAGGCAACTTCTATAGTTGCAAGCACTGCAACACACATTTTGCCCTTGCTGATGATCTCATTTCCAAGGTTTCTGTTTCCCCCTCTCAACTAACATTAATTTCATTTCTTGCTCCCTCAATGCACTGTTTTCTTTTTCATGTTTAATAATTCTGGGTTTTTGGTTTGATTATCATTTCATATATATGATTGTTTTTATGTCCGGGTTGGGAGGGCGAGCCTCGGCGCGATAGTAAGATCGGTGGACAAAGCCTCCTCGCATGCGGTTGCAAGGTTGCGTGTATTTACTTTTCCCAGGTTCCCAGGCCCCACCGCGCAGGGTTCTTGTGCAATGAGCCGAGTTTTGCTAGTTGATTTTTTTTTTTTTTTTTTTGGGGGGGGGGGGGGGGGATTAATTGTATGATATCTTATTCTGCATAGTTGTATCTTCTGTGATTCTTATGAGGATCTTCTCTTAGGAATAATTATTAATGTGTTGAGCAGCAATAGAGTTTAACCTTTTCAAATTCCTTGTCATTTGACAACTGTATTGATTCATACATGTAATGACATTGTGATCGTGTTACTTTTGTTCCAGAGGGATGATCATCTTAATTCAATTCAATGATGATATCTTTTTAATATTTTTTTAAGGAAGACTGTAATTGGTGCAGCCATATGGTACATTGGATAAATTTGAGGATCAAGTGTTTGGAAGAATTGTTCAAATAGACTATAGATTCTAAAAGACTTAAAAAGGTTGATGCGTTGCTCTAATTTCCAATTATGGACTCTGTCTCTGTCAAACTGTCAGTGTATTCCAATTTCATTAATCATAAATTTGACGGACATCAGTCTTTTGATTGGTTACTTGAATAGGAATTGGTATAGGATGTCCTCATTTGAACATTACAGTTGAAGTCTTCTCTGCCCAGATTATTTCACCAGATTAGCATCTTCTATACCATTTTTACATAATCTTTTTCCCTGGTGACTTGTTGCTAAATAAGCAGATAAGCTTTGAAAGATTATAATAGTTGTTGGTCCATCTTCCCTGTGTTTTCTATATGGAGTTAATAGTCACGTAGGTCCCCGAAAGATACCCGTGGAATCTGTTAGGTCCCTGAAAGATTTGTGGAATCTCTTAAACCCCACAAAAATCAATTTGGCATCACGTTAGTCCTCTATCCAATTTCGACATGAGGAACCTAACGGAATCCTATGTGGCATGTTAAATGTTTTGTTGACCACAATGCCATGATGGACTTTTAAGAAGGTTCCACGTTTGAGCCAAAAAAAAAGCATTTAACATGCCACGTAGGATTCCGTTAGGTCCCTCATAGAGGACTAACGTGATGCCAAATTGATCTTTCGGGGGTTTAAGAGATTCCACAAATCTTTTAGGGACCTAACTGATTCCAAAATGATCTTTAGGGGGTTTAAAAGATTCCACAAATCTTTCAAGGACCTAACTGATTCCACAGGTATCTTTCGGGGACCTATGTGATTATTAACTCTTTCTATATGCATCCGAATCCTTAACTGTACAATGCACTTTGCTAACTACTTGAGTAAAAATTGGAATATGAAGACAATCTAACCTTGCTTTTCTTTCAGAATTTCCATTGCAGGCATGGGAAGGCTTATCTTTTTGATAAAGTGTAAGTGTTGTTAGACATTTTGACTTTCTCATTACCATATTAACATAAGCATTAGTAGTTGCTGATTTGGAATCTTTTAATACTGTTGTGTCAAATATTTTGCTTTTAAATCACAATAAAAAAAAATTTGTGTACAAATATATAGTATGTTACTTGTTATCCATGATGACACTTGTTGTACTTTCCTACTTTTTACTGCTAATAGCAAAGTTAACTTCCTGTATAAGTTGCAATATCTTTGGGAAGAACCTATAATGTTATGCTTGTTATATCGCAAATGCACGAATAGCAATAATGCAATTTCCACCTGATGGAAACTCATAAGCACTACAAGACTTGATTTAGCACAGATGCTTCAAATAACATTTTGCTAATCCATGTTATGGCAGCGTGAATGTCACTGTCGGCGAGAAAGAAGAACGGATGATGATCACAGGAATGCATACTGTTGTTGACATATTTTGTGTTGCATGTGGGTCAATTGTTGGCTGGAAATATGTAAGGATTAGTTTTTAAAGCCCACTGTTTGTGATTCATTTACTCTCTTATCTAGATGCTGTTGGCGTTGGGAATATTTTGATATCAACTTATTTAACATTATTTTTTTCCCCCATTTTAGGAGGCTGCTTATGAGAAAAGTCAGAAGTACAAGGAAGGAAAATTTATCATTGAAAGGTAAACCTGTTTCTAATCTATGTTTAGGCAAGCTCTCTAGCTTTTGTTTATGCTTTTGATGACATTTGGTTTATTATTGAGCAGGTTTAAGGTGGTGGGACCTGATGGCAGTCTCTACATGGCACCTCATGAAGCTCTTGTTGCTGGAATGGAGGCTGATGATGATGTTTGATTTGATATTTCATTTTGAATTGTACATGCTTTATCCAAGTTGTTAAAATCTCCTTTCTCAGCTATTAGAATTGGTACATTATTAATACCCCTCATAGAAATTTTAGAAGTCACAGCAGTTCCCTGTTTCAATTTGGGATCAAAGTTTGTTTTCACATCTGTCTTATTTTCATGTCTGTTAGACAAGGGTATGCATTGTCGCTAGTCATTGTTATGGCAATTAATTTCTACAAGTAAAAGAAGATTTTAGGTTTGGATTGAGTTAACTAGTAGCATCCTTTTATCTTATTGTTATATCCCTGGTTAATTAGGCTGAATACGACTCTGTTTTTGATGCAGTTACTATTCTCATTACGGTCTACAACTCTGACTTACTAGGGTCTCTGTGTATGCCACGAGCTTGTGTCCTCGCGATTGACACGAACTTGTCTCGGTGTTCGTCTATAGTTGTCAGCTTTGTGATGGAACATTAGGTGCACGATTAAATAGCCCATGATCCTATTAACAGATTTTGAATATGATGATGATTGATTCAACAATTAGTTGAATCAGTGAAGGAAATGAAGAAACTGGAACTTGGGAGAAGAATCTAGAATAGTTGAGAAGAAGAAGAGAGAAGAGAGATTCAGAGAACTTGAGAGAGAAGAGTAAAATCAGTTAAGGAAATTTTGTTATATATTATTAGCCACTTGGCAAAATGAAGGTATTTATACAAGGCTGGAACTACCAGCTAAATTAACTACTCTAATTATTCTAAACTAACAACTAAGCCATTAATTAATTTAACAACAACAATAGCAGCAATAAGCTCGCAGCTTAAGTAACTTCAACTCTTTTAGCTTGTGTGCCAATGAGTGTATTCCCATTCTTAGCTTGTGTGCCAATGAGTGTATTCCCATTATGTTCCTCTTTAAGCTTATTGTCTTTAGCTGAATTGACTGAATTGACCTCCATGCTTAATACCTATCATGGAGCCAGCCCTACATTCTACTCTTGGAGCTTGTTCTAAGAATATGTGAATTCAATGAAATGATTCAACAAATGTTGAATCTGTGATGAAAGAAGAAGAATGACTCGTTTACTTCTAGAATAAGAAAGAAGAATCTAGACGCAATTGTGAGAGAAAGAGAGAGATGTTAAACTGAATTTTTGTAAAATGATTACTCAACTCAACCAACTATTACATTTTGGTATTTATAGAAAGTTAGCTCAACTATCAACTAATTATCAAACTAGAGTTAAAACTAATCTACTCTAACTAACTATGATCAGAAATTAGTTATCATGTGTTAGTTAAATAACAACTGGAACAACTAATCTCCAGCTAAGTAATTCGATCTTTCGGTTGGAAATTGTCTTCACATTGCTGCTGTTGAAGCTTGTTTAATACCCCCCCCCCCCTCCCCCCGCAAGCTGGTGCGTAGATATCAATCAAACCCAGCTTGAAACCAAAACCAAGGAACAACTTAGGACTTAAAGCTTTAGTAAAAATGTCTGCAAGTTGCAGTTCAGTAAGAATTGGTAGAAGCTTAATAAGTCTTGTCAATGATTTTTCACGAACTATGTGACAGTCTATTTCTATATGTTTGGTGCTTTCATGATAAACCGGATTAGCAGCAATGTACAATGCTGCTTGATTGTCACAATACAAAGCAGCAGGAGTATGAAACTGAACTCGAAAATCTTGCAGTAAGTAAGTCAGCCACTGAACTTCATGTGTAGCATAGGCCATAGCACGATACTCTGCTTCACATGAGCTACGACGAACAGTCTTTTGTTTCTTGGATTTTCAAGAGATGAGAGACTTGCCAAGATAGATGCAGTAACCACTAATAGATCTTCGAGTATCAGGGCAGGCAGCCCAATCACTATCACAATATCCCTTGATTTGTGGCTTAGAATCAGCTGGAAAATGCAAACCAAGATATGGACAACCCTTGAGAAACCTGAGAATCCTAAAAGCTGCATTGTGATGTAAATCGGTGGGCTTATGCATGAATTGGGCAAGATGCTGGACTGCATATGTAATATCTGGTTTGGTATTTGTAAGATACAATAGTCTTCCTATAAGTCGTCTATAAGGAGAAGGATCATCAAGAGGAATACCAGAGTCAGAACTGAAATGAGTGTTACAATCAAGAGGAGTACTCACTGGTTTTGTGCCTAATAAACCTGCATCATTGGTTAACTCCAATGTGTACTTTCTCTGATTCATTGCAATACCCCTTTTGTTCCTAGCAATCTCAAATCCCAAGAAGAATTTTAAATCCCCGAGATCCTTGATTTTGAAAGTACTGTCTAAGGAAGATTTAATTTCCTGAATTGAATGTAGATCAGTGCCGGTCAAAATAATATCATCCACATATACCAATAAGGCAGTAAAAGCTGAATCTGTGGATTTGATAAATAAGGAATGATCATGTAGGGATTGAGTATATCCTGCATCAATGAGAAAAGATGACAATCTAGCAAACCATTGTCTACTGGCTTGCTTGAGACCATAGAGGGATCTTTGTAATTTGCAGACTTCCTTGGTATTAGTATGGTTCAAACCAGGAGGAATCAGCATATAAACTTCCTCTTCTAGATCTCCATGCAAGAAAAATTATTTACATCCAATTGTTGTAAAAACCAATTGTGTATAGAAGCAAGAGCTAAAAGGACCCTTACTGTTGACATCTTAGCAACTGGAGAAAATGTGTCAAGATAGTCAACTCCCTATTTTTGTGTGTACCCTTTAGCAACTAAACGGGCCTTGTGTCTTTCTATACTGCCATCAACCTTTCTTTTAATTTTATACACCCACTTGCATCCAATTGGCTCTTTACTAGGTGGTAAATCATTTATAATCCATGTGTTGTTCATATCTAAGGCTATCAACTCATTCTGCATAGCTTGAATCCACACAGGAGATTTAGCTGCTTCTCTATATGTTTTAGGCTCCACATCAGCAGATACATTCATTATATAGTGCTTCTGTTTACTGGAGAGTCTGTCAAATGAGATATAAGAGCCAATGGGATGTTGAGTAGAACTGGAGATGTCACTGTTAGTAAGCAAGTTACAGTTATAATCTTTTAGGTAGGTAGGAGGTCTATGAATTCTCTCAGAATGTCTGAGTGGAGGTGGATGAGGAGGTGAAGGATATTGATCAGAGTAGGAGGTTGATCCTGATAAATCAGTGTCAATGCTCCTAGTCTGTGGCTGAATAGGATGAGTGGAATCAAAGTGAGAAATTGGTCCTGATAAATCAGTGCCAATGTTCTCAGTCTGTGAAGGAGGTTGAAGTGAATGATCAGAGTAGAAGACTGGTCCTGATGAATCAGTGCCATACCTTTCAGTCCGAGATGATGTAGGGGTGAGGACATCATCATAAGTCAATGGAAAAGGTAAGGAATTAGGTAGTGGTAGAGTGTTTGGGTTGAGAGATGTGTGTAGAGATCTGTAGGGAAATATATTTTCATAAAAGATTACATGCCTACTAACAATGAGTTCTCTGGTGTTTAAGTTCAGAACAATGTAGCTCTTAGTTCCTGACTTGTATCCTAAGAAAGCACACTTGACAACTCTTGGATCAAGTTTTGTTCTGTGTATGGATTGAGTGCTGGAGAAACACAATGATCCAAATACTCTAAGTGTTGAATAATCAGGTATTGTCTGATATAGTCTGAAGTAAGGGGAATCATTGTTCAATAAAGGAGTTGGCAACATGTTGATGATGTGCACAACATGTCCAGTGGCATAATTCCAATATGCCTTAGGAATTTGACTCTGGATCAGCAGTGCTCTAGTGACATTCATGATGTGTTGATGTTTTCTTTCCACCAAACCATTTTGCTGAGGAGCGTATACACAAGAGGTTTGATGGATAATTCCCTTTTTCTGATAAAACTTATTTAGCATGAATTCAGAACCATTATCACTTCTTATGATCTTTACTTTCTTTCCAAATTGTGTCTCAGCATATGCAACAAAACCTTGTATCAATGTTGTTGTTTCTGATTTACTTTTCATCAAATATATCCAACAAAATCTTGAATAATCATCAACAATTGTTAGGAAATATCTATGACCATGAACAGAAGTAATTGATAAAGGCCCCCAAATATCAGTGTGTATCAAATCAAAACAAGCAATGCTCTTAGTAATGCTCAAAGGAAATCGTAACTTCATTTGTTTAGACAGATGACAAATATCACAAACTAATGATTTATTACAGACAATTGAAGGACATTGACTCTCTATTCTATGCATACAATCAAGTGAAGGATGAGCTAACCTATAATGCCATATATTTTTCATAGGAACAACTTCAGTAAAACTAGAACTGTTCTTAGCCAAATGCAAAGAAAAGTGATTTGTGACATTTTCAAGTCTGAGTATGTATAATCCTGCAATGTCACTAGCTGTACCAATCATCCTCAATGTACTCACTTCCTGTATAAGGCAATGAGATGAATTGAATGTTAGTACACATGACATGGATGCTGTTAATTTTGTAACTGAAATGAGATAGGGAAAACTAGGAATATAGAGTACATCATGTATGAGAAAATTGTCAAACAGTGATATAGAACCTGAGAACTCTGCTAAGACTTTAGTACCATTGGGTAATCTGATATGAATAGGCTTAATTTTCTGATATGAGTTGAAATGAATAAGAGAACAACATATATGATCTGTTGCTCCACTATCTAAGATCCATTCACAATGAGATTTGCTTGTTTTACCTTATTGATGTTTAACACTGCTTACAGCGGAAGGTTGCCCTCCAACAGTGCTGATCTGATTTACTGCAGGATTCGATTGGATCTGAGTTTGTGCTTTCATTGTTTGTTGCATCATACTTATTAAACCAGTGTATTGCTCCTTTGTAAAGCCAAAATAATTCTCTTCAGCATTTACCTTTTCTTCTGAAACATGAATTTCATTTACTTCTTAATCAGCATTATTCGAATTCTCTGCCATGTTAGCATAACCTTGGTTTGGTTTAGATGATTTCCAATTGGTAGGAAAACCATGCTTCCTATAACAAATATCAACTGTGTGACCTACTCTACCACAATAAGTGCATTCCTTACTGTGATAATTTGATCCAGAACTTGATCCTTTTCCAAATCCTCCAGAATTTTTAAAATTTGATCCCTTTCCAAGAACACCTTTTCCATTTTCACTATTATGTCCTCTATTAGGTACAAATATTCCATTGTTATTTCTGTTATGTGCTACTGCTACTGTAACATCCCAAATTTTAAACCTAAGTGCAAATAAATTAATAACAGTTTGAGATAATTGAGATAATAATAATAAAACCATAAATAGGTATTAGAATAAGTGTTCAAGCATTAGGAAAGATAAATAATAATAGTGGTTTAGGAAAAGAAAGGAGCATTAAATTGAAGTTAGGAACATGCCGGAAAAATAGATAATTCGGTACTAAAACATAACAAAGGGTAGAAAATTAAAATAAAAGATTTAAGACTCAAAACACAATTCCCACCGTTGGATATGAAGATATGATTTTTAGGAAGTTGCTCGTCAAATTTGAGCAAGATCCGACGGTTAACGAAGGAGATATAGCATGGTCAACCCAGAGTCAACAGACTCGCGCCCCAGGCGCGAATAGCCGCACCCCAGGCGCGCTTGGCGCATCAGAGTTTTGGACCCGCACTCAAGCGCCGGGCCTCGCGCCCAAGCGCGGACGCGCTTTTTAGCTGCACCAGCTCGCGAACCAGACGCGTCTTCTCCCCCCCTTCTCCATTGTTTCCGGCTCTCTCTCTCTCCCTTCTTCCTCCACCTTCCACCGGACCTCCTCCGCCCCTCAACCACCCCAAAACCCCATTAAACATCCCAAACACTCCCTCCTTCACTCATACTCGAACCCCATCTCTTCTCCCTCATCTCCTCCCTCTTCCATGGAGCAAGGACTCCATTCTCTTCCTTCCCAACCTCCATTGATGGCCAAGCTTCAAGCTTCAAGCTTAGGAAGCATCATCAAACACTCTTTCCTCTCTATAAATTGAACCCACCCACATCATCCCTCACTCTCCATCTCTTTCCTATTTCAAAACCTAGGGCACCAAATTAAACCCCCTTTGATCTTCAAGGTTGATAACTCTCAACCTCCATTGAGGCACCATCAAGCTTTCTACTTCCTTCTTCCAATTAGCATCATCATCATCATCAACTCTTACTTCTCTATTTCTCTCTCCTTCAAGCATTTGGGGTAAGTTGATCAAGTCTCCCTCTTTCCTTTCAATCCTTTCATTTCCTCCTATGATTTGGGCATTAGTATTATCATTACTTATTATTATTATTGTTATTGTTTCTTGCCTCAATGTTTCAAGAGCAACATGGGGCCTCCATACTCTTAGAAGCTTCGAACCATATAGGATAGGAGGAAAGCTCATAAAGCTACTCAATTTAGTGTATTGAAGGACTCTGGCACCTCTCCAACTAACCATTGCGGGCATTGGAATCAATTGACCACCCTCCTGCATTAGGACTCCTAAACCGGTTAAGGTTCACTCTATCTTATTTAGTTTAAGGTAAGGGGTTTATTGCCGCATGGTGGTTGTGTAACTAGTATGTGTGTGCGTGTTGAGATTAATTGGTTTGTGTAGTTGATATTAGGAATTGATTTTTATGAATTATACTACGAATTGATGATTTATTGTGCTAAGTGATTAATTGATATATATGTCCTAATAATTATGTTGTGATTTTCTAAATGCTAATTGAGGCCATGAATTAGGTGTAATTGTTGAAAATATAAGAATGATAAGTATGTGCTAAATTATGTGAATTAATTGGATAGTGACTTGTATTATAATGTAATTATTAAATATATTGAATGGTGTATGTATGTTGTACTTAGAGATTGATTGAAAACGGAAAGGAGTGAACGGAGGAGTGAGCTTTGAATTTGATAGTAACACATAGATAAAGACTTAAGGGAAATAAATTGGGGAAAATAGGAAGTGTATTGAGAAAATGATAGTGAGTAACTATATGGGAATAGATTAGTTGGTGTAGAAGAGGAAAGGAGGAAAATGAGAGTAGAAGGAAAAGGTGTTAGGCGAGGGCGGACTAAAATTGATAAAAGGGAAAAGAATGAATAATGAAAAAGGGAACTCCTAGCGCTCAGTAGCGTACGGCTGGCTGGGGCTGGACTACCTAATGAAAAATGGAATTGAAAAAGAATAAAAAGAAAAGAAAAAGAGAATATTGGTATGCGGTTTGGATCCTGTAAGACACATGGTGGGGTGCAATAAGTTGGGTGCGCAACACCTGCAATAAGCCGCTGGCTGGTACGTGTGCAAGGGTTGAGTTAGACGTGCGGCCTTTGGGGATCCGTACGCATCGGTAATTCGACACCAAAGGTGGGTCGCAGTGGCAAATTCGCATAGCCAAGGATTTTGTGGCATTCTGGCCGTGTAAGACACGCTCTCGGGTGCAGGAAACGTAAGCCTCCTTGACAGAGTGCGCAGTGGTTGAGTTAGACGTGCGGCCTTTGGGGATCCGTACGCATCCGTAAGACGTACCCAGGATGGGACGCAATTGTGAAACCACAAAGATCCCGAAAAAGTAAAAAGAAATGAAAAAAAGAATGAAATGAAAAGAAATAAAAAGAAGAAAGTTGAGAAGGTGGTGTATGAGATGGAGAAATGAGAGATAGAGATTAGGATTAGTTAATTTGATAAAATAGGAAGAATGTGAGTAAAAAGGAGAAATGGAAGAAGAATTGAGAGTTTAAGTTTAGGTGAGGGTAAAAAGCTAAGTGAACGGAAATAGAATAGGAATTGACATTAATTAGGAAATGCGAATCATTGGAGATGTTTGTGTTTGCAGTGGATTGGTGATTGGGCGTGATATATTTGCATTATTTGGTTAATTGCGAATTGTGTATGACTTGGCATGTATTGTGCATTACTAGTTCGTGCAATTCTCACCCTTACAACCAATACAGGTACAGGTTGAGTTTGCAGACATCGAGGCTGAGCAGGAGCACACTTCCCACAGGAAGTGTGAAATCGAGTCGTTTTATTATTCTGAGTCAAACCGGGCCACATTTGAGTACTTGATGTATTTTGTATAATTATGACTTAAGTATGTATTCCCAATATGTATTTTGGAAAAATTGGTGGCCCGGGGTATTTAATTTTACTTGCAAAAGTTTAAAGTTCCTACTTTAATATTTGATGTCAAAAGAGTCTAAGTATGTTATGTATTATATCTGGTTGTCTGGTTGTTATTGAAAACTGTTTTGAGCAGGTTACAGGTCAAAACTAAATTTTGGGAAAGTCGGAAAAACAGAGGAGACTCTGTCCGATTTTCCGGAAAAATTATAATAAGTATTTTAATTAAAAAGAAATTTTTAAATCCATATTTTCTAAATAAGTAAAATAAAATAGGTTGTTACATTTATGGTATCAGAGCGTTTTGTCCTCGGCCTCAGAGTGAGAATTACTCTATTGGTTCACTCACCAAGAGAGTGACCAAAGTCTTGTGTCAAGTATAGGTACATATATAGGTACATACACTAGAATAATTATATTTTCTAGAATAACATTTAATTGTGTATGCATATGTGTGCATTTATTTTGATTCCTCCAGGTACTAAGCATTATGGCGGGTAGTGGCAGTGACAATGTTAGGATCACTGCCAACATAGGAGGATCGGTTCAGACAAACCAGGAGCAAGCTGAGGTAGTGCCCTTAACTACTCCCATAGTGGCAAGAAGTGACAAGGCACCACAGGCACTACAGGACATAGCCCTGTCAGATACTCAGTGGCTAGCAGAGTTCCGGTGGAATAATCCTCCGAAATTCAAGGGTAGCGATGACATGGCGAAAGCACTAGGATGGCTTCAGGAAATCAAGAGAATTATCCGTGCTATGACACCCCCAACGGAGCAGATGGTCATTATGGTAGAGCATGCACTTATAGGGGAAGCTGCATACTGGTGGAGTCAAGAAAGAAGGATGTTGGAGGCATCTAATCAAGAGGTGTCCTGGAGAGTGTTCAAAACTAAATTCCTGGCGAAGTACTCTCCAAAGGTGATTTGCAGAGAAAAGGAAGTCGCCTTCCTAAATTTGACTCAAGGGGACATGAGCGTAACGGAGTACACCAACCTATTTGAGGATCTTATCCAGTATGCCTCAAGCTACACTGGGGCTGATGAGAAGACGAAGTGCATCAAATTTGAAGCGGGACTTCGTGTAGATATAAGGACTCTCTTGGAGAATTGTAAAGTCAGGAACTTTTCTCAACTGGTGGACTTGGCCCGAACTTGTGAGAAAAACTTGGAAATGTCTGCTGGTGGAAGACACAAGATTCGGAAAGTAAGGGACCGTACCAAAGGAAAAGGACTAGCTCAGACATCAGGTCCACAAGCCAACACTCGCAATAGAGCAGCAGCTCCCAGAGTTAAGAACCAGAGTGCGACAGTTTCCACTACTCAACCATCATGTCAGACTTGTGCAAAACCTCATCGAGGTGTGTGCCGGTACAAGAATCGTATTGTGAGAGATAGCCTATGCTTTCATTGTGAACAACCGGGACACTTTGTTTCAAATTGTCCCCATATCACCCCATGGAAGGGAGTGAGTGTACTGCAGAGGCAACAGGTGAAGGGAAGTCCATCCGGACAAATAGGAGAAGCGTACAACATGGACAAAGCAGCAGGACTGGACATGGATGATCCAAGCGAAGGTGCGTGTTATTTTGAAGTAACATTTTGCTAAAGAATCAACTCATGGAGAGCCTAGAATTACTTTCAATTAGGACTATTTCCTAAATTCTAAACTTCTCTTTTCTTTCAGTGGTAAGATCTCCTCGAGTATTACTTTAGTAATTATATTCTGACCCTTTTCACAACGGGGTACTAAGAGACATACCTGGAACATCCTTCCCATTCTTTAACCTAAATAACCGTGAAACACTATAGAAAATTACCCATGAAGTTAAAGCTTTAATAAACACCCAATCCAGTGTTGGTGTTGTCATTTGATAGAGTGTAAGGTCGGGATTAGCTATCCTTCTCTTACATCCGTTGAATGACAATACTATCATACAAGGGAACGCGATGATGTGTTGTTGATAGAGGTGAGCTTGGGATTAGCTACCCCAGTTTCGCGTTTATTGACAGACGACATCATTGCAAATCTTGAAGAACGTGATGATGTGCTGTTGCTAGATGAAGGATTGAGACTAGCTACCCCAGTCCTTGCATTTACTGGCAGATATGTCATTGCAATCTCTCAAATCTGATTAGAACCATTGACATAGGAATTCCGACCCAAAGAAGGTCAAACTAAGTTCAAGCTCACTAGAAATCTTGTGAAAATTCGTTACAATCGATCGTGCGACAAATCTACCCATGACAATCCTCTCTAGTATAGGAGCATAGAGAGATGTAAGTACGTGAAACCGCCATATCATAGAAAACCCAACAAGTAGTTCATCCAACCTTGTTTTCCAAACCCGTCAGCTAATCGAAAAGTAGAACCACTAATTCTTAACATTTGTTCAGTTACCCCTTGGTATCGATCTACGTAGGTATGTTGATACTAAGTAGGGGAGAACCTTATAGTCCTACCCGAAACCCATCCGAGTGATGGTAGAGAATGAGAACGACAGCCGAGCAGAACTAGAACGCAAACTACCTTAGTGTACCCACAGAAACATCAAGACCAAAAACGGATGAGATGTCGAACATCCGCAGTTATCTTTTCCCACACTTTGGAAAGGCATAACCGACTTGCACAGGCCACCAATATCTCTCAAATTGATGATGACGTTATGTCGGGCATCAATCCAACTTTTAACAATGTTATCCTCATCAATGGTTGCCCAAGATCGTTATTGTTAAAAACCTTACGTAAACCGATAAGAAGGTCACTGGGAACTGGAGGAGAATCAACCTCGAACAAGTTAGGATAAATCCGAACAAACCCGGAACTGAGAAGTAGAATTAGACCTTGACCCCTGTTCCCAAGTAGAAACCAATCTTAGCTTTTTCGAGACGAAGCGGAACTAGGAAGCGAGTAAACTGGAACGACAATGAAATAAAATTTGGATGAAGTCAAGTTGAATGTCGGACTGACTTTTGCTAAATTCAAGCAAGGAAATGAAGTGCTAAGAATTCTTCAAGTGTTGTGATTAGGAGAACTGCAACCTGACAACAATACCATTCTTAGAGTCTCAGGACTCTATATTGTGGCCAGAATGACCAAAAACCTTGGGTTGCGCACTTAGAAGAATAAACAAGAGTCTGATCAAAGGAAGTGAACATTCTAGGGAACGAGCGGGAGTTGTGGCAATTAAGTCTCTTGGACAAAGTCCGAGTAGGGGAGTAAATGACGAAGAGATGCGGGGTTGTTGTACATTAATTCCCAAGGGTTTTTATCTCCCTAGATTACTCTATGGAATTTCAGGGACGAAATTCAAATAAGTAGGGGAGAAATGTAACATCCCAAATTTTAAACCTAAGTGCAAATAAATTAATAACAGTTTGAGATAATTGAGATAATAATAATAAAACCATAAATAGGTATTAGAATAAGTGTTCAAGCATTAGGAAAGATAAATAATAATAATAGTGGTTTAGGAAAAGAAAGGAGCATTAAATTGAAGTTAGGAACAGGCCAGAAAAATAGATAATTCGGTACTAAAATATAACAAAGGGTAGAAAATTAAAATAAAAGATTTAAGACTCAAAACACAATTCCCACCGTTGGATATGAAGATATGATTTTTAGGAAGTTGCTCGTCAAATTTGAGCAAGATCCGACGGTTAACGAAGGAGATATAGCATGGTCAACCCAGAGTCAACAGACTCGCGCCCCAGGCGTGAGTAGCCGCGCCCCAGGCGCGCTTGGCGCATCAGAGTTTTGGACCCGCGCTCAAGCGCCGGGCCTCGCGCCCAAGCGCGGACGCGCTTTTTAGCCGCACCAGCTCGCGAACCAGACGCGTCTTCTCCCCCCCTTCTCCATTGTTTCCGGCTCTCTCTCTCTCCCTTCCTCCTCCACCTTCCACCGGACCTCCTCCGCCCCTCAACCACCCTAAAACCCCATTAAACACCCCAAACACTCCCTCCTTCACTCATACTCGAACCCCATCTCTTCTCCCTCATCTCCTCCCTCTTCCATGGAGCAAGGACTCCATTCTCTTCCCTCCCAACCTCCATTGATGGCCAAGCTTCAAGCTTCAAGCTTAGGAAGCATCATCAAACACTCTTTCCTCTCTATAAATTGAACCCACCCACATCATCCCTCACTCTCCATCTCTTTCCTATTTCAAAACCTAGGGCACCAAATTAAACCCCCTTTGATCTTCAAGGTTGATAACTCTCAACCTCCATTGAGGCACCATCAAGCTTTCTACTTCCTTCTTCCAATTAGCATCATCATCATCATCAACTCTTACTTCTCTATTTCTCTCTCCTTCAAGCATTTGGGGTAAGTTGATCAAGTCTCCCTCTTTCCTTTCAATCCTTTCATTTCCTCCTATGATTTGGGCATTAGTATTATCATTACTTATTATTATTATTGTTATTGTTTCTTGCCTCAATGTTTCAAGAGCAACATGGGGTCTCCATACTCTTAGAAGCTTCGAACCATATAGGATAGGAGGGAAGCTCATAAAGCTACTCAATTTAGTGTATTGAAAGACTCTGGCACCTCTCCAACTAACCATTGCGGCCATTGGACTCAATCGACAACCTTCCTGCATTAGGACTCCTAAACCGGCTAAGGTTCACTCTATCTTATTTAGTTTAAGGTAAGGGGTTTATTGCCGCACGGTGGTTGTGTAACTAGTATGTGTGTGCGTGTTGAGATTAATTGGCTTGTGTAGTTGATATTAGGAATTGATTTTTATGAATTATACTATGAATTGATGATTTATTGTGCTAAGTGATTAATTGATATATATGTCCTAATAATTATGTTGTGATTTGCTAAATGCTAATGGAGGCCATGAATTAGGTGTAATTGTTGAAAATATAAGAATGATAAGTATGTGCTAAATTATGTGAATTAATTGGATAGTGACTTGTATTATAATGTAATTATTAAATATATTGAATGGTGTGTGTATGTTGTACTTAGAGATTGATTGAAAACAGAAAGGAGTGAACGGATGAGTGAGCTTTGAATTTGATAGTAACACATAGATAAAGACTTAAGGGAAATAAATTGGGGAAAATAGGAAGTGTATTGAGAAAATGATAGTGATTAACTATATGGGAATAGATTAGTTGGTGTAGAAGAGGAAAAGAGGAAAATGAGAGTAGAAGGAAAAGGTGTTAGGCGAGGGCGGACTAAAATTGATAAAAGGGAAAAGAATGAATAATGAAAAAGGGAACTCCTAGCGCTCAGTAGCGTACGGCTGGCTGGGGCTGGACTACCTAATGAAAAATGGAATTGAAAAAGAATAAAAAGAAAAGAAAAAGAGAATATTGGTATGCGGTTTGGATCCTGTAAAACACACGGTGGGGTGCAATAAGTCGGGTGCGCAACACCTGCAATAAGCCGCTGGCTGGTACGTGTGCAAGGGTTGAGTTAGACGTGCGGCCTTTGGGGATCCGTACGCATCGGTAAGTCGACACCAAAGGTGGGTCGCAGTGGCAAATTCGCATAGCCAAGGATTTTGTGGCATTCTGGCCGTGTAAGACACGCTCTCGGGTGCAGAAAACGTAAGTCGCCTTGGCAGAGTGCGCAGTTGTTGAGTTAGACGTGCGGCCTTTGGGGATTCGTACGCATCCGTAAGACGTACCCGGGATGGGACGCAATTGTGAAACCACAATGTTCCCGAAAAAGTAAAAAGAAATGAAAAAAAGAATGAAATGAAAAGAAATAAAAAGAAGAAAGTTGAGAAGGTGGTGTATGAGATGGAGAAATGAGAGATAGAGATTAGGATTAGTTAATTTGATAAAATAGGAAGAATGTGAGTAAAAAGGAGAAATGGAAGAAGAATTGAGAGTTTAAGTTTAGGTGAGGGTATAAAGCTAAGTGAACGGAAATAGAATAGGAATTGACATTAATTAGGAAATGCGAATCATTTGAGATGTTTGTGTTTGCGGTGGATAGGTGATTGGGCGTGATATATTTGCATTATTTGGTTAATTGCTAATTGTGTATGACTTGGCATGTATTGTGCATTACTAGTTCGTGCAATTCTCACCCTTACAACCAATACAGGTACAGGTTGAGTTTGCAGACATCGAGGCTGAGTAGGAACACACTTCCCACAGGAAGTGTGAAATCGAGTCGTTTTATTATTCTGAGTCAAACCGGGCCACATTTGAGTACTTGATGTATTTTGTATAATTATGACTTAAGTATGTATTCCCAATATGTATTTTGGAAAATTGGTGGCCCGGGGTATTTAATTTTACTTGCAAAAGCTTAAAGTTCCTACTTTAATATTTGATGTCAAAAGAGTCTAAGTATGTTATATATTATATCTGGTTGTCTGATTGTTATTGAAAACTGTTTTGAGCAGGTTACAGGTCAAAACTAAATTTTGGGAAAGTCGGAAAAACAGAGGAGACTCTGTCCGGTTTTCCGGAAAAAATTATAATAAGTATTTTAATTAAAAAGAAATTTTTAAATCCATATTTTCTAAATAAGTAAAATAAAATAGATTGTTACAGCTACTGTTTTGGAATCCACATTCTTACCATACAATTGGCTCTCTTGTTATGTAACTAAAGCAAATGCTCTGCTTAATTTAGGAACTGGATCCATCATCAGTAATTGAGTTTTGACATTTTAAAAAGAATCATTCAAACCTCTAACAAATCTAATGACTCTATCCTCTTTCAGACGCTTATCTACTTGGACTAAGGCATCGCAAGCACACTTAATAGCACAAGTACAAACAGGCATTGGTCTAAAATTGTCTAGTTCATCCCATAGAATCTTCAACTGAGTGAAATATGCTGTAACAGAAATATCACCTTGCTTAATTGCAGAAATCTGTTCCTGAAGATTACCTATGCGAATCAAATCTCCTCTTGCAAATCGATTCCTCAATTCTCTCCAAATATCACTTGCTTTATCAATCCATAATATGCTTTGTGAAATCCGAGGTGAAACAGATCGAGTAATCCATGCAATCACCATGTTATTCGATCGTTCCCAAGCTCTATATAACAAATCCTCTCTATTCGGTGCTTCAATTGTTCCGTCTACAAAATCCAATTTGTTCTTCGAACTCAAGCTAATTCCCATAGATCTACTCCATTGATGATAGTTATCTCCATTAAGAGGTGGAGAAACTAATATTTCTCCTGGATTTTCAGAAGGATGCAAATAAATACACAGAACTTGGATTCTGCGTTGGATCTTGAAACTGAAGATGTTCACTGTAAGATGAATCAGCAGACATGATTGGAAGCGGAATGCGTAGCAGAGCTCACGATCTAGCTTTGATACCATCTAAGAATATGTGAATTCAATGAAATGATTCAACAAATGTTGAATCTGTGATGAAAGAAGAAGAATGACTCGTTTACTTCTAGAATAAGAAAGAAGAATCTAGACGCAATTGTGAGAGAAAGAGAGAGATGTTAAACTGAATTTCTGTAAAATGATTACTCAACTCAACCAACTATAACATTTTGGTATTTATAGAAAGTTAGCTCAACTATCAACTAATTATCAAACTAGAGTTAAAACTAATCTACTCTAACTAACTATGATCAGAAATTAGTTACAATGTGTTAGTTAAATAACAGCTGGAACAACTAATCTCCAGCTAAGTAATTCGATCTTTCGGTTGGAAATTGTCTTCACATTGCTGCTGTTGAAGCTTGTTTAATACTTGTTTGAGACCATATGGGGCTTTAATAAGTCTACAAACAAAGGATTTTCCACCTACATCGAATCCTGATGGTTGCTCCATGTATATTTCATTGTTTAGAGCACCATTTCGGAAGGCATTGTTGACATCAACTTGCCTTAACATCCACAGCTTAGAGCAATGGGTAAAGTCAACTCTTAGAGCAGTGGTAATACTTCAAGTGTAAGAATCAAAGCTTATTTTATGCAAAAACATTTTATGAAACTAGCTAGTCAAGTAAAAGAACGAGTTCTTTCTCTCTCTCTTAAACATTACCACTGCACTTACCAAAACGTTCTTTTACACAATAAACTTTCCTTTCAAAATGCTTTTGTAAACTTAGACCACTGTAACCTTTGATGAGGATTAAAAATAGGAATATGTTAATAAATTGATGAGGTCTAAAAAAAGTAAAATACTATTGCGAAGTGTGGAATTTAACTATTGAGAAGTGTGATATTGAATAAATTGATAAATTTTATGCATATATTTTTAATGAAATTTTGTTTTTTATTAATAGCTTAAAAAGTGCTATTATAACTATTGTTAATAACTAACGTGGGGTTGGTCAAGTGGTAGCTCACTTTGTGCCTTAACCAACTGGCCTCTTAACCAACTGGTCTCGAGTTCGAGTCTTGGGTATGGAGCAACCCCCGCTGGGAGACCTCTACCGCTTAGTGCGAGTTCAGTTGGGTCGAACCGGATGAATCGGATTATGAATAAACCAGATCCGGATACCGGTTGGTTAAAAAAAAAAAGAAATATCGTTAATAAAACCCTTGAAAATATCAACAACCTCAATAAAAGACATTAAGATAGTAACTTATTTGTTGTGAAATAGTATACCTTTTATAAAGCACTTAACACCATTACCTTCTTGCTTATTTATGTATTTCATCATTAAAAGTTCAGCGTATTCTGATTTTAGTTCCTAAAAATTATTTTTATTAGGACTAGTCCTTAAATTTTTAAATGTTTTGATTGTAATCCATTGTAAGGAAAAATATCTTATTTGGTGGTGTTTCGCTATGTGGTGTGAGGTGATGTAAAATAAAGCACGTGGTGTGATAGGGATGATTCAGACCCATGAACACAATTTCAACGTGCCTGATATGACTACTTAATCTTGATCTCTAGAACTTTAGTTAGAACGGATACGTAGAATCAAGAACTCACTCTTGCTAGACTAAAGTTTTTTCACAAGAACCCTCATCCTTCGCAGGGACCTTTGTCTCTTTGGGACAGAGCAAATTCAAAACTTATTCTTCAAGTTTTTTGGTTCAAAAGTGCTCTCTCAAGTTTTATTTCATCATTACCGTTAATCAATCCATCAATTTTTCCATTCAGCTAATTAAAATATTATACTTTTTTTCTCTCTCTAATCAAATTCTTCAACAAATTTCTATTTTTTTTTTTCGGCAATATAATTCACAAATATTTTCCTCTAAGCACATCATGACAATATGATTTTTGGCTTTCAAATTAATAATTGAGTTTAATGGGTAAAGTCTCTCCTATGGGTTTGCCGGAGCTACCGATGTTGGCTCCCGTTACACTTTTATCCTTTAATAGGTGAGTGGGTGAGGTGCATATCCTTATTGTGGAGGGATCTAATATTTTACCTCCTCTTTTAATAATTGATTTCCAAAAATTGATTATTTTAAAATACTCTTTTATTTATTTATTTATATATATATATATATTACGTTTTGTATTATGTACTAAATACTCAAAGTACTAATATTTGTATTATGTACCTTGACGAGCAACGTATGTACAAAAATTACATATACATTGTCCTAGTAGCCTACCACAAAAAAAACTAAATTTTGTCCAGTATATTAACCTTCAACGTGTGTATAATTTTTGTATACATATTTAGGGTTCGTTTGGTGGTCGAAATAGGATAAGAACATAATAAGATAATGAATGGGAGCAGGATATAATAAGAGTATAATATGCTCTTTTATTATCCAGTGTTTGATGTGCAACATATAATCCATAGGCTAATATTATATTCTCATATACAGTATTTGTTGATTTTTGTATATATATTTAGGGTTTGTTTGGTGGTCGAAATAAGATAAGAACATGATAAGATAATGAATCGGACAAGAGCAAGATATAATAAGAGTATAATATGCTCTTATACTATCCAGTGTTTGGTTGCAACATATAATCCATAGGATAATATTATATTCTCATATACAATATTTGTTGTGAATAAGATAATGTCAGTATATGATATAAGTTGTATTCAAATGACGAAACTATCCTTACAATATATTGTTTTTTTTTTGCTACTCAAGTGGTATCTGAGCTTCATTTTTTGTGGCCCAACTAATCCACTCTGATCTCTGGAATTGAGTGAGTCTATGACTCTGTGGTACGAGATCTCCCCAAGAATTATTGCCTCAGGCAAGAGTCGAACCTTTGGTTCCGCACTCCCTCAGCACCCCACAACCAATTAACCACTAGGATCAACCCTCTTGAGTTTACAAAATATTCTTTTAATAATAAAATTTCATTCAACAAAGTAGAGCGTAAGACATACTCCTAAAAATCAAAGTTATAGATACACCTTTCATAACGTAAAACCCCTTGTGTGCAAAGTAATTACTACAAAAGTATTATAACATAATCTCTATAATCTCTATCAATTATAAGGTATATTCACCATCACATAATCAATACCCAACACAGATTCAAAAAACATATTACAATCTTTACAAATCAAATTACAGTCAAAATTTATGGGATTTGATTTCTGATCACCATTAGTAAATTTTTGACCCCCATTTTAATATTTCAATGACTAAAATAACCTCAGCATTTATATTATTTCTGTATTATGTGTCACGGAATTGTTTTTCGTCTATGAAAAAGTGGAAGCAAAAATATATTTTTTCGTCAACTGTGAGACTGAAAAAATATACACTTCGTCGATTGTGAGACGGAAAAGTACCGTCGTGTGTGAGACGGAAAAGTACAAGAGCATATTCAAAACCCTTGTTGGAATGCTAGGAGCCTTCTTCTCCTTTTTTTTTTGCTGGGGTTGGAGTGGGGCTGGTGCCCTCGACTCCTTGCTGCTGACTGCTGAGTGCTGAGTGCTGAAACTGATGCCTCATTGGAGCCGCACGTGACGCGAGGAAGGCGGGCGGATGGTGCTGGGCTCACCGGAAGGGGTGGCAGCGGAGGCATAATGAAAAATGGTCGTCCGGTGGTGGCTGGTGGCAGAAACGTTGACGTCGTGAAGCGGTGGGGCACACCGTGATGTTGACGAGCGATGACAGCGCGAGGATGCTTGATGAGATCGATGCTGCTATGACGGACGGTGAGCCGCGATCCGAATTAGCTAAATGATCATTACTTTTGGGACAAAGTAAAATGGCTAAATGAATTAAGTTATGGGACAGAGACGTAATCAGTAATATGTCAGATTGGTCCTGACCTAGGGCATCGGTCAAATTAGTCTAGTCCTTGAGATTATTGAAACTTTAAATTAGTCTCCGAGACAGAAATACATCGGTCAGTTATATTAGTCCCTGACTTTAATGGTCCATAAAGTCAGCGACTAATTTGCTTGATTTCGACAATTTCAGTGATTAATTTGATCGATACTCAATTGTTTTGTTTTTTTTTTTTTTCACCAAAACGACATGGTTTTGGCTATTCTGTTAGTCCATATTAAGGACTACTGATGGTATTAACGTCAAGGACTACATGATTGACGTGTTCCTATCCCAGGGACTAATTTGTAATTTCGAAAATCTTAGGGACTAAATTGATCGATGCCTACAAAGTCAGGGACCAATCTGACATATTACTCATTATATAATTCAATGTTGATATTTATTTTTGTCTTAAATATCAAATTGGTCCATGTAAATATTAACTGAAATTATTGTCTATATTTTTAAGTTTAAATCTCTACCTATTTTTTCTGTTTTAATTTTGGTCCCTGTGTTTTCTTAACACTACTACTTTTTGGTCCCTCTCTTCCATTTCATTTTTGGTTTTAGTTCCTATCTCGTTAGGCTATTTTATCATTATTCATTCGAAGTTAACGGCGGGAACTAAGACCAAGAACTAAGACCAAAACGAAACATGAAAATTGGGACCAAAACAAAAAATAAAACGTAGGGACTAATTTTAAATATATCAATATTTACATGGACTAATTTAATATTTAAGCCTTTATTTTCAATCTCTTTTGTTTTCTAATTTCCCTTTCTATATATATTTATTTTAGAGGATTTTGGGTTAACTGTGTTTTTTTGTGTGTGTTGTAAAGTTTATAGGTTTGGTTTGGGTGTAAGGAAAGGGAGAAATGGGAAGGCTATTCTTGATCACTCTTGAAGGCAACTTCTACAGTTGCAAGTACTGCAACACACATTTTGCCCTTGCTGATGATCTCATTTCCAAGGTTTCTCTTTCCCCCTTCAACTAACATTAATTACATTTCTTGCTCCCAAAATGCACTATTTTCTTTTTCATGTTTAATAATTCTAGGTTTTTGGTTTGATTATCATTTCATATATATGATTATTTTTATGTTCGAGTTGGGAGGGTGAGCCTCGGAGCAACACTAAGATCACTGGAAAAAGCGTCCTCGCATGCGGTCGCAAGGTTGCGTGTATTTACCTTTCCCAGGTTCCCAGGCCCCACCACGCATGGATCTCGTGCAATGAGCCGATTTTTGCTAGTTGAGAATTTTATTTTATTTTATTTTATTTTTATTATTATTTTTTTTTTGAAATGAGCCGATTTTTAACCTTTTCAAATTCCTTGTCATCTGACAACTGTATTGATTCATACATGTAATGACGTTGTGATTGTGTTACTTTCGTTCCGGAAGGATGATCATCTTAATTCAATTCAATGATGATATCTTTTTAATATTTTTTAAGGAAGACTGTAATTGGTGCAACCATATGGTGCAACTGCAAAATAGGCACATACAGGGCAAGGGCAATAGATAAATGAATGAGAAACAAAATTGGATAAATTTGAGGATCAAGTGTTTGGAAGAATTGTTCAAATAGACTATAAATTCTAAAAGACTTAAAAATGTTGATGTGTTGCTCTAATTTCCTATTATAAACTCTGTCTCTGTCAGACTGTCAGTGTATTCCAATTTCATTAATCATGAATTTGAAGGACTTCAATCTTTTGATTGGTTACTTGAATAGGAATTGGTATAGGATGTACTCATTTGAGCATTACAGTTGAAGTCTTCTCTGCCCAGATTATTTCACCAGTTTAGCATCTTCTATACCATTTTTACATCATCTTTTTCCCTGGTGACTTGTTGCTAAATAAGCAGATAAGCTTTTGAAAGATTATAATAGTTGCTGGTCCAACTTCCCCATGTTTTCTATATGCATCTGAATCCTTAACTGTACAACGCACTTTGCTAACTACTTGAGTAAAAATTGGAATATGAAGACAATCTAACCTTGCTTTTCTTTCAGAATTTCCATTGCAGGCATGGGAAGGCTTATCTTTTTGATAAAGTGTAAGTGTTGTTAGACATTTGGACTTTTTCATTACCATATTAACATAAGCATTAGTAGTTGCTGATTTGGAATCTTTTAATACTGTTGTGTCAAATATTTTGCTTTTAAATCACAATAAAAAAAATGGTGTACAAATATATAGTACGTCACTTGTTATCCATGATGACACTTGTTGCACTTTCCTACTTTTTACTGCTAATAGCAAACATAACTTCCTGTATAAGTTGCAATATCTATGAGAAGAACCTGTAATGTTATGCTTGTTATATCACAAATGCACTAATAGCAATAATGCAGTTTCCACCTGATGGAAACTCATAAGCACTACAAGACTTGATTTAGTATGGATGCTTCAAATAACATTTTGTTAATCCATGTTATGGCAGCGTGAATGTCACTGTTGGCGAGAAAGAAGAACGGATGATGATCACAGGAATGCATACTGTTGTTGACATATTTTGTGTTGCATGTGGGTCAATTGTTGGCTGGAAATATGTAAGGATTAGTTTTTAAAGCTCATGCTTTGTGACAATCTAGATGCTGTTGGCGATGGGAATATTTTGATTTCGGCTTATTTAACATTATTTTCCCCCCATTTTAGGAGGCTGCTCATGAGAATAGTCAGAAGTACAAGGAAGGAAAATTTATCATTGAAAGGTAAATCTGTTTACTAATCTATGTTTCGGCAAGCTCTCTATCTTTTGTTTATGCTTTTGATGACATTTGCTTTATTTATTGAGTAGGTGTAAGGTGTTGGGACCTGATGGCAGCCTCTACATGGCACCTCATGAAGCTCTTGCTGGAATGGAGACTGATGATGATTGATGATGTTTGATTTGATATTTCAGTTTGAGTTGTACATCCTTTATCCAAGTTGTTAAAATCTCCTTTCTCGGCTATTAGAATTGGTACATTAGCAATACCCCTCATAGAACTTTTAGAAGTCACAGCAGTTCCCTGTTTCAATTTGGGCTCAAAGTTTGTTTTCACATCTGTCTAATTTTCATGTCTGTTAGACAAGGGTATGCATTCTCGCTAGTCATTGTGATGGCAATTAATTTCTGCAAGTATAAAAGATTTTAGGTTTGGATTGAGTTAACTAGTAGCATCCTTTTATTTCATTTGTTATATCCCCGGTTAATTGCGCTGAATGCGACTCCTGTTTTTGATGCGGTTACTATTCTCATTACGGTCTACGACTCTGACTTATCAGGGTCTCTGAGTATGTCATGAACTTGTGTCCTCACGAGGACAAGAACTTGTTTCAGTGTTTGTCTACAGTTGTAAGCTTTGGAATGCGAACATTGGGTGCACGATTCAATAGCTCTTGATCTTGTCATGGAGCTAGCACTACATTCTACCCTTGGAGCTTGTTTGAGACCATACGGGGCTTTAGTAAGTCTTCAAAAAAAGGATTTTCCACCTACTTCAAATCTTTGTGATTGTTCCATGTATACTTCATTGTTTAGAGCACTATTTAGTATTTAGGAAGGCATTGTTGACATCAACTTGCCTTAACATCCACTTGCTGCTTAGAGCAATGGTTAAAACAACTCTTATTGTTGCATGCTTTACAATTGGAGAAAAAGTTTCATCAAAATCAAACACAGATTGTTGATGAAAACATTTAGCAACGAGTCTTACTTTTTACCTGTAGATGCTGCCATCGGGATTTTGTTTGATTTTATAAACCCACCCACAACTTATAGGCTTTTTATGGGTAGGTCGTGGAATAATTTCTTAGGTATTAGTTGCCAAAAAGGCATTATATTCCTCATTCATGGCTCTAGTCCACTTAGGACTTTGCAATGTTCGCTTAATAATAGTAGGCAATGAAACAGTAATTGACTCTGCAACTAGAATTTTTGGTTTGAAAATTCCAAACTTATCTTTAGTTTGCATAGTGTGTTTGTGGGTTAAGAGAGGAGCAACGTCAGAAGAACTTGTGTGCAAGACTGCCTGAGAATTAGTCTCAATGTGAACTGCATTCTTAGTGTGACCTGAACCAATGGAAATATCCTTGGATTCATACTTAGTGTGACTTGTGTTAGTTAATTGTTGAGATGTAGCATACTCTACCTGTACAGCTTAACCAATTTCAGCAGGAATGGTTTCTGGTTCCTGAGTCCAATTGGTAGGCTCAGGAACAAGTGTGATTGGAGATTGAGAGGAGACAAGAGGAGAAATGAAGGTTGGTAAACTAGTTTGGAAGGGGGCCTGAATGGGAGTAGAACTCTTGTCTTTAGTAGAATTGGTAGAAAACTGCTTTTCTTTGTGAAAAGGAAAAACAGACTCATCAAAAATCACATCTTTGCTAATGACTATTTTGCAATTAGGATGAAGAAACTTATACCCTTTATGAAAAGAGGAATAACCAATGAAAGAAAGAAAGTTTATGACTATTGTAGGGTGTGAAGCATGGATAACAAGTACAATGAGCATTTGGGGAAATGGAACATGTACTAGTAAACAATAACAAGTAAAGAAGGTACAATGGGGAAATGGAACTTAGATAAGAGTTAGTAAACAAGTACTAGGGTAGAGGGAGAGGGAGAAGACTAAGGAAGAAGAGAAAAAGAGAGAGAGAGCGTAGATTTTCCTCCAAGTTCTTCACACTCCAAATGCTCCCGCAATGTTTGCCTTTTAACTTCATTCTTTCACTCCAAACCACATGGCACTTAGTTATATTATTTTTCCCACATTGCCCTTTTAGGTTCATTACAAAAGCCTGTTTATTAAATGAAAAGAAGTAAGAAATGCATGATCCCAGAACTGCATGGGTAAACTTGCTTGAGCAAGAAGAGTCGGTCCTATATCAGCTATATGTCTATGTTTTTGTTCAATTAACTCCATGTTGATGCTGAGTTTGAGGAAATATGAGTCCATGTCCACGAGTAATACCCTAAATAGCAAGGTAGCCAAATTAGGGTCTGTATTCACCTCCCCAATCTGACCCAGAAGCTTTTATTTGAGCTGAAAAACTGAGTTTCAACCATTTTCTGAAACTACAAAAACACTTTCAGGGCATTTGATTTTCAGTTAAGCAAATCCAGGTGCACCTTGTAAAGGCAACAATAATAGTGATATAATACTTATACCCTGTAGATAAAACTACTGGAACCGGATCCACAGGTCACCGAAAATCAATTCTAAGGGCTTGGTGTATTCAGTGGTTGAAGGAGATGATGGAAGTCTATGTAAGACGCATGCTTCACATAATTGTTCTAAACTTCTAAGATTGGTAATATGAATATGACAATGAGGTAAAACTTTGCCTAATACATCACAATTAGGATGTCCAAATCTATCATGCCATAGTTTTACAAGATTGAAATTTGAGTCTAAGAGCAATAAGTACTTATCAAAAATAGGAAAAACACTAGTAGTTTTATTCACATTGGGTCTATTGCATTGGAATGAAGCAATACTACTAGAGGAAGTACTGGCAGTTGTGGAGTTAATTACATAAGGAGAAACAGAAGAATTATGCTAGTTTTACAGGAAAGGGAAATGGATTTACAAAGGGAGATTTCAATGAAAAATTATGAAAGTAGTACAATCCATCATCTGCTAGAGAACCTTCCAGAAGAAGTTTATTGGTGCCTTGCTGTTTAACACAATAGTAAGTAGGATGAAACTCAAAGTAAGCACAATTATCTTTTGCAAATTTAATGACACTGAGTAAATGTCTAGTGATAGCAGGAACATTTAGTAAGTTTTTAAGAGGAAAATTGTGAACTCTAACTCCTCGAATCATAGCAAACACTTGTTACTTCCATACTCAAAAGTTTTGAACATCAAGTTTGATATCGATATACTGTTGCGAAAACATGATTAATTTAGAAGCTTATTCAGGGTCATAGCTTGTTCTTGATGCCATAATAGATTTCTAAGTGTTGTTGTGTGTTTTATTTTTTTTATTTTTTTTTTTACTTAGGAAGTTGCTGAGAAAATGAGTCAGTTTGCTAAGAAAATGAGAGAAAAATACTGAGAGAGAACAGAGAAAATTCTAGAAAGAGAATCTAAAAAATGATGAGCTTGTTTGATGAATTGCTAAAATGGAAAATTAGTTACAAATCAGTATTTATACACAACTAACACAACCAAGATAGTCATGTGCAAGGCACATGCTGTGAGCTAGATATTTTGCTAACTAACACTAACTAAAAGTTAAAATAATTTCTTACATCGATAACTCCTTATTGTAAACTCTAAATAGTAGGTCTTAGTTCTCTCCAACCTTACTATGCCTAGTGAAATTAGCTTAGACATGTGGGGTTTCAAGAATTTTCTTTAACTTATACAGACTGGGTCCAAAGACTATTTATTGAGCACCTTGATTGGGTCTTAACTCTAAAGACTATTTGTTCAACACTTGGGTTGGATGGCTCTATTATGTAATGAGTTTTAAATTTTGGCTTCCATTACTAAAATTTTGGCCCCCATTTCATATTTTTATGGACAACAATATCTTTTTGTGTGTTATTTTTTCCGTCACTAACGAGATGAAAAATTTTATCTATCCCTTGATGGAAAATTTTCATTTAGCGAGAGATGGAAGATGGAAAATTTCCATATATCCTGTGATGGAAAATTTCCCCGGGAGACGAAAAAATTTCCAACGACTTATATATGTTGTTGCATAACAGGGCAAAACATCTGTTTCCTGCAACGTCATCTAAGTAGTTGCAAAACATCTGTTTTCTGCAACGACATTTTTAGTCGTTGCAATAAAGGATTTTCTTGTAGTGCTTTGAAGCTTTAGATGCTGACTCATTGTATAAGAAACTGGAAATTAAAACACGTCATTGATACATGATAAAAAGGAAAAGTACGTGGATTTGGATGCATGATGCAATGTAAGCATAGACTATATATAAGCAGTGCATACATTGCCTTGCACAAAGATTGAATACTCAGAAGAAACTTCTTTTTATAAAATGTTCTGGTCAAATTGTGTGTCATTGAAATTGTCTGGATTCATGTGAAACGTCCTACGAGATGGCATCCCACACTACAAGAAATACCGGTATTTTCGATGGCCACAAAATCCATCGGTAATGACCAAAATCTATCAAAAATGCCATTTTTCCAACTGATTTTTCGACAGACCAAAGGCGTTGATAAAAATAGCGGCGAAAATGATTGTAATGGAATTTTAAAACCAGCAGAAATACTGATGAAAAAATCCGTCTTTAACTATTATATTTCAAACAGGAAATCCGTCGGAAATGAGCCACAAATTGTAAAAAAAAAAAATTAAAAAAAAGCCCCAACGGAAAAAACCATTTGAAACAATGATTTTTTTTTTAAAAATATATATATATATATATATACATAAGATTACAGCTTATTAGTCAAATTTAATCATCATATATATATATATATATATATATATATATATATATATATATATATATATATATATATCATATTAAAGAAATAAATTGAAATATATGAATTAGTAAGCCATGAAACTAATAATACAAAACTACAAGCAATCCAATTTTCATTAAAATGATTAGAAAAATCCATGCCTTGAGTTTTAAATATGCAAACATACACTTGGGCAATGTTTTTACTCATCATCATCTTTATCCTTCACAGCAGCATGCAATCATCTATCTTCCTTCACGAAGTATGCTCATCGAGTACCTTATGTATTTCATAATAAACTACACATTTTTAACTTGATTTGCCTATGATTAGAAGGTTACTATTTAGTTTCTAACAAAATTAATATGTACATGAGATTAAACAGAATGGTAAAAATAATACTCCCTCCGGTCTTTATTACAAGCTCCCTTTCTCTCTCACAAAAAGGATGCTTATAATAAGGACAAGAGAGAGTAATAAATAATAAAAGAGCAATAAATTGATGTTGATACTTGTACACTTGAAGACCAAATCAACAACTGAAATATTATTGAAACCTTCTTCAAAACCTTTCATATGTGCTTTCTCACATCATAAAAAAATAGAAGTGTTTCTTACTAAAACAATTAAGATAGCAAATGATTGCAGTCATAGTTTCATACTTTCATGTGAATGAGAAACAACCACAAGCAATAATATTAAGAAATGTGTTCACTCTATTAACAATGAAACAGAAAGACTACAACATAGTATGAAAAATAACACCAAGTTTCCTAAAATCAAAATCAGAACACAAAAACCACTTCTAAAACAAAAATTGACACATTCAATAACTACATCTAAACTCATATTTGAGAGCTAATACACAACTTCATATTAAGTTATCGAAAACCAAAATCAAGTCTAAGAATCAAGTCCATACGTGCGTTCAACATGATCAGATGCAATCAAATCAGAGGACCATAATTCAAGAGGAACCCGAAACGAATGGTGCAAAACTAATGGGACAGCAATGAGCAATGGTGGCTTTATGGTTGCTGGCTGGTATGAAATCTTTCGATCATATTTTAGAGCCAAAGATTGCAAGTAAGACTTTTGGTTCTACTCTTGTATACGGTTATCAAAATATTGCCTTTGAGGTGTGTGTTATTCTTCGTCCTTACATTAGCCTTGCTAATTTTATACTTTAGAGTTTAAACCTCTGGGATTCATGAAGAGACTGCTAATCTATATTCTGTTGATGTTAGCAGGTGATGAAGAATGGTTATATTGCAACTATATATAAATCTCTCAGTCATGATGATGGTACTTCTCTTTATTCTGTTTTTTTATTTATTTTTTTACTATATTTGTTTTCATATATAAATCTTTAATTTACTAGAGAGCAAGGGAAGGCTAATTTAGAGCAACATGTGTAACTTTATTGCTTTAATTTGCAACATATGATTCTCCTTCTCTGTTTCTCTATTTTCAATAAAAGTTTCCTTCTATGCTGAGGAAAAACAAAGACTTTAATTATGCGTGCATGGGTACGTTTTCCATAATACACTTTGCCCCTTTCTTATTCACTTATCCTTAGCTTTTTCCTTCACATCCTTGTAAGGCATTCTACAAGAGGCTGCCATTGGGAAAAATTGAAATGAGATTAGCTAAAATTATACTCCCTCCTCCCAAAATATCAAAATATTGGTAAAAGTTTAAAAAATCAACAAAAATAAAGTGACATACTTTTAATGCATTATCTCTCAAATCAATCAATTATCAAAATAAATATTTAATGCATATTTTCTTAGTTAACCAATCAAAAAATATTATACACAATATTAATTTTTTTTATTCATCACTACTTTAATTTTAATTTGAGACAAATTTTTTAATATTTTTTACAATATTTTGGAACGAAAGGAGTATGTAGGATAAAAGTTATACAGAAGATACAAAATAGTTTGTTAACAAGTATACAAATAATGCATTTCCTTCATTCATTATTTAGTTATTACTCCTTCGGTCTTTGTAAAACATTTTTGAATATTTTTATTTATAAGACTTTCTTTATAAGCAAATTTTATTCTAATTTCTATAATATTTAATTTTTTTTTTTCATAAATACTTATATTTAGAATATTTTTCGAAGTCTTAATAAAAATTATAAAAATAATTTTTTTAAAAAAATATATCAAATTTTTAAATTTTTAATATCACTTATAAAATTAACCATCTTTTTTAGGACGTGAATGCGTCTCCAAAAATATTAAAGAGGGAAGGGAGTCGATAATAGATATCAAGGACTTATGCTATGATTCTTTGCGGTTCACATGGGTTAACATCACTTATATTTGTTTTAAGTGATATCCTTTAAGATAAAAATATTTGTTTTAAATGAAACTTGTTCAAAATGAGATGGTCAAGGTGATAGAAAATATGTGACAAAACAAACGATATCTATGTGTATTGACCAAATAAAATGAGGACAAAGGGAGAAAGACAATAGACATGATTATATTATTCCACGAGCATATCATGAAAATGAATGAAAAAAACCCAGAATTTGTCGAGTTTAGATTTGTGTCATTTTGTTCCTTTATATTAAATTCTTTTGTTGCTATTAATTAGTGCACTTCTTAAAGATTATAGAAGAAAAACAAGCATATATATATATATATATACACATATATGATATTTGGTATTTTGCGAATCTAAAAAAAAATACATTTTTTAATAGTATTTTATAATATGTTGTTACTTAACAAATGTCCTAAATGCATCAAAAACACTTATTAGCATTTTCTTACAAATATAATCCTTTGTCAATAATGGCTTAATACTAATTCATTTTTAAATATTGATACTTATAAATATAAAATTCAAACAGCTAAGTAAAATTAGTAAATAACTACTCTCTTTAATTTGATTTACAATATAAGTTTTTTAAAGTTGTGTTAGATAGATTAAAAAAAAATATTATTAATATATTTTTGTATTAATTTTTCTTTATCCTCTGTCATTTATTACTATTGTCGATCTCTTTAATTTATTAATGTTACATTGATTATATAGAAAAACTTATAATGTGAAATAAAAAATTTATTAAAAAACTTATATTGTGAAACAAAGAGAATAATAAATATACAAGTATAGAACGAACACCAAAAAGCAAATATATGGTGAATGGATATTTTTAAATTGGAAAAAATATATAATATATAAAAATCATTCCATTCATGCTAAGCTCTGGAATGAAATAATTCGAACATATATATTTGTATTATAAACAATTCATATTTATCCAATTAGTGGATGATTCTATATTGGATTGTGACTCTCTATTGGATTGAGTTTATCTTTATTGACTTGAGTTTATTCTTCTTTGTGTTTATCTTTAGTTGAAACCACTTCATATCAGGGTTTCCTATCTCCTTATAAATAGGACTCACCTATAATGTAAAATGTACACTGAATATATCATAATATATTGTTTCCTCTCTTCTTCTTTATTTTCATACGTTTTATAACACGTTATCAGCACGATCGTTCTTTGCTCTAAAAGGTGTTGAAGTTAATTCATCAAAAGCAAGGTAATTTTTTTTGTTTATGTTTTATTTATTTATTTTCTCTTCTTTTGATATATAATATACTGATCTCGAAGTACCTCTAAAAAAAAAAACAAGATGCAAATCGAAACAGATTTGAGAAGATGCAAACAGAAGCAGTGTTGATTGTATATATAGATCTGGAAAAAAAAAAAGAAAAGTACCCGTAGTACTTGAAGGATCTAAAGATCTCTCTCTCTCTCTCACACACACACACATATATATATATATATATATATATATATATATATTGTTTGCACATGTGATACTGATACCGATGCCAAACATGGTTGATTTTGCCATTCAACTAGTGACCCAATGTGTGAAACATGATTGATATATGGCCATTTGTTTATGCACAAACATATTGATGGAAGATAGGTGAGTTACTGAATCACAGTATATTAATGAAGGAGAGCATAGAAAAACATTACAAAAAAGGAACCTAACTAACCTAAATCGGCCAAACTGACGCAACTATTAAAAACATTCATAATATGCGTTAAGTGAAAATTTGTTTGTTAAAGTAATAACAATTGCTCTTACAACAGAAATATCGTGAAAAAGGTTTCAAGAAATATTCTCAATTAATTTCTTGTCTTCTTGTGGCTGAACAAAATAATGAGCTATTACCGAAAAAGCATGAATCTCATGCAACGGGCACCGCTCCATTCCCTGAAGCGAATGTAGCAATACACAGCCACAATTCCCATGCACAAACTCGGGTCGTGGTCGTAGCCGCGGTAGTTATCGTGGTCGTGGATATGGTTATAGTAGATATGGACCCAGTTGTGGTCGTGGACATAAACAAGGTAGACATAATCGTGGTGGTTATTCGAAATACACATGGAAAAGGGGTGAAAACACTGAAAAAGGTGCTCAAATTAGCAAAAACGATGAACACAAATGTGATCGTTGTGGTATCAAAGGCCATTGGGCTCGTGTATGTCGTACACCTGAACATCTTGTCAAACCATACCAAGAATCAATAAAAAAAGGGAAAAATCTAGAAACAAATTTTGCTTTTAAAGAAGACAATCCTGATTACAACCATATGAATACCACCTCTCTATATGTTTCGGATTTCTTTACTGATCCAAATGAAAATTTTGATTTTCTATCTGGAGATGGAACTGCCAAAATTTAATCAGATGTTATTGGTTTAGTTTATTTTTGTTTTAGTTTATTTTCCCTTTTTCTAATAAAGTATTTAGGTCTAGAATGTGTTTCTCTTTCTCTGATGAAGCAATAAAGTTTTTATTTTTCAAGTTTTATCATTTCATTTTTTTAAGAATTCATATTAATTATCTATTTTCTTTGTATCGTAGTAAGAATGAGTATTCCTTTTCGTGCTTCATTGGTTGGCTACAACTTTAATAATAAAGAAATGTGTCTTGCCGATAGTAGAACAACTCACACAATTCTTAAGGATAAAAAATATTTCTCCTACCTAGTAATGCAAGAAGCAAATGTTAATACAATATCTGGTAGTACAAATATAATTGAAGGCTCCGGAAGAGCAAATATAATATTATTCAGAGGAACAAAATTGTGTACCAATAATGCATTACTCTCTACTAAGTCTCAAAGAAACTTATTAAGTTTCAAGGATATTCGCCAAAATGGATATCACATAGAGACAACGAATCAAGGAGGTATTGAATTCCTTTATATCACAAAAGTTATTTCAAATAATAAATGCATAGTAGAAAAGTTGCCTACTTTTTTCTCTGGTTTGTACTACACATACATTAGAACAATTGAGATACATCATGTCGCAAACAAAAAGTTTGCGGATAATAATAAGTTCATTGTTTGGCATGACCGGTTAGGTCATCCCGGATCTATTATGATGCGAAAAATTAATTCAAAATTCTTGTGGACACCAAATGAAGAACCAAAAGATTCTTCAAACTAATTGTCTTTCATGTGTTGCTTGTTACCAAGGGAAGTTGATCATTCGACCATCATCTGAAAAAATTGAGTATGAATCACTAACACTTTTGCAACGTATACAAGGTGATATATGTGGGCCAATAGACCCATCATGTGGACCATTTAGATATTTCATGGTTTTAATTGATGCATCAACTAAATGGTCACTTGTATGTTTATTATCAACTCGTAACCATGCATTTGCGAGATTATTACTTGCTCAACTAATTAGACTTAGAGCACATTTTCCTGATTATCCAATTAAGAAAATACGCCTTGACAATGCTGGTGAATTTACGTCCCAAACTTTTAATGATTTTTGCATGTCTATTGACATTGATGCTGAACATCCCGTAGCACATGTTCATGCACAAAATGGACTTGCGGAAGCACTTATTAAACGATTACAAATAATTGCAAGGCCATTACTTATGAGATCAAAACTTCCAATAACTGCTTGGGGACATGCAATTTTGCATGCTGCAACACTAATTCGCATCAGGCCAACAAGTTTTAACAAATCATCCCCTTTACATATGATTTTTGGTCAGGAACCTAATATTTCCCATCTAAGAATTTTCGGATGTGCGGTATATGTTCCCATTGCTCCACCACAACGCACTAAGATGAGACCTCAAAGAAGGTTGGGAATATATGTTAGATATGAATCTTCATCCATAATAAAATATCTCGAACCAACAACGAGAAATTTATTCACGGCTAGATTTGTCGATTGTCATTTTGATGAATCTGTTTTCCCAACATTAGGGGGAGAAAATAAGCAGCCTGAAAAAGAAATTATTTGAAAAGAATTATCATTATCTTATCTTGATCCTTGTACAAAACAATGTGAACTTGAAGTTCAAAAGATAATTCATTTGCAAAATTTAGCTAACCAATTGCCAGATGCATTCACTGACCTAAAAAGAGTGACTAAGTCACATATTCCAGCTGCTAATGCTCCAATAAAAATGGATGTCCCTATTGGAGAAAATACAATTGCAAATGAGTCTGAGGCACGTCTGAAGCGTGACAGACCCATCGGTTCCAAAGATAAAAATCCTCGAAAACGAAAAGGAGCTAAGAAAGAAGATGGTTGATTCGAGGATGTAGTGACTCTTGAAGAGCCTTCAGACATAATTAATAGTTCAATTCCAGAAGAAACTCAAATACCTAAAAATTATGAAAACAAAGAGATCTCAATAAATTATGTCATGAATAGAATTCAATGGAACCGAAATGAAATCGATGTAGACGATATTTTTGCATATAATATAGGGCTTGAAATTATAAATGATGAGGATCATGAACCAAAGTCTATTAAGGAATGTAGACAAAGAAATGATTAGCCAAAATGGAAAGACGCAATTGAGGCAGAATTGAATTCGCTTGAAAAGCGACAAGTATTTAGACCTGTAATTCGTACACCTAAAGGCGTAAAGCCAATTGGATACAAATGGTTCTTTGTGTGAAAGCAAAATGAGAAAGGTGAAATTATGAGATATAAAGCAAGATTGGTTGCCCAAGGATTTTCGCAAAGACCTGACATTTATTCTGAGGAGACATACTCTCTCGTGGTAAATGTAAGTACTTTTCGATACTTAATTAGTCTAGCAGTACATGAAGGGCTCGATTTGCGTCTAATGGATGTCGTTACAGCCTATCTATATGGCTCTCTTGAAAATGACATTTATCCGAAACTTCCTGAAGGATTTAATTTACCTAAAATATATAATTCAAATTCTCGAGAAGGTTACTCAATTAAATTGAATAAAAGTCTTTGTGGATTAAAGCAATCTGGAAGCATGTGGTATAATCGCCTAAGCGAATATTTAATCAAGGAAGGATATAACCTAAAGAAGAAGATGAAGAACTACTTGATCCTAAAGTATCATATCTTAGTGCGATTATGGCATTAATGTACCTTTCTAGTCACACACGACCTGATCTATCATTTGCTGTTAATATATTGGCTGGACATAGTTCTTCGCCTACAAGAAGACATTGGAATGGAGTTAAGCATATACACCGTTACCTTAAAGGTACAATGGATATGGGTTTGTTTTACTCAAATATGACTAAATCAAATCTTATCGGTTATGCCGATGCAGGTTATCTATCTGACCCTCATAATGGTCGATCGCAAACCGGTTATGTATTTACATGCGGTGACACAACTGTTTCATGGCGATCTATGAAAAAAACGATAATTGCCACATCGTCTAATCATGCGGAAATTTTAGCGTTACATGAGGCAAGTCGAGAATGTGTTTGGCTAAGATCTGTAATTCAACACTAATGGCCTCTCGCAAGTGTACAAGAATGGTCAAGTTATAGTGTAAAAAGTTATCGTATCCACAAGGATTTTCTAATTGAATACCGACAAATTATAGTTTTGATTATCCAAACCGGTTAAGAAGTCCAAGAATAGAATGGAAAGTTGAATTCAAAAGCAAAATAAATGTATACAATTGTAAATTAAGATTGTGGTTGATGGATGGAAATTCTAAGGATTTGGTTTTGGCCACAATAAACATAAATAAATGATAATGATTTGTTTCTCTTGTTATGTTTTATTCATTTAGAAGGTGAACAATCCAAAGGTAGATATTAGCTTTTCTCAAAGTCAAATAACATATTTAATATGTATAACTTCTGCTTTCGTGATAATTACAACATATTAAACTCATCAAGTTTTATGATTGTTCATTGGTTCCTCTTAAGGATTAAAACTATTCTCATGTTTTAGTCCTTAAGTTCAATTATATAGATCAGAGATTAAAGTTCTTCTTTCGGTACTTCTTTTAACATCATTTATCTTATAATATTGTTGTCAATAGTTATAAGCATTAAGTACAATATAATTGAATCATAAGTGAATAGTGCTAGAATACTAATGAACGAGGAGGCATAGTCATCCATTCAAATAATAAAAGTTAGGAGGTATAGCCATGCATCTAAACAATAAAAGTCAGGAGGAATTACAAGTGTGAAGACCTCTAAGATTAGGATCTTAACTTCAATCCTTAGCCTAAGGCCACCGATCTTGAAAGCTTTCACTCCCAAGAATCTCACTCAAGAAAAACTCACAAAAAATCCAAAGAAATTCTCAATCTAAGAATGATGCTTAGAATTTGAGAAGAAAATATGGTGAGAAGTGTATATTCCAAGAGCATAGAATCCTCTAGGATGTGGTGTCTATTTTGAAGCTTGTTTGACGGGGTATTTATAGGGAAAGTTGCCATGGAATGGAAACAAACTCGGATTGAGTTTGTGAGTTGGAGATAGGTTGGATGCTGCAACTTGGACGCCCATTTTGACTCTTTAAACAACCGAATTTGATGATGGCTATTTCTGATCCAATTGTGTAATTTTTAATCAGATTTTTAGAAACACCAAGTTTGACAAATTTGGGGTTCGGAAGCGAAAGTTAAGCCCAAAATACCTATGATATGTCAAGGATCATGGACAGCTAGCATGTTATACATTTGCAGACGATTTTGACCGTGTAACAGCCAAATTTGACAACATATCCTTCTGCAAAGTTGTAGGTCATTCTCTTAGCTTTCTAATGACATCAAGTTTGCTTCATTTGGATAATCCTAGCCCGAGTTATGCCCTGAGAACCGAGACATGTCAAACAACCCAAAAGGAACGGGTTAGGAAACAATAATTCATTACTCTCTAACTAGGCTCAACAACACACATATCTTTCTAAAGCCTACAATTAAGCATGAATGGAGTGTAAATGAAGTACATGATACACACTAAATTATGACTAATCAAATTATTTATTTTTATTTTATTTTTTGATGTTTGCTTTAAGGAACAAAATTGTATATAATTCTTGACATGGTTAAGCAATAATCCAAGTTTTTGAGGAGTAAAACCAATAGAATATCACACTAATTGAGCACTTATCAAACACATACAACAAAATTGTGGTATATCATTTGGAAAAATGAATCCGACCATTCTATATGAAGATAATGATGCATGTATTGCCCAATTGAAAGAAGGATACATTAAACGAGATAGAAGAAAACATATTTCACCAAAAAAAGTTTATGCTCATGACCTACAGAAGAATGGTGACATAAGTGTTCAACAAGTTTGTTCAAGTGAGAATTTAGCATATCTTTTTACAAAGTCTTTACTAGCTACAACATTCCAGCAACTAATACAGAAGATTGGTCTTCGTCGTTTCAAAGATATTTGTTCACATGATGGGGAGCAATAAATACGCACTGCACTCTTTTTCCCTTAACCACGGTTTTATCCCATTGGGTTTTCCTGGTGAGGTTTTTAATGAGGCAGTATTCATTTGCGTATCAAAATTATGTTTACTCTTTTTCTTTCATTAAGTTTCATAGTTTTTTTTCTTTTTTTCTTGTTAGTAAATTTTTTAATGAGGCATATTTATGTAATAGTCATCCAAGGGGGAGTGTTATAAACAATTCATATTTATCCAATTAGTGTATGACTCTTTGTTGGATTGTGACTCTCTATTGGATTGAGTTTATCTCTATTGGCTTGAGTTTATCCTTCTTTGTGTTTATCTTTAGTTGAAACAACTTCATATCATGGTTTCTTATCTCCATATTCATAGGACTCACCTATGATGTAAAATGTACACTGAATATATATATCACAATATATTGTTTCATCTCTTCCTCTCTTCTTCTTTATTTTCATACGTTTTATAACAGTATGGTTAATTTAAAATAAAGTTTGATTTTTTGTTGTTCGGTATTTGACTTTTTTTGTTACAAGTTGTCCAATATTTGACCTCCAAATGAATTTATTTCTTTTGTTTCACTTTACTTGTCATTTTATTAATTTTTATTTATTTCAAATTATTTGTAGCTTGAAAAAAATCTAAAATGCTTTAATTATATTTTTTTTTCAATTCTATCTTTCCCTTTAATATTCTCAAATATAGGAAATGTGCAATCTTTAATTTTGTGTGGGGATATTATAGTAAAATTATGTTATAATTCTCTTATAATTTAAAACATTTAATAATTTTTTTAAATTTTTATGTAAAATCTTAAATAGCAGTTAAAGTAAAATGAAGTCAAAAATGATTTTGAATACTTTGATGAAAAGAGTATTTGATGGCACATGTCCAATAGAAAAAATACAGTTCTCACTTCATTATATTTTATCTAGCGTTTTAAAAGTTTATTAAGTACCTCTAATTTCAAGTAGAATATAATGTGATTTTACTATTGTATTTTCATATTGTACTTATTTTATTAATGATCATGCATTCGCATTTTAGGAATAATTTGGTATAAAGATAGAGTTGAAAAAAATTAATTGATAGTAATATATATTTTAATTTCGAAAACGACAAACAACATGAAGTACACATAAAAAGTGTAAAAACAACAAATGAAGTAGAACAAAAAGAATACTCGTATAAATTACTTTCTTCGGTTTTTAATATAGATCATATTTAATCGAATTATACATTTCAAGGAAAGTATTTGATTTTATGAATTCAATGAGAATATATTATAACACTACAATTTTACTCTCTCAACTTTTCTTAAAAAAATTACCCTCATTAAAGAATAATAAAAATAAAATAGGTACTCGAGCATTTGTTAGGAAAAAAAACAATAAATGATGCATAAAAAAATACTGTTTTCGGTCCTTATTATAAGTTCCTTTGACTAATTTTCACACCCTTTAAGAAACTTAGTTAATATTGTTAGTGGTATTGGAAATGTAAATATTTTGTATAATTTTTCAAAAAATACCCTGTGATTATTATTGAGAATCTAAAAAGTGTTGAGTAAATAGGGGTGTTTATGAAAAAGAAGTATGTAGGGTATGCCGACCATATACGGACCCGAGTCTCACCAAAGGGTTCCTCTAAGGGCACTTAGCTCGGTTTACCTGTCATGAAAGTCCTTCGCTCGGACTCATGGGATCCGAGCATACGAATGAGCCAGGCTCGGACTTGATGGAACCGAGCCTTACGATCGGTCCACAATCCATCAGGCTCGGGACTCTAGGACCGAGATATACCGTCGGCTCGTGGATAAGCTCAGGCTCGCCGAGGCTTCTTATCCCTTCCGCAAACCTCTCCTAGATTCTCGCAACAGCCTAGACATGAGATCTTCAGCTGATCCTATCCAGATTCTAGAAGCATAATCATCCGATATTATCTCACAGAATCCTGGTTCAGCACAACTCTGATACAGGGCCCAAAGGGCCCATATCAGCCTCCTCCAAACCCTATAAATAGTTCATCACAGCTAGGGTTTCAGGTAAGTACTCTCATCCCTAAGTTGACACTCTGCACACACATGTTGACTAGGGAGACCCTGCCTTTCCCAACTGAAACTGCAGAAATACCATAAGTCATACATTAACACTAGATCCTCTACTGGGCTCCTGGTTGTTGTAATCTTGAGCACTTAGAGGGTTAAGGACATAGTGTTTAGGACACTACAAAGTAATTAATGTCATTAGAAGTTTGAAATGAGGCTTATATTAAGGACCAAAGAAAAGTTTTCAAAAGGGCTTATATATAGGACCGGATGGAGTATAAAGTAACTTATACTCCCTCCGTCCCTAATTATATGGTTCTCTTAACACTTTTATTTTGTCCTTATTTATAAGGTCCTTTACCAATCTTCAATGATCATTAATTATTTTTTTCACAAACACCCCTATTTATTTAACACTTTTTAGATTCTCAATAATATTAATAGGGATAATTTTGAAAATACATATCAAAATTTCACATTTCCAATACAATTAACTAAATTATTTCACTTTCTTAATGAACGTGAAATCTCTCAAGAAGACCTTATAATTAGGGACGGAGGTAATAATAATTAAAACCAATTAAGAAAATCTTATAAAAGGTGACATGTAAATGTAGATGTAGTCAATAAAGCATTTATTAAATCTCCTTAATTGAAATCTATGAAAGATGCTACCAATGATATCAAAGGGTTTCTTGATATATTTACGTGAATAGAAAATTCTTTAAAGGCAAAGCTCATTTAAATATTTTACGGATCATAAGAAACCAACGCCCCAGCATTATTTGTAGCCAGGCATGCTTTATTGCAAACAAGGTGTTTATAAAAAATTACTACTCCCTCCGTCCCCAATTATAAGGCCCTCTTGTGAGATTTCATGTCCATTAATAAAGTGGAATAATTTAGTTAATTGTATTGAAAATGTGAACTTTTAATATGTATTTTCAAAATTACCCCTATTAATATTATTGGGAATCTAAAAAGTATTAAATAAATAGGGGTGTTTGTGGAAAAAAATAATTAATGCTCATTGAAAACTGGTAAAGGGCCTTATAAATAAGGGCAAAATAAAAGTGTTAAGAGGGTCTTATAATTAGGGACGGAGGGAGTAGTATTGAAAACAGATATAAAATTTTATAAATATAAAGAAAATAATATTTTAAAAAACTTTATATTTAAGGACGAAAACTGTACATCAAAAATTATTTTTTCACTTGTACTGATTAAGATCGGACGAAGTTTTTTTTTTTAAGATGGAGTACAATACTCCTTCCGGTCTCTAATATAAAAAAATTCAGACATACTTTTTTATTTATAATATAATAAAAAGTTAATTAGTTTTTTATTCCCAATACAATCATTCCTTAAATGTTTCTAGAAAATAATGTCTCAATTAATTTTTGTTTCATTCTCAATGCAACTTTACTAAAATAGCAATATTGTTTATGATTTTGAAAAAAATTAAATATATTCAACTAACTTTTTTAATATTTATAATTTTGGTTATTTTTTCTTATAATAGAAACCGATACCTTTTTTTAAAAACAAAATTTCCAACCAACAAATGAAAAAAGAAAGGGATAGCCGAGACATATATGAGGCATCTACATCTACATAAAACAATTAAAAAAAAGGCTTATTTAAGTTTTAGTCTCAGAACTTAGGTACTCTTTTGGAATTAGTTCTTAAACTTTTTTTTCAATTTTTTGGGTCCTTGAACTTTGTTTAATTTTTGGAAATGGTCAATTCGTCACTTAAGTGATGATATAGCCGACGGCATGTCACATCACTTGCACAATATCGACGAGTGACGTATTATGTAGAGCTACGGGACACCACATGATTTTTTTTATAAAAAAATAATTTCTTTTAAAATTTATTAAAAGATTCGATTTTCTATAAAAAAAAATACAATTTTTAATTATTTTTAATAAATTGGAATTTTTTTATTTGAAAAAATTTATGTGGTATCATTTGGCACGTTACTTATCGATGTGGTGTAGGTGATGTGACATATTCTCGGCCATATCATTACTTAAGTGATGAAAGAACCATTTTCAAAATTTGAACAAAGCTTAGGGAATCAAAGCATCACAAAAAAGTTTAAGAACCAATTTCAAAAAACACCTAAGTTCAGGGACTAAAAACTTAAATAAGCCTTAAAGTAGAAAAAAAGAATCGGTGATGGGTGCAAATGCAACGTGTAAGGTGTATGCTTGTGTGGGGGCACTTATGGAGTCATAGATCAGAAGTTCAGCACCAATCATAAATGCAATTTTCAAAGTTATACTCCTCTGTCTTGGAGTTGAGTTTCGTGTAGATGAAACGAATTACCAGTAGTATTAAAATTAAGAATTTTTCTTTTTTAACCCCTTCATTACTTGTTGATCCCCATTTGGATGAAGTTGCCTTTGATGTATCGCCGGAAACAAGATGGAAGTATTTTTTGGTTTCTACATTTTCGGTTTTTACAAGGCGGAAGACAAATAGTATATAAATTTTCGATTTATGTCAGTCATAATGTGTTCCGACCTTTAAGAAGTGGTAAAAAAATATATGCATTCGCCTTTTACGAGTGGGAAGCGGAAACATTAATTTATGTGCATCTTCTACTATTTTAACCCATGTGCATTTAAGTTATCACGTGTAGTGCATCTTTTAATATTTTATTTCATAGGATATGGTTTAGTGGTTACACAAAACATGCTTTTGTGACTGTACCACTTTATTTATTTTGTGACTGTACCTCTTTACTCCCTTTGATCTTATTTATAAGATTATTTTGGGATTTTTATTTTGGTTCTCAAAACCGAGAATTTATAATTAAATGCTTTCCAAATTTTTTTTACCCAATGGGATCTTATATTTAGGGTCTTATATTTAGAGCCGAAGATAAGAACCTAAAAAGGGATAAGTTTAATTGGAAAGTATTATTTTAAAAGAATCAAAAGACTTTATATTTATTTTTTCAATAAAACTTATCCTTGTGGTTTCTTAAGAAAACCCTATTTTTTTAAATAACTTATTATTAGAACTCTAAAAATGTAGAGTTAATAAGAGTGTTAGTAAAACAAAAAAGTAATTAAATGTTATTGAAAATTGAAATATATTAAAAACCTAAAAAAATGTTATATATAAAATAAAAAAAGTATATTTTTGAAAAATTACTTACATAATTATCATTTGAACTTTTAAAAAAAATGTTGAATAAATTAGAAGTGTTTGTGAAAAAAAAATTAATATTATTAAAAATTGGATCAAGTATGAATAAAATGGATTAATAGCATGTTTGATTTTAGAGTTAGAAAATCAATTTTATTCCCAAAATTACGTTGAAGCAGAAGCAATTATATAATAATATTGACATTTTAAAATTAATTTAAGACTATCTCACTACAAAATCAAATATGCACTACGATTTTTTTTTTGCTGTACACCAAGGGTATCTCCCAGCCGACAGCCGAAGACTAATCCCTCTGAAGCGTAGAAATCACCGAAGTGAATTTTGCTTCTACCAACAAAACTTTTTCCATGCCCACGGCAGGGATCGAACCTCTGACATCATGCACTGCGATAATTTCACTGTATATAGAGAGCTCTTACATAAAAACGGATGGAACACTTGGCCTTGCAAAATGGGACCCGCGCAATCAGAGAGGAGCGTCTTCCGCCAATCTAAATTTGAACCACACGATTCACGATGTCCTTTTCTTCTCATCATTGTCTTTCTCCGATCACTGCCGTCAGATTGTCCTTTTCTCCATTTCGAGGAATCCAACAGCCCACGTTTCATGTTTGACCATGCATCCCCCTTTTTTTCTTTCAAGTTTTCATGCCATTGCCCCTTTTGCCCTCAACTTTGAATTTCCTCAAAATTCATACTCCTATTCGCTTTTGAATAAGGACTTTCTTGACTTATTTAGGTTAAAAAATACTATAGTTATATTTAGGTTTATTTATGGTTTTAGTCCTTGAAAGTTGGGAGTATTTTGATTTTGGTTCCTAGAAGTTTTTTTGACCTTGACTCATCCTTAATTGTTTTGAAAATTTGGTTTTAGTCCCTACTATTAAGAAAAATTCGTTAATTGTTGATGTGGTTAACAGAACGTCACATCAGCATACACGTCTGCAAATGTTGCATGTCCCAGTAGGATGACGTGGATGATCTGGACCCGCAGGAGCAAAAGGGTCAAAGCCCAACCAAAATGTGTTTGTGGATTGGGCTTTGGCCCTTTGCTCCTCCGGATCCGAATCATCCACGTTATTCTACCTATGACATTCCATACTTGCACACGTATATGTTGATGTGACGTTCTGTTAGCCACGTCAGTAGTTAACGAATTTTTCCTAATAATAAGGACTAAAACCAAATTTTCAAAACAATTAAGGATGAGTCAAGGTCAAAAAAACTCTCAAGGATCAAAATCAAAACACTCCCAACTTTTAGGGACTAAAACCATAAATAAGCCCTATATTTATGTTTAAAAGTTACCGTAAATATTTAATATTTAAGGTGACACTAGATTTAGTTTTTTTTTTAATTTAAACATTTTTAATTTCTTATTCAATCTCAATGAACTACGTTAAGAAAATTCTTTAAATAATTCTAATTCTTTTAAGGTAAATAATTTATTTTTTGTCAAGATTAAGGAGAATTATAGTAAAGTCTTCCGAGATAGAGAGAGTCTATTAGAGAATCTTAACATCATATATTCTTTCAAGACTTTGTTATTCCTTCAAAATACGGTGAAGAGTATTAGGTTGAGTCTGTATAATAAGATATTCAAACTAAGATTCTTTGAGACTTTACTTTTTTGTTATTTCTTTCATTTTACTTTACATCATTTTAGTAATAAATAATTAATAATAATAATTATTATTATAACTAAATAACTAATAATAACAAATAAATATATTATTATTTTTTAAAATAGTATATTATGATATTCTTAAATATATATTTTTCGTATTTTATTCTTAAAAATGTTATGTTATTATAAAAAAATGGATATAATAAAGGCTTAATTATATTTTTAGTCCCCCATCTTATTTTCAATATTCACTTTGGTTCTTAATCTTTTTTTTTTTTTTACTTATTTTGGTCCTTTATTTTTTTCAAAAAATTCAATTTGGTCATTCTATCGTAGAAGTATTATTCTTATCGAAATATTCACACCCATCATCAGAAAATGACAAATGTTGCTGGAATTTGGAAATATTTTAGGCCACCACTCAATAAGGATAGGAACAGCGGTACTGCTTCGCCAATGGTGGAACAATCTGGCTCACGATATGGTTAATCAATATGGATAGAAATGACAATGTGATAAATATATGAACGAATATAATATTTGGAGCTCTATCGAGATGGAGCAATAAAAATATTTGTTAAGCTCTATGGATGAAATGTAATAAGTGTAAATATTATCGGTAAAACTAACATTATTATTACTAAAGGACCATATTGAATTTCTTGAAATAAAATAAAAGACTGAAATAAGTCAAAAAAATTAAGGACTAAAATGAATATTGAAAATAAGATAAATGACAAAAAAATTAATTAAGCCTATAATAAATATATTTGAATATATATTTATTCAAATATGGATATATAAAAGAAAGCATTTAAAAAAATGGATATGTAAAAAACGAAGAAGTATTAAAATTATGGTTGCAATTCATTTTTTTATATATAAAAATGGTTATAACACATTTTTAAAGACAATATTGATTATTTTAATTTTTACATATTATTTGAATACACGTATAGTTTTTAGAAATTTATAAATATTGATGTGATAAATAAATATTTGAGATTATTTTTAGAAATAATAGGTAATTAACATTATTGAAATTACATTTCAATAACATTATTAAAATGAAATTGAGTTTAAAAGTACATGATGACATAATGTTATGCATAAGTCTCATGAGTCTGGTGAGTCTTAAATGATGTGGTGGAGAATAGAGAATATGAAAAGTCTGAAGTCTTAACTGATGTAATAAATGTTATTTTTCATGTTTACCCTTATTTAATACTCCCTCCGTTTCACAATGTTTGACCTTTTAGGTCTTGGCACACAGATTAAGAAAGTGTTAATTATTGTAAGTATTATGTATAGTTTGTCTAAAATGCTCATATTTAATCCTTATTGAAAATTGTAATAGTATTTAATTTTTATTAGTAAGTGTGTCCATTAATTAATGTACAGTGGTTTAGAGATGAGAGAAGTGATAAAAGTAGAATTAATGATGAGTAAGAGAAATGATTGAATGAAAGGTTAATATTGGACAAAAAAAACTATGTTTGTGTATTGAAAAAACAAAAAAGGCCAAACATTGTGAAACAAGAAAAAAAGGCTAAAAGGCCAAACATTGTGAAACAGAGGGAGTATGTCTTGGTTTATGAAAATAGTGGAAAAAAATTAATGATTATATAGAGAGAAAGGGTATAGTGGAAAAAAAACATAATTAATGTATTAAAAATTTACGTGATGATTAAATTTCTTAAAGTATGTGTTTTGTTTGAAATATAACAGATAAATAAGAACGAAAGAATACAAATTATTTTAAGATTTCGAGACATGATTATTGTGGTAAAGAAAAACTTATAAAAAACCACATAAATGTGGTAAAAAAACTCGATCACTTGCGAAAAATGTGAGTTTTTTTATTCTCAAAATATAATATATATATATATATATATATATATATATATATATATATATATACTTAAGACATTTGTTAACAAAACCTTATTATAAAAGGATCTTGCTAACAAGTGGAAAAAAATCACAAATCCACATTTACCATTCTTTCGAAAACATAAAAAATCACATTTTTCAATAACTTTTATTTATACGTAATTGCTTTCTTAAGAGCACTTGTTAGAATTTTTCATTAAAAAAAATATGGCGAGGAAGATATTTCAAACTAAGTTGTCTTTGGATTAAGGAAGATAAGTATGCGGAGTATTAAAGACAAATTATTGTGAATTTGTGATCGAGACCATTTATGCTAGTACCAACAAGACAACGACTTTGTTTTCTTCATTTATTGTTTTATTGCAAGTCACGTGAATTTTTAAGTGTATAGAGTAGGTAGTTAATATACGGGTGTTCTTAACAAATGTTTTTTTTTTTTTTTTTTTTTTTTTTTTAAACGGCAAGGTATCCTCCAACCGATAGCCGAAAACTAATCCCTTTCGAAGCGTAGAGATTACTGAAGTGAGTTTTGCTTCTATCAATAAAGTCTTTTCCATACCCACAGCAGGGATCGAACTCCTGACATCATGCTTAAAGAACCCAATCATCTATCAACTATGCTGAGCTTTGTTGATTTCTTAACAAATATTTTTAAACACTTGTTAAAGTTATTATAAAAAACTAAAAAATAGTACTCCCTCCGTTTTTTTTCTTAGGTCTTTTTGGAGTTGTGCACACAGATTAAGAAAGTGTTGATTATGATGATTATTGTAAGATTTATACTCCCTCCGATCCTATATATAGGACATACTTAACCATATTCCTCGGACCAAGAAAAGTAGTTAGTTTTATGAATTCTATGAGAATATATTGTAACATTACAATTTTACCGTCTCAACTTTTCTTGAAAAATTCACACTCATTAATGAACAACAAAAAACACATGCATTTAATAAGGGCAAAAAAGAGAAAAAAAACAATAAATGATGCATAGAAAATACAAAATGTCTTATATATAGGACCAAAGATTGCTTCTAGAATATGTCCTATATATAAGACCGGAGGGAGTATGTATTTTGTCAAAAATGCCCCTATTAAATACTTTTACTTTGACAATGCATATTTATTTTGTCTTAGTAATTAATCTCCTATTTTCAAGACTTATTTAATTGCTCACACTTTACAATACAAAATTTTTATCCAAAGAGGAGTAATAATAATACTCGTACTGCAGTACTCCACTAGAATACAGGCTCCATTGTTCCAACTTTCTTACCGGAAAAAACTCTTGCTATGGACTACTTCTAATATTTTTCCCACCAAATATTTTTCTTTGCCCACCATACCGAGTTATTTTGGTTTTCCCACCAAATTTTTTCTTTGCCCACAAAATTTTTTTGCTTTGCTCTTCAAAACCCAAATTTCAGATTTCCCTTTCAATTTTACTTATAAATATAGAAATATTACTCACTAATAGAATGCAATATGCAGTGTGCAGTATGTCATTAGAAAAAAATCAAATTATGATAGATTTAAATATACCTTTAGATGATGATACGACTGGTTATCTTCTAATGGAGTGTATATTAATGGGTTATTTAATATTTTCCTCTTTTCCCCATGGTATATTAAAAGAGATGATGGAAGTAAAATTAATGAGGAGTAAATGAAATGATTGAATGAAAGGTTAAAATTGAAAAGAAAAATATGTTTGTGTATTGGAATTGTAAAAGGACCAAAGATATGACACAAGGAAAAATGGCCAAAAGGACCTAAGAAAAAAAACGGAGGGAGTAATAATAATAAATGTATGTTATTTTGTCTTCCAGAAATATAAAAAGATATAGTACTTCTTTATGTTCTTAAGTTAAATCTATTTGATTAAAAAGTATATTTTTAAGAAAATTAATTAGTATTGTTAATTATACAGGATTTTCTACTTTTTAACTCATTCAAAATTATTTGTCACTTAGGAATTCAATAGTGCACTAATTATTTTTTGTCAACTTAAACCTTACTTTTAAACTTTTTTAAAATATGTGAAATGTGTGATAATTAATGTAGTATGAGAATAATATAATAAAATTGCCTTATACTTTTTTTGAAATTTGAAACATTAAATTACTTTCACAATTCTTGTGAAATTCCTAAACGACAGATAAATTGAAATGGAGGAAATAACATTTGTCTTAATAAAATGTCTAATTACATTTTTAGTCTTTTATTTTATTTTTATTGACACAATTTAGTCCTTTATTTCATCCTTTATTTTTATTTAAAAGATTTAATTTGAACCTTTTTATCACCACAACATATATAATCTATTCCTGTCATATTTTTTAACTGAATCCATCATTTTCATTTTTAGAGTGAACTATCAATTTGGTTTTTGATGTTTTTTTATTGTATTAATTTAGTCATTGAAATTTTATAAATACACATTTAGTGTCCCTTAATATTTTTAGATATATCAATTTGATCCCTCAAGTTTTTCGGATGAACCAATTTATTCTTTAAAACATGAGGGACCAAGTTGACATATAAGAAAATCTCGAGGGACCAAATTGGTACATCCAAAAATGTTGAGGGATTAAATGTGTATTTGCAAATTTTCAGGGAGTAAATTGATAAAAAAAAATGAGAGACTACATTGGTACTTCACCCCATTTTTATTAATATGAAATTCATCCTAAAAGTTACAAATTTTTATTTTTAGAATAATTTTTTTGGTAAAAATAAATTACCTAATTGAGACTTTTTTAAAAAAAAAATAAAATACCAAATTGAGTCATTTATTAATTAAAGAAACAAATTGATTTTAAAAAATAAAAATAATAAAAAAGAGCAAAATGCGTATTTATAATGAGATAAAAAAAAACAGGAATAAACCAAATTTTATTTAAATCTTAATAAAATCATGGCTTATTTAACATTTTAGTCCCTAAACTTAGGTGCTCTTTTGGATTTGGTCCTTAAACTTTTTTTCCGATGCTTTGGGTCCCTGAACTTTGTTTAATTTTTGGAAATGGTCCTTTCGTCACTTAAGTAATGATATAGTTGACGACATGTCACGTCACTTTCACAATATCGACAAATGACATGTTATGTAGGATCACGGGACATTACATATTTTTTTATTAAAAATATAATTTTTTTAAAAAATTTATTAAAAAATTCGATTTTCTTTAAGAAATACACTTTTTAATTATTTTTAATAAATTTGATTTTTTTTTTAATTTAGAAAATTCACGTGGTATCATCTGGCATGTTACATATCGATGTGGCGAAGGTGACGTGACATATCCTCAGTTATATCACCACTTAAGTGATGAATGGATCAGACTATTTCCAAAATTTGAGCAAAGTTTAAAGACTCAAAGCATCGAAAAAAAGTTTAAGGACTAATTCCAAAAAAACACCTAAATTCAGGGATTAAAAACTTAAATAAGACTAAAATGATTCTGCCAAGCAAAGCACTTCTTTGTTTTCATTTCTGTACACCCATTTTTCAACTTAAGCCAAATCTTATCCGAAGAGGACAATACCATATAACTAAGTTTCAAAATGTCATTAAATATTATATTATTTGATGGATTTAATTTCGAGTTAATTGTTACTTTGGTTCCTGAAATTATATACCGCTTTCACTTTTGTTCCGCAAATTACCAAAATAACTTTGAGGTCCTGTATTTGTAAAAACGTGTGCACGTTAGTCCCTGAAGTTAACCTCTATCAACGTCCGTCAACGGAGGCGTGACATGCACTTTAAATAATTCTTTATAATCCTTGTAATCACTTTAAATAATTCACTATAGTCCCTGTAATAATTTTAAGTTATTTATTATAGTCCCTGAAACTATACAATTTATTCACTTTAGTCCTTATATCAGTATAGTTCAAATTCCAGATTAACTCAAACATTCAGTAAAGAATTAACCAAAAAGATTAAGGGGTATGGAATACCTTCTGCATATCTGAGATGAAGTTTCATTCATGCTCCTTGTAGTATCTCAGATCAAGATGCAAATGTTCTAAAAACCATTTCCAATTGTCTTTATTCTCAACATCTATAATAGCATATGCAATAACCCATATATGGTTATTTGCATCCTGCCCTATAACACTCAACAGCTGTCCTCCATAATATTCCTTCAGAAATGCACCATCCAGTCCTATCAATGATCTGCAGCCTGCCTTGAACCCTGCCTTCATCCCTCCCAAGATGATATAAAGTCCATGAAATCGTGGATTCCCAGTTGGCATTGTCATTGCATCCATCTTGACAGTGGATTGCTTTCAATTAACTCATGACAATAGTCCCACAATTTAGCATACTGCTCCAACTCATTCCCTTCCACAAACTTCTTTGTCCTCACCATTGATCTAAATACTTTTGTGTTATCCAAGTGAACTCCAAACTTCCTCTTGAAATACTCCTTTGCCTCAACACACTTCAATTCAGGATGTTTATGGAGCTTTTCAATCAATTAAACTGATTACAGGAACTATAATGAATAACTTAAAATCATTACAGGGACTATAGTGAATTATTTAAAGTGATTACAGGGACTATAGTGAATTATTTAAAGTGCATGTCATGCCTCCGTTAACGGACGTTGACGGAGTTAACTTCAGGGATTAACGTGCACACGTTTTTACAAATCCAGGGACCTCAAAGCTATTTTCGTAATTTGAAGGACGAAAGTGAAAGCGATATATAATTTCAGGGACCAAAGTGACAATTAACTCATTTAATTTCTCTTCTTTTATCCATGTAGAAAATCTGCCTATAAAAAAACACTCACTCTTTTTGTACGTAACATGTTTTAAGATTATGCACGAGTTTTAAAAAATTGCTAAATATATTACTTTCTTTGATTTAGAATATAAGTAAAAGAAAATTAAAATCACGCTTATAAGCAAATGAGTTGATTGTATTTGATTTTTTTAAATGATAAAAAATAAAGTTATTTTAGGAAAATAGCATTGAGAATGAGACAAAAATGAAATGAGATAAAAAAATTTCAGGTATGTTTTAGAAAAGTAACATTGAGAATGAAACAAAATTTAAGAAGGTTAGTTACTCTTTCTTATATTTTAAACTAAAAGAAATATTTTTTTTATATATATTTCAAACTGGATGGAGTAAAGTTTGGAATATTTTGACAATAAAACCACTATATAATTATTATTGGAGAGAGAAACGATATTGGAGATGAAAATGATATGGTAATAAATAATGATATAATTGAAAAAAATAATACTTTATCCATCCCTATATATAAGACCTTTTTGACACTTTTATTTTGTCCTTATTTATAAGACCTTTTACCAATTTTTAATGATCATTATTTATTTTTTTCACAAACACCCTTATTTATTTACCACTTTCTAGATTCTCAATAATATTAAAAGGGATAATTTTGAAAATGCATATAAAAAATTCACAGTTCCAATACAATTAACTAAATTATTATATTTTCTTAATGAACATGAAATCTTCAAAAAAAATCCTATATTTAAGGACGGAAAAAATATTAAATTATTCATTATTCATTATGTTTGTAAAAGAACGATACAAAATACATATAAAACATAAAAGAAAAACTTTATGAATACTTCTTATAAAATAGAGGGAGTATCAAATGGTTTAACAATGAACAACCGTTGATTTAGCATAAAAACACATACACAGACTGACACACGTGCCTAAAAACGAATAAGAGACATGAACCTTTTTATGGATGTGCCAGACAATACGAATTCATTGCTCCAAACCAGACCATTGATTTGATAGAAAAATATCAGCAACAAACCAATGTCATTCGCAACATCTATCCTCAAACAACAACGTCCCGAATCACATCACCATGGAAACTCCCATGTGAAAGTACCTACCTGTTCTGTCGTAGCCAATATTCTGTCGTAGGATTACTTGTCTTAGACAATCCGGCTAAGAATTCGACAATCCCACTTTTGATATCAGATGTGAAGTGAGCACCTTGAACACCAAGATACCCACGCTCTTATCGTTTTACTTTGGAGTGGTGTGTGTGTTTGTGTGAGATGAGATAGATCCATACCTGCCAGGCTTATATAGGCATACCTGCCCTGCTGATGTTGAATGCTACCATCATGAGGCAAAAGAAACCCCTTGTAACCGGTAGAGCGTAATGGCGGGTATCATAACGTTGAGGAATCCAATGCTCAACAAGACAACGGATTCTTTGGATTCCTGACACGTGCAGCCGACATTAATTGACCGTTTTAACAGTTTAGGAACAAACGTGAGCCAGTTGAAAAGTCCCGCCGGATACAGGTATGCCGGTATCAGGATAATTGGGCCATGAGGACCTCTTACCGGTATGTCGGTATCAGCATCCGATATGTCGGTATCAGCATAATTGGGCCACTTAGACCTCTTACCGGTATGGCGGTATCAGGATAATTGGGCCACTTTGACCTCTTGCCGGTATGCCGGTATCAGCCTAATTGGGCCACTTAGACGTCTTGCCGGTATGCCGGTATCAGCATCTGATATGCCGGTATCAGCCTAATTGGGCCACTTAGACCTCTTACCAGTATGCCGGTATCAGAATCCGGTATGCCGGTATCAGCATAATTGGGCCACTTAGACCTCTTACTGGTATGCCGGTATCAGCATAATTGGGCCACTTAGACCTCTTACCAGTATGCCGGTATCAGCATCCGGTATGCCGGTATCAGCATAGTTGAGCCAATAGGACCTCTTGACGATATCAGCATATCGGTATTCCGGTCTAATAGATGCGCTCCATAACACTACCACCCCATTTCCACTACTAACCACTAATCTTTCCGGAACAAGCTAGAGCATGAGATGAACAACCTATGCGCACCATTCAATTTCTGTTGCGGGAAGTTTTTTGCCATGTTGGAGGAAGCATTGCAGCCAATTACTTACGGATATAGAAAACAAAGTAAATGGGTTATGTACTTCAACGTTGTTTTTTTTTACATGAGAGGTTTGGGACTAGAACCCACGACTTGGGGGAGGGGAAATCCTAAATGTCTCTGCAGCCACCAACTGGGCTGTCTTACGCGAACTTGAACGGTGTTTTTTGAACATCTATTTTTGATATTTTTGACCAATTTATTACTTTCTTATCGTACGCAAATGTTATTGTCTATTATTCCTATTACGAGAGATATTCTAAATGATTTTAGTGATGATGAGTAGCATTGGCAATTTGGGCGGGCGGGCATGGGGGCATGCCTGCCAATGCCCGCGATTTTGGTGGGCGAAAAATTGAGGCCATGTCCGCCCTATAGGGAGAGGCAATGTTTGATTTTTCTTTAACACTAATATACATAAGTAGCACATACATTACAATATCAATAATAAAATTTGATGCATTGAAACAATGGGATAAAAAAACACTTATGATGTAAGAAAAAGATCGTAACTCAGAAATATGATTTAGATAAAAATAAAATACACACATGAAACATTTATACTTATCAAAATAACCAAATTTTTTTTTTAAAAAAAAAGTGCCATTAAGACATGATTTCTATTTAAAAATTAAATATATATATATATATATACATACATACATACATATATATATATATAGAGTTATAGATTACAAACCCCACCTTATATCCCCAAACCCCAATTTTAAAAGTGAAATTACCATAATGTCTTGTTAAAAAAAACTAGAATACAAACCCCTTTTTTTATCCCCAAACTTCAAAACCCTTTTCACCTTCCTAAAATTATCCATAAACCCCAAACCCTTTTTTCATATATCTTATTGTAGAAACTTCCTACTCCTTATTTTCTCAAAAAAAAAAAAACCACTTCCTCTCCCTTTTATCGCTCAACCTCTCTCTCTCCCTTCTCCAAAAGTAATAGTTTTTTGGCATCCACTTTCATCAACATCGAGGTGCATCATTGGAGTAGTGTTCGTGTTGGCGATTGCGTTGCCACTAAGGTACGTTTTTTTTATAAAAAAAAAACTGGACGTACGTTTTTTGACTGTCCAGTCTACTCGGGACTCACGGAAATCATGCTTAATTTCCGACCCACGTATCTCGGAAAATATAATTTGACTTTAATGTGTATATGATTTCCGAGAGTCTCGAGTTGGAATTTGGTTTTCCGAAACTGGACAGTCGGAAAACGTACGTCCAGTTAAAAAAAAAATACTTTAGTGGCAACGCAATCGCCAACACGAACACTACTCCAGTGATGCACCAAAAACTCTCGATGTTGATGAAAGTGGATGCCAAAAAACTATTACTTTTGGAGAAGGGAGAGAGAGAGGTTGAGTGATAAAAGGGAGAGGAAGAGGTTTTTTGTTTTTTTTTTAAGAAAATAAGGAGCAGGAGATATATGAAAAAAGGGGTTTGGGGTTTATGGATAATTTTAGAAAGGTGAAAAGGGTTTTGGGGTTTGGGGATAAAAAAAGGGGTTTATATTCTAGTTTTTTTTTTTTTTTTAAATTAAGACATTATGGTAATTTCACTTTTAAAATTGGGGTTTGAGGATATAAGGTGAGGTTTGTAATCTACAACTCATATATATATATATATATATATATATATATATATATAATATAAAAGTAAAAACTTGGGCCAAGCATGTAATCCCTTGTATAAATTTAGTAAATTTTTTGTACATAAAGATTATCCTTACATATAGAACATTTATTAAGGGGACTATACTAGACCAAGCAACTCATGTCAATCATATAAATACCAACCTTCATCAGAGGGCTGAACACACCATCAATACAATTCTGATTCACACAATGCAATATACACGATATAATCCATACTCCCAAGAGAAAAATCTAGTAGACAGAATAACCCAAACTCTTGTCTTCCTCACGGTGGTAATTTATTATTATTATTATTATTATTATGAAGGAAAAATATATTAACAGGAGTACAAGGGGTACTCAACCCATATACAACAATGGACTATACTAGGAAAGCCGAAAAACACCAATAGAAGATACAAGATAAGGGATCGTTACACCACATTGAAAAATCAAAAACCGAGTTTTTACCTTAGCTCCCAACCACATCCACGATTTAACCTAGATTAAGTCCATTACTTATATAAAGGTTGCTTATTTCCCTTGAAAAACAACCTCATTCCACATAAGCCAAATCGACCAAGCAACAACTATTACTAAGAGTCTCCAGCTCTTCCTAGACATAGAAATATTGTACAACCCATCCACATATATAAAAAAAATCCAAACAAGAACTAGGAAGAACTGTTTGAATACCCACCCACCTAAAGAAACCATACCACACGTTAAGAGCAAAGCAGTAGTTGAGAAATAAATAATTGATGGTTTCCCCACCCAAATTACATCAAAAGCACAAATTGAAGGCACAATGAGGTAACAAATTTCGCCTAATCAACCCATCCTTAGTTGGGAGTTTACCAATAATCAATTTCCACATGAAACCACTCACTTTCTAGGGGGTGAATCTATTCCACAGTTTACGGAATCCAAAAGAAGAGATCCAAAGACATCTCCACGAAGAGAGTATGAAACAACCTCATACGCCAATCTCATTGAATAAATCCCACTAGCTTCCTTTGCCTAAGCCCACGAATCCAACTCAATATCACTTAAAGTTAGATTTGGCATATCCTGAATCAGAGAGATAAGCAATTCCTCTTCCCAAACGAACACCAAGAGAACACCCAATTCCTACCCTGGTCCGAGAAGGAACACATTTCAGCCACCGTAGCCTCCTCAATTGATGTAACAGAGAACAACCTAGGGAAAACACACATCAATGGTCTATCACCACTCCAAACGTCTGACCAAAATTTATTGGAGTGACCATTCCCTATGATTTTTTAATCCATGAAGAGAACCAATCCTCATCCCTCTCGTTAATGAAGCCAATCCTCCCAAGATCACGCCACCACCTCGATGCAATCATAGAAGATTGTGAATTTCCAAAAACATTAAAGGAACCATACTTAGCTTCAACAACCTTAATCCAAAGAGCCTCACGGATAGCAAGAAGCCTCAACTTTCATTTACCCAAGAGAGCTTTGTTTAAGAACTCAACATCCTTAACACCCAACCCACCCAGCCTCTTAGGGCAACAAACCTTTTTCCAATCCACCCAAACAACACCTTTGCTCCCTTCCTTTTTGCCCCACAAAAATCTCCGCTGAATACCTGTAATTTTTGCCAAAACAGTCTTCGGGGACTTAAACAGAGACAACACGTAGATATGAGTGTTTGACAACACTGAATTGAGAAGGACAATTCTTCCACCGAAAGAAATATATTTACTCTTCCACGACAGAAGTCTCCGCCTCAACGTTGCCACAACATTATCCCAAGTTGACACCTTTCTCGGATCAGCCCCCAAGGGAATGCCCAAATAATTCATAGCATCATCAAGGACCGCTTACATTACTAAGAGTCATAGCCTAAAGGATCCAAAATGGTTAGCCCAATATGCTCATATGGAGGACATAGGTCTCCTAAATGACCTTTCCAAGAGAGGGAACTAATCACTGAACTTTCTCAAGAATAACTCTACGTCACATATAACCATCTCATGCACAATATCAACGTGTCCACAAGAATGGCGTAGTCTAGAGTTCCCATAACACTGTTCGAAATATGTAAATATATAAATATAAATATATAAACCTATTGGATACCCATGAATACAATTTACTCTGTTGCCATGATAGATTATCCTATTTTCTCTTATTTATCTTACCCACCAAACAAACAAGCATTAATTTTATGGAAAATGTTAACAAGTGCCCTTAGGGCAAAGACACTTGTTAAAAAATTAAAAGTAGTATTTTGTCATAGAAAAATGTGATTTTTGAGATTTTTGAGAGAGTGATTGATGCCTACCAATGATTGTTTTACTAGTTCTAACAACCTTAACAAAGACACTTGTTAGCAAGACCCTAATTTTATTTGGGTTTTCATAATTTCAGCTCTTAGGGTTGAAGATAAAAACTCAATTATGGATATGTTTTTTTTAAAGAAAAAATAAAAATATATTTTTATACATAATAAATTCATCATTTACCATAAAACATACCCACTAATAAATACTTATCTTCAATGCTATCGTTCGAAGTTAAGAAAATCCATCTTATTTTAGCAGTACTTTGTACAGCATTAACCTTTTTTTTCTTCTTCGGTACTGTAAATTTCATGAGTGGCAATATCGTCATTAAGTTCAAGACCTGTGGACAAACTTTACCTCCAAATTTAGGATGATTAATTTTATTTTTTCCTGAAAGGACAAGGGCCATTAATATGAGTCAGCAAAATAATTAAAAAACCGCATAAATTGAATTCAAATCTTATGTTACTCCGTATTGTTTAATGTCTTAAGTTTTCAAACATCTGAATGCCAACCAGACAAAGCTGCAGCACTTCAACTGCAACTTCCCAACCTCCAACCTCGTCAAAGCTACTCTTCAATCATCAAACATATCGAACAAAAAAAAGAACTGAACACCAATCTACCTTGTTCTATGAGATTCACCTCACTAGCTTGAGTTCTTAGCTTATTGGAGCCTATTTGTTTTGACCCCATTATTTATTAGTATTTATTTCATTACATTTTGACCAATAAAAGGTAATTAGATTGTTGAGTGATTTTTCAATATACCCTTTTGGCCAATCTTCATGTTTTGATTGAAAGACTTGAACTTTTGTATATGGTGCTTGTTTTTATGCTTAAAGGGATAATCAAAGTTTGATCTTTTTTGGTTTGCATCAGAATCTGAGGTGATGTTGATGAAGGAGAGAGATGAGGAGCTAGCTTTGTTCCTTGAGATGAGGAGGAGAGAGAAAGAGAATGAGAAAAACAATCTTCTCCTTCTTCAGAACTCAGAGGAACTTGATTTGACCACTTTGGGTATGTTTTTTTCCTTTTTCCCTTTGTTTAGTCTTATGTTTTGAGTCTCTCATATTATGTTCTAAAGATATTTCGTGTTATGTTCATCTTATGTTATTTCACTACAGAATCCAATCATGGTGGTTCTAACATTTCCAAGATGCCACAAAGGAAGACTGGAGTCGAAGAGTTGTTGAATTCAGAGAATGAAAAGTCTGATTATGATTGGTAACTTTTTGTTCCAACTTTTGGTTGCTGATGAGGGTGTTTGATTTGGTCATGAGTATCTGGATCTTGTAAATCAATTGGATTCATAAGAAAATACTGATTAAAGTTAATATTTTTTTGTACGTTTCAAAACAAAAGTTACTCCCTCCGTTTTCATAGGTAATGTTCATGCAGATTTTCTTTCTTGTTTCACACATAATTAATTATGTTTTTCTCAATTCTATCTTAACTTATCACAATTTTTTTCACCTCTAATATCTTTCTCGCTTTTTAACAATGATTACATAGAGTTGTTATAGTCAAAATATTCCAAATTCTTATGTCATTTAACTATTTCTTAATACATAATCTTAAAACAACACCCTGTATATGAAATAGAGGGAGTAATATTTATTCAGTCCGTGTTTAAATATTAATATGTGTGAGAATGGGAGAAAATCTGCTTGTGTGGTTGAAATCAATTGAAATATTGAAGTGAAGATTTAAATTGTGAAATGATTAATAAATTATCTTATACAATGATAGAAGTTTATGATTGCTGTTTTTGAGTAGTCCCCACTTGAGATTTCTTCTACATCTGAAAAGATTTTGCAATTACACCTATGACAATGACAATTACAGTTCACACATTTAATTCTTATTGTTATTCATGATAAATGATTGATACCTAATAGGTTCTCAAATAATTTCCTTAACAATACTCTCTTTGCATTCAATGGAGCTTGGTAATCTCCCATTTTGATGTCGAAGATGATTCTATTCTAGTTCTGAGTGATTTCTCTAAAGGAGACTAGTAAAAATCAGCCAATACTTACTTTCTAATCATTCTCTTTTGAAATTGTTATCTTAATTGGGAAAAGAATAAATATAATATCTTATAGTCACCCCTGCTGATTTCTAAGGCAAACTTTCTTCAGCTGATGTATGATTTCTCTTTCTATTTGCACTGTGTATCAGTCATTTTGTATTTTTAGACTTCTCTGCTAGCCTGCCGTTATTCTAGCACACAGATGAAAACCATTCACACTGAAAAACAACCAAATTTCATGACAGGTAGATACAGATACACGGGTAATGCAAGTATATTACCTCATTCCTTGTTGCTGCATACCTGGCTGCATCCTTATTGCATAGATTTTTGACCATCAGAATTACACGGTTCTTTATATTGATGAGGTGTTCTTTTTTCCTGCTATCAGGCTTCTTGCACCACCCGATTCACCTCTTTTTCCTACTTTGGAGAAGGAGTCACATATATCACTAACGAGCGAAACGGAGACACCTAATGCTCGTCCAACAGCTTTAAAACCTAGGGTAAGAACCATTTAATTTTATTTTAGGATGCTGTTGAGTTGAATCATATTTTTTATTTTTGAATTGAACCACATTAATTGGTTGGATAAACATGACATTCACAGCTTAACACTTTTGAGTTTTGACTTTGTGATTCCTCTTGAATTCCAATTGATTCTATTGATTTAGTTGGTATAATTCAACATTGGGCAACTTTTTTGTTATATTGTATCATGCATGACAGGTATCTAATATCCAAGTAGAACCTGTTTCAAGAAGCAAAATGGCCTCTAAGCCTCATGCACCACTGCCGGGGCTTGGTTCTTCCAATGGTAATAGGAGACCTTCACCATCCAGGGGTCCAACCCCGGCCACTTCCCGATCTTCCACACCATCTGGAAGGCCGATGTTATCTTCTTCAACACCAGCCACTTCCAGATCTTCAACACCATCCGGAAGGCCAATGTTACCTTCATCAACACCAGCCGCTTCCAGATCTTCAACACCATCTGGAAGGCCAACATTACCTCCATCAACCAAATCCTCTAGGCCTTCTACACCTACCTCCCGGGCCACTATAACTTCCGCTAAGCCAACTGCTCCACCGGTGAGATCATCCACTCCTACTAGGTCCACTTCCAGGGCATCAACACCAACAACTGCTAGGCCTTCCTTAGCTGCTCCTAAGATATCTCAAAGATCAGTGACTCCTACCCTTAGATCATCAACCCTGTCGGGGGCACTCGGAGTATCTGCTCCTCCTACCCGACCTTCATCAGCATCAAAGGCACGACCTGTAGTGACAAAGAATCCAGTGCAATCACGTGGCATCTCTCCATCTGTAAAATCTAGACCTTGGGAACCTTCACAAATGCCTGGGTTTTCTCTTGAAGCTCCTCCAAATTTAAAGACATCATTGTCTGAAAGACCAGCTTCGGTCACTAGGAGTAGGCCTGCAGTACCACCAAACTCTAGATCATCTTCTGTTGAGGCCAGTAGCAATGGAAAATCTAAAAGGCAATCTAGCACACCTTCGAAAGGAAGGGCTTCATCTGGCCACAGTAATCAAAGCTCCATGCAAGCTTTGAGTAGAGCTCGTTTCACTGACAGTAACAACGAAAGCCCAGTTGTAATTGGGACAAAAATGGTTGAAAGAGTAGTAAACATGAGAAAACTAGCACCACCGAAAAATGAAGACCATCATGCTGCTCATAACAATTCACATGGAAAGTCAACATCTTCTGATAGCTCTGGGTTTGGATTAACACTTTCAAAGAAGTCCTTAGATATGGCAATGAGACATATGGTATGTCATCGTATTCCATTACTTATAATCTTATATGTTGCTATCTTAATCACAAGAATGGTTATGTAGCTTTAGTTAATGAGTATAATAGTGCCAGAAATAGAAAGATATAAATGCAAATAATCGATAGGCTTTTTTCTCGGTAATACTGCCTTGAAGTCAAGACTAATGAGAAGTTATCTCTGTTTGGTGTATGCAATAACATAATAGCAAGACTTTGAATTCATATTTGTTCTCTCTGGTCTAAGCCTACTTCCTTTTGTTGTTGTTTACTTGGTACAGGATCCAGATCCCTTTAAGATTATGGTTGAAAGTTTTGATAATTTTAGGCAAAACATTTATTCACTCACTAGATTGATTAACTGAATGAATGGAAAAGGTTATGTTTCGTTGATTCAGTTGCTTTGAAGCTTTTATGGTTGTCGTACGGGTATTCGATACATATTGTATCAGATACCTTGATACTTACATACTTTTCGTCTATGCCTTTGAATTTATGATTTTTTTTCTTCGCATGGTGTGCTATCCATATGCGGTATCGGTGTCTATTTTTCCTAGTTTGGTGGATGGTTATATTAACATTAATATTAATATACAGTACATTTGATATATATTAGACGTGTGTTACAACTTACAATGGAATGTTGACAAAGACAAGGATTGATGAGTATCTGAACTTGATTTTAGTTTTATAACTAAAGTAAAGCATATTAGGCAAGTTACAAGTTTGTTTTTTTTTTTTGTCCAGGACATAAGGCGAAGCATGCAAGGTAATAATCTGCGCCCGCTTGTGACAAGCATTCCAGCTTCCTCCATGTACAGTGTGAGATCAATCGGTTCATCAAAGAGCAAGACAATCAGTGTCTCTGATTCGCCGCTTGCCACAAGCAGCACTGCGAGCTCTGAACCAAGTGTAAATAACAACTCCATATCTTATGATGGAAGTGAGTTTGAAGAAAATGATATTGGGAGTGAGAGGGGAAACTCATCCCCTATCAGTCATCATAGTAGGTGAATGGTGGAATCATATCATCAGGATATATATGATGGTCTAGGCATGACCTCATGCCACTTTATTCATATGTTGTAGAACAACCAGCACTGATATTCATGCGATTATTATCATGTTCAAATGTGCTTATGGTAGAAAGTGTGTAGCATAGCAGTGTAATAGTGTATTGTCTTTGTTTCTAGTGTTCTATACACCGAAGATACAGAGTTTTTATTGTAGGAAACCATATAAGCATGTTTGTGTTATGATGATTGTTTGTACTAAAACTTGGCCATTTATAAATTGATGCGCTCGTTCAATTTAATTGTTACATACTAATAGCATGTTGAGGATGTGTTTGTTTTCACGGCTGGGAGGGGAGAAACGCCCGTTTAACCAAAAGCTTGTGAGAAACGCAGAAGCAAACGAGTACTGAGATTAATGGGTCTGTATTGACGGTGTAAAGTTTTTTACAATTCATCATCCACTATTTCTTTGTTACTTTTAATTAAATGTCAATAATCATAAATAAGTGAATGTATATGATGCACATATATTGTAAACAAACTTTACGGTGACATTGTACCAACTATTTTCTCAAGCATGTTTGGGGTAGTGTTTTCTGCAGATCCTCTGTCCCAGCAAGTTCCTGTCTCCAACCGTGTCCCATCCAATAAGCTTGTGCAACTCACTAAAATTTGACAAATCATATCATCCTTTTAATTTCAAATCACCTTGTTAACACCGTTCAGACTTCCACTTCATCCGTTTGACATCTTATAACCGTCGCATTTGGCAACAAGAACAAGTGAACATGGACATCCAATAGATGTGCGTTTAAGCAAAAGCGATTAAAGGGAGCTTTTAGCTAATTGTGCTTTTCCTTCTCACTCTCCTTTAGAGAAATTATTGCATGGTTCATGATTAATGATCCCAATCTCATTCCCTCTAAAAAAAAAATCCCAATCTCATCTAAATTATTGATTTGAAATATTTTTATGAAGTTAATAGTCATTTTGATCTCCGAAAGTCCAAAAATATATTGGTCATCAACTTAGTTCCCAAAAGATTTTTTACATCAATTTAGTGTCCCAAAAATCAATTTAGCATCAAGTAATGTAAATTTTTATCCTGAAAGATACATATGATCATCAAGTAAGCAAAAGCGAACATGGATCCACTAGATGTGTGTTTAAGCAAAAGTGACCAAAGGGAGCTTTTAGTTGATTGTGCTTTTCCTTCTCACTCTACTTTAGAGAAATTATTGCATGGTTCATGATCAATGATCCTAATCTCATCTAAATTATTGATTTGAAAGATTTTTTTGAAGTTAATAGTCACTTTGGTCTTCGAAAGATATATTGGTCATCAACTAAGTCCCCAAAAGATTTTTTACATCAATTTAGTCCCAAAAATCAATTTAGCATCAAGTAATGTAAATTTTCATCCCTAAAATACATATGATCATTAAATAAGTCCTTAAAAGGATCAATGCTGCATCATAGAGTTCATTTGTAATGAGGTCAAAGTGTACTTGTTGATATTTAACTAATATGAATTTCTAACGCTGTTCAATCGAAAGGGAATCAAACATTTTTCTAATAAGTACTAGTCGAAAAAATAAATAAATGCTTTATGACTGAATATTATCAGAAGTATCTTTTCTCAGCATTTGCCGACAATATGAACTTGGAAACTATTTCCTTCCAAAACTGGAACATTTTTCCCACACCGTGTAGTAGGAAAAATTACATAAACGTAAAATATGTCAAAAAAGTTGCAGTAAGGTAACATACCTTCAACCATATGTAATCGATTTCTGACCAAAGTATCTTGGGAATTTAACAAAGCATTGTATGAGTTGAAATAAAACATGTAGGAATCTTCTAAAGATTTTAAGAAGAATGAGAGTAATTTGGAAGATGAGGGGAGCTGATTTTGAAGGTTTTAGTGAAGTAAGGACAAAGAATAAGTTTTAAAGGTTGGTAGTGACATTTTTGCAATTTCATCACAATTATCAAGGCCAAGAAACTAATGCAATTCTCATACGCATTTGTTAGAAATGTAAATTTTTCAACTTCCGAAAAGGGTGAGTCGAAATTAGTTTGCAACATATTGATGTAGGAATACAAATTAGGAGATTTCTAATATGCAATCCAAAATTGGATTGTTGCTATGCAACCTTCTCTTAAACCAATAAGAAGTTGTCACTTAATTCACCTTTGCTCAAAACTATCCTGAATGACCTTCATCCTAGTTTTCTTCTTTACTCTGTTCAAACTCCAATCTTCCTTAAGTTTAGCATTTATCTTGTTCATGTACTTTTCATAATATTTTCCTCTAGAATCATCACCAAAGCTAAGATCGGAGAAACTTTTATGTAGAGCATCACCATATTCATGATTATCCATTGTCTTCACAAGTGGCTTGACATCAGAGTTTGGCAACGTGAATTAAATGACAACTTCTTATTGGTTTAAGAAAGTTTAAGAGAAGGTTGCATAGCAACAATCCAATTTTGGATTGCATACTAGTAACTCCCAACAAATTAACCTTTTTTCCAATATCCCGATATCCAAAAACATTTTATGCTAAAGGTCTCTTTGATCTTTAAAAAGAAATGAGAGCCAAAAATTTAAGTTCTGGGACCAAAAATTAAAACACTTTCATATGGTGGAATTCGAACCCACTGTGATAACAATTCAAGACCGCATAATAATGATAACAATTCAAAACCGCATGATGACTCTAACAATACCATCAAACCTCATGAGAAATCTGACCCAAATATGGCAACAAGACTTCGTAGGTAGCCAAAATATTTAGCTGATTATAAGTTGTGAAGAGAGAGGTTGTTATGGAATGTTTGTGTATGAGATGTCATTATTATTTTAGTGAGTTTGTTGAGAGAATTTGTTATTTTTATTTACAACCTCATTGTTATATATTGGTGATTAATGAATGAATAAAGAAAAAGGGAAAAAGTATCTATCATTTCTCTGTCACCTTTTCTATAGGAGGCTCCTTGACCTCGAATCAAGGCAATTTCTTTATCATTTTTGGTGCTTTTATTGAGAGATTCGTTGCATCTTTTCCTTCCTTCTTTTCTATACTTGTCATTCTCTCTTCCTTAACCATCATGACAGACCACAATACTCGTTCCAAATCCATCACCAACTTGGAAGAAGCCATCCTGAAGCTCACCAACAACCAAAATGAAATCACCAATCGTTTAGATTTCATTGCATCTCAACTTACCGCGCGTGACTCTTCCTCTCCACATTCTGTGTTGGAAGTCAAGCTAGTTGGAAGACATGCTTCAAACTCTCTATGGACTTCAAGTTTATTTCAAGATAATGTTTTGATGATAACAAGCCAACTCAAGTTCAAGCTCACAAGTGCAAGTGTCTTTCAAGATTGAAGACTCAAGCAAGACATAAATTAGAAACCTTCTCCTTAGATCAATTGTAAGGTAATGAAGTTTTTATTTCTTTAAGAGTTACAAAAGCCAATAAGTTTTTCATTTTAGGAGAGAAGAAGAAAAACGTGTTTTTGCATGAAAAAGTGTTTTCTGCATTTAACCTTAGTGAAAATAATTGATGCTACAAAACTCTGTATATTTGTATGTTTGCAAGAGAGAGTAATCGATTATCTTCTCAAGTAATCGATTAACTTTGTTGCATCATAGAAAAATCAGAGAGGTTGTAATCGATTAAATGAATCTTGTTAATCAATTACTTTCTTATGAGAGTAATCGATTACATGGGTCAAGTAATCGATTATAATTGTTGCATCATATATTTTTCAGAGGCTTAGCAATCGATTACAAGCTCTGTAGTAATCGATTACATGATGTTGCATCATATGCATATCAGAGGCTCAGTAATCGGTTAACTTACTAGTGTAATCGATTATAATGAGTTGCATCATACATTGAACAAGAGTGGTGTAATCGATTAACTATTCTTGGTCTAATCGATTACATGGTTTTCAAATGAATTTAAGAATTTCTATTTTTGAAGGAATAATCGATTACCTTCAGAAAGTAATCGATTACTTCATGTTTTATTAAAAAACGTGTCAGAATCATTTTGATTATTTCCTGATTTGTTTTTATATAAAAGATTCTGATTTATTTATAAAATTCGAAAATGATTTTAAATTTGAATTATTTCCTTTTTGGTTTTAAGAATCAAAGCTTTATTTTATTTCGTAAATCATTTTGATTTAGTTTTGATTTTAAAACTTATTTCAAATCTTATTTTACTTTATTTTGATTTTGTTTTACTTATTCAAAATCCTTTTTGATTCTAAAACGTTTTCTATTTTAAAATCAAAATCACTCCAACATTTAGAGTTGATCAGATCATTCATTCATTCATTCAACTTTTTCTAAGCTTCACGTTTCTCTCTTCTTCTTCCTCTCAAGTCTTCTGCTTTTCACGTTCATATTTTTGAAGAACAAAAATCCTTATTGGCTGAGTGACTTCTAGAGAAACAACTACTTCATTATCATAGAGCTTATTGTAGAATCCGTGTTTTGAGAATACAGTATACTTGTTGTAATCACTCTCATTGATTTGTTCTAAACCTTAGTGGTTAGGGAGAGAATCCCTTAGTGGACATTTGATACGTCGTAGGGCGAGGAACCCTGCTGTGTGATTGAGGCCCCTAGCGAACGGAGATTCCTAGTAATGTGCGGGGTGCTCTTGGTTGTAATAGGGTGCGGCTCTATTGCTTGGTATAAGAACTCTCAGGCGGGTCGCTTGCGGACTGGACTAGGCCTTTCGACGGGAAGACTGAACCAGTATAAAATTCACCGGTGCAAGCTTTTCTATCCCTATCTCTTTTAATTTCCGCATATTTCATTTTTACGTTTCCGTGCTACTCGTTTATTATTATCTATCGTTTTCGCGATCCGTTTCAAACGCTTAATCTCTCCATCTCAAATCAATTTTTTAATTTGTAACGGTTTTTACAATACATTAATAAAACTCGATTCACCCCCCCCCCTCGAGATTTTGAGGCCAAAACCAACATTCTGATGATCGTCGTTCTCCTCACAACGGTTCTTCTCCGTTCATCCCTCACCTGAAATTGGACGTTCCCCGGTTTGATGGAATCGATCTAATGGGTTGGATCTTTAAAATCTCGCAATTTTTTGAGTATCATCACACACCGGAGGATGATAGGCTCCGAATTGCCTCCTTTTACATGGATGGTCCGGCCCTCGGCTGGTTTCAATGGTTACATAGGAACAACATGCTTCCTTCATGGCACGAGTTTCTGCAAGCCTTGGAGGTTCCCTTTGCTCCTTCTTATTATGACGACCCACGCGGATCTCTCTTCAAATTAACTCAAAAAGCCACAGTTCAAGATTACTTAAATGAATTTGAACGACTTGCTAATCGCATTGTTGGTCTCCCTGCCACCTTTTTGCTGAGTAATTTTATTTCCGGGTTAAACCCGGATATTCGCCGTGAGGTCCAAGCATTGCAACCGCAGTCATTGACGGGAGTGAGATCGTGGACCACATTGCAAAACAACCCATCACTATTTTAGTAGATGGGGGGAGTACTCATAACTTTATCCAGGATAGAGTGGCTAAATTCTTGAATTTAGCTGCCCAGCCCACCAACACATTGAGGGTCATGGTGGGCAACGACAGTGAGATTGAATGTCAAAGTATTTGTCCAGAGGTCAATTTAATGATTCAGGGCCATACGTTTGCTGTGGACCTTCATGTTCTTCCTATTAGCGGTGCCGATGTTGTCCTTGGCATCCAGTGGCTCAAGGAATTAGGCCCAATTGTCACGGATTATTCTCAACTCACCATGAAATTTGTGAAGGATGGGAAATTTGTGCAATTCAAAGCTGATGCACCCTGTAAGCCTAGTGACATTTCAGCCCACCAAGTCAAACGCCTTCTACAAACCCATGGGGCCGCTGGTTTCTTCCACATTAGAATACTACCTACTACACCCTCACAAATTCCACCAAACAAACACATTGTCCCTACTCATCCTCTCCCTCAGCTCTCTTCCCTCTTACAAAAATACAACAAGCTTTTCCAAAAACCCCCCTCACTTCCGCCATCGCGCCATACTGATCACAAAATCCACCTCCTCCCTAATTCCGCCCCTGTCACAGTACGACCCTATAGGTACCCTCATTTTCAAAAGGCCGAAATAGAGAAACAGGTAGAGGAGATGTTGACTGACGGTATGATTCAACCAAGTCATAGTCCTTTTTCTTCTCTAGTACTGCTTGTGAAAAAGAAAGATGGAAGTTGGCGGTTTTGTGTCGATTTTCGTGCCCTTAATGCTATTACCATTAAGGACAAATTCCCAATTCCAACAATTGATCAACTCTTGGATGAGTTGGGAGGAGCTTCTTGGTTCTCGAAATTGGATTTACGCCAAGGTTATCATCAGATACGCATGAATGTTGCAGACATTCCTAAAACCGCATTTCGTACTCATCATGGTCACTATGAATGCACGGTCATGCCATTCGGGCTTTGCAATGCTCCCTCGACTTTTCAAGCCACAATGAACGAATTGCTGAAGCCTTTTATGCGTAAATCTGTGATTGTCTTTTTTGACGATATCTTGGTTTATAGCCGTTCATTGAAAGAACACCTCCACCACTTAGAGCAAACGTTTCAACAATTGTTGAGGCAGCTGCTCTGAGAGGTCAGGCCAATGTTCAGCAGGCTGCAGATCAGTTGGGCGTTGACCCTCAGCAGTTGGAAGAGGAGCAGGCCACTTTTGATCAGCAGGCAGGAGGGAGTAGTGGAGTACCCGCGGATGATCCTACTGATGGGATCAACTTTGATATGCCGGGGTCGTGGAACACCACATTTGCAGAGCACAGGGTATATATGGATGAGCGAATGAATGGTTTTGATGGGAGGTTTGCCTCATTGCCTCATGAGGCTCAGGACTTTAGGACCTATATGACTGGGAGAGTTGATCGCATTGATGGGCGCTTGGATGCTATTGACAATCAACTTCTAGAGCAGCGTGCAACTATGTTTGATATGAGGACTCAGATGGACATCCAACACTCAGCTCTTCATGGTAGGCTTGATGCCCATTCTGCTAGTGTGGATGCGAACTTTGGACATGTGCGCTCCGATCTCAGTCAGATTCTGACAGCTCTTGGGAGATTCCAGCCCTATCATCGTGATGATGATCAGCAACCACCACCCTCTTGAGTCCTTGATGTTCATTTGCACTAGATTTTATGCTTTATGACTTTATTTAGTTATTTTGAGACTTTTGTTAATTTTGTTGGGAGTTGGATGTACCTATTTTCAAACTCATGTTTTATGGTTTGTGTATGGTGGATTAATGATGTTTGTGCATTAATCATGTTTTCTTCATGGATTTCATGTTCCTTCATGGTTTTTCAATATTGCTTCATAGTCATAATTTGATTCTTATTTACTCTTATGGGAAAGTTTTCTTATTGGTATCCTTCATTCTCCACCTTTGTTTCCAAAATGTTATCTTTTTTTTATCATGACAAAAAGGGGGAGAAAGGAGATTAAAGAGAAAAGAGCATATTTTTTTCCGCTTTCTTGTTTACACTCTGATAATATATGCTCTTACTCTGATACCAATGAGCACTTGATTATGATTATTATTGTATTACGTTGTGCTTGGCATTTTCTGGATTGTACAGGTTAAAAAGGTTCCTAGATTGAGGGGGAGCTCTCAAGTGCTAGAGGTTTAATTATTTTGTCATCATCAAAAAGGGGGAGATTGTAAAATCAAATCTCCGATTAAGGTGGATTAATTTTGATGATGACAATTTAATTAAATTATGGACTTAATTTGAAGAATGCAAGCCCAACAATAAAGAAGATCAAGTGCTTAGTTTAATTATTCATTCTCATTTATTCTTAATGTATTTTATTTATGAGAGTGGGTAGTTTAGGTTTTTATTTTCACATAAGGTCAAATAATATTCATGCATGAAAGGTTGAGATTAAAACCAATCAGACTTAAGAAGAGAATTGAAAACAATGTTAGAAAACTTAATTTTTCCAACATTGACCAATTCACTTGAGTGATTCTCAATTCACTCGAGTGATTTATGAATTTTCAGTAATATAGCCATTGGATAAAGTAAAAAGGCAACACTATCAGAGTTGACCACAAAACACTCGAGTGTTTCCAAAAAGACTCGAGTGATTTAGGTCTGACAGCAAATTTTTTAAACGTTAGAAGAGGACAAAAAGGAAGAATAACTTGGTTTTTCCTTCCCTATTGTCCCCTTACTTATATTCTGAATAGTGGCCATTATCCAAGGGAACAAGCTTACATTCTATCATTGATTCTCTCTCTCTCAAGTGTTAAAATCATTTTCTCTCTCTAAACTCAACCAAGCATTCATCTTTATTACTTGTCTTAGTGAGTTAAGAGAGTGTGCTTCATTTGTAAGAGAATTATTTGTTGTAAAATTCTCAAACACTCAAACACTTTAGCTTGTTTAGAAAATCTTGGTGAGGTATCCAAATACTTGGTGAGGTATCCAAGTTCTCAAGCCTTGGGAGGTTCTCAAGCACAAAGACTAAGAGGATTCTTAGCTTGGTGGGCTCTTGGAGGTTCCAAGGAGCTTAAGAAGAAGGGACTCTTCATCACCAAATCAAGTTGGGGTAGAAATTTCAAGAGTTTGGTACACTCTTGAAAAGGGTTAGGATTGAGTGAGGAATCTCAATTTATCCTTGTAATTTCTAACAATTTGATTACTAGTAGAAACTCCTAAGTTGATTAGGGGGACTGGATTAGCACTCTATATTGAGTGTGAACCAGGATAAAATTGGTGTTGTCTCTCTCTCTTTTATAGCTTTCTTAGTTTTCAAGTAAAACCAAACCCTAAGTTCTCTAGAAAGGGGCTTTTATAATTCTAGTAGCAATTGGTTGCAATTAACTTGTTTTCAACTTGTTTTAACTTAGTTTAATTGCCCTCTACTTTGATTTATATCTGCCCTGGATTAGTCTTTAAGACATTGAATCATTTTGCTAAATTTCTCTGAAACTGCTCCTTTCTGTTCTGCATAAAACACTCGAGTGTTTTTCAATTCACTCGAGTATTTCGTGGACTTTCACTCGAGTGTTCTTCATTTCACTCGAGTAAATTGCCCAGTTTCAGAAAAACAAGCTTTTGATCAATTATATTTTAATTGCACCGAAAATTAGTCACTGTTGCTTCCATATTACTATTCACCCCCCCTCTAGTAATTGTTAAGCCCGCTTGTTGGTTTCCAACAAGTGGTATCAGAGCTCGGTCGAAAGATCGAGCGTAAAAGCTTTTTCGAAAAAGATCCTTTTGGAAACAATGGGCTCTAGCAATCAACAAGAAGGGTCTATGTCTCGTAACCGACCTCCATTCTTCAATGGTGAAGATTATTCTTATTGGAAGGTTAGGATGAGAGTCTTTGTAGAAGCAATAGACACCGATATTTGGGATGCAATTGAAAAAGGTCCTTATATTCCTAGAAGAGTGATTAATGGTGAAGCCATTGTTATTCCTAGGACAAGTTGGAATGAAGATGATAAAAAGAAAGTTTCATATAATTTAAAAGCTAAAAATATCATCTTCTCCGCTTTGTCCAAAAATGAATTTCATAGGATTTCACAATGTCAATCGGCTAAAGAAATGTGGGATACCTTGCAAATTACTCATGAGGGAACTAGTGAAGTTAGAGACTCAAGATTAAATGCTTTAACTCATGAATATGAGCTCTTTCATATGTTCCCTAATGAGTCTATCAATGATATGCAAACAAGGTTCACACATATCGTTAACCAATTGATTGGCTTAGGAAAGGAATTTAGAGATGGTGAAACTACTAACAAAGTCTTGAGATGTCTTGATAGGAGATGGCAACCTAAGGTGACCGCCATCAAGGAAGCTAAGGATGTAAATTCTATGGACTTGACCACCTTGTTTGGAAAGCTCCAAGAACATGAGATGGAACTATCAAGACTTCACTTAAATGAAGATTCAGACAAGAAAAAGAAGAGCATCTCTCTAAAAGCCTCAACTAAAATGTCAAAAGAGGATGAAGATGAATCTTCAAGTGAAAGCTCCGATCATGCTCTAAATGAGAAAGAGATTGGTTTATTTGCCAAGAGGTTCAACAAATTCCTCAAAGGCAAAAAGGGTAGTTCATCATTCTCTAAGGACAAGAGACCTCAAGACAAAAGATCCAAGGATAACAAGCAAAGAAACAAGAACTCAAGTGAGAGTGTGAAATGTCATGAGTGTGGTGGGATATGACACATAAAAATGGAATGTCCCACCCATTTGAGAAAGAATGAGAAGAAGACCCATGATGGCAAGGGGAAGAGAGCTTACATTGTTTGGGATGAACCGGAAAAGGATTCCAAGTCATCCTCAAGTAGTTCGGATGATGAGGAAGCCAAGCTATGCCTCATGGCCAAGAATGACAATGAAGCCTCCTCAAGTAGTGAAAGAAAAGACAATGAGAGTGAGGATGAGGTATCATCTAATTATTCTTACACCTCCTCTCATACTATTTCTTATGATGATTTGCTAAGTGAATATAATGAAATGTTAACTCAATTTGAGAGACTTGCTAAAGTTAACAAGGAAAAAGGAAAGAAGCTTTTGGAGTATCAAAAGGAAATCAATGATTTTAACACTTGAGAGAGAGAGAATCAACGATAGAATGTAAGCTTGTTCCCTTGGATAATGGCCACTATTCAGAATATAAGTAAGGGGACAATAGGGAAGGAAAAACCAAGTTATTCTTCCTTTTTGTCCTCTTCTAACGTTTAAAAAATTTGCTGTCAGACCTAAATCACTCGAGTCTTTTTGGAAACACTCGAGTGTTTTGTGGTCAACTCTGATAGTGTTGCCTTTTTACTTTATCCAATGGCTATATTACTGAAAATTCATAAATCACTCGAGTGAATTGGTCAATGTTGGAAAAATTAAGTTTTCTAACATTGTTTTCAATTCTCTTCTCAAGTCTGATTGGTTTTAATCTCAACCTTTCATGCATGAATATTATTTGACCTTATGTGAGAATAAAAACCTAAACTACCTACTCTCATAAATAAAATACATTAAGAATAAATGAGAATGAATAATTAAACTAAGCACTTGATCTTCTTTATTGTTGGGCTTGCATTCTTCAAATTAAGTCCATAATTTAATTACATTGTCATCATCAAAATTAATCCACCTTAATCGGAGATTTGATTTTACAGGAGAGTTCTTCCTAAGGGGTTCTAAATGCTTGTTTGCTCAACAACAATTGGAGTATCTCGGGCACGTAGTTTCTTCTGCGGGCGTTGCACCTGAGAATTCCAAAATCCAGGCAATGGTGGATTGGCCACCACCTGCAACTATTAAAGCTCTTCGCGGTTTCTTGGGATTAACTGGTTTCTATAGGCGATTCATCAAGGGATATGCCACTATTGCCTCTCCCCTTACAGCTCTCCTCAAGAAAGAGGCATTTATGTGGTCCACGGAGGCTCAAACTGCCTTTGACACTTTGAAGAAAGCCACGACGGAGGCACCGGTTTTAGCCCTTCCTAATTTTGACTTGCCCTTTGTTTTGGAGACTGACGCATCAGGGGTGGCCATAGGGGCAGTCCTTATGCAGGAGGGACATCCAATAGCATTCCATAGTAAGTCCTTTTGTCCAAAACTCAATGCGTTCTTCTACATATGTGCGTGAACTTCATGCCATCACTTCCGCTGTCAAGAAGTGGCGGCAATATCTCCTTGGACACTCTTTCACAATCCTCACGGATCACCGCAGCCTCAAGGAGTTAATGTCACAAATTATTCAGACTCCTGAGCGACAAGTTTATTTGTCAAAGTTGCTAGGATTTGATTATTCCATTCAGTATAAAGCAGGGAAAACAAATGTTGTGGCTGATGCTCTCTCACGACCCCATGACCTCGGTGATAGCCAGCTCTTAATTCTATCCATGCCTCGTTTTTTGTTTCTAGAGGAACTTCGCAAGGCCTTGCATGCAAGTTCTGAGTTTATTCAACTATTCACGACAGTACAGAATGATCCTGATGCCTATGAAAACTATAGCATCCACCAGGAACTTTTGTTGTATAAAGGAAAGCTTTGGCTTAATCGCGACAATCCTTTCATTCAATTGCTATTGGAGGAATTTCACACAACGCCGTTAAGTGGTCATACAGGAATAGCAAAGACTTTGTCTCGGCTCCAACAAAACTTTTATTGGCAGGGTATGCGTGAGGATGTCCAGAAGTTCGTTGCTCAATGTGCCACGTGTTTGCAGACAAAGTATGAAACTAAAAAACCCGCGGGTCTGCTCCAACCATTATCTATTCCTTTGGAGCCATGGGTTGACTTGTCCCTGGACTTTATTACTGGTTTACCTCTCTTTCAAGGGAATACAGTCATTTTAGTAGTGGTTGATCGTTTCTCCAAGGGTGCTCACTTTGGATTATTACCTACTCAATTCACTTCATTCAAGGTTGCACAACTCTTCTTGGACATGGTTTGTAAACACCATGGTTTTCCCCGCAGCCTGGTTTCGGATCGTGATCCGGTTTTCATTAGCAAATTTTGGAGAGAATTATTCCGGTTGTGTGGCACTAAACTTCGGATGAGCACTTCCTTCCACCCGGAAACCGACGGGCAGACTGAGGTCCTCAATAGGATCTTAGAGCAGTACCTTCGCTCCATGGTGCACAACAAACCAACGGATTAGGGAAAGTACTTGGGACTAGCTGAGTGGTGTTACAATACTACTATTCATTCTGCCACAGGGATGTCTCCTTTTCAGGTCACATATGGGAAGGAACCTCCCTCCATTCCGCATTACTTAGCTGGCACCTCTTCTGTTGGGGCAGTTGATTCCTTATTGTCAACTCGCCAAGACATGCTAGATGCCCTCCGAAAGAAGCTTCAAAAGGTACAGGATCAGATGAAAACAGTCGCAGATAGCAAGCGGCGTTTGGTGGAATACCAGGTGGGTGATTGGGTGTATATTCGCCTTCGACCATACCATCAAAATTCTGTAAGGGGTGTTGCTTATCAAAAACTGGGTAAGCGTTACTACGGCTCTTTTCTCATATTGGAGCGAATTGGTCCTGTCGCATACAGACTAGAATTGCCTTCAACATCCAAAGTTCATCCGGTTTTTCATTGCTCTGTACTCAAGGCTCATCATGGGCCCCTCCCTGCTCAATAGGTTGATCTACCTATAGCCGCACATGGTAACAGTCTAATTATCCTTCCTTTGGCTATACTGGACTCCAAATGGGACACTTCCACATCTCCTCCTACTGAATTGGTTTTGGTACAATGGTTGGAGTTGGCTCCGGAGGACACCACTTGGGAAGATTGGAATGAGTTGCGTACAACCTATCACCTTGAGGACAAGGTGAATTTCCCAGGGAGCAGTAATGATAACAATTCAAGACCGCATAATAATGATAACAATTCAAAACCGCATGATGACTCTAACAATACCATCAAACCTCATGAGAAGCCTGACCCAAATATGGCAACAAGACTTCGTAGGTTGCCAAAATATTTAGCTGATTATAAGTTGTGAAGAGAGAGGTTGTTATGGAATGTTTGTGTATGAGATGTCATTATTATTTTAGTGAGTTTGTTGAGAGAATTTGTTATTTTTATTTACAACCTCATTGTTATATATTGGTGATTAATGAATGAATAAAGAAAAAGAAAAAAGCATCTATCACTGTCACAGTCACGAGTTCGGTTGATGGTGTGCGGCGGCGACCCCGAAGAACCTCTTCGTTCTTCATCCTTCGCTTGGTCATCTTCTCAGCAAATCTGATGCCACACCGAAGTAGACCAGTCGCGCTTCCTTCACCGTGCAGCAGCCTCACAACTTCGAACCCTCAACAACCTCAGTGTCCTCTGTTTTCCAGCTTCCGCCCTCTTCTCCGCTTCCTCCACCTTCTTCTTAGTGGCGCGTCATATGCAGAGTCTGGAGGGAGGAAGAAAGGCAACAAGTATCTTTGATTGACACAGAAAAATCTCTTTTTTATTACTTTAGAGTTTGATGATGAAGGTTTGGTAGGTGTCTAATTCAGTTTTTATCACTTGACGCTGTGTGTGTTCCTTTTTTTTGTTTAGATCTTTATATTCTGAAAAACAATGCCACCCCCTAAGCAAGGTGAAGAAACCATGACGTCAAGCCTTAACGAGACGATCGAGCACGACGAAGAACGAGAGGAAGATAGAGAAGGTGGTTCACATTCTTGCCTGAAAAATTTTCTGTGGCATGGTGGGTCTGTTAATGATACTTGATTCAGTTGTGCTTCAAATCAGGTAATATTTGGCTTTTTTTTAATTTCATTTATTTTTTATAATTTTTCAATTTTAAAAGAAAAACATTAATTTATTGGTCCATATGGCATAAAAATTTTCCCATGGTAACGGTGTTAGATTAAAACTAACAGAAGGACTTAATCCAAAATTGTCCAGAGTTTAGGGACCTGATCCAACGAAAAAAAGGATAGGGACTAAATTCAATTCTCCCCCTAAGTTTAGGGACCTCAAAGTCAAAAAAGAAAAAAAAAGCAAGTTGGGACACGTGGCAACATCTTATTGGAAGACACTGACGGAGTTAACTTTGAGTTAACGGAAGGACTAGTTCCAAACAGCGTTAAAGTTTAGGGACCAGATCCAACAAAAAAAAGATTAAGGACTAAATTCAAAACACCCCCTAAGTTTAGGAACCTATCGCTTAAAAAAGCCTACATTAATTTATAACAAAATATATATTTTTCGCATTTTATTCTTAAATGTATCATGTTATTATGAAAAAAAATAAATGGATATATTAAATATATTTGAATATATAATTATTCAAATATGGATATATATATATATATATATATATATATATAAAGCATTTAAAAAATAAGGGTAACACATTGAATATTTTTATTTTAAAAAAATATGGATATTTTCATTTTGATTATATTAAATTTGGACTTTGATTTTCTAACCCCCTTTTGTGTTTTTGACCCCCTTTAATTTTTGTTTTTCAAAAATATCCCCCTTCATCTTCTTCTTCACCCCCTCCTTCATCTTCTTCTTTTTTTTCTTTCTTCTTCAAACACATCCCCCCACCCACCAATTTTCTTCTTCTCCTTCTCTTTCTTCTTTTCCTTCTTTATTTCTTCTTCTTATTCTTCCCACACACACACACACACACTCAACTCACATACTACACTATTATGTTTTTTTCGTGTAAAAAGTGTCCTACGCCAATGTCCAAGCGTACGAAACATGTCGTACACCTCTGTAGCATAGGGCTTTTTTCTTTTTTTTTCCTGTAAGCCAATGTCGGGGCGTACGTGTAAAATACTCGGGGCGTACGTGTATTACGTGTAAAATACACGTACACCCAGGCCTTGGCGTACTGGAAAAAAAATAGAAAAAAAACCCTACGCCTCTGCCGAGGCGTACGACATGTTTCGTACGCTTCGACATTGGCGTAGGGCACTTTTTACACGAAAAAACACAAAATAGAGTAGTATGTGAGTGGGGTGAGTTTGAAGGTGAGTTAGTAAGTGTGTGTGTGTGTGAGGGAGTGAGTTTGAGTGTGTGAGAGAGAAGAATAAGAAGAAGGAGAAGGAGAAATAGAAATAAAGAAGAAGAAGATGGAGGGGGGTTGAAGAAGAAAGAAAGAAGAAGAAGTAGATGATGATGGAGAAAGGTGAAGAAGAAAGAAAAAGAAGATGAAGGGGAATATTTTTGGAAAAAAAATTTAAAAGGGGATCAAAAACCCAAAAAAGAGAGTTAGAAAATCAAAACCCTTAAATTTTGGGAAATTGCTTTTTGGCCCCCATGTTAGACTTTTTGGCCCCCATTTTTATTTTCCAAGGACAAAAATCCCCAAGCGTTTTAATCTTTTCGGTTCTACAAACTCGGAAAGGTAATTTCGGTACTACAAAGACAGAATACATTTATTTCATATATTTCCGGTTTTGCTAAAACGGAGTATAGTTTCCAACTTTGCAGAACCGGAAAAATTAATAATTTCCATCTCTACAGAGACGGAAAAATTATATGTTAACAATGACTTTACTTTTGCTAATGATCACCAGAAAGAGAGTGAAATATGACAACTCAACAATTTTAATTTCATAGTATCGTTTTATTTTGGAGATTCCTTTCTTCCTCTAGAACTTCTCCTTACTCATAAATCAAAATTTCAAATTTTCTCACCCATAAGAAATTTGCTGTTAAGAAAAGGCAGGCAATACATAAGTTATTACAGCAAACAAAGCTGTGATCTTTAAATTGATCTTAGTTACATCAATAGGTGGTTATGTTCTAATCGAATGCTTCATCAATTTCTTTTCTATACAAATAGAATTGTCTGATAGTTGTTGTCTTTTTGACTCATAATGCAAATTTTTTAGCAAATAATGTCCTTTGGGCAGTAGAAAAAGCAAAGCTATTGTCAACATATATTTTTTTCGTCTTTACAGAGACGGAAATTATTAATTTTTTTCGGTTTCGCAAAGTCGGAAACCATATTCCGTTTTAGCAAATTCGGAAATATGAAATAAATGTATTCCGTCTTTGTAGTACTAAAATTACCTTTCCGGGTTTGTAAAACCAGAAAGATTAAAACACTTGGGGTATTTTTGTTCTTGGAAAATAAAAATGGGGGCCAAAAAGTCTAACATGGGGGTCAAAAAGCAATGAGTAGTACGTAGTCTACAAAGCCCACACTTTAGGCCCCAAACCCCGTTTTCTTCCGATGGAGTTCAATCGGAATATTTTTCGATACCCCCGAGTCGGAAAAATGCATTTTTTCGTTTTAATGAAAACGGGGTTTTAAAGTCGGAAAATGCATTTTTTCGACTCGGGGGTATCGGAAAATATTCCGATAGAATCTCATCGGAAAAAACGGGGTTTGGGGATTAACAATGGGCCTAAAGTGTGGGGTTCGTAGACTAATCTTCAAAATTTTCGACTATTATCCCCACATCCCACTTAAAGAGTGAATTTTCACTTTTACCCTTCATTAAATTTCCGACTCGGGACTCTCGGAATATTTTTCCGACATGTAATTTTCGGAAAATTGAAGAATTTTTCAACAGGTACCTCTCAGAAAATTGAAGAATTTTCCAACAGGTACCACTTGGAAAAACTTTGCCATATTTCAAGACATACTGACACCTTCTATGAGAGGTTGTTGAAAAATTCTTCAATTTTCCAAGACACGTGTGTTGGAAACATGTTTTTTGTGGCCAATTTCTAAAGAAATATCCATAAACACTTTTTTTTATAAGATAAATTTATTGATAGAAATGAAAATTGAAAAGGGGGGAGTATGAGTAATTCTCAAACCCCAATATAATCCAACACAGTTACATTACAAATACAGAGAAAAACCAAGAAAGACCTCTTGCACCAAGATAATGACTTACTCCCTAAAACCATCACCAAACCACACTATAACTACTACAAATTATTGCTAAAAACGAGAATTGGCTTGGAGGAGCCCCTTACCGAGTCCAAAAAACAAACTATAGGCAATATATAAAATCAAGACAGAGTATTATTAAACTGATTTTTATTTCTCCAAGACCAGATATTCCATAAAACAGAAAGCCAACTTGTGGACCAATATTGGTGAATAGATCTGCCCTGTATCATCTGTATATGATGTTGGAAATGAGTTTGACCATCGTGAGAAAGAACTGTTGAGAAGCCGAACCAGAAATAGACTTTTTGCCACATCCTGTATGTTATTTTGCAGGAAAAGAATAGGTGTGATGTACTAGACTTTTTGTCACATCCTGTTGAGAACTGTTATTTTTGCCACATCCCGTATCTTATTTTGCCACATTTATTAAAATACATAAATAAAAAACACACACACACACTCTGAAACAAAATTTCGAAGCACCAGTGTCGAAAATGAAAAATTCCGAGACCCACGAGTCGGAAATTTCATTTTCCGAAACTAATGTGTCGGAAAATACCAGACGATTCCAGAATTTTAAAATCCCAAACAATCTAACAAAAAACCTAATACTACTTTCCTAGGCTATACTAACATGCATAAAAAAACCATAAAAGTGTAACCTAACCTACACAAACCAGTAAAATCAACATAAAGAAACCTAAAGGAAAAGGAACCCTAGAATCGAAATAAATAAAAAAGAAAAGGGAATGAAACATACCTAACAAAGAGAAGAGGGAAGAAGGTGTGGAGCGATGATGGGTCTGTTTTGTGACAAGGAAAAACAGTAGAAGATGAGGGCAATGGGTCTGTGTTTTTTGTGAGAAGAAGAAACCTTGGAAGAAGAAAAAGAAACATGTGAGAAAGGGAGAATATGAAACGATTGGGAAGAAAAAATGTGGGGTTTTTCTTTCAAATTGAAGAAGGCCAAAAATATAATTTCATACTAAATTTGGGGTGTGTGGATAAAGCAAGGGGTGGGAATTCCAAAACCCAGGGTTCATCATTGCTCGTAGACGGCCCATGAGGCCCATATTTATTTTCCTTTCCTCGTCAAACAAAAACCCTGCTCCTCTCTAAAAGACCAAAATCCCAACTTCACTTCACTCTTGGTTTTTATTAAATTAAATTAAAAAAAAAAACTCAATCTTACAGAGCCACCGCTAAAATACGCCGGCGAGATAAGGTTGCCGGCGACCTGTTCCACCGACCTGCTACTTCTCCCAAAATCTCAGGTACGCACTTTTACTTCTATCTTATTTTTTACGATTCTTGTACCCATCTCCTCTCTCTGTTAAAATTCAGTCATGTTTTGTTGCACACCAACTGTTTGTTCGATGAATGCTCTGTCTCACACATTTCCCAACATATATAGTTACTACAACTTGGGAATATGCACTTATGAGTTTTATTTAGAGTATTATCTAACACCTGAAAGGATAGGAGCTAAGGGAATATAGTTTCGAAATTGTATATTCTCATTTTCTTTGGAAATTATTGCTGCTAAATTAGGGTTTTTGAACTTGAGCAGAGCTCGTTTTTTCTCGTTTTTTTTAAGCTTTTGTTGAAGTACTTGGGTTTAGGGAATTAGGGCAGAGATGCTTTTATAATTAGAGGCCTTCTTTGATGCAAGGGAATTTGGAGGTGAAGGAAGAAGAGAAGTGATCAGTGTAAACAGAATTTTTTTAGTGATATGACAGGATTTATTTGTTTCTGGAGTGAGGTGATCTGTGATTAGTATAAGTTATCAGTTTAGCTCATGTATTTTCATAGTTATAGGGATTGGTTTTTGAACCCTTTGGATAACTTAAAAATCTGTATGATACTATATTTCGCTTCTTCATTGGATGCGTGTAAAACAGTGTTGTCAAAATCGTACAATTCATATATAAAACGAAACGCATCGGTGCTTGAATCGGGAATGGCCATGAATCGGCGATTCTCGTGTTCGAATCGTACAATTCGTGAATCGCATAAAAAAATGATTCAGAAAAATGGGGGTTTAAAACAGGTTCCCTGACAGCAAATGGGTAAAACCCGACATCAGGTTTTTTTTCAGCCCCACCTTGGTCAAAACAACAAATGATTCGTGGTATTAAATGCATACTCATTGATAACGTGTTCAATGGCTGTTGATTCCAATTTTCAATTGCATTCTTCATTCTCCATTATTAGATTTGATTTCCTAGACAATTATTGTTAATTACTTGCATAGGATAAATTTATGATTGATTAATTGTTTCCTATTTGAGCCAAAGAGTGACTGATGATTTCTTCAGTAAACTTTCAAGTTTCAATCACTCCTTTCTCTATTCACTTTAGGGGCACGTTTCGTACCCCCTTCTCTGCTCACTTCAGTCTTAAGCCACTCCCTCCTTCATTCCCTTTCAATTTTTCCGACCCTGTTTCATTCCCTTTCACTTCAGTCTTTAGCCACCCTGTTTCATACTCTTTCACTCCTTGATTCACACTTCATACTCTACATCCCTTTCTTCATCTTTCTGCCATATAACACTAATCAGCCACCATGCCTCCCAAAAAGAAATTGAAGATATTATGCATATATTATGAGTTAGTTTTTAGATGTTTTTTGAATGTTTTTTCATCATATATTATGCATATAAGCATAATATATCATTCAATTGCTATATTATAAGTTATTTTTTACTGTGTCCATGAATCTTACAATTCGATACGATTTACGATTCAAAATTTGGCCTAGCGATTCACGATTTGAATCGCGATTTGACCACATTGGAATACTAAAATGTGATATGACTAGGGTCTAGGGCAGTACCCGTGCAAATGCATGGGAATGCATACGGACTATTGTAATTCATATTAACTTTTAAAGCTACAATCAATAAATTAATCACATCTTAAAATATTATTTAATTATATTTTTATTCAAGTAACATCCTTTAAAGCAACTTTCCTATAGTAGGCATATTTTTTTATGAATTAGAGAAAATTAAATATACTTAATTAATTTTCTTAATAAGTATGATTTCGGGTACTTTTTCTTATAATAAAGTCCGAGGGAGCATCTTTACTATTTTTCATTAACTATTTCTACTACCATAATATTACTCTATTAACTATTATTCACTTTGTCCCTAGTGAGTAAATAAAATCGATGTTATTGTTTGTTATCTATACTATTATATAAAACAAACACTGTTTTAGGTTTGTACGTAATTTTGTTATGCCCAAAATGCCCTTATCATAATACTAATTTACAAAAATGACAAAGATATGAAACTCCAACAATAACTGTTACTTCCTTAAAAAAAAACTGCCCACTATTCATTCATTGAAAAAAACTGCCGTCCTATTTCTAATTAGATTTGAAACAGATTTTTAGCACAATGGAAAACTTCACTGCTGAGGAAAAAAAAAAACTGCCTCTACTACCATTTATACCCGTGCACCGCACGGAGTGTGTTCTCTAGTATATATATAATTTTTTTTAACGTGCAACATATCTTGCTTGTTGTAATTTAAAATCGGCAAATTAGTAGTTTTGTCCTCTATCTTATTTTGGAAAATTCAATTTCATTGGAGAAGTTTTTTTTTTAAAAAAAAATTTGACGATAAAAGATTTTATTTATAATTTAATCCATTTATTTTTAAATGAGTTTTTTAATCATGCTAAGCAAAATTTTATTTTAAGAAAAATGATGAAAGTGATTTGTACTACTAATTAATCGTAAATTGTTGGTTTGTACTAAAATAAAACAGTACGAATAATTCTTTTGGTTAAACACAAATAACATTTTTTTTTTATATTTATACGAATGGAAAAAACATCACAAATCCCAATTCATGTTCTCTCGAAAAAAATAAAAAAGTACACTTTTCAATAAACTTTTACTCCAATTACCTTCGTAAAATTACGTTTCTCATGACCCAACACATGTTTATGTATTTGTTTTTAATAATGTAAAACACATGCATGCTTGTTGAAGATATTGTAGTAAATGGATAAAAATTATTTATAATATTGGTATTCCCACAATTTTAAAAATATTTGATATATTATAATAAAATAAAATTTAGTTTTCATTTATTTATAATTAATTTATTAAACATACTATTGTTTTGAAAACTCAAAATACATTGCAAGTTAAGAATTTAATTGCCCCTTTTTTCTAATACTTAACAAAAATCAATGGGCTTTATGATATGGGCCATTGGGCCATTTTGTTATCAAAAGCATAAGAGTTTTAAATTTTGGCCCCCATTATTGAAATTTTGGCCCCAATTTCGTATTTTCATGGACAAAAATACCCTTTTGTGTGTTATTTTTTCCGTCCCTAATGAGACGGAAAATTTCCATCTATCCCTTGATGGAAAATTTCCATCTACCGAGAGACGGAAAATTTCCATCTATCCCGTGATGGAAAATTTCCATCTACCGAGAGACGGAAAATTTCCATCTCTAGGGAGATGGAAGAATGCCAAACGTGACCTTTCTGGACCACTTCAAACTTCGAAGCCAGGTCACTCTTAATCAGGGTCCCCATATTGGATAATGCATACTTTAACAATAGAATATATTTGACCATTTTACAACAAAGTTTATAGGAGTATATGTCCGCGTAAGACAACTCAGTTGGTGGCTGCAGGGACACTTAGGATTTCCCCCTCACCCAGGTCATGAGTTCTAGTCCTAGACCTCCCATGTAAACCAAAAAAAAAGTTTATAGGAGTATATTTTAACAGCTTGTATACCCATTTGATCATATAAAATGACAATCAAATAGCTACTCTCATGTATCACACTCACAATTAAAGACAGGTACTTGTATAATAATTAAACAAATTTAACTTCAACTTTAAAAGCTAAGCTTAAAAAATGAAAATATAATTAATATAAGTTGAAAAATTAACTTCACTAAATCCTATAATTTTAAATTCATCTTTTTCTAATAAAAAAACTTTTTTTAATTTTTTTTAATGATTAATGTTAATAAAATCTTATAAAAATACTTTGTCATTATAATACTATATCTGTTTAACATAGATACTTCTATTTTCTTTTCTCACATTAAATGTGCACAATTATTTATTTACATAATTGAAATATAATGAAAACACTCAATAAAATTTATTTGACCAGCTTCCCTGTCTATGAAAAAAAAAAAAGATCTGACCTTTGTATGTATTTGTTTTTTTGTTTTTTTTATATAATGTGATTGTTTTCATTTTATATGATCACAAATACAAAAAAACAATTATGTATTTAAATTTTGCCTGATTAAGAGTGACCTGGCTTCGAAGTTTGAAGTGGTCTAGAGAAGGTCACGTTTGGCATTCTTTTGTCTCCCTAGAGATGGAAATTTTCCGTCTCTCGGTAGATGGAAATTTTCCATCAAGGGATAGATGGAAATTTTCCGTCTCATTAGGGACGGAAAAAATAACACACAAAAGGGTATTTTTGTCCATGAAAATACGAAATGGGGGCCAAAATTTCAGTAACGGGGGCCAAAATTTAAAACTCAAAGCATAACATGTAAAGACTTCCCTGTCGATGCACTTGTGCAGTGATTTTTATTATGCGGTTTTATTCTTGTTTGTTCTTTGAAGTCGGCTGCAAGGGTTTCCCCCGTTGTTGTCGAAGCTATTTCATCCATACTAAATTGAATATGGGAGTGTAAATAAGAACCTAATGTTTGTCGTTATTTTTGTTACTCTCTTTAAATCTTTTCCCTTTGGTCGAAGTTTTACATTTTCATTTTATCTGTATGGTTGGTTTGACATAAAATAATATATGTTCTTACTATCTGCAACTAACTTTCATTCGCTTTATGATTATAGTATCGCTTCATCTTTGGGGAGTTACGAGTTTCTTTAATAGTTCCACCACCACCGAGTAGGGGAAGATTATGTGAAGTTGTCTTTACTCCTCTTCTCTTACTCTCAAACACCATTGCAGTATATTTCTTCTTCATATAACATCTTCCTGCACTCACATACAAAAGCTGCTATGTCTTCTTCTTTATCTCCTAAAGAAGCATATGATGTTTTTATTAGCTTTAGAGGTGAGGATACCAGGAGTAACTTCACCAGCCATCTTTACTCTTCACTCTGCCAAGCATGCATCAAAACATTCATAGATGATGGTCACCTTCCAAAAGGACGTGAGGTTTGGCCAACACTCTCCCAAGCAATCTACAGCTCGCACATAGCCATTGTTGTTTTCTCAGAAAACTATGCTTCTTCCAAATGGTGCTTAAAAGAACTCATCAAAATACTCAAATGTAGAAAAAGTCAAGGACAAGTAGTTATTCCTGTTTTCTATGAAGTTGATCCATCAAACATACGAAAGCAAACTGGCAGTTACGGGGAAGCTTTCTCGAAACACGAGCGGCTTTTGCAAGAAAACAATGATGATGAATACATTCAAAAGAAATTGTCTAAGTGGAAAATTGCTTTGACAGAAGGCGCTAATATATCTGGATGGGACTCTCGTGATGTCAAGTAAGTACCTCTTCTCTTTTTACTTGAATTATTATTTATTTTTTATAAACCTCTTTTTACTTGAATTGTTAAGGTAGCTCAAATGGTCTTTTTAATGCTTAATTTGTGAGGATTCATGGTATGGATATAATTAGAACTTAACTTGTTTAGTGAGACTGATGGAAATTGGTGTTAAACGATAAATTTTGCTCCATGTCCAGAAAGAGTTGGAAATTTGGAATCCAAGTGCAAGTAGTGTTCACCTTTAATTAATATATGAGTCAAATTATTTATAAAAAAAAAAATTTAACAATATCTCCCGTAAAAACTTTTAAGGACAATATGTAAAATTATGGTTTAAATATGTTATGGGCGAGAACACAATCTCGATCATGCAATTTTTACATCATAATTATATTAGCAGAAGATTATGCTCTGAGTATCTGGGTGAATTGCAACATCATATCCAAATATTTTCAGCTGAATATTAAGGATTGAAATCATATAAGTTCCAAATATTATGAGCTCAATATTATACTCGTATTATTTGTTTAGCTTAGCAACAATATTTGTATAGTCATTATTTAGCATAACAGGAATCTTGTAAAGAGCTGAAAATCAGCAATATAATGATACATATTCATCTATTTAATGATAGAACCCTAAGAAGAGAGGGCAGACAGTCCAATTCAGTCTCTCTTAGTCATTTTGGTATGGTTTCACAGAGCCAGGCTCATTTTTCTTGAGTTTCTTGAGGTTCTAGGTTGCGTTCTTTTTTTAAGGTTATGGGTTGTGTTTTCCTTGCTAAGTGTAAACAGGGTCTTGGGATTTTCTTGTCTTGCTACAATGGCAACGGGAAACACTGAAACTTTTGGGGGTGAAATTCACAGGAAAGAATTACTCGACCTGGGAGTTTCAGTTTCGCATGTTTGTTACGGGGAAAGTATTATGGGATCATATAGATGGCAATGATGTTGCTCCAAAGGAGACGGAGGCGCCTCAATTAGCTCAGTGGAAGGTCAAAGATGCTAGAATCATAAGTTGGATTTTAGCATATGTTGATCCTCAATTTGTGTTGATTTTGAGGCCATACAAGATAGCTAAGAGCATGTGGGAATACTTGAAGAAAGTTTACAACTAGAATAACTTCGCTCGACGATTTCAGTTGGAGTTCGAAATTGCTTGCTATACGCAGGGAGACTTTTCCATTCAGGAATATTATTCTGGATTTCGCAACCTATGAGAGGAGTTTATCGACATCATTTATACAAATGTGTTAGAAGCTTCTTTTGCTGCTGTCCAGAATGTCCATGAACAAAGCAAAAGGGACCAATTTCTAATGAAGCTACGACCTGAGTTTGAAACTGTACGTTTGAGCTTGATGAATCGTACACCTCCTCCCTCTTTTAGTGATGCTGATTGGGCCGGTTGTCCCAATACTTGTCGCTCTATCATTAGTTGGTGTATGTATCTAGGCGAATCTTTGGTATCATGGAAAAGTAAGAAATAGGATCGTGTCTCCAAATCCTCCATTGAGTCTGAATATCGTGCGATGTTTGCTGCGTGCTCTGAGATTACTTGGCTTCGGAGACTGCTGGCTGAACTTGGCTTTCCTCAAATTGATCCCACTCCTCTTCATGCAGGCAGCACAAGTGCCATTCAACTTGCTGCTAATCCAATCTACCATGAATGCACCAAGCATATTGAAGTGGATTGTCATTATATTCGGGAAGCTGTTGATACTCGAGTCATTTCTCTTCCACAGCTTTACAAATAGCCGATGTTTTTATCAATTCTCTCACTTTACAAAGTCATCAGTTTCTTGCTAGCAAATTGATGCTTCTTGATCAACCAACATCAATTTGAAGGGGATGTTACTGTACATAAATCTAATTTATTGTACAGGATATTTTATTTAGTTTCCTTATTTGTAAATGCTAGTTTAAATAGTTGTAAATCCCTAAACATCAGCATAGAAATCAGCCTACCTAGAAATTTGCATACCCTGTAAATCAGCCTAGAGATCAGCCTAGAAATCAGTAATATGTTTGTATATTGATCTATGTATTGAATGGAAAAGAGAAGTAAAGGCATCAAGCCATTTAGTCAAAAATTCTAACATGTTGAACCTCTCCCTGTTAAGTCAATTCTTCCAACTTTTGGAGTATTGTCTCCTGTTCCTAAGCTGTACAAGCCTGGATTTGTGTATCAACGAAGACAGAAAGCTTTGCTCCTTCTTGAGACAACCCCGCCATCTGTTCCACAACATTCTAGAGAAGATTTACATGCGGACCCGACTCAGACATGTGATACTACCATTCAACAGTATCAGAATATGGAGAGTTTAGATTCAGGTACTCTCCAGCGATACTTTTCCCGAATTTCTAGGCCGCTTGATAGATATGGATATTCTCATAAATCACTTCATGCTACTTTACCACCTGTTCCCATTCCTAGAGGCTATTCTGAGGCAATTAAGCAAGAATGTTAGAAGAAGGCAATGAAGGAAGAAATTTAGGCTTAAAAGGGCGATCATACTTGGGATGTTGTTCCATGTCCTGAGAACGTGAAGGTCATTGGGTGCAAGTGGGTATACTCAATCAAGCTACGCTCTGATGGGACCTTGGACATGTATAAGGCACGACTTGTTGCTATTGGTAACAATCAAGAGTATGGTGTGGACTATGAGGAGCCATTTGCTCCAGTAGCCAAGATGACTATAATTAGGACTATCATCTCCATAGCACCATCACAAGGTTGGTCACTTCACCAAATGGACGGCAAAAATGCTTTTCTCCATGGTGATCTCAAGGAGGAGGTTTACATGACACTACCTCATGGCATAACTTCCACCTCTTCCTCGGATGTATGTAAATTGAGGCGTTCACTTTATGGATTAAACGGGCTTCAAGTACCTGGTTTGACAAATTTCGCTCAACCATGCTTCAGCTTTCCTTCCAGCAAAGCAAGCACGACTCTTCATTATTTTTTTTGCAAGTCCTCAATTGGTGTTGTTCTACTCCTCCTTTATGTTGATGACATTGTCATCACTGGAATAGACTACACCTTGATTAGCCATCTCAAGCAGCAACTTCAGCTCTCATTTCATATGAAGGATTTCGGTACCCTCACTTTCTAGGTTTGGAAGTTCATACTGATCCATCTGGTATTTTCTTGCATCAACACAAATACACACAAGATCTAATTATGTTAGTTGGTCTTTAGGATTCTACTCCTGCGGATACTCCCTTAGAAGTAAACACTAAGTATCAGAGTTTAGAAGGGGAGCTTCTATCTGATCCAACAGTGTTTCGTCAACTTGTTGAAAGTTTGAACTATTTACCTATTACTAGACCAGATATTTCCTTTGCTGTCCAGCAGGTTAGCCAATTCATGCAAACACCTCGGCATCTATATCTAGCCGCTATTCGTCGCATCATCCGTTACCTCCTTGGAACATCTAACTGAGGATTATTTTTTCCAACTGGATCCCCTTTACATCTCATTGCATATAGTGATGCAGACTGGCTGGATGTCCTGACAACAGAAGATCTGTCACAGGTTGGTGCATATTCCTTGGTGATTCTCTGATTTCATGGAAAAGGACGAAGCAAGATTGTGTCTTTAACTCCTTTAATGAATCTGAATATCGGGCAATGTCGTTAACATGTTCCGAAATCACCTGGCTTCGTGATCTTCCAGGTGAACTAGGTTTTCACCAATCAGGTCCCACTCCTTTTCACGCCGATAACACAAGTGCGATCCAAAGTGCAACTAATCCGGTTTTCCATGACTACAAAACACATTGAGGTGGATTGTCATTCCATTCGGGAGGATGTCGATAATCGTGTTATCACTCTTCCTCATATTTCCACTGCTCTTCAGCTAGCTGATCTTTTTACCAAGGCCATGACACGACAACGACATCAGTTTCTTGTTGGCAAATTGATGCTTCTTGATCATCTTGCATCGATTTGATTGGGGATATCAACATAAGATTTTGCTTTGAATATCTGGGTGGATTGCAACATGATATCCAAATATTCTCAGCTTAATATCAGGGATTGAAATCATATCAGTTCCAAATATTCGAAGCTGAATATCAGGGATTGATATAATACAGTCATAATACTTATATTTGTATTCCTTATTTAGCTTAGTAGCAATATTTGTACGGTCATTATTTAGCATAGCAAGAATCTTGTAAAGAGCTGAAAATCAGCCATATAATGATACATATTAATTTATTTAATGATAGAATCCTGAGAAGAGAGGACAGACAGTCCAATTCAGTCTCTCTTGGTCATTTTGACAAATTATTCCCACGATCCTGACTTTACAAGCAAAAAAATAAGCTATATACAAAAATGGATGATATTTGTGATTATGATAATAGTATGTAATATTGGTGCATAGTTTAAGAATGATACGTGAGTGGAGTGAGAGTGATGGATGAGTGTGAATGAGGAGTGGAGCAAGGGGAAAAGCTAAGACATCGGAAAAGAAATTTGTGAAAGAAAAAAAAGAGTGAAATGATATGCTCAAGAAGTTGCGGGGGCAAAATAATTTCTCCTAAGGCAGAGCACCAAGAAAGTAACCCAGAAAAGGCAAGAAAAACCCTGATCAAGAAAAGGATAGAGCAAGAAATAAAACTTAACAATAAATGCACATACGAAAACGCCTACAACCTAGAGAAAGCAAAGCAACTATCAATCAACCACCAAATATTAGGAGTACTTATTATTAGTATTTGTTTGTTATACACTTGATCATTCTTTTTGTCTCGTTCATTTGTACCTTTGCTAGGAACGATTCTGAAGTCATCAAGAAAATTGTGGAAGATGTATTGCAAAAGCTATACCCGAGGTACCCTCCTGAACTTAAATTTGAAGGCCTTGTTGGAATAGAAAACATCCTTGAATACTTTGAATCTTTGCTGTCAACAAACGAAGACAATCAATTACTGAAGAATGTTAAAGTAATTGGGATTTGGGGAATGGGCGGCATTGGTAAGACAACGGTTGCAAAAGCTGTGTTTTCTCAATTCTCCCCCCAATATGACAATGTCTGCTTCTTGGCAAATATAAGAGAAGAAACAAAAAGGCTTGGACAAACATCTTTATGTGATAAGCTTCTCTTTGATTTACTGAAGGATGAACAACCCAAATATAATCACATAGGATTCGAGCTCACTACCAGGAGGCTTGTTGGTAGAAAGGTTTTCATTGTCCTTGATGACGTGGACAGTTTAGATCAGTTAGATGACTTATATGAAGTATATAAACATGCAGGTCCTGAAAGTTTACTCATTCTAACAACAAGAAATAAGCATTTGCTTGTTGGCAGAGTAGATGATATATATGAGGTCAATATTTTGAGCTCTGTTGAATCTCTAGAGTTATTTTACTTACATGCTTTCAAGCAAAGAAGTCCTCAAGTGGGATATGAGGATCTTTCAAGAACTGCAGTTAAATATGCACAGGGTCTTCCGTTAGCTTTAAAAGTTTTGGGTTCCAATCTTTATTCTAGAAGTATTGAGTTTTGGGATAATGAATTAAAAAAAGTCAAGAGCTATCCTTACAACAGTATTGAAAATGTGTTACGAGTGAGTTATGATGGACTAGACATTCCGCAACAGAAGGTATTTCTAGACATTGCATTCTTTTTCAGAGGTGAGCATAAAGCTGTTGTGGAAAGGATACTAAATGCATGTGGATTATTTGGTACTAGTGGAATAAAAGTCCTTGAAGACAAAACTCTCATAACTATTTCAAATGAAGACAAAATACAAATGCATGACTTGATACAAGAAATGGGTTTGAACATAGTTCGTCAAGGCATGGATCCTGGAAGACGTAGCCGTTTGAGGGATATTGAAGAAGTATCTGATGTACTTACAAATGAGAAGGTAATGAATAAATTTCTTTTTCCGAGAGTTATGGTATATAGTCTGCAATTTAATTATGTGAAAATCACGAAATCATCATCCCCCTCCCAATTCATATAGACCTACTTTTAGACAAATATATTTATAGCTAAGTTGATAACATTTACTTTCTTGTTTTGTCAGGGGAGTGATGCGATTGAAGGAATATCATTAGATTTGTCACTAATTGACAATTTACTCAGCTTGGGTGCTAACACATTCACCGAGATGACTAAGTTAAGATTTCTGAGATTTTATATCCCTTGGCAATATATTGCTGGTAAAGTGGACTACCCTATAGTCTTTGACAAAATATCTAATAATTTGAGGTACCTTGAGTGGTACGGATACGGTTTGAAGTCTCTCCCAACAAATTTTAGTCCTAAGATGCTTGTTGAGATTCACATGCCATACAGCCATGTTGTAGAACTTTGGCAAGGCGTTCAGGTAAAAGATATATGAAATGCATGGCGATATATTATTTGGTTTAAAAGATTGAAGTTTGAGGATTTTCTCTAATGATGTCTCCTTTTGAATTATTATAGGCGTGTGCGAATTTAAAGGAAATCAATCTAACTGGTTGTTATCAATTGAAGAAACTGCCTGATTTGTCCAAGGCATCAAAACTTAAATCCATGAATCTCTCTGATTGTGAGAGTTTGGTTGAAGTTCATCCGTCTATTTTATCTCTGGACACACTTGAAGTCTTGATATTGGAAAATTGTAAGAAGCTCGAGAATCTTAAAAGCAATAAACATTTAATATCTTTGAGAAAGCTTAGCGTCTATGGCTGCACAGATCTCAAGGAGTTTTCAATATCCTCGGATAAGATAGAAAATTTGGACTTGAGCAAAACAGGAATTGAGGAATTGCACTCATCACTTGGGAATCTAACAAGACTTAAGTCACTCTATCTAGAGTGTTTGAGACTAAGGAATATTCCAAATTGCAGACTCAGTGCATCTCTCACGGACCTTAGGATTTCTAATTGCAGAGTAGACATGGACAAACAGAGACTACATGACTTGTTTGAAGGCTTAACATGTCTAACATACCTACATTTGACGAATTGTTGCAAAATGTCCGAAATACCTGACAACATCAGCAACTTATCAGAGTTATATGAGCTAAGACTAGACAGAAGCAGCGTGGAACAGTTGCCTGAAAGCGTCAAGCATCTTCCTAACTTGGAAATTTTGCATACAGAGAATTGCAGGAAGCTTCGGTGGCTACTGCCGGAGTTTCCTCCAAAATTGAGAGAATTGAATGCTGCTAACTGCACCTCAATGGTGGTGGGGTCCACTTATAAGTTTCACGGCACATTGGTGCCTCAATATCAAAAGAACATGTCATTCCGGAATTGCATGAAACTAGATGGCCGCTACATTGTGGAAGACACCCTGAAAAACATTTTGATTGCTTTATTTCATGATAACTACGAAAAGGAGAGCAATCCATTTGCTTACAGTTACACCAATGTGAAGGTTTGCTTAGCGGGAAGCACAGTGCCAATGCAGTTTGCATATCGAACAACGGGCTCCTCGGTCAGTATTACTATTCCATCCAAACCCTTGATGGGCGTCGTTTTGTGTGCGGTTCTTTCTCCATTCCAGGAATTGAAGCACGGGGCTAGAATCTGCTGTCAATGTTACTTGGCAGATGGTACAAAGCTGGGACATGTGACTTCATGCTATCATGCAGCCACCACTCACTTGGATTCTGATAATGTTTACATATGGTGTGATTCATACCATTTTGACAGCATTGTTCAATCACGCCATGACTTTAAACCGCAACATTATGAGGATCTGCAGCTTTCCTTTGAGTTCTATGTTACAAAGTCAAATGATATGGGGGGATATGATGTCTTGAACTTCCCTATCAAAGTGTGCGGGGCCCACCCTATAACATTGTCAAAAGATGTTTACTGTTTTATACTAGGATCGTACTCAGAGTCAGGTAAAGAACTGGATCACAACATAGCACAAAGAGTTGAGCGAGATTTAGGTTTGGGTTCGGATTCAGATTCGGATTTGGATTTTGAATCACAATACGATGAAACCGTAACGGCAATTGAAAGATCTGATGAGCAAGAATGCACTGACCAAAATAATCAAGAGGGGGAAGTCAGAGAGAAATGTTCTTGTTCCTCTTATTGCTTTTTTGGTAGGTAACTTGTTAATCTTCTTATTTCCTTTATAAATTAATAACATGTTTTTTGAGAAAAAAAAATGTAGCCAAAGGAGTAGAGATCGGTTATAAGAAAATAGATAATTACATCATCATAATTGTTGTTGTTTTAACTTTTAAATATTCATAAAGATTTAATAGGCACAATATGGATCATAAAGATACTTTGAATAACAAATGAAATTATTTGTACATATTAATTCACAGTTTTACAGAATCGTAACTGTTTTTGAACAAATTTGTTATAGCAGATGTCTTGAGGTATTTATGGAGGAGAATAATCAGGACTTAGATCCATGGAGTCTTGGATATTTCTGGTGTAATGGAAATAACAAGAAGAGAGGCAGGTAGTGGATTCACTGGATTGAAATATCTGCAAATTAATGTCTATTTATTATATTGACTATGATTCTGGAAAGGATGGAAATGGAATTGAAAAAGCTCATTAATTCTATTCTGCCTTATTAGAGTATATACTTAAGCATGTGAAGTGTGCCGGCTGGTGTGTTGCTTAAGTGTGCCGGCTGGTATATTGACTATGATTCTATTGCTTAAGCAACACACCAGCCGGCACACTTCACACCACACAATCTATATAATGTAAAGAAGCAAAATACATGCTTAAGTATATACTCTAATATGCCTTTTGTCATGCTAATTCTAAACATCTTTAATTGATATTTTTCATGGTATTTTAGATTACTCTCTACTGAATGCTTTGTGGCTTCCTTGTCCTGACTGATTTATGGTTGAAGGCAATTCACCTTGTTAAAGCTATTGTGCGTGTATCATTTAATGACGCTCCGCAAAATTCACACCAAGTGCTGGTAAGTATTTGCTTTTTGTCCAAAACCTGTACTTTACATGAACAAATTACTACTCTGCATGCCCTAATTTCCTATGCCATGTGTTGCATTTTTGCTTTTTGTCCCTAAATGACTATACAGAATTAGTTTCACGCTGCTGCACTTGGACAGTTTTGTATTTTTGTTCAAAGTCATTTACCTGCTCAGAAACTAGTCAACCCTGCAGTTTTGATCTGCGAAATTTTATTTGCACCCGGGAATTGCTGCTTGCACCCATTGGCTGGCATATGAGATAGAGCAAAATTTCAGATAACCTATTCGCAAATGCAAACAATACACTGTCGGATAGCATATCCAAAAATTTGTATGAGTTCACATAGAAACTCCTTGTTGCATGTACAATTTCATCTCTAATATAGCCCGACAGCTGTAATTTTTAATCATCCTTGAGAATTATTATTGGTGAGTTTTTTCACTTCCAAGTTGCTTTTGCAACTACGAGGACACCTAGTCCTCATGTTCTGTTTTCTTTCTTTAATAAAGCTTCATTTATTTTTTAAAAAAATTATCAACTTATTAACCGCAATTTTTCAAAGCTCAAGTGTTTAAGATCAGTTGTGGCAGGCTTCTGAAAGTATTTGAGTGACATTGTCATTCAATGGAACATTATGACTTTAGAATCATATTACAGACTGCAGCTTATATTGTACCTCAAGATTTATCCTTTTGTGCAACTTGTATTCCTTTTGTTCACTATTCTGCCTTTTTTTAAGGTAAATAAAAATTCATTACCAACAAAGTAACAGACAAACTTTGCACCAATACACCTATAGACCAATTAGTAAGTTTGCCACCTTTTAGGAAGGGTTCAAAGTTCAAACTAAACTAATCATCAAAATCAAGTTTGCCACCTTCTAAGAAGGGTTCAAACTAGATTTAATTGTCTACACAAAGTTTTTGTGTCTTGCATCAACTTTTAATTTCCTAGTCAGCATATCCATAACAAGCACAAACAAAAGAGGTGATATTGGATCTCCTTGACGAAGGCCTCTACTGTTAAAATTGAGGAAACCGCAATTGGTGGTTGGAGAGACTTAGGAACCCTAGGAAAACACCTAGAAGGGGGGGTTGAATAGGTGTTGAAGCTACCTTGAAAGATTTTCGAACGAAACAAATCGAAACAATCAAAACAAATGATTTTTGCAAATTCTACAGCACTTAATCGATTAACCTGCAATTTACTCGAGTAGTACTCGATTAAACTTGAACTTAATCGATTAAATATGACAGAAAACAGAAAAATCAATTTTTCATTCGAATACGAAAATCAATCAATTCACATGCAAGATCAGAGATACAACGGAAATGATTAACACCTATATTCTTATTGATTAACCTAGTTATGAAAATGATTTTCCCTTTATCAATTTGAACAATTAAAGATTCAATTCAATCAATTATGAAAATCAATCTTTCTAGGTTTTCAATCAAGAACGCAATCAAATGACTTGAATATAAAGAGTAAGGGTTTAGAGATACGACACAGTGATTTATCCTGGTTCACTTTCATCCGCTTGAAAGCTACATCCAGTCCCCTTTCAACCAAGAGAGATTCTTCACTATGAGGAATTAGAGTTCTCAAATTACAAGTGATTGCCTCACAAGACTCCCTTCTTGCTAGCTTACAAGAGATAACCGACACCCTTGCCTTGTAATCCTATTGATCTTCTCTCTAATCTAACCTCTACCCCTTGTTGATAATCGACACAACAAGTCTTCAATTGCTTGATGATAATCCACACATCAAGGCTTCTCCTTGCTTGATTCACAACCAAGACTTCTTCTTCTTCTTCAATAAGAATGCACTTGCTTGATGATAAAATCGACACACCAAGACTTCTTGTTTGTTGTAGTGGCTTGCCTTCTTGCAAAGATTACAACACAATAGAAAACACAAAACAATCCTATGAATCTCAATCAAGAGTTATGACAATTCACCATAAGAGATTCAAAGGTTCTTGATCAAAGAATATGAAAATATGAGAACTTTGATCTTTAGAAAATGAGAGAGAATAGAGTGGCTTGATTCTTTGTAAAACTTGTATGAAAATGATTCTAATTCATCACAAATAATAGGAAAAGATTTTTATAGAATACCCAAAAGTTGTAGCACTTGAAAACTGATTTTGAGAAGTGAAAAACGTATTTTAAAAAATCAGTTCAGCAGTACTTAATCGATTAAGCAAGTCGTGTACTCGAGTAGTACTCGATTAAGTTAATCACTTAATCGATTAAGTTGGTACTGCACATGTTCGAAACTTGTTTTCTCAAAATCCAACCTTTCCTTTAAAACCTTTAAGCCACCTATTGATTCTAGGTTAAGTGAAAACTCAAATTATGATTAAATCATGACTTATGAATGAGATTCACTACCCTCTATAATAATCTACCCAAATAAAAAACCTATGAAGCTTGAGAGGCAAAAGATAAAAGAAATACAAATACACTCAAACTTAGGTCTTCATGAGCTTGCTTTCTCTCTTCTTCATTTTTTGTTGTTGCTTGTTGAGCTTGAAACTTGATCAACACTTGTAGCTTGTTCAAAAACACTTTGTCATTATCAAAACATTTATCATGTTCATCATGGAACTAACAATCTCCCCCTTTTTGAAAATGACAACCCATGTTTTGAAATCGCTTGAAGTTGTTGATGCTTGAAACATTTGATCACTTGAGAAGACTCTTTCTCCCCCTCAATCAATGCTTTAACATTTGAATCCAATTGAGATAGAAGCTTGATTCTCCCCCTATCTTAAACAACTTAGCTCAACCTACATAAAAACAACAAAACAACCTTTCTCCAAATATAATATCATATTTCTCCCATGTTTCAAAACATACCATTTCTCCCCCTTTGAGAAACATTTCATTCAATTCAAAACATCATATTTCTCCCCCTTTGGCATTATCAAAAAGTAATATATACCAATTAAAATATAACATCTAAGCCAAGGTAAGAAATCAATGATCATTTCTTCACAACATTGATACCAATTGCACAAATACAATAGAGCTATACTTTGAAATGTGATATCAATTGGTAAGAGAATATAACAATGAAATATAATACCAATTGAGAACTAAAAAGATCATAATATCACTTAACAAAGAAGATATCAATTGTAAAGAAGAATCAATAATCACAAAAGCATGATAATCAACTAATAATCTCTCAATGATACAAATTGAATTAACTAAACATTTAGAAAAGTAATATCAATTGAGAAGATACCAATTGAGATAATATATCAATATCAAATATTACCACTTTGTAGGACATTCACTTGAGATGCAAGTGTGATACCAATTGAAGATGTGAATATAGACATTCATAGTTGAGACCAATTGAGAGCATGTGTCATTCATTTGCATCTTCAATCAAACCTACAAAACAATCATGCTTTGCTTTTTGGTATCCAAATGGTTTTGGATCCATTTTTGTTAGTGTAGGGACTTTCACCCTTTTTCATCCAAACAAAATTTCCTTTAGGTATACCATGCACTTTAACATAACACATTTGAAGTATGTCCATGAGTACCACAATAGAAACATGTTGGAGGATTTGAAAAATCAACTTTAGAAAAATCAACAACATTTCTATGAGATTTACTCTTAGCATTAGTATAACCCAAACCAAACTTGTTTGAATTTTCTCTTTGAAAATTTAACAATGTGCGCAATCTAATATCACAAATGGTGAAACTTGCAAGCTTATTTTTCAAAATAGCATTTTCATCCTTGAGCAACTTGCAACTCTCACAATCAACCACAACATTCAATCTACTAGCACAATCACAAGAAGAACTAGCATAGATAAAATCAAGAGTTTCATTTTCAAGATTAAGCTCATCAACTTGTTTTTGAAGATCTAAAATCTCTTTTTGATGTTTCAAAATGAGCTTCTTTCTTTCAATGTTTTTCAAAGCTAGTTTTTCAAGTTGTTCATACATTTCTTCATAAGCATTATGTAACAATTCATATTTAGAAGAAATTTCGGATTTAGATTCACTTACATTGCTATCCTCGCTTTGATAACTTGATTCATCATTTGAACTTTGTTCTTCATCATCTACTAGAGTTATCAAGTTGAGACAAGCGGCTTCTTCATCATCCGACGAACTACTCGATGTGCTTTTCTTGTTATCTTCATCACTATCCCAAACTATGTATGCTCTTTTAGATTCAGAATTTTTCTTGTCTTTCTCCTTCTTCTTGAGATACTTAGAGCATGAATACTTGAGATGTCCGGGCTTTCCACATTCATGGCAAACTACACCTTCTTTTGAAGTTTTGGTCTTATAGTGTGGGGAATCCTTCTCTTTACTTTTGTCCTTGTTCAACTTTCCTTTTCTCCTTAGAAACTTGTCAAACTCTTTTAACAAAAGTTTCATGTCTTTTTCATCAACATCGGAATCGGAATCTTCACTATCATCATCATCGGAACTATCTTTCTTTTTATATGCACTTTTGACTCTAAGAGCAAGTCCTTTCCTTGATTTGTTCTTATCTGACTCTTCATTGATACTTAATCGTCCAAGCTCCATTTCATGTTCTTGAAGCTTTCCGAAAAGTGTTGCTAGATCCATAGCATCCAAATTTTTAGATTCAACAATAGCCGTTACTTTTGGTTGCCAATTCCTGTCTAAACATCTCAACACTTTGTTAGAAAGTTCACCTTGTAGAAAAGTTTTACCAAGAGCAAGTAAATGATTTATAATATGAGTAAAACGCTTTTGCATATCATTTATAGATTCATTTGGAAGCATTTGAAACAATTCATAATCACGCATCAAAGCATTCAATCTAGCTCTCCTAACCTCACTAGTTCCTTCATGAGTCACTTGTAAAGTGTCCCACATTTCCTTAGCACTAGAACATTGAGAAACTCTAAAGAACTCGTCATAGGATAAAGCGGATGTGATGATATTCTTTGCTTTATAATCATATTGAATTTTCTTTCTATCATCATCCTTCCACTTATCCTCGGGGATCAATTGTTCTACACCTTCAACTAAACTAGAGGGGATATGAGGACCTTTTTCAACTACTTTCCAAATTTCACTATCTATGGCTTGGATAAAGATTTTCATTCTAACTTTCCAATATGCATAGCCTTCTCCGGTAAACAATGGAGGACGACTTATTGAAGCACCTTCACCACCAAAGGGATTCATGGAACCCATTGCGATTTTCTTAAAGGATCTTTACGAAAAAGCTCTTATGCTCGTGTCTTTCGACCGAGCTCTGATACCAATTGAGGAAACCGCAATTGGTGGTTGGAGAGACTTAGGAACCCTAGGAAAACACCTAGAAGGGGGGGTTGAATAGGTGTTGAAGCTACCTTGAAAGATTTTCGAACGAAACAAATCGAAACAATCAAAACAAATGATTTTTGCAAATTCTACAGCACTTAATCGATTAACCTGCAATTTACTCGAGTAGTACTCGATTAAACTTGAACTTAATCGATTAAATATGACAGAAAACAGAAAAATCAATTTTTCATTCGAATACGAAAATCAATCAATTCACATGCAAGATCAGAGATACAACGGAAATGATTAACACCTATATTCTTATTGATTAACCTAGTTATGAAAATGATTTTCCCTTTATCAATTTGAACAATTAAAGATTCAATTCAATCAATTATGAAAATCAATCTTTCTAGGTTTTCAATCAAGAACGCAATCAAATGACTTGAATATAAAGAGTAAGGGTTTAGAGATACGACACAGTGATTTATCCTGGTTCACTTTCATCCGCTTGAAAGCTACATCCAGTCCCCTCTTCAACCAAGAGAGATTCTTCACTATGAGGAATTAGAGTTCTCAAATTACAAGTGATTGCCTCACAAGACTCCCTTCTTGCTAGCTTACAAGAGATAACAGACACCCTTGCCTTGTAATCTTATTGATCTTCTCTCTAATCTAACCTCTACCCCTTGTTGATAATCGACACAACAAGTCTTCAATTGCTTGATGATAATCCACACATCAAGGCTTCTCCTTGCTTGATTCACAACCAAGACTTCTTCTTCTTTTTCAATAAGAATGCACTTGCTTGATGATAAAATCGACACACCAAGACTTCTTGTTTGTTGTAGTGGCTTGCCTTCTTGCAAAGATTACAACACAATAGAAAACACAAAACAATCCTATGAATCTCAATCAAGAGTTATGACAATTCATCATAAGAGATTCAAAGGTTCTTGATCAAAGAATATGAAAATATGAGAACTTTGATCTTTAGAAAATGAGAGAGAATAGAGTGGCTTGATTCTTTGTAAAACTTGTATGAAAATGATTCTAATTCATCACAAATAATAGGAAAAGGTTTTTATAGAATACCCAAAAGTTGTAGCACTTGAAAACTGATTTTGAGAAGTGAAAAACGTATTTTAAAAAATCAGTTCAGCAGTACTTAATCGATTAAGCAAGTCGTGTACTCGAGTAGTACTCGATTAAGTTAATCACTTAATCGATTAAGTTGGTACTGCACATGTTCGAAACTTGTTTTCTCAAAATCCAACCTTTCCTTTAAAACCTTTAAGCCACCTATTGATTCTAGGTTAAGTGAAAACTCAAATTATGATTAAATCATGACTTAGGAATGAGATTCACTACCCTCTATAATAATCTACCCAAATAAAAAACCTATGAAGCTTGAGAGGCAAAAGATAAAAGAAATACAAATACACTCAAACTTAGGTCTTCATGAGCTTGCTTTCTCTCTTCTTCATTTTTTGTTGTTGCTTGTTGAGCTTGAAACTTGATCAACACTTGTAGCTTGTTCAAAAACACTTTGTCATTATCAAAACATTTATCATGTTCATCATGGAACTAACAAAAATGACCAAAACTTTCACCATTCGGAGACAGAGAGAAAGTAGGAGTTGATACACAAGTCATAATCCAGTCAATAAATTGCCTAGCGACTTTTATTGCCATCAACGTATTCTCAATAAAATCCCAACTAACTATATCATAAGCCTTTTTGATATCTATCTTAAACAAATATCTAGGTGAAACATTCTTTCACTCATATGCCTTAGGATTTCTAGACTTATGAGAATATTATGGCATATGTTCCTTTCACTAATAAAACCAGTTTGGTTTTCACTTACAATAATAGGCAAAATCTTCTTTAATTTCAGGCACAGGAGCTTTGAAATACCCTTATACATGGTATTACAACAAGCAATTGGCCTAAAATCTTTAACATAGTTTGGGATATCAACTTTAGGCACTAGAGTCAGGGTTGTATTGTTTACCTGATTCAGAAGCTTTCTATTGGTAAAAAACTGATGAATAGCTCTGCAGCAATCTGAACCAATAATCTGCCAAGTAGTTTGATAAAATCCTGATCCATACACATCAGGCTCAGGACTATGAGAAAGTGAGAGTAAGAGAGAGGAGGGAAAAGATAGAGAGAAGAGAATTGGAGGGAAAATCTGTTATAGCTAAACTGAATTGTGAAAAGGTAAGGAATAATTACAAGGGTGTGCTATTTATAGCACAATGTTATAAACAGCCAGCTGGCAGCCGAGGCTTGCTTGCTCGGCTTTTACACAAACTAACAACTAGCTACACATTAGAATAACTACTCTAATATTACCCCTTGAAGCTCAGCTAGGTGAGGGATGAAAGATATCATCTAATATTTCCTGCTGAAACTGAGAAGGTTGCTGAGAAGATTGCTGATCCTGCTGATCCTGAGTGACAACATTGAGTTTATCTCTTAGTGTCAAAAACCTTGTAGTGGATAGGGCTTTAGTTAGAATATTAGCTACTTGATATTCTCCTGGAACATGCTCAACCAAAAGCTTCTTAGCAATAACCTTCTCACGAACCCAAAAAAGATCCAGCTCAATGTGCTTGGTGCGAGAGAATATAACATCTTTGATGTCCTAATCAGTGAAAGGCTACAGCATTTGAATCTGTTGTTCCACTGTCAGACAATGACGAGCACTTATTTCTTCCTCTGTAAGTGACCAATTCTCTGCTTTGCCATTTAAAAGATTCTGATAAAAATCTACAAAGGCTTGACTGATTGCAGGAAAATCATTACATCTCTGTCCATCCTCCTTTATAACACTCAAAACCCTGTCTATACTGTTTTTGCTTCAGAATAGCAAGAAAAAAAAAGGGTGTTATGATCACCTTCTTTGAGCCAGTCTTCTTTTGCTTTCTGCCTCAAAAAAACATATGCAGCTTTGCTAATCTCCATATACTCCCCAAGCAATTTTTTCTGTCTCTTGCAGCATCAGATTTTGAGGATCATTATGAAGCTCCTACTGGATCAGAGCAACCTTCTTTCTCATTTCATCTTCTCTTATATAATCACATTAGCAAATTTCTCTCTATTCAAAGTCCTCAGTCTGCTCCTCAAATTCTTCAACTTTTTCATGATTTGATACATAGAACAACCTGAGACATTACTTTACCATTCTTCCTTAACAATCTTTCAAAGTCAGGATGTTGAGCCCACGTATTAAAATATTTGAATGGAATATACCTCTTCCTCATCCTGATTCCAAGTAATAAGAACAGGCCTATAATCAGAGGTTTCATTTTAAAGAAAGCTAGCTTCTGCTTCTAGCCATTTAGCAATCCAGTCCATATTAATCAGAGCTCTATCCAATTTACAGAAAATTCTATCACCTATCTCATGTCTATTGTTCCAGGTATACAATGCTCCTTTTCCCCTCATATCCTGAAGCCGAATGTCAGCTACACAATCTTTGAATGCTTGCATATTACCAAAATCCACAGTTTTTCCACCAATTTTCTCTTCTGGTTTCAGGGTACAATTGAAATCCCCTAAAGCAATCCAAGGACCATGAATCATATGAGCAATTTGCCTCAACTCTTCCCATAAATCCTGTCTCTCAAGTGCACTATTTAGAGCATAGATCATGGTCATATAGAATCTATCCGATCCATTAGTCAGCTCAACAAGACAGTGAATCATTTGAGATGATTTAAAATGACTCTAATCTTAAACATATCCTTTCTCCATATTATCCAAATTCTTCCCACTGGATTGCAATCCAAATTTGTTTCAGAACCCCAGCCAGCAGCAACAATATTCCTTATTTTATTGAGATTTTCAGCTCTAATTTTATTTTCCAGTATACCAAAGATACCAATATTATGAGTCCTACAAAATTTCTTTATTTCTACTTGTTTTTGGGGGTTATTAATCCCCCTTATATTCCAAGCTCCAATACTATCCATTTCCCTTTAAAGAGGGGGAAACAGGACCTGTTGTAACTGCACCAGACTTCAGATTCATACCTCTTCTTGCTGCTCTCAAACTAGAGACAATTTGCCAATCATCATCATCATCAGCAGCAGCAGCTTCCTTACCCTTTTCTGATTGCACACTGATAACTTTTCTTTGAGACAAACCAGGATTTGTACTAGTAGAACTCATGGCAGTAGTCTTCTCAATTATCCCCTTCACTTGATCCTGAATTTTATTTACTTTTGCCACCCATTTCTTTTTATGCTCTCCAGCCTTGCATTGCTTTTCATCATGGCCACGTTTCTCACAAATGCTGCATAGACTTGGTTTCCATTCATAGATAACTTTTTTTGTTATGACATGCCCAATTTCATCTTCAAAAAATACCTCATCAGGCATAATTTCAGGAGCAACATCAATTAATACTCTTGCATAGCTAATTCAGTCTTGTTTGTGTCATCTTATTAGCCATAATTGGATCCTCCACTAAGCTCGAAATCTTTCCTAGAGCTTCATTGCCCAGAATTTCAGGTCCAGTTTAGGAAATTGAGTCCAGATTGGCACTCTGACAATTCTTCCTTTTGTCAACTTCTTTCCAGTTCAAGTTGAGATAATCATAGGCTTATTGTCAAAATGACAAATACCAATCTCCAGTATTTCATTTCTAGCCTCTATCGTATTAAATCGAGCAATTATCGTACCTTCAGCAGTCATGAGTACTTTGTCAAGGCCTTTTTGTCCCCATATTCTCTTCAAATAACCATTAATCACAGGGAAAGGGGGTTTGCCCCCAAAATGTAGCATACAACTTCAGATTCCCAGTAAGACAACTCATCTCTTACATCCTCTATTCCAATTCTACCAACAGGCAACAGCCTTACCTTCCATCACATCTGGCTTGTGATGCTTCAATTTGCTCCCTGCATTCCTTAATTTTGATATGTTTTAAAAGTATCCCATACAGTCAAAGGTTTGGGAATTTCAACCTCCTGTTTTGAACTATGCAGATTCTCTTCATTCGACAAATTCTCAGTCTCAACCATGCTTGCATCCTTTGACTTCGTCTTCAGTCTTTCTACCAATGTCTTCATTTGCTTTAGCAACGTTGTTGAGACCAATTTTGTATTTAAACCTTTTTATAATTTGGAACTGAATCAAGGATTTAATATTTGTCCTATAAGAATATTCTGGATATATATATATATATATATATATATATATATATATATATATATATGGAACATATCATGTGATTGTATATTGCCCATTGACTAGAACAGGCTACAACAGTGATAGGAAGGGACAATAACAATAACAATAACAACATGCATTTACGGATCATATCTTTGCTTATGCATTTTATGACGCACTATAACCATTGAGGTGTATCATTTTCTGATATGATGAAATGTATCATTTTTTTGAGGTGTGGCTTCAGGAATTGTTGAACAAGATCTACAATGCACGGAGAAGAAAAATACGTACCACATTTTATAAGTCAAGTTGGTAACGTAACTCAAGGTCATTGAATCAATGGAAGTGAGTGCATTTGAGCTAAAGTTTCCAGATTTGGTGTGGGCAGAAGCTTCCGTTGTCTAAGTAATTTACATCATTGTAATTTTCTTAATAAGGACTTTTGCAATGTTAGAAATTTTTATATAATTTGCTTCTAAAGCATGCTAGTCCTGATAATAACAAAATCAGATTGCAACTCTGCACAAGTCTTTTGCTCAATAATCTGAATTTGATCTTTACTATTAGTCTATTTGCTTATAACTCAGGATTTTAAATTGCAAAGTACATGCTAAGTTGGTAACAAAAGTGTGCAACGTGGTACCAAATTCAGACAATTGGTGATATTTTAAAGGATGAATGTTTTATTTGGTTACCTGCGACTACTCTACGGACTTCTTCTTCTTTTTTTTTTTTTTTTTTTTTTTTTTGATAGGCAGGACTCCTTTTTTCATTTCAACAGATTGCATATTTTATATCTAGTCCAGCTCTAGTATGGTTTCTCTCTCTATTTACAAGCATGGTTTCTCTCTCTATTTTAAATATCGTTCCGACATTTATCATTGGGACAACAAAGGTTAATCTTCTACGATGTAAGATAATTTGGAACATCATGTGAACCTTTATGTTCAATGTGTATTTTCTGTCTCTTAAACTTTATTCATCAGTTGGGTCACAATTCATTATCCCAAAACTCTACTTCTAGAATAAAGATTGGAACCCAAAACATTTAAAGCTAACGAAACACCTTGTGCATATTTAACTGCAGTTCTTGAAAGATTCTCATGTCCCATTGGAGGACTTCTTTGCTTGAAAGCATGCAACTAAAATTACTCTAGAGATTCAATAGAGCCCAAAATAATGACCTCATCATCTCATCAATTCTAGCTTTCAGGACCTGCATGTTTATATAATCCATAGAAGTTGTCTAACTTATCTAAACTGTCCAACGCTATTAAGGACAGTTACGAGTTACGAGTAGTATCATCATAAAGAACATATTTATGTACTTTCCCAAAACTTTAATGTTTTTTATGATGATAGGATCAGGGGTGTTCAAATCCAAATCGATCCAAAATAAAACCGCAAATCGATCCAAAAAAATTGAAAACCGCAAAAAACCGAATTTGTTTGGATGTTTTTGGATTGTTTATCGAAAAACCGATTGGTTTTTGTTTTTAGTTCTAAAAACCGATTCGGATCGAATTGGACCGCTAATTATAAATATATACACAAAAATGCACTAGTTTAGGCTTAATACTTATGCGCACACGGCACATATGTACAATGTTATATCAGTTTGTGGTAATTAGAAATGTCAATAACAAAGATAGTTGCTTTCATGCATATATGTTTATGACTTGTCGCAAAAAAATATATGTTTATGACAAAATAATTAATTTTTATAAAATTAAATAAAAGTTTTAATTAAATTAAAATCGGACCGAATCAAATCGAAATCGCATGTTTTATTTTGGATTGGACTAGATTGGATTTGATTGTGTGATTGGACCGAACTGAACCAAACCAAACCGCACGTATATTTAATGATAGAATTGGATGCCTTTTTGCCTTAAAACCGAACCGGACCGGACCGGACCGCGAACACTCCTAGATAGTATCGCTTCATTTTTTTGGGCTAAACATGCATGTTATGTTAAGTTGTATCTTGGAAATAAATTTTTCAGAGATGAATAGAAAAATAAATCTTTTTGGTTTTACCCCTTTAAAAAGAATGAATCTTCGAATTCCACCATTCAATTATGATCACAGATATCTGTAATTTTATTATTATTTTTTTTTTACATTTTCATTTTGGAAATATCCCTCCCTCTTTTTTTCCATGAAAATCCCAAACCCCCATACCCACTCTTCTCCTCCTTCACCTAAACCCCAAACCATTCTCTTACTTTCACCTTTTTTCCCATACCTACCCACATCAACTTTCTTCTTCTTCCCCCATTCCTTCTTCTTAACCTTGCGATACCCCCTCTCCTCTGTCTCCTTTCTCTTCCATCAATCTAAAAACAACTCTTCGCCACAACGGCACCCAAAACCATGTCGCCCTTCTTCCCTTCCAACAGCTCTCCTTTCTTCCTCATTGTAAGTTATTTCAGACAAACCAATGTCAGAATTTTTTTTGACATGGGGGTATTTAAAATATCTTACAACAAGTTATTTCCCACCTTTCTCACTCTAAGTTATTTTCGATATCCCCGTGTCAAAAAAAAATTCCGACATTGGTTTGTCGGAAATATCTTATAGTGGCGGTGGTGAGGCGATGACGACAGTGAGTGAGTGAGTGAGAGATGGGGCATTGAGAGAAAGGTCTTTTGGTGGAAGAAGGAAGGAGACGGTGGGGGATTGTTGCCGTGGGTGGGTTTGGGTGGGGGTCGAAGAAGAAGGATGAGACTATTGAAGGGTGGGGTGGCTGGGTAGTGCAGAGGGGGCGTTGGGGGAGAAAAGGAAGAAGGATGGTGATGGAATGTGAGGGTGGGGCATTGTGAGAGGAGGGAGCGATGAGATAGTGGCGATGGTTGGCGGCTAGCAGTTGGGAGGGAAAAGAGAGGTGGCCGTGGAGGATTAAAAAGAATTTGGAGCTGAGAACTAAAATATGGGGTTTGAGGACTAAATCTCATTTAAATTTTGGGGTTCATGCATGAGTGCTAGTCCTCGGCCCCCACTTTTTAATCTCCAGCCCCCATTTTTTTCCGATGGGGTTTAATCGAAATATTTTTCGACACCCTCGAATCGGAAAAATGCATTATTCGACTTTAAAAATGCATTTTTCAATAAGAAAATATTCGATAAAATACATTTTGTTATAAATTAATGAAAATAAGAAGACATAAGAAATTAAAGGAGAAAAGAGAAGTAGGGAGAAATTGTATTTCACTTCTTGGGGCAAAGTTTATAATACATATGAGTCTTATTTTATAGGAAAAGATGAAACTATATCATGAATTTGTTTCAAATAAAGATAAACACTCAAACTATGATAGAGTCATCCACTTATTAGATAAATACAAATTGTTCATAACACTCCCCCTTGGATGACTATTAAGAGAATATGCCTCTTTAAAAACCTTCCTAAGAAAAACCCTATGAGAAAAATTAGTGAAGGAAAAAGAGTACACAATTCTTCTTACGCAATTGGATGTTGCCTCATTAAAAACCTTGCCAAGAAAACCTATCGGGAAAAAACCATGACTGAGGGAAAAAGAGTGCAGTGCATATTTATTTTTCCCCTGATGCGAACAATTATCGCTGAGATACTACACTATTACCTTCGCAACATAGGTTTTATGATGTACCAAAATTTCATTAAATATTTCATTTGTAATTCAAGACAAAATTTTGTTCTTTCCAAATCCTTCATTTCAAACACTTTCTTTAAGCAATTTACAACATTTTGAAGCTCTTCAGGAGTTCTAATAATATTCAAATCATCAACGTAAACATCAATTATAACAAATTTCTTGCCACATCTTTTCATAAAAATACATGGACAAATTCGACCATTTTATATCCTTCATTGATTAAATATCCATTTATACGATTATACCACATCTCAATTTACATCAAATCATAAATACTTTTATTCAATTTATCATATTAAAGTGTGTTCTTAGCTTCATTCCAACATAATCCTGTGAATGCATAACATTATCTTGCTAATAAATTAATATCATATGACATATTAAGTCACGTATGGCATTTAACAATCTAACATAGATTAGCATATAAATTAGTTGTTATTTATCAAAGCAAAACACTTTAGAAGTTGTTTTCCTCAACTTGATAGGCACAAATTCAATTTGCTAAATGCTCGATCTTCTGGTCGAGGTATTTCATTTTGAAATGTTTCCTTTAACTTTAGATAATTCAAACAATATTGAAATAAAACTACATAGATACTAAAATAAACACATAACATGAGCCATAATCAAACAATTGCAATAAACATATCCATAATTGCATGACATGACATTATATATATATATATAAGTCAAACAATATATGACTAAAAAACATAAATTATTAGCTAAATCTAAATAGATATATACACGTATATATCAATATCCTTAATTTTTCTGTGATTTCTCATATTGATGAAATGATATCATTCTCGAGTAAACCATAAAAATAGGCCATAACAACATTCATTTGACACACATTGAGTCTTTTATGTACTGCCAGACTAATTAAGTATCGAAAAATACTTGCATCCTCCATCGGAGAGTGTATCTCCTTCACAGCCAATGTCAGGTTTTTGTGCAAATCTTTGGACAATCATTCTTGCATTATATCTCATAATTTCTTCTTTACAATTTTGCTTATGTACAAAGGCACATTTGTATCCATCTGACTTTACACCTTTAGGTGTACGAACTATAGGTCCAAATACCTATCGCTTTTCAAGCGAATTCAATTATGCCTCAATTGTGTTTTTCCATTTTGGCTTATCATTTCTTTGTCTATATTCCTTAATAGACTTTGATGCGTGATCCTCATCTTATATCATTTAAGCATTATATCATATGTAAAAGAATCGTCAACGTTGACTTCATTTCGGTTCCATTGTATTTCAGTCATGACATATTTTATTGAGATCTCTTTGTTTTCACATTTTTCAGGTACCTGGGTTTCTTCTTGAACTGAATATTAATTATGTCTAAGAACTCTTTAGGAGTCTCTCCATCCTCGGATTGACCATCTTATTTCTTTGCTCCTTTTTTTTTCGAGGATTTTTGTAATTTTTTTATTTTTGGAACCGATGGGTTTGCCACGCTTCAAGCGTGCCTTATACTCATTTGCAATTTTAATTTGTCCAAGAGGGACATCAATTTCATTGGAGCATTAGCAACTGGAATATGTGACTTAGCCACTCTTTTAAGTCAGTAAATGCGTCTGACAATTGGTTATCTAAATTTTGCAAATGAATTATCTTTTGAACTTAAGTTCAAATTGTTTTGTTCAAGGATCAAGATAATATAACAATAACTCTTTCCGAATAATTTCTTTTTCCAACTACTTATTTTCTTCCCCTAATGTTGGGAAAATAAATTCATCATAACGATGATCGAAAAATCGATCCATGAATGACTATCTTTTTGTAAGTTATTTTATCATGGATGAAGATTCATATCCAACATATATTCTCAACCTTCTTTGAGGTCCCATCTTAGTGCGTTGTGGTGGAAAATATATTGCTCATCCAAAAGTTATTAGATGGGAAATATTAGGTTTCTGACCAAAAATCATTTGTAAAGAGGAAACTCATAATAATTTTAATGGCTTGATGCGAATCAGTGTCATACATGTTCCCAATTAGTAATGGCAATAGACATACAATAGTTAATAACTAGATTTTGCTTGATTCATTGCACAAGTAATCTCGCAAACTTCTGGTTGCGAATTGCCAAAGAACAATCATGTGATCATCCAGTTGATGCATCAATTAAAAATATAAAATACCTAAATGATTCACACGATGGAAATAATGACACATAAATATCACCTTGTATTCATTCCAGATTCAATCCAAATTTTATGGTAATGACCGAATAAAATTTCTTTGGGAACAATTATTAGCACACTGAGATAATCAGATTGAAGAAACTTCGGGTTCTTCATTGGATGTCAACATAAGTTTTAATTATTTTTTTTCGCATCATATAGTTGATCCGGGATGGTCTAACCAGTCAAGCCAAACAAAAAATTATATTATAATTTATAAACATCTAGTTTATAAGGCCCCGTTCGGGATGGTTGTCAGTTTCTGGTTTTTGGTTTCGAAAGTATATTTTCAAAACAAAACCTGTTCGGCAAAATTTGAGCTGAAATGGTTTTTTACTCATTTTCAGAACGATTTCACCTCTGTTTTCAAAACTACAAATAATGGTTTCGTAATTTCAGTTTTGAGTTGCAAACTTATATCACCTTATCATCTTTTGCATCATTCAATCACCACCACCACCATTATCACTCATTCATTCAACCACCACCATCACCACCGTCATCATCACTCCTCCCACTACCATAACCGTTATGGTCACTGCTACCACTATGGCTGTCATCCAACTAACACCATTGTAACCGTCTATACCCCAACTACCACCCTGACCCTTATAACCACCCCAACCATAACTACATTCTCATATGCTATCATTGCCCCTCCTTGTACCACCATCATCACTATTCGGACAACCACCACCCAACAACTATCATCACCACTCAGACCACCACCATAATAACCACCCCAATCACCATTGTCCTCGCATGACCACCACCACCATCGCAACATCACTACCACCTCAACCACCACCACCACCTCCATGTCCATCGCAACTATCACCTTTTAACACCATCACCACATCCTCACCCCCCCATCCCCCACCATCTCTCCTTCAAACAACACCACAAAAGTTACTACTCAAAACTGCAATCACTATAACAACGATCACCGCCTTCAACTAGTAATAACAATAATCACACAGAAGTTGTTATTAAATTATTGAAGTAGTATACAAGATGATGGTGTATAACATTGTATGAACGCTATAAAAATTATAAATTTGAAATTAATTTTGAAAACTGAAAACCAAAAAATTTGAAACCGACATTATAAAACTAGAAACTAGTTTTAGTTTTTTAAAATTTTAAAACTCAAAACTTAAAACCACCCCGAACGGGGCCAAAACTTTTAGTTTTAAAATATGAAGTATTTCAATTGTACTATATATATGTGTAAACTGAAAAAAATTTCAATACCTCTTGATAACAACTCTTTTGGAGCTCTAAATTATCATCGTACTCGAATATAGTATTAACAATGGCTTCTAGCAATACTAAATAAAAGAAAAATTTTGTGTATATAACTAGTAGAGTATGGAAGAAACATTATGTAGAACATTTCGAATAAACTATTTCCACCATAAAAATACTCTATTAAAGTTAATATTGCAAATTAAAGTAAAAAAAGTAAGTATGAAAAGGTTACATCATAAACTATGTTTTGATTTTTATTTTTTTTAATTGAGTCTATTATATTCACATACCTGTTTAAAAGATTAAAATATAATACACTAAAACTTCTTGTCCTCAAGTTCACTAAAATAAATATTGGGACAATTAATTTTGATAAAATATACTAAACTATTTTGAAAATAAAATTTTAGATATACCTTTGAAACTTGGTGTATATATTTGTGATCCACTACATTATAACACATTGTTAATCCCAATAAAAAAATTAGGATATGCTATTTTAAAACTTTTATATCCGTAAACTTTTTGTTATAAAAATATAATATGTATACATGTTATAAATTATTTATGTGGTTCGTACATTCCAATCTAATTATTTCAATAATGACAATGAAAAAATAAAAATTAATAAATTTCTCACAAAAGAACCACATATTTTCAATAACCAAATTATATGTCTAACACATGTTATTAAATTATTATTGTTTTTAAATACTTTTCAAATAGTATATTTAAGCGGAGACTTAATTTTTGGAAATATCATAAAAATATTTATATTGAAAATAGAATTCAAAACAAGATCATATAAGATCATGCATAGTTTTACTTTCTAAAACTAACAAACATCAAATATCTCCAAAAAAACATATGTGATCAATACCATTGAATAATATCATATTCACACAAGTATTGACATCACTCAATGATATAAACATATTCTCAAGTATATCAATAATTACATTTGCAAATTTTTCCTTTATCGTAGTGATGGCACTCATCTCCTGTATAAAACTATTGGAGTTTTTTTATTTTTTTCATCACAAACATTTCCAAAATGTGCCAATAAACATGATATAAATTATATGCCATGGTCCAAGAGATTATCACACTCTCGTATAATTTCATATTGAAAATAGAAATGATGAGGCACATATACTCATTCTGAAAAAAAAAAAAATCTAGCTATAAATATTTTATAACTAACTTTAGGGAGTGTACCACTTAACATATGTGTAGAGCCAAGAAGATACTAGTCGACACAAGCATGAGTCAACTCAATGAAACATAATCTGTTTTGTATAATTTTCAACTTATATGGAGATTATTAGAGAATAATGACAAAAGTTATATTAAATGAAGCTCTACTTTAATGTCAATTTTTTCAATGATGAAATATATAAAGCATTATATTAATTTAATTTATACATGTTGACAAGTTCTCTTGTATCAAGAAAACATATTTGTTAACATTTTAAAACTAATAATTGATGTCAAATTAACAATATAAATAACAAATAACAAATCTTGTGATACATAGAGCGAGAGAGGCGGCAAGGAATCCTAATTTGAGGAGAGAGAGAGAGGCCGGCTCGGCCTTCTCTCTTCCTCTCTTCCTCTCTTTTCTTCTCCGTTTTCCTTTCTTATGTGATAGCGGTAGAAGGGGACCCATTCTTTTGGTTGGTATGTGGGTTTTTTCTCTCCTAGTTATATCTGGGTTAAATAAATAAATCTTGCCTTTGTGCAAGTGGTGTGGTTTTTCTTGTCCCCGTTTCATTTGGGTTTTGTTTTTTGTTTGTCCAGATCTGATGATCTTCCTATCTTCTCCAATAACTAGAAGACTGATATTCGAGACAGCTTTTCCCTTCCAGATCTCTGTCTTCTCCTCTGTCCAGTGGCTCTACCTCCTCAGATCTGAGATTCTTTGTCGCCGAACTGTGCTTACTTCCGGCATTGATGAGATAGTTATCTTGGAAACAAAGGCTTTTGAATTTCTTGTTAGAGTTCGAAGCTGAATGTTGATGATGATCCTGATCCACAGAGAGTTTGCTGTTATGGCTGAGTATCTAGTCTTTTTTAGCAATTTTTATTCTATGGAAAATGTTCTGTCGTAGGATTACAGTTCTTAGACAATTCGGTCTAAGAATCCAGCAATCCCACTTTTGATGTCTGACGTGAAATGAGCACCTTGAATACCAAGATACACACTCTCTAGTCGTTTTCAGCTTTGGGGGGTGGTGTGTGTGTTTGTGTGAGTTCAGTTAGGACATACCTGCTTGCCTTACCAGGTATTATATAGGCATACCAGCATAAATGACGTTGATTGCCGCTTTCATGTGGCGGGTGAGGTTGTCTCCAAACGGCTCTGGCATAATGGCGGGTATTAAGACGAACGGAATCCTATGCTGGTGAGGATAACGGAATTCTTCGGATTCCCTAATGCACGTGTCTGAATTCGCACTAGTATCACGACATGAGTTTACATGTTCCCGATATCTGTATCTGAATCCGGCCTTCTAAGATCTCTTAGGATCCTACCCCGTATGCGAATCTGGTTTGAGTGGTCTCTGATAGCTTCAATCCGGTATCTGAATCCGGATTGGTTGGGCCTCTCAAGGTCCCAATCCGGTATCTGAATCCGGCCTTGTTGGGCCTCTCAAGGTCCCAATCCGGTATCTGAATCCGGCCTTAGTGGACCTCTCGAGCCTCATTCCGATATCCGAATCCAGACCTAGTGGACCTCTCATGGCCTCAATCCGGTATCTGAATCCGGCCTCGTTGGGCCTCTCAAGGACTCAATCTGGTATCCGAATCCAGACCTAGTGGACCTCTCATGGCCTCAATCCAGTATCTGAATCCGGCATACCGGTTCCGTTTACGTGGTCCATAACAGTAGCCCCCCAAGTCATGGTTCATGAATGTGAGCCATGAGTTCTAAGTGGATTCATCAAGTCTTCCACTCTTCAATCCCTAAGTTATTTCCTAGGTACATTGGACATCATGGCTTCGAGATACTGGTTTTGTCTTTGTGTATCCATACAATTGTTGATCCATGGAAATCCTATTCTAGCCAGCGAATGGTTTTCCATTTAACTTATTAGTCTTTTACATTCAAGACTAACAGGGACCATACTAGATACATGGGTGGTGTTCATTTTTATACAAGAACATCTTCTACCCATTTCTCTCCTTATCTGATGGCTAGTCAAATAAGTGGTGTATTTAGCTTTGGATACTGAATTCTTACATCCGAATTTGGATTTCTTGATTGTCTTGCCGAATTCATGGTATTAACAACTCATGTTTTAAACTGAGATGCCGAATTCCTGATGCTGATATGAGGCACTCTTTGACTCTGAAAAGGATTAGACTCACTCATGGGGTCTTTGATTGAAGGAAACCGGTTTGAGATGACCGGATCATAGGGGGTATAATACTTAATTCGGTTTTTCTATTAACCCTGCTACTCATGGAATTTTCACGATTCTTATTAATAAAATGGAAACTACCATAACTTGGACGAGACAATGGTCCACATGATCTTCTTTCAAAACAGAAGCAAACTAAAGATATGACAGTGGTCTATAAGACTTTCTTGGCAAAATTATCCTGAGCTTTCTGGTACTCCTCTAAATTGATGTATTTTTCAGCCCTTTCCATCACCTCGTCCATAGTTTTGATCTTGTGCATCACCAAATAGTCTGTAAAGTTTCCTGGTCTCAGAGCGCGCATCAAGAGATGAAGGGCCACCGAAGTATCTATGTCACTAATTGAAAGGTATTCAGTATTGAAACGGGTAAGGAAATCTCTCAGCGGTTCCCCCTTTTCCCGCTTAATTTGGGATAAATGGTGTTCAGACTTTGGCTGCGCTTTGCTTGTTGTGAAGTGTCCCAAGAATTTGGCAGCCAAGTCTTTCCACCCTGTTATCGAGTCAGGTTCCAATTTAGAGTACCAGCGCAAAGCCGCTTTTTTCATAGTCAAAGGGAAAGTGCGACACTTATACGCATCCTTAGCCCCTTGACATGACATTGCAACCAGAAAACTGTCTGTGTTCCTGCGGGTCTGAATTCCCGAAATACGGATCTACATTGGCTGGAGCTTTGAGGTTTTCAGGCATAGGGAAAGCCATTATGGTTTCAGAAAATGGGTGGTCTTTTTCTTCAGGTTCTCCAATCAGCTCCACTTCATTTCCTTTGCCCACGCCAGATTGGAACGTTCCTTTCTTTAATTCCTTCAGCAACTTATCTTGTTCATCCAGTCGCTTGCGCAGGCGAGCCAATTCAGTCTCCATGCTTGCTTTCCTCTGTGAGCATCCGCCAGATGACCCCTTACTCTCGTGTCGGGAATGCGAAGGGCTTCCTCCTCTAGTGGGGGGCCTCTGTCGCGATCTTTCCTGTCCAAGAGAAGGTTCCTCCTGTCTCGAACGCTCCTGTTCTGCCCTTCTCCTTCCTTCACTTAACCGTTCTCTGAGGTCCTTCAGACGAGAAGGCGTTTTTTCTCCACTTTTCCTGACTTCCAGCACACTGTGGTGGCTGGGTTCAGCACGTTCTCCTTGCGACTGATTCGCCATGAACTTCTTCAAAAGGTGGTGGGAATTAGTTTGCCGCTCCCACTGTGGTCGCCAATGTTCTGTCGTAGGATTACAGTGCTTAGACAATTCGGTCTAAGAATCCAGCAATCCCACTTTTGATGTCTGACGTGAAATGAGCACCTTGAATACCAAGATACACACTCTCTTGTCGTTTTCAGCTTTGGGGGGTGGTGTGTGTGTTTGTGTGAGTTCAGTTAGGACATACCTGCTTGCCTTACCAGGTATTATATAGGCATACCAGCATAAATGACGTTGATTGCCGCTTTCATGTGGCGGGTGAGGTTGTCTCCAAACGGCTCTGGCATAATGGCGGGTATTAAGACGAACGGTGTAACACCCCAAAATTTTAATCCCCGATTAATGAAATGTTAATTATAAATTAATTATAATTAATTATTTCTATATTAATCCTTGATTAAAATATGTGTTCAAATAGTTAGTATATGTGTGTGAATTGATTTAATAAATATAATAATGCATAAAATAAATGTTTTGCATATTAGTCCCTGGGTTGGGACCTAGAAGCAGTTATAGGAAAGGTTTTGGAGGGAAAGTAAATAAAATAATTATTTTTCAAAAATGGGGCAAAATACTCGAGTATTTCTCGGAAAACTCGAGTATTCTGGACAGAGTTGCACGAGTTAGTGCGTTTGGTGAGTCACCACCATCGATTCCCCTTCGTTGACATGAAATCACCACCATGCCAACGCCATGGATGTCGTGTCAATCTGCATGAGCCCTCTCCCTTTCTATTTAAGCTCATCAACAGCATTTGGCTGAGAATTTTGATCAATCTTGCAATAGTTGTTGAAGTTAGGGTTCCGAACTCGTTTTCTTCGATTCTCCTTCTCTGTTCAGATTCAAAACACAAACTATACACGAATACAAAGCTCACATCTCGAGCTTTGTATAGAGAGTAAAATCGTGAGGATTGAGTGAGTGTGTTGGGAGAATTGAAGATTGGAAGTGAAGCTGTTTCTGGACAAGCCTTGGTTTGGAGCTTACTTTGGGTTCAATTTCTGGTAAGCTCATGAATCCCTGAGTCCCAAATTCGGTTTCCTTAGTTAGTTTATGTTGCATAGAGTTTAGAAAATCTAATTTCCCCAATTTTATTCTCTGTTTCATGTGTGAACCAATTCCATTTTGGTGATGCACTCAAACTGCTCTGCATGTGATGTTTGAAGTTGTTCTGGGAGTTGTGGAGCCTTTTCTTTGTCAATCCTTTGTTGATTCACGTCTGAGAGGTAAGGGGAAGTAATTTCTTACACTAGATAGAGTTTAAATTCCATTAATTGTGTTAGAGAGCCATCAAGAGGCTCTAAGGGCTTAGTTTGAATAGGAACTTTGGTTTGGAGACCAATCCATGCTCTATGACTGTGTTGAGCAAGTTCTAAATCATGCATGCAAGCTTAAATGAATATTATTTCATGAGTATTGTGTTTATTTTGCAATTTGAGGTGTTGAATTGCTAAATTGTGTATTTTATGCATAAATGATTGATTCTCTGTCAAATTTGTTATTTGATATGAAATGAGTATGGTAACATGTTCAATATATGGTATATGAACTATTGTGATCATTGGTTTGGGTTAAAAATGTTTAGAAATTGAAATGGTATGTAAAAACCAAGTTTCAGTCTGTTCTGACTGAAAATACTCGAGTATATGGCTTAACACTCGAGTATTTCGTGGTGCACCAGTGTGAAAATTGGCGCACCAACTTGAGAATCAGGCTTGACACTCGAGTATTTCAGACGCAACAAGAGTAAAAATTGATGAACAACTCGAGTAATACATGAATTACTCGAGTATTCTGGGCAATGAACTACTCGAGTATCTCACGAATTACTCGAGTATATTTATGGAGATCTGAAAACTTAAGTCTCTAAAAAGACATGAACGACTCGAGTCTAATTATGAACCACTCGAGTAAAATCTGGAAACTGATGAATTACTCGAGTATTATGGAAAACACTCGAGTATTTTTAGTCAGATATTGAAAAATACCATTTTCAATTCTAAGTTATTTTGTAACACTTAAAGGACAATAAACCAAGTGATCCTGGACTTAAAGGAAATTGATTGACGTCATGATGTTTTATTTGAATAATGACACGTTGCTCGGGAGGCACGTAATGTATTAATAAAAGGACAAAACATCAATCAATTCCCCTTTAAGTAAAGTAATGCATTCATTCTGGAGTTTGGATGGTAGGACGTATATCATGTTTTTGGTAAACATGTGGAGGGCCTCTGGGAGTGCCAATACGCTTGCTTGATGACACGTCGTTGACGTGGTCGGCTGAGTGAATGCCGATATGGTTATACCGTTTGGATGACGATCCGTTTGGATGACGGGATATGCTCGGGTGGCATGGATTCCAAGCTTGTCGTGTACATTCTAGGTGAATGTACGAATTGTTGTATACCTAGGAATACAACGCACTGTTGAGTGCTGGGTTGTCAGGGATGGACGTCAGAGAGTGACATAGTATGATGGAGATAGGCTTGAGAGCTAAAGTCATGCATCATGCCACTCATTCAAATTTATTGTGATAAACGAACCAAGTGTGAGCATCTTACTTGCATTCAATATCTGCTAAGTGTTAAATGTGATTGATATTTATTGTTGCATATTTACATACTAACATTATATAATTTATTCTCTGGTTATTATGTGTATAGAATTGCTTACCCCTACGCCCTTGTAGGTGATGTCTCGTTACATTGCTTGCATCGAGATCCAGCCACTTCCTAGTGGCATATGGATCTATGAGGACCATCGCGCGGTGTTCGAGGGGGAGGTAGAGATTACCTTCTACCACCCGAACCCGCTGATGCGATTCCGTCCTCGTAGATTTAGGATTCCCATCATATACACTATGCATGTACCCCCGTTTTACACTTACCATGGACCACCTCTCGCGCGACCAGCTCGCTCTTATCACAGTTTCCGTTTTCGACCTACCCGCTCACACCCTTTTACCTCGAGAGTCGTCCGCGAGGAGACTCCCCCTTCTGATCCGAGGAGCCCAGTCAGGGTTTCACCATCACCTGACCCGGTACCCAGTGGTAGGGTACACTCTCCCTCGGATGAGATCAAGGAGGATCCGGTGGAGGACGAGAGTGGGAGCGAGCCTGTCGTGCATTCTACTGGGAGTGATTGGAGGAATGAGGATCCCTAGGTATGTGCATAGAGTATGTGATGAGGATCAGAGGATCCGATGTGTGGATGCTATGGAGGAGATCTTGCTGCTGCTGTGTTGATGATGATGCTACTACCTTACTACTTTTGCTTCTTGGAGACTACTGCTATCACTACTACTACATCTGATGCTGTCAGATCTACGTGACCACCCTTAGAGTTATATTTTGGTTATGTATATATGTTGTAGATATACTTTTGGAGTACTCTAGGGTTTTGGTTACACTGCTATGTAGATCTGTTTATGGACTTGTATATTTTGGAACTTGGAGACTCTGATACTGGGCTATGTACTTATGACTTTCCTATATATAAAACCTATGTTTATATTCCTATCCATGGCATAGTCCGATAATTTCCGCTTACTCTGATTTAATCTATTTGAGAGTTCGGCTGTGAAAAACTATTCGATGGTATCAGTTCTGTCAAATAAAGCAAGGGTAGCTTCAGTTATTCTCTATGATATAAATACGATTCCAAAAGACGAATGTTACCCAACTTTTGAAAAGGTTTTAGAAATCGCCGAATTCGATACAACTGTTTTGAAATGCTGTAGAGTTTATTCTCCGAGAATTCCAAGTGTTGATTTGTGCACCCGCTTTAAAAAGAAAAATTTCACTTACATATTTTCTTAATACTCACAAGTCCATATATTATCCAATATGATAGCTTAAGTACTATATTATATCAGGGTAATTAGGAAGGGTGTCACAAACGGAATCCTATGCTGGTGAGGATAACGGAATTCTTCGGATTTCCTAATGCACGTGTCTGAATTCGCACTAGTATCACGACATGAGTTTACATGTTCCCGATATCTGTATCTGAATCCGGCCTTCTAAGATCTCTTAGGATCCTACCCCGTATGCGAATCTGGTTTGGGTGGTCTCTGATAGCTTCAATCCGGTATCTGAATCCGGATTGGTTGGGCCTCTCAAGGTCCCAATCCGGTATCTGAATCCGGCCTTGTTGGGCCTCTCAAGGTCCCAATCCGGTATCTGAATCCGGCCTTAGTGGACCTCTCGGGCCTCATTCTGGTATCCGAATCCAGACCTAGTGGACCTCTCATGGCCTCAATCCGGTATCTGAATCCGGCCTCGTTGGGCCTCTCAAGGACTCAATCTGGTATCCGAATCCAGACCTAGTGGACCTCTCATGGCCTCAATCCAGTATCTGAATCCGGCATACCGGTTCCGTTTACGTGGTGGTCCATAACAGAAAATATGTGATTTGTTATTGCACCGTTGGATTTACTTGTACTATTTTCTGTTATGGAATGAATTACATATTTTCCTTAAAAAAAAAAAACAAATCTAGTGATACATCAATTAGTATATGCTAATGAGTACTGCAGCAATTAAGTATAATAATTATCACTTGCTACTAAATGAGCACAAGATCAGCACTATTCATTATCGAAGATATATAATAAATAATAAATCAAGAAAGCAACAAAGCAACAAAGCAGCCTCATTCCAGTGGTATTTTGCTTTCTGTATGTATCACTCTGAGATGCAAATTATTTTTATTTTTTATTTATTTATTTATTTTTTAATAATCAAGTCATCTTCTTCCTCTGGCGGGTCTAACCCGCGAGAGAATCGGGTTCTCCATTAACAAACTTGGAGACCTCGTTCCAGCACTAAATAGGATGCGATTATCATTAACAACACCTTATAAACATGACTCGATGATGATGATTCCATAAAACACAATTATTGTATCGATTCTGTAGGAATTGAAACTTCAAAACCGCAAAAAACGGGTGGCGGAAATTGACGGATTCTGCACTCTTCGGTCATGATTTTTTCATGGGTTTTGTTCAGTATAAGATTTCTAACATGTTAGAGTTAAAAGGCCCAAATATTATCGAAGATTATAATCGAATTCGAAACCCATTTGGGCAAGTTATGAACCCTAAAAATGCAGATTTGAAAACTTGAAATTCTCCTTTTACAAACCATGAAACAATGCAATTTTGGTGTCAAAACGTTACTATGATCATGCGCTATAAAAACCCCATGGTTCCAGGATCGAATTTCTTCAAAATAATTTGATTCGAAAATCATATATATTAAACCAAAATAAAAAAACGAAAATTGGTTTAAAAAAAATTCCCAAAATAAAATTTGATCCCATATAATTCTCAGGTCTTGCATATAATATTGCCTCTAAAACTATTTTTAGGAACTTTATTAAATAATATTAATATATGCGATAATAAAAAATTAAAATATTGATATTGAGTTTAGATTTACTTGTTGAAGACATGATGTAGACTCTCACACCTATTATCTCGCTTTGCTTTGCTTTAATTTACCACTATTCTTTTTTTTTTAATGAACGAGAAATATCGTGCTGATAACATGAGATTGAGGGAGAAAAGAGAAGTAGAGAGGAATTATATTTCATTTCTTAGACAAAGTTTACAATACATACGAGTCATATTTTATAGGAAAAGATGAAACCCTATCATGAATTTGTTTTAACTAAAGATAAACATAGAGTAGGAATAAACTTAAACTATGATAGAGTCATTCACTTGTTAAATAAATACAAATTGTTCATAATACATTTTTCAATTTGGGATGTCAGGAAATATTCCCACTGAACCACATTGAAAAAAATGGGAGTCTGGGTCTCAGGGACTAAAAAGTGGGGGCGAGTACTAAGGAAATTGCTTTTTGGCCCCATGTTTGACTTTTTGACCCCCATTTTTATTTTCCAAGGACAAAAATACCCTAAACGTTTTAATCTTTCCGGTTCTACAAACTCGGAAAGGCAATTTCGGTACTACAAAGACGGAATACATTTATTTCATATTTCCGGTTTTGCTAAAATGGAATATGGTTTCCAGCTTTTCCGAACCGGAAAAATTAACAATTCCAGTATTGTCGAACTGGAATGCTTCCGGTACTAAAGTACCGGAAAGGTGAAAAATACCATAAAATCAGTAATCAGTAACGAAACCATAAAATACTCTCTCTCTCTCTCTCTCTCTCTTTAAAAAAAAGATAAAAATCAAAGAGCAAGGCAAATTTAGTAATTTACCTGGAGTGAGAGATAAGATTAGTGAAGCGAGGAATCTGAAGGCAGAGATTGTTGAGGTGTTTGAGCACTCATTCTTCAACCAGATAGAGGCATCGAAATTGGAGAGAATCAAGTTGGGAATTTCTTGGATCGAAAACGATGAATTGAATTGGCAGGAAGGAGATGCCGAAGTGGCAAAAGATGTTTTTTTTATTTTATCGCGAGAAAATGGAGATTTTGCTTCTACAACAGTATAACAGCAAGGGAGTTGGTATTTTTCACCTTTCCGACACTTCAGTACCGGAAACATTCCGGTTCGGCAATACTGAAATTGTTAAATAAACGTATTCCGTCTTTGTAGTACCGAAATTTCCTTTTCGAATTTGTAGAACCGGAAAGATTAAAACGCTTGAGGTATTTTTGTCCTTGAAAAATAAAAATGGGGGCCAAAAAGTCTAACATGGGCCAAAAAGCAATTCCCGAGGAAAAAAAATTCAAACACCCCACATCTATATTCATAACCTCATTATTATGTGAAAACACCAAACTACCCTTCTTAAAAAAAAAAACCTATCAACCCACCTCTTTCTCCTTCCTCCTACCACACCCCACACACCCCACACTCCTTCCATTCACGGTTCATTTCACCACACCATACACACCCCACATTCTCCTTCCATTCACCACACCTCTTTCTCCTTCCATCCTACCACCAAACATCATCCTTTATATACTTGTACTCTTCCCACCCCATCTCTTTGTCGCCGCTCAGCCAAGCCGCCGCTGGGACAGCATCGAGCAAGGCCACCGTCGCAGGTTCGAGTAGAACTCGGGTCTGTCCATCTCCATCGCCATCACTTCTTCTCTCTATCGATCTACCGCGATCTCTGGCTGTTGTGTGCAGGTATGAGTAGAATGTTTCTCTGGCCACCGTCTCCACCTTCCTCCTTCTTCCTCTTCTCTCTTCTCTTTTCTCTTGGGTGGTGTGAACCAGCAGACACATTAATCGTGGTGTTGTGAAGGGTTGGGGCGTGGGCAGTGGGGTGGCTGTTGGGTGGGGTGGGATGGCAGGGTCGTGAAGGGGGTGACGACTTGGGTCGTGAAGAGGGTCACGACCGACGGTGGTAGTGTGGTGGCTGGGTCGTGAAGGGGGTGACGACTTGGGTTGTGAAAAAGGTCACGACCGACGGTGGGGTGGCTGTGTGGCACGATCGAGAAGGGGGTCATGACTTGGGTCGTGAAGGGGGTCACGACCGACGGTGGCAGTGGGGTGTTTGTGGGAGTGAAGGGGGTGATGACTTGGGTTGTGAAGGGGGTCACGACCGATGGTTTCAGCGGGGCGGCTGTGGGAAGGGAAGGGGGTGGTGGCTGGCTGTGGAGTGGGAATCGGTGGTTGGCTGGCAATGGGCCAAGAGGGTGGGGTGGATGGCTGTGGAGTTGGAAGGGATGGGGTGAGAAGGGTATTTTTTGTATTTTTAAAAAAAGTGGGGTGTCAAAATTTGCACCCATTCCCGAGTACTAATACTCTTCATGCATTGCTTGTAGACGGCCCATAAGGCCCATATTGATTTTCCTTTCCTCGTCGAACAAAAACCCTGCTCCTCTCTAAAAGACTTAAATCCCAACTTCACTTCACTCTTTGGTTTTTATATTAAATTAAATAAATAAAAAAAAAAAACTCAATCTTCTTTAGTCACTGTTAAAACACGCCGCCGAGATAAGGTTGCCGGCAACCTGTTCCACTGTCCTGCTACTTCTCCCAAAATCTCAGGTACGCACCTTCACTTCTATCTTATTTGTTACGATTTTTGTACCCCCTCTTTCCTCTCACTGTAAATTCAATCATGTTTTGTTGCACACCAACTGTTTGTTCGATGAATGCTCTGTCTCACACATTTCCCTACAAATATATAGTTACTACAACTTGGGAATATGGACTTATGAGTTTTATTTAGAGTATTATCTAACACCTGAAAGGATAGGAGCTAAGGGAATATAGTTTCGAAATTGTATATTCTCATTTTCTTTGGAAATTATTGCTGCTAAATTAGGGTTTTTGAACTTGAGCAGAGCTCGTTTTTTCTCATTTTTTTTATGCTTTCGGTGAAGTACTTGGGTTTAGGGAATTAGGGCAGAGATGCTTTTATAATTAGAGGCCTTCTTTGATGCAAGGGAATTTGGAGGTGAAGGAAGAAGAGAAGTGACCAGTGTAAACAGATTTTTTTTAGTGATATGATAGGATTTATTTGTTTCTGGAGTGAGGTGAATTGTGATTAGTATAACTTATCAGTTTAGGTCATGTATTTTCATAGTTATAGGGATTGGGTTTTGAACCCTTTGGATTACTTAAAAATCTGTATGATACTGTATTTCGATTCTTCATTGGATGTGTGTAAAATGTGATACGATATCTGTTTATGTCTTCTTTGAAAATGAAAGCTTTAAATGGTGTCAATTTTAATTATGGACCTCGGTCTATTACTATAGCTATGAGATTGAGTAGGCTTGTGGAAGTCAAAGTTGCTGATTTTAGTCTCAGTTCACTTGTTGTAATAAGTTATTCAACCGACATAAGGCCATCATCTGCCTTGATATAATTATGCTAGTAGGCTGCCTTTAAACTGGAATTTGTTATAGTCTGCTGAACATTCATTTTCAGTTTATCTGTATGGTTGGTTTGACAGAACATAATTTATGTTCTTACTTTCTGGTGCAACTAATTTTCATGCACTTTATGATGATAGTATCTCTTCAATTTTTTCCCCATTGTGATCTCAATGATGTGTTACTTAATTAATGAGTGTTTTGTTGTCTCTTTCTCTTTTTATTAGCAGAAAATGCTAGTTTTCAATGTAAACATGTTACAGAGGGTTTAGTGACACATTTTTAACGGGGATTTAACCGATACAAGCCTATAGTTCAGGGGGATAATGTGTATTTTAACCAAAGATTTAAGACATAAGTTAATTAACAGAAACTACAAAAATTGATATATGAAGAAAAATTAAACCCCATAAGAAAGAGATTTAGAAAAACTGAGATCGAGTGTAAAGGCATCCGACAATCTTTTTTACCTCTGTAGATTCAGTGAGCTTGTGCCTGTTGCGGTATCTGAAAAGAGAGGGAGGTTGTGTTTGAGTGCGAGTTTGTTCAATGACGACTCGAATAGCACCAGGTGTTGGAGCAAACTTGCTGGGTCAACACTCGGCGGAGAGGAATCAAGATGCTACTGCTTATGTCGGCAATCTTGACCCTCAGGTAAGGTTTCCTTTCCCTTCCAATCCTCCTACTCCTATTATCCGCTTTCCATATCCATCCTACAAGCCCTTGAGCCTTGACACAAATTATGCACACTTACCTTAATTACCAGTTTAGGGTTAACAACTCTAACTGAATTTCTTGTGTGCTGCTGCTATCAGATAACTGAGGAGTTATTGTGGGAGCTATTTGTTCAGGCAGGTCCAGTCGGTATGTTTCATCTTCCCTTTATTTTACATCATAGATCAATTTATGCCAATTTTCCTCTTTTTGTTTTTCTCAGATATTTCAGGGTTTGATATGAACTTTGTGTGTTTTTTTTTTTTTTTTTTTAAAGTTAATGTCTATGTTCCAAAGGACAGAGTGACCAATCAACATCAAGGTTATGGATTTGTTGAGTTCCGGAGTGAAGAAGATGCCGACTATGTAAGTATTCTTGGGTACAATGAATATGTTATTTGTAAAATCATACATGCAATTTCTCCAAACTACCAACTGCTCTCTTTTATTTTGTTTGACTATTTGCTATTCTTTTTCTTTAATTGCAGGCCATCAAGGTGCTTAACATGATTAAACTTTATGGAAAACCAATACGTGTAAATAAGGTATTCCATATGAGGCTCATACTGTGACTGCTGTCTCCTCTCTCTACTTCTCTTATTTAAGTGTGAAATTAAATGTACGAAAATATGCCTAGGATTCTACCATGTTTAAACACGTTTTGATAGTACTTTGAAGGTGTAATATATTAAGGTTAAGCATGAAAAGTGCCAGCAAGAACATAAATAAAGCGTAATAAAGAATGAGAATGCGAAGTTGCTTCTCTTTTTTAATTTAAGATTTGTTCTTATATGTCACTACTCTTATGTCTTCCATCACAGTCGTCTCATGTCCTATAATTTTTAAAATTTGTTGTGCAATGTGCAAGTCCTGTATTTCCATCTCACATCAATGTCCATGCCAACTTGATTAATGAGTATTAATTTTACTTTCTTTTTTTTTTGGGGGGTTCCAGGCATCCCAAGATAAAAAGAGCTTGGATGTGGGAGCAAACCTTTTCATTGGCAACCTTGATCCTGTAAGTCATCAAATTATATGAGTGTTTAACAAACATATGTGGTGAACTTTTAGTTTTAACATAACTGGTTTTAATGTTGCTGCAGGATGTAGATGAGAAACTCTTGTATGATACTTTCAGTGCATTTGGAGTTATTGTTACTAATCCTAAGGTATGTCCTTTAATATCTTTCATTATGTTTAACATCATGTCTGTGTTACTTAAGTAGAACTATACAGCAAGAAGCGGTTGCTAACATTTTTCAAGCTTCTCCATTTTTTTACTCTATAGGCAATTTTTTTTGTCAGTTTAAAAAATGTCCGATTTTCTGATATTTAAGGCTGGGGCTATCATGGCGATCTGTTTTCTCCCTCATTCTTTAAGCACTGTTCCACATTTGTAGGCTCTATATGCCTAGATTGTTTGTGGTATGCTCAAATTAATTGGACATTGTCCCAATGTACCCTTATGCTATGTTTCCATGAATGAAATACATGAATAAAGGGGAATGGAATGAGATAAATCATGGTTCAATTGTTTGTGAGATTTGTTGACAAATAAAATGAATGGAATGGAAAGGGAACCATTTTCTCAATACCCCAAATTATTTTCCTCCCAAATTGGGGTGGAACCAATAGAACGAAAACCCTTCTTATGCTCAATTCCATTCCCTCCTGTCCCCTTTCCAATCCATTATGTTCCATATTCCATTTCATTCCCTTCCAAACACCCAAACATAGCATTAAAGGGCACGACTTTATAATTATTTTCTTATCCCCCGTAAACAAATGGGATAGATCCCCACCGTGGAGTTTTGGAAAAGCACGCTTAATTTGATGGGTTGGATATATATGCTGGCTGAATCCACCGGCAATTTTAATGTTTTCATTATCCTCTAAGTCTCCTGGAATTGACCTATTACAGTATCAGCTCTTCAACTATGCCATTTATGTGTGTATAAATCTAGTTTCACAACAAATATTGTGTAGTTGTACTCCTCTGGTTGCATTTACCCTCCATTCTTAGAGGGATTGATTTCACTCAAAATAATGCACATAATCTGATATTTTGGGTTTTGATTGCAGATAATGAGAGATCCTGAGACAGGAAATTCCCGTGGCTTTGGCTTCATTAGCTATGATTCATTTGAGGCATCTGATTCGGCTATTGAGGTATGCATTGGTGTTTGAATCATTAGTGGGAGTGTGTGAGGTCAACCTTTCATTCTTTTGTTTTAGTTTTTCAGCATTTGCGTATCATACATAGAACCTATATTTGCCACTTCAGCTTTATTTTTCTGTGGCTAACAACTGCTTTCCAAATAGTCTATTTACAAATGTCCATAAGTCAATTCCCATTTATTTAGTCTGTATTACCCTTATAAATCATGTTTTTCAATTCTGTTTTCGTGGTATCTACATCACCCGGTATAAATTTTGTTTTATATTTCGTAGGCAATGAATGGGCAGTATCTTTGCAATCGTCAAATTACGGTCTCATATGCTTATAAGAAAGACACTAAAGGGGAAAGGCATGGTACTCCAGCAGGTAATTTCTCGCAGCTATCTGCTTATATTTTGGAATTAATTCTTTGATATTGTTTCAGTACTTTCTGCTTATATTCCATCTACGATGCAGAAAGAGTTTTGGCTGCAAGCAATCCAACTGCACAGAAAAGCCGGCCTCATACTTTATTTGCCAGTGGGCCTCCAACACTTCCCAATGTTGCTCAGGCTAATGGTACCATTGCTGCTCCCGTGCCTCCTCGCCCCTTTGCTAACGGGGTTGCTCCAGCTCCTCTTCCTGTCCTTCGTCCACCTCCCCCTCAAGCTGCGGCATTCCAGCCTATGCCGGCAGCAGGGCAACCAGTATGGCATCAACAGCAGCCAGGTCAAATGCCACCTGTTATGCCTCCTCCCCCTCAAATGCAGCAGTTCAGGCCACCTCACCCTGGTATGCCAATGCCTCCACCTCCACAAGGTGTCTCTGCTCCTCCTAGGCCTCTTCCGCCACCAGCAGTAATGGGAAGCCAACCACCACCTGTCTGGCGACCACCACCACCACCTCAACAGCAGGGTGGACGACCATTTGCTTATCCTCAGTCCTCAATGCCTCCACCGCCTCCCAATAACCCTATGATGCCACCTCCTTCAAGTTGAAGGAAAGCAATCCTTTTGGAATGTTATTCTTGACTCTTATCTTCTGGAAGAGTTCCCACCTGATTCAGTGATTTGTGATAGTTGTATTGCTTTATATTTCAGAACTAGGGAGTTGTAGAATTGTAGATTTTAATATGGTCAGAACAGAGCCTAGACACTGCAACAATCATTACTGCTGCTAAGAGAGACGTTTGAGTTTTGGGTTATGCCACATGGCAATATGGCATCCATCTAAACAAAGTTTTTGAATAGAAAAATCTACTAAATTGGTATGACTGAGATGGTGGTGTGCCTAAAAAAAAAAAGAAAATAAAAGAAAAGATGGTGGTGTTGAAAAAAGGAAAAACATTCAAATTTAAACGCACCATTTTGTAGTTGCCTTTTTGTAATGGTGAAAGGTGGTAGAAACCAGTCGGTATATGGATGAACCAATGCACCATTTAGAATCTCTGTCGGGTCTGAAACGTTGAGAGAGAACACCAGAGTTTTAATTTTTGGTCCCATTTTTTCGGAAAAAAAAGCCAAAAATACATTTCTGACTTATGATTGTCGGAAATATGTTCCGGTTTATTAGTGTCCAAACTCCAAAGTGTAAGTCAAGATTATTTTTTATTTATTAGTTTTATTTTTTTTACATATCAAATTATGATTGACGTGGATTATCGTTAATGCAATGGTTCATGATCAACTAATAACTTAGAAGACCTTTTTCACTCGCGCACTCCCTTTTCAATCACTACCTTTCCAATTAATTTCTTTTTAGTAATTTGTCAGATAAGCCCCTGACTTTGATGACACCGGTCAAATTAGTTTATAAAATTATCGAAATTTCAAATTAGTCTTCAAAATAGCAAAACGTGAGTTACATTAGACTTCGGTTAGTGGTTCACAATGCCAGACATTAATTTGACGAGTGTCCACAATCTCGGGGACTAATTTGATTGATAGTCCAAGGTCTTTGTTTTTTCTTTTGGCCTAAACGAAGTCTCTTTTTGGTCATTATGTTGATCCACGTTGAGAATCACTAACGATTATTAATGTCAAAGACTAATGTAACTCACGTTATCCCATTTACTTGTATCTCAAGCTTTATTATCTTTTTGGGGTTTGAGCACTTCTAATGCTCTATAAATTCAATTATGATTTATCAATAAAAAAAAGATACTATAATTAAAAAATTTATTATTTATGCCCAATATTTCTTTTTTTAAAATATCAAAATTATATTTTCTAAAATTCAATTTGGTTTTTCTGTCATAACAATGTCAACTTTATCAAAATATTCACACCTATTACCGAAAATTGAAAAATGTTGCCAGAATCCGGAAAACTTTCTAACCACCACCAGACAAAAGCTAAGAGCAGTAATGTTGCTTCGCCAATGATGAACGATGATTGACAAATATGGACAAAAGTGACAATGCGATGGAGATATGAACTCAGATGATAGTTGGAGATCAATTGATGAAGTTGTAGGAATATATGTCAAGCTCTATCAATGAAACAGTAATGAGTGTAAATATTCCAAATAAAACTAACATTGTTATGATAAAAGGACCAAATTAAATATTTTAAAAAAATAAAAGGTAAAAATAAATATAAAAACAAAGATTAAAAATCAAAATGAATCTTGAAAATAAGATAAAAAATAAAATTGCAATTAATAAAAAAAAAGGATCTCCATGTAAGATCCATGAAGAATGTTTTGATAAATGCCAAAAGGTTTTGAACAAGCTTAAATGTGTTGATCAAGTTCAAGCTCAACAAGTAACAACAAACATCAAGTGATGAAAAGAGAGCCAACTCATGAAGACTTAGTTTGGTAGTTTATGTTTTATTGTTTTATCTTTTGCCTCACAAGTCTCTTAGTTTATGAGTTTGGGTAGAGTTTCTTAGAGGGCAGTGAATCTCTTTTGATTGCATGATTATATCATATTTTGAGTATTCACTTTGCCTAAAATCAATAGGTGGCTTAAAAGTTTGAAAGAAAAGGTTTAGATTTTGAGAAAACAAGTTTTTAAGTGTTTTTTGAACTGACTACTCGATTAGCCACTTGTTTACTCGAGTAGAATTTTGCAATCTTGCGCAAATACTCGATTAAGGGGCTGATTACTCGAGTAGAATTTTGAAGCCTTGCGTAAATACTCGAGTAGTAACTCAGATTACTCGAGTAGTGAACACTGATTACACTGGTTACTCGAGTAATGACTTGGCTACTCGAGTAACACAAGCTGTTACTGTTTTTAAATGAGTTTTTCACTTCTCAAAAGGACTTTTAACCATTCCTAACTTTTGGGTATTCTATAAAAATCTTTTCCTAACCTTTGTGAATCATTAATTACAATTACCTATCATTTTTATATCAATTTTACAAAGAATCAAAGCCACTCTATTCTCTCTCACTTTCTCAAGATCAAAGCTTTAACTTTTACATTCTTTGATCTAAAATCTTGAATATCTCATGTTGATCTTTTCATAGCTTTTGAAAGAGATTCATAGGATTGTTATTTTGTTTTCATTTGAGTTGTAATCTTTGCAAGAGGCAAGCTATCTACAACAATTGGAAGTCTTGGTTGTGAATCAAGCAAAGTTATTTGGAAGCCTTGGTGTGGCATTTCATCAAGCACTTGGAAGCCTTGTGGTGAAGCAAGCAATTGGAAGTCTTTGAAGAATCTCAAAGCACTTGGAAGACTTGTTGTGGGGTATCGGCAAGCAAGAGAAGAGGTTAGATTAGATATCAATAGGGTTACAAGGCAAGGGTGTGGTATCTCTTGTAGGCTAGCTAGAAGGGAGTCTTGTGAGGCATTTACTTGTAATTTGAGAAACTCTAATTCCTCATAGTGAAGAATCTCTCTTGGTTGAAGAGGGGACTGGATGTAGCTTTCAAGTGGATGAAAGTGAACCAGGATAAATCACTGTGCCGTATCTCTAAACCCTTACTCTTTACATTCAAGTCAATTCATTGTGTTCTTGCTTGAAAACCTAGAAAGATTGATTTTCATAATTGATTGAATTGAATCTTTATTGTTCAAATTGATAAAGGGAAAATCATTTTCATAACTAGGATAATCAATAAGAATATAGGTGTTAATTGTTTCCGCTGAATCTCTGGTTATACATGTTAATTGATTGATTTTCATATTTGATTGAAAAGTGATTAATTCATTAACAGAGGCATTAATCGATTAGTTCATGTCATTAATCGATTAAGGCTAAAGAATTTTCAAGAAAATCATTTGTTTTGATCGTTTTGATTTGTTTCTTGCGAAAATCTTTCAAGGTTTCTCTAACACCTATTCAACCCCCCCTTCTAGGTGTTCTCCTAGTGTTTCCTAGTTGTTTCACCCACCGATTGTAGGTTCTCACAATTGGTATCAGAGCTCGGTCGAGAGACACGAGCATAGAGCTTTTTCGTTAAGATCCTTGAGGAAACTACAATGGGTTCTACGAATTCTTTTGGTGGTGAAGATGCTTCAATAAATCGCCCTCCTATGTTTGGTGGAGAGGGTTATGGTTATTGGAAAATTAGGATGAGAATCTTTATAGAAGCTATAGATGTGAACATTTGGGAAGCCATTGAAAATGGTCCTTATATTCCCTCAAAAGATGTAGAAGGTGTGCTTACACTTACTCCCAAAGATAAGTGGACCGATGATGATAAAAGGAAAATTCAATATGATTTAAAAGCTAAGAATATCATCACCTCCGCTCTATCTTATGATGAGTTCTTTAGAGTCTCCCAATGTAAAGATGTCAAAGAAATGTGGGACACCTTGCAAGTCACACATGAAGGCACTAGTGAAGTTAGACGTGCTAGATTAAATTCTTTGATGCATGAATATGAATTGTTTCGTATGTTGCCTAATGAATCTATTTGTTTTATGCAAAAGCGTTTTACTCATATTGTTAATCATCTCATCGCTCTTGGTAAAACTTTCTTGAATTGTGAACTTGTTAACAAAGTTTTAAGATGTCTAAGTAGGGAATGGCAACCCAAGGTTACCGCAATTGTTGAATCAAAGGACTTGGACACCATGGACTTAGCAACACTTTTCGGAAAGCTTCAAGAACATGAAATGGAGCTTGAACGTTTGCATATGCATGAAGAGTCGGACAAGAACAAAGAAAGAAAAGGAATTGCTCTTAAAGCTCAAAGGTCATATAAAAAGGAAGAGAGTTCCGATGATGATGATGATGATGATAATGAAGATACCGATTCGGACACTGATGAAGAGGAGATGAAACTTCTACTAAGAAAGTTCAATAAGATTCTAAGAAGAAAAGGAAGGTTGAACAAAGACAAAAGTAAAGAGAAGAATTCCCCACACTACAAGACAAAGACTTCAAAAGAAGGTATAGTTTGCCATGAATGTGGAAAGTCGGGTCATCTCAAGTACTCATGCTCTAAGTATCTTAAGAAGAAGGAGAAAGAAAAGAAAACTAAAAGAGCATACATAGTTTGAAATAGTGATGATGAAGATGACAAGAAAAGCACATTAAATAGTTCTTCGGATGATGAAAAAGCCGCTTGTCTCAACTTGATAGCTCTAGTAAATGAAGAAGAAAGTTCAAATGATGAATCAAGTGAACAAAGCGATGTAAGTCTTACTAAATCCGAAATTTCTTCTAAATATGAAATATTGTATAATGCTTATGAAGAAATGCATAAACAATTTAAGAAACTAGCTTTGAAAAACATAGAAAGGAAGAAGCTCATTTTGAAACATCAAAAAGAGATTTTAGAACTTCAAAAACAAGTTGATGAGCTTAATCTTGAAAATGAAACCCTTGATCTTATATATGCTAGTTCTTCTTGTGATTGTGCTAGTAGAGTGAATATTGTGGTTGATTGTGAGAATTGCAAGTTGCTCAAAGATGAAAATGCTATTTTGAAAAATAAGCTTGCAAGTTTCACAAGTGGTGATATTAGATTGCGCACATTGTTAAATTTTCAAAGAGGAAATTCAAACAAGTTTGGTTTGGGTTATACTAATGCTAAGAGTAATTCTCATAGAAATGTTGTTGATTTTTCTAAAGTTGATTTTTCAAATGCACCAACATGTTTCTATTGTGGTACTCATGGACATACTTCAAATGTGTGTTATATTAAAGTGCATGGTATACCTAAAGGAGATTTTGTTTGGATGAAAAAGGGTGAGAGTCCCTACACTAACAAAAATGGATCCAAAACCATTTGGATACCAAAAAGCAAAACATGATTGTTTTTGTAGGTATGATTGAAGAGCAAAAGGACTTTCATATGTTATTCATTCATTTGCTTCTTCAATTGGTATTAAGGAGAAAATCCTACAAATTGGTAACATTCGATATTATACAATTGTTTCAATTGGTATCATTGAGTGATTATTAGATGATTATCATGCTTTGGTTGTTATATCTTATTAATTTCTCTATTTTGGCTTAGATCTTATATTTCAATTGGTATATATTTCTTTTTGATAATGCCAAAGGGGGAGAAATATGATGTTTTGAAAAATAAAAAGGGGAGAAATATTATGTTTTGACCATTTTGGAGAAATGAAATGGTATGTTTGGAGAAATGTTGTTTTTTTGTTGTTTTTATGTAGGTTGAGAAAAGTTGTTGAGGATAGGGGGAGAATCAAGCTTAACTCAATTGGATTTCAAATGTCAAAAGCATTTATTGAGGGGGAGCAAGAGTCTCACCAAGTGATCAAATGGTTCAAGTATCAACAACTTCAATGAACTTCATAATTTCAAAACATGTTTGTCATTTTCAAAAAGGGGGAGATTGTAAGATCCATGAAGAATGTTTTGATAAATGCCAAAAGGTTTTGAACAAGCTTAAATGTGTTGATCAAGTTCAAGCTCAACAAGTAACAACAAACATCAAGTGATGAAGAGAGAGCCAACTCATGAAGACTTAGTTTGGTAGTTTATGTTTTATTGTTTTATCTTTTGCCTCACAAGTCTCTTAGTTTATGAGTTTGGGTAGAGTTTCTTAGAGGGTAGTGAATCTCTTTTGATTGCATGATTATATCATATTTTGAGTATTCACTTTGCCTAAAATCAATAGGTGGCTTAAAGGTTTGAAAGAAAAGGTTTAAATTTTGAGAAAACAAGTTTTTAAGTGTTTTTTGAACTGACTACTCGATTAGCCACTTGTTTACTCGAGTAGAATTTTGCAGTCTTGCGCAAATATTCGATTAAGGGGCTGATTACTCGAGTAGAATTTTGAAGCCTTGCGTAAATACTCGAGTAGTAACTCAGATTACTCGAGTAGTGAACACTGATTACACAGGTTACTCGAGTAATGACTTGGCTACTCGAGTAACACGAGCTGTTACTGTTTTTAAATGAGTTTATCACTTCTCAAAAGGACTTTTAACCATTCCTAACTTTTGGGTATTCTATAAAAACCTTTTCCTAACCTTTGTGAATCATTAATTACAATTACCTATCATTTTTATATCAATTTTACAAAGAACCAAAGCCACTCTATTCTCTCTCACTTTCTCAAGATCAAAGCTTTAACTTTTACATTCTTTGATCAAAAATCTTGAATCTCTCATGTTGATCTTTTCATAGCTTTTGAAAGAGATTCATAGGATTGTTATTTTGTTTTCATTTGAGTTTTAATCTTTGCAAGAGGCAAGCTATCTACAACAATTGGAAGTCTTGGTTGTGAATCAAGCAAAGTTATTTGGAAGCCTTGGTGTGGCATTTCATCAAGCACTTGGAAGCCTTGTTGTGAAGCAAGCAATTGGAAGTCTTTGAAGAATCTCAAAGCACTTTGAAGACTTGTTGTGGGGTATCGGCAAGCAAGAGAAGAGGTTAGATTAGATATCAATAGGGTTACAAGGCAAGGGTGTGGTATCTCTTGTAGGCTAGCAAGAAGGGAGTCTTGTGAGGCATTTACTTGTAATTTGAGAAACTCTAATTCCTCATAGTGAAGAATCTCTCTTAGTTGAAGAGGGGACTGGATGTAGCTTTCAAGTGGATGAAAGTGAACTAGGATAAATCACTGTGCCGTATCTCTAAACCCTTACTCTTTACATTCAAGTCAATTCATTGTGTTCTTGCTTGAAAACCTAGAAAGATTGATTTTCATAATTGATTGAATTGAATCTTTATTGTTCAAATTGATAAAGGGAAAATCATTTTCATAACTAGGATAACCAATAAGAATATAGGTGGTAATTGTTTCCGCTGAATCTCTGGTTATACATGTTAATTGATTGATTTTCGTATTTGATTGAAAAGTGATTAATTCATTAACAGAGGCATTAATCGATTAGTTCATGTCATTAATCGATTAAGGCTAAAGAATTTTCAAGAAAATCATTTGTTTTGATCGTTTTGATTTGTTTCTTGCGAAAACCTTTCAAGGTTTCTCTAACACCTATTCAACCCCCCCTTCTAGGTGTTCTCCTAGTGTTTCCTAGTTGTTTCACCCACCGATTGTAGGTTCTCACACTCCACATTGTAAGAAAAGTAGCAAATACCCTTTAAACTATCATCATATTCTAATATATACTTTCGTGGAAACTTCTTCAACAGTGGACTTTAACTTTAATGAAGGGTATATAAAATGGGGAACGACAGATACATCCTTTTGGTTTAGAAAATAACATTCACTTCCCCTCTTTAATCATCATTATTGCACTTACATTCTCTTCTTATAATAAATTGTTAGTTTATTAACGGAAATGTTATACTTAGTATTGAAAAAAGACTTTTATATTCTCAAGGGGTATCTCACACAAATTTTAAGTGTATTTAGTGTATTTTTTCATTTACAATAATATGATAAAATTAATTTTTTTTACAAGAAAATGTAATGACCAACAAAGTCACTGCTGCAAGCTAATATGTGACAATCAAGAATTGTGAAAAGTAGTGGAATTTAGAGGACATATACATTACGAAATTATTTGTGGGACTAATTATTATAGTCAAGATTTTTTTAACATTTTCACCATGAATTATAAGTTACAATGGATATAAGCTCATTATGGATATAATATGATATAAAAATTTTAATTTTGTTGTTGTTCCTACAATATTTGGATATGATGGATGTAGTAAGTTCAATCTTTATATAGAGTTTGTATATCAATAATGATGTTAAGTCTTTTGCATTATTCTAAAATCATTTGGATAAAATTTGTATACAAAAATATGTGTTTTAGTAAAAAGAAAATATTTTTCATCATTAAAAATTATTTTATTTTATTGTAAAAAAATTATTTTTATTTATAAAAAAATAATTTTATCATATTATTGTAAAGAAAAATGCACCAAATATACTTGAAATTTGTATGAAACACCCTTTAAAGATATAAATGTCTTTTTCAATCACAGACATAACATTTCCATTAGTAGGCATAACATTTCCATTAGTAAGTTAACCATTTATTACAAAAAGAGGTGTAAATATAATGCTAATTGTTAAGAAGGAAAAATGAGTGTCATTTTCAAAATCAGAAAGAATACCTGTATGGTTGATGCAAATGTAAGGGATGATAAATACAATTTTCCCATAAAATTATAAATGCATAAGGCATCCCAGTATCTTTATAGCCTTATCCATTCATCATTTTTTCAATTTTTCTTAACTTTAAATAATAAAATGGTCCTATAAATTTTTCGTTTTGATCCTTATTTTTTTTAATTCGTTTTGAATTTAACTTTTTTTATCAATTATGGATGAAAATTTTTGACATGACTTAATGGAGGCTAATTAGTCAGTAAAATCACGTATGATTTTTTGGGACAATGTCTTTTTGAAATTAGTGCGTATAAATGTAGGTGTTTTCTAATTTAATCCCTACACTTTTCTTTTTAAAGATTTTGGTTTTTGCTTTTACATGTTGTTTTGATTTTGCTCCATAAAATCAACAATAAATGAAAAATGCATTTTAAACGAAAACAAGTAAAAATTTTCGACATATCTTAAATAAGCATATCTTTTAAAAACTTAAATAAGTATATCTTTAATTACATAATGTGATACTTTTTACACACACAACTCATGAGAACAGATGGAGATCACAACAACTTATTTCATCCATAATTAACACCGGAATCCAAAACCAAAATAATTGAAAAAATAAGATCCATAATTTAAAAAAAAATAAATAAATTTAGAAACAAATTTCGAAGACATCTATCTTTTCTTGTAATAAAGTACTTCACAGGCTGTTACTTGCAAGGCATCCAGATTCTATTCTTTTCGTCTCCTTTCTTTGTTCTTATAATAACGTAACCTCAGTCGTGGAAAAGTATTAAAAATTAAGGACTTGCATGCCTCAGTCATCAAAGAGGGTTCAAGAGCAACCATATTTCGAAGAAAAGGTAATTAAGGTTTCTTGATCATGCTAATTTCCCATTGTCAATTCTTTTTATTTTATTTGATAGTTCGTATCGTCATAGGCAATTAGGCATAGCCAAGTCAAGAAGACATAATTGCTAACATTTAGCCACACTAACCCCATAAACAATATTTGTATTCATTATATTTTACCATAACAATATTTCAACATATAGTTTATGAATGAAGGAAACTAAAAATAATTGGTACTGATTGTTCTAAATTCTGGAGCAAAATAAAATCTAACTTACATACAATTTCTTCAATATCCTCATGATGTGGCAAACTCAGAGGAATACCAATTGTATCCAATTTTACTCCTACTTCTTTGTACAAGCTAAGCACCTTTTTTGTCTTTTAAATTTGACATTTTCAAATTAGTTTAAACAAAGAGTACATGGTTAATTATTGGTTATGTCTCTTCCCAGCAAGGTGCCAAATCAGCTTTTAAAAAAAATAACACTCCTCCAATTCTGACAGTTAGACGCTTTGATTTCATTGTCAGAATAAAGAGTCTTGTTGAAGCTGAATGCTTTGGTGTTGCCCTTTGATATAATCAATAGCTTTGGCTGCCAGAGACTGCATTGTGTTCATACAGTAAGTTCTCAATTCTACATTCTCTTCATAAAGGTAGAGATCAGCATGCACTAGCTATTTACATGAACTCACATAAGCTAGAATACTTTTCAAATCAAGACTAAGAAAATGGAAACCAATTTTTTTTTCTCAAAACAATTAGTGATCAAGTAGATTAATTTTTTGCTTAAAAGAGTAAATCGATTATTAATTAATCATATCTCTTTGTGATTTACCATAATTTCAGCTGCTCAATTCTTCAAAAACCTGCTTTAATTATTAGAGCCTAAAAAGTTTAAAGAGGAAAGCTAGGCACAGAGAAACCTACTAATATACTCCCTCCTATTCTAATTTTTTTTTTTCCGAATTCCCCACGGAACCATCAGTATCTCCAAGAGTACCTTTAATACCAGTAAGTCCTTGAGACTAATATACTCTCTCCTATTTGAAATATATATATATATAAATACTATATTGGTTTAAAATATAAGAAAAAAATAATTAACTTTCTTAAATTTTATTTCATTATCAATGCTATTTTCCTAAAAGATTTCTAGAAAGTGGTTATCTTATTTAATTTTTCTTTTATTTTCGACACTACTTTTCTAAAATACCTTGATTTTTTTAATAAATTTCAGAAAATTAAATACAATCAACTAACTTCCTTGATAACTGTGAACTTAGTTTTTTTCCTTATATTTCAAACTAAAGGGAGTATGTCATTGAAATTTTTTTTGAAACATTCATTAGTACTTCCTCCGATTTGCAATATAAAAAAAAACCTATTTTTCTTGATTTAAAATATAAAAAAAATAACTAACCTTATTAAATTTGTTTTATTCTCAATATTACTTTTCTAAAATATCCTTAGAAAGTGATTATCTCGTTTTATTTTTGTTTCATTTTCGATGTTATTTTTCTAAAATACCTTTATTTTTTTATATAAATTTGAAAAAAATAATACAATTAATTAACTTCCTTATTAAAAGTAATTTTAATTTTTTTCTTATATTGTAATCTGAACTACGTATCTATTGTATTTATCTTTATTAAATGTTTTGATTATCTATCGTTGATTAAAGTGAAATCAATCATATGAACTAATTAGTAATCTAAATAATGAGATTAAATTAAAAAAAATTTAAATTCAAGATGAAAAATAATACTAAAGTACTTTGATATTAAATGAAAGTAAAGTTTAGATGTGAAAGAAATCAAAAATATTAACTACACGTAGCTAACTTTCTTGATTTATTTAATTTAATTAGAATAACAAGAACAAGGATATTATATATATATATAATTAACATTTGTGTAACATTAAAACATATGACCTACCTTCCCGATTAACACATCCCGCTGGAAGAGACATAGGAACGCGACCTCGTACATGATTAATCTCAAAGGTTCTTTGGTATTAACTAAATAAATTGGGTGGGTAGGATAAGGACTTTCTTTGTTAAATGGGCATTGTTAAATCTTTTTTGGTCCAGTAGTGCACATTGAAACTTTAAAACGGAACACAAATCTCATGCGAAAAAGAAAAATATTCATTTCACAAAAAAAAAAACGCATTGCATCACGATTATCCTATTTGGCACTAGAATATTAAAAAAAAAAAAAATTGGCTTTATGCATTTGTCAATCCATCTTAACCAAGGGGACATAATTGATCCACATTCACCTTCCTAGCACATGTATTAATTTTAGTAGGCAAGCGGGCAAGCAAGGTTTGCCATGAAAAGACAATCACTTTAGCATATGCATTAGTCTTCCATAGGAGCTTAAACAAGTTGTCGTACACAGCCCCTTCCTCTAATTGTTTTGCATGAAACTTTCCTTGAAAATAATCATAGGCGACCTTACAGAGAAATTAAATGACCCTCCATGAGTCCAATGCCACAAGTCTCCAAAATTTTCATTAAGGGGCAGATGGTACAACATCTACATTAACACACTAACATGTCATTCTCCCATGAAAAAAAAAATCTCTTCACCAAGGAATGTTCCAATTTCCCACACCACCAACTCTTGAATCAAGTCCTCATGTCACAAATCCTATCCAGTGACGGATCCAAAAAATTTTTGATGTGGGGGCGATACATACGTAAATAATATTAAAAATATATTCATTTCGATCTTATTTATAAATCTCATTTTAAAAATTTTAATTTTATGCATAAATCACTTTATATTTTATAAGATACATTTTTTTCCCTTGTTTGTCCTTAATTCATTAATATCAAATAATATTTTTTTTTCAAGTTGCAAAAAATATTAATAAAAACATATTAAGATTTGGAGAGAGTAATATATTAAAAAAAACATTATTAATAATACTAACCTAATTAAACATACATAAAGTTTATTATATACATATATAAAATTAAAAAAAAAACATACATAAAGTTTGAGAACGAGGAACTGCAAAAAATTTAAAAAACAAATGTCTGTACCAAGTCTCGAACTTACGGCAACCGGAAAGATGAAGAGAATTTACCCATGAGCAATAGCATAATTTCTGTCTAGTGATACAGAATAATATATATAACATATATATGTAAGAATATTTTAAAGAAAAATTAAAAAAGTTTGTGGGGGCACTTGCCCCCGCTAGCTACCACCTGGATCCGTCCCTGATCCTATCGTTGGTACCCACGGACAGGGAAAAAAATCTAAGGAAAAGGTCCACCGAAGAACGAATTGAGTCTTATGATAGGAAGCTAAAAAGCTACTCTACCAAGTGATTAATTCTATAAGCTATTCTACTCCTAAGAGAAAGCTAATAAAGGATAACAAAAGAAACTTCATTTTTCATTGATTCCTAACATGAACACTATAATGTTTAAATAAGAAGATAACCCTAATTCACTGCATGGATCCACCCTACAAGTGGCATAATCACGCAGCTATGAAAAATCTAGAAATAATATTAATAACCTATTTATTTATTTAATTACATATTGTCATCCCTCCCCTTTTTTGATGGACCTAATAACCCATTTTATTTTTAATGGGCTTAACAACAGTCTATCAATCTTACCAAAAAAAAAAAAAAACAGTCTATTAATATCATACCCTTCAAAATCAACCTTGTCCTCATGGTTGAACTTATTGGTAAGTTGAAGAAATAAATACTACTCCCTCCGGCCCCTAATATAAGCACTATTTGACAAATTTCACTCCCTTTAAAAAAAGTAGGTAAGTTAGTTATTTGTATTGGAATTGTAAATTTTATGTGTATATTTACCAATCTATCCTTTTGATCTTCTAATCATTAATTGGTGTTTCTTTTCCCCACAAACATGATAGAGTATATTAATAGGGTTAGTTTTGTAAAATTTTAGAAAAGGTGCTTATATTTAGGACCGAATTTTTTTGGTCAAATGGTGCTTATATTAGGGACCGGATGGAGTAATCAATATCAATTTTGTCCTTAAGACTGGGCTCTCCTGTGTTAAGGCTTGCTTGGTCAACAACAAATGAATTAGAAAAAGTAGTACATGGATTTGGAATGAGTTGCTGCATTAGTTGACTAGAGGCAAGTGGTACCATATATATTTCATCCAATAAATTAAAATTGGAAACATGAGCAGAAGTGAAATAAGTGATTGGATCCCATGGAGAAAAGGAGAGCACCGAAGTTGTGTGGGGTTTAAGATATTCCACAGATCTTTCAGGGATCTAACTGATTCTAAAATGATTTTTGGGGTTTAAGAGATTCCACAAATCTTTCAGAGACCAAACTAATTTCACAGATATCTTTCGGAGACCTATGTGACTGTTAACTCAAAAGTAATAGTACAAGAACTTAAGTAAGAACTTATGATATCGTACTGCATGAAAATATTAATTTTAGAAAAGATTTTATTATTATTTGAATCTAAGCATAAGAAAGATGATTGTTGAACTTGTTGCAGATAATGAAGACAGGGGACCATTTTATTGGTTATGCAGACAACATTGTGGGAAACCTCAAATCAAAATGTCGTTACCTATGTTGCTTCAAGGGCATTGTTGACAAATTTGACAAGGAAGAAAGAGAATTGTTAGCAAAACAGGAGATTATCACTAAATCTATTGAAGACGCAAAGCGCGATGATGATGTAAGTATTCGAGATGATGTAATGAAATGGCTAAAACAATCTAAGGACCTCCTTAAAGATGACACTGAAATAAAGAAAGCTTGTTTTTGGGGATGGTGTCCTAATTGCATTTGGCAATATCGTAAGGGAAAGCAACTAGCACAAAAGACACATGATATTAGAAGACTCATCGGGGTAGCTACCTTTGAAGAAGGTGTTGTTGCTCCTCGAACTCATCATCATCTTCCAGGTTTTAAACCCTATCATAACCCAGATTTCATTCATTTTGAAAGCCAAAATTTAGTATACAAACAACTTTTGAATGAACTAGAATGTGATGACAGCTATATGATTGGACTGTGTGGAATGGTAGGCACTGGTAAAACTGTACTCGCAATAAAAGTGGGTTCTCAACTTTTAGAATCGAAAAAAATTGATAATTTAATCTACATTGCTGATGGTCATTCAAATATCAAAGTCATTCAACAGAAAATTGCAGAAGGATTAGGATTGTCATTAGGCAATAAAGATGAAAGGGAAAGACAAAAATTACTGCAGAAGGGATTAATGAATGGAGGGAGAATTCTTATAATATTTGATGATGTGTGGGAATATATCAATTTTGAAGAGATAGGGATTCCATCTAGAGATGATGACATGATGAATTGCAAAATTCTTGTAATTTCACAGAATAAAAGATTAGTCAAATCAATGGGATGCCCAAAGCCTATTCAACTAGGGCTCTTATCAGATCAAGAGGAATGGATGTTATTCCAAAGGTTTGACATTATAGAAGATAATCTTGATATTGCACTACTGCAAGAAATTGTCAAGGAATGTGAAGGATTACCAGTTGCAATTTTGGCCACTGGCTATGTGAATGCGAGAAGTGTAAAACCTCTTGATTTTTATTATTTATATGAAAGGATCAAGAGTGAAGAAGCAAAAAAGTTATTCCTCTTACTTTCTTTATTCCCAAAAGATACTAAAATTCCTGTGGATATGTTAACTAGATTTTGTAATGGAGTGGGCCTTCTCATCAGAGATGTTGCCAAATACTCCTCTGTCTCTAGAAGTCGTATCCTTGAAGTTAAAGATATTCTTTTAGATTCTTCTTTATTATTGGAGGATAAAGAAGGATATCTAAAAATGCATGCCTTTCTTCACAAAGTAGCCCTACATATAGCAAAGGAACACATTCAAGTAATTAAGCAATTTGACATAGATCATCAAGCTCTAGTGGCCACACAAGAGAAGATGAAGAATGTTCGATACTTGTGTTGCAATGACATGCAGGTAGTTGGGGGCATGGATGTCTTTCCAAGTTTGTTTGATGTTACCATACTTGAGGTGCTATTGATCAACATAGAAGCAAGCCATCATGTGAAAGTCCCAAATGAATTCTTTGAAAAAATGACCAAGCTTCAAGTTTTGTTTTTATCATCTAATAACACTCGAACGCCAAAGCTTGGTCCTCTAGTGTTACCACCTTCTATCCGGTCATTAACAAATATTCGATATCTTCTCTTGTGTCATTGGAGATTAGGTGACATATCTATTCTTGGAAAACTTCAAAGCCTTGAGACTCTTGATTTAGATGATTGTACAATACATGAATTGCCAATAGAAATCATAAGATTAGATAAACTAACGGTATTGAGCTTGATATTGTGTGAAATTCAAAAGAACAATCCATTTGTTGTGATTGAATGCTTATCATTGAAAGAATTGTATTTCAGAGACAATAAATTTTCGACCGTCAACAATTATGGAAATGAAGTTGAAGCAATAAATCATCGAAGTGGTTACTTTCCTACATTGGACAGGTATCATTTACAAGGGGGTGAAGCTTCGAATTCCAAATGTGTTTGTCTTCCAAGTATAGATGCTTTGATCTCCGAAGCAACGTTTTTTAAGTATCTAATACGAGGAGCTGAGATTCTGCACCTAAAAGAAATGAGTGGGGAATGGAAAAATCTCATTCCTCAGTTTGTTCCAATGGAAAAAAATGAATGCATGAAAGATGTTCTTGACCTTAGCTTGGAATCTTGTCCAAGGGTGGAGTGCCTCATCAACACTAGTAATTGTATTGAATCTCCTATACCAAGCGTGTTTACTAAGTTGGTTCAACTAAAACTTGTAAACTTGGGCAGTCTAAAAGAACTATGTTGCGGCTCCTTTCCTTCCGAATCTCTCGAGTGTTTGGTGAGTCTAAGCATAAAATATTGTGTGAATTTGAAAGGCACATTGTTGAAGAGCGAGCTCAAGCTTTGTAATCTTATGAACATAGAGATATTTCGTTGTCCAAAGCTTACATCGCTTTTTCAATTGTCCATTGCTCGAAGTCTAGATCGGTTAGAGGAATTAATAATACATGATTGTTATTTAATGACAAGCATAATAGGAGAGGATAACCATCACGAGAGTTTTGGCTTAAGCTTCCCAAAGTTAAAAATTCTTGAGATAAAAAATTGTAATAAATTAGAATGTATCCTTCCTGTCATTTTTCCTAAAGCAGTACCGCTATTGGAAACCATCATCATAGATGATTGCATTGGGTTGAAATACATATTTGGCCATTACCAACATGAATTCCAAGATGTGGCATGTGGTTCATTGCAAAAAGTGAAACTTCGTGACGGGATGTCAAATTGCTTCAACATTTCTTTAGACGCTGTGAAGAGGTCATCTCCAAGAATTTGTTTCAAAGCAAAACAAAAGAACTCAGGCATCTCAATATCCCAGGTAACCCTCCTATCTTTTGTATTGTTTACTTTCAGTTTTTTGGGTTTTCCATTTCTCTCTACGAGAATTTTAAGTCGTTTATCAACTTAGCCAAACAAAAAACTTTGTCGAATCTTTATAAGTTCTTGAGTAGTTTATCAACATCCTAATCTTAAAAATGGTTTTTAACACTCAAACCACATATCACTATGATGTACAAATAGTGTGTGTATATGTATATATATATATATATATGTATGTATGTATGTATGTATGTATGTATGTATTGTTTGGTTTAGGTCATATTAACACAATAATATTTGATTTTTACTATAAAACATATTTTAGAGCATTCACACTAGTATACACAAAAAACCGTTCTTAAATAGCTAATACAAACTATATTATTTTTCACACTTCCTTTATACATTAAAAGCCTCGAACCATTTTTTTCACTTTAGCCAAGAACTATTTTAAATAGTTACCATAACCTACCTCACATATCTAATATTGTAATTCAGTTTTGTAAGTATCCGTTGAAAATTGATTCTTCACTCTCTTAGTTTCCCCATTTTTTCCATTATTTTAATGTTGCCAAAAAAGTTATGAAGGTTGATAGTTATCAACAAATTTGATATCAACGAAAGAACTAATAATACTTTTCACAGCGGCATTTTTCCTTTACGAACTATTAGTAAAACGAACGACATGGTAAGTTATTTTATGCTTTTCATAAGCCCTTGCAGAAGCTCTTAGAAAGTTGTTTTGGTTCCTCATGTAAGTTATTTTATGCTTTTTAGGAAGCATTTCTTTTTTATATAAATTACCTCTATTAAATCTTGTTGTCATTAACTATAAACACATTTACTTTTCTAGTTCATCATTATCTACTTTAATGAAAGGTTAATATCAAATTCGCCTAAACTTTGTTGTCCTCAACTTGTGATCGTTGTGGTCTTTTTTTTTTATATTTTATGAACGATTATATTTTTCTTTTTGATGATTTCAAGAAAGGGATAATAAACATGTGGTTGATGTAGTTTCTTTTTTTTATTTCCTATAAAATTAAGGAACTAACTAAACTTGACCATTTTTCTTGATCCGTATAATTTAGTTATATTTTGTTATATTTGATCTATATATAACAAAGAATAAAGAGTAAATTTTGCTACCAATAATATTTCAAACTGAATACTAGTGTTGCAGATAGTGTATGGTTTAATTTATGAAGAACCTTTATGCATGATTTTCAGATGTCGAACTCAGAGTGTTCTCACAATGCTGGAAGTACTCAATGTCTTCTAGAACAATCACCACGAGAATTCAACATATTGGTTTTGGGCAATATTAAACAGCTTGAACTAACATATCTTAAAGAGATCAAATACCTATTTGCCTTATCCACTGCTTCATCAATGATGCTGGAAATTTTATTAATTAGGTATTGTTATGAACTGGAGCACATTATAGACATCGGAGATGGCAATGACAGAAAGAAGTGTGATGCTATATTCCCAAAATTAAAACAATTTTCAGTGCATAATTGTTTCCGGTTGAAATGTATGTTTGGTGAATACCCACTGGATCATGATGATTTTAAAGACATTCATATTCATCTTCATGTATTGGAAAAACTTACTCTTGAAAATCTGCCAAACTTCTCACTCTCCTCAATGACGTGGCCACCTTTGAAGGAGTTTACAGTGAATCAGTGTCCCAAATTTATCATCAATAATCTTATTGGTCATAAGACGATTAATTTAGATTCAAGAAAACCGATCAGCACAGAGGTACTCATCTTTCGAACTTCTTTGTTTTTGGAAATTTAAAATCTCTTATCCAAACATATATGTCCTTTGTCGCATATTAAAAATCTCATATTTGATGTAATTGATGCACATAAATTTTATAAATGAATCAATTCATGAAGTAAACTTAACATGTGTCATATCACACATATTAGAAAACTCATTGATTTATGATTTCAATCTTCTCATCAATTGAATTATATGATATGATAAAGATGTTTTTTTTAGTGATATATGTTGAGAATAGTTAAATAAATAAATTTTTATAGGAAAAACAATTTATTCATCATTGTGTATTACTAAAAGAAATGCACAATATTTTTAAGTTTCTCCACGTGCTAATTCAAATATGCATGGTTTAACGTGCCACATAACAGGTCCAGGCCCGGTCCTGATTTGTTATAAGTTCGGGGCGAAATTTTTTTTGGGGCCCCTTAAACTATAAAAAAACTTGTAAATAAATAAAATTTTAACAATAAAATTTGAATAAAGTTTCTCTTAATACAGAGATTTTTCGAAAATGTTATTAATGCATACAACTCTATAAGTTTGCAAAATTTGCGAAATAATACATTTGTGAAATTTTAAATATTAAAGCACTTTTTTTAAAAAAAGATTAAAAAAACATAATTATTCACTTTGATCTTTATAATATATTTAAGTATGACTTATAATAAAAATCAAAGGAAACAAAGTGGATTCAACTTGGACAAAGTAAAAAAGATAACAAAGAAAAAAAAGAAAAAGTGGCGTTAGTGGGATTCGAACTAAGTAAAAAGGATAACACGAAAAAAAAAAGTCCCATTAGTCCTTAGTGGGATTCAAACCATTGTAAATAGGCAAATTATTAAGCATGCTAACCAATTGTGCTGGCTGGTAATAATGCTAAAATAATTAACTTTTTATATATATATATATATATATATATATATATATAAAATATTTTTGGGCCCCTTATAATCATGGGACCAGGGCGGTGGCCCTTGTTGCCCTGCCCCTGGGCCAGGCCTGAACAGATCAGAGGTCCCAATTTTGAATTTCTTCATTTCTTGTGTACAAATTTGTAAACCATTTCTTGTCATCCAATATTATTTTCTGTCCTACTTACTATTTATGTCACACATACACAGGACTTAAAGGAGGTGGCCAACCTTTTTGGTACTCTAAAAAATCTAAGCATAATATATAACGAGGTACATAACATCATTTGTCTCAGTGGAGTTGAGATAATTGGGCAAGTAAGATTAGGATTGCAATACCTCAAGTTGTATGAACTACATCAGCTAAGGCACATTTGTTTGGGTTCCTCCATAAATTCTTTTATGTTCCAAAATCTCAAAACAATACAAATAGTAAGATGTTATAACTTGGAAGTAATCTTTCCAGCTTCTGTTTTAAGTTACCTACCAGAGTTGGAGCGTCTAGAGATAAATAAGTGCCATGAATTAAAGCAAATAATTGAAGTAGCAGAGGATAGTGCTGAAGATAGCAAGGAAATAGTAACAAGTAGTCTTATATTTTCTCCGCGGCCACAACGACCACCATGTTTCCAAAAGCTAGCGGTACTTGTCATCCACGATTGCCCCAAATTGAAATGTCTAATCCCTGCGACTCAGGATGTTCCAAACCTTGTGCTTCTGATCGTATGTGAAGCCTCTGTGTTAGAAGAACTGATTGGAGGAGGAGGAGAACATATAACTGGTCGAGATGAGCTTCCGAAATTGGAAGGTGTGATGTGTATGTTGTCGGAAAGCCTTTGTGATAGAGGGATTGAATTGCAGACCGTGAAGCATCGAGTTATCGATAGTTGTCCAAACCTCTCTCATTTCTCTTCAACTGCGACTGTTCAAGAAATCAAGGAAAAGTACTCTGCACTCCTCAAAGGTAAATACCAGCATGTACATAATACTCTATGAAGCACATATATGATAATGAGTATCGATACATATCCGATACGGCGATACATCAATTCCCAAAATTAGAGAATACGATACATTTATGATACACATTTAAAATATGAATAAAAAATAACATACTAAACATATAATTGTTATTCTAAAGTTTCAAGTTAAGCACATACTTTTTAGAGATTACTAAGTACAAAACGAAAATTATATTGTTATTAGAAATCGACCCTTTTGCATGCAAATAGGAATAGTATCAATTTCATTCTCTCATTTACTATTAGTAGGACTACTTTTATAAATAAAATTAACATTTTCATCAATGGAAGAAAGGAATAACATATCTCTTATGCATATGCATTTCTTATTCTCTATTTTATATGCAATACATAAGTGTCCACAAAGATAACGAAAGATATTTTAAAAGTATAGGAGAATATCCGGAAAGTATCGGATTAATATTTATTTATATTTTAAAAAATTTGATTTCAATACTTCATGGACACATATCGATGAAGTATCGGCATCAGATACGTATCGGATACAGATACGAGAGGCAAATTGAAGTATTCGTGCTTCATAACTTATACTATCACACATGCATGCATGATTAACAAATAAAATTTAAGTGAGAAATTTCAAAACAGTTCTGTTATTTGTACATCAGTACATAAATATTAGTACCTACATCATTTGCACTACAGTATTAGTGAAATAAAAAAACACGATTGTATACTTATGTGTACGGTGTGACCATATGAGTCACTTACATATGTTAACTTAACATTTATGATTTCAAAATATATGAGTTTTGCATATATTAAAAGTAAAACTACAATCGTTATTATAATTTAATTTTATAACAGAGCTTATAAAATATTTCATAAAATATAATTACTTATTAACTTCTTTTTTAATAGTTGCAAATTATGTTTGATGAAAGTCTCCTATCACATGCCCTTTTTCGTAGATCATTTTAAACCTTATATCGTGACAATAATGATCCGCAATTGAAGAATAAAGTTGCCTTTTTGTTCCTCGCAATTTTTATTTTTATTTTGATACATTAAGGGGGCTAAAGCCCAATGTTCCTCTATCTCAATTTTATTGTTCTAATGAAAACCTTAATTGATATTTATTATTATAGATTTCGAAATTAACTGGGCTTACTGGAGGTTTATCTCTGGCCCTGATGAAGATACTAGAGTTGAAAATGCTGATGATGAAGCCACTATACACCTCCCGGTAAGCCCTTGAAGCTCATGCAGCGTCAAAGAGTGGTTTGCCATATTCACCGGTTAGTATCAATTTATCTATGCAGCAAGCATTGGTATGGGTACGGATACGTATGACATTTTAGAGGGGGAAAAAACACTATGATATGGGTATTGCAAATAATTTCAAAACTAATATATATATATATATATATATATATATATATATATATATATAAAATAGTAGCTGAAATATAAGACAGGATAATTATGTTAGTTAAATTTAGGCTTATTTATGTTTTTGGTCTCTAAAGGTTTAGTGTGTTTTGATTTTAGTCCATAAAAATTATTTTGACCGGGAATAGCTCTTAAATTTTCAAATTGAAAAATTTGTTATCTATTGACATGGCTAGTGGAATATTACATCAATAGCGACATGGTCTGAGGTGGAGCCAAATAGGTAGTATGACATATGATGATACAAGCCTACAGACGCAAAATGATCTCATATTCAAAATGGTCTCATATGTGAAATTTAACATTCATGGGCTTAAATAATCCATGTCACACCACCTCTTTATCGCCACCTCTCGTACCACGTGATGGCATTTGATGTGATGTTCTGTTACCTACATTAGTAAATATAATAGATTGTTACCAGTGGAGGCTGGCACAAGTGGAAGGGGCTTGTGTCCCTTAAGCATGTGGTCGCGGGTTCGAGTCGTACCCGAGGCGCATGTGAATGAAGCAAGCCTTACTGGGAGCATCGCCCCCGAAAGGGCCCGACCGTGGTGCGAGGGATTAGTCACCCAGTTGTGCGAGTGAATATCCTGGTTCATCCAAAAAAAATATAATAGATTGTTTTTTTAAATGAGGGGTCAAAACCAAAATGTTTGAAAAAATTAACGACTAGTTCCGGTTAAAATAACTTTTAGGGACTAACATCAAAACATGCTGAATTTTTAGGGACCAAAAATATAAATAGGCCTTAAATTTAATAACAAGGTGTGACTGAGAAAAATAATATGAAAAATTCAAGTTGTGTACAAAAATAATACTCCATCCGTCTCTATATATAAGATCAGTTTGAGACTTTTATTTTATCCTTATTCATAAGATCATGTACCAATTTTCAATGACAATTAAGTAGTATTTCTTTTCATAAATAACCATATTTACTTAACACTTTTTAGATTCTCAGTATTATTAATAGGGGTAAATTTGAAAATACATATCAAATGTTCACATCTCTAATATCAAATGCATTACCTAAATTAACCAACTTTCAACTTTCTTGACGAACAAAAAATCTAGCAAAAGAATCTTATTTATATAAGGATGAAGTCATGGAGATAGTAGTTTATTGCAATGGGATGATCTTGTCAAACCATTTCCAACTGTAGATGAAAAGGGTGATGGCCAAATACCTTCTGCTTTTGATGTCATTGCAGATAACTTGGTGGAAAAGATCCTTGACGATTTAGAAGTTAGAACAGTCACTGAAGATGCCTTTGGAGGACGTAGCTTGCACTGAGGGTAACGACAATCCTCTTCTGATGTTAACGTTTGTTGTGGTGAAGTAAAATACATCTTCATTGGTGGTGCCAAGCCTTTTAACCATTAATCTTGCTTGAAATATTGATCCACGGTCATGAGGTTATTACTTGGTAATGTGTCAATCGGTTACCTGTAGTTGTTGGCATTTGCCGAGGAGTGTTTATCCAATTGTTGAGAATAAAATACTTGCCATAATTTTTTTAAGGAAACTGTTTTACAAATGTAATACTGATCCTAATTACAGGTCATATTTGATTATATCACATAAAGTAGATCTAACATGATATTACATTTCTTGAAAATTTTAAAAAGTACTTTAACATTATAATTTGACCATCTTAATTTACAAATGTATTGTTTCATATCAATAACGGGTTTTTGGGTTATGACTAAGTGGGTTAGATTAGGTGGAAAATATGAGATTTTATTTTGTCACTCTATAACAATACAATAAAAACTTCCAATTTTATCCCCATATAAAAATTTTCCTTCCTTTCAATTTTTTTCTTTTTTTTTTCTCCCTTCAATACAAAAACTCTTATTTTTCTCCATCCCAAAAACCCCTCTAAAAAGAACATTATCCAACTTGGATACTAAATACACATTATGGAAAAAACTTTAGCATACATGAAAGAATAAAACAATGATCACAAATTGTGGAAGACAATGATCAATTGAATCAAACAAAGCCGAGTAATATTTCAAGGCATTGCACACTCTAGTTTCCAATCTAGGGTCATTGTGTTCTGCTTCTTGCTTAGCCATAGCAAGAGTAGTAGGATTTGTGCTACGAATGAGACCTAAAAAATTTCTCAGTGCTCCTTCAGTTCCATTATAAAAGGTCTTATGGAGCTGCAAAGCATTGTTCAGAGCCACACTTTCATGTTCTTTCACATGAAGCATTCAAAGCCTCACATCTTGAAGTCTATCTACAACTGGATGAAACTCAAAGGGAAGGTTCAATGCCTCAGAAAAACCAACAAGCCTGTCACCAATTTTATTCAGCTCTTGCTTTGACTCCCCTATGCGCGTGATTCTAACATTGCTTGGGGCGAAAGCTTTTTGAGGGGTTTATAGTTCTGGAAGTAAACACCGATCAATTGCAGGTAATTGGTCCAACACACTTATCCGATAGGCTAGTAATATGGTTCTTACATGTACCTACTTTAAGCAAGTAATTGTTATAACGGCTCATAATGGCGCCATCAAGCCTTGAGACCCTTACTCCTAGGATTCCCATACAATAATGACGATCATAAACGATACATCATTACTATGTTAAGGACGGCCATAATAGTCCATCATGACTTATCATATCCTTCACCCTATAAATACAAGTAATGGCCAATGTATGAACAAAACTCTCAACTCCCATTTTACAAAAGGCACACACCCCATCCCAAATACCTTGAATCGGATGACAGAGTTCTTTGACCGAGAATCCCTCACCATGGTCATACATCAACAAACTAGTTTATTAATACATGTGGGATAACACCCCGCAACATTGGCGACCACAGTGAAAGCGGAAAATTAATTCCCATTGCCACATCATCAACAACAATCCATACATTCATTAATTCCCATGAATGAAGCGGTTTAGATTGATTTAACTCTTGCACTCTTGCATATTTAGGAACTTAATGTGTGCTACCATTATAACACGGAGATGCGTAAAATTTGTATGAATCAATTTAATTTGATTAATATTGGTTCACTACTTCGCAAGGAAAATGATTTGAATTAAGAGGGAAAAAAAGATACTCCCTCCGTCCCATATCTTTGGTCCTTTTAGCCTTTTTCTTTTGTCCCATATCTTTGGTCCTTTTACAATTCCAATACATAAACATATTTTTTTTTCCATTTTTAACCTTTCATCCAATCATTACATTCACTCATCATTAATTTTACTTTTATCATCTCTTTCATTCATTAATTATAAATACTTTTATTATAAATATATTTTCTGATTATAATTTAATGCATCACAACTTTCGATACATAGAGAAATGAAAAGTCAGTCTTCATCTGCTACTTTCAATACTTAGTCCTACTCCTTCCAAATTCTTTCATTAGCAAATTCTTTTATATGCTACGGAAGAAAGGCAGAGTATTAAGTTATTTCCACTAATTCCATGAAAACTCAGTCAAAGGAAGGAACAGAGCAAGTCTATCATTAAAATACTTTATATGTATCATCTCTTGCCACACCATTAACAAAATGAAGAAAGGAAGTGTATTAGTTAAAGATTTATATCAGGAGATGCATGAAGACTCATTTGAAGACTCATCATTTCAAGAAATAGTTGAAGATTCATCTTTTGAAGAGATAGTTGAAGACTCACTTGAAGAGATAGGTGAAGACTCGTTAGAAAAAGATTTTCAAGAATCATTTGGAAAAATACTTGAAGACTCACTTGAAGAGAGAGTTGAAGACTCATTAGAAAAAGCTTCTCAAGAATCATTTGGAAAGATAGTTGAAGACTCATTTGAAGAAGCTCATGAAGATATGAATATTGATTTAGATGTGCCTGCTGCTAATGGGTTTGATTTGAACAAGTTTGCAGAGGAAGAAATACATCCTTTTGAAGATGAGAGGTTTAACAAAGTAGTGAGAGACATGTTAAAAGTTCTTCTTCCAAAATTTTATTAGTATAGCTTGAATCATAATTGAGCAGTACCATGCTTTTTGGAAATGGTTTATCAATCATATGCTTAATTGTTGTTTTCTTTGTTTAATTGTTGTTTTTAAAATTAAAAAAAAATATATATTCAGATATTGTAACAACAGTAACAACCTTTTGGTGATCATATGCTTTATAAGATGATGAATTGTTAAATCTCTTGCCTTATATTATTGCAGATAGACACCTTTATATAAAAATGCACTTCTAATATTTCACTTTGATATTTATATTCATCTAAACAGAGACATCAGATGCTATTTGCATTGGCAAACATTTTCTTCTACGCATCATGACCTGCTTTATCTTCAAACCGTCCAGCAGGTTTGGATCGAAAGCACTTGAATCCAAAAGTTACTCACCAATAACAATATGTGAAGTTCATGTTTCTTAATTTCTTAATTTCTGCTCATAATTAAGAAAATAGGATTGCCTGAAGTTCATGTTTCTTAATTTCTATTAAGCAGTACCATGCTTTTTACAAATGAACTTCAGCAAAAGATAATTCCAAATACCACCAACAAAATTTAGTTTAAAAATTGAAAAACATCTTCCACTATTGTTGAATCACACTTGATTTGTTGTGGTAATTGCCCATCTTTTTCCAGTGCAGATTTCTTCATATGAGGAATCTTGTAGTTGTTACCGCCTTTTGCTTTCATAATTTCTATCATGCACATTTGTAATGTTAAAAATATGTGGTTTGACTTTCTTGATGGAAATTCTTCAAATGCTTTCACAACAGCATTGACAAGTTCTTCAACATTTGTGGGAGACTCTTTGTATTGTAAGGATTGAATGGCTCTGAAAAATCCAAGATCTAGAACGTTCAAATCCGGAGAGTTAGGAGGTTGACACATCAATCGAATATCAAATCCGTCTTTTGCTGCAGCTTGAAGAAATTCATAGTCATTTTGATCAACATGTGTTCTAGCATTATCTTGTTGAATGAATATGGGTTGCCCATAATCTTCTCTTGGCCATTTTTCCCTAATATCAGGTAGGACTTTCTCTATCAAGTAAGATCTCATAACTTCTTTAGTGACTGAAGTGATTGGCTTTATTTCTAATGTGCCTGCAACTCTGTTCACACTGGACCTTTTAGCAGGTTCTTTTGTGACAAAAGGATAGACACCAATTTTCCCAGAAAATGTTTCATTTCCTTGAGAATCAAATCTTGGGCGAGCTAGAGCCGTTAAGAACATGACCTTCGCTATAAAATTTTTGCTTTTACAAGTCCGAATTGGGTCTTCTTCATCTGGAAGCAAGTAGTAATTCTCAGATTTCTTTGTCATATAAAACCATTTTTCGTCAATGTGAACAATGTTATACATTCCTACAAAAGTTGGATCATGTTGTATACTAGCAGCATCAAGCATTGAAAGGCAAAAACGTAATCTTGACATTTTGTTATCTTCTTTTAACCAAGGCTTTATAGCATTTGAATGCCTTCGAATTTCTCCTGACTGTAGACGCCTACATAATGTACTCTTGCTCACCTTTAAGGCTTCAGATAAAGATCGAAGTGTTGTACGTTGCTTCAAAGGGATGTCACGAATTTGATTAGTATCAATTTCAATATTCCTTCTACCACCGTTAGACATTCTATGAGATAGATCAACATGCCCTTCACACTTTTTCGCTTGATTCCATATGCGTCGAACATTTTTAATATCCACTGAAAATTGTGATGCCACTGTTCTTGTTGTTGTTTTCATCAATTTTCCATCAACACTCTTCTGCAAAAGCATGTCATATATTGCTCTTCGTTGATCATTAGATATGCTTCTTCCTCTTTTCCTTGAATTATTTTCTGCTCCTTCCCCTTGCACATTTAGTTCATTATCACTGATGTTTATGTTGATATCCTCTTCAAATAAGAAAAAATGTTTCAGAACAAACGAACTAGTTTATTCACAAGCAAGTATAATTAGATTAAAAAAAAAAAACAGTACAGCTAATGAGCACTCAACGAAGCCTATTAGTAGTACTATTGCAGAAATGCCCGTATCTATGCTTGAGAAATGGCTTCTAGATGACACTAAAATTAGCTGCAGTGATATTGCATTTTTACACTTTAGTACTGTACTGTGCTATGTTGAAGGTGTGTTATCTATGTAAATAAGGCTTTGCATTTTTTTTGTTAGCAAGCAGTGTTGTTTATACTTCTTGGCCAGCTTTTTAATAAAATTTTGTCTAACTAAAAAAAACAGGAAATGTAAATCAAACAATTTAAATTTGAAAAATAAAATAATGACAATTACCATGATGAGAATATGTTTCAGGTAGTGATTGTAATCCTACTTCTTCATGTATCTCATCTTCTTCTAACAATGGTTCAGTGTTTAAATCTAGTAGAAAATAACCAGTACCATCATCTAAAGGTATATTTAGATCTAGCATAATTTCATTTTTGTCTAAATGCATTACTGAGTACTATTTATAAGTAAAATTGGGAGGGAAATCTAAAATTAAGTCAATTTGGTTAATGAGACATTTTAAGAGCAAAGCAAAAAATTGGTGGGCAACGAAAAAATTTGGTGGGAAAATCAAATATCAAGAGTTTCCTCATATTCCATTCGGTTAGTTTTAGTAGCAGTGGTAAGGGTGAAGCTATAATGCTGGAGTCACATGTCTTCACTCAATTATTGCTGGAGTAAAGCGTGCACTGCATTGAATGGTTATGTGTTGTAAAGAGTGTACTGTATTGATAAAATAAAAATACATTAAATAAGGGCATTTTTGACAAAATACACATAAAACTTACAATAATCATCAAAATCAACATTTTCTTAATCTCTGTGCCCGGGTCCAAAAGGACCAAAGATATGGGACGGAGGGAGTATGAGTTAAGTAGAATTGGCCTGGGTGTGATTGTGAGAGAAGAAGGGCCGCTGGTTGGAGGGGTTTACAGAAAGGGAAGAAAAAAGATATCCAGTGGAATTGGTGTAAATATTTTTTCCAGATGACATATACTGATTCAAGAACAGTACAACCAAGACCTATGGAATTGTACCTAAGTTTTGTCCCATATTATATTCTAATACATTATTCATTTGTTCATAGTTACGAGAAAAATAAAATTCATAGTTATATTTATTAAGGAAATTGCTTATGGGCCTCCATCCACGACTTTTTTGCCCCCATTTCCATGGACAAAAACGCCCTTTAAGCGTGTTAATATTTTCGGTTCTACAAAGTCGGAAGAGCCATTCCGGTACTACAGAGACAGAAGTCATATAAACCTTATTCTGGTTCTACTGAAACGGAAAATAGCTTCCGAGTTTACTGAACCGGAAAAATATAATGATTTCCGTTTCAACTAAACCGTAAATATTAAAAAATTTCAATATTCCCAAATTGCCCCTCCGTGTGTTTACGTTGTTTCATCTTCTTCCCCATTCAAACTCCCTCTCTCATTCAACTACCTATCACTAATCTCAACTCACTCTCAAACATCACATAAACTCACTCTCAAACAAATAATCATTCACTCACTCTCAAACAAGGGTACAAATCATCACTCTCAAACCGTCCTCTCTCTCACAGAAACTCGCTCTCACCCTTAAACAACGGTTCTCTCACACTCTTGAATCTCGACGGTGGAAACTCTCACAGAAACTCGCTCTCACCCTCAAACAACGGTTCTCTCACACTCTTGAATCTCGATGGTGGAAGTAAGTGTGTTTTTGTTCATTCTCTTTCCCTTATTCCTTTGTTGTTGTTCTTAATCCTACTGTCTTCATTGTATTCATTGTTGGTTGTTGTGTTGTATGTATTGCTTAATGGAGATGGTGCAATGATCGTCCCGGATCTGCAAAACCGAAACCCTAATTTTGTATGTTCCGATTTTGCAGAGTCAGAAGTCTTTCGTTTTTGCAGAGTTGAAATGCAATATTCATTTTCATTTGCTTAAGTTTAAGTTTAATTATTAAAATGTTTAGTTTAGTATTTAATTAGGTTTATGTCAATTTTAGGTATGGAAATCTTCCGTTTTTGCGAAGTCGGAAGTCTTCCGTTTTTGCAGAGTCGGAATGCAATATTCATTTTCATTTACTTAAGTTTAAGTTTAATTATTAAAATGTTTAGTTTAGTATTTAATTAGGTTTATGTCAATTTTAGGTATGATGATTATTTTGTTAAATCCATTACAATAGTGATTAATTAGTATTAGATTACATGCAGTACTGTGATTAATTTTTTTAATCTTTTAGATGAGTGATTAATTAGTATTACAATATATTAGTGTTACATTTAATTTTTTAGATTAATTTGTGCTAATAATTATTTGTATTATATTAGATTAATTTGTATTGATAATTTAATTTATTTGTTAATAATTTAATATAACTTAGATTATTTATTTGTATTATATAATGTTATTAGTATTTATTAGTATTAGATTATATATAATATTATAGTGTTTAATTATTTGTTATTAGATTAATTATTTGTGATTAATGTTATTAGATTTATTATTTGTTTAATTTCACTAATCAATATTTATTTGTTTACTTTATTTGTAACACCATACCTGAAAAAATTTAAATATTGATTAGTGAAATTAAACAAATAATAAATCTTATAACAGTAATCACAAATAATTAATCTAATAACAAATAATTAAACACTGATATTATATATTAATCTAATACTAATAAATATAAATACTATTAACATTATATAATACAAATAAATAATCTAAGTTATATTAAATTATTAACAAATAAAGTAAATTATTAATACAAATTAATCTAATATAATACAAATAATTATTAGCACAAATTAATCTAAACAATTAAATGTAACACTGATTTATTGTAATAGTAATTAATCAATTAATCAATAATCTAAAATATTAAACAAATTAATCACAGTACTGCATGTAATCTAATGCTAATTAATCGCTATTGTAATAGATTGAACAAATTAATCACCGTACCTAAATTTGGCATAAACCTAATTACCTAATTAAATACTAAACTAAATATTTTAATAATTAAACTTAAAATTAAGTAAATGAAAATGAATATTGCATTCCGACTTTGCAAAAACGGAAGACTTCCGACTTTGCAAAACCGATAGACTTTGACTTATACCGGAGTCGTTTCCAACTCTACAAAACCGGAACATACAAAATTAGGGTTCCGGTTTTGCGGATCCGAGACCATCATTGCACCATCTCCATTAAGCAACACACACAGCACGACAACCAATAGCAACGAATACAATAAAGACGGTAGGATTAAGAACAACAACAAAGGAAACAAAAACACACTTCCACCGTCGAGATTCAAGCGTGTGAGAGAACCGTTGTTTGAGAGTGAAAGAGAGTTTCTGTGAGTGAGTTTCCACCGTCGACAGTGAGAGAGAGTTTCAGTGAAAGAGAGAACGGTTTGAGAGTGATGATTTGTACCCTTGTTTAAGGGTGAGTGAGTGATGATTTGTTTGAGAGTTAGTTTATGTGATGTTTGAGAGTGAGTTGAGATTAATGAGAGGGAGTTTGAACGGGGAAGAAGATGAAACAACGTGAACACACGGAGGGGCAATTTGGGAGTATTGAAATTTTTTAATATTTCCAATTTAGTTGAAACGGAAATCATTATATTTTTTCGGTTAAGTAAAGTCAGAAGCTATTTTCCGTTTCAGTAGAAACGGAATAAGGTTTATATGACTTCCATCTTTGTAGTATCGGAATGGCTCTTCCGACTTTGAATGACCGGAAATATTAACACGCTTAAAGGGCGTTTTGGTTCATGGAAATTGGAAATGGGGGCCAAAAAGTCGTCGATGGGGGGCAAAAAGCAATTTCCATTTATTTATGGTTCAAACAAATAGAATAGCTCTTTGGGAGGATGTAATTCAAATTCATGTTGGTATGAATGGTAATTGGCTAGTTATTGGTGATTTTAACAATGCTCTAGCCATCTCCGACAGATTTGGAGGTAAACATGTGTCTTGATATGAAATTGCAAACTTCAAGTTGTGTTTATCAATGCATGCCGCAAGAGCTCAAATCTTCAAGGATCTTCTACACCTGGAGTAATAACTAGGAAGATAGAAGGGTCTTCTCCAAGAACGATAAAAGCCTTTGTTGATGGTAATTGGATTATCAATTATCCCGATGCTGAAGTGAAAATGCTCCCAGTTGGATTGTCTGATCATTCGCCATTGATAATTAAGATTGCTACTCAATGACAACATTACCATAGACCATTTAGATACTTTAACATTAGGTCTAAAGCTCCTAATTTTCAAGAGATAGTGAGAAGAAATTGGCAGATGAATGTTCTTGGTTGTGCAATGTATCAAATTTGTCAAAAGCTATATAGAATTATAGATTGAAGATAGATTTGAATCGTCTTAATAGGAGAAGTTTCTGAGAAATTGAAGTAAGAGTTGTTATGGCTCAAGAAGTTCTCAACTAGCAACAGGCGATGTTGGCTTAGGATCCAAATGAATACTAATTTACAGGACAAGGAAAGGGGAACCAGGAAAAAGCTTATTGAGTTAAAATTGACAATTAACAATTTCTAACACCATAAGGCAAATGCTTTGAGGTTTACAGATGGTGATAGCAATAGTACCTATTTTCATGCACTATTTAAACAAAGACAAATAAAGAGCATTACTTCAGATTGTGAACTGAATGGAACTATTATAGATGAACAACCATTTGTGGAAAAGCATTTTCTTGATTTTTTTCAAAACCTTATTGGGATGTCAATACAATCCAGATCATGTTTTGAACAACAAGTATTAGACAAGGGCAACAAACTTAACATTACTCAACAGTTATTCGTTATTCTGATATCACCTTTTACCGAGAATGATGTCAAGAATGTTATGATGGCAATTGACTCCTCAAAGAGTACTAGTCCTGATGGATATGAGAGTGTATTTATCAAAGATGCTTGACATTTAATTGGAAATGAGGTCAACAATGCAATTCTAGAATTTTTTTTTCAGAATGGTAAAATGTTAAAGCAGATCAATTCAATATTGATTAACTTGGTTCCAAAGCTTGATGGAGCATTTAATGCTAAGGACTCTAGACCTTTAGCTTGCTGCAACACAATCAACAAATGCATTTCAAAACTGCTATGTGATGGGCTTAAAGCATCAGCTCTTCCTAACTTGATAGATATTAATAGAGGAACATTTGTACAAGGTATATCCATACTTCAAAATGTGCGGTTAACCCAGGAACTCATAAGGTACGAAGGAAATTAAGAGGATCAATAGGGATTTTTGTTAAGGGAAGAAACATTATAATAGAGTCTTTCCTGTAATTAGCTTGGATAAAGCTTCCCAATAAAAAACATTTGGTGGATTGGATGTTAGGCATCTCAAAACTTGGAATTAGGTTGTTGCATATAAACAGATTTGGGACATAGCCAGAAAAGAAGATATCCAAATGGATAGAGTGGATGTACAATGTTGATTTGAAGCATTCATGTTTGTGGAATTATGTGTTAAAATTGATTCCAACTAGCATTAGAAAAAGCTCTTGAAAATGAGATTCCTTCAAAGTTGGTTTTGTAATTTTGCAGGCAATCAATGATGAGCAAGTGTTGTGGGAAATATACTATAAGCTCTAATATGAGTGAAAAAAGAGACCTCAGTCATATTTCTCCTTGCTAAATTTGTTTGGGAAAAGTATAATGTTCTTAAGCATTCTATTATTTGTTGGTTAATGTCTCAAGACAAACTTGTTGGTTAATGTCTCAAGACAGACTTCTCACAAGAAAAAGAAAAAGGTTAAAGCACTTGAATATCCTTGTTTCAAGGATAGTGGCTAGTCTGTTGGTCTAATTGGGCGATAACTCATTATAGATAATGACAGTGCTAAGGTTTTTTAGATCAACTATGCTCTTTATTTATATTGTTCGTAAGGTAATATATTTGTGAATTTGTCTATTTATAAATATAAATAAATTTAAATTAAAAAAACTAACAACAACAACCTAAAAATAGGCAAGATTATGTTGGAGCAAAACGAAACTCTTCTGTATAACTGTGGTCTATATTAACAGAAAAATTTGCAAAGGATGCCTTCGCAAATCTGAAAACGTTTATGGCAGATATGTTAAATGTAACATACAACAAAACTTTTAGCTTCAAAATGATTATTTCACGAAATAAAAATTATTTGTTCTCCAACTGCAGCAATGATGGTACTTCTTGCTAATCTTGCAACAATTTCATTCCTTCAATCATTCATTTACTAATAACAGTCTACGACAATCTCTTAATTGTTATTTCTGCAATCAGAAGTAACATGGTCCTTTTAGCAATTTTAATTTATATGTTGTCTACTTTAATTGTATACGTGTAATATAGATCTAACTATTTGTATTAATTCACTGTGATTTTCAGGCGTTAGATGCTGAGACTAGGCTCAATACACCTACCGCAGTCAATTCACAAATGGAAAAGCTTACCATCTTCCCGAGGTAATTTAGGATAAAAGATTTATTACTTTAATATGTTTTTGGTCCATGAAAACTTAACGAACTTTGGTTTTATGGGAATCATTGGTCATGGATAGTGTGTTTGACTTTATCATGGAGTATGAAAGCATACATTTTTCATCCTCAACATCTACTTCTGTCTCGTGCATCCCTCTCAATTTTCCATATCATTTTGTTCCACCCTTTGAAAACTTTTTTAGTTTGTCTTTGGTAGCAATGTATTCAATTTTTTATATCCCTCGATGGTTTGATATGATAATTTGTTCAAAGGAATGCAACTGATGTACCTGTTTTTACATACAACTTGCACCTTCCGAGTCCTCGTTACCCTCCAAGAAGAAAAGTTTTCTTCAGTTTTTCCTCACTTTGTTGAATTTGAACTTTTTTTAACTACTAAGGGTCTATGCTTAATTCTCTTAATTGTCATTCCAGATTACCTCATATTGTTTTTAGTAAACGATTGAAAGAATGAAAATGTTATAAGATTAGCATCATTGCTGGAGAATGAATCATTTTTATTTCATCAAATAATCATTTTGGAGGCTAAAGGTTTTGTTGTATGTTACATTTAACATATCTAACATAAATGTTTTGATATTTGCAGAGGCATCCCTTGCGAATTTTTCTATTAGTATAGACTACAAACTATTCAAAAGAGTTTCGTTTTGCCCCAACATAATCTTGTGTATCTTTATGATGATGTTGTTGGGTTTTTTAATTTAAATTTATTTACAGGTAAATAGACAAATATATTACTTTACCACCAATACAAACAAAGCATAGTTGATTTAAACCTCAGGACTAACCATCGTATATGATGAGTTCTTGCCCCATTAGACCAATAAATTAGTTACTATCTTATTTAAGTGCTTCAACATTTTTCTTATGAGAAGTCTCTCAGACATTAACCAACAAAGAATGGAATGATTGAGAAGATTGTAACTTTCACCAAACAAATCATGCAAAGGGAAATATAATTGATGTCTCTCTTTTCCACTCATATCATATCTGTTTATAGTATATTGCTCAGAACAATTTTCTAATTATAGATTGCCAGCAAAAACCAGCTTTGAAGGAATCTCACTTTCATGAGCTTTTTCTAATGCTTATAGTATATCAGATCTGCTTATATGCTTCAAATAAACATTGTGCACCCACTTATCCACATGGATATCTTCTTTTCTACCTAGGTCACAAAATCTACTTATACGCAGCCTCATTCCACGTTTTGAGATGCCTAACATTCAACTTAATCCACCGAATGCTTTCTACCAAAAACTCTATCAAAGCTAATTAGAGGAAAGGCTTTATCATAAGGTTTTTCCTTTAACAAAAATACCTATTGACCCTCTAAATTTCCTCTTAACTTATGAGTTCATAGGTTAGTTGCACATTTTGAAGTATGGATTTACCTTGAATAAATGCTCCTCGATTAATATCTATGAGTTAGAAAGAACTGTTTTAAGCATGTCACATAGCACTTTAGATGATGCATTTGTCGATTATCGAGCTAAATGTCTAAAGTCCTTAGCATTAAATGCTACATCAAACTTTTGGAACCAAGTTAATCAATGTTGAATTGATCTGATTCATCATTTCACCGTTACGACAAAAATCTAGAATTGCATTGCTGACCTTCATTTTACCAAGCAAATGGGATATAATTTTTGTTTTTTTCATTAACCAATCATAGATTAAGGAATATAATTTTTAATTTTTTTAATTCACTATTTAACTTAAATTTTTTTAACTCACTATTTAACTTTGATTTCGGATAATAGATTTTGCGATTTTTCACTAACTTTTTGGGACAGAGGGAGTACAAGATACAAGCTGCTAAACTAGTATATGCCTTGCTGCTTAAGCACTTGGTATTTTCAGGCAAAAGATACATATGCCAAACCATTAATTAAAGAATAATGAAAACTTTTGTCACATCTGTAAGCAAACCCCGCCCACCCATGATTCCATTGATGCACATTTCATAGCAGCAAATAAGAATATAAAAAAAGATTCAAAAGCTTCACACAAAGCCCATAAGAATGTATTAACGAAATATGTAATAAGCATTACCAGATAGCTGAGAATTAGATGGAAAATTCTGTCTCCGCAAATCACATACAGATGATGCCTGCACATAAACAAAATTTGCAAGATAGGCAATTTTATATTACTCCAAGCAAAACTACAGAATATTCATTTGCAAACCTCTTCAGCTTTCAGCATTGATGCTTCTGAAGGTAAAGCACTGGGGAGTGAAAACGATTTCTGTTGAGCCAAATACTTATCAGACTTTACTACATTATTATCCTTAGCAGAAGCAAAAGCCCGATTATTTGTCAGAACTTTGCTGCTTAAATCATCTTATGCCAACAAGCCTCCAACAGGCTGCATTAAAGATGGTGGTGCTTGAGTAAGTGGCCTCGATATAAGAGGGGGTTCTGCTGAACTTTGACCTCTTATATCTGGACCATGCCTCATACTCCCTCCGGCTCGAATTATAAGAAAAACCAACTAATTTTACGCTTATTAAGGAGGTTAGTTGATTGTATTTAATTTCATCAAATTTATAAAAGAATAGAGATATTTTAGGAAAGTTGCATTGGGAATGAAACAAAAATTAAATAAGATAACAATTTTCTAGGGATGTTTTTGGAAAGTGACATTGGGAATGAAATAAAATTTAACCTTAGTTTTGCTTATATTTTAAACCAAGAGAGATGTGTTTTTTGCTGCTTATATTTCAAGCCGGAGGGAGTAGCTAATAGTCCCTTTCTCATGTCATAATCACGATCAACTGAGCTTCCATCATGCCAGCTTGACAGGATGTCCTAGCAAACCAGGTTCTGACACAAGGTTGGGAAAGATTTTATGAAAAGACAGCATATATTTTCAAATCCGAATTATTAAAACCCAAACAACATTAAACATTCCATAATCGGAGAAGGATTCTGGGTTCTTGAAGACCCAGGGCCAATGGCATTTGAAACAATACCAACAGTTGGCTGAGAGCTTTCATGTCTAAACTCAACACTGTTTGCCATGGGTCGAGTGACTAAATCAACAGAAGACTTAAAATCTTGAAAAGAAAAACATAAATACAAAAACACGAGACAATTATTATTATCTACAAATGTTACATGCACATAAACAGTACTACAAGCCCAAACACTCATCACATGAACATAAAGATATACCCCAACAAGATTTACCAGGAAGTTTCAAAACTCGCTGCTTTAACAAAGACCAGAAATAATTTACATGTAATTTACATGTGAATGGCTAGGTACTTGCTGTGAGGAATATTCCTTGTACTTCTCTCTTTTTTTTTTAATAAAATTTTGTCTATCCAAAAAAAACAACAAAGACCAGAAATAATACATAAAAATTACTAATAAATGGAAGCTTACAGGTTGGTTTAACTTCCATTCAACTTCTGCGGCATTCATTCCTTCACTGATGGAGGCATTAGTATTACCATTTGGAACATCCTGCCATCCAGTGAACTTGTTGATATTAGAGCAAGAGAGGAACTGATTAACAAGAAGAACAAAACAGCAGAATGATACCACATAATCACAGATGGAAAGTTATTATATCGTTCATCAAAAAACTAAGAATATTACATAGATATATACTCCAATCCATTACCTCAAACATCAAGCAGTTGCTTGCATACGGAGGACGAGGTAAACTTGCAATTTCATCTTTGTAGAAGATTTCAGCAACTCGTTGTAATAAATTCTCATCAAACTCTCTGAGCACAAGGCATTTGTTACAAAACCTCACAGAAAAAAGTCATTTTTAAAATGTTGATAAAACTTAAAGAAAAGCTCCACTTCAAAATTATGTGAAAAACTTCAAAATGTTTGACGAGCATTAGAGAAGGTCCAGACACCAAGAGTATGATTGAAAACCATACCTGATTTGACACAAATCACACAGTCAGCAATTTGTTTTGAACTTATAAGATGTGCTCCTGGGTCAAGAAGCCTCCATATTTCCAAAGCATAATCCCTTTCAGCCATAGTACAAACATATACTTCAAACCACTTAAATCCATTTGCAGTTAAGTACCATCTTAAATCCTCCTAAGCAGGTCGTAACCTCACTAGCACACTAGTATCACGAATCTATTAAAGAAACAAGCAGTGAGACTCAAAATTCCTACATATCAAAAGGCTTCCAAACAAAACTACACCACTCAGGGTGCAAATACATCATATATAAACTTCCTCTGGACCAATTCATGGTAAAAAATGCTAAACGTTCAACATAGTACTCATTTTACAGTATATAGGGAGAGAGATGTATGGGAGGAAGGTGAAGGAGAATACTAGACAGTAGGGAGACTCTAGACTACTACAAAATTTAAAAAAATTGATTTATTGAAAAAAGTGACAAAAAAAAATACTTCAACAACAACAACAACCACCCAAAAGACTTATCCCACTAGATCTGACATGGCTCAAATAACGTCATTGTGTTCTGTTATAAACCAAGTCTAGGCCATTTATTAGAACATAAGCCCTTTGCTAATTGTTTCAACTACAATATTTTTGGTCTCCCTCTATATTTAACTATTGAGCAATCCTCCATTTGATCGATTCTTCAAATTAGGGCTTCTATTGAAAACGAAAACGAAAAGAAGAATCCGCCCAAGCTAATTGAAGCCATAATACTCCTTGCTGGATTCATTCATAGGTAAGAGAACTACAGTATATACAGAAAAAAAAAAAAGACTAATAGAGTATATATATACCTTCATACATCCACAAGAACCAGCAAAAAGTGTGAAAATTAATCAATATCAGATTTAATACTAAATGTTTCCGCCCCTTTTCCAATTCAGCAATGTTATGCATTCTTAACAAGAAACATCTACACAATTCCATGAATCAAATACACCTATCCATTACACATCTCAATGTATAGAATTCAAAACTCAATACCCTTAGCACATAAACACCGCAGACTATATAGCAATAAAAAAAACAAACACAAAGATGTATTTCAGGAATTAATAATAAACCTCAGGATTGATACGAGTGAGGACTATGTTTCTGTCTTGCATCCTTGGAACAGGGCGAACAACTCTGTCATGGTTATTAGACAAGGGAGGCAGCACCTCCTCCATCTGAGCCCTGTAAAATTTCCCATTATCCACGATGCAATCACTCTCCGCATACTGCTTCAGAAGCAATCAGTCCTCTAGGTAACACTTAAGCTCAGCAGACATCCCTTGCATCCTCAAGGGGTCCGTCTTGCGCAAAAGCCAACTGCACAGTGTGTCAATTCTATCCTCAAACGACTTTATAGGTTGGCAACAATGAGCGTCTCGTCCAAATCAAACACGATCCAAAGGCACCTCATGTTCCACATTCCCAAGCACACATTGTATAGCCCCTTCGGAACTGAATAGCACCAGAAGCAAGGAAATTCCTTCCTCTTGCTTGCATTGCCACCAAGTGAATTTCTTCATCCCCCACTACTGCTACCGCCGTCCAAAACATATAAAACTAATCAAATTTCATGCAGAAAAATTCAGTTACTATTAAAAAAACACACACATTAAAGTTAATTTTTTTAAATAATTTCATAATTATTAATTTCAAATCAAAAGAGAAAGGTTTTCGCAATTGTAGCCACAATATTACAATATTACGGATTTCAAAAGTTTTCGCAATTGAAACCTTCAATGCTGGAGGGTAGAAAAACAGTTTTAAATACAGTTCGCACACGCAATAGGTTTTGAAGGCCTCGGCAACTGTAATTGCAACCACAACAGAGACCTTCAAAACCATGCACATTGTCACCAAGTGAATCTCTTTGTCCACAACTATCACTATCCCCATCTAAAACAACATATCAATCAAATTTAAATCAAATTCCAAGCATAAAAATTGGATTACCAAAAGAAAAAACACCATAATCACAATAAAAAAATATAAATTTAATTCATCTCCTAATCAAAGAGAAAGCTTTCAGCAATAGTGGTCATAAAATTACAGGTTTTCAAAATGCAGGCTGTGCCACGTCATAATTAACCGCAACTGCAATAAAAAAAAGAGGTTTTTTCAGTTTTTAAACTGCAATTGCGACCGAAATATTGCGAATTTGGATGTTTCTGGAATTGCGACCGTGATTTCTGCAAAGGAAAAAAGTAATGAAAAGGAGTGAGGACCTTCAATTCATGGAAGCAAGAGGCGTGGAGGCCTAACAAGAGCGGTTGCTCGACGGAAAGAGAGGATTCGAGCTTGCAGCGAACGGAGAACGGAGCAATGGTTTGAAGAACGGAGAGGGGAATGCAACGGTCGCTCTTAGGTGAGACGTAGCGGATTCGAATCTCATTGTTAGGGAACTGGAAATTCCCCCACACGACGTCGATTTCCCCTAAGCGCGAGGTTCCGTCGTAAACCTCCGTTTTGATCCCTAAACGATTATTCATAATCGCAAACGACGGTTGCTTCACTTTCAAAAAGAACAACAAAAAAAAATAAGAAACGACGAATTAGAGAATGAAACGACGAGGAAGAGAAAAGAGTGCTCGGAAAATGAGAGTGTTTTGTGAAATTGGATTGTCGTCACAGAGTCATCGCTGACACTCACTTTCTCTCTCTCTCTCTCACAGTGACTGAGCTTTCTCTCTCTATATCTCTCACTCTCTCTCTCTCTCTCTCTCTGTGTCTGTGATTCTGAGTCTGCAGGTTGTTTTTTTTTCAAACCACTGTATTTATACCGGAGAACTGAGGAGGGGGTTCGGTTGGACAGGGTAACGGAAATTACAATCTGCCCCCAGTTGTGTCTTAGCCTATTAGGCTATTTTTATGATATCTAACTAATGATAATTGATAAATGGAGTGAGACGAGATGAGGTGAGGTGAAGTAAAATGGAGTATAGTAGGATGGATTGAAATAAAATTATCATTTTATTGTTTGGATATTTTATGATGAGATGTAATATTTTTTCATTCCATTAGATACATCCTAATTTGGGGGACAAAAATGAGATCCAATACCACCAATTCAAACAAATCCTTAACGATGTTTGGCCCGCAGACATAACAGAATAAAGATCTTAAACTCTCTTGAATTATTTATTAATCCTATATATTTTATCTCCTTAAAAACCAACAACATTTTTTTAGGTTTATTTATGTCTTTAGTCCTTGAAAGTTAGGAGTGTTTTGATTTTGTCCCTGGAAGTTTTTTTGACATTGACTCATTCTTAATTGTTTTGAAATTTTGGTTTTAACTCATGTCGTTAGAAAAAAAATTGTTAACTGCTGACGTGGCTAATGGAACACCACATTAACATACACGTGTGCAAGTACCGCATGCCACCAGTAGGGTAACGTGGATGATCTGGACCCGCAGAAGCAAAAGGGCCAAAGCCCAACCCAAATGTGTTTGTGAATTGGGCTTTGACCCTTTTGCTCCTGCGGGTCCAGATCATCTGCATCATCATATCGATAATATGCAATATTTACACACGTGTATGTTGATGTGACATTTCATTAACTACATCAGCAATTAACGGATTTTTCTAACGACATGGACTAAAACCAAATTTTCAAAATAATTAAGGATTAGTCAATGTCAAAAAAACTTATAGGAACTAAAATCAAAACACTTCCAACTTTCAAGGACTAAAGACATAAATAAGTTTTTTTAAACATAAAAGACTATCAACTTGGTGAAATGAATTCTTAAGAAAATATTTTCTTTATTTAGGGTAGGATTTGTCATTTAGAAGGATATGTATACATAAGTAAGGTTGGATATTTTCGTAAATTTGCATACTAAAGAAAGAATGAGAGTATCACATGTGAGCGTGAGTAACGTGTTGTGCAAGTGTCATATTCTAACTATTCAAATAACATGATTGAATTCAAAAACCTTTTGAAAAGTTACCATGGAACTCATCGTTGGTTCATTTGGAAAATGACAAATTTCGTCAATTATTTTAGTGCTTATCTTGGAGAGCGTATCTCCGGTTTCTCCTGAATATACGAAGGGAGGTTTCACATTGAAAGTTATACTTAAGTAGAATTTACTGTCCTATCCGCATGAGACGAGTGTATATACTACCTAAGTGACACTTTCTTATTTCTTGCATAATATTTGATGACTTATCATTTGGGTTATGACATTAAAAATTAACCGATGATATCCACAAAATATATAATTACTTAAAAAGATGCTCTCGTCTAAAGCATATAAAACATTATCATTTACTAGGAACAACCATGGCTCACGACCATTATATGCATTAGTCTTATATAATTGCACCTCAATTATTTTAATTTCCGATATTAACATTTTGATTATGTAACTAGCAAGATAATTATAATTATCCTTTTATTGTCATGAATAGGACACACATGTTATCATTTATATTGCTTATACACATGTTACTTGACATTTTAACTTTTATTTCTGTATACATAATGGAAGGTACAGATTCGATGCCCTAAGTTCCTTAGGATTGGCCAAAAAATAATCCACTTCGAGATTCTTACTAATGAACAACGTGCTTTCGGAGTATAGCGATAATGCACTAATTCCAATTGCAACAACTTATATCATTCTATTTTAACAATTTAAGACGAGCATCAATCGATATAGATTTCATGATCTCGTAATCAATAAAAAATATATTTTGGAGGTACAGAATAAAGAATCTCCAACACTATGATTATTGTAGCCCACTAGCCATCGAGTTAGTAACGGTTAGTGAGATAGATGGTTTAATTTTCACGATCACTATCTCGAATGTACATTATACGGTCGATGTAACTCTCGCTTGTAAGATATTTCGTCGACTTGTATGATCGTGGGACTCATCTTGACTAAAGAATCGAGTGTCCCAAATGAGTTACACCTAGATACATAACCTCTAACTCAACTAGCCACCGAGTGAGAGGATGAGTGTACATTATAGATTATGTCGACTTGTTTGGCTGAGGGATTCATCTTGGCTAAAGAATTGAGTATCCCGAAATGAGTTATGCTCCTGAGTAACTAGGATGTGGAGGGACATAGTTTTAACCACTTAGTGAAAGAGAAATAAAAAATCAATCAGGTCGAATTAGAATAATAAAATTCATCCACCTAATATACGAGCAATTATTGTTTCGACACACTTCATGAGCAAAGTAAATAAGTTGAACGCCTTCAACCCGCCCATTACTCAAAGTCAACCCATACCTTTAGCAATAACCAACTTGGGGGCTACTCTGACATAGGCTGGATGATCCCAACATGATCTATGTGCCAATCATAATGAAGCACAACGAGTTGATCTAAACCTTTCCAAAACACAACTTCGATATTCTCATCAATGTTCAATGTGTTTCCAAAGGTGAGGAACGCAAGGCTATATTCCCCTATCTAAACTAGTTTATTTATAGCAAGGAACCTTGTGTCGAGTTCCTCTCTTCGGTTTAAGGTTGAAAATGAGAAGAACTTCATGTTGAATCCCCCTTCTCTGATTCTTGCCAAGTGTGAGGAACCCTCAATCGGGCTTCCCTATGTCTTATATTCAGCAAACAATGAATCTTCTTGCTAGATTTCTTTCTTTGAACTCACTTGAAGACTAAAGAAACCTTGCACTGAGTTCGCCTCTTCAAACTCTTGTTACAGGTAAGAAGAATATTGTATTGTTTTCTCTCATTTAAAATCAATTGTAAGTTATGAAGAATCTCTTGGGGGTTAAGGATCAACAAAATGCACGTAGTTTATCACAAGATTCTTATGTTACCCGTCTTTACGGTAACGGAATTATCACGCCTAACTTGTCCTTTCGTAAATTCACAATAACACTCCACCTTGCTTAAAAGCACTGAGCAAGAGGCTACGATTATGAACCGAACGAGATATACGGGATTAACATGACAACGTCATAATGTTGTTTCAATGCTTGTCACAACTCAGACATTCAAGATCAAATATTTCACGACAAAAGCTCAATAAAGTATTTTGATGTGTTCTTTACACGAAAAATTCAATGCACATGTTGATCCTTTCTATTAATACCTCGACTCTCCTCCTTATGTCACAACACCGAACTAGGGGACTACTATTATGGACCGGTTCCACGGACCAATAAGTACTAGTACCATAAACCTATAAGCATCGATACCATGAACCAGCAAGCACCAATTCAATAAGCACCGATTAACTGCGGGTTACCGACCCAACACACTTGCCCGGTAAGTTGGTAATTCGATTCCTACTTGTACCCTCTGTAAGCAAGTAATCGGTATAAAGGCTTATGATGATGCCATCAAGTATGGAGACCGTTACTCCTATGATCCCTACAATAATGACATCCATAAATGACCCACCATTGCTATGTTAATGACGACCATAATAGTCCATTGTGACTCATCATACCCTTCACCCTATACATATAGGTAGTGGCCAAGGTATGAACACAACTCTCAACTCTCATTTTACACACAGCACACACCTCACTCCAAATACCTTAATTCGGATGACGGATTTCTTTGACTGAGAATCCATTACCATCGTCATACATTAACTAATTGGCTTACCGGTACATGTGGGATGACACCCAAAACAATAGTTGACTGGACTGTCTCGTCATTATGCTTACTCAACATGATGGTTTAAGTAATCTGCATAACTTAAAAAGTGAAAATATTAAGAGACTTTGCTATTCAAAAAAGACAAAGATGAATAATTCGCTAGCAAGTACCTACCACTCTATGATTTAGCATAAAGAAGTCAATAGAATTTTAATAAATCACTAACATAAACATCTTATACAAGACACTCACATTATAGGCTAAATTACGTATTCGACCCCTTACCTTATTTTTCAATTTCAAATTGGTCCCTTACGTTTTTATGCATGGTTTCATATTGGTCCTTTATGTTTCTTTTTTCTATCAAATTGGTTCCAAAATCACTGTTCATCCTACGTGTCACCATCATATTGGTCCACATTTGCAAAGTTGGAGAGATAAATGACACGTGTGCGTATCTAATTGGTATGATTGCCAATTTTTCTTCGTTGCTTGCGCGCCTGGGCGCACCACTTGCTGCGCCTGGACGTGAATCTTCCTGAGTTAGTAACTATTTCATAATTGATTTTAGTCATTTGAACCCCTGTCTTTGGACTTTTGACCCCACAGGCCTAGGCGTGCTTGACATGCGCGCGTCTAGGCGTAGGTCACTGCTCAGCACTCGCTTTTTCTCCAATCTCAAGGCCTTCAAAGCTCCTTTCCATTCGATTGCATAACTCATCAAATAAAACTCTAAAATATCTGAAATCAAACCCAAAACAGATCAAAACGTTTCAAAATCATAATTACCTAAACTAACCAAAAACCTAAGAAATAAACCAAAACCTTAGCAAAAGGGAGTTAATCCATGCTCTAAAACATCATATATTGGACCCAAATCAGGCGTATGAGTCATTTTTGGTATATTTTACACATATGCCATTGTCAAAGCGTACCGGTTTAGAACATTTTGACATTAACGTTCGGTACATTTTACACGAAAAAACAGAAATGTGGATCTAAACATATGGGGTATAAGTGAGGGTAAGTGTGTATAAAAGTATGAGTGAATGAGAAGTGTGTTTGAAGATATGGGTGAGTAAGCAAGTGAGAGTGAGAAAGTGAGAGTGTATAAATGAGAATAAAAAAAAATGGGGAGTAAAAAAACCAATTGGGAAGTTAGAAAATCAATTCCAAAAAAAAATAAGAGTACTAGCCCTCAATCCTATTTTTTTAATCCTTGACCCCCATTTTTTCGATGGGATTCAGTCGGTATATTTTTTGATACACCTGAGTCAAAACATGCATTTTTTCGACTCGGGTGTATCGAAAAATATTTTAACTGAGCCCCTTCGAAAAAATGGGGATCGGGACTAAAGAATGGGGCGAGGACTAAAGCTCAAAAAATTAGTAACAATAACATTGGGGCGGGCCCTCATTAGCAATGGGTCGAGCTAGCAGTGCACCTGCACTGCACACCTTATGGGCCGAGCTTACCCAAGGAAATGCAACGCTACCTTGCTTCTGACTTCTGAATCGCGACACTCTCCCTGTCCCTTGCTCTCCAATCGCGACCTTCCTTCCTTCTCCTCCAAACCAAACCAATATGATATAAGGTAACGGTGAAATAGAGATATAAAACAATATGATCCTATATATTATATATTTATGTGGATGAAATATAGAAATGATGTAGTGTTCTAAATTATTGGTTCCTGACAAAATGCAATAACATCAGTAATCTATGCAGCCAACTTTATTCAAGAGGAGACACTTTTGTTTTTGTTATTATACAACCAAATTAAATTGCTAAGCCCACAACTGAATCCTAAGGAATACTAAACAATTATCTAATGGATATAAGCAATTATGCATCTCCATCATAGTGCTTGTTTGCTAGTGAAGGGAAGTAGTGTATTCAATTTGTATTTGCTATCTATGGGATTTTTAACTTGATGATCATGATGTTATTTTCTTAAGACTCCTTATTTTTAGTTGTGCATATCGTTTTTTAGATTGTATAAATTAGGCTTATTTATGGTTTTAGTCCCTGAAAGTTGGGAGTGTTTTGATTTTGATCCCTAGAAGTTTTTTTGACCTTGACTCATCCTTAATTGTTTTGAAAATTTGGTCCCTGAAAGTTGGGAGTGTATGCTGATGTGACGTTTCGTTAACTACATCAGCAATTAACGAATTTTGGACCAAATTTTCAAAACAATTAAGGATGAGTCAAGGTCAAAAAACTTCCGGGGACCAAAATCAAAACACTCCCAACTTTCAGGGACTAAATACATAAATAAGCCTATAAATTATATCAGCTGCAACATTGCATGACTGCAATGCTCTGATAGGACCCTGATTGTAGTTGAGAGGCCCACTGAGAATGTCAATGAAATTACTGAGTTAGCTAAAGGAGGTGGGCCCAAAATCACTAAAGTTTATGTTAGGAAGAATAGACGTGATGTGGGTGCAGGGAATGATGGCCAAGGGGGAGAATAGCAGAATCTCCCAATATTGCGTAACTAACTGCTGAGCTGGTAGGAGGGAGGGTTTAGGCATGGGAAATGGGTGAAAGAAGGATATAAGGGTAGCATGTGCATAAGGGGAAGGCAGGCTAAAATTGGCTGGGACTTTTGGGAGAGAAAAGGCACTCTCTAATTTGCTTAGATATTTTTTCTCTAATCCCTTTTGTCTCCAGGTGCTGCTATCACACTGATACAGACCTGATTTTCATTTTAATACAAGTACATCCAAGTACATTTTCATTCTATTTTGCTCATTCCTGTCTTGGTACCTAACATGCTCTTCTTGTTAATGCTCAAGAATTAACATGATTATTCTTGTTCCAATTGCAGGTACATAAAATTTGATAAAGGTCATTCCTTTTTCCCCAATCCGACATCAAAAGTGTAGTGATTTTAGTTCTGATCCAGCGACCAAGTCTTCGCCGATTAGCTCTAATTAGGTATTTTCGTACTCCGTTTTCACTTTTACTGTCAAGAGCTGCTGTTTGGTGTTGTAGTCTATTTGCTTCTATACCTGCTGAGTTTTTTAATCTAGTATGGCTTAAATGATATTTTCATTAAAATATCATTTAACTTTAAAATTAAGTATAGCTTTTTTTTTTAAGGGAAATTAAGTATAGCTAATAATTATTTTTTGATTAAATTATTTTAAATACCACTTATTACACCCTCTTGATTTTTAAGCATGATCCGCCATTGGTTTAGATGGTACATATTTGCTTCCCCTTAAGCGGATATCTGAGTTCGAGTCTTATCTATGGAGAAAACTTCCGTTGGAGTGCTAGCCCCATTATATTATGGATCTTCCTGATTCGAAGAGGGTTGCCTCCCATGGAAGATCATGTGGCTATACAAAAAAAATATAGAAAAAATAGAAAACTACTTCCTCCGGTCCTAAATGTAAGCTTCATTTGAAGACCTTTTTTTTGTCCTTAATGTAAGCCTCCTTTCCAATTTCCAATGGCATTAATTACTTTTCTACAAACACCCCTATTTACTCACCACTTTTTGGAGTCCCAATAATTATAGGGATAATTTTGAAAAAGTATATCAAATGTTTATATTTCCAATACCACTAACAATACCAACTTCTTAAAGGGCGTATTTTTTGGTCAAAAGAGCTTACATTTAGAACTGGAGGGAGTATATCTTACAATATATATTTCAAAATAAACAACATAAATATATTATCATGTAATTTGATATTATCAATATGAATATTTTCAAAATAGATTCCCGTCTCGGGTGGTTTGGGCATGTTAAAGGAGATCGGTAGATGCCTTAATAAGGAAGGTAAATCAAATGGAGGCTATTGCCAAAGAGAGGTCTAGAAAAACCATAAGCAGAGCCATTAAGAAGGATTTAGAAATCAGCATATTGTCAATAAACATGGTTTATTACAAAACATTATTTGTGATGTCGTTTGATCCATATAAATGATCTCACCTAATGGATACTCCCTCGTCCAACAAAGATAGTAACAAATTGAAAAAGTCAAAACATTAAGTTGACATGCATTTAATGGTTTGTCTAATACATCAACCAATTATCAAACACCTAATTTAATGCATTTTGCGTTGATTAACCAATCACAATCCAAAGATTACAATTTCTAAACTTTTCATTTATTATTTTAACTTTAGTTTGGGACAAAAAAATTTGTCATTTTTTACCATTCTTGTGGGATGGAAGGAGTATAAAACTTAGTTAGATCTGCATGCTATGCATGGTTTGGATGTGAAATGGTTATACTTACAACATTTCATGGCGGTGTGTTGCCATGGTGGAAAATATCTAGGAGTGTACGGTTTCTATTATGGTTTACGGTCATTTGGTCCCTAAAGTCTTACGAGTTGGTTTCATAGGAAGGGATAACCTTCGAAGGGATAGTTGATATGATTAAAGGTTACATTTTGGATATGCACAAGGGTAAAATTGAAAGATGTTTCTTTTTCCTTTTAAGGCTGGTATAGTTACGTGACGAATTGAATTGCACAATGAAATGAAATATGACTATAGATGTAAGGATTTAAGTCCCTTTTATACTCTCTCACTAGTAAAATTATTTGTTGAGCAAAAAGTTTATCATGTCATCATTTTCATATGCATTTTGAAGTTAAACAATAAAAATATTGTTTATTTTAAGAGAATTAATATAAAGTAATCCAACTTAGGTTAGAAATTAAAATGAACAATAATGTTATCTATATTATGTCCGGTAACTTCATTTTCTCTTGGTAATAAATTCAATTGAAGCATTGACATAGTGAAGAGAAAATGAAGTTACCAGGCCTGTTTCACTCTGGTCATAAAAAGGTAAGGTAACTCTTGCCCCGTTTTGTTGATAGAAGAAAAGGACAGTGTGTTATTGTGACCTGGCTAGCTTACCCTCAATTGCAGTCAGCCGTTACCATTTCCCTACGCAGCCTCCTCCTCTATACACACAGGAATCTGAATAATCCCCATCTTCACTCTCACGACGTGATGGACCCCTCAACCAACCATCAACTCGAAGAAGACCCAGAGAAGAAAAAGAAGAAGGAAGAGAAGGCAAGAGAGAAGCAATTGAAGAAAGAGAAATTTCTTCTTAAGGTACTTATTCGTGTAAAATTTAAATATAGATTTGTCTACACTATGTGTTCTTTACCTACTCATCATTATTTTTGATGTTGTAAATGATGGTTTGCAATTCCCACATTTTCCTCCTTTTCGGTGTCAGCAACAACAACAACAATTACAGCAATCATCAGCACCCAATGCCTCTAAAAAAAGTGATAAGAAAACCGTGAGGCGTGGTGCCGAGGATGAGAATCCTGAAGATTACATTGATCCCGAGACTCCATCGGGTGTTAAGAAACGCCTCTCGCATCAAATGGCAAAACAGTATAGTCCAGCTGCCGTGGAGAAATCGTGCGTTTTAACTTTTCCTCCATCTTTTTCGTCTTTAAAGTTTGAACTTCGATTATATGCAATGCCTATCTTTATGTGTTGAATTAAATTTTAGGTGGTACGAGTGGTGGGAGAAATCAAAGTATTTCGAGGCAGACTCTACTAGCTCCAAACCACCTTTTACTATTGTGAGTATCATGCTGAATCTATATCTGAAGTTGTGTCTGCTCAATACTCTACATGATAGTAACAAACAACCTTGTGCTTTAGGGACTGAAATATCCTTAAACTATGTAGCGGAAGTGATCGTTCTTGTTTTTTGAGACCCATGTAATGATTAATGAAAATGCAGTGGTCCATTGTTTAAAGAGCTTTGACTTGTAAGTTTAACTTTATCAAAGTTTCGTAGTATTAATGGTATAAGATGAAATTCTGAAATAGATTCTCAATTTTTGTGCTGTTGGTCAGTGGGTAACTGGTCTTGCTTTAAATCTTGCTATATGCTTTTATGAGAGAGAGAGCGATAACAGAAAATTGAAAATTCTGTTATTGATTGTAATGATAGTTACATTGATTACAACGGAACCTACTATTTATAGTAGGACTTAATGTTATGACAGCTGGCTTTCCTAAAGCCAAGTTGGACTATAACTTGGCTACATTTACCAAAGCTAGCTATATATAATAGCTTTCTGCATTTCTTGTAAGGTTTGCGCAAAGTGGCTGCACAAATTCAGATGATATAAATAAGATTTTTTTTTGGCCTTCCCTCTTAGTTTTTGTGTGTATAGAGAATCTGATTGTGCTATATGTTTTATAGGTTTTGCCTCCACCAAATGTGACTGGTGCTCTGCACATAGGACATGCTCTAACAGCTGCAATCGAGGTATCTTTATGGCCTATTTTCACTGTTCAGTTTCACTGTTTCACTCTTAGCTGTTAATCTAAGTGTGATGTATTGCTTGAAGGACACAATGATTCGTTGGCGAAGAATGCAAGGCTTCAATGCTTTGTGGGTCCCTGGGATGGACCATGCTGGGATTGCCACACAGGTTCGATTTCTAAACTCAAGATTTTCATGTTGGCCTTGGCTATTTTGCAATTTATCATTTGTTGTTTAGTTTCCTATGCACATTTAATTTAAAGTAGTTGTCATGTTAATGAAACTTTTAGTTGTTGCTCATTGTGTGGTGGGGTTTCTTGTAAAAGGTTGTCTTTCAAGACACAATGACATCTTTTATCTTTTGCATTTTTTCACGTATCTCTATCCAAAATTTATGGCTAGAAAGAAAATGGTAATGGATATTGTTCTTTCGCAACATAGTTAAGGGCGCCGGAGCAGTATTTAGATAGCAGCTTTTCTGCTGCCATTTGTTTGTCAGTTGTGTCATTGGCCTTAAATGGTAGTGTAAGACCTACTCCAATTTATAGTTATATTTCTCTTATTCTATGATTTTGTCTACGATGATCTATATCTTTTCTGTTTTCAGCATGTCTCTTCTATGTGAGATGATGCAGAATTATGTTTTTCATGATTATTACGCAACAGGTAGTTGTGGAGAAAAAGATAATGCGTGAAAAAAAACTAACGAGGCATGATCTGGGCCGTGAGAAATTTATTGACGAGGTATGTTTTGCAAAACACTCTTTTGAAGTCAAGGACTCAAGGTTCTTAATAATTTGATATCTGCTATTTATTTCTTTTGACTCTTGTGAACTTCTTTGGTGACTATTCAAAAATAGGTTTCGGAGTGGAAAAACAAGTATGGGGGAACAATATTACAACAATTATGCCGATTGGGAGCCTCTTTGGATTGGTCTCGTGAGGTAAGTATGTTAGTGTTTAGTCTAGTGTTAGATATCTCTTTTGTTGGCTGGGGTTGGGGGGAGGGGTATGAAAGAAAAAATCCTTAAACAGGGGAAAAAAATACATGATCATTAAAGTACAATCCCCGTTACTTTGTATGTCTATCCTAGAAACTAGAAATACCGATATACTTGGCTATTTATTATGCCATTTCACTGTCACAGTGTGATAATTGACTTTCATATTTATCTGTCTCAACTACACTTTCCAGTGCTTCACAATGGATGAAAAAAGATCTCAGGCTGTGACAGAGGCTTTTGTGAAACTTTACCAGGAAGACCTTATCTATAGGTGGGGTGGACATTCGCAATATGTATTGCCTTTATGGGTTGCTTTTATTCATAACTTCTGAATTATAGGTTCTTCATTGATGCCAACTTCAATTTTTTAATTTGTGCTCAAACCCGGGTTGTTAGATATGAATATTATATTATGACTAGGCCTCGCTAATTCATTGTTGGAAAAATTATAGGATGCTTGACAATAGTTAACTATGAGCAATACTATTTACACAATACTAATTTCAGTTCTAAGAATATTTCTTAGACCAAATGACAGTATGATGTTCCTCAATATTTACACATATGTGGTGCACACAGGTGTATATATGAAAGTCTAAGGCTCAAATCTTTCAGAGAAACTGGATCCAAAGTAAAAAAAAAAACAAATCACATGGACTGAAGGCCATGTTTTGTGGGAACATGATATGATTGGACCTTAAGTGCAGACCAAAATATTTCTAGCGAATTTGCATACTTATTGACTGGCAAAGTTTATAATAAATTGAATCATAAAATAAGTTATGATATTGCCACATTTGGCAAAGGATGTGTATTATCGCCACATTTGGCAAAGGATGTGTATCCTTTGATGAATTGTTGAAATCTATATATTAAGATATATTTAAAAATGTAAGTGCAAAAATGCTACGTGGTAACTCATATATATGATGCGTGAATTAAGCTTAATTACATATCATGCACATGATTTTGTTTACTAAGCTCTGATTGCTCCTCAAGTCCTCAACATCCTCAAACATGGTTTATACTTCAATTTGGTATTTATTGTCCATGTTCTTTGTGACTCTAGGTGTCTCTTTTGTGGAGTTATAACCTCTTTTTGTCATTGTTGCAGGGCCGATCGTTTAGTGAATTGGGATTGTGTGTTACGAACGGCAATATCTGATATTGAGGTAAGTAATGTATTTACTTGGCTGTTTCACCTGATTTATTGCATATGCAATAAAAATGCTTGCTGCATGCAGGTGGATTATATTGATATAAAAGAAAGGACTCTCGTAAAGGTGTCTGGATATGACAAACAAGTGGAATTTGGAGTTATAACAAAATTTGCATACCCTTTGGAAGGAAATGAAGGTGAACTTGTTGTTGCCACAACTAGGATAGAAACTATGCTTGGTGACACTGCTATCGCAATACATCCTGATGATGACAGATACAAAAACTTCCATGGAAAATATGCTGTTCATCCATTTAATGGAAGAAAACTTCCTATAATTTGTGATGAGATTCTTGTTGACCCAAGCTTCGGGACGGGTGCTGTTAAGGTAATCTCTATTTTTATGACAATGTTTTGTTGATGTTCTTGTTCAACATGGAAAATATATGGTACTTTTTATCCTTGCAGATTACACCCGCCCATGATCCGAATGATTTTGAGGTGGGAAAACGTCACAACCTTGATAGCATTATAGTTTTCACCGATGATGGGAAAATAAATTCCAATGGTGGCTCTGAATTTTCGAGCATGCCGCGATTTAAAGCTCGAGAAGCAATTGCTGAAGCATTACAGAAGAAGGTATTGGAGACATGAATTTCGGTCATATAAAATCTCTGGTTCTTACGCAACAAATATGTTAGGTGACAATATTCATGTTTTAAAAGTAAACCTGTATTCATGTATAATCTGACTAATGATTGCTTCTTTTGGGGCCGGGAGGGGTGTATATAATTTATATGATTATTAATTTTAATGTATTGCATATGATGTTCTTCTTTGGCACCACTTTTATCTATTATTAAGCACTTTGGATAATTCTGTAGTTGGCTGCCATATACCTGTATTTGTGTAAATCTTCAGCTAGAATTTGTACCTGTGTCTCGTAAATCACAATTCTGGTTATTTCTTGTTTAATTTATTTTATTGTTTCATATAGGGCCTTTATAGAGGTTCTGAAAACAATGAAATGTGCCTTGGTGTTTGTTCAAGAAGCAATGTTGTTGTGGAGCCCATGATTAAGCCTCAGTGGTATGTCAGATGCAGTGGTATGGCAGAACAAGCTCTTTGTGCTGCCAAGGATGACGAAAACAAAAGGCTAGAGATTATTCCAAAACAATATTTGGCTGATTGGAAGAGGTGCTTATTTCTTTGTTTTTCCAGTTTCTTATAACGAGCAATTACAAAACTTATACTTCAAAATGTACCTTCAAAATGTGTTCTAGGATATAAACCATAATGTGATGACTGCCAATGAGTTCCTTGCATAAGAGATATTTTTGCATCTCTACATTAGTGATATTATAATCTGTTCAATTATTTATGAGAAGTGTTGTTACATTTGGTTTGGCTGTTACTGGTAAAGCTCAAGAGTTACCGAGGCAGATGAAATCTTGAGGAATGTAATCAATTTTGGATTTTTGATTCCTACCAAATTCAAATTTATACACTCAACTAAGTGTTGGACGAAAGTTGAAGGGAGTTGTTATTTTAAATGGATTCAGAGTGAGATTAGTTTTTACTTTTTAATAGTTACATTTTTGACAGAATGGTATGATTAGCATGCTCTATTAGTTCCTTGTGTTGTTGGGCTTTTTCGTTTATTGCTATTTTACAATTTTACAATCGTATAAGATAACCATATATTGATCAAGGTGTAATGCTTTACAGATGGCTTGAAAATATTCGTGATTGGTGCATTTCACGGCAGCTATGGTGGGGTCACCAAATACCTGCATGGTATGTCACTTTGGAGGATGACGCAGTGCAGGACTTTGGGGCTTACAATGATCATTGGGTAGTAGCAAGAAATGAAGAGGAGGCGCAAGATAAGGCTAGCCAAAGGTATAGTGGGAAGAAGTTTCATCTGACCCGGGATCCTGACGTTCTTGATACATGGTTTTCTTCTGGACTGTTCCCATTAACTGTGCTGGGTTGGCCTGATAAAACAGAAGATTTTAAGAAATTCTATCCAACTTCTGTTTTGGAAACTGGCCATGATATCCTCTTTTTCTGGGTTGCTCGTATGGTGATGTTGGGAATGAAGTTGGGTAATGACTTGCCTTTTACAAAGGTGGGGTTACTGTCTTGTGATGATTTTTCTCAAATTGCGAAATGAACTATGAAATTTTGGTCTTGCATGCCTAAAGGTTTTTTTTGTATGAAACACTAAATTCATTGTCAAAAAAATTACCGAGATAGGAGGATAAGGGCCTGTTTTGTTTGCGATTTATTTTTTCATGTTTTCATTAATAATTACTAGTATGCCACCTTGTTTTCATTTTCAAAGATTTAATTAGGAGAAAAATGGAAACAAAAAAATGTTTTCACTATTTCGTGTTTAAATCTCTGAAAACAGGAAAGAAGATGAAATCAATCTGACATACTTGTTATTATTAATGAAAACAGGAATTTTCTTCAACTAAACAGGCCCTAAGTGATTCTCCTTACAATTACAAAAAAGCAAAGAGAATACAAAGAAAACATCAATGATGCAAAGCTCACCAATTATAGATGATGCCTGAGAATTTTAGGTCAATGACCTTCTGATATATGAGCCTACTACCTTACACAGATTTATTTGCATCCCATGATTCGTGATGCACATGGGCGCAAGATGTCTAAGTCTTTAGGAAATGTTATTGATCCCATTGAAGTGATAAATGGGATATCACTAGAAGGTCTACATAAGAGGTTAGAGGCTGGTAACCTGGACCCCAAAGAACTTGCTACTGCCATAGAGGGTCAGAAGAAGGACTTTCCAAATGGTATTGAAGAATGTGGTACTGATGCTCTTCGTTTTGCACTAGTCTCATACACCGCTCAGGTGTCAATCTTCCACCCATTATTATGACTTTTTTTTCTTTTCTTTTCATCAATTTAGTTTGTTTTGTGATTTAGTTGTGCTATTTTCCTGCATTTCAGTCTGACAAAATTAACCTAGATATCCAAAGAGTGGTTGGGTATCGACAATGGTGTAATAAATTGTGGAATGCAGTACGATTTGCTATGAGTAAGCTCGGAGATGATTATATTCCACCTGCAAGTTTGAACCCAGATGCTTATCCATTTAGCTGCCAGTGGATACTGTCTGTGTTGAATAAAACCATATCCAAAACATTGAAGTCCCTAGAATCATTTGAGTTTTCACAAGCTACCACTGCTGTGTATTCTTGGTGGCAATATCAGTTGTGCGATGTATTTATCGAAGTGATTAAGCCTTACTTTGCTGGTAATGACCCGAAGTTCACTTCTGAAAGACGCTTTGCACAAGATACTTTGTGGTTTTGTCTAGACAATGGTCTGCGGTTGCTTCATCCGTTTATGCCTTTTGTCACGGAAGAATTGTGGCAGCGCCTGTGAATTCAATGCTCCTAATTAGGTGGATTATGTTTTGATGATGACAAAATAATTAACAAATCATGCCTTGAAGATATTGCAACATCAACATCAACAAGAAGTCAAGAAAAGAAGACAAGTGCCCAATCATTCTCAATCAAATATTAATTGTAAATTTCTAATTTATGTTGAGAGTAGTTGAGAGTGGGTAGAAATAGTTAGTCTCTTCTAGGAATAAATTTTTATATGTTTATTAAGTTGAGATTGACCAAAAATTAATACTTGAGAGGAAAAATAAAATTGAAAAATAATTTTTCCCATATCTGATCATAAAGACTCGAGTATATACTCGAGTATTTATAGAAAAACTCGAGCATTTGTGCCAGGTAAGCAAATATGACCGTTAGTCTGGTTCGTGCACCAATTCACTCGTGACCGACCAAAAAGACTCGAGTATTTACCAAAAGACTCGAGTATTTTTGTCCAGTCAGCAAAAATGAACGTTGGAGAGACTCAAAAACCCAATTGAGGGCATTTGAGTCTCATCCAACCCCAAGAGAGTATTCTGAACCTCATTGTAAAATTGCTCTTTGAATTTGTGCAAGAACAAACAAGACAACAACACATTATTGATCACAAGCTTTCATAATTTCCTTTTCTCAAGTGTTAATTCCCAAAAAGCTCAACTTCTCACTCATATTGTCATTTTATTCCAAGTTGAGTTTTAGGCCTCAATTCTTACATTGAGCTGTGCTTATTTGTGCTAATCTATTGTGAGATTAGTAATACACATACAAAAAACTTGATTATTCAAAGTCTTGGATTGTTCCCAAGCAAACCCTAAGTGGCTTAGGGTGTTGGAAGTCTTGAGAGGTTCTCAAGCACAAGACTAGGAGGTTCCTAGCCCGGTGGAGTTTCTTGAAGGGAGTTCAAGGAAGCTTTGTGAAGAGTTCTTCAATCACCGGAATCAAATTGGGGTAGAAATCAAGAGTTTGGTACACTCTTGAAAGGGTTAGGTTGAGTGAGGCCATTCTCAAGCAATCCTTTGTAATTTCTAACAATTTGATTATTAGTAGAAACTCCTAAGTGATTAGGAGGACTGGATGTAGCTCATTGTTGGAGTGAACCAGGATAAAATTGCTTGAGTGTTGGTTTATTGCTTTTAATCTACTTTCTAGCTCAATAGACTTAAGTCATTTCAATCAATTAGGATTTATACAATTAGGTAGCAAGTTCAAGGAATCTTTGTGTTTAAAAGTTATTTAGATTGCTTGCTATTCTGTTGGATAAGTTCCTGTTTAATATTGAATTGATTTGAGTTAAAATTGCTGAATTTTCGTTTCTGGTTTTTCTGCTATCTGATAGGAAAAACTCGAGTATTTCAGAAAAGACTCGAGTTGTTCATCACTGAAAAACTCGAGTATTTCACAAAAGACTCTCTGATTCCAGAAAATTCAGTCTTAGCTTCATTCTTCAATTACCAATCGAAATATTTGGTATTAGTGCTTCAAAATACTATTCACCCCCCTCTAGTATTTGCTTAGCCCGCTTGTTGGTTTCCAACAAGTGGTATCAGAGCTCGGTCGAAAGATCGAGTGTAACAACTTTTTCGAAAAAGATCCTTTTGGAAACTTAATGGGCTCTAGCAATAACTTTGGTGGAGAAGGAGCTTCAATAAACCGTCCTCCACTATTTAATGGTGAAGGATATGTTTATTGGAAAACTCGCATGAAAGTTTTTATTGAAGCAATTGATATGGATATTTGGGATGCAATTGAAAATGGTCCTTTCATTCCCAAAAAGAAAATAAATGATGAAATTGTTGAAATTCCAAGGAGTAGTTGGAATGATGATGAAAAGAGAAAAGTCTCATTTGATTTAAAAGCTAAAAACATCATCTTTTCGGCTCTATCCCATGATGAATTTTATAGAGTTTCCCAATGTAAATCGGCAAAAGAAATGTGGGATACTTTGCAAGTCACACATGAGGGAACAAGTGAGGTTAGAGATGCAAGATTGAATTCTCTAACACACGAATATGAATTGTTCCACATGTTGCCAAATGAAACTATTAGTGACTTGCAAAAGCGATTCTCTCACATAGTTAATCATTTGATTTCCTTGGGAAAAGTATTTCGCAATGGTGAAACTACTAACAAAATTCTAAGATGTCTTGATAGGAGTTGGCAACCCAAGGTAAACGCCATCAAGGAATCAAGAGACATAAATAGCATGGACTTAGCCACTTTGTTTGGCAAACTCCAAGAGCATGAGATGGAGCTTACAAGACTTGGGATGCATGAGGAATCGGACAAAAAGAAAAAGAGCATAACACTCAAAGCTTCAACCAAAGCTACAAAAGAAGTTGAAGAATGCTCTACAAGTGGAGATTCCGATGGTGAACCAAATCAAGAAGAATTTGGGATGTTTGTGAAAAGATTCAACAAATTCTTCAAAGGGAAGAAAGGTGGATCTTCATCCAATTTCAAGAGAACCAAAGACTCCAAACAAAGAGAGAAAAGAGTATCAACGATGAAGTTAAGTGTCATGAATGTGGTGGGGTTGGCCACATAAGAATGGAATGTGCCACATTCTTGAAGAAGAATGACAAGAAGACCCAAGAGACCAAAGGGAAGCGTGCATACATTGTTTGGGATGCACCGGAGAAGAGCAATGAATCATCTTCAAGTAGCTCCGGTGATGAAAATGCAAACCTTTGTCTCATGGCCAAGAACAATCATGAGTCCTCATCAAGAGCTAATCATGGCATGAGTGAAAGTGATGATGAGGTAACCTCTAGCTCTTCTTGTTCATCTTCAAACTCCATTTCATATGATGATTTGCAAGAAGCTTATAATGAAATGTTAATTCAATTTAAAAGGCTTGCTAAAATTAATAAGGAAAAAGGAAAGAAAATTTTGGAGTTTCAACATGAAATTGATGAATTGCAAAAATCTATAAATGAGTTGAAACTTCAAAATGAATCCTTGGAACTTATTAATTCTAGTCATCAAAGTGATTGTGCAAATCATGAGGAAATTATCACTTCATGTGAGAGATGTGATGATCTTGAAAAAGAAGTGAAAGAGTTGAAAAACAAACTCACAATCTCACATAGTGATAGAAACCTCAACCGGTTGTTGAACTCTCAAAGACATAATCACAACAAAACCGGTTTAGGATATGTTCATAAAAAGGACAAAAAGTACAAGGTGGTTGGAACATTTTCTAAGAAAAACTCATCAAAGAGACCAACTTGTACTTATTGTGGAAAAGTTGGACATATCAACATTGAGTGCCATATTAAGAAGTTTGAAATGAATAAGGGCACTTATATGTGGATTAAGAAGGGAGAAAGTCCCAACACTAACCCTAAGGGACCCAACATTGTTTGGGTACCCAAAGTGAACAAGTGATTTCATTTTGTAGGTGTGCCTTCGAACGGGAAAGGACTTGTGGTATCTAGATAGTGGATGTTCGAAGCACATGACGGGAGATAAGCGACACTTCATTGAGCTTACTCCAAAGGAAAAGGGTTATGTCACTTATGGGGACAACAACAAAGGCAAAATCCTTGGTATTGGTAAAATCGGAAACTCTTCAAACTTGATTATTGATAATGTGCTCTATGTTCAAGGATTAGAACATAATCTCTTGAGCATAAGCCAATTATGTGATGTTGGTAATCATGTAGTTTTTACCTCTACCTATTGCCTCATTAAAAGTGACAAAGATGAATCAATCAAATTTGTTGGTAGAAGGTCAAATAATACTTACTTAGTTGATTTGAACAAAGTCACTTCTTTGGTCTCTACTTGTTTAGTGAGCAAAGAAAATGACACTTGGTTATGGCATCGTAGGACCGCTCATATTAATGTAAACCAATTGAAGAAAATACAATATAAAGATCTAGTAGTTGGTTTACCAAAGCTAAATTTTTCTATTGAAGGTGTTTGTTCTCCTTGCAAGAAATGTAAACAAACTAAAAACACCTTTGGATCAAAAATGGTGATGTCCACATCAAGGCCATTAGAAATGCTTCATATGGACTTGTTTGGACCATCACAAGTAAAAAGCTTTGGTGGCAACTATTATGCATTGGTAATTGTTGATGACTTCTCTAGGTTTACATGGACTTTATTCTTAACTACTAAGAGTGAGACCTACAAATCTTTTAAACATCATGTCAAACTTTTGCAAAACCAAGTAAATCAAAAAGTAATTATTATTCGTACCGATCATGGTGGAGAATTTGAAAACCACAAATTTGATAGATTTTGTGCTAAAAATGGTATTGAGCACCAATTCTCCGCACCAAGAACTCCGGAACAAAACGGAGTGGTAGAGCGGAAAAATAGGGTGCTAGAGGAACTTGCTAGAACCATGTTAAATGATTCTCAAGTACCTCAATATTTTTGGGCCGATGTCGTCAATACGGCTTGTTATGTTTTAAATCGTATTTTGATAAGGCCCTCTTTGGATAAAACCCCCTATGAACTTTACAAGGGAAGAAAGCCAAATATATCTCATTTTCATGTCTTCGGATGCCAAGTTTTTGTTTTAAATAATGGAAAAGAACACATTGGCAAGTTTGATTCCAAATCCGATGAAGGCATATTTTTAGGCTATTCTTCTCATAGTAAAGCTTATAGAATTTTCAATAAAAGAACTTTAACTATTGAGGAATCAATTCATGTGGTTTTTAATGAGTCTTCAAAAGAAGATAGTGTTTTATGTGATGCTAGTGAAGATGGCATTGTCTTTTCAAAAGAAGAAAAAGAGAGAGAGAATTCAAAAGTTGATGAAGGAGAAGTAAGGGAAGAACTTCCTCCAACTTGGAAATCGGTCAAGGCTCATCTTATAGACAAAGTCATAGGAGATATGTCAAAGGAAGTACTTACTCGTAGGTCTATTCAAAACATTTGCCACTATGTCTCATTTGTTTCTCAAATTGAACCCGATTCAATTAAAAAGGCCATTGAGGATGATCATTGGGTTCTTGCTATGCAAGAAGAATTAAACCAATTTGAAAGAAATGAAGTTTGGGATCTAGTCCCTAAACCTGATGATCATACCATAATTGGTACTAAATGGATTTATAGAAACAAACTTGATGAATCCGGGTTGATTATAAGAAACAAAGCTAGACTAGTAGCTCAAGGGTACAACCAAGAGGAAGGTATCGATTATGATGAGACCTTTGCTCCGGTTGCACGTCTTGAAGCAATCCGAATTTTACTTGCTTATGCTTCAATCATGAAATTCACTTTATATCAAATGAATGTTAAAAGTGCTTTCTTGAATGGGTTTATAAATGAAGAAGTGTATGTCAAACAACCCCCCGGTTTTGAAAATAGTGAATTTCCAAACCATGTTTATAAATTGAAAAAGGCACTCTATGGATTGAAACAAGCTCCTAGAGCTTGGTATGATCGATTGAGTTCCTTTCTATTAGAAAACAAGTTTCAAAGAGGGAAGGTTGATAATACATTATTTATTTATAAAACCAAGGATGACATTTTGTTAGTACAAATCTATGTTGATGATATCATTTTCGGTGCTACTAACGTGTCTCTTTGTAGAAAGTTTTCAAATTTGATGAAAAAGGAATTTGAAATGTCAATGATGGGAGAACTCAAGTTCTTCCTAGGCTTACAAATAAAGCAAGTCAAGGAGGGGATATTTGTGCATCAAGGGAAATATTGCAAAGAGCTCCTTGAAAAATTCGGATTGGACAAGTGCAAGGAAGCCTACACTCCAATGAGTACATCATGCTACCTAGACAGGGATGAACAAGGTACACCAGTTGATGTTAGTAAGTATAGGGCTATGATAGGTAGTCTCCTATATCTCACTGCATCTAGACCGGATATTATGTTTAGTGTATGCATGTGTGCTAGATTTCAAGCTAATCCTAAAGAATCTCACATATCCGCAGTTAAACATATATTTAAGTATCTAAAAGGAACAATTAACACTGGTTTATGGTATCCTGCTGATGCCAATCTTAGTCTAGTTGGTTACTCGGATTCCGACTTCGCCGGATGCAAGCTTGATCGCAAAAGCACCAGTGGTACTTGCCATTTTTTGGGAAGTTCATTGGTGTCATGGTTTTCTAAAAAGCAAGCTTGTGTCGCTCTTTCTACCGCCGAAGCGGAATATATCGCAGCCGGTAGTTGTTGTGCTCAACTGTTATGGATGAAACAACAATTATCGGATTTTGGTTTGAAACTTGAAAATATTCCGATTAGATGCGATAATACGAGTGCAATCAATTTGACTAAGAATCCGGTGTATCACTCAAGAACTAAATACATTGAAATAAGACATCATTTTTTAAGAGATCATGTACAAAAGGGTGATTGCACAATTGAATTTGTTAGTACCACAAATCAATTAGCCGACATTTTTACAAAACCTCTACCAAGGGACACCTTTTATCATATTAGGAGAGAACTTGGTATTTTAGATGAAGCTAATATAGGCTAATTGCATTGTGTGTCATTTTTGGAAAATCACCATATTAGTCTTACTCTAATGTGTTATTGATTCTTAGTTAAATTGTCCTTGATGATATTTGAAATTGTATATGTTAATTGTGTGTGATTCTGTACTGTATTCCAAGTTGGTAGTGAAGCATTTGTGTTTGATTTGTGTTTGGTCTTTTAAAACTGAGTTTTTACTTTCTGTTCTGTCAAAATACTCGAGTTTTTCCAAAAACACTCGAGTATTTTAATTCAAAATTAAATCAGTTTTAAATTGAAAAAGTTTTTAATCAGGGTCTGATAAAAATACTCGAGTGTTTCTCAAAACACTCGAGTCTTTATTAAAATACTCGAGTGTTTTTCAAAACACTCGAGTCTTTCGAAACCCCCAATTTTTGAACTTTCAGACCAAACTCGAGTATTTTCAAAAAAAACTCGAGTATTTTGCGTTTTCCTGAAATTTGAACTTTCGGACCAAACTCGAGGTTTTCAGTTTTTACTCGAGTTTTCTGGGGAAATCTGGGCTGAGTCACGACCGACTCGAGTATATTTTCAAAAACTCGAGTATATCCTAAAGAACAACTCGAGTATTTATGAATATACTCGAGTATTTTGAACTGTTTATATATACTCTCAGACTTGAGTTTTTGCGACCCTCTTCTCTCTCGGTTTTCTCATATCTCTCTCCTCAAAACTCAGATTTTCCTCAAAGTTTTGTCAAATCTTACTAGTTTTTCATCCTCTAAACTCTTCTCTCGGTTTTATTCTCCTCCAGATGCTCCAGCTCCTTCGATGTTTTGATGATGTTGACCTTTGGATTTTATCTTAGTTTTCATTCTGTTTTTATCATGTTGGTCTTTGTTACATTTTCTGTATTTTGAGAACTTGGTGTTTTGAGACTTTGGGTTTATTATTGCACCTTTGATTTGGACCTTTTATGATGTTTTTATGTTAATGAATTTGGTCGTCATTATGATGTTTGTGCAAAGCTTCAGGGGGAGCTCTTTATCGTTATTATATCTCCGTTTTATTTGCATAGTTGGTTATGGGGTTTTCCGATTATGCACCTCTCCTCCCTTGATCTTTTTCCTAAATTGTTACATCTTTTTTGGCGTATGACAAAAAGGGGGAGAGATATTATACACTTGTCTTGATATTGTTGCACCTAAAATTCTCTAATTATGGTATATACTCTGATAATTGTTAAATACTCTAATACCATAGGCTTGGTGCTAAAATTAAATTGTCATAACATCTTGCACAAGCTGAATTTTTAGATAGGTGAAAAGTATCATATAGTGAGGGGGAGTTGCATTTTCAAGTGGATTCAAGCTCAACAAATGGTACAAGTGTTAATTATTTTGTCATCACCAAAAAAGGGGAGATTGTGAATTCAATGCTCCTAATTAGGTGGATTATGTTTTGATGATGACAAAATAATTAACAAATCATGCCTTGAAGATATTGCAACATCAACATCAACAAGAAGTCAAGAAAAGAAGACAAGTGCCCAATCATTCTCAATCAAATATTAATTGTAAATTTCTAATTTATGTTGAGAGTGGTTGAGAGTGGGTAGAAATAGTTAGTCTCTTCTAGGAATAAATTTTTATATGTTTATTAAGTTGGGATTGACCAAAAATTAATACTTGAGAGGAAAAATAAAATTGAAAAATAATTTTTCCCATATCTGATCAAAATACTCAAGTATTTTGATAAAGACTCGAGTATATACTCGAGTATTTATAGAAAAACTCGAGTATTTGTGCCAGATCAGCAAATATGACCGTTAGTCTGGTTCGTGCACCAATTCACTCGTGACCGACCAAAAAGACTCGAGTATTTACCAAAAGACTCGAGTATTTTTGTCCAGTCAACAAAAATGAACGTTGGAGAGACTCAAAAACCCAATTGAGGGCATTTGAGTCTCATCCAACCCCAAGAGAGTATTCTGAACCTCATTGTAAAATTGCTCTTTGAATTTGTGCAAGAACAAACAAGACAACAACACATTATTGATCACAAGCTTTCATAATTTCATTTTCTCAAGTGTTAATTCCCAAAAAGCTCAACTTCTCACTCATATTGTCATTTTATTCCAAGTTGAGTTTTAGGCCTCAATTCTTACATTGAGCTGTGCTTATTTGTGCTAATCCATTGTGAGATTAGTAATACACATACAAAAAACTTGATTATTCAAAGTCTTGGATTGTTCCCAAGCAAACCCTAAGTGGCTTAGGGTGTTGGAAGTCTTGAGAGGTTCTCAAGCACAAGACTAGGAGGTTCCTAGCCCGGTGGAGTTTCTTGAAGGGAGTTCAAGGAAGCTTTGTGAAGAGTTCTTCAATCACCGGAATCAAATTGGGGTAGAAATCAAGAGTTTGGTACACTCTTGAAAGGGTTAGGTTGAGTGAGGTCATTCTCAAGCAATCCTTTGTAATTTCTAACAATTTGATTATTAGTAGAAACTCCTAAGTGATTAGGAGGACTGGATGTAGCTCATTGTTGGAGTGAACCAGGATAAAATTGCTTGAGTGTTGGTTTATTGCTTTTAATCTACTTTCTAGCTCAATAGACTTAAGTCATTTCAATCAATTAGGATTTATACAATTAGGTAGCAAGTTCAAGGAATCTTTGTGTTTAAAAGTTATTTAGATTGCTTGCTATTCTGTTGGATAAGTTCCTGTTTAATATTGAATTGATTTGAGTTAAAATTGCTGAATTTTCGTTTCTGGTTTTTCTGCTATCTGATAGGAAAAACTCGAGTATTTCATAAAAGACTCGAGTTGTTCATCACTGAAAAACTCGAGTATTTCACAAAAGACTCGAGTCTTTTGTGTCTGATTCCAGAAAATTCAGTCTTAGCTCCATTCTTCAATTACCAATCGAAATATTTGGTATTAGTGCTTCAAAATACTATTCACCCCCTCTAGTATTTGCTTAGCCCGCTTGTTGGTTTCCAACAGCGCCTTCCGTCACCCAAAGATTGTGAGAGAGCAGAATCTATCATGATATGCAGTTATCCAATAGCTGTAGAGGTTAGTTTGGTTTAATATTTTGCTTTTCAGAATATATGGGTTGTTTAGCGTGCTTTAACTATTAAATAGTAGATAATTTTTTTGTTTGTCTGTATTCCTAATTAATGTTTTATTTTAAATGTTAGAGTTGGAATAATGAAAGGGTGGAGAATGAGATGGATCTTGTTGAGTCTACCGTTAAGTCTCTCAGGTCACTGGCAAAAGAAAGGCGTGAGAGGTATGGCGAAACAACATTTGCTTTTGGTATCAGGGACAGATGAGGAATTCTTCAAGGAAAAGAAAAGGTTGCATGAATGAGGATAATAAATCCTCCAAAAAACGTAACTGAAACACCTGAACAAAGGAAACAGAAAACAAAAATATTTGAGGAGCCTTTGGCCTCTACATATTAATTTGAAAGATATTTATCTGCTGTAAGAAATGCAAGATATTGTTGACCAAAAAGAAAAAGGAAATTAAAGATATCCAGAAATTCAAAAACACACCCTTATGCATATCATACGCATACCGATTAGTATTAACTTATATATCTACTAATCTGATTGTTATTCAATCTAACATGCTTTGCTGATTTACTGTTAGGCGACCAGCTTTTGCTCTCTGCCGAACACAGGTGGTTACAGACATTATTAATAGCCATCAATTGGAAATTGTAACACTGGCAAATCTATCCTCTTTCACTGTAAGTTGAACAAGTTGCTTTTTGTTTTCCCTTTTCTTATCCTCTCCATCCCTTGCATTTTCTTTTGTAATTTTGTCTTTATCTCGTAGCACATGTTTGCTTGATTAACATATTTTTAATTTTTTATTGCTAATGATATGATTCAGGTAACGAATGAACTTGACAATGTTCCATCTGGATATGCTGATACCATTGTAAATGAAAGTCTTTCTGTTTATTTGGAGCTTCAAGGAGTTAATCATGCAGAAGTTGAGCAAGCAAAGATCAAGAAGATTGATGAGCTAAAGAAGTAGGTTTTATCTCAGACAGTTTTTTACTACACGTATTTGCACTAATTTATATCTTCTCATAAAATATTTTCTTGTGAGGTTGTCATAGAGTATTAGTGGAGTTTCATGTTAGTATGTAATTTTTTTTCTCTTCATATAAAAATATTTTTATGAATGCTCCAGGGTATGGAGAGAAGGTTTTGCCAAATATTCAAGCCAAGAACCAGGAGAAGTTGGATTCCCTAAAGGAGCGTTTATTGCTTGAGGAAGCAGCTGGACTAAGTCTCTAGCTTCATGGTTTTTTTTTCTTTTGGGTCTTCACTCTTCAATGTAATGAACTTGATGATCATTAATTTTCATCCCATGTTATGTCCGAACATGGAGAAAGATCCATCACTAGTATGAGCGTCACTACATTCCAATTTGTTTTTTTAAGCTTTATTTCATCACTACACAATCTCTTTAGCTAAATCAATGCAAATTTTCGTACATTTTTTTCTTGAGACTAGAAGTTGTGCCCCGCGCGATGCACGGGTTAGTGACCCAATTATATTTTGCATCAATTCACGTTTACTTAATTCCATTTAACAACTTGCAAGATATTTAATACTCCCTCCGGTCCTATTTATAAGTCACATTCTAAAAGGATTCTTTGGTCCTATTTATAAGTCACTTTGTATTTTCTAGGAGACATTTATTGCTATTTTCTCTTATTTGCCCTTTGCCCATTAATGTGAAGTAATACATTGTGAAATTCCCAATGCAAGTTAGGAGGGTAAGATTGTAATGTTGAAATATTTTTTTAAAGTTTCAAAAAACCTAACTACCCTCTTTGATCTGTGTGATATGGTTAAGTATGCCCTATAAATAGGACCAGAGGGAGTATAAGTTTAATCACAAAGTCATTGATAAATCACAAACGTGTAACCTCGTGGAGGTATAATGGATGTTTATGAATGGCATGTAATTTGCATTGTCAAACTTATCTCATAATACTATCAAGATTGGGTGGTATTGTGAGGTTGGGTATAAAATTGTTGCAATTTTTTATTGCAAAATAAAGCTAAAGTAATTAATGCAAAAGCATATAAATTGCAAATTTTGAATTGTAATAGGTTGATTTATACAAAATGATATTAAATTAACTGTTTTTATAATTGATTGATGTGTTAGATAAATTATTAAATGTATGTTTCCTTAATCTTTTAAGGTTTGTAATCTATTACTATCCTTGTGAAATAGAGGGAGTACAACATTTAAAAATAAAATAAAACAATTATATTCAAGAATGCAAAATACTTTTTAAAAAAAAACGAATAGAAATTAATCTGATTAAATATTTTGAAGAAATAAGACATGGACAGTACAAAAACTTGCATAGTTTTTTCTAGAATGAAACAATAACTATGATTTTAGTAACAAACTACAAATGCATTTGTGTACGTCTCAATCAAATTTTATTACGATAAGTTATTTTTATTTTTATTTTACAAATTATGTTATTTTGATTATTTAATTTCTTTTGCTATTTTTCTAACATTTGACACCATCATCATTGTCATCAACTCATCATGGTCTCCATCACTACCACCAATCCAAACGCCAATCTACCATCACTACTCCGCCACTCATACAATAACACCAGTAGCCAACACCACTACCATGTTACTGAAATTTTTTCAACACCGTCGCTTCTTCCATCAACATTGTTGTCAATGCCTCATAATCACATAATCAAGTAAGCAAATTAAATTCGAAATTCAGTTTCAACATCATTTCAACCTAATTGCAAAGTAACTAATTTAAGCACACTTAAGCATATAATCGCAGGAATTCAAGAGTTCAAGGATTTGCATAATTGGCATAAAACATATATTCAAGATTGCATTTCATTCTCATCAGCAATTTCATCATAAATTTAGTTTAGTTTCAAATTGCATGACCATAATATAACTGAATTAACGCATAAATTTAACTCATTATCCATATTGACCTCCACCCCCCCCCCCCCCCCCCCCCCAGATTTATGAAATAAAGATTGAAATACTAAAAAAGAAGGATTGAAGAACTTTGGACAGGCAAGGTTCTTAGAATCAGAATGTTTTTTTTAGCAACTCCATCATCAAAGTTTGGCATGGTTTTGCAATGAAAACGAGAGATATCAATTAGAATGGATAATATGTTGTGAGGTCTATGATTAGAATCAAAATTTAGGACATAATATGTACTATTTTCATGAAATAGGAACAAATTTTGCATGACTTTAAACTCAAAATTCAACATGATTTTGCAATGAAAGTTCATGAAATCAATTAAGATTAAATCAACACTATGAGGATTAAGATTAGAATAAAAAGTGAGAGTATCTGGTGCACTGACCTTACTAAACGAGATGCTCAAAGACAAGGCTTTAAAAACACCGAACTCTAGATTAATTTTGCAGAACTAACTCCTAAGCACTTTAAGAGCAAAACTTTGGAAAGAACTTTACTAGAGAATCATTGAAAGTAACGAGCACTCAAGTGTAAGAGAGTTTTTGAGTATGAAATTGTGAGGAATGGAGTTGAGGGATTCATCTATTTATAAGTGAAAGAAATCCATTGTTTAATCCCTCAATATGTTGAGTAATTAGCATATGGAGCACACGGGATTAAGCTTCTGCATATGCTAGGTGGTCTGAAAAATTGCAAATGGACGATGGTTTCAGGCCTAGTCACCTTGTTTCATATGCAAGGTGGCTTTATCCAATGGTTACTTAAGTTATCCTATGATTTTTGCCTTGATTTTTGGAAATTTTTGTAGATTTAATCAATTAAATTATAGATTTAACCGGTTATCAAGTTTAATTTTACACTGAATTGGGCATTTTAAAGGCATGATAATCAATTATCCATTCTGGTAATCGATTATCTCAATCAAATTTTCAAAAATTCAAAATATAATATTATATTCCTTTCCCCCAAAAATACTAATTGAATAATCAAGATATAAAATAACTATTTTGCCCCCAAAATGCTCTTAAAATACCAATGAAGGTCATAATACTAATTTATTTTCTAATGTAATTATATTATAAATCAGAGATTTAAAATTTTAGATGTTACACTACAGTTTTTTTTTCATTAAAAATCTAGTATGTTAGCCTAGTAGCTCATGTGTATTTTCCACATATGCTACCCCCCTAGCGTACCGGAAAAAGAATTTGTCAAAGAGAGAAGGGTTGCTGATATTGCTTTTGTGCTCGATGATGGCACCGAGAATGTGTGTTTATTATTTCCTTATAGTTTATCAATGATGAGTTATTCTTTATGGAGGGTATCATGCAGGGGTGTAAGCGATCCGGTCTGAGACCGCGAGACCGCTCGGATCGGATCAGACCAAACCAAAAAAATGCAGTCCGGTCCGGTCTCACGATCCGGTCTGATCCCAAAAAATTCAGACCGTACTTGAACGGTCCGGTCCATGGTCCCAGATATTTTTAGATCGTTGGGACCGGACCGGACCGATAGGCTAAATAATTATAAAATAAAAAAATAAAAACCTTAGACTCATAAACAAGGGCTCACTTCGAACAGTACTTCTCCTTCTCTCTTCAACGCATCCAATGGTTTGTTGGTTTGCTGGTTCGTAAACTACTGTGCGTCGTTCTTCTCCTTCTGTCGTGCCTTCTTCTGGTTCGTGTTCCCTCTGGTTCGTGTTGGTTCTGGTTCGTTCGCCGCCGACGCCTTCGTTTGCTGCTCACATGCCGACGTCGTCGTTCGCCGCTTCGTAGTCGTTGTTCACCGCTTCGAGTCTCCGTCATCGCTGTCGTCCCCTCCGCTCAGTGCTCACAGCGGCTTGCTTCTTCTCCCTTCTCCTTGATCAGATCTGCTTTTTTTTTTTGCCTTTTTTTTTCCTTTGCTGATCAGATATGTTTTTTTCCTATCAGATTTGCTTTTTTTTTGCTTTTTTTTCCTTTGCTGATCAGATATACTTTTTTTTTCTTTTTTAAATCCGAATAATGCAAAAGAGACCGGACCGGATCATTCATGAGTGGTTTGGTCCGGTCCGGTCTTTGAGAATAAATAATATTGGGATCGAACCGAACTGGACCATACTAAATTGAGCGGTCCAGTCCGTAATATGACTCACAAGTCGGACCGTTACACCCCTAGTATCATGTATCTTATTTCATTGCATTTTTCCTCATATGTTTATTATTTTTTATGAGAGAGAGGACAAAATGAAAATGGAGAATCTTTTTTTATTTTAAAAGTATTTTGGGGTTTTTATAAAATGGGGGGGATCAACAATTTGTTTAGGGGTCAAAAAATGAACTCCTGAGCTTTTTACCGGGGGGGTCAAAAAATGAACTCCTGAGCTTTTTACCCAATGTGCAGTAACACTAGTTCGGTCAACCAACGTTTAAGACAATTTGGCTATTTTTTTTAGTTTCATGGTTCAAAGTTCATAATGTACACAAGAATAAATGCAATACATTTAATGTAATTAGTTAATGGGTCTTGCTAAGGACACATGTTAAGGATACTAAAAGTTGAAAAATTCATAAGTTTAATGTATTTACTCTCTATTGAATCCAAAAAAGTGCAATTTCCCATAACTTTTAACCACATTTAATTACTTAACAAGTGTCCTAAGGGTACTCTTTAGCATTTTCCTTAGTTAATAAATGAATTTTTTTAACCTTATGGTTGAGGTTAAAAAATAATACTTGCATAATGATATTATAAAACTAAATGTTCAATACTTAAAATATAATCCCTCTCGTCTCTAATATAAGAAAATTAAATTTAAAAATAATACAATCAAATGCAATCAACTAATCTCCTTAATAAATGTAAAAATGATTAATTTTGCTTATATTGTAAGCCGAAGAATGTTTATTACTTGTAATAGTCATTCAAAAATCAAAATATAATAACTCAATGATTATAAAAACCCGTGTTAAATGTTTTTCTATTTTAAAATTGGAGAATACTAACAAGTGTCGTTAGACCATTATTTTAAGTAAGCTAAATGAGTTATTTTGTGTTGGGGGAATGATGAGTCTTGTATTAGGAGATTTTTGAACTTGGTTTTTCAATATTATTTTTTTTATAATAATTAACAAGTACTTTAAGGTATAGCCAACAAATTTCTTTAATACAATATTATTATCACATAATTTTATTTTGTATATGCTTTACATTTTGTAAAGGTTAGTTTAATATCTATTTACACACACCATTAATTTATTTTTTTTAATATTTTATATTTTAATATTATATATTTATGTATATATTAATGTATGCATCACCTCCACAACAAATAATTCCTGGATCTGCAATATAATTGCCATCAACCACCAATTTCAGGAAATTGAATAGTTAAAATCATAATTTTACACTCCATTCATTTGCAGAACATAAACGTACAATTATAATATTGAACCAATTTCAATTACAAAATATAATTCTAATTTCATGCACAACATAATATAAAGAGATTTCTTTGCGGAACTACCGATACCCCAAAAGCATCCTTAATAATCCCTTAATATGCAAGAGAATATAAAGAGATTTGAAATGGATGTGACTAACATCCGCTCTGACATTTTGGTCACACCATTTTATCGAACCCAAACAAGATTTTGTCAAAGTCCAAATGATGACATCTCAACATATACATTGACCATATAATATACTAGAAACATCCCGTGCCACACACGGGGCCAATAAGATAACCAACCAAATTAAATATGAAATTATTGGTGTGGTGCACAGATTAATTGTTAATTAATTAATATAGAATAATATAAATACATATCACAATGTAATTTTTAAATGATTGATTTATCTTATTATTCCATAACTTGTTACTCCATAGTAACAATATCCGAATAAATTGCAAGCCTCCTATTGTTCTATGTCATTCTTGCTTTCTTCAATTGCACGCATGTGTGATAGAAATAACTTATGAAAAATTAGAAACTGACGTAACTATTGGTTTATTTGGTTGCATTGAGAATTAAACAAAAATTAAATAAGATAACAATTTTCTAAGGATGTTTTGCGAAAATAATATGGGTAATGAAATCAAATTTAAGAAAATTGAAAAGATATTTTATAAATAGGATCAAAATTTAAACCCCAAAAGGATTTTATAAATAGAATTGGAGAGAGTAACACAGTGTAATAAAAAGAGTTATTTTTTTTTATACACACTTCTTCATCTCTACCGTGTAAAATTTATTAGGGGTCCCAAAAGTGTCCCATGTATTGTGCGGTGCGGGAAATAGCAGAAGTAGTGGATTTACAAATTTATACTCACTCCGTCCCACAAGGATGGTAAAAAAAATGACTGAATTTTTTGTCCCTAAACTATAGTTTAAATAATTAATGAAAAATTTAGAAATTGTAAACTTTGAATTGTGATTGGTTGATTCATGCAAAATGCATTAAATTAATTGTTTGATAATTGATTGAAGTGCTAGACAAATCATTAAATGTATGTCTCCTTAATTTTTTGACTTTTTTTTTGTTAAATTTTTTGACTTCTGAAGTGAGGTAAATTTTGTTACTCGTACAGAGGGAAATTTTTGGTGGAATAAGTAAATGGGGAGAATGTTTTTGGTAGATGAAATATGATTGGTAGAGTAAAAAAAAAAGACTATTTTAGTAAATTCATAAAAAAAGGAAAAAAAAAATATTATTTTAGTAAATTTACATTGGGAATGAAACAAAAATTAAATGATTAAATGATACTGTATTGAAAATTGAAAAGATATTTATAAATAGGATCAAAATTTAAACCCCAAAAGGATCTTGTAAATAAAATTTGAGAGAGTAACACAGTGTAATAAAAAGAGTTATTTGTTTTTTATACACACTTCTTCAACTCTACCGTTTAAAATTTATTGGGGTCCCATAGGTGTGCTATGTATTGTGCGGGAAATAGCAGATGTAGTGGATCCACAAATTTATACTCACTCCATCCCACAAGGATGGTAAAAAATGACTAAATTTTTTGTCCTTAAACTATAGTTTAAATCATTAATGAAAATTTAGAAATTGTAAACTTTGAACTATGATTTGTTGATTCATGCAAAATACATTAAATTAGTTGCTTGATAATTGATTGAAGTGCTAGACAAATCATTAAATGTGTGTCTCCTTAATTTTTTGACTTCTGAAGTGAGATAAATTTTGTTACTCGTACGGAGGGAAATTTTTGGTAGAATAAGTAAATGGGGAGAATGTTTTTGGTAGACGAAATATGATTGGTAGAGTAAAAAAAGACTATTTTAGTAAATTCATAAAAAAAAACTATTTTAGTAAATTTACATTGGGAATGAAACAAAAATTAAATGATTAAAGGTTATTGAAAATTGAAAAAGATATTTTATAAATAGAATCAAAATTTAAACCCCAAAAGGATCTTATAAATAGAATTGGAGAGAGTAACACAGTGTAATAAAAAGAGTTATTTTTTTTATACACACTTCTTCAACTCTACCTTGTAAAATTTATTGGGGGTCCATAGGTGTGCTATGTATTGTGCGGGAAACAGCACAAGCAGTGAATCCACAAATTTATACTTACTCCGTCCTACAAGGACAGTAAAAAATGACTAAATTTTTTGTCCCTAAACTATAGTTTAAATAATTAATGAAAAGTTTAGAAATTGTAAACTTTGAATTGTGATTGGTTGATTTATGCAAAATGCATTAAATTAGTTGTTTGATAATTGGTTGAAGTGCTAGACAAATCATTAAATGCATGTCTCCCTAATTTTTTGACTTTTTTTTTTGTTAAATTTTTTAACTTTTGAACTGATGGAAATTTTGTTACTTGTACAGAGTGAAGTTTTTGGCGGAATAAATAAATGAAGAGAATGTTTTTGGTAGATGAAATATGAATCACATAGTTTTAAAAAAAAAAAAAAGTGAAGGGGGTTGGGCGCGATGTTTTCCGCCTTGCAGTATCTCATTGTCTTTTATATATAGTGTAGAAGTGTAGACTACTCCCTCCCTTTCACTTTATTTGGTCATTTAGTCTTTTTTTTTTTGTTTCATGTTGTTTGTTCTTTTACATTTTCCATACACAAATATATATTTTATTTTATTTTTTCAATTTTAACATTTCATTCAATCATTTCTCTTACTTCTCATTAATTATACTTTTATCATCTCTCATATCTGAATCACTGTACATTAATTAATGAACACACTTACTAATAAAAATTAAATACTACTACAATTTTTAATAAGGATTAAATATGAGCATTTTGGACAAACTATACATAATACTTAAAATAATTAATACTTTCTTAATCTGTGTATCCAAGCCTAAAAGGTCAAACATAGTGAAACAGATGAAAATACTATAATGGAAGCATGATGTATAACTAATTCATAAAAATATAAAAGTTGGTAATTAAAAACAAGGTATATTTTCCAAGATATTTAAAAAAATATATATAATTATACTACTACCTCCGTCCATAATTATAAGGCACTCTTAACACTTTTATTTTGTCCCTATTTATAAGGCCCTTTACCAATTTTCAATGAGCATTAATTATTTTTTTCACAAACACCCCTATTTATTTAACACTTTTGAGATTCCCAATAATATTAATAGGGGTAATTTTGAAAATACATATCAAAAGTTCACATTTCCAATACAATTAACTAAATTATTCCACTTTCTTAATGGACATGAAATCTCCCAGGAGGCCTTATAATTAGGAACGAAGGTAATATCATTTTATTGAAAAGAAGTTATAATACTAAATTGAGATGATTTGGAGCATCATAACCTTTACCTGATATGGAGGGCTTTTTTACCTAAGTGGGGTAGTTTTACAAACAATTTACGAAAAAAGGGTAGTTTAAATACTATTTACATAGGACCGGGTAATCAATGAAACTATTTACGCGAATGGGGCAGTCAAAGTCAAAAAAAAAAAAGTCTAAGAAGTCATCCCAAATGACTTAACGCAGGTGACACGTGGCGACCTCCCATTGGTCCGCCAGATTTTCTGGATAAAAAGTAAAAAAAAAAGGCCACCGACAGCGCGCCACATGGCGCAAGCCGGTGGTTGCGTCACTGCGCTTGATGCAACGCTTAGCGTCAGCCGCAGTAACGCAACCACCGGGTTGCACCACGTGGCGCGCTGCCTCCCCCCTATCCCCCACGCGCCAGCCTTCCTCTCCCCCTCCCCACCTACCCACTCTCCTTCCCAATATATAATAACTACTACCCCCCATATTAACCACCCAATCCCACTCTATATTTGCCTCCACCATACTACTCGGTACTCCTCCCTCAACCCAATAAATGGGTACTTCCACATCTTCTACAAATTGGTACTTCCTCAACCTAATAAAGATAAGACATAGATTTTTATTTTTTTAATATTTTATAATTTATTTACATAATTATTTTATGTGTTTTTATATTTATGTGTACACCTTTATTTTACTTTTTGGCACAATATTTATTATTATTGTTTAGGTAATTATTATGCACTTAGTTTTATTTTTTATGTTTAGCTATTAGTTAGATTTTAAATTTTTTATTTTTATGTAAGAGTGCATTTCCATACTACCTCCTTCTAAAAATTTATAGTCCCACTTTCATTCAATTATATTCCTATAGTCAACCTTATTTGTTAACGCTGTATCACAGAGTCTTGAGGTAAGTTTTACGATTGTTCGAAATTTAAATTTTTTAGTCATATGTACTGGTATATATAATTAGTTGTAATCTTATTTTATTTTGTTATAATTTTTATTGCATTAGTACATAGAAATTATTAGCTAGATTTTTTATTTATTAATTATTTGAGATTTTTTATTTATTAATTATTTGAGATTAGATTCTTTTTTTTAGTTAGACTTTATATCTATTTTAAAGTTATATTTTTATTAGTTTAGTTAATAGTAAGATTTAGAAAAGTTTTATTAGTTAGATTTATTTTGTTTAGTTATTTGTTATATTTTTTATTTATTTATTAGTTTTATTCTCTTATGTTTAGGTTCTATTATGTTGTAGTTAGATTTTCAATATTTTTACTAGTAGAATTAATTTTTTATGTTAGGTATTTTTTATGTTTTTCATATATATATTAGTTGACTTTGTTTTTTTTCTTCTAAATAGATTTTTATTATCTTTTATTATCTATTTAGAAGCTATATTTTTATTAGTTTAGTTATTAGTAAGATTTAGAAAAGTTTTATTACTTAGAATTATTTTGTTTATCTATTTGATAAAACCATTATTTATTTATTTATTTGATATATGTATTTTATAGCGTTATTTATATTAGTTGGGGTTAAATTTATTTTTAGTTAGATTTTTATCTATTTAGAAGTTATATTTTTTTTATAGCTGGAGTTAGGTTTATTTATTTATTAGTTAGATTTTTTATATATTTATTAGTTAGATTAGTTAGATTTTTATAGTTATTTGTGTTTAAGGTAATATTTTAGTTCATTATTTAAGGTAATATTATATTTTTTATTTCCTGTTTTTTATAATTTTGTGCTTTTATTTTTTTTATATATGTGTAATTCCTCTATATATCTGTGTAGTTTATGTAATATTTTATATTTTTTTAATAAATTTAATTTATTTTTTATTAATTTGTGATTTTACATGTCTTTTTTTATATTAAGCTATTGCAATATTTGAGTTTATTATTTTAGTTGTTTAATAATTATTGAAATATTTCACATTAATTATTAATTTTTTACATGTAGAACAGGTATGGGTAAAATTTTGGTTTTCATTTATTATAATGGGAGATATTACGAAGGACCTGAAGGCACAACGTTTAAAGGAGAAAAAAAAGGGATACAAATTCAACGTGGTATCACTTATGAGCAGTTAAAGATGAATATAAGCGAAAAAATTAGGCTTGGACAAAATCAATACATTTCGAAGTTAATAAGCAGACTTTTAGTGCAAGAAAACCCGAGCAAATATGTTGAATATGTGATCTATGATGATAGTGACATACATTGTGCCATTGATTATTTTGAGGGGTCGAATATGAGAGTCATTGATATATATGTTGAATTAGACGTTACGGGTAGTTCCACTGCCCTGACAAAAACAAGAGCAAATGAAATGGAGAATAATTCTTCAGAGAGTGATGATGAAGAGTGGCGTCGAGATATGAATGACGATATCACAGAAGATGAAGATGAGGCTCAATTTACATATGTCAATTCCTCTGACTCCGAAGAGGAAGGAGCAATTAGTATTTCTTTTCCTTCACAGTCGACACCAGTTATGCCAAATTTTCAAGGATGTCCAAACCCTGAAATTGTCGGTTTGTGTTTATAAAGCTAATATTTATTTTAATATTATTTGGTTAGTAAGTAATTAAAATTTTCTAATGTAATTTTATTTTTGGTTTTGATTACAGATCTAGATTATGGTCCATTCCCACTGCATACTCCTCATTCTAGTTACATTAATTGGGACCATCCAGATCAAGAAATGGATGGTAGAGGGCTTGATGTATCAGAATCTTCTTTACAGGGGGGCGATGGATTTTATGTTGGTTTAAGATTCAATAGCAAAGAAGCAGTTTTAATGGCTATAAAGCAGTATTCGATGAAGACTCATCAAAGTTATACCACTGTTGAATCGAAACCGACGAAAATCTATTTGAAATGCCCAAAACATGCAGATGGTTGTCAGTGGAGAATGAGAGTTATTTTACCCAAAAACGAGGACGAATGGGTAGTGAAGACGTGGGGCGGCCCACACACTTGTGTGAACACATTGTTGTCACAAGATCACAAAAAGTTGGACTCTAACGTTATAGCATTGTTTATTCATGGTAAGACATTTAAAAACGTGTTTTGAAATATTTTGATATGCCAAATATTTCGATTCAACATAAACGTGTTTATTCATTGTTTATTCCTGTTTTGATATGATTGATGACATTTTGAAATATTTTTTTTTAAAATTAAAATCATTTCAGATTTGATTTGCGCGGCACCATCTACTCCTATCAAGGCTATCCAAGCAATAATCAACACTCAATATAATTTTAGAATATCATATCGAAAAGCTTGGCTAGAAAAACAAAAGGCAATCGAAAAATTTCATGGAGACTGGGATTTTTCTTACGCTATGTTACCGGCTTGGATGGAGAACATGCTTCTTTATGCTCCTGGTGCTTATTATCAGATTCTGGAAAGAGATGCTTATCCCGGATCCGGAGAATTTGCATCATTTCGGATATTTGAAAGACTATTCTGGACATACAAGCAATGTCGTGATGACTTTCAGTATTGCAAGCCAATTATTCAAGTGGATGGTACTCATTTGTATGGAAAGTATCGCGGTGTGCTTTTAATTGCAACAAGCCAAGACGGAAACGATCAAGTATTACCGCTTGCATTTGCGATTGTCGAAGGGGAGACGGCGTCTGCTTGGGAATGGTTTTTAGCACACATACGTGAGCATGTTACAAATAAGCAGGGTTTGTGTTTGATTTCTGACCGCCATCGGAGTATATTATCAGCTGTTCGTAATGAAGCTCTCGGTTGGCAGGCTCCATGGGGGTATCACAAGTTTTGCATAAGGCATATAGGAAGCAACTTCAATACCAAATTCAAGAATGAGAAATTGAAGCACTTATTGAAGAGTGCAGGTACCCATTATTCTTTAGTGACAGTATATCAGGATTTTTTAATTTATTTTTTAACCTTGTATTGTATCATATCACATTTGTGTAAGCGATACAGGTTATGCTACTGACCAATTTACCATGGAAAGAAAGTTAAACAGACTCCGTAGCAAAAGTGAAGAAATAAAAAAATGGGTCGACGACATACCAAAAGAGCAATGGCTACTAGCTTGTGATGAAAATGGGCGAAGATATGGACACATGACAACAAACTTATCAGAATGTGTCAACAAGCTTTTAAAGGATGCTCGTAGTTTACCAATTACATCACTGGTGAAATGGATGTATAATCGATTGGTTGAATACTTTGTTGAAAGGGGTTCCAAATCGAGGGCCCAATATGCATCCGGTCAAAGGTATACCATCGAATTAAACAAAGCCATTGACGAAGCTTGTAAAGAAGCTAGTAGTCATTTAGTTCGGCAGTATAACATTGCTAAGACAAGGTTTCAGGTGGAGGTTTCATTCAATCCAATTAAGCAAACGGGTGGTCGATCGTTTTGTGTGGATTTGGAAAGGCAAGTTTGTGAGTGTGGAAGATTTCAACTTTTCCATTATCCGTGCTCTCATGTTATTGCTGCATGTGCATCTGTGAGACTTGATTTTTATCAATATGTGGATGATGCGTACAAATTAACTACTATGATTCGGGCCTATTCCCCAGAATGGTACCCAATCCAGAATGAGCATCAAGTTGCATCAATGCATGTGGTTCCATGGATGTTAATGCCTGATCCCAAAATGCACAGAAAAAAGGGTCGTCCAAAATCCACCCGCATGAGGAATGAAATGGATTGGAAGCAGTCTCAACCTCCACAGAGTTGTGGGCTTTGCAATCAGGTTGGCCATAACAGGCGCCGATGCCCTCACTTAGCAAGTGGATCTGGTTCACATCTAACTGATGATGAGTATGATGCAACAAATCTGTAGTGTAACTCAATAATTTGTAGTGTAACTCAATAATAATATACCACTAAGTCATCTTCTGCATTATATATTCTTGGTTGATTATTTACCGTTAGATAAGTGTAAAATAGAAATTAAAACTCATGGGAAAACTCATGTTATAGAAAAAACTCATGTTATTGAAAAAAAAACTCATTTTATAGAAAAAAACTCATGTTCCGCATCGCCAATGCTGATCTCTAGCCCCACGATGTGGATTTCTCCTAACTCCTACATTGACATCTTGGGAAGTTGATTCATCAAATAGCTGTGTATTAAGATCGATTCCTGGTGCACTTGATCCAGCTATGTCGTAAAAATCAATGTTAGGAGATACCACATTATGCTCCCAGCGTCCCGGTGCAGATGGAGTGCTTGTAACAGGATCATATGGGGACGGTGTATTGAATCCTTGCATTTGAGCCATGGGTGCATATCCATAAGATTGAGGCGATGGCATATATCCCTGAGGCAAGGGTGAAGGGATGTATCATTCCTGACTTGGCGATGGTTGTCCACGAGCACTACCTGGAAGACGTGGATAGAAATAGGTCGGATACGGTGCCTGGGATGTATAATATGGATATGGTTATGGCACATAATACATCCCCGGTTGGCGATCCTCTGGAATTTGTTGTCGGTGCTCAACCGCTTCTTCACATCTTCTTATGCGTCCTATACCACCTCGTTCACGAGAAGTCATTGGGACTACATCATCCACATTGATGGGAGGTGGAACATTCGATGCGGCTGGAGACTCTTGGATCGATTCATGGATGCGATCCAGCGCATTCAACGAAGCCAACATATGATTAGTCTCTAAATTTATTTCTGCAAAATGTTCCACAAGGTCATCTGGTATGTCTTCCTTATATCCTTCTGGAGAAGTCATGAAATTGACCCTTTCAATTGAATCTGCCTGTACCAGATAATAAATAACTTATGAAATGAATAAATTATTTGACTAAATATAGCGTCATTTTTATGATTACAAATAATAAATAAAGGACATTATGTTTACCAAGTGCCCTTGATTAGCTCCATGCATGGTCATCCAACGTCTTGTATGACGTAGATACCACATCATATATTCTGACTGTCTGCCCAGACGATGATTCGGTCGATCATTCCATTGAATATACTGATCTCTGATATGCCACATGTCGATGAAAGGGCGTAAAGAGTTTTCCCAATTCCTTCCTTGTTTTCCTTTGAGCGTCAAGTCATGAATTTGTTGAGGTTGCGATGGTGGATAGGGAATGGGTTGACCCATACCAAATTGTCGCATCACACGATCTGGTTGATGCCACTCCACAATATTGTAACATATCAGTGGACATACAGATCTCCAGGTGTCTGCGTTTTCAAACGCTACACCAGGTACAGTCATCAAGACATCTGGGGTGTATGGATCCCACACAATCTGCAGAAAATATACAATAATATATTATATAAATGCACTTACAAAGAATAAGGGTTAAGAGACTAAAAAGGAATAATAACAATATTATATTACATAATTACACTTACATCACTTTGTCTGAAATTATCAAATTTTGACCTGTACCAGCTCAAGGGGTGAGAAGGTCTAGCATAATTCTTACCATGCACCCACCTGAAAATTTTTTAAAAATAATAATAATAAATAAATAAAATGGAAGGAAATATTAATAAATAATAATAAATAAATATTAATAATAAATTTATAAATAACATGTACTTACCTTGTACCATATGCTCTGCTAAAGTGTTCTGCCTCCTGAGGCTCATTCTCATTTTCATTTGTTTCTATTATTGTTGGTGCTATGGAAGGAAATCTCACCCAAGCCCACATTTGGATTAAGGGAACAAAACCACAGATATCTTTTCTGTCATAGTCAGTGGATAAGCATAACTCACGATATAAATAGCTAAGCAAAGCTGATCCCCAACTATAGTTCTTTGTTTGTGAGAGGTCTTGCAATAGAAAAAGATACCTCAATGGTACAAAACTTCCAGAATGGTTTGTGAACATCACGCCTCCAATCAATCTTAATATGAAGGCTCGGGTAAATGTTTCGATCACATACGGATCGTCATCAAAACCATTAGGCAAATACCCAAAATTCTCCTCCAACCAGCTCATCCTCAGTCCGCTGCCAGTCAAAGCATTTTGTGGTGGGCGTATGCCTAATAGCTGCTCAACAAGTGTTGGCCAGTCATCATGATGGGTAGGACCAATCACCGGTTCTCCATCCACAGAAATACCAAGCAATACGGCAACATCCTGTAGCGTTATCGTGCATTCTCCAAACGGCATGTGAAACGTGTGTGTTTCAGGCCGCCACCGCTCTACTAGTGCAGAAATGAGCTTATGGTCAACTGGAAATAACATCAATTCCGCAACCCAATAAAATCCGGTACTCCTTAACTTATCTTTCAAAGCCTCAGGAATTTCATCAACTCCATGATGAAACTGTTGTGCACGCCTGCATCGTAAAACACGATCAGGGCTACCATTCCACACATGTTGGGACAAGTGTTTATGTTGCAAGTATAGAACGGAATCGTCATCTGGACCAGGGTTAATCGCACGTCCTGAGGAAGATGAACTTGATGCCATCACTATCTGTATAAACATTAACACATTTAATTAATAACAATTGTAATAAATTTAGAAATATTTTAGTAACGAATGAAAATAATAAAAAATTATTCATTCATCTAATAAAAAAAATAATAGCTAAAAATACCTAAACATAAAAATCAAAACATATAAATAAATAAATAAATAAAAAATCTAACTACTAAATAAATATAAAATATCAAACTAATACCTACACATAAATAATCTCACTAAAACCATAAACGTAAAAACAAAGTAATATCTAAATAAATTTACACTAATACCTAAAAACTAATAAATAAATAAAAAATCTAACTACTAAATAAATAACAAATATCAAACTAATACATACACATAAATAATCTCACTAAAACCATAAACGTAAAAACAGAGTAATACCTAAATAAATTCCCAATAATACCTAAACATTAATGTGGTGCATAAAAAATCTAACTACTAAATAAATAAAAAAAACACTAACTAATACCTAAACATAAAAAATCAAACTAATAAATTAATACAAAATATCTAACTATTATCTAAACATAAAAAAATTAACTATTAAATAAATAAAAAATCAAACTAATACTTAAACATTAATAATGCCTAAACAATGTATAAATAAAAATAAATAGCTAAGTAATATACATGAAATAAAGTAATACAAAAATAAAAATTTATACTAATGCCTAAACATAAATAAGTGCATAAAAAATCTAACTAATAAATAAATAAAAAAATCTAAGTAGTAAATAAATACAAAATCTAACTAATAACATAAATACATATTACCTAAACATCAATATCAAACTAATAAATAATAAATGAATCTAACTAATAAATAAATATCTATCTATTACCTAAACATTACAAAAATCAAACTAATAAATAAATACATAATCTACCTAATAAATACATTAAAAAAACCTAACAATGCATAAATATAAAATCTAAATCATAAATACATAAAAAATTATAACTACCTAATATATCAAAAATCTAACTAAAAAATATACGTAATGAAAAAATATAAAATATAAAATCTAATTGTTAAATAGATAAAAAAAAATCTAACTATAAATACATAAAGAATTCTAACTAACTAATAAATCAAAAATCTAACAAAAAATTCTAAGTAATAAATATATCAAAAAAATCTAACTAATATATAAAAATAAAATCTAAATAATACATACATAAAAAAAAATCTAACTAATAGATAAATTAAAATTTAACCTTGGAAAATATATTAAAGATTCGTGTAGAACAATGAACGATAATTGACAAGAAAATAAATATTCTTACAAAATATGCTCAAGTAGGAGTGAATTGTGAATGCTGGAATGTGATAAGAAAAATACACCGAACGAAATTGCACTGGAACGTGGGAAGAGAAAATATACTGAGGAGGGAGTGTGTGCAAATACACAGAGGGAGGAAACTTGAGAATAAAAGTTTGGGGGTGAAAGAATTGGTTTGGTTCGTGTGTGTATATATAGTGAAAAGGAGATAGGATAAGAGGATAGATTTTACCGGATAATGGGGGGGGGGGGGGGATTGGGTAAATATCTGCTGGGTAAATATCTCATAATGGCTGGCGCGTGGGGGACAGGGGGAGGCAGCGCGCCACGTGGCGCAACCCGGTGGTTGCGTCACTGCGGCTGACGCTACGCGTTGCGTCAAGCGCAGTGACGCAACCACCGGGTTACGCCACGTGGCGCGCTGTCGGTGGCCTTTTTTTTTTTTTACTTTTTATCCAGAAAATCTGGCGGACCAATGGGAGGTCGCCACGTGTCACCTGCGTTAAGTCATTTGGGATGACTTCTTAGACTTTTTTTTTTTTGACTTTGACTGCCCCATTCGCGTAAATAGTTTCGTTGACTACCCGGTCCTATGTAAATAATATTTAAACTACCTTTTTTCGTAAATTGTTTGTAAAACTACCCCACTTAGGTAAAAAAGCCGATATGGATTCATATCAACTCTAATTTTAAAAGACTTAATTGTGAAGTTTGAGGTACTTTTGTCAGATACCTTTATTTTTTTTTCAATGTCTAACTCTATGAATTTATTTCTGGGTTTGCCATATATCCCTACTACCAATTCTGGTCAATTTTGCCGTACATCGGAATCCTGATAAGACGCAGGGGGTTAAGCACATGATGTCCCATGGGCGAAGATCCTTTTTTTTTTTAAATTTAAAAAACTATAAAAAATTAATATTTTTATATTTTTATTTAAATTAAAAAAAAGAATTGAAGAGAGAAGTTTTGCCCGTGTGACATCACGCAGCACCACATGACCAATCTCTTATGTCTGACCAGGATTCTGATGTTACATGTCATCAAAATTGGTCAAAATTGATAATAGAAAATATATGACAAATTCAAAAGTAATTTCAGAGAATCGGACATTAAAAAATATAAAGATATCCGATAAAAATACGCGAAATTTCAGGAACTTCTGAAGTAACTATACTACCTTTTTAGAACATGAACTCAAGCCAACTAAACCAGTTTTAAGACATAATAACGTATCAAGCAACACCCAAAAAAATGGAAAAATATCATTTCACGTTACTTTGCTCACCTACTTTTTTTTTTTTTAAATAATAAATAATAATTCATAAAAGACTTTTGCTCTGTGCATAGTACGGAAAGTGGCGTCCAACAACACGTGAATATTGTCACTACTCTTTAAAAAATAAAGTGAAATCAACTATAATTATTTCATTAGATATATACACAGTGGAAATTGAACTCAAAATCATATTTAAAGACCAATATGGGTTGGGACGAGTGGTAAGCGGCTCGGTCTCGCTTAAGCAAGGTCTCGAGTTCGAGTCCTTGTGAATGCAGAAAATTCATGTTGGGAGACTCACCTGCCATATCCAGGCACGCGACCCGGGTCGGATCCGGATGTACCTAGGTAGTACTTAGGGAACCGGGTGGGCAACCAAAAAAAATCATATTTAAAGAACGTAATAATAAATTAATTATGCCTTGTTGTATTATATGACAGTTTTTTTTACAAGGAGCAAATTCAAAAAACTTAGTGAAACTGGTTAAGGTTAGTGAAATGTAAAAATTAAAAAACAATGATAAAGAGGGACAAACCTACTTGAAGCATAGGGAGGCCACCTCACCTCACTACAATTTGGAAAAAATTTATTGTATTGTAGTTAATTGTTAATTTACTCTTATATTTGTATTTGTATGTTATTTTTACCCTCACGATAAAAAAAATTTATACTTCGTATTATTAGTTTTTTAACTTGAGTTTTTAAGGTAAAGAATAAGGAGTTAAAATAAGATAAGTATACATTGAAAAATCAATTCCATTACTTATTTGTATTATAAATATATCTTTTTTGTAATACAAGCATATTTGTTTTAATCTCTTATCATCATCTATAAGTACTAGTTTAAAATAATTTCGTTATTATATACTTCCTCTGATATTATTTATAAGTCACATTTTAGAAAAATTCTTTAGTCATACAACCTATTTATAAATCACTTTGTATTTTCTATGAAACATTTATTACTTTTTTTCCTCTTAGTTGTCCTTGTTTATTAATGTGAAATACTAATACACTTTAAAAATTTCAATGCAAATTAAGATGATAAAATTAAAATATAAAAATTTCTTTTGAAAGTTTCGAAAAATGTAACTAATTTATATATATATATATATATATATATATGATATAGTTAATTAATACAAGTATTATTATCTTTACCCCATTATCAGAAAATTCTAGTTACACATCATTCTTTATTCTCTCCAATAATAGAGTACAGTATATTCTAATGAGGTTTTTTTTTAATACATTTTGCTTTTTAATTAGTGTACACCCTCCGGTCTTGATTATAAGCAAAAATAACTAATTTCACGGGTATTAAGAAAAGTTAGTTGAATGTATTTAATTTTCTCAAATTCATAAAAAGTACATTATTTTAGTAAACTTACATTGGAAATGAAACAAGAATTAAATGATTCAACCATTTTATAGATATATTTTAGGAATGATTATAATGGAAATAAAAAATTAGTTAAATTTTGTTTATATTTAAGACCATTAGTGAAATTTTTTTTTGGCTTATGGGTGTATTAGTTATCGATTACCTACCCCATGAAAATTGAAGGCGATGTGTACGTATCTGAGCCTGAACATGTTTCGTGTTGTTTTGACCGTGTGTTTTCCTGTTATGCTGTCTTGGTCTTCATGAGTTATTATGACTGCTAGACCGTGTCCTATGTTCGTTCAATTATTCATTTTGACAAGTATAATCAATGTACTTATAAAATAAGAAATACAAACACCAAACGAAAACATGTCACTTTCAAGAGTTTATTATTTCTTGATCTTTGTTCAACCTCCTTTCCTTAAATATACGTAGTTTACTTGACCCTTCATTTCCTTGTTCAATTTATTATAACCATTATATTATATGGATTCACACGTTCAAACACTATCATATCTTATAAACCATCAAGGTTTTTGTGATCCTTCTCTGTGTGCTAGTAAAACCATAACTTTTCAACGTTTTTACACTCCCATCAGTTTGAAGATTCAGGGTAGGATTATAATTATTATTTTTTTTGAAGTTTAACAGTGATTCAAACCATGCTGTTAAAAACCCATGTTTAATAATTGGTAAAGTTTCCAACTTGCTTCCTTTAAGTTTGTTTTTTTCATTGCCATTGGTGTTTGATATGTGATGAATTTTGGGTACAAATGCAGTTAGAAGATTTAATGGTTGCATAGGAGATTGGATCTGGGGTCATAATTATGATTTGCAATTGCTTTGGTGCCTTGAATTGGTGTAAAGGGAAGGATAGTGTTGATGACCAGTCACATGAACAAGGTACAAGAAATGGTGTGCATTTAAATTTCCATTTTTGGTCAATTGTTTGTATCAATTTTGTAATTTTAATGCTTTATGTCCTTAAATTCATCCATTTTCTTGTACCTTTCCCTTCATTTATTGTTCAAATGCCAAATAAATTTTATTGTGATGGTTGAAATTGCATGTGTTTTTGTGACAATAAAGGGTTTATTGCTTAGTGAAGGGATTGTATTTTCTGAATATGTTTCTGTCATCTACTTCTTTCAAATTTCATGCGTCAGAAACTAGAGACAACACTGTATAAAGTTGTTGCCTATCTTCAGGGAACTGGGAGTCATTAACTTCAGGCTATCAAAAGATACATATGAAAGCTTAATCTTGGTTAATGAGCTTTTAAATGTTTTTAGTATTGTGCTTGGTAGTAGTGTTGAGTTAAAACTAAGCCTTAGAATTTGTTTAGGATTCAGTAAATGATGATGTTATATATCTAAAATTCTTTTCTTTTTAAATCTCCTTTTCATGCAGAGAAAATGTCAAACCATGACCATGCGTATTTGTTAGATTCCATGTTTGCAATGCTGGGATCTGTCTGTTGTTGTGAATAATTAATTGTGGGTCTAAGCTGAGGTCAACCTGCAGAATTACCATTTAGCTCTCTTGTACCACCACTGTAGTAGTCCCAACTTTATGTGATCTATTGAAATCAAGATATCCAGTATAAAATAGTCGATAACTTGATATTATTGACATGGTGGAATGTGGGGATATAATTTCAAGGGAGGGGACTCTAGTCCTACATTAGATTGGACATATGAGATTCCACTGTAGGGTTTATATGTCCTTGGATTATCCAACCACAACAGCTAGCTTTTGTGGTGTGGTTCTCCCAATGTTCAAATCAATTGGCATTAGAGCTAGACATACAGCCATTCTGTTGTGGGGTTTATAGGGCCTTAGGCTCTCGACTCTCCAACCACAACGACTAGCTTTTGTGGTATGGTTCTCCGAAGGTACATATCCATACTTTACAACTGAAGATGCCTAGCTGGGGTGCTTGGCCAGGTTGTGGTTAGTGTTACACTCTTTCTTGCTTTTGTTCTATTTTATTGATACCCCCAAATATAGTGGAAACAGAGAATTATATAAGCAAAATATGCAAGCATCCGTGTTTCAGGCAAACCGAGTCTGGTTCCAGTGAGACTGAGACATCTTTGACTAGGCACTGTCTTCCTAAAACTACATTCTTGAGTCTTGACTTTCTTTGTGTATTTACTATTTTTGAAGTTTTGCAATGTGTGATTTATTTGTGTTATCTGTATGTCTTTGTGATCAACAGTGGTTGCAACTAGAACATTTAGCTATAACTCATTGAGATCAGCAACTAGAGATTTTCATCCTTCGAGCAAACTTGGGGGAGGAGGCTATGGAGTTGTCTACAAGGTGAGAGCTAGCCATCCTTACGTGGTTGGATTTTCAGTGGGTTGTGCACTTCTTCATCAAAATATAATCCCTTTTCAGTTTGATTAAATTTCTTTGCTGCTTCGTCATTAATATGTGCAGGGAGTTTTACGGGATGGTACTCAAGTTGCCATCAAGTCTCTTTCTGTAGAGTCTAAACAAGGAAGCCATGAATTCATGACAGAAATTGATATGATATCAAGTACAAGGCATCCAAATCTAGTGGAACTAATTGGCTGCTGTGTTGAGGGTAGTCATCGAATATTGGTGTACGAATATCTGGAGAACAATAGTCTTGCGAGTTCTTTGCTTGGTAAATATCAGAACAATTTAAACAAGTGCTTGGATGATGATGTGAGGGGGACTGGGGAGGGAGTTTTGAAGTTTTTAAGTGTGTCTTATCTGTTTGAAGGTTTATTGAATAGGATAAGCTAATGAAGAGAGAAAATTTTACAGGTTCCAGAAGCAAATATGTTCCTTTGGATTGGCCAAAAAGGGCTGCTATTTGCCAGGGTACAGCTTCTGGTCTTTGGTTTCTTCATGAAGAAGCTAAACCAAGCATTGTTCACAGAGATATCAAAGCCAGCAACATACTGCTGGATGGCAACTTTAATCCTAAAATTGGGGATTTTGGTCTTGCAAAACTTTTTCCTGACAATGTTACCCATCTTAGTACCCGGGTTGCAGGAACGGTGTAAGCACATAGGCATAACTTAAATTAATTGTTTGAAAGTTATTTCAATCTTCAAAAATTTTGTAAACTCATTTTACTTCCATAGTTCATCTTAAGACAGATTTTGGTAGGAAGAAAAATATTAGTGGCGTGGAAATTTCATAGGTTCTTATGAATCCTTTTGACTAGGCCCTTTTGTTTCTCTCATTCTTACGACATAATTAAATCACTCATAGACTTTTGTCTAATATAGTACTGCGTTTCAAATATCAATTGTATCTAATAGTTCAATCATTTTGACATGCACCGATGGCATCTCTGCTGTTTTTTTTATTAACCAAATATAGAAATATAATAATATGCTCTGAGATGTAAAAGTAAAAGAAGTAAAAGTAAACATTTTGTAGGAGACACAATCATAGTACTTTGTACGAGATTTGATCTTAACATATAAACAAAGTTTACTTGTTTTCTTTGTGCAGGGGTTATCTTGCACCAGAATATGCACATCTCGGACAACTTACCAAGAAGGCTGATGTATATAGTTTCGGGGTTCTCATGCTTGAAATAATCAGTGGTAAAAGTAGCAGCAAGGCAGCATTTGGAGAGAATCTTATGGTTCTGGTGGAATGGGTATATTTTTGGATTCTTGAGTTTGATACATGCTATGATCTTATATTATATTAACTTTGTTAATTACCAAACATAGACAGATAGAATAAAGTCACAAATAATCTGAATTAGATTTATTGTGGTATCTTCATAGTAAGAGATCTAGTCTCATTGTAAAGTTGAAATTTAAGGCTTCTCATGCATAATGGAAACTATGTTAGAATGTGTTTGATGAGATAAGCCTGAAATTATGTTCAAAACTCATCCATGCCAAACTAACCTTGAATGATAGAATCCTTGTAATTATCATACATACCACATTATATCATGTAATTAGTGTAATCTGCTAGATTGATTTAGAATGATTTGTTTTGATCTTTGTAATTATGGCACTATGCCTATATAAAGGAACCTCGCCTGTGTAGTTGTAACACATGGATCACATCATATGTCTCTCGTTTCTCTCATCTTAACAGTTATAAAATGTTGCTTAATAATCCTATGTAGTATGTATCCTCCCAAAAACTGTTGTAAATGTCCTTTCTTTATTGTCTACCAGAAAAGTTGCAATATCTTCATTTGTCCTTACTTGTGATTCATTTGTGCAGGCTTGGAAGCTGAAAGAAGAAAAAAGGCTTCTGGACATTGTTGATCCGGAACTAGCCGATTACAATGAGATTGAAGTGTATAGGTTCATTGTGGTTGCTCTATTTTGCACCCAAGCTGCAACTCAGCACAGACCAAGCATGAAGCAAGTATTGGAAATGCTTTCCAAGGAAGTTCATATTAAAGAGGAGGCATTGACTGAGCCTGGAATATACAGATGGCATTCCTCTGGAAAGAAGGGTAGTTCTTTAAATGAGTCATCATCCTCATCATCATCTTCTCATGTATTAAAGCACAAAAAAGCTGAAAATCCATATGCAACCTCAACAAACTTTAGTGTTGCAGATATTGTGACAGAGATGGTTCCTAGATGATTGTTACATAATGATGTTATGGTTCACATTACCAGGATGTTTTATAGGCTATGTGTATATGCTACATACTGAATTACTGATACTTTAAGATTAATTCCTATATTATTATTATTATTAAAGGGTGAGCTTTAATGCAATGGTAAGGATTTTATCTTGTGATTCGAAGATCATAGGTTCAAATCCTAAAAATAATCTTTCAAAATGCAAGGATAAAATTGCAAACATTTACCCTCTTCAGATCTTGACCCGGCCAATTTTTTTATATACTTATCATTTGTTTTAGTTTTAGTATTACTCTAGGGTTGTCGATAATAAAAGATATTCTCGTGAGTGTGTTTATATGATACAAGTATGTATTTTACTAATAATTTTGGTAACACCAATGATTTTGCTCTTTTATTTTTGAATTTCAATTTCGTTATGGTTACTTTTTTTAATTTGACCCTAAAATTATTTTCCTCACAGCTGTTGCAATTTTCAACAAAAATTCATAATCTTGATTTTATTGAATTCAAAATGAAAAGATTTACAAAATTCATTCATCGTTATTTTTTTTTAATTCTACCATAAAAACATGCATGATGATTGTACCAAAATCCATAATCTTGTTTATCTTGACAGGGATCAATCATAGGAATGATATTTAATTGAAGTGGCCCGTTGAACTGCGGAATAATAGATTGTCCTCATGGAGAAAGGAAGAAGCATTTTCTTTGATGGGCTGGTTGTCTATTAAATTAGGCCAGTTATACTGTTATAGCATAATGTCGGTTCATCGGACACAAAAAATGAGATTATATAATCAAACCGTTATTTTGTGGGTGTATATCTTGAACGGCTAGGATGTATTTTTTCAGTTTTATTTGTAAGATTTTTTTGGAAAAAAAATTTGGTCTTATTTATGAAACATTTTTCGATTCGTAATAACATTTAATTATTTTTTCTTTTAAAAACAGTCATGCTAAGTCAATAGTACTTTTTAGAATCTCAACAACAATTATAGATATAATTTTTAAAAAATATATTTCTTGATAGATGTAAATTTCTCTAAAATCGGAGGAAGTAATACTATATATAGTACACTTGCAAGATTGAACACGTAGAGATTTTGTCGTCACTGCAATTAAATTTTTGCCCTCCACGAATTTGGCATTTTTTATGTTGCAGCATGATATTATATAAAGAGATTAATTGGTGTGCATTGACGGTGTAATGATTTTTACACCATCAATCTATCTTTCACCATTCATTTGTATTACTTTTATTTGAAAGTCAACGACCATAAATACATGAATAATGGATGATGCATTGATGATGTAAATTACAGTGTTTTCCTGTTTAAAAGTTGTTGGTATATAACATGTTTGGTATAGATTAAAATTAAGACTGATGATTTTCCTTTCTATAGAAGTATTTCTAATTTCTAATGCATTTTGAGATTGCATAATAATTTTTATATTAGTTTTTTTATTTTGCATATAAAATGAATAAATATTTGAATTATATCTCTTATATGCATAAAATTTAATCATAAATTGATAAAATCTTATTTTTCTGGAACAAAATCATAACTTTTTTTAATCTAATTATGATTAACTTTTATGTATATAAAAGATTTAATTCAAATTTAGATAAATTTTTTATATAAAATCTAAAAACTAATATAAAAATTAGTATGGAATCTCAAAACGTATTAGAAATCTACTATCTATATATAAAAGGATCCCTTTTTGAGGCACCACGTTTACCGGAGAAAATTTTCGAGGCATCACGTTTGTCGCGTGAAGCTTTCCTCGCACTAGAGAATTTGTAGGTAGATAATCATTATCTCTAATCAAAATTACAATTTAAAAATAAATAAATTATTTAAATTTATTTAATCATTATATGTTTGTAGGTAAATAACATTATCTCTAACCAAAATTACAATTTGAAACAAAATTAATTATTTAAATTTATATAATCATTATCTGTATGTGAAATCATTATCCTCAATTTATTGAACAAATCATTATCCTCAACAAAAATATTAAAAAAATATTAAAAAAATCACTATATATATATAATAGGCTCTTCCATTCAATTTTTAAAGTTCTATCTAATTCTAAGAATTCTCCTCTCCAAATTCTTTCTTTTATTTTTATTTTTTCCCTCGTTCCTCTACTTAAAGCTCTTAATTTTGATTTTTGAGTGTTTGATGAATTACTTATTAGATGATGCATATTTTGTTATACTTTTAATTGACTTTTGTTTATTCCTCTACTTAGAGCTCTTAATTTTGATTTTTGAGTGTTTGATGAATTACTTATTAGATGATGCATATTTTGTTATACATTTAATTGACTTTTGCTCAATGCTAATTTCAGGAAGAATGACATCAATGAGTTACTTCAAACAAGAGCATGACCTTGGTAAGTTGTTGTTTTTTTTTAATTTTGGTAAGTTGTTATACATACTTACTTTGATTATTCTTTTTTGAAAGAATATGTAAATAATTGATCCTTTTCTCTTTTCAAACAAGAGAAGGGCTAAGGCTTCTAGAATTAAGAGGAAATACCCTGATCGTATTCCGGTGAGAAATAATTTTGGTGAGTCTTTTGCCTATTTGAAGAAACAATGTTTTTCGATTTATTTATGATTTTTTTTTCCCGTTTTTGTCATGAGATAAGATAAACGATGAAAAAGATCAAAATATTTAAATATGAATAATGATAATAATAAATGTGATAATTATATTAAAAAGACAATAATGGTAAAAAATATTAATTTATCCAACAAATAAATATAAGAAATATCTTATAATATTATCCAATAAAAAAAATCAGAATGTATAATTTTGGTTTAATTATATATAATTTTTCATATTAGATGTGATAATTATATTTAAAATATGCTAAATTATCATGTCTTATGCAATAGAAAATATTTTGATTTATCTTTAAATTTACTCATAATACCATCAAACAAAAAAAATATAAAAAAGTTTAATTTTCATTTTACTCTAATAATTAATCATAATATCATGATAAAATGTGTTAATTCATCGATCAACTAAATAAGGAATACATTAATTTAATACTCATCTATACATAGACAAATATAATATTAAATATATAAAAAAAAGAGCCAACATTATATTCATAATAAAGTGCAATGTGTTAACTAAGATAGTCAAAAATAACAATTTCAATGTCGTCTTCATGTTCTATGAAATAGTGGATATTCCAATTTATATATCCTTAAATTTTCTCATAATACCATTAAACAAAAAAGATCAAAATATTTAATTCTGATTTGTTTTTAATTATCATAATAAAGTTGATAATCATATAAAAATATTAATTTATCTATTAAATAAATAAGGAATATCTAATTTTGATTTATTTTTGATTCATCATAATAAAGTTAATAATCATGTAAAAAAATGTTAATTTATCTATTGAATAAATAAGGAAAATCTCAGATAAAAAATGTTATTTTTTATTTATATAAGGAAGTACAAAATTTTTCAACAAGCTCATTTTTTATTGTTGTTTAATAATAATCTTTACTTTAAAATATTTAAATATTAATAATTCGTGCATTGCACAGGACAAAAATAAAAAGTTTAATTTTGATTTCACTCTAACTAATAAAACATGCTAATTATCGATCAACTAAATAAGAAATACATTAATTTAATATTGATCTATACATAAATAAATATAATATAAAAACGAACTGTCATTATCTTTCAATGAATTCATATCCAATGAAATAAGGGATATTATGATTTATCATTAATTATTCTCACAATACCATCAAACAAAAAAATCAAAATAATAATAATAATTTTTTATTTATCATAATAAAGTATATTGAATAATCCTTTTTTTATAATTATTTTTGTTATTGTTTAATAATAATCTTTACTTTATAATGAAAATAATAATAATATTTAATTTAAAATATTTAATATAAAAAAAATTTAATATCAATAACCCGTGCATTGCACGGGGTGAGAGCCAGTTAGAAATATTTTTATAGAAAGGAAAACAATTATATGGAAACCAAGTGGATTACATAAAATTTCCAGTTAATTATAATTAAATAAAAATATTGATTTTTATAATTAATTAATTATTAATAGTTTTTTATAATGAAATTAAAAATATAATTAATCAAAATAAAATATTTCCAAATATCTAAATTGGAAATATTTTTTGTGAAAATGGAACAATTTAACGAAAAGACTATTAACCAATTTTAGATTTCTACTTAAAGAAAATGATACGAGGCACACAAGGGAAAAAGTTGTTGGGAAGAATCACGAGGTTAAATAATAAGAGCTTAAATTAATATTTAGAGGATGATTATATTGACTAAAAAATTACTGAAAAGGAAATATATGAGGGTTGATTGATAAACTAATGAAATAGTATACTTTATATTATATCTAAAGTTATGAATGACATAAAATTTTTTGAAATTTATATTACATCAAAAGTTACGAAGGTCGTAAAAATTGGTGTAATTTAACTTGATGTAAATGGATACCTCCTTTTCTTTAAATTAGCATTTGTATAATCTAAGCAAATGTATACCATTAAAATTTTGAATAAAAATGAATTTTTTTTATTGAGACTATGAACGAAATTTTAATGAGAAATGGATCTACGTACTTTCCATTTAAAATTTCCTTTTCAATAATTTTTTTAATTAATAAAATCAACCTCTAAATATTGAATTTAAGCTCTTATTTAACCACAATATTCTTCCCAACAACTTTCTTTAAATATAAATCTAAATTTGGTTACCAACTTTTTCATTAAATTGTTCCATTTGCATGAAAAATATTTCTGATTATTTTTTTTAAAAAATATTTATAATTTAAATAATTGGAAATAATTTATTTTAATTAATTACATTTTTAATTTAGTTATTTCCTTTTTATTTAAAAGCTATTACTAATAATTAGTTAATTATAATATTTAATATATTTTATTTAAATAAAACTTAAATGAAAAAAGTTATGAAATCAATTTTTTAAATTTTTCCCAAATAATTATTTTACTTTTTATAAAATTATTTATAACTTCTAATATGTTTTGAGATTGCATATTAATTTTTTTTAGTTATTACATTTTTCATACAAAATGAATAATTTTTTGAAATTTATTAGAATTATGTCTTTTATATGCATAAAATTTAATTATAAATTGATAAAATCATATTTTTCACGTAAAAATTCATAATTTTATCAACTTATGATGAAATTTTATGTATATAAAAGATTTAATTCAAATAAAATCCATAGTTTTATTCATTTTATATGAAAAATTTAAAAAATAATGTAAAATTAATACCCAATCTCAAAACGTATTAGAAATTAGGTATACTTTTATAAAAAGTAAAAGAATTATTTGGGAAAAATTAAAAAAGTTGATTTTATAATTTTTTCCAAATATGTAATTTATAAAAATGGAACAATTTAATAAAGATAATTAGAATCATTTTTAATAAAAATGGAACAATTTAATGAAAATTATTAGTAACCAAATTTAGATTTCTATTTAAAGATGCACACGTGGGAGAAAGTTGTTGGGAAGAATGACATGGATAAATAAGAAGACCTTATATTCAATATTTTTATGTTGATTCTAATAATTAATCATTTTGTGTTTTTGATTTGAATCAGTTCCAACTTATTTAGAAACATAAATTTTTGACAAAAAAAAAATCGTTGCCATCCCATTTGTGTTTAACTTATTTATAAACATAAAAATAAATAAATACACAAATAATTGTTACGGTTTTTGAAAAGGTAACCAAACTCAAATATGAAATTATGTTAAAAGTAGTGCCAATTAAAACTGTCTCTAAGTCAACAATTTAAACTGTGAGGTTTTATTAAGGAAACATATCGTGACGGTTAAAACCGCCACTAAACCTGCATTTCAAAAGTTAAAAAAATGAAGTGGTTTGTAATCACTTCCACGTGGATGCATTCATTGTTAAGGATTCTCCAAATTTTGCTCACAGTCTAGAATTTTGAAAAGAATCAACGTGAAAACTTTATTTGTACACATCTTCTTTTATACATAGGAAATGTTAGGAAATGATAAGAGCACTAGAATATAATATATAAGACTTGATTAGGATTGATTAATAATGAAGCATGATAAATATGATATTCTTAAGAGAATAAGAGGCTAAATTAAGTATTTTTATATTGAAAAACTGAACTTTTATTCCTTTAGATGATAGTGGATTTATTTTCCCAATGTCACTTTACTATTTTTTAATTGTAAGGGTTGAGGTTAAGAAAACCCTAAAAAAATATGGGTAACAAAGTAAACTGATCAACAATGTGTAATTTTGCCTAATAATCAGTTAACAAAATCTTTTTGCATATCATAACCGTGTATAATTTTGCCTAATAATCAGTTAATGAAGTTTTTTTGCATGTCATATCACTTGTTTACTAATCTTAAGCTAAAGGGATCCATGGATTAGCGAGAGTGTGTATCCATGAATGTCACTATCAAACATAAGTCACAGCTAGTTAGGTTGCAAATAATGGTGAAGGAGATGATTAAGTACAAAATTTGAGTATAGTGACCTTCATTGATAATGGATTTTGTTCTGGTGATGTTTTATTTCTTTGAAATTGAGGTTTTCATATGTTTATGGTTCATTAGCAATCTTATTGTGTGTCATGGTGCATGGACGATTGTTTAAGGGGATGATCACTTGAAATCTATCAAACATTAAAATAGGGGTTTAATGACATTTGTTAAAACTTACTAATTTGAAAGCCTTTATGAAAATCCTTTTCAACGTACATAAGCAATGAAGGTTGGGAAACTTTATGCGCCATATAAGACATCATAAAAATGTTTCAAAAATAACCATTCTAAAACCTAGTCAGTGTTCTATAAAGTAACAAAGTGAACAAAAGAAATATTTAAAAAAAGATTTATCTTGTTCATGCCACTTGAGAACTATTTCTAGTCCCCAACTAACACTAAGATTTTGTCACAAAATAAGCAACTGCTCACAACACAAGAAACCTAATTCAAATTCTTGTAAAGTAGTCTTTGGACATGACCTAAATTCAAACTGAATATAGTATTCTTTGTATCATGCCATTACAAGCTAATCATTTTCTAAAATTTCCCAAATTTTCTAATCATTTTCTAAATTTTTTGGATCTGACCCAAATTTTTGGTTTCTCCTTCAAAAATTTTCCCCACACCTCACATTGGGGCTTGCTCCCAAACCATCGCTTATGCAACAATTGTTGGAACTGGTGTCGTTGCCCCAAACCCTCATTTCCTATTCTAGCTTTAACCTTTCTCATCCCAAGACCAATAATTTGCTTATGCTCTCCCCAAATTTATGTTCCTATTTCAGTCAAATTCAATGATGTAATTGGTCTTGTCAGAGAATCGACATCGAAAATATGGTGTCGTTTTTGCATGAACTTTGTGACAACAATCGTGTTGCTTCCATGATGACTTTGATATGACTAATGATTTTAAGAACTATCATAGTAAAAATGTAAAATATTAATTATGGTTTTCAATTTAATTTGTTTGATGCTTACAAAAATTTGGTCGGTTGTCGTGCAATTAACCAAGGAAAAAGGATGAAGAAATTGTGAAGAAAATAATGTTCTTGTTTAATTTAACCAAGATTTAGGTGAGGTAGGAGGAAGAAGGAAACATTTAGAGGAGGAAGAAGATAAGCTTTAAAAACAAGAGTTTAGAGACTATAAAACAACGTTATGCAATTGAAATTAAAATGAATGAGCTGGAACATTAATATGACTTGGAGAAATTTGATTGGATGGGACAGGGTGTGGGATAGGATTGAGAGATAACAAATCTTAATTTTAAAAATCAACCTATTATAAAATAGTGAACAAAATTGCAATCAAAAGTTGGTCAATTTCTTTAATTTTCTTAGCGCGCGCGCGAAAGTCACTCGCATTTTAGTAAGTATTTAAAACGTGTTTCTTTCCATGGAAACTAATATAAGGTTATTGTGCACGTGTCTATACTCATATGAGGTGAAGAGGATAATAAGTCCTATTTAAGCATAAGTTTCCATGCGAAACCACCCTCCGTATATTCAGGAGAAAATGAAGATACGCTTCCAAAGATAAGCAGTAAAATAATCGGCAAAATTTGTCATTTTCCCAACTAACCAACGACGAGTTCCACGGTAACTTTCCAAAAAGGTTTTTAAATTCAGGCATGTTATTCAAATAGTTAGAATACGACACTTGTATAACATTTTACTCACGCTCGCATGTGATACTTCCATTCTATCTTTAGTATGCAAATTTACGATTATACCCAACCTTACTTATGTATACATATTCTTCCAAATGACAAATTGTGCCCTAAATAAAAGAAAATATAAAATAGAATAGTGAAAAAAATCTTGTCCTAAATCAACTTATTATAAAATAGTGAAAAAAATTGCAATTAAAAGTTGGTCAATTTCTTTTTTTTCTTAGTGCTGAAGTCGCTCGCATTTTAGTAAGTACTTAAAACATGTTTCTTTCCATAGAAACTAATATAAGGTTGTTGTACACGTGTCTACATTCATCTCATGTGAAGAGGATAATAAGTCCTACTTAAGTATAACTTTCCATGTGAAACTACCTCCGTATATTCAAGAGAAATTCAAAGATAAGCAATAAAACAATCGGTGAAATTTGTCATTTTTCGAACTAACCATTTGCGAGTTCCACGGTAACTTTCCAAAAAAGTTTTTGAATTCATACATGTTATTCGAATAGTTAGAATATGAAACTTGTACAACACGTTACTCACGCTTGCATGTGATACTTCCATTCTATCTTTAGTATGCAAATTTACAATAATATCCAACCTTATGTATACATATTCTTCCAAATGACAAATTCTACCCTAAATAAAGAAAATATAAAATATAATAGTGAAAAAAATCCTGCCCTAAATCAACCTATTATAAAATAGTGAAAAAAAAATTGCAATTAAAAGTTGGTCAATTTCTTTTGTTTCTTAGCGCGAAAGTCACTCGCATTTTAGTAAGTACTTAAAACGTGTTTCTTTCCATAGAATCTGATATAAGGTTGCTATAGACGTGTCTACACTCATCTCAGGTGAAGAGGACAATAAGTCCTACTTAAGTATAACTTTCAATGTGAAACCCCTCTCTGTATATTCAGGAGAAACTAAAGATATGCTTTCAAAGATAAGCAGTAAAACAATCGGCAAAATTTGTCTTTTTCGAAACTAACCAATTGCGAGTTCCACGGTAACTTTCCAAAAAAGTTTTTAAATTTATACATGTTATTCGAATAGTTAGAATATGACACTTGTACAACACGTTACTCACGCTTGTATGTGATACTTCCATTCTATCTTTAGTATGCAAATTTACAATAATATCCAACCTTATGTATACATATTCTTCCAAATGACAAATTCTACCCTAAATAAAGAAAATATAAAATATAATAGTGAAAAAAATCCTGCCCTAAATCAACCTATTATAAAATAGTGAAAAAAATTGCAATTAAAAGTTGGTCAATTTCTTTTGTTTCTTAGCGCGAAAGTCACTCGCATTTTAGTAAGTACTTAAAACGTGTTTCTTTCCATAGAATCTGATATAAGGTTGCTATACACGTGTCTACACTCATCTCAGGTGAAGAGGACAATAAGTCCTACTTAAGTATAACTTTTAATGTGAAACCCCTCTCTGTATATTCAGGAGAAACTAAAGATATGCTTTCAAAGATAAGCAGTAAAACAATCGGCAAAATTTGTCTTTTTCGAAACTAACCAAGTGCGAGTTCCACGGTAACTTTCCAAAAAGGTTTTTGATTTCAGGCATGTTATTTGAATAGTTAGAATACGACACTTGCACAACATGTTACTCAGGCTCGCACGTGATACTTCCATTCTATCTTTAGCATGCAAATTTACGATAATATCCAACCATACTTATGTACACATATTCCTCTAAATGACAAATCCTACCCTAAATAAAGAAAATATTTTCTTAAGAATTAATTTCACCAAGTTGATGATCTTTTATGTTTTAAAAAAAAATGTTGTTGGTTTGTAAAGAGGTAAAATATTGAGGATTAATAAATAATCTAATAGAGTTTAAGATCTTTATTCTGTTTTGTCTGCGCGCCAAACATTGTCAAGACTTAAGACAGAATTGGGGGGCAGATTGTAATTTCCGTTACCCTGTCCAACCGAACCCCCTCCTCAGTTCTCCGGTATAAATACAGTGGTTTGAAAAAAAAAACAACCTGCAGACTCAGAATCACAGACACAGAGAGAGAGAGAGAGAGAGAGTGAGAGATATAGAGAGAGAAAGCTCAGTCACTGTGAGAGAGAGAGAGAGAAAGTGAGTGTCAGCGATGACTCTGTGACGACAATCCAATTTCACAAAACACTCTCATTTTCCGAGCACTCTTTTCTCTTCCTCGTCGTTTCATTCTCTAATTCGTCGTTTCTTATTTTTTTTTTGTTGTTCTTTTTGAAAGTGAAGCAACCGTCGTTTGCGATTATGAATAATCGTTTAGGGATCAAAACGGAGGTTTACGACGGAACCTCGCGCTTAGGGGAAATCGACGTCGTGTGGGGGAATTTCCAGTTCCCTAACAATGAGATTCGAATCCGCTACGTCTCACCTAAGAGCGACCGTTGCATTCCCCTCTCCGTTCTTCAAACCATTGCTCCGTTCTCCGTTCGCTGCAAGCTCGAATCCTCTCTTTCCGTCGAGCAACCGCTCTTGTTAGGCCTCCACGCCTCTTGCTTCCATGAATTGAAGGTCCTCACTCTTTTTCATTTTTTTTATTGCAGTTGCGGTGGTTAATGATGACGTGGCACGGCCTGCATTTTGGAATTGTTTTTAAACCCTTCACTCTTGAAGAAGGTTTCCATTGCGGTTGTGGATGGGGTTGTGATGGTTGAGAATATATTTTTCATTTCAGAGACCAAAGTTATAAAAGAAATTTTACAAAGTTTGAGTAAAGTTATATTTTGCGGTTGTGGGTCCACTGATGAAACTGTTTTGTGTTTGCCTCTTATTTCACTTGATGGTTTGATTTAAAAAAAAAAAACGAAAAAGAAAAAGAAAAGATGAAATGATCCATTTCTGTTATTGTGTAAACTTTGAAAACCTGTAATGTTATGACCACTATTGCTGAAAGCTTTCTCTTTGATTAGGAAATGAATTAAATTTATATATTTTTTTATTGTGATTATGGTGTTTTTTCTTTTGGTAATCTATTTTTATGCTTGGAATTTGATTTGAATTTGATTGATATGTTGGTTTAGATGGCGACAGTGATAGTTGTGGACAGAGAGATTCACTTGGTGGCGATGTGCATGGTTTCGAAGGTCTATGTTGTGGTCGCAATTGCTGTTGCCGAGGCCTTCGAAACCTATTGTGAATGCGAATTGAATTTTAAAGCCGCTTTTGAAACCCTTCACCGTTGAAGGTTTCAATTATGAAAACTTTTGAAATCCGTAATATTGTGGCTACAATTCCAAAAACCTTTCTCTTTTGATTTGAAAATAATAATTAGGAAATTAATTAAAAAAATTAACTTTAATGTGTGTGTGTTTTTTTAAATGGTAACTGAATTTTTCTGCATGAAATTTGATTAGTTTTATATGTTTTAGACGGCGGTAGCAATAGTGGGGGATGAAGAAATTCACTTGGTGGCAATGCCGAGCAAGAGGAAGAAATTTCCTTGCTTCTGGTGCTATTCAGTTCCGAAGGGGCTATACAATGCGTGCTTGGGAATGTTGAACATGAGGTGCCTTTCGATCGTGTTCGATTTGGATGAGACACTCATTGTTGCAAACACTATGAAATCGTTTGAGGATAGAATTGACACCCTGCGCAGTTGGCTTTCGCGCGAGGCGGACCCCATGAGGGTGCAAGGGATGTCTGCTGAGCTTAAGCGTTACCTGGAGGACCGATTGCTTCTGAAGCAGTATGCGGAGAGTGACTGCATCGTGGATAATGGGAAATTTTACAGGGCTCAGATGGAGGAGGTGCCTCCCTTGTCTAATAACCATGACAGAGTTGTTCGCCCTGTTCTAAGGATGCAAGACAGAAACATAGTCCTCACTCGTATCAATCCTGAGGTTTATTATTAATCCCTGAAATCCATCTTTGTGTTTGTTTTTTTTTATTGCTATTTAATCTATGGAGTTTATGTGCTAAGGGTTTTGTTTTTTTATTGAGATGTGTAATGGATAGGTGTATTTTATTCATGGAAATGTGTAGATGTTTCTTGTTAAGAATGCATAACATTGCTGAATTGGAAAAGGGGCGGAAACATTTAGTCTTAAATCTGATATTGATTAATTTTCACTTTTTCTGCTGGTTCTTGTGTATGTATGAAGGTATATATATACTCTATTACTCTTTTTTTTAGTATATACTCTAGTTCTCTTACCTATGAATGAATCCAGCAAGGTGTATCATGGCATTAATTAGCTTGGGCAGATTTTTCTTTTTGTTTTCGTTTTCAGTAGAAGCCCTAATATGAAGAGTCAATCAAATGGGGGATTGCGCTATAGTTAAATATAGAGGGAGACCAAAATTTTTTTTGTTGAAACAATTAGCAAAGGGCTATGATCTAATAAATGGCCTAGACTTGGTTTATAACAGAACACAATGTTGTTATTTGAGCCATGTCATATCTAGTGGGATAAGTCTTTTGGGTGGTTGTTGTTGTTGTATTTTTTTGTCTCTTTTTTCGATAAATCAATTTTGTTTAATTTTGTAGTAGTCTAGAGTCTCCAGACTGTCTGGTATTCTCCTTCGCCTTCCTCCCATATATCTCTCTTCCTATCTATTGTAAAATGAATACTATGTTGAACTTTTAGCATTTTTACTATGAACTGGTCCAGAGGAAGTTTATATATGATGTATTTGCACCCTGAGTGGTGTAGTTTTGTTTGGAAACCTTTTGATATGTAGGGATTTTGAGTCTCACTGCTTGTTTCTTTGATAGATTCGTGATACTAGTGTGTTAGTGAGGTTACGACCTGCTTGGGAGGATTTAAGATGCTACTTAACTGCAAATGGACGTAAGCGGTTTGAAGTATATGTTTGTACTATGGCTGAAAGGGATTATGCTTTGGAAATATGGAGGCTTCTTGACCCAGGAGCACATCTTATAAGTTCAAAACAAATCGCTGACCGTGTGATTTGTGTCAAATCAGGTATGGTTTTCAATCATACTCTTGGTGTCTGGACCTTCTCTAATGCTCGTCAAACATTTTGAAGTTTTTCACGTAATTTTGAAGTGGAGCTTTTCTTGAAGTATTATCAACATTTTAAAAATGACTTTTTACTATGAGGTTTTGTAACAACTTCAAGTTGTATAAGTTTGTTCTTCTTGACTCTTGCTACTCTGCTTTTTTATGGTGATTAGTTTCTTCTTGATGTTGTTATCCTTATGAATTTATTGGCAGGCTCCCGAAAATCTTTACTAAATGTTTTCCAAAATGGTATGTGCCATCCTAAAATGGCAATGGTGATTGATGATCGGTCAAAGGTTTGGGAAGACAAGGACCAGCCCCGGGTTCATGTGGTTCCTGCCTTTAGTCCTTATTATGCTCCTCAAGCAGAGGTACTTGTTTTTGCATATAATTTCTAAAATATTTTTCTCTCTAATCATAGAGACTTAAATAATTTCTGTATTTCTTTATTAGACAGCAAATGCTGTTCCAGTCCTTTGTGTAGCAAGAAATGTAGCATGCAATGTCAGAGGTTGTTTTTTCAAGTAAGTTACATTATCGAGTTTTTTATGGACTCTAATATTCTTCCCCCCCCCCCCCCCCCCCCCCCCCCCCCAGCATGAATTTAACTTATTATGCCTTGTGCTCAGAGAGTTTGATGAGAATTTATTACAACGAGTTGCTGAAATCTTCTATGAAGATGAAATTGCAAGTTTACCTCATCCTCCAGACGCGAGCAACTACTTGATGTCTGAGGTAATGGATTGGAATATATATCTATATAATATTCTTAATTTATTGATGAACGATATGATAACTTTCCATCTGTAATTATGTGCTATTATTCTGCTATTTTGTTGTTCTTGTTTATCAGTTCCTCACTTGCTCTAATATCAACAAGTTCACTGGATGGCAGGATGTTCCAAATGGTAATGCTAATGCCCCCATCAGTGAAGGAATGAATGCTGCAGAAGTTGAACGGAAGTTAAACCAGCCTGTAAGCTTCCATTTATTAGTAATTTTTATGTATTATTTCTGGTCTTTGTTAAAGCAGCTGGTTTTGAAACTTTCTGGCAAATCTTGTTGGGGTATATCTTTATGTTCATGTGATGAGTGTTTGGGCTTGTAGTACTGTTTATGTGCATGTAACATTTGTAGATAATAATAATTGTCTCGTGTTTTTGTATTTATGTTTTTCTTTTCAGGATTTTAAGTCTTCTGTTGATTTAGTCACTCGACCCATGGCAAACAGTGTTGAGTTTAGACATGAAAGCTCTCAGCCAACTGCTGGTATTATTTCAAATGCCATTGGCCCTGGATCTTCAAGAACCCAGAATCCTTCTCCAAGTATGGAATGTTTAATGTTGTTTGGGTTTTAATAATTTGTTTTTGAAAATATTTGCTGTCTTTTCATAAAATCTTTCCCAACCTTGTGTCAGAACCTGGTTTGCTAGGAGCTCTTGTCAAGCATGATGCTATGAGGCATGGTCCAGATATAAGAGGTCAAAGTTCAGCAGAACCCCCTCTTATATCGAGGCCACTTACTCAAGCACCACCATCTTTAATGCAGCCTGTTGGAGGCTTGTTGCCACAAGATGATTTAAGCAGCAAAGTTCTGACAAATAATCGGGCTTTTGCTTCTTCTGTTAAGGATAATAATGTAGTAAAGTCCGATAAGTATCTGGCTCAACAGAAATCGTTTTCACTCCCCAGTGCCTTACCTTCACAAGCATCAATGCTGAAAGCTGAAGAGGTTTGTAGATGAATATTCTGTAGTTTTGCTTGGAGTAATATAAAATTGCCTATCTTGAAAATATTGTTTATATGCAGGCATCATCTGTATGTGATTTGCGGAGACAGAATCTTCCATCTAATTCTCAGCTATCAGGTAGTGCTTATTACATATTTCGTTAATACATTCTTATGGGCTTTGTGTGAAGCTTGTGACAAAAGTTTTCATTATTCTTTAATGGTTTGGTGCATGTATCTTTTGCCTGAAAATGCCAAGTGCTTAAGCAGCATGGCATACTAGCATACTAGTTTAGCAGCTTGTATCTTGTACTCCCTCTATCCAAAAAAGTTAGTGAAAAATTGCAAAATCTATTATAGTATTATCCCAAATCAAAGTTAAAATAGTGAATTAAAAAAATGAAAAAATTATATTATTTAATCTATGATTGGTTAGTCAATTAATGATGCATTAAATGATTCATTTTGCAATTGATTGATTTGGAAGACAAAACATTAAATGCTTGTCCCCTTAATTTTGTTGAGTTTTCAAAGTTTTAACAAATTTTTTGTTATGGAAGGAGAACCTGTTTAGCGAAATAAACCTGCGACTGTGCACAAGCACGCTGAGAATTAAAATGATTATATCGAAAAACATAATATATATATATATATATATATATATGTTAAAATATATAAATAGAAGAAAATGCTTATAATAATTAAAATGATTAAATTAATTCTTGCATATATCATATTATATTCTAATACATTATTGATTTATTCATAGTTAAGAGGAAAAATTATAATAATTCAATATATACTATTTATTGTATGACAAATGCTAACAAGTGTCCTTAGAGCACTTGTTGAGAACCTAATGTAGTAAAAATGCATTGGAGGATGTATCTTTTGCGGTTTTCGAGAAATGAGTAAATGTAGACTTGTGATTTTTTTCCCCCGTTAGTAACATTAACTAGGAAATTTGTTAGCAAGACCCTTATTTTATATAATATATATATATATATATAAAATATATAATGATATTACAAAAATAAGGAATAATGAAAATTTCATATTAAAACATATCCAATTCTGCATGTTTACTTTATATATCAAATTTCCTATGATTGATCAACCATGTACAATGGATCTAGCCTATTCCTTTCACCTACTTTCGGACTTGGTTTTTTATATATATCAACTCACTATGTAAAATTCATTTGGTCTCACCTGTTGTAATACTCTTGGTTTGTTGAGTTTGGGTGGTTCACTATGAATCCGGGGTCCTCCTCTTTGCATGGTGTATCTGTACCTGGTATGTACTGGTTTTTCAACAAAAAAAAAAAAAGATTATGTTTGGGTATGCTTGATTTTTTTTTCCTTCTGGTTTGTACTGCTCATGGTACCTTTTTTTTTTTTTTGTTATTGTTTATGATTTGTGATAATAATAAGATAGTTTTGAGTTCTGGGTTTAGGGACGGTTGGTATTAGGAAGATATTGAGTTCTGGGGAGTTTTGGGCTTAGGGACGATTTTGTTATCCTTTTATGTTATATGTAATGCAGGAATTTGTGAATGTGTATATTTTTTATGCAACTTTGTTATATTTTATCATATAAAAATTTAATTTCTTATCTTTTTTCCTGTGCTCGTACTCTAGTTCTTTTGAAAGTGTCGTATCTTGTACCTGTACTGGTATTGATGCAAAATAACTGGTTCATGACCAGTTTATCAGTCTGTAAGCCAGTTTTCTACTTATCGGTTTTGATTGCCTGATCAGACCGTTGGACCAGGTAGTTGGTTCTGGTTTTCGAAACAGCATTTTTCATCTGCTATGTATAATAATTGTTGTTTTCTGTGTTGTGTTTATTGACTGAGCAGAGGATGGGATATCTCCGAATCAAGCATCTTCTAATACCAATCAAAGCGATGCTGGGAAGCCGAACCTTTCCTCTCTATCAATTGGAGTGCTGCAAGAAATTGCTAGGCGATGTTGCTCTAGGGTAAACTTGGTTTCTGCACCTAAACGAGCATTTCTTTCTTGTGTTTTTCTGAACTGCATGTTACCATTTTAATGTTTTCCTTTATACAGGTTGAATTTAAGACCATCGTAAGCACCGGCAAAGAGTTGCAGTTTACTGTGGAGGTCAGTGAAATTTTGTTTCTTGGTGTCTTTGCAGTAGCCATTTTATATGTATTTATTAGATTTATTTGATGTTTCATATGCATTACTCTTGGCTTCCGCAATTTGAATTATGTTATACAAGAAATTTTAGCTGATTAGCCTTTAACGGATGGAATTTTTGTTATATGGTATTATTCTGAATAGTAATTAGCATCATACTTAGAATTTTTTAGTAAGCATTTTGCAGGAATGTAGGATGTTTATGCTCTCTTTTTGGTTCAAGTTCACATTGTTTATTTTAGATGCTTGCAGATTTTGTAATTTAAGTATTTAATGTGATCTGGTTAATGCTTGTTCAATATTCATTTCCTAGTCCCTTATAATCTTCTTTTATACTATTGATTTTGCACTCGACTTCCTTAAAAATGTGACAACAATAAATTTGTTTATTAGTATCTGTCAGCCATGGAGTTCTTATTTTTGTATTGTATCCTTTTGATAATTATGTTCTTTTTAACATTGACAATTATGAAATATGTCTCTATCATACTTAATAGCCATGCCCCTTTTCGCTGTCATTTGTCCCCATATCATATTTCCTTGTTGCTGTGTTTAACCTTTATTGGCAATGCTGTTATCTCATTTTACTTTAGGTCCCAAATTAGCTGAGGCTTAGGTTTAGGTTTAGTCATATGTTTCTGTTGATTCATAACCTGTGTTGTAAAACTGTCTGATGCCCTGGTTTAGGTGATTTTCGGTGGCGATCAAATAGGTACTGGTGTGGGTAAGTCTCGAAAGGATGCTCAACAACAAGCTGCCGAGAATGCCCTTCATAACTTAGCAGGTAAAAGCAGTTTGTTCAAGCCAGTCTCCTGAAATTGTGTTCTGATTATAGTATTTTCTTAGAAGTTGTTTGTTCCTTTGTTGTAGTGAAGAGAAATTTCTTGGAATATAAATAATTTTGTCCAACGACTAAATTTGTTGCCGCATCGTGTGACATTATCGATTGTTTTAGTTAGGACATAACATACACCAAGAGTTTCCTTTTTTTTTTTGCCCCAGTTTTTGGAGAGAGATCATTTCCTTGTTTGCAAGATGCACAGTTGAAAATTTATATATTAGTACTCGTAGGGATCTATTTAAAACTTTTTTGAAGTATAGGGATCCGTTTAGAAACTTTTAAACTATATGGAACTATTTTAATTTTAAAATCTAGTATAATTGTAGGGACCAAAAGATTAATTTAACCAATTTTTTTTCCCTTTATTTTAAGTTGGAATAAGGAAGTGTAACTGTGCATGGTATTGATGGAAGGTGGCTATTTTCGTGATGGCTGATTAATAGGATTAGTTTTTTGTACTCATTCATTGTTGTGCTAAATCTAACTAACCTTTTGGCCTGTTCTTCATTGGAGCTATATTAAAGTACTGAATGCCTTTTGGTATGTGGAATCACAGCAAAGTATGTAGCTTATATGGAGCCTCAACGTGGAGCTGTTGATAGCGAGTTTGACAGGCTTTCTCTTGGGCAAGAAGACAATGGTTTCTTGTGGGATGACGACGAGAGCAGTCAGGAATCCGGTGAGCTGGAAAGAGAAGAATTGCCTAAAGGAAGTGTTTCCGAGGTAGGGATTTATGATGTTTTCCGTTGTTGAGTTTACTTGTTTGTTTAAGAAAATAGGTGATGCTTGGATAAGGGGTATGTGGACTAGAAATTCCATACGAGGTCTAGTGGTTTTATAGAGAAATTACATTTATGTAACTGTGTAGCATCAATGTGAAGGCTAAATCACTGACTAAGGAGCGAGCTTGCTTCATGTCTGTTACTGCTGTCCTAGACAGGCTTGTTATTACATGGTAAGGATTTGGTGGTCAGTCCCTGGTCTCTGCCCATTATCCAAGTACTCCCTTGGACTCTTGCATGCATTCAGCCCAGTGCTGTTGCATGTTTCTAAATTATATCGTTGTTGTTTTCCAGTTCAATTGGGAATACAAGAAGTTATCTTGGGTTTTGTTTGAGATTATGCTGTGGGTTTAATATTTTTAAAAACAGTGGTGTGAGGGTCTCTATTCATGAAATCTATACAAACCTCAAATAATTGGTAGTGGCACTGTGTGGTTTAAGTAACATGGTCATTTTTAGCAATTTTAATTTATATGTTGTCTACTTTAATTGCATATTTGTGATATAGATCTAATTATTTGTATTAATTCACTTTGATTTTCAGGCTTCAGATGCTGAGACTAGGGTCAATACACCTGCTGCAGTCAATCCACAAATGGAAAAGCGTACCATCTCCCCAAGGTAATTTAAGATAAAAGATTTATTGCTTTAATATGTTTTTGGTCCTTGAAAACTTAGTGAATTTTGGTTTTAGTCCCTGTTGATAATGTGTCAACACCACAATTGGCCACGTCAACAGTTATTATGACACGTGTTTCATGTGGGAGTCGTCCATGTCATTACTAGGGATTAAAACCAAAATTTTAAACCATTTAAGGACCAAAACCAACGAAAAAAATTTGTAGGGATTAAAACAAAAAATCACTAAGGTTTTGGGGATCAAAAGTATATTTAAGCCAAGATTTATTGTTATTACATTGTTTTGTTTTGTTGAGTAAGACATGTTTCATTAGAAAAAAGAGAGGATTATGGGGCTCATTGCTCATTGATAGGGTGTTTGGCTCTATCATGGAGTATGAAAGCATGAATTTCTCATCCTCAATGTCTATTTCGGTCTCATGCATCCCTCTCAATTTTCCATATTATTTTGTTCCACCCTTTGATAACTTTAGTTTGTCTTTGGTAGCAGCGTATTCAATTTTTTATATCCTTCAATGGTTCGATACGATGATTTGTTCGAAGGAATGCAACTAATGTACTTGTTTTAACAAATAACTTGCATCTTTTGAGTCCCTGTTCCCCTCCAAGAAGAAAAGTTTTCTTCAGTTTTCCCCACTGTTGAATTTGAACTTTTTTTCAACTGCTAACTTGGTTTCTAGAGTCAAATTTTCATATAGTTCTATTAATTGCATTTCAGATTGCCTCAGACTGTTCCCAGCAAGCGATTGAAGGAATGAAATGTTACAAGATTAGCAAGAAGTAGAGATGCTGGAGAATTAATAATTTTTATTTCATGAAATAATTATTTTGGAGGCTAAAGGTTTTTTTTATGTTACATTTTATATCTCTAGCATAAACGTTTACAGATTTGTAGAGGTTTACCTTGCGAATTTTTCTGTTAGTATAGACTACATATTATACAGAAGAGTTTCGTTTTGCCCCAACATAATCTTGCCTATGTTTAATTGTTTAAGATGTTTTTATTTATTTTTTTAAATTTAATTTATTTATAGGTAAATAGACAATATATATATATATATATATATATAAAACCCTCAGGACTAGCCATCCATCGTCTATGATGAGTTCTCGCCCCATGAAACCAACGAACTAGCCTCTATCCTTAAATAAGGATATTTAAGTAGCTTTACCATCAAAAGCATTTTGGTCTTTAGCATTTGTAGTCTGATTGTGAGTCTTCTTAGAACCATTCTGCTTGTTCAACATAAGTCAATTTCCCTCCAGTGTTCTTCATCTTGGAGATATCAAAGTTTTTCCATATGTTTACCTTGGGGTTTCCTTCATCCATTTTTTTTTAATCCAATACATGTTCACCATTCACCACAGTTCAACATAGGTCAATTTCAGGTCAATTTCCCTCCAGTGTTCTTTATCTTGTCATCTACTTGTATTGTCTTGTTTTGCAAGTTTCCCTCATTCTGGATATGGGTACAAAAGGGAGTTGAACTCATTTCTTGATGTAGTGGAGTTAGAGTAATGCTTGAAGGAGTGCTTGCAAAACGTTGCTGAAGTTGTCCCTTGGTCAGTGAGCCACCCTTCTTCTTCTTCTTTACCATAGTGGGCTGAAATCCTGAGGAATTCTCTTCAATTGCCCTTCTTCTTTATTGCATCTTTGAATTTGATCCGCACTTTTTCAGCTGGTTTCGTTAATCCATTTTGTGATAATAATTTCATTCACTTTTGTTTTCTTAGGTGTCGAATTCCTTTTTCTAATGCGGAGTAATGTTATTTGTACACTAAAAATTGGCATCAAATATTAACGTCTTCCTTTCAAGGAAAGAAAAAGGAGAGGAATTCATATGTTTAATTTTGTCACGTGTCTTATTCTTTCCATGAAGGGAAGGTTTCAATGCTTGCTATGAGTTAGTAGTGTATATGTAACATTATTGATAAATAAATATGTGTTCAACAATTCTAATTCAAGTTATCTTTGGATAAAATCTCGTTTTCACTTATATGATTGCTTGCATTGATGTAAAGATGCTACAAAAACCTCCCTTCATCTCTCGCACAAAAGTCGGTCTTCACCTTTAATCGTTAAACAAGGAGGGCTTCTTGTCATTGTTCATTATTTTCTTTCTTTTTAACTAGATTTCCCTTAAGCTTTGTTTGGATTGATGGTAAGTAATGGAATGAAATGAAGGGGAAAGGAATAGAATTATATTCCATTGTTTGGATTGGGTAATTTAGGGTGGAATGGAATGTGACATAATGGAATGCATTCCACTCAATTCCATCCAATCTCTCAATTTTTGGTCCCTCCCAATTTGGGGTGTACAAGATGGAATCAAGAAATACCCAAACAATGGAAGGGTAATTTTATCTTATCCCACTCTATTCTACTCCATCTCATCTTACTCCATTCCATTCCACTCTATTCATCATGTGATATCCAAACATAGCCTTAGGATTATCAATTAAATTCCCTTCCATCTTAGTTAGACTAGTAAGCAAGCCCGTACGCGATGCACGGGGTCATTACGCGAAAACTCTTTTTTTAACAATTTATCCCTTTTTAGATTCCTATTCTCAACCAAGATTATTAAAAATAATAATCAACTTGAAAATATTCTTTAAATGTTGTAGATATTTGTCTTCTCAATGATCCAATTAATTTCGATCTTCTCAATGATCTCATTAAGTTCTCTTCTATTAGTAAATTTCTCTTATATTAGTAATATATATTTTTTTGTTTGAAAAAGATTTGAATCAGATTTGGAATAAAATAATTACATTCAAAAGAATAATATAATACCCGAAATTGAAACTTTTTAATGGAATACAAATGTTCGTAACTTATGCATCAATGCATAACAAAAACCATTAATTAATAATAACCAACTTGAAAATATTCCTTAAATGTTGTAAATATTTTTCACCTATTTGTCTTCTCAATGATCCCATTAATTTCGGTCTTCTCAATGCCATTAATTTCGGTTTTAAATATTGTAGATATTTCCCTCCTATTTGTCTTCTCAATAATCCCATTAATTTCGGTCTTAAATGTTGTAGATATTTCTCTCCTATTTGTCTTCTCAATAAACTCATTAATTTCGGTCTTCTCAATGATCTCATTAAGTTCTCTTCTATTAGTAAATTTCTCTTCTATTAGTAATAGATTTCTTTTTTTTTTGTTTGAAAAAGATTTGAATCAGATTTGGAATAAAATAATTACATTCAAAAGAATAATATAATACCTAAAATTGAAACTTTTTAATGGAATACAAATTTTCGTAACTTATGCATTAATGCATAACAAAAACCATTAATTAATAATAACAAACTTAAAAATATTCCTTAAATGTTGTAAATATTTCTCACCTATTTGTCTTCTCAATGATCCCATTAATTTCGGTCTTCTCAATGTCATTAATTTCGGTTTTAAATATTGTAGATATTTCCCTCCTATTTGTCTTCTCAATAATCCCATTAATTTCGGTCTTAAATGTTGTAAATATTTCTCTCCTATTTGTCTTCTCAATAAACCCATTAATTTCGGTCTTCTCAATGATCTCATTAAGTTCTCTTCTATTAGTAAATTTCTCTTCTATTAGTAATAGATTTATTTATTTTTTGCTTGAAAAAGATTTGAATCAGATTTGGAATAAAATAATTACATTCAAAAGAATAATATAATACCTAAAATTGAAACTTTTCAATGGAATACAAATTTTTGTAACTTATTCATCAATGCATAACAAAAACCATTAATTAATACTCCCTCCGTCCCAAAAAGTTAGTAACTTTTTGAAAAGTCAATAAAAATAAGGAAACATACTATTAATGCATTGTCCCCAAATCAACCAATTATTAAAGCAAGTATTTAATACATGTTTCATCAATTAACCAATCATAAAATATACAATGCAATTTAATTTTTTTATTCACTATTTTAACTTTGAATTGGGACAAAAAAATTTCATGTTTTTTACTAACTTTATGGGACGGAGGGAGTAATAACCAACTTGAAAATATTCCTTAAATGTTGTAAATATTTCTCCCTTATTTGTCTTCTCAATGATCCCATTAATTTCGGTCTTCTCAATGCCATTAATTTCGGTTTTAAATATTGTAGATATTTCTCTCCTATTTGTCTTCTCAATAATCCCATTAATTTCGGTCTTAAATGTTGTAGATATTTCTCTCCTATTTGTCCTATTTGTCTTCTCAATAATCCCATTAATTTCGGTCTTAAATGTTGTAGATATTTCTCTCCTATTTGTCTTCTCAATAAACCCATTAATTTCGGTCTTCTCAATGATCTCATTAAGTTCTCTTCTATTAGTAAATTTCTCTTCTATTAGTAATAGATTTATTTATTTTTTTTTTGAAAAATATTTGGATCAGATTTGGAATAAAATAATTACATTCAAAAGAATAATATAATACCTAAAATTGAAACTTTTCAATGGAATACAAATTTTTGTAACTTATGCATCAATGCATAACAAAAACCATTAATTAATAATAACCAACTTGAAAATATTCGTTAAATGTTGTAAATATTTCTCCCCTATTTGTCTTCTCAATGATCCCATTAATTTCGGTCTTCTCAATGCCATTAATTTCGATTTTAAATATTGTAGATATTTCTCTCCTATTTGTCTTCTCAATAATCCCATTAATTTCGGTCTTAAATGTTGTACTCCCTCCGTCCCATTATCTTGGTAAAAGTCAAACAAGTCAATAAAAATAAGAGAGTATATGTTTAATATAATGCATAATTCATTCATTAATTACAAATTGATATTATACAAATTTTCATATCATTAAAATTAATACATATTACAATATTGTCTCCAAAAGAAATATTTAAATATGTTTTCCTTACTTACTTATCAATCATCGATACAATATACAATCTTTAAGATTTTTCATTTATTTTTTACTTTAATATGGGACAAAATTTTTAGCATTTTTTTACCAAGATAATGGGACGGAGGGAGTAAATATTTCTCTCCTATTTATCTTCTCAATAATCCCATTAATTTCGGTCTTAAATGTTGTAGATATTTCTCTCCTATTTGTCTTCTCAATAAACCCATTAATTTCGGTCTTCTCAATGATCCCATTAAGTTCTCTTCAATTAGTAATAGATTTATTTATTTTTGTTTGAAAAAGATTTGGATCAGATTTGGAATAAAATAATTACATTCAAAAGAATAATATAATACCTAAAATTGAAACTTTTTAATGGAATACAAATTTTCGTAACTCATGCATCAATGCATAACAAAAACCATTAATTAATAATAACCAACTTGAAAATATTCCTTAAATGTAAATATTTATCACCTATTTGTCTTCTCAATGATCGCATTAATCTCGGTCTTCTCAATGATCCCATTAAGTTCTTTTCTATTAGTAATTTCTATTTTATCAGTAATAGATTTCTTTTTTTTTGGTTGAATATAGGATTAACTAATGAATCACACCATATTTTCATACTATTAGTAACTAATTAGTAATTGATTTTTTTTTCTATTAGTAACTGATTTTTTTTAATATTAGTAACTGATTTCGATTAACAAAAAATATTGAATAAAAAAAAACCTAAAAAACCAAAAGTTAAGCAACTACTGTTAAGACAGCCTAAAGAATAGGAATAGAAAACAACACAATGAACAACTTGATTCAACTTCACCATTATTTATAAGATTTGAATGGGTTAAAAAAAAATTAATTACAGAAGATTGAAAAAGCTTCACTGCTCCTTGTTTAGAGGAGATTGAAAAGGTCCTTCAAATCCTCACTCTCATATTCGAATTCCAAAGCTGCAGTGAATAATAATATTAGCAAATAAATTATTAGTCTCAAAAACAAATCTTACCAGATAAATTATTAGTCTCACCTTCAACCCTTGAAATTAAATCAACTCCCTTCAAGTCTTGAAATCAACTCCTTCCAAGTCTTATCTTTCTCACTTGCAACACTTGCAAGAAGACAAAGTAGACCAAAGGTTAAAAGAAATACAACAACAAAATTATATTGGAAGAAATTTAACATAAATATTGAATAGAAGTTGACAAAGAAATTAGAAACATTCATATGTGAACACTCAAACAATCAACCATATTATTGTTCTTAACGAAAATAGGAAAGGAACCATACAGTAATATGAACAACAATATGAACAGCAACAACAACAAAGAAGAAACTAAAATTATCACTATCAACAATAAAAACAAACAACATCATCAACAACCAAAAATACACATAAAAAACAGAAATCCTTGTAAAACAAAATTAAAAAAAAATAGAAAGAAAATTAAAAAAAAAAAAGAAACTGAAGCCAATCGTGGAGATAGATCGCAGGCGGTGGAGGGAGAGCGAGATCGGAGATCGGTTTCAAAGGCCGTGGAGGGACATGCATGGCGGTGGAACCAATATCCATGGCGATGAAGGGAGATCGTCGGCGGTGGTTGAGACCTTAAACGGTCTCCGCTGCCGTAGCCTCCATGGTGGCCTCCTCGGTAGTTGAGAGAGAGAGAGCCTGTGAATGGTGAGTGAGTGACTGTGAGTTCCATGAGTGAGGGACACCGTGAGTGAGGTGAGTGAGGGAGGGAGAAGTGAGGGGTTGAGAGAGAAACCATTTTTTATTCTCAACTTGGCTTCTCAAAGAAGCTTGATCACTGAAAAGTCTCATGCAAAATTTTGTTCTCCACTTCTCCTTTATGATATGTTTCGTTTTTCCTTTTTTTTTCCACCTTTGGACTTCCAGCCCAATCTCCCACAGAAATGAGGCTCCCAATGACTGCTCCATTAATTACCCACAACAATAATCATTACTTAGTGTGTTAGTGGAGTTAGATTAGTCAAAATTAGGATTGGTTTTGGAGGGAAAATTGGAATTCTAATTGAGAAGACCCATCTGCTTTTATAATAATATTGATGATTATTATAAATTTCCATGATTCAAAGTCACTGTCATGATTATGCTCTTCACTTCCTTTTTGTTTTGCTAAAATTTCAATATCACATTTCTCTACAATTTTTGCCTTCATATTTTCTTCAAAGACAATATCTCCTTTATGACTTTCACTTGATGAATAAATCTTTGTTGTCATTAGTATGATTGTTTGCATTGATGTCAAGATACCTCAAAAACTTGTTTTCATCTCTTTCGCACAAAAGTATTCATCTTCAATCTTTTCAATAAGGCTGTTTTTTTTTCCTCTTTATCTTTAACAAGATTTGCTTCTTTTATAGGTGGGATAACTCCAACGTAGTGAATATATTTGAAATAGTTATAAAGTCTGATATTCAATTCAACTTATCTTATTCTTCTTCCTGTTCTTTGCCTCTCAAAGACAATATTGCTTGGGGAATGCCCCAAGTTTCCTTTGCCTTCATTGGGTATGGTACCTTCTCGTATAAGGCACATCCAATGCATCATGAGTCAAACCAAGAGCATGTTGGTCCAATTTGAAAATTGTTTCCAAATTATTTCATTGATTGACTCATATTCTCTATTCTACGTTTTAACATACCCCTCTTTAACAATCTCCCATGCCTCATGAGAGTCGAAAATAGCCTTCATACAAATATACTAACGATCAAACAATACCATTTAGTTGTAGGACTATATATGAGAGGGTTCTATTGCTTGGTGCATTTGTCTAGACCGCAGAGTCTCCTATTTATAATAGAGCTACGAAGGATTTAGGGATTTATTTAAAATAAGGGCTTCGATTTTCTAACCCCCTTTTGTGTTTTTGACCCCCTTTTGAATTTTTTTTCAAAAATACCCACATTCTTTTCTTCTTCTTCTTCTTCTTCTTCCTTTCTTCATTTCTTTCTTTCTTTCTTTTCTCTTTCTTTCTTTCTTCTTCTTTCTTCTCCTCTTTCTCATCCTTCTTTCTTCTTTCCTTCACTTACACTCACCCTCACTCACATATTCACTGTTCTACGATTTTTTTACGCGTAAAATTTCCCTACGCCTATGTCGAAGCGTACAAACATACCCGTACGCTTCGACAGAGACGCCTTGACTCTATCGAGGCGTAGGGCTTTTTTTATTTTTATTTTTTTGGACCTTACGCCAAGGCCCAGGCGTACGTGTATTTTACACGTACTACACGTACGCCTGGCCTGGGCGTATTGCAGTACGCTTTGGTTTAGTGGTAAAGCTTTGTATCCTTTACCTTAAAGGCTGGGGATCGAATCCCACCTTGAGCTTAACAGCAAGATTCGAACCTGTACCAAGTGAGTAATCAATGAGATGACTTACCAAGATTTAGTATTTGGTAGTCATTCTAAAATATATATATTTTTAAAAGTTCAGGGAATGAAAAAAAAGCCTAGTATGTCCAGGCCCAAGCGTATATGTATTTTACACGTACGCCTGGGCTTGAGCGTACAACCCAAAAAAATTAAAAAAAAAAGTCCTACGCCTCTGTTGAGGCATACGGGTATATTCGTACGATTCGACATAGACGTAGAGGCAATTTTACATGTAAAAAAACCCCATAACAGTGAATATGTGAGTATGGGTGAGTGTTAGTGAGTGTAAATGAAGAAAAAAGAAAGAAAGATGAGAAATAGGAGAAAGAAGAAAAAGAAAGAAAGAAGGAAGGAAGGAAGGAAGGAAGAAGATAGAAAGAAGGAAGGAAGGAAGGAAGAAAGAAAGAAATAAAAAAGAAGAAGGAGAAAGAAATGAAGAAAGGAAGAAGAAGAAGAGGAGGAGGAGGAGAAGAAGAGTATTCTTGGAAAAAAAATTTAAAAAAAGGGGTCAAAAACATAAATAGGGAGGTTAAAAAATCAAAGCCCTAAAATAAATATTTTTTTGTTGAACCATGTAAATTTTTAGAACTCTTGACTTATGGTTGAGTACATGTTCGACTTCAATATTATCATAGCAATTCATAAGTGTCAATAAATCAAGATGATTTTTCTACCTCTAAAGATAACTTTTTTAGAATTTAATAGTTTGGTCTTGTTTGATGTTTTTTTAGTTGAGTTTTAAAATTTTTAAAAACCAAAACCAGTTTTCAATTTTATAATATTGGTTTCAAATTTTTAAAATTATTTATAAACTTATAATTTTTAAAGCTTGCTACTATGTTAGGCACCCTCTACTATTTATCATTACTATCTGCCAACACTATTTAATGAAATCCCCCTTGTGATTGTTGTTATCGTTAGTTGTAGGTGGTGATCCATGATGGTCATTGTTAGAGTGGTTGCGATCGATGGTGGTGGTTGTTAGAGAAGGATTAAGGTTAAAAGCATATAGTTACCATTAATTAGGTTAAACTTTGAAGTATTTACTCTATGGCATTGTCAAAAGCACTCGCTAATTTTTCTTATACATGATACTATGTGGCTATGAGAAGTTGAATAGTTTTACAAAATTAGTGGGCGATTGTTGGTGGTAGTTTGGAAAACAATTACATCCACTCAGCGATGAACAAATGAGTATGTGTTTTACCAATGGACAAACACATCTGTTTAAAAAATCTATTATAAATAGAGTTCCAATCCTCCCCTGAATATAATCTTCTTCATTAAAATTCAGATTTTTTTTTTAAAAAATGAAATTATTGGAATTGCTAGTCAATAGTCTCTTTGTGCTTGGATAAAACTTATGATTTGTCATAACCATGCAGCCAATAGAAGGGGTGAATAACAACTTATTAAGGACAATATTAAAGAACACATTTCAAACACATGATGTCATTATTATTGGTACTCTTTACTTTTTTTTTGTTACGACAATCTTTTAAAACCGAGGTACCCAATATAGTATATTCTAGTGAGATCCTCTTTTACTACAATTTTAATATTATAAAGCATTAGAGAGTATATCCAAAATGCCCAATGTATACACACACTACACTCTTGGAAATTCTCATAACTTTTTATTTTTTTTTTCTCTCTCACTATACGAAGCACCAATCACTTGAAGTTGCTTCTGCTTGTTTTTATTTTTCTTCTTGAAAATGAACCCCTTTATAGGCAACCCATCTACCAAATTTCCATTGAAATTTTGTTGATCGTTCTTGAAAAATGCATGGCATCTCTTTTGGATTTTGAAATACAAATCTCCATTGTGGACTTTGAAATGTTTGAGAAAGTCTTCCTACAATGGTTGAAATACAAGACATGTTCCCTCCATACAGACACGATGACTATTTTAAAATGTTTGTGCTTTGATAGCTCTCTTCTATGAGTTCGATTATTCTTCATTGCTTTACTTAACGCAATGCTTGAATATGCTATTTCAGACTCTCAATGGCATACTGTAGTTAAAATAATGAAAATTTCACAATAGAATAACCATTTATGCATACTCAGCAAGTATATATTTACACATATTCATTTATACTAGAGAAATCATTGCACCAAAAAGTCGTGGATATATTTCGTTTTATTGTTATCTTACCCCTACTATCAATTTTGACCAATTTTGCTGACATGTAACATCGGAATGCTGATCAGACGCAGGAGGTTAAGTACCTGATGCCCGTGAGCAAAGATCTTTTTTTCAAAAAACTTAATATTTTTATATTTTTAGTTAAATAAAAAAATAAAATAGGGAATTGAAGAGAGAAGTCGTCTTCGTCCGTGTGATATCACGCGGCACCACATGACCAACCTTCTGCGTCTAACTATGATTCTGATGTTATATGTCATCAAAATAATTAGCCAAAATTGGTAATAGGGGTATATGACAAATTCAGAAGAAACTTCGGGGAGTCAAACATTGAAAAAAGTACTAGGGTATCTGGCAAAAGTAACCCAAACATCAAGGACTTGTGACATAATTAAACCTTCAATTTATTAAGAACAAGATTTAAAAGCCAATGTATTTTGATAATAAATAATGTAGAACGATGTACAATATATTTGAAGGATATGTAGGAGGTGTTTAAGTCATTTTAATGACACAATACTTTGTACTCCAATCATTTTAAGTTCTCTATATATGCTTAGATCTACTTGAAATTAATTGAATATTAAGAACTAGAGACTAAGCATTGTTTGGTTATTTATTACATTTTTGTTTTCCTTGGGGTATTATTGCTTGCAGGAACAACAAGACAGGTATAATCCATGGTGTCATTTTTGTTGTCGAAAATTAAATTAAAAACAAAAATGAGAAACATACTTGAGAAACAAATTGATGAGTCTTGGATATGAACAAAATCCACTTCATTGATAAAAATAGATGATCAAACAAAGGAAGTATTATACTTATTTTCTAGTAACAAGTATAATACTTGTTTTTATTATCTAATAGAAATACTCTCTGTGGAATGGCAATGCCATGCCCAAAACAACTTGTGATTTTTCAAGGAAACAAAATCAAGCAATGATCTCTAGCAAGGGTAGGTGATGAGGCAAGAAACATTTCAGAAAGGTCATGGTCGCACTTTCATCAAGGGGTGGTTATCTCTGGCATATTCTGATCCTTAGTTTCTGAAGCTCTAATTGAAGTGTATTCATGGACTGGTACAAATGCAAGGAGGGGCAACCATATATAGGCCTTCAAAATATTTCTTAATATTTTTTATAAGAAAAATACTTTGACATATATATGTATATATGCATACATATATATTTATTTGGTCTCTTTGGACGTGCTCATGTTTCTTTCCTATATCCTTTCCTGATTATTGATTGGTGCAGCTTTTCCATTGTGACTGAGATGGTGCATTTCAACATCATTTCCAAGACTCTTGGCGGATTTTTCATTCTTGTGAATCAGTTTCCTTGTAGTCATTCTATGGTTAGCATTCTTAATGATCTCGTCAGGGGAACCTATTTTGCCTGCCGTAAGGAGAGGTTTCTCCTTTGCATGAGTTTGGCTAACTTCCAAGCCTGAAAGTTTGGTTGCATTGGGTACCATCTCATCACCAAAAGTTGGCATATTTGAGTTAATCTTGGGTTCCTCATTTGAGAGAGCAAGTTGATATTCCTGTATTATTTTCTGTGATCCAGCATTCTCCCAATCCTCACAAACAGTAACTCTGTCCATAGCTTCCCAAGTGTGGAGAATTCGATCCGGGCCTGGCTGCCAAATGAGTTCACCTGTTTTCCCTTTCAATATGAATTTGAACTGGATTGACTTTCCAGCAGGTATATTCTGATCACATAAAGGAATACATAGCAATGTTTAGAAAGTTTATTTTCATTTTATGTCGAAAAGATTATGATAAGAGCATTTGCGCAATTGTTGAAGTTGTCGCTAGGTGACTCAGAAGTCACAATTTTGAGTCATGTAATCAGCCTCCTGCAAATGCAAATTAAGGTTGCATTGCATATCAATGTTTTAAATCGCAATTGCGATTGCGTTGCATTTGCAATTGCATTGCTGCTATTGTGAGCCAATTGCAGACAATAAGGTCCCCAATCGAGATATTGGGGCGATATTATGTGATGCGGTTCACAAAATAAATCTTTGTTGCTTACATAGGTAATTCAAATATTTCACACTTCCCTGGACCTTACATGTAGTGGAAACTTTATGGCAAGAGATTGTTCTACTAAAGATTGTACTAACCAGTTGATAAGTCCATACATGCCCATCTGACCAGGTCATTGGTAATGCATTTGAAGGGTTCCATGAACCAAACATAGGATCATCCCCAACTATGAAAAATTGTTCCCCAAAATCACAATTTTTTTGTAACTGAAATTTGACGTGAATACTCTTTTCATCTGCAAAATAGATACTCATTTATTAGAATTTTTGAGGTATGAAATATGCAAAAGAAAGATCCTTAAAGGTGGTTTGAACCAACTTGTTTTTTCAGATATAAACTCTACGGTGTCCATGTCCATGTCCATGTCCAAGTCCCGCTCTAACATACTCTGCAAAACCAAGGTTGAATTTTATCAAATGTGTCAAAATCTTATAAACACTGATTTTATATTATACACACATACACATACACATACACACACATATATATAGACACATATATATGACATTCGGGCAACCATTTCTGAACAAAATTCTTCACATGACAAACAATCAAAACGTTGAAAGAAAAAGCATTAAAAAGGATTAGATTGTTCTTCTAGTCTTTGTAATTCAATAGTTTTTAAACGGATGGATCTCTTTTATTTTTAGAGCTACAATATAATAATTTAAACAAATTAAATGTATATAGATTAACTAAGTTTTCAATTAATTTGTTCTATATTTTGTAATAAGTCCATGAAACATGTATTAACAACATAGTTTTAAATTATAATTGTGGTCGCGGATATATTAAATTTGTCATATTTGTCCAAAAACCAGAGTTGATGTGGTTGTGATTATAATCATGGCTTAATTATGTCAAAGTTCCTGAAGTTTGTGGTACTTTTGCCAGATACTCTTATTTTTTTTTCCAATGTTTGACTCCCCGAAATTTACTTCTGGATTTGTCATATACCCCTACCACACAACCAACCTCCTACATCTTACTAGGACGATTTTGATGTTATATGTCAGCAAAATTGGCCAAAATTGATAATAGAAGTATATGACAAACCCAGAAGTAACTTCGGGGAATCAAACATTAAAAAAAAAAAAATAAGGGTATTTGACAAAAGTATCCTAAACTTCATAGACTTGTAACATAATTAAGCCTGTAATTATAATGCTATGACCAAAATTAATATATTGTGGTCACAATTAAAAACATAGAACAGCAACATAAAAGAGGCAACGAAATTCAACAATCAATACAATTTAAAAAAAAATAAAAATTCAAGAGTATATTAGTCGGTTAAAAGCTTAAAAAATATAAATATAAATTTAAAATTCCAATAAATGTAGATACATAAAGATACCATAAAAAAAATAAAATAAAAATAAACAAATCCACCTGAGGTTCAGATGACACGGCATGAATTGGGTAAATGCCCTTGTTTGATACAAGTTTCAGGAACTGAATGTTGCAGCCTTTTTTCTCATTTGAGGAGAAGCAAATTTGAGGTCTATCAGAAACAAAAGCAGCACCCCTAGGATAATAAGATCCTAGCCTGGCAACAGTGGCCTTAGGACAAGAGCTAGTGAGGGCTGCCATCACTTGATGGAGTGTAGTTTGGTCACACCAACACAGAGACAAACACAGTTTGGTTTGTTACTTAAACAAACCTTTGTCTGATCACTAGAAAGGAATGAAGATTCAGAATATTATAACTGAAAGTGAGTGTGCTGTTTAGTGTTGAAGTGGGTTTCCTTTTATAGTTAACAAAGTTGTGGGCGGGGCCAGAGAAGTTTAAGGTACTTGTGACAAAAAAAAAAGATCATGGATCCAATACCACGTGTCATGTGGACAAGGTTTGTCAAGACTGCAATTTGCTTATTACCCGACGTGAGAATCTCAACTCTCAACTAATCAAGTGTTAGTTTTGGTGTGATTGAGTGGTTCTTATGGCCCCATATGACTCTACTTTGAGAGTTTATTTCTCAGTAATTTTTTTTTGGCTTAAATATCAAAATGGTCCCTGTAATTGTTACTCGTTTTGAAATCGGTCCTTATAATAAATTTTCTTTGAATTTAGTCCCTAACATTATTTATTGTTTTGGTTTTAGTCCCCCTCATTTAAATTGGATAGAAATCGTTAACATGGCTTAACAGAATGATGGTCAAGAGGCTGCTGCTGCCGGGAATGATGGTCAAGAGGCTGTTTCTACTGGGAATGATCATTCGTTTGCACAAACTACATAGTCATGTAGAAAGAGGGCTTTATCAGTTAATCTAGATCTCTATACATAACTGTGCAGATGATTGCTCGTTCCCAGCAGCAACAACCTCTTGACCACAATTCCTAGTAGCAGTAGCCTCTTGATCACCATTCTGGTAGGTCACGTCAGTGATTTCCATCCAATTTTAAACACGGAGGACTAAAACAAAAATAATAAATAATGTCAGGGACTAAAACCAAAACAATAAATAATGTTAGGGACTAAATTGAAAGAAAATTTTTTATAGGGACTAATTTCAAAATGAACAACAATTATAGGGACCATTTTGATATTCAAACCTTTTTTTTTTTATGCAACAATTCCTCTTTTTTTTTTTAATTACTGGTTGTTTTGTTAATTTAATTCTCTTGTGCTTGTACAAAACTATTTCTGTTATTTTATAAAGACAGACTCTCCCTTCCAAAAAAAGAAAAATTAAAACTTAACTATGAATTTTATTAATGGGCTAAAGACAAGTTTTTTGTTTTGAACTAGTACTTGCACCCGCGCAATGCGTGGGTATAATTCTAATTAAACCTTTATATTACAAAAATTATTATTAATATTCTAATTATCATACTTAATTATTGAATGTAAATATTTAAATTATCTTGCTAAACTATTTGAAGTTTAGAATTTAATTCTTTCTGTCTTATATACAATCCCCAAATCACAATAATTATCTTGCTAAACAAAATATCTTGCTAAACAAAATAATTAAATTCTTTTTAACAATATACAAATAAGCAATGCATTTATAAAATTTGCATACTCGATTAAAATTAGGCAACTCGATTAGAATCAAGACACACGAGTAAAATTAGGCAACTCGATTAAAATGAGGATACTCGAGTAATATTAGGCGCTCGAGTAGAATTGAGTAACTCGAGTATAATTAGGACACTTGAATAAAACTGACATACTCGCTTAGAAATGACCCACTCGATTACAGGTAATCCACTCAATTAGAAATGACCAACTCGATTATATTAAATATTTTATTTAAATAAAATAACAAAATATATTTAATATCATTAAAAAATAATATAAAATTGAAAAAAATTGTAAAATATTTTTTTAAAAAAATTCAAAAATTATTTTTTTATATTTTAAAAATAAAAAATTCACAAATATTTTAAAAAATCTGTAAAATATTTTAAAAAAATTTGAAAATTTTCATTCTTTTTTCTAAAAATTATAAAATAATAAAAATTCATATAATTTTTTTTAAAAACTCGGTAAAATATTTCTAAAAAATTCTGATAATTTTATCTTTATTCTTAAAAAATTTTCGCATTTTTAAATCTTTTACAGATTAATACTCCCTCCGGGTCTATTTAAAAGACCCTTTTGAGGTTTTTGTTTTGGTCCTATTTATAAAACTCTTTTTTAAATTTTTAAATAGCATTTAATTACTTTTTTTCAAATACATCCCTATAAGTCAACAATTTTTAAAGTTCCAATGATAATTGTAGAAGTAGTTTTGAAAAAATATATCAAATTTCCACACCTCCAATGCCACTAACTGATTTTTCCACCTCCCCAGTGGGAGTATAAAACTCCAAAAGGATAGGAGTGAGTAAAAACAGGAAGGAGTATATACTTAGAATGATCATCACAAATAAAATAAGCTGACTACGGTTTACAATAAAAAAAATAAAGACGGAACATGGAAATTATATAGTGAACAAAAAAAAATCCACATTGTATAGTACAATCAAATATCCACATATATTTATAAAAATAAAAAAAATTCAGCTATAATGGCTGGGTAAATTGAAAAACAAACTCACAGGCAATCATTACATAGACTACCCACATAGGAGAAGAAGGTAGCTGAGACAAAATGTCAAAGATAGATGAAGTGACAAATCAAGCGAAATAGATAGAAGCCTACCCAAAAATAGAATTCCAAATGAGACCTTTGAAATAATCATTATATGAAGGACAATCAGAGAAATTATACTAAATACTTATGTTTTCAATACAACTAACAACATTAACTAACTTTCTTAAAGGATGTGAAAATTAATCAAAGGAGTTTATAATAAAGACCGAATGGAGTACTATTTACTGATATTAATCCTCAATTTAAAAATATATAAAAACATTAGGTTTTTTAATTTTTTAATTTAAAAATATCAAATTAAAATATTAATCCTGATTTTAGTTTCTGTTGTGCAATGACAATCGAGTATCAATTTCCAGTAAATTTTATACCTGCGATTTTGCAATTCTTTTCAAAGGTAGTTAAATCCGAATCTACTAATTTTTTAAGAATTTTTTTTATTATTTCCTAATAAGAGTCATATGACTATCCTCATCCTCAATGCATTAAATTTGATACTCGATTAAATTTAGTCCACTCTATTAGAATCAAGACACGCGAGTAAAATTAGGCAACTCGATTAAAATTATGATACTCGAGTAATATTAGACAGCTCGAGTCAATGCAACTTGAGATGGGATCGCGACGCGAGCAGAGGAAGATGGATTATGAAGCAGAGGAAGAAGAAGCAGGAGGAAGAAGTGAGAAGCAAAACGTGGTTTTGAGGAAGTTGCTATCTACTCAATAACATCTATTGTAGACTTACAGCCTTAGCCCATAGGCAATGATGATAAAGACAATGATGATATGCTACAACAGGGAGAACCTTCAGCCATAGCCAATGATGGCTAAAATGATAATATCATTAAAAAATAATAAAAATTAAAAAAATTAAAAAACTGTAAAATATTTTTATGAAAAATTTAGAAAATTATATATATTAAAAATAAAAAATATTCACAAATATTTTTAAAAAATCTGTAAAATATTTTAAAAATTTTGAAAATTTTCGTTCTTTTTTCTAAAAATTATAAAATAATAAAAGATTCATAAAATAAAAAATTTATAAAATAAAAAATTCATAAAATAATAAAAATTCATATAGTTTTTTTTTTAAAAAACTCGGTAAAATATTTCTAAAAAATTCCGATAACTTTATCATTATTCTTAAAATTTTTTCTCTTTTTTAAATCTTTTACATATTAGAATTTTTTGAAAATTGACTTAGTTTTCTATTTTTTTTAATTTTCTTTTTACTTCTTAATAACAGTCATATCACCATCCTCACAATCGTGTTATAGGCATTCAATTGATCCATATTCAAACAATCATGACATTGAATATGCATAGCACTAATGTGTTCTTTATCATAGTTAAGCTCATTTTGCAAATACACATGGAAGAATGGAGTACTATTAACTCATATTAATCCTGGATTTAAAAATATAAAAATGTTAGGTTTTTTAATTTTTTAATCTAAAAATATCAAATTAAAAATACCGAAGGTAGTTAAATACAAATCTACTAATTTTTTTTAGAATTTTTTATTATTTCTTAATAAGAGTCATATGACCATCCTCATCCTCAATGCATTAAATTTACATACTCGATTAAATTTAGTCCACTCAATTAGAATCAAGACACACGAGTAAAATTAGGCAACTCGATTAAAATGGGGATACTCGAGTAATATTAGGCCGCTCGAGTAGAATTGAGTAACTCGAGTATAATTAGGACACTTGATTAAAACTGACATACTCGCTTAGAAATGACCCACTCGATTATAGGTAGCCCACTCAATTAGAAATGGCCAATTTGATTATATTAAATATTTTATTTAAATAAAATAACAAAATATATTTAATATCATTAAAAAATAATAAAAAAATTCAAAAAAATTTTAAAAACTGTAAAATATTTTTAAAAAAAATTCATAATTTTTTTTATATTTTAAAAATAAAAAAAATCACAAATATTTTTTAAAAATCTGTAAAATATTCTAAAAAAATTTGAAAATTTTTGTTCTTTTTTCTAAAAATTATAAAATAAAAAAAATTAATAAAATAAAAAATTCATATAATTTTTTTTAAAAACTTGGTAAAATATTTCTAAAAAATTCTGATAATTCTATCTTTATTCTTAAAAAAATTTCGCTTTTTAAAATCTTTTATAGATTAATACTCCTTCCGGCCCTATTTAAAAGAGCCTTTTGAGATTTTTGTTCTGGTCTTATTTATAAAACCTTTTTTAAAATTTTAAATAGTACTTCCTCTGGTCCTATTTATAAGACCCTTTTGGAGTTTTTCACTCCCACAATTCAGAGTGGATAAATTTGTTAGTTGCATTGGAAATGTGAAAATTTGATATACTTTTTCAAAACTACACCTATAAATATTATTGGAACTCTAAAAAGTGTTGACTTTATAGGGGTGTTAGTGGAAAAAAGTAATTAAATGCTATTGAAAATTGAAAAATGGTCTTATAAATAAGACCAAAATAAAAACCCCAAAAGGGTCTTATAAATAGGACTGGAGGGAGTATTTAATTACTGTTTTCCAAATACATTCCTATAAAGTCAACAATTTTTAAAGTTCCAATGATAATTGTATAAGTAGTTTTGAAAAAATATATCAAATTTCCACACTTCCAATGTCACTAACTGATTTTTCCATCTCCCCAGTGGGAGTATAAAACTTCAAAAGGATAGGAGTGAGTAAAAACAGGAAGGAGTATATACTTAGAGTGATCATTACAAATAAAATAAGCTGACTACGATTTACAATAAAAAAAAGACGGAACATGGAAACAAAAAAAATCCACATTGTATAGTACAATCAAATATCCACATATATTTATCAACAAAAAAAAAGTCTAGCTATAATGGCTGGGTAAACTGAAAAGCAAACTCATAGGCAATCATTACATAGACTACCCACATAGGAGAAGGTAGCTGAGCCAAAATGCCAAATATAGATGAAGTGACTGATCAAGCAAAATAGATAGAAGCCTACCCAAAAATAGACTTCCAAATGAGACCTATGAAGTAATCATTATACGACAGACAATCAGAGAAACTACACTAAATACTTATATTTCCAATACAACTAACAACATTAACTAACTTTCTTAAAGGATGTGAAAATTAATCAAAGGAGTTTAAAATAAGGATCGGATGTAGTACTATTTACTGATATTAATCCTGAATTTAAAAATATATAAAAATATTAGCTTTTTTAATTTTTTAATTTAAAAATATCAAATTAAAATATTAATCCTGATTTTAGTTTATGTTGTGCAATGACAATTGGGTATCAATTTTCCAGTAAATTTTATACTTGCGATTTTACAATTCTTTCAAAGATAGTTAAATCCGAATCTACTAATTTTTTTTGAATTTGTTTTATTATTTCTTAATAAGAGTCATATCACCATCCTCATCATCAATGCATAAAATTTGCTTACTCGATTAAAATTAGGCAACTCGATTAAAATCAAGACACGCGAGTAAAATTAGGCAACTCGATTAAAATGGGGATACTCGATTAATATTAAGCCGCTCGAGTAGAATTGAGTAACTCGAGTTCCTCAATGCATAAAATTTATATACTCTATCAAAATTAGACAACTCGATTAAAATCAAGACCCGCGAGTGAAATTAGGCAACTCGATTAAAGTGGGATACTCGATTAATATTAAGCCGCTCGAATAGAATTGAGTAACTCGAGTTCCTTAATGCATAAAATTTGCATACTCTATTAAAATTAGGCAACTCGATTAGAATCAAGACATGCGAGTAAAATTAGGCAACTCGATTAAAATGGGGATACTCGAGTAATATTAGGCCGCTCGAGTAGAATTGAGTAACTCGAGTTCCTCAATGCATAAAATTTGCATACTCCATTAAATTTAGGCAACTCAATTAGAATCAAGACACGTGCCTAAAATTAGGCAACTCGATTAAAATGGGGATACTCGAGTAATATTAGTCCGTTCGAGTAGAATTGAGTAACTTGAGTATAATTAGGACACTTGATTAAAACTGACATATTCGCTTAGAAATGACCCACTCGATTATAGATAGTCCACTCAATTAGAAATGGCCAACTCGATTATATTAAATATTTTATTTAAATAAAATAGCAAAATATATTTAATATCATTAAAATATAATAAAAAATTCAATTTTTTTTAAAAAAAACTGTAAAGTATTTTTATGAAATATTCAGAAAATTATTTTTTTATATTTACAAAATAAAAAATTCACAAATATTTTTAAAAAATCAGTAAAATATTTTTAAAAATGTTGAAAAATATGTAAAATATTGTAAAATACTATATAATTATCATCTACATTGTTAATAAATGTTGGATACATTTGTGTGAACTCCCGCCCAAATGAAGTGAGAATGAGACCCCCAGCTCTGAAGTTTACAAGGTAAAGCATATTAAATGCGAATATTTAATTGGCAATGAAATGAATACTTTATTTATTAAATGGCAATGAAATTAGTGGCGTAGATAAGAAGCTTGGCCCGTTCCACCTTCAGCTTGCCCCGTTCCGTATTCTTACAGAAGAAGCTTCTATTCCTGTCTGAAAGTTGTGCGCCTTTTTCTTTCCCTCCTTTCTTACACTCTTACTCTTTTCTTCGACTTTCATTTTTTTGTCCCCACTGTTCCATTTTTTTTGTGCTAACATCCTCATCGTGTGACATATCTTATTTGTGAGGTCATCATCCACTTCATTTTCAGGCGCTATTGCTATTGGAGGTGCTTTTTTTTTTTTCAATCAGCTCTTTGAGGTGAGCTACCCATGTTGTTCTATTTTCATTTACATAAAGCTCATTGCATGTTGATGTTTGTGGATGATGAGTATAATGCGATGGTTTTGAAGGACCCAAATTTTTGGTGTATTGCTTTGCATTTTTTTTCGTTACTTCCTGCTTTTGCTTGATCAATTGGGGATTTGGGTTTTCTAACCATTGCAGTAGGAATGGTGGACCAAGAGGAATTCACTTTCATTGTTAGACTTACTCTCATAAATTTTATTTTCTGTTAGTGAGGAAGGATTTGGATTCGGCAATGGAGTGGGGAGTAACCAACTTGCTAGAAAAAGATGAGGGCTGTAGGTAAATTTCAACGAACACATAGCTGGTTTTGGTAGTAAGTCTTTACTCTTTCATTGTTTTGGCAATTGTCATGTTTTATCACCGTTTTGTGATAATATCAGTCTACTTCTTTGCATGTTGGTTTTGGTGACTCAATTGATGAACGACTCGATTAGCTAGCTGGTTTATGTGACTGATATTGTTTATCAATTATTTCAGCTTGAGGTGGTTTGATAGAGTGCTATAATTAAAATCAGTAACAGTAGTAAGATTGTAATTTATAGCTATGTGAACCAGTAATTTAATTGTGGATTGTAGTGTAGCCTGAATGGAGTGGGTTCCTAAATGGGGTGAGTAATAACTACTAACATATTTAAATACGTTGTTTGTATATTTGGATATGTTATTTTCATGCTGGTCTTTCATGTAGATGAGTTTATTTAATTGATTGTTTGTTAATTTGATAGTGTGATGAGGCAGTGAACACTGCAAGAAGGTGATCATATGTTATTGGTTTAATCTTTAATCTAAAATGACTGTGTGTGTACAAATTTACCTCAGGGTCTTATGAAGACAAGACTCAGGAAAAATCTATTCCAAATATGAAACTGATGGAGGCAAGGAATGGAGATTGCAATCGTTCCTCACGTAAGCGCCAAAGAGTGAGCATGGCAATAAGTCGTGACGAAAACTCAGCAAGTAATGCAGTCAGCTAATTATGTTTTCCTTTTTTTGAATTTATGGTCATATTGTCCTCTTCTTGGAATATATGAAACGTCAATTTATTTAGTTGAAGTCAGAATGATTTGTTTTTGATTTAGTTTTATCTAAAAATGAATGCGTATATAAAGTAACTTCAGGGCCCCATGATGACAAGACTCAGCAGCTTCCTTCTCCAAATATTAAAGTGATGGAGGCAAAAGATGGAGATTTCAATAGCTCCTCACAAAAGCGTCAAAGACTGGGTCTATCAATAAGTGATGACCAAAACCAGCCAAGTAAGATAGTTATGCTAATTTTGCTTTGCTTTTTGTTGATTGTATAGTCGTATTGTCAAGCGGTTGGGTTACATGAATGGTAAACTATTTCATTTAAACATTTTGCTTGAACTAGGATGTCAAGCAGTGAGTATGTGGCAGGCGGATAGACATGAAAGTACCAGTATGCAAGGAAGGAAACATGTGTCAGGGAAGAGCTTTGATAGCATGAAAAGGGGAAAAAGGAAGCACTTGTCTGACATAACAAATTTGTCACCGACACCTCGATTACCCGACCAATCTGTGGATTATCCTGCCAAGAAGTATAGAGCTGCAGTGTTTGGGTCAGGAGGACAAAGTCCTGAAAAGGGTGTTTCCCAAAAGAACCGAAAAAGGGTGTCTGGTATGAGATTGGCTTTAATTGACTGCATTTAATGTATATTTTGTGTAGTCAATTTTCGATGGCGAGATGGATGTAGTATGCACACTTGAAATTACCACATGCACTTATGTTTCCTTCCAATATGCAGAGTCTTGGACATGTAATTCCAATCCAAGATCTCTGCGACCTGGAGTGCATGTGATCAATTTGTGGCAAAGACCTAAATCAAGTGAAGCTCCAATTTCAGCTGATTCTGGTTTTTTAAGTCCTGGTTGTTACAGTGTAGACTATCGCAAAATTGGGGTTGGAAATGTGTTGCGATATTGTGGGAAAGCTGAACATCGTCTTAGTAATTGTTTGCTTGGTTCCAATCTGCCAAACCATGGTGGAATCCCAACTTTGTCAAATCTTAAAGCTCTGAATCCAAACATTACTACTTTGCTTATGAATCCTCCCTCTAATGATATGGTATTGACACAATTGTGTACAGCTGATTCTGGAGTTCGGGTTACTAATGTTTCCAAAGACTTATGTGCTACGGATAATCAGATTGAAACATCCCAAACTTACACTCCTCGATCTGATGTGTTCGAATTGGCTTCTCACAGTAATCCTACGAAGGGTGTTGTTAGGGGAAAGAGATTTAAATTTGGTGATCAAACAAAAAGTGAGAGATTTGTCGGCTGTATTTGGAAGGCATAATTCCTCTGAGCAATTGCAAAATAATGACGCAGAGTCCGAGTCAGGTAGGAATTCTCATCATGCTTTTAATATTTAAAATCTTTTTCTTTTTAAAAGAAATACTTACCAATGAATTTCATATGATGCATTTTGATAGATGTTGGTCTTGAATATTGTGAGGATGATGAATAATAGTTTGAAGATTTTGAAGAGGTTGGAATGTCATACTCAGGTGCAATAAATGATGGGTATGATGATGTTGGTGATCCTGTTCATTCTTCTCAACTCCCACACCAAAGTCCAAAAAACAAAAGGTGTTTCAGGATGAAGAAGAAGAAATTAAAGGTTTATCTCAATTTGAGACTCCACAATTCTCCACAACTAAGACAGTCTCAAGGATTAAAATTGAAAAACCCAATTGAAGTACCTCACAAGTATTCACTTCTGACTTATTCTATTTCTTAACATTTTTTTTCTGAATTTTATACATAGCTTCTAATTACAATTTACTAATATATAAAGGTTGGCAAGGCATCATATGAAGGACTCCATCTGATCAAACAATCTTTCGGTAGTTTATTTTGGCTGTTTATAATGTATATATCTATTTTTTGAGAAAGTGTTTGATATCATGAAATCCATATGATGCAATCTTTTGTAAGGACTTAAATCTATCTAAATTGTGATCCATAAATATGGATCTAGGTGCACTCATGTAACTGAATGCTGTGTTTTGTTTTCTAATATTGAAACCGAACTTTTTAGGTTTCTTAGCCAAATTCCTTAGTAATAGACAATTACATGTATGAATATCTATATTTGCAATGGTGGTTAACTATTTCAGACATTCGAAAGCCCCATTTTTAAGTTACTCCAGCTTCACCAATTGCTCCAGCTTTATATATATATATATATATATATTATATTTCTTTAACTTTAAACCAATTTCATTGCAATTACTAATATCTTGAATCAATGTTTCAAAATATTTGGTTTCACTAATATCCAAATTTTTTTAAACAGGATTTCTGAGTAGCTATATTGAATCACTTATATTTTGAGTCAATTTAACTATTGAATTTTTGTTGCTTAAATTTAATTTCAAAAAACCATTCATTACAACCCGTCCTTAGGACGGGTCTACTTACTAGTTACATAATATTTTAAAACCATTCAGATGTGTGATACTGTATAATTATTACTTTAAAACCTTATCTTTCATTTGGATATTTTTATCTTTAACTATATATTTATTAAATTTTAAAATGTGTATCCCAAACATATAAATTAACATGTTAAACGGAAATTCTAATATATATGCAGTAATAGAAGCGCAAAAATATAATCATCTATAAAACATAGCTATTGACTTCTTGAGCACAAAAGCACCAGAAAAAAAATTTAATTATAAATTAAATTACAGCCAACTCATATAGTTAATGTAAATTACAAAACAAAGAACCAAAGTCAAACTTGTGACTGAGTATATTGCGATGATAGAAATTAGAAACACTGTGAGCTATTATTCATCCTTGGATGCATCATCATTGTTTGTAACACACACATTAGAAGCAGAATCAAACTGAGAAATCAAATTTCTTGTAACACCAGCAGAACTTTCATCAACACCAATATCTGTTCCTTTCAGGAGACGTACGGATGAAACAGGGGCTCGGAATCGAATAATCTGCAAAACCATTTCACAATATCATCATACACAATGCCACTAAAATTAGAATAATACAAAATAAAATTAAAAAAAAAGGACTGAAAGATTTACAGGATTAAAAGGATTATATGCACATGTTTTAATATCTCAAGGATAAAAAAAAAGTATAACGACCAATTACAAAAGTATAACGACCGATTAAAATCATATTTAAGCCAATTTACATACCTATCAGACTACCCTTAGAATTTAGAGAAGGATACCTATTATGTTTCCCCAAAGACCTGCAGACATTGGATGCAAATTACGATAAACAGGCAGATAGCGAAAAATAGCAGACAATCATCAAAGCAGTAATAGTCAGTTTATAATCTTTATCATTAGGGTGGACGAAGGAACAATCAGGCATTAAATATAGTAGACCTCAAAGAAGATGTGAAGTTAACAACAAAACTAACATAATACAATCTCTATAAATTGATGCACAAACTCTGACATGTATCTTCATAAGTTTCTATATTTGATATATTGACTAAAATTAAAAGATAAAACCTCTACGGACAAACGAAAGCTTCAATCAAAGAACCCACTTCTGCTTCAGACCTTGCTTCCACCTTAAAACGCATCTGCTTCCTAACCAAGGAAGATAACAATAAATGTTAACTCATGTCACTCACATCTCGAACAAAAGAAAATGTATAATCATTGTTAATTTATGTCACTCAAAATTTTTAATCAATTATGCAAATATTAAAACCACTCCACCAATCATCACATATATGGCAGGAAACTCATATAAAAAGCCTAAGCCTTGAAGATAAATCAATCCCTAAGCAATTTGGACGTCTCCATAAACTTGGAATTAAAAGCATAGGTATGACATATTAAACAAAAACTTGGTAATTTTGAAGGATCACAATTTAGTCAATAGCGAATTAGTTGAGCAGATAAAGACTACACTTAATGCAAGTGTTTAACGACATCATTCAATCTCAATTCTGCACTTTGAGACTGAAGTAGTGGACAAATAGTTAGAAAAAAAAAGCCAAATGAAAAGGAGGCTTGATATTTTGACCATGAATACCATTATTTTTTTCTGTATCAAAACTTCAAATGAGGGGCTCATAAAACAATAGCAAGAATGTAATTCCATGATCCATTATTTATGATTTTCAATAACTGAATCCAGACACTAACAAAAAACCAAATTTAACAAATACAATGAACAATGTAGCAGTAAAAAATAAAAGAGCCAAATCAAAATGGAGAAAATGGATCCATAAGAGGTCTAGAAATATCTATTGCATTCCTTAAGAGTTAAGGCCACAAGTGTATTTATGACCTGTAATAAACTTGATTTAGAAAATAGAACTCTAAACACATTTGTAGAACAAAAAACAATAATCATAGAATAGCCTAAAACTAAATTATCACAGCTCATAAACATATGAGTATACTTAGCTTCACCTGAAGCTCTGCCTAAAGGAACCTTTAGACCTTCCTCCACAAAAAAGCATCATACAGTCAGGATATCAACTTCTCAACAGTTACCTCCACAGAAATCTTCTTAGCCATTTTTACCTTTCGCAGCAAACTCCATCAAGTAGCTCAATGACATCTGCACCAAAAAAAGAGTTACATTGCACACACAGTACACACCTAAACACATGAACATATTTATTTTACAGCTTCAGCAAACATGCCTATTATATAAATAGATTCCTCGTCAGTTTTGAAAGACATCCTCAAAGCACACATAGGGCAGTCCATTCAGTGGGATGACTACTGATTAAATTGGTAATAAATGGAAAGAGCATTATAGAGTCTTCAAACATATAATGTGCCATTAGTCCTAATTCTATAAAGCACAACAACGCAAAAAATCTATAAGTAGTGATAATTGAAGCGACATATGGGGAGACAATTTATGACATTTTAGTCCAAGAAGAACACACTATTTTTCCCTATTAAGGAAATCACTATCATAGTTACTTTTACTAATATGAATGATCCCATAGTAATTTGCTACAACGGAATCACAAAGATGGGGTAAATAAGCTAAAAATGACAATAATTAACATTTTATGTAAGACATCTTGCATTTTCACTTAAATGAAAAAAGTTATTAAGTAAGGACTGGGTGAAACCGTGAAAGTACTGCTAGTAGGCTAATAACCTTCAAGTTAACTAATACAAATATACAATAGTGCCTTCAAGTCTCATGTTGTTCTGTGGCACTGTTTCCCAGTAAAACATAGTGCTCAACTTGGGTATTAACTGTTATGATAAGTTCTCATAATCCATCATGGTTAAAACTTATTTCTGCCATATACTAGCATGAACACCTATATCAAAACACCACCACACAAAAAGTAGAGGCCTTCCTAAATACACTTGAACCAAATGATAAAAATAAACACTCATATGCAGACAATAACCACTTTTACAGTCACCAAAAAGTTAAATAAACCGAACCCTGAATAGTATAGAATCCTTTGACGGAGCACTACAACATGAAATACCCAAATTCAATTAAGGATACCTATCATGTTTCCCCAAAGACCTGCAGACATTGGACGCAAATTACGATAAACAGACAGATAGCGAAAAATAGCAGACAATCATCAAAGCAGTAATAGTCAGTTTATAATCTTTATCATTAGGGTGAACCGAAGGAACAATCAGGCATTAAATATAGTAGACCTCAAAGAAGATGTGAAGTTAACAACAACACTAACATAATACAAACTCTATAAATTGATGCACAAAGTCTGACATGCATCTTCATAAGTTTCTCTATTTGATATATTGACTAAAATTAAAAGATAAAACCTTGTGTTGCTGCCTTGAATGTTTATTACCAACAGTCTGCCTTCTATCATTGTTATCTTCATCTGACTGCAAAAATGAAAATTGAATTTCACCAAAATAGTTAAATTTTCATAATTTTTTTTGCATATTACATACTGCATTGCATTAAAAGAAGAAAATCCATGTGATTGGCTAATAACCTAGCTTTCTCAACATGACTACTTGAGAGATGAGTTTTCATATATAGAGTAGCAGCACCAACCATGCAGCATCAAAAGGTGACTTTGATACATGTGACTGTGACTCTGAGTGAGGTGGTTATAAACAAAAAATTCAAATTTTGATTAAGTGGGGTGGGTTGGGGGGTTGAATTAAAATTAAAATGAGTGAATAATAATAAGTAGTACTACGTAGTATACTAATGATTTTTCAAAGTATTAATATAAGCAGCTACCTACCTTGTAATTGTAGGATGAGGATGAGTTGGAAATTCTGGAACCCTGGGATTGAAAAAAGAATGAATGAATGGTTTGAAATCACATAGATACAGTAATCAATCAATGGGAGATTTTAAAAATAGGAACCTGTGGGTGTGGGTTGGTGTGGTGATCTTCTTCTTCACCGGATACAACTTGGGCCGAAGAGGATCTGGATCGTTCATTAGCTCCTCAATAATCCAAAAATCTGGCAAGTGAATTTACAATGTATATTTGATATCAAATTAAATTAAACTGGATGCAGTAAACTTAATATGAACATTTTCTGCAGCAAAGACATAAAAGTATTCTTACATGACATCACCTTCGGATTCTGCATTGCAAGCTTTGTTCTTTCCTTGACTTAATCTACAAATCAGATCCAAATCAAATCAAATTCCACAAAACAGATCAACAACAGTGGAGTTCAAAACAAATTCTAGAAATCCAAATCAACAAAAAATCTACAAAAATGCAATAAAATATCGAAAAACCATAATAAAAAAAATCGAAATATCAAAACAACACAAAAAAATTTCCAGAAATTCAATATTTACCCAAAATTACAGCAGAAAATTGGAAAATAAAAAAAAAAGAAGAGGAGAAATCTTGCATGCATGATCGGTGTCTTGATGATGATGGCTTGGTGGCGGATCCGCGTTGATGATGATGGTTGGTGGCGGATCGATGGAGAGTGGGTTGGTGGCTTGGTTTGCCTTTGCTTGATGATGGCGGTCGTGGCTTGGTGGCAAGCGGCGGATCAGAGGGAGGGAGATGATGTTCTGAGGCACTGTTTCCCCAGTAAAACATAGTGCTCAACTTGGGTATTAACTGTTATGATAAGTTCTCATAATCCATCATGGTTAAAACTTATTTCTGCCATATACTACCATGAACACCTATATCAAAACACCACCACACAAAAAGTAGAGGCCTTCCTAAATACACTTGAACCAAATGATAAAAATAAACACTCATATGCAGACAATAACCACTTTTACAGTCACCAAAAAGTTAAATAAACCGAACCCTGAATAGTATAGAATCCTTTGACGGAGCACTACAACATGAAATACCCAAATTCAATTAAGGATACCTATCATGTTTCCCCAAAGACCTGCAGACATTGGATGCAAATTACGATAAACAGGCAGATAGCGAAAAATAGCATACAATCATCAAAGCAGTAATAGTCAGTTTATAATCTTTATCATTAGGGTGGACCGAAGGAACAATCAGGCATTAAATATAGCATACCTCAAAGAAGATGTGAAGTTAACAACAACACTAACGTAATACAAACTCTATAAATTGATGCACAAAGTCTGACATGCATCTTCATAAGTTTCTCTATTTGATATATTGACTAAAATTAAAAGATAAAACCTTGTGTTGCTGCCTTGAATGTTTATTGCCAACAGTCTGCCTTCCATCATTGTTATCTTCATCTCACTGCAAAAATGAAAATTGAATTTCACCAAAATAGTTAAATTTTCATAATTTTTTTTTTGCATATTACATACTGCATTGCAGTAAAAGAAGAAAATCCATGTGATTGGCTAATAACCTAGCTTTCTCAACGTGACTACTTGAGAGATGGGTTTTCATATATAGAGTAGCAGCACCAACCATGCAGCTTCAAAACGTTACTCTGATACATGTGACTATGACTCTGAGTGAGGTGGTTATAAACAAAAAATTCAAATTTTGATTAAGTGGGGTGGGTTGGGGGGTTGAATTAAAATTAAAATGAGTGAATAATAATAAGTAGTACTACGTAGTATACTAATGATTTTTCTAAGTATTAATATAAGCAGCTACCTACCTTGTAATTGTAGGATGAGGATGAGTTGGTAATTCTGGAACCCTGGGATTGAAAAAAGAATGAATGAATGGTTTGAAATCACATAGATACAGTAATCAATCAATGGGAGATTTTAAAAATAGGAACCTGTGGGTGTGGGTTGGTGTGGTGATCTTCTTCTTCACCGGATACAACTTGGGCCCAAGAGGATCTGGATCGTTCATTAGCTCCTCAATAATCCAAAAATCTGACAAGTGAATTTACAATGTATATTTGATATCAAATTAAATTAAACTGGATGCAGTAAACTTAATATGAACATTTTCTGCAGCAAAGACATAAAAGTATTCTTACATGACATCACCTTAGGATTCTGCATTGCAAGCTTTGTTCTTTCCTTGATTTAATCTACAAATCAGATCCAAATCAAATCAAATTCCACAGAACAGATCAACAACAGTGGAGTTCAAAACAAATTCCAGAAATCCAAATCAACAAAAAATCTACAAAAATGCAATAAAAAATCGAAAAACCATAATAAAAAAAATCGAAATATCAAAACAACACAAAAAAATTTCCAGAAATTCAATATTTACCCAAAATTACAGCAGAAAATTGGAAAATAAAAAAAAAAGAGAAGAGGAGAAATCTTGCATGCATGATCGGTGTCTTGATGATGATGGCTTGGTGGCGGATCCGCGTTGATGATGATGGTTGGTGGCGGATCGATGGAGAGTGGGTTGGTGGCTTGGTTTGCCTTTGCTTGATGATGGCGGTCGTGGCTTGGTGGCGAGCGGCGGATCGGAGGGAGGGAGATGATGTTCTGAGGCACTGTTTCCCCAGTAAAACATAGTGCTCAACTTGGGTATTAACTGTTATGATAAGTTCTCATAATCCATCATGGTTAAAACTTATTTCTGCCATATACTACCATGAACACCAATATCAAAACACCACCACACAAAAAGTAGAGGCCTTCCTAAATACACTTGAACCAAATGATAAAAATAAACACTCATATGCAGACAATAACCACTTTTACAGTCACCAAAAAGTTAAATAAACCGAACCCTGAATAGTATAGAATCCTTTGGCGGAGCACTACAACATGAAATACCCAAATTCAATTAAGGATACCTATCATGTTTCCCCAAAGACCTGCAGACATTGGACGCAAATTACGATAAACAGGCAGATAGCGAAAAATAGCAGACAATCATCAAAGCAGTAATAGTCAGTTTATAATCTTTATCATTAGGGTGGACCGAAGGAACAATCAGGCATTAAATATAGTAGACCTCAAAGAAGATGTGAAGTTAACAACAACACTAACATAATACAAACTCTATAAATTGATGCACAAAGTCTGACATGCATCTTCATAAGTTTCTCTATTTGATATATTGACTAAAATTAAAAGATAAAACCATGTGTTGCTGCCTTGAATGTTTATTGCTAACAGTCTGCCTTCCATCATTGTTATCTTCATCTGACTGCAAAAATGAAAATTGAATTTCACCAAAATAGTTAAATTTTCATAAAAATTTTTTGCATATTACATACTGCATTGCATTAAAAGAAGAAAATCCATGTGATTGGCTAATAACCTAGCTTTCTCAACATGACTACTTGAGAGATGGGTTTTCATATATAGAGTAGCAGCACCAACCATGCAGCTTCAAAATGTTACTCTGATACATGTGACTGTGACTCTGAGTGAGGTGGTTATAAACAAAAAATTCAAATTTTGATTAAGTGGGGTGGGTTGGGGGGTTGAATTAAAATTAAAATGAGTGAATAATAATAAGTAGTACTACGTAGTATACTAATGATTTTTCTAAGTATTAATATAAGCAGCTACCTACCTTGTAATTGTAGGATGAGGATGAGTTGGAAATTCTGGAACCCTGGGATTGAAAAAAGAATGAATGAATGGTTTGAAATCACATAGATACAGTAATCAATCAATGGGAGATTTTAAAAATAGGAACCTGTGGGTGTGGGTTGGTGTGGTGATCTTCTTCTTCATCGGATACAACTTGGGCCCAAGAGGATCTGGATCGTTCATTAGCTCCTCAATAATCCAAAAATCTGGCAAGTGAATTTACAATGTATATTTGATATCAAATTAAATTAAACTGGATGCAGTAAACTTAATATGAACATTTTCTGCGGCAAAGACATAAAAGTATTCTTACATGACATCACCTTAGGATTCTGCATTGCAAGCTTTTGTTCTTTCCTTGATTTAATCTACAAATCAGATCCAAATCAAATCAAATTCCACAAAAATAGATCAACAACAGTGGAGTTCAAAACAAATTCCAGAAATCCAAATCAACAAAAAATCTTCAAAAATGCAATAAAAAATTGAAAAACCATAATAAAAAAAATCGAAATATCAAAACAACACAAAAAAATTTCCAGAAATTCAATATTTACCCAAAATTACAGCAGAAAATTGGAAAATAAAAAAAAAGAGGAGAGGAGAAATCTTGCATGCATGATCGGTGTCTTGATGATGATGGCTTGGTGGCGGATCCGCGTTGATGATGATGGTTGGTGGCGGATCGATGGAGAGTGGGTTGGTGGCTTGGTTTGCCTTTGCTTGATGATGGCGGTCGTGGCTTGGTGGCGAGCGGCGGATCGGAGGGAGGGAGATGATGAATCGGAGGCAGTCAGACGGATCAGAGGAAGTGAGATGATGATGGATCGGAGGGAGTCAGACGGATCGGAGGAAGAGGGAGATGGAACGGATGGAGGGAGAAGGAACCGAGGGAGTGAAATGATATGGAGTGAGCCAGTGATGAGGGAGTGAGGCAGTGAGACAGATCAGAGTCAGAGGAGATGGAACGGAGGGAGGGAGATGGATCGCAGGTAGGAGGGAGAAGAAGTGAAATGAGAGTGAAATGAGGGAGATGGAACCGAGGGAGTGAAATGAGGAAGAAGGAAAGGTGTTATTATTATTTTTTTAATAGAAAATGATGATACCGTGGTGTAGGGAGTTCCTACAAACAGAGGCAATGATAACTAAAATGATAGGTAAGAGGGGGGCAAAAATTAGATATAACATGGGCAACCACAAAAAGGTATGCATTAAGGCTATTTCAGTAAATTGCGCAAATAAAATAAGCTATGCTATGAAGGCTATAAGCTTGAGAACGTACCAAGGCAGGCAGAGGCTTGAAGCTCAACATGTGGAGAAATCCTACGTGGAAATGAACAGTTCAAAAGGGCCTGACACTTCATTTCTCTTTTGTTTGTTGTATAGACTAGGTTAAAGACAAGTTATTCATATAGAAATTAGGATATTTGTAAAGATATTTAAAAACTTATTTTAAAATGAATTCGAACTTATATGGAAAAAACTTTTTTTAAGTGAATTTCGATTTGATGATTTTGAAAAGTAGTGACTCAAAACTCTAAGTTGTTACATAAGTTTAGATAGTTTAGAGTTCAATCTTAACCAATCAAAATCAAAACAATATTCGAAATCTAGTTGTTGAATTTTATTTAATTACTTAAATTTACTAAAGTCACCAAATTATCCTTTTCACAAAATCAATGGATCCAAATCTAAGCATTTATCGGAGCCAACCATGTAACAATGCTTGCTAAACTACGTTAATTGATTTCATCGTTTTTGTTTTTGTTTTTTTTAAAAGAAAAAAAGAATTATTTAGTTGTGATTTAAATTGTAGCTATACAATTGTAAACAATGACTAAAATGGAGTAACCACTCACCATTATCATGGAGCATAGGGGTTTGAGTGCTTTTAAGCAATGTTTTTAAAATTGGATCGAAAAGCAAATATGAAAAAGGTGTTTGTCCAAATTCAACCGTTAGATCAAATGATCTAACCAGATGGCATTATAATTACATAAACAAATATAAACACTTACACACAAATACGTAAACCTAAGTGTGCTCCCCATATCTTGCATTTTAATTGGTAACCTAAGTTTATTTCCTTTTTTTTTTTGCACCAAATATATCCTCTAGTCAATAGCCGAAAACTAATCATCTCCGAGGCGTAGAGATCACCGAAGTGGGTTTTGCCTCTACCAACAAAGCCTTTGAACCCCTCACATCATGATTAAGGAACTCAGCTATCTACTAACTGTGTTGGGTCTTATTGATTCTAAGTTTGCTTCCTATATGTTGCATTTTAATTGGAAACAATAACAAATATTAAATATATTTGTCACCCTGTGTTTATTTTTTTTTTGGTGTATACCAAAGGTATCTCCCAGCCAACAACCGAAGACTAATCCCCTCCGAGGCGTAGAGATCACCGAAGTGGGTTTTGCCTCTACCAACAAAGCCTTTTCCATGCCCAGGGCAGGGATCGAACCCCTGACATCATGCTTAAGGAACCCAACTATTTACCAACTATGCTGGGCTTTGTTGGCATTGTCACCCTGTGTTTAGATCCAATTTAAAATAGTAAACATTATTATAGAAAACTGATTAACAGTTTTGTTGATTCAATCGATAATCACTTTTGTTTGATCCAATTTTAACAACATTGCTTTTAAGCAATAATTATATAGTTTCAATTAAACCATGTCTAAACAATTATAAAATTTTAAAATAGAGTCACTGATGTTACAATAGCGGTCTGGGAATGGCCTTTCTTGAAGGATTATTAGTAAGAATTAACATGAATAAATTATCTAAGAATATATTTGGAATTATTATGTATATATCAATTATGTGAATTATTATTTTATTATATGATATTTAATAATTAGTGGATATTATAATGGGCTTTTGATGTGGATATCTCGTAATGGGTTGAGTTGTTTATTTGTATACCCCGTTGAGAGGTCCCTACTCTCAACTAATAAGGCTAGAGTCTGTCCCCCATTAAACAGTATCTCGGAATGATGCTCTATATTCAATTTCTTGTACATAAAAGTTGGTGGACTTATCATTTTGTTGTTGAGACTATCAGAATGAGAGGGGTAACCCTCTCATATCTTTCATCCTCTTAGGGTGAAAGGAAAAGCTTATCACTCAATTATGGATATAAGTTTCAAATATGTAATTATTGACATTATTTTTTGTGATGTCCTAGACTGTGAGATCCCCAAAGGTTAGGGAAGAAGACCTTGGGGAAGCCTCCGCCTAGGGGTTTATCTGTGATGTTTGGTGGGAGCCCTCAGGTGGCTAAGGAGAAAGCCAAGAAGTAACCCTAATCACTGGTGTGTGAAGGTGATAATTAGGGTTAGAGGACATACCTGAGCCCCATGTAGTACGGAGCTACTTATAGGGGGGAGCTGGTTGCCCTAATGGGCTTGCTTGAGGCCCAAGTAGGGCCAGCCTGTACTGAGCTATGAGTGGATGAGCTGTCCTTGTGGATAAGGTGAGACACGTCATCCTGTCCTTGGTATCGGACTCTGGGGGAGGTGTCGGACTCTAGGTGGTGTCGGACAAGGAAGTCGGACCTTGGTAGGATCATGAGTTCGGCCCGTGTCTGATATCTGTTCGGCCGTTGAGCCTTGAGCTCGGCCCAGACCATAGAGGGGGGAGCATGATATCGGCCCGTGTCCGATGTCTGTTCGGCCGTTGAGCCTTGAGCTCGGCCAAGCATACAGAGGGCTTCTTATAGGGCTGTGGGGCCTTAAGCGAGGGTTCCGAGGATCTCGGCTAGGCCGAGTCCACCACATAAGCCCCCAGCTCGGTCAAGACTATGCGAGCCTTGATCCGAGGTCTTGGTTTAAGTCCTTTTCCCAAGTCCACCACATAAGCCCCCCAGCTCGGTCAAGGCTATCTGAGCCTTGCTCCGAGGTTCCAGGGAGTTCGGAAGATGAGTTGCCGAGAGCTGGATCCAGCTGTTCCTGACGTCCTTTCATTATGATGGAGCAGGTCTGAAAATTGTCCTTTCACCTGCTCCGAAGTGACGCTTGCATTCTCCAGGTCTGACACGTGTCAGAAATTACACCTAACGAAGCGTCGCCATTACTGCGACGTTGCTCGAGGTTCGTGATTCCAGCTACTCCACGCCACGTGTCTTATTGTGTATGGCCTCATGCTGGGTTGAGCCTCTTGGACCAGGCCCATAGTTCGAAAGTGGGGTAAAACGGCGGTTTCTCTTCTCCCTCTTTCACAAAAACTGCTACTTTCTCTCTCTTCCACAATTATTCTCCCTCTCTCTCTCAGCACGATACGAAGACCCTTTCTCTTCCTCTGTAATCCTGAGATCTTTCTTCTTTCTCTCCACGAACGAGAACTCTTCCCTCCTACGCTGCAGTTTCTTCTCCTCCGTTTCAACAGTAAATTTGTTTTGACTTTGCAATCTCTTTCCTCCAGGCTTATAATCTTAAGGTACTGTTTCCTTCCCTGTTTTTTCTTCTTCTTCCCTTCCCTTCTCTTCTTACTATCTCACAGTTTATATGGTAAGGGCTAGTGGTTTTGTTCTTTTGTTTTTATGGGCTGGGGTATTCTTCCTGGGTTTTGGGGTTTTGATTTTGTGGAATACTGCTGGGGTTTTTGGAGTTTCTGGGTTTGGGGTGTTTAAGGATTTGTGGAGGGTTTTTGATTCGTGTTTTTGTTTTTACTTTTCAGAAGACCAGAGAAGTGGATTGGGGAAGTATGGGTAGGGAATGGTTTAGGAAGTGGGTAGGGGTAGTCTCCCTGTCAACCAGCAGTTCTGAGGAGGAGGACGGCTCTTCCTCCTCGTCCTGCTCCTCCACTGAGGTAGACGAGGCGCTCCTTCGCCAAAGGGAGTATAGGAATAGGTATGAAAAGCGAGTCCTGGAGGTTGATCCCGTTGAGGTCGTCTATCCTCGGGACTGGGAATAGCAAAGGGAATGGGTATGCCAATACGCCTGGGCCGAGTTCGTCGACGGTAGGGAGCGTGCCGATTTTGAAAGGATGGAGAGAGAAAGGTTGTACGAACGGGGGGTACCTGTGGTAGAGGGGAGATGCTCGCCCCTCGGAACAACTTCGAGGGGGTTTTCTGGGGGTTTATTCTTTGTAACCCGTAGGACTAACACCGAGCTCCCCTGTTCTTCCACAGGTACCATGCCGCCCAGAAAGTGCATCAGTCGACTTGAACTTTATCCTGTGCCTTTCGACGCCGATCAGTATGAGTGGGTCGACGTGGAGCCCAAAGGAGTCCGGTCCAGCTTTGACTCCGAGGACAAGCTTGCCGGAGTGAGGAGAGCGGTGCTGCCCTGCTCGGGGGATGCTACCGGAACCTCTTATCAAGTTCTCCTCTGCTCAGCAAACGACAGAATATGTAGCCGAACAGACAACAATTCTTTCTTCTTTTATGCCAATCTGATCCACAACCTCGGCGTGACCCTCCCTTTTACCGATTTGGAGATGAGGGTTCTGAACGAGCTCGGACTAGCCCCTTCACAACTTCATCCCAACACTTGGTCATTCCTTCGAGCGTTCCAAAAATATTGCGGGGCCAGAGGTTTGGTGTGCACAGTTCGGCTCTTCCTGTGGATGTACAACCCGTTCGTCAGTAATAAAGACGGGGTTACTGGTCGGCTCTGGGTGTCGACCAAGGCTCGAAGTCACTGTGGGCTATTCGGCATGTTTACGGACTCTTGGAAGCATTTCAAGCCAAAATTTTTTAAGTACAAGTATGTTGGAACGGGGCTACCTTGGTTTCGGTCCGAGACGGGTTCGAAGTTCCCTTTGGAGTGGACCCCAGAGTTCTTCAGTCGCCACATCGGCACACCGCAGAGGTGGTCGGGCGCAACGCTTGACGCTGATGAGGCTGTGACGGCCCATCATTTCCAAACCGAATATCGTGCTCGGAAATTCCAGCTCGACATTGGAGTTTTCATGAAGTGTCCCGACGGCGAAGTCTTGACCAAAATTGGTAGTTAACTTTACTCTTACACTTGAAGAGGTAAGATGGCCGAGGAGCTGGCCTGTCACCTGAAGAGGTCAACAACTATTTTTAATGTGTTGGCCGAGGTTTCTGAAGATGTGGCTGAGGGGGTATCTCCTGCCAAGAAGAAGGCTCGATCCGATATGGTGGCCGAGGTGGCGGATCTGAAGAACAGCAAAAACTCTGCCGAACAGAAACTGGCCGAGCTAGAAGAGAAGCACTGCCAGCAGATGGAGGAGCTTCTGAAAAGTCACGAGGAAGCCTTGGCTCAAGTGAGAGAAGATGCTAGAGAGGCTGGTCGGCAAGAAGGCTTGGCCGAGGTGGAGAAAGTGAGGACTTTGCTGAAGAAAAGAGTTGCTCAAGCTCTTAAACACAAGGTGGCTGCGGCTGAGGCAAATTTTGACTTTGAGAAGGGAGGAGGCAAAATCTTTGCAAGTGCTGTGGAGCAGATCCTGCACTTGAATCAAGGACTCCGAATCCGAGTCGTCGACGCCTGTGCCGGGTATGGGGTAGAAAATGGAAATATGGTGGACTTTGAGTGGGATGGGGCCGAGGTTGACCTCGACCAGCCTGAAGGGAACCTTCCCAACCCGTTGGAGGAGAAACCGGATGAGGAGTTTGATCCGAGCACGGTTGTACTGCCCGACGTGGAAGATGATGCAGCATAAGTCCCTTATGCTGGGCGGCTTGCAACTTGTTTATGTTTTTGTAACATATTTGACAATGTTGAATCGTATTTTATTTTGCTGATTGTGTACAACATTTTCTTTTTATGCAAGTTCTTTTCAGCTTAACTTGTTGCATGTTGACATTTTTATGCAAGTTTTATATTTTAACTTGTTGCATACTCACGGTGTCCGAGGTCACTTTTATGCAAGTTCTTTCTTTGACTTGTTGCACAAATGCGAGTTTAGTAACTCGTTGCATGTTTACTCTTTAGACCTCGGATCCGAACTCGTCATCAGAAATGCAAGTTATCTTCTTTTTAACTTGTTGCATGCATACTGTGTCCGAGGTCGCAAGCCTTTTCTTTAACTGGTTGCTCAATGCGAGTTTTATTTTATTAACTCGTTGCATGTTTGCCAAGGATGCCTTGGATCCGAGCTGCGACTCGATGTCGGATTATCAAGTGAATTCACGCTGTAAAAAACGTAAGTCTTTGAGACTTGTTGCGTTTTGTTTAGATAACCAAGTGAGAATATTTTTTGAGAATACAAGTTCTTTTTGACTTGTTGTATTCGGATTTGATCGGACTGAAAAAATTCGTCATAAAACTTAATGTAACTAATTATGTTAAGCTCGGACAGCTCAGTAAGTGCAGTAATCTTATAAGTTTTCCTCTGAAAAAAGGTACTGTATATAAGGGCATATGGTAGGGATCTTGGATTCACCCACCTTAGCTGAGGTGGGTGTCCTCGTCCCCGATGTGAAAGAGGTTGCTGAGTGAAGTTATGTGAGAACATTTCATAGCAAGCTGTACTTTACCGGGTGTCCCTTGTACACTGTGCATATGAGCCGATCTTATTTAGAAGACGTTGGCTGTGCATAGTGCCATGCAACATTTAGGTGGCTAGTGCTAAATGAGAAGCTAGTACGTACGTATATAAAACTGTGACACTTGAGTATGAGCAAGTTTGTACTTTTCATTAATCATAGACATGAGTACATTACCTTTCAGGGAATTGAAAAAGTGAATATATCACAATGGGACAGAATGTGACTAGGGGAAGCGGATGTAAAAACATGAACAGAAATCAAAATCAAACCTAAACTTTAGCTGGAGGTGTTGGTGACTGCTGATGATTTCTGAGGTAAACCTAACTGAAGTAGGTTCTCGGTTTTGCAACGTTTCGGGAATTCCTGAGCTCGGTTCCTTCCAGAGTTTCTAGCTTGTATGCCCCAGAGTATGTTTTTGAAATGCCTCTGTTGGGGCCTTCTTGATTCCGAGCACATTTTACTTCCCTTCAAATCTCATGACCAATATCTGCTCTTCGGAGCACAAGGTATCCGAGCACAGTTTTGTTGTCTTGGTTGGCTAGCCTTTCCTTCGCTATCTTCTTCTGAACAGAGGCGGCTTCTCGGATCTCCTCGGCCAGTATCAGATTCTTGAACTCAACCTCGGGCCTATCCCTCCTTCGGAAGGTATGAAACCTTCGTTCGATGGGGATGACAGCATTGGTCTGGTAGTGCGCGACCGAGGAGGACCGATGAGAGATGCCGCGGTTCTCGGCCGATACTTGGAAATTGTTGGCAGCCTTACAAAATGCAATGTTTTTCATCCTGAAACACCAGAGCTCGGGACCTCGGCTTATGGAATGAATGGGGGCCTCACTTCGGCCCTCACCTCGGGCCAAAACCAAGCTGAGGGAGGGATCACCAACAGTTAAATAAATGAAGAGATTCTCCCCCTGCGGAGGGTTGGAGAGAACTGGAAGGGAAGAGGGATTTTCCTTAATTGCACCTTGGATTTCTTGAGGGAGGTTGGTACCTACTTTGACAATTTCGTCGGGGACGGGAGGATCAATGGGAATCGTCAATCGTTCCCTTCGAGGAGAAAACCTAAGAACGTCTTGTTTGACCTGAACATCAGCCAATAGAACTCTCCCTTTGGCCAAAGTCGGGTCAGTAAGTTCTTTCTGTTTCTTTTTTACTTCCCGTAGACTCGCATTGTAGCAGAGTCGGGCTCTCATCTGGTCGGCTTTGATTGTGACGACCTTGTCGTTAGAACCGACGAATTTCATTGCTAAGTGTACCGTTGAGACCACTGCCCCAAAAGCTTGCAGGCAGGTTCGTCCCAGTATCACGTTGTATGGGGATTCAGAATCAACAACTAAAAACTTGATGATCTCCGTTCGGGCCGAAGGCTGCTTGCCTAAGGTCACCGGGAGGTGGATGGCTCCTAAGGGGCGAATCGCCTCACCTGTGAAGCTGATGAGATTGCCTTCAAATTCCACGAGGTCGGCTGACCTCAACTTCAATGCTTGAAAGGTGTGAAGAAAAAGAATGTCGGCCGAGCTTCCTTGATCAATGAAAACTCGGGCGACTTCGAAATTGTCGATCAACGCCGTGATCACCATTGGGTCATTGTGATCCGGGATGACATCTTCCATGTCCTGGTTAGAAAAAATGATGAGGATGTTCCGCGATGGTTTCTTGCAAACGGGTTTGTGGTGAACAGCTAAAACTTGATTGACGTATCTTTTCCTCTCTGCTCTCTTCTCACCGCCACCGGCAAAACCTCCCGAGATAGTTTCAACTCGAAAATTTTCCGGTGACTTATCCAGATCTTGTACCACGACCATATTTACCCGCTGTGGTTCTTCTTCCTTCTTTTCAGGAGACGGGTCAGCTTTGGCTTTTCCTTTGTCGTTGTCTGGGCTGCGAGACCTTCTTCGGCCTCTTCTCTCCACCGCTTCTCGCACATACTGTTGCAACTTGCCCCTTCTCACCATGTCTTCGATAACGTCTCGAAGCCAGGTGCACTGATCGGTATGGTGACCATACCCATCGTGGAAGTTGCAGTATTTAGATTTGTCCCTGATATTATTTTGATTTCTGAGGAAAGGTGGCCGAGGTACGCTCCTGAGTTCGGCCTGCATGGTCTCCCTCCAGACTTGTGACCTCGGGACCGTCAGGGGGGGTGTAAGAATCATACTTAGTGATGTAGGGACGTCGTCGGTCGTCTTGCTGGCCGACGTGAGAGCGACCTCGGTCTTCTTGGTCCACTCTTCCTCCTCTATCATCCCTGTTTCCACGAGGACGACCTCGGGGAAGGGCATTCTGTGAAGCAGCTTGAACTTTCTCCATCCTACTTGTCTGACCTTTGTTGAATTCCTCGAGGTTGATATACTTGTTGGATCTTTGTCTGAGTTCGGCCATATCTCTCGGTGGTTTTCCTATCAGTGAGTCTTTGAATCCTCCTTCGACCAGGCCTTGAGTCAGGAGGAGGACGGCCACCTCGGGAGATAGGTTGGGGACCGAGCTGGATTCACTGTGAAACCTGTGTAGGTAAGCACGTAGGGATTCGTCCGACTTTTGTGTCACTGTTTCTAGTGTGTGATCTGACCTTGGTTGCACATAGCTAGCAGTGTACCTATTGAGAAACGTTGAATACCATCGGATAACTGGGGCTTGGAGGGTCATGGAGAAAGCTCGGCACTTGAGCCGATCTCCACCACCATGGAAGTTCACAGCTCCCTCGTAGGAAAGGACATGCTCTTGAGGGTCTGTGAGGCCATTATATATGGGAATGTTTCTGGGTCCGAGGTACCCAGGTGGTGGTTCATAAGCCATGACAACTGGTGTAAAAGGGTGTCCAGGGTGAGAATCGTCAGGTTGTTGCTGGTCAGGGGGTGGTGTTTGTGTAAGTTGTGTGATGGTAGTATGTGGTGTTGCTAATGTTTGTGGTGTTAACGGAGGTTGTGGCGGTGGTGGATTTGGAGGTGGTGGAAGTTCATTTGGTGCTGGAGCTTGAACAACGGCTCGTTCAGCCAAACGCTGCATAGTAACTTGCTGAAGATCTGCGATTGCTTTACCTTGCTGCTCTATGATCCTCATCTGTTGTCTCATCAAGGACAAGACCTCTGCCTCGCGAGAGAGTGAAGATTGACGTGAGTGAGAACGATGTGTAGTGCTGACAGAGTGGGCACGTTCGCCACGGTGGTGGTGCTGTTCTGTGTTGGTTTCTCCGAGCTCGGAGCGTAGCTGCACGCGCCGACCTCCTCCCTGGTGCTGAGTTGGATTTGCAGTGTCTCCGGTGTGGATGGTGTAAGGTCCACTGTGGGTGTGCGTGAACTCTGGCGGTGGAGGTGACGGTGGAGGCGGGGGTGGTGGCGGTGGAGGAGGTGGAGGTGGCGGAGGGGGTGGCTATGGGGACCTTGCTGCTCTGTTTGCTTCCAGGTGCAAGCGTAGGTCCTCCGTCGAGGGCACCCTCCTTGAACGCCCCCTCCTCCTCCTCTAGACTGGTTGTACCTCAGACATGGTAGAATCTTTTGGGTGGGGATGAAGTTTCTCTTTCCCCACAGACGGCGCCAATGTGATGTCCTAGACTGTGAGATCCCCAAAGGTTAGGGAAGAAGACCTTGGGGAAACCTCCATCTAGGGGTTTATCTGTGATGTTTGGTGGGAGCCCTCAGGTGGCTAAGGAGAAAGCCAAGAAGTAACCCTAATCACTGGTGCGTGAAGGTGATAATTAGGGTTAGAGGACGTACCTGAGCCCCATGTAGTACGGAGCTACTTATAGGGGGGAGCTGGTTGCCCTAATGGGCTTGCTTGAGGCCCAAGTAGGGCCAGCCTGTACTGAGCTATGAGTGGATGAGCTGTCCTTGTGGATAAGGTGAGACACGTCATCCTGTCCTTGGTATCGGACTCTGGGGGAGGTGTCGGACTCTAGGTGGTGTCGGACAAGGAAGTCGGACCTTGGTAGGATCATGAGTTCGGCCCGTGTCTGATATCTGTTCGGCCGTTAAGCCTTGAGCTCGGCCCAGACCATAGAGGGGAGAGCATGATATCGGCCCGTGTCCGATGTCTGTTCGGCCGTTGAGCCTTGAGCTCGGCCAAGCATACAAAGGGCTTCTTATAGGGCCGTGGGGCCTTAAGCGAGGGTTCCAAGGATCTCGGCTAGGTCGAGTCCACCACATTTTTTATATTCGGTGTTCTATTAATCATATATGAAACACTAGAAAATCCTTCATTTGTGGCTATTTATGGTGTGGAAGTAGGTGGTATTGATGACATATCTGGTTGTGCACGATTGCTAGTGGTTGATTGGCATCGAGTAAGGCTGTTAAAAAAACAAACTACCGAACTTGCAAACCAAACTTAAAAATCAATTGGGTTTGGGGTTATGTCATTTAAACAAGTGGCTGGAAATTTGATCCTTAACTTTTTAAAAATGTAAAATATTTTAGCTTAGAAATTATCTCGAAAGGATCAAACCGTAACCGATGGATTAGTTACCGTACTCACATCAGTGAATACCTAAGAGAGAAAAAAATAAATAAAAACAAAATATATTTTTTTTATCCAAATTATTAAAAACCTAAACCACTTTTAAATATTTTGGTTTACGTTTAAAACCAATTTTAGAACTAGTTTATGTTTAAAATCGGGTTTAAAACAGGTTTAAGTTTTTGATCCGATTTTGATTCAATTTAAAATTGGTTTTTTTAACGGGTTTGAGTTAAAAAATAGTTACAAATCCTTATTAAACCGGTTTTAGTCTTAGTTAGTTTAAAAATTAATTATAAACTTGAACCTTTTTTAATTTTGTTTTTAACCAAATTATGAACCATTTTATTAAACTAAATAGCTCAGTCCAAGAAAATCAAACCATACTATGTGATTTGACCAAACCATGAATACCCGTAGCCTTTGGCTGAGGGGGAATGAATTCAACAAGAGAAAGTAGCAATGGATGGGGCAACGTAGTGTTTGTTACTCCCCCAGTTTCATAAGTGTTAGGGTAGTGGAAGTGAAAGGATCAAATTAATTGAAAATTTAAAGAGAAGTTAAAATACAATAGGCAATATTGACACATAATATTTAACGTGGAAAAACCTCTCCAATTTAGAGAGTTAAAAACCACGGCGATGAAAGCAACTTCTACTATGAAAAATGAGAGTACAACAAATCCTCTTATAATTATGAGGATAAAATAAAAAAAAATTTTCTCACAAAATACTCTCTCTAATGAAACTAAATGAACCTAAAAATCTCAATATTCTCAAAGAAACAAAAACTGAGAATATAAAATATAACACTTGTGTTTTATGGAGTTAAAATACACAAGCCTATATGAGATGTATTTTAATGTGTGTATTATGTGCACTTGTTGTGTGTGATACTGTGTGATGCTGCTTCAAGTTCCCTTTTATAGGCAAAATGGGGAACTATTCAAATGCCAAAAGTCATTCTGCCACATGCAAGTGAGAAAGGAGGTGCAACATTCTTTTACAAACAATACACAGAAATGAAAAACAACTAGTATAGCTGCATGACTACTTGGAAGGTGGGAAGGATTTGAGCCATAGTAGTAACTTTTTGACCAAAAATCTCCACCATGGCTCAAAATTCGACAAGTTGCTCATCGCTAGTAAAGCCCTGAAGGGCAACCAGGTGTTGTAGAGACCAATCAAGTCCAAGCAATGTTGGAACTTGGTATTCTGAAGTGGCTTAGTAAGCATATCTGCTGGATTCTCGAATGTATGAATCTTTCAACCACAACATCACCAACAGTAACAATATCTCGGATAAAGTGACGCTTTACATCAATATGTTTGGTTTTGTCGTGATATGGATTATTCTTGGTCAAATGAATAACACTCTGGCTATCACAGAACACAATAAGAACATCTTGTGTTAGACCAAGTTCATTTACCAAACCTCGAAGCCAAAGAGCTTCTTTAACACCCTCTGTTGCTGAAATATATTATGCTTCAGTTGTAGATAAAGCAGCAATAGACTGAAGCGTAGCTTTCCAACTAATAGCATTGTTGCAGAGAGTAAAGATGTAACCAGAAAGATATCTTATTCTGTCAAGATCGCCACCATAATTGGAATCAACATAACCAATAACATCATTGGTTGCAGCTTTCCTTCTGTCAAATTCCAAGCCAATACGGAGCTACCTTTAAGATACCAAAAAATCCATTTTACAGCACTCCAATGATCCTTGCCAAGATTATGCATATACCGACTGACAATACTAACGGCATATGCTAAATCAGCATATGCCGTTAGCATCAACATATTATTTTTATTTGTTTTATTGTTATTAAATATTAGTTCTATCACATAACTAATTGTCTTCTCCATTCTTATTACCGCTGTTTATATTCCTTCTAAGTCTTTGATTTCCAAGTTCATTTTTGTTGCAAACAGGATTCATACAGGTAGACTAACAGTGTAACATGCTTTTAGAATGAACTCGTCATGTTTGATTGATTTGATACAATTCAGTGTATTCAAGATGCATTATCGATTGGAGATTTTTTTCGCTAGAACTTATTTTGATTTTATATTTTATTATCTTAATAAGATTCTAAGATGTCCCTTAATCTGTGTTCCTGTCATATTCTTTTCTTTCATTTTGCGTTTTTCTGACATGTCTATGTTGATCTGGGGAAATGACACTGCCACTAAAGGTGATGCCGATCTGAATAACACTTGCAGAAGTGCTAGCAACCTGGATGGAAAAGGTCCGACAACCTGAACAGTTCTGCCAAATGTGAGTGCTTCGTGAGCTGAATGATTAAGGTATGATGGTGATGATATCTTGGACTGCCTGAAATTTCTTTTACTCCTATAGCTAATATCTAATACATCTTCACCATATAATGGTTATGGTTGGTGAGAGTGTGTAGGATAGTGGTTTGGTTGTGGCAGTGTCAAACCAAAAAAAGAGTAGCAATGGAGTAGAGGTGAATAAGGGAAACTGTTAATGGTGGAATTCAACTCATTGATTTTTAAAGTTTTCTTTTCCTTGAATTCTTAATTTGTTGTTGTCACCTAAAGGGTAGTTTTGATTTGACCCATATATTGGTTCCCTTATAACACTCTTTTGGTTCACTTTTCAGTTCATATATTGGTTGTCATAGATAACATTTTTTCTTCCCTTTTCTGGTTTAAGGTAGCTCATTCTTCAATGTACATCAGAGAGAATTTCACACTGATATTTAAATGGGAAGTGTGCTCTTGAAGTTTAATATTGTACTCTCTGTCGTATTGCTTAATTTTTTATGAACATTAGCTAGCATTTTGATTTTGATTAGCACAGGTTTAGTTTTTATGTAGCTTATTAATGAAAGATGTTTAATATTTTGTGTAAATGATGTTTACTGATGTTTTTCTACTGAAATGAATATTTCATATTGGACTTAAGCACTTTTATTCCAAAATTCCAAGTCTTTTTTAGTTGCTTGAAGATTGGCTTGGCTTTTGGGTTATTCCAGGTGATTGGAATTGAAATGTTCAATTAATAACTCATAAGAATGCTGATATGTAGAAAACTGTAGATTTGCAGTTGCAAATGTATTTTATGGCTCCTTAGATATATAAGGCAGATCCTTACAGTTGATCACATTTGTTGGCAGAAACATATTGTTTACTTTATGTATGCGGAGCATAATCCTTAGTATAGATCATCTCCATCAAGTTGTTGCTTTCAAAGATATATTGTGGTAAAGCTAATTGAATTAGGCTCATATACTTACTGAGGCTTTAATAAGTTCTTCTGCAACCTATAATTATGATGGCACAACAAGTTCGCTAAGCAGAGCAATGAGTTTTGATACTAATCTATACTTATCATCATATTGTAATTATGAGCTTTAATATTTAAACTTCTTAGCTTTTTGTAAAAGTGAAAAAATCCTTTTATTTTGGTGATTGCCTTTTCTTATTTATCATCAATCGGTAACTAATATAGTAACATGCTTGAAGGTTTTTTTTATTTTGAATGGTGGTTATTGGTGTGGTTGAATTTTTGTAGTTTCCCAATGATCCTGTTCTCCTAAGTGATATTTCTTACATGTTATGCTTGAGATGATTAAAGGGTGTCACAAGTTTTATGCAAAGCTAGATGATGAAGTTCCACAAGTATATGATGCAAATAAGCATACTCCATGTTGAGCTCCGTCCAAGTGTTGTGCTCTTGGACTTGGGGAGTAGGGCTTCTGTGTTTCTTGGTGATATTTCCTGTCTAGCGATTTCTTTTTTTTGGGAATGTAATATAATAGTAATCTAAATCCTTTATTTTATGTCTGACAATATTTTACGAATAAAATTACTAATTAGATTTAATTCTGTTTCCATCTTATTCGAAAATTGTTAAATATGTTCATCTTTGTTAATATTTTGTCCTTTCTTCAACGCACATCAAGGTGAAATGTGAATGTGATTTTTATTCAATTACATGCATGACTTATATATCTTATTTTGCTTAATGCATGATCGATAATATATCGATGCATCTGTGGAGGTTTTAAACAGGTGTGGTTTACTTCGTTATCCTATTTGCTTTGTTCGTGGACTTTTCCTTATTTGGTTTCTGTATCTACTCATGGTGGCGCTGAATGTAATAGTTGTTTAAGGTGCAGAAGATGCATACTTCTTCAATAATGTTATCGATATGTGCTTTAATATGTTCATATCCAACTCCATGTTTCTTCACCCATGCCTCTTTCGCATTCTTTTGACTCACATTTAGGCTATGTTTGGAATCATTTGCTGATATATAGTTACTGGATTGGTTGTTGCTAGGCTACCAGGAAGTATGCATTTCCTCACTCACATACTAAACAGTCTTTGAGTGTTTAGACAATGCAACCTATTGGCAATTCAATTGTGGTTCCCTTATCATTGTTTGATATTGTCCTTGGGATAGTCAAAAACTCCTAACCTCCCTACGTACATATTTTGTAAGTGCTATAACCCAACGTCTGAAATTATATCCATTTATTTGTGGTAGCCAATAAGAATTATACACAATTTATTCATATTTTAATTACTTTGTCTTATTTGTACTTGCTTAATTACTTATCTCTTTTTTTCTTTTATTAGACATTGTAGGTGGTGTACATCATTCACTATCCTCGCAATTTGGATTGTTATATGGACCCTCTTTGTTGGATTGAAATGGTAAGAAAATCAAGACATGTTACAGATTCTTCTTATCATATTTTACTTGCTCCTACTTATTTAACCGTCAACGATATTGTCCACTTATTTTTTCATGTTTCATCAAAAGGCTAAACCACTCAGCTTTATTCTTCCAACTACTCTATCCCAATCAAATATGTTTTTGGTTATTATGAGTTACAGACTTGGGAGAATATGTTGTGGGAGAGTTTCTATTCACGCGCTGAAATCATTCTAAAAAGGATGTCACCGAGTTGGCTCTATTTGTGGTTATTTGTACATTCATTTCATCATCTCTGGGAACAACAACTCTGTTGATTACATATTTGTATGAACAGTATATCTTTTCTTCAACTTCTTTATGCCATATTGATTAGTTGAATGGCGGACATGTCCTTCCAACTTTCGATGGTGTTTTATTGGTTGGAAGTGGTGTTGTTTTTTTGTCACTGGGTGTATCTACAAAATATTTTCAGCCAAAGAATCATCTCTTGCTTTTTCACTTCGTATATTTAATTCTCTATCATTACTCTTAATTGGATCATGGTCCTTATAATTTGTTGTCCCTCTTCTGTTGGCTTTGGTTTCATATTTACCATTTTGTAATTTGGTATTATTTAGGTAATCTTCTCTCCTCCATTCCCATTGGTGGCAACACTTAGGACACGGAATTTGGCACCCTCACAATATCTACCATGGTAAAAGAATGCTCCTCTTGCTATTTATAATATACCATCCTATCCTGTAAGAAGCAACATACTTACATTTTACTGTCCTATTGTTATTATATTAGGGTGTTACAATCTTATTGGTGTCCCGTATAAGTTCTTCTATTCCCTTGTGAGCTACCCAGTAGGAGAAACGTTGGACAGTCAAGCGGCCCTGTGTAAAGGGTGCTTATTTAATTTCTAACAATTATTGCTATATATGGGGTTGACCATGGTCACCTTACTTGAACTTTATGTGTAGGAACCATCACTGCATGTTACTTGTGCGGCTGTGCCCCTGCCACCCAACCACAAATTAGTTTTTTTCCAAATTGGCTAGAGTTTCATGTATTGTTATATCATGACCCTTGTGTCTCGGATTGTATATTTCAACAGATTTATCCAACTCCAAACCCTTGTGCCTGGGATTGTATATTTTATGCAAGTTGTTAGGTTAATGTGCTATCACTTGGTTTCTGTTATCGCCATTGAGCTATATTCCACCAATTATCTTAAAACTCATTATTTCAATGGCTCTGTTTTCCTTATACACAAATTCTTTGGCTTGGGAATTATGTTCAAAACAACCTTCGCTTCCCCAACTAATACAAATAACCATATGTTTGTGTTCCTAAAATGTCATAAAAATTGTTTGCTAAAGTCTCGTAATAATTGTTGTTGCCTTAAAATAAGTTTCCTCAGTCTGAAAATATAAGTATTTATATTAGTATGTTATGTGTATTGAAAATATTAGTTAACATTGTTAATGATATTGAAAATGATAATATTTGATACTCTTTTCCAAAATTATCCCTATATTTATTGTTCTATATGAAAAAATGTTCACTCAATAAGGGTTTCCATGGAAAATACATATTCCTTTTGCCCCTAATTATAAGTCATTTTTATTTAATTTAATCATGTTAAAACAAATAATTATTACTCTCAAATTTCTCAATAAAATATGTTGTCATTCTCAAGTTATCTCTATTTAAAACTTTAAAACTTTATTTATATTTTTATTGTACTTATTACCATGTCTCCCTTTTCAAAGTAAGAGTAATACTTTAATATTACTTAGATATTCTATAATTACTTATAAAAAAGGACAATAATTTTATCAAAATGGTGTCTTATAATAAGGGATAGGGGTCATTAATGTCATTGAAAAATTTGTGATTTAGTCTTATATATAGAGACAAAATAACTGTGCTACTTAGTGCTTATATTTAAAGTTAGGCAGAGTAAATAATAGCAATAAGTGATTATAAGAAAAACATTGTATAGCCTCTTATGTATAGACTACCAAATACTCCCTTAGCTCATATGTATAAAATCTTTTTTGGGTTTTTATTTTAATCTCATTTATAAGATCCCATTTCGATTTATGATTGTTTTTAATTATTTTTTTTACAACCATTTATGTTAACTTAATTGTACTTTTTAGAGTTCATATCATAGTTATAGGGTTAGTTTTAACAAAGCATATCAAATTTTCATACTCTCGATGCCACTAAGACATTTAATTACCTTCCTTTGTTAAAGAAAAAATCCAAAAAATGATGAAAATTTTTCCTGATTTAATAAACTTAGTCAGATCTTTGCATCAATTAAAATGACGAAAATGTATAAACAATGACACGATCAACATTCGGTACAACTATTTAAATTGATTTAAAATTTTTTTTAGAGTATATACTTTGACTCAGAAGTTGATTACTCATTTTTACAATTTTACCCATGTGAAAATGCATATAAAACCTTGCACAACCAAGTTTAAATTGGGCATCCATCTTTTTTTTTTCCGCAAGCAAAAATTGCTTTTACATGCAAACTTTTTTTTTTTCATCTTTGTTTTTGTAAAACTTGGTTTGCCCATCCCTTTAATGGTATGCAAATCCTCGTACTACTGCTTTCACACTTCCAATCCAAAAATTCATAAATTTGTTCGCCCGTGCATAGCGCGGGTTGTACACACTAGTTTTCATACAACTTAAAGCATAAGACATGTGATTTTGCCATAGCCGAGTCTCTTTGAAACCAGGGAATGGCCTCATTTTATGGTTTTGTTATGTCACCACAAACAACACAGTGATTTGAGACTAATTTTGCCATGACACTTCCCTCTTCAATATCCAATTTTCTGCTTCTCTTATTCCACAAATGCACTGCATAGGTCTGCCCCTCACATAGTTCATTCAGCTTGCTTTCCACCCATCTAATCTCTGCCTCACTTCCTGGTTTCTTGAAAAGCCTTCCAATTTGTAACCAATCCACAGGATAGAAGGCTTCAGGAGGGGAAATTGTAAGGTTGTATCCTGGTTTATTTCCCACTCTCTTTATAACTCTTGTCACTAAGAAAGGTCCATTGTAGCCCCATCTATTTCCATCAAACGTTGAGGCAAATTCCTTTATAAAGTCCATTACAATAGGATGGTTAATGTCATATACCATTACTGCATTGTTTATAATGTCCCATTGCTTAGTCACTGGATCAACACTTTGTGCTCCAATTGCATTTCTCAACCCTGAGAAATTTTTTACCACTATGATGTCTGTGTCCATGTAAACACCTCCGTATTTGTACAGCATTGCCAGCCTAATGAGATTAGCCAGGTTTTGCGACAACGGGATGTATCCAGGATCTTTGTTACCGCTGTTCATTTCTTCGAGCCATGCTTCGGCCGGCGTGTTCTTAACCAAGAAAGGCAAATCGGGTGTGACTGCGTAAACTTTGAAGCCGCGATCAAGCAGAGGTTTCAGAATTCTGTATCCGCGTTTCGAGTCCATCGATTTGGATATAATCAGCAAGCATCCCTGAGGGTGTGCCTTGAAAAGCGTATCCATTGTAAGAAAGTCTCTTTTCCCAAAGGATTGTGCTGGTGATAACCATATGATGAAGAATAGCATTGTGCAACCTCCATTTAGGAAGGTGACAACTCTGCTATGAAATTGCTGTGATATGCTGCTTGACTTTAGTATCTGGAGTTCGGGAAGCTGACTTCTGAACCAAGCAATCCTTTCTTCTCTTGATACATTTTTAGGGGGAATAAGAGGATCAACAATTTCTGTTTCAGCCTCATCTTCTTCTTCTTCGTCTTCCGCTTCCACCTTCTTTTCGGTGGAAAAAATGTCATCATTGTTAGTAGTCGAGGGTTTGGTTGATACATCGGTTTGAGCATTATCTCCCTCCTCTACGGTTTCATGACCTATCAAGTCCACGAACTGCGCGGAATTTGAGTAGACGTTGTCAACATAGACGAAAAGAAATATCGCAACAAATAAAATGGCATAGAAGGTTGGTGATTTGGGAATGAAGCTTTTGAGCCTGTATTCATAGATGTTTTGAGATAATTTTTTAGAACTCATGATGCTCCTAGCTAGGAGAACAAAAATTAAAAGAGGGTGTGTATGGAAGGCAGAATATGACAATTGAATAAACCTATGAAAGGTTTATATATATATAGATATTAGATATATAATCAATACCGCCTTATTAGTTGTTGCTATAAAGTTGTAATAAACGCACTGCAAAATTTTTTATTTAGGAAACATCACAAAGATGGTCTACAAGCCATAATGAGGAAATGTTGAATGGTGTGAGGGGTTGGATTTTAAGTTTGAGTGTTGAAAAAGATAATGGTTTTCATTATTATACAAATGGTTCTTTCATAGTTCATTCACCGTTTACTCTGCGGCCTCTAAGATAACATGAAGTCTAATTTAACTGCTAGTTTATGAAGGATGAAGATAAACACAATAATGCAGGTTATGTCAATATCATCGTACTTTATCTTCATATGAACGAATGCATTTACTCTTTTCGTTTTCAATAATGTATGTCGTTTTTGAAGCTTTTAAGATTATAAATTGATTATTGTCCTTCTACATTAATTGCCTATTATTAATTTGAATCAAGATTGATGATGAGATCATTTATTTTTATCTAACAGTATGTATTACTATATCAAATCAAGCTAATACAACTAAACGTACAAGTCCAGTGCACAAAGATATTTAGTCATGGTCGTTCATCTCCATGTGCGAAAAATCCTTATCTTCGTTCTCCCCCTTCTATGATCGAAACCTTTGTATTAATTTTAGGTAGTATTGAAAAAAAAAATAAGCCTGCATTTTTTTTTTAAATGTTTTGGGAATGCAAAAAATCATATTTTTTATGAGTTCTCATTATATTACGTTAAGGACATTTGTTAGTATTTGCTAAATTTTAGATTAAATCATTATAAAGTATTTTTTCGAAGTCTTGTTGTTTAAGAAATACACTTAGAGTTTGTTTGGTTTGGGAGATTTTGGGGAAAGGGAGTTTGGGGAGGAGAAAATAGAGAGATAATATGAGTTTTCCCTTGTTTGGTTGAGGAAAAAAAATGAGGGAGTCTTCAAGTAAAGAGATTTTGGAAAGAAAAATGTCAAGTGGGCTATTTCACATAGAAAAAGACAAAACCAACCCCAACCCCTCTTCTAACTATAAAGACTCAACTTAAGATTCTGTGGAACCTTTTTTTTTTTTGCCCTTTCTTTTTTTTACTTAATACTCCCTCGGTTCTATATATAAGCCCTTTTTGAAGAATTTTTTTTGGTCCTTAATATAAGCCACATTTCCAATTTCCAATAGCATTAATTACTTATTTTCCACAAATATCCCCATTTACTCAACACTTTTTAGATTTCCAATAATAATTATCGGAGTACTTTTGAAAAAGTATACCAAATATTTACATTTTCAATACCACTAACAATATAAACTAACTTTCTTAAATGGAGTGAAATTGGTCAAATGGTGCTTATATTAAGGACCGGAGGGAGTAATACACTAATAAATAAATAATATTACCACTAAATTAATAATAAATAATAATTACAAATAACAATAATATTCTTTTTAAAATAATAAAAATAATATTCTTAAATATATGTTTTTTCTCTATTATTCTTAAATATATTGTTTTATTATGAAAAATAAATAAATAAATAAAAATACATATTTTTATATTCAAATAAATAATTTCAAATAAAGAGTCATTGAAGTAACTTTCTGTTGTATTATTTATCATTCTTTTCATATAAAAATGACTATATATACTACACGAACATAAAACTGAATACTCTTCTTCTCTACCAAATATTGTCTCGCCTCATTGCATCACATTTATTCAAATATGGATTCAAATCAAAATGTGGATTTGAATTCAGTTTGGAATTTGTTGCAAAATCCTCAGTTTTGAATATTCTTTTTCATGAACTTTATAATTTTCAGCATGTACCATTAACTTTAATTATGCAATGAAGCAATGCGTTAAGATGCACTGCAATCAGCCCGGTCCAGGAACAAGGCAATAGGGTCGACCGTTCTGGACCCAATATTTTTAGGGGCCCATAAAAAAAATTAATATATTATATACTCTATATATACTGTTAATTGGACAACTTATACACAAGTTACCTGTGACTTGATTGGTGATTCCCATGCATCCAGACCCAGGACATGGGTTTATACTAATCAACTGTTTTTTTCCAATTGTTTCTAGCACATCTTGATACTAATCAAGGTTTGGAATGTTTTTTTAACGTGAGATTTGTGCTAATTTGACCCATTTTTATGTTTTTTTTTCAATTTTTTTTTTAAATTAGGACGAAGATGACCACAAGTTTTATACATAATTATTCTATGAACTATCTAATTAAACCACTGCTCCAAATAAAAAAAAAGTTTCTTTTAATAGGAACGAATTATTAATATATTGTTCCTATGAATTATCTGAAAGTAATGTCACTCTCTCTTAGTTGTCCAATAGCTACCAAAAAATAAAAACAAAAATTAATAGAAAAGAAAAAAGCATCAAAGAAATTTCCGAATTCATATCGTACATAAGATATTTACTTTTAAAACTTTGTCTTTTTTTAATTGAAACTTTTTTTAATTAAATTTTTACCTAATTTCAAGTTTTTGGTAAATTAAGGGGGCCTCAAATTTTTTTTGCCCTGGGCTCATAACTTGTTAGGATCGGGCATGACTGCAATTATTTATCGAGGAAAGCTTTCATGTCATATATACAATAATAAAAGATATCAATGTTTTTTTTCACTTTAACTAATTAAATCATGATACTATGGCTAATTTAATACAGTCAAAATTTAGTTATCAATATTTACGTGGCATATTTCAAGAATCATTTTACAAATTTTCAAACTTTTAACTCAGCCATAGTTATAAGTTAAGAAAAAAATAAATTCAACAAAAATAAAAAAAACCTAATCCTAATCTTCTATTTAAACATACAGTGTTACAAATTTTTTAAAAAAATTAAACTTAAAAAAGCAAGCAAAAATAAAACAAAACTTTAATCCTAATTTACATAACAAAAATTGAACAAAACAAAATGTACTCCACTAGCCGTCGTCGCTTGATGCTTACCGTTAACCCATTGCCGCCACCGCCGTCGCCCCTCGCTGTCCACCACCCTTCCTGTTCTTGCTATTCCCCTTTGCATTTCCTTCCTGTTCGCGAGTCGTGAGTCCTCCTTCTTCCCTAATCACAAGTCCAACCCTGTTTGCGACTTTAGGTGAAGACGTGAAATTGATATTTAGAAAAATGAAAATATTTTTAATAAAGAGATATTCTTAAAAATAGCCCCTTAACTATTTATGAAAATTGCATGTATCTTGAAAAACAAATTGAAGATGAATTTTTTGAAAATGATGAAATTGACAAATCTATTTGTTCAAATTCTTTCCTTGAAAGTTAAAATAATATGGCTATCCAAAAATCAAGTAAAATTGTTGACAATTATATTTTTCAGACAAAAATTTCAAGTTACATGGAAATATTTTTGAAAAAGTCAAATCATCATCCAAACTCATTATTTGCAATTATTGGCGTTGTTTAGGGAACATTTCTCATTTATACCTTTATCGTAAAAATTATTATTTGAGTTGAGATTGGAAATAAATTGGTATGAGTTCCCAAGATGTCTAAGGAACCTAAAAGGCTAAAACTAACCCCCAAGGCCCAAGATGAAATGGGTATTACCAAGAGGTTTTCCTAGTGTTTCAAACTTGCAGAGCAATATTCAAAAGGATGAATCAAGTGGATGAAGGAGAAAAAGTGAAATTATGGGGGATGTGGCTAATAGGACAAATAGTAAATGGTTTGACAAAAGGAGTAAGGTCCCTCACATGAGAGCTTCCAAAGTGCACTATCAAAATCCTACGAGGACCAAGACTTCGATGAGGAAGCGTTAGGTAAAGAAAAATACTCACTCAAGTGCTAAACCTAAAGTAACAAGTTATTTTCCCTATTGCCATAATACTTATATGAAGTTGTCATACACAAGAAATACACACACATTCTAGATGACACAGAATTGAATCATGTGTGTTTTGCATTATTGAAAACATTATTTTGCGCATGATAATATTTTTTTTGCATGTGTGTTGTATTCTTGTTCATCACATATATTGATTGAGTTCTATCATGTGTGTTAAATTTTTTTTTAAAATATTATTTATCACATGATTATATTCTTTATGTGTTGATGTCATGTCTTGGTGCATTAGATGTATATTAATCATAAGGACATGCTTGTGTATGCATGAACATGCCTAATCTTTTATTTTAATCTTAACCATTCGTCATATTTTATTAGATTAAATCATAATCGTTCATCATATTCATAATAATATAAAATAGGAGAAGTAGAAGGGCAAAAAAGATTTCCCTCCTAAAACACCCATTTTCCCTCCTAATGTTGTATTTCTCTCCTAAATTCATCATTAAGTGTGTGTTTTGTGTCTTTTTATCTTAGTCATCCATCATATTTTATTAGATTAAATCATAATCGTTCATCATGTTTTCTTAGAGACACACTTCTCTTCATCTTCTTTCTTTTGTTTTTTTTTTTTGCTTGCCTTCGTTTCTCTCCCTTTCAGTTTCTTTGTCTCTTCTCATTTCTTTCTATCTCTTTAATACATATTTTCAAACACTTTTATGTACAAAAAATTTTGGAAAATAAAATTCTAATTTTTATGTTCGTTAGACTCTCCAAATATACATCATAAAAAAATATACAAATGAGTACTCGAATAAAAAAATAATTTATCTTTAATTTATTTCTTTTTTTTTATCTTTAATTTATTCCTTGCCATTTTGAGAGTTGTCATAAAGTTTCAAAAAAATTATTTAATTATATATTTTTTGGTGAAATTAAATATTAAAGATTTTATTTGATCTAATTAAATAACTTATGGTTTCTAACTAAACTAAAATTTATGCCTTTTTGTGGAAGTTAAGGATTTGATAAGACAAGTGCTGAAAACAAAAATAGAATATGAAAATTGATGAGTAGAGTATTAGTGATATAACTATTTTGATCATATATATAATTATTTTTCTATAACACAATTACACATAGATAATTATTCATTATATTTGATCATATATATTTATTCGTTCTATAACACAATTACACATATATTTTTTTTTGGTGAACACAAATACACATATTTTTCACATAGATATATAGTCTAATAAATAAGAGATGCCAAAAGTCTTTACGAAAAAAACAGAAACACCAATGGTGGATTAGAAAAAGGATTAAGAAAATGAAGATGAGTGAGGACACTAACACACACGTATGACTATTCATACTCTTCATTTTTTTAATTAATAATATTGTTAGTTTTATTTTTCTAATATATATTTATTAAAAATTTTAAAGTAAAAATTAAATAGATTTATCTTTTGCTCAATAATTGATTTTTTAATCAAGAATTCCAGAACTCCAAAACCTATATTCTCATGGATATACTTTTTTATGATCTTTGAATTCTCATATATTTAGCACTAACTTGATATTTCAATTTTTATATTTATGTCAAAGTTCATGTCAACTCGGGATCATAGAAAGAATAGCGAAATTTAAGACCCGTGCATCGCACGGGACAATGCAATTTTCCTAGTGTTTGCGATATATGCCTTAGCTTACATGATAAAACTGCTGAATTGAATTGAATAATTTGTTCTTGTCATGACATATAGAATTGATTATATAGGACGATTCTGAAGTTTTCGTGATATAGGAGATTTTGAATATTACATATTTGGATGATACATATGTTTGATCTCCCTTTATGATATGCTTGTTTTGAAAAATTCTTTTAGAAATGGAAGAAAAATATTATTTGAAAATTTGCATTAAAACATGTTTTGTGTTTCAACTCTGTTTTGACATCATACGGTTTCTTATTGTGTATTGGGAAGAAAATTATTTTTATCCAATAATTCTTTTTTGCTGATGTAAAACTGGGGAGAACATATTGAATAGAAAAATATGAATGTTTGCTTATATATATGTTGATTGTAATATTTGATTCATATTTTTTTATAACGATTTGTCATCATCAAAATGGGGGAGAATGTGGAAATATGAATTTTTCTGAGCCTAGTGCATTGTGTTTTGATGATAACAAAATTATGTTGTTTGGTATACACGTATCTTGTTCATACTTTTTTTTAGTAAGCAAAATTCATTAATAAGAGTATAAAGGGTATACACAAACCAAAACAATAAGGGGCAAATAACCCACCAAAAACAAAAATTAACCTATCCTTTTAATACATTCTAAAGGTACCGTACACCAATCGGAAAAGGAAATATATAAGCTACTTAAGGCAGAGAACCAAGACCAAGTTTTAATTTTAATATCCATCAACCAACCAGGGACATCCACAGCCTCATTATTGAAGATTAGAGCATTCCTCTTGATCAAGAACACATCCAAATCATAGATAGGAAATTCTTGCAATGCTTTGATCTACCAAGCAAAGTATGAGACATGAAAAAATCCAATAAAGAAGAAGAATTGAACATCAATGAACCATTCAACCATGATTATAAATCACACCAAAGATTAGCAACCACAGGGCAAGAAAAATATAAACGATGGCTTGTTTCCTCAGCGTCATGACAAAAAGAGCAAGCAATATCCACATTGATACCACGCCGCAATAAAATATTTTTAGTAGCCAATCGATCCAAAAGGAGTTGCCAAGAGAAGACGCGAATTTTGAAAGGTGCCTTAGATTTCCACAACAATTGAAAGACATGAGAATAATCACCAACCAACCCAGATTGAGGCAAAGGATCCTGCTGCTGAAGAAACTCAAACAGATTTCACAGAAAAACAAGAGCACCTGCTGTTGTCCATTTTCAAGAATCCTCAACATTAACAGAAATTATCACAACATTCAGGATATTATTGAAATCATGCAACAAATCAATTTCAAATTCAAAGAGGTTGCGACGCCAAACAAGGTTCCAAGACCAAGCACCATTGCACCAAGTACCCATCTGGTTAATCAGTTTATTCCTGTCACAAGAAACTGCATACAGCCGAGGAAATTGGTCTTTTAGAGAAGAAGGGCCACACCAACAATCTTCCCAAAAAAGAGTAGCATTACCGTTACTGATTTTCTTAGTAAGGCAATCTCTAAAGTAGTCACCTCTCCCACTGTAACACCCACCGTAATTATCCTCGAAATCATAAATGAAATATATAAAATAGATATTAAGTAGATACCAAGTTGATACTAAGTGAGTATCAAGCAGACATTATGTGAATATTTTGTAAATAATCCTCAAAGTGAATTTTAGTGAAAACATCACCCAAAGATTGTGCCATATCTCATTTATTAACCGTCGAATCGTGCCCAAATTTGGAGACAAGCTTCCCAACCCTCTTATCTTCAAATCCAACGGTGGAATTTTTATTTGGAGGTCAAAAAGTCTAGGTAATCGATTACCAGAGCCAGTAATTGATTACCAAGGGCAAAATTTCAAATCTGACCAATTTTAGGTGTGATAATCGATTACCACGACTCTGCACAGCCAAAAATAAGTCGGTTTACAAACGAATGGCTGGAAATTCCCATTGATTTCAGCCACAAATCGCACAAATATCTCCCTGACACGGTTATAGATAGAAAGGGACGTTTATGAGGGGTTATTTCATGAATTTAAGTGTTGATCTCTCTCAACACATAGGAACATATACTCAACTTTGCTGAAACTCGAGTTTTCTGATATGAACTTCCTCTCTTTCGTTCATCCAGTTCTGAGCCTCAAATCCTAGCAAATAATACACCAAATTAAAGTTTGTTTAACCCTCTTCAAATTGATACCAAGTTTGTTGAATTTGGTGGCCTGTAGAAGAAGATATAACCCTGCAAAGTTGGGTGTCCAAATCTGAAATTTGAATTTCAGATTTAAGGAACCTACTTTCCTTGATTCGTTACCTATTATTCAAGCCTCAAATCCTTACAAATTATATACCAAACTGAAGCTTGTTCAACTCTCTTTAATTTGGTACCAAGTTTGCTCTTTTTAATGGAGTATGGAAAGAGTTATACTCCTGCAAAGTAAGCTCCTCGAATTTGGAAAAACCAGAATTCAGATTCGAGTAACCTTGTTCCTCAGTCTTTTATGGTAAGCTCGAGACACCTCAATCTCTCAAACTTGTTTTAATATATAGTTGACATATCCTAGTTTATGTTTTGACCAATTTCCCCAATTGTTTATGTTGATTTATTGGTCAAATACTCTGAGAAAGTGAGCTCACCAAAACTGCTCATAGTGGACTGCAAGTGTTCGATAGATTGACTTTTCAATCAATCTCAGTCTTTCCAGGCCGGAATCCACTTGATAACTTCAAATAGGTATAGGAGATCTCATTCATATCGCTAGGATAATTATTGAAGTAGGTTTAATTGATTATATGTGAAAGGAAAAAATGAACAAACCATGACAAGGTTGCTTGGTATGGAGACCAAGACAACCCATGGTTCTTTATGAAACCTTGACTCGAGAAGGTTTAAAAGAATGAATATAAGCTAATTGAATGCTGAAACTTGACTATTTTGCATTGAAATTGAATTTGATATGCCAAATTGGGATTTATGAATAATATGCAATTCTTGAAGATTAATTGATGTATTGATGATTGGATTGCTTCAAATATGCCTGGACATGTTTGATTATATGTGAATTTGATCTGTTTTGAGTTGCTTTGGGTTAAAGTGAAGTTATCAAAAGTTAGTATGTTAAAACCTCATTTTAGTGTGCAAACTGATGCAGGGTAATCGATTATCAGGGTTTGGTAATCGATTACCAGGGTAAAATTGGCATCAAATTTTGAATTTTAATGTGGTAATCGATTACCAGGGTTTGGTAATCGATTACTAGGTTAAAATTGGTACCAAAACTGGAATTTTCACGTGGTAATCGATTACTACCCCTTGGTAATCGATTACTAAGACCCCTGAAATGAATAATGCTAATTTTTAATACACTTAGCCTTAATCTAACGCACTCATGAATCATGAAAGGAAATAATATGAATGAATGAACGTTTTTATGATAATTTTGATGATGCTTGAGTATGAATATGGAATTCATGCTCACGAATGGAAATTTCAAGAATGAATGAATACTTTATGATGATGTTGATAATGATGAGAATGTTAAATTCATAATTATGATGAGAATGAATGATGAAATATGATGAGAAATGGAATCCATTCGCCCAAGGAGCGCGGATGTTGATATGATGAGATTATTGTGATGATTGAATGATGAGAAATGAATAAATGCTAAAGACTGGTAATGAACCATTCTTGCATTCATGCATTGATTGAGAATTGCTCCAGTTTGTGAGGGCTTTATACTAGTTGCGCTGGGTGGAGGAAGCCTGTAAGTCGTGAGCGCTAGGCGGAGGAAGCCTGTAAGTCGTGAGAGGTCGAGCGGGAAAAGCTCATGAGGACCCACCTACCTCCAAACTGTGATGCCCCCGGGATGTGATTCTTGTAACATTCCAAAGTTATTATTATAATAATAATAATAATAATAATAATGTAATAATATTAAAAAAAGAAAAAGGAAAAAAAATAAATAATAAGAGGAGGGGGGGTTCGAACCCTTCCCCCCCCCCCCCAACTTCTTCTTCTCTGCCAAGTTGGCCGCCGGCCCTAAACCCATATCTCTCTCCCTCCACCGGCTCCATTTTTGTGCCGCCGCAAGCCACCACCAGTCCTTGGCCAAACCATCTCTCTCTCACGTTTTTTCTCTCTCCCGAACCGTCTCTCTCTTCCTCTCTCTCCCTGGGAGCCGGACGCCGCCGTCGCCGCACCGCGCTCCTTCCTTCCACCAGTCGCGAATCGCGACCCCCTTTCCCCCAATAGCCAAGCTCGAACCGTCGCACGCCGTCACGGATTGCCGCTGCTCCCTGCTTCCCTCGCATCGTCACCATCGCCGGAGTTGGGGAAGGCTTGCAGAACTGAGACAGACTCCGTCCCAGATCTCTCTCTCTTTTATTGGAGCCACCGCCGCCATCCGTCCCCGCTGCCGAAACCGCCACCGCCACGTGTGTCCCTTCTCCCTTCAGTTGCGAATCACCCTTCCTCTTGTGCCACTGATCTCGCGCCGCCGTCCCTTCCTGGTTTGTTTGCCGTTCCCGCCACCGGAGGTTCGTGGTGTTGATCGTTGCGGGTTATGATCGAACTGAACCGCCAGTGACCGACGTTGTTCGCCACGGACCCGTTCATCACCCCGGGTCATTAAAGCTTCACGGATCGCCGCTCCTTCTCGTCGGCAAGCCCCAGATTGTGAGGTTAACCCTTTATTTTTGTCAATCGAGGTAAGGGGTGTTTTACCTTGCTTTAGAGAGTACTTTCTAGTTAGTTATAATACCTGCGAAGAATATATGGGTATGTTTGTGAACGAATCTTAGGGTAATTAATCGAGATTAAATGTAAAAGATAAAAATAAAAAAAAAAGAAAATCTAACTAAATAGTGTGATTTGAAATATGTGTTTTATGTGCAAAAATGTAAATATGGACTGTCGCATGTTATAGATTATGATGTATGTTTGCTATTTGATTTTATATATGCTCAAGGTTAAAATGCTATTATATATGGTTATTGGGAAAAAAATATAAATGGGCTTGGACCGTACTTAAGTTGATTGTAGATGATGATGATATGTTGAATGATAATTAGAGATGTTGAATAAACGTAAAAAGGGGAAATTGAATTGTATGAGGATATATACAATCAATTATATGCTTGAATTTGATATTTAGAATGGATAAAATAGACCTAAGTGTGAATCATGAACTTAAAAGAAAAGGGGTTTGAATTGATTGTGTAATTTAATGAGTGTGCTAAGTGTTAGTTATTAATGTGTATGTCTAATTGAAGGAGTTGAAATTATTGTTAGTGCTTGTGATTAATTTGATATGGTAATTTTCATGTATGCCTAACTGATAAATGCGAATTCTTGAAGTGTACTTATGCATGAATGATAAGTGAGTTATGTGTTATATTGTCTAAAGGTTAAGTGATAGAAAGGGGAATGATTAAAGTAAAAACGTGAAAGTTAGTTGTTATTTGTGACTGAGCATATGTGATTAACTGTTACGTATGTCTGGCGGATTAAATGAGATATATGTGTGGAGTACAATTGGTAATTAAAGGATACAACAATTAAAGAGTAAGAGTATAAACAAAGGAAAATGATTTAAATATGAAATGTGTATGTTCGGTGCTAGTGTGCATTTGTGGAAATGTGTGAAAAGGAATATATGTATATATATGGAATAGAAAAGGAAAAAAAAAGGCGATGCGGTTAAGCCGTAACCCAGATAAAAAGAAAAAGGGCGATGCGGTTAAGCCGTAACCCAGAGAAAAAGAAAAAAGGGCGATGCGGTTAAGCCGTAACCTAGAGAAAAGGAAAAAGGACGATGCGGTTAAGCCGTAACCCAGAGAAAAGGAAAAAGGGCGATGCGGTTAAGCTGTAACCCAGAGAAAAGGAAAAAGGGCGATGCGGTTAAGCCGTAACCCAGAGAGAAAGAAAGCGGGCGATGCAGTTTAGCTGTAACCAAGAGGAAAAAGAGAAAAGAGAAGTGAAAGCAAGAAAATAGTAAAAAGGAATGAAAAGAAAGAAAAAGAGTAAAGAAAAGAGAAACGTATTAGGAATGAAAAAGAAAGTATATTAAGAAAAGTTATAAGAATGATGGACGAAAGAAAAGATTATAGATGTGTATGAATTTGAATTGTTTGAGTTTGCTATGTTTTGAACTATCTGAAATGTTTGTGTTTGACTTTGTAGGTTATTATGTCTAGTTAGAAGCTATTCTCTATTTCATGTGTAAAGCTCACCCTTGCAACCATTTTTACAGGTTCAAAGTTTGAGCAGGACTCAGTTTCAGGCCGAGCCGGAATAATACTCCACCACGTGGAGTGCTCGCTCATTATTTTTTGAGTGGACTGTAGTGTAATTTTGTGAAAAACTGTTATTTTTGTAATTTAAAATATGTTCCCTAAACTTATATTAGTAAGGGCATTAGGATATAATGAAATGTAAAATGTGTCGGTCTTATGTTTTAAATTGCTCTGGTCTGAACAGGTACAAACATGAAATTTTGGGAAAGTCCGAAAAACAGAGTAAACTCTGCCCGTTTTCAGGAAAAATATTCTTAAGTATTTTAATTTAAAAAGAAATTTTCAAGTACCTATTTTGATAAATCATAATTTTAACTAATTATTTGTGAGGGTGTTACATTTATGGTATCAGAGCAGTTTCTCCTCGGTCTTGGGAGTAGCTCATTACTCCAGTGATTACTCACCAAGCGAGTAATCGATGTTTCTAATTCTAGAATTTATGATTAGGATATTTATGCTTTTATTTATTCTGCTAAGTATTAAAAGTTTGTCCTCTCTGGCTAAACAGTATGGCTGGTAGAAGGGCTGGTAATGATGACATCAATGTTATCCTGGAGCGTATGGTGCAAATGCAGCAGGCTCAAGCTGCTAATCTTACTGCTAGTATTGCACAGTTGCACCACAACCAGAGAGAGAACATTGCAGCGGCGGCAGCAGCCGCAACGGCAGCGGCGATGCAGCCTCCACCCCAGGTCCCTAATGAGATAGACTGGATGGCGCGATTCAGGAAGTGTGAGCCGCCTAAATTTGAAGGAGGCAATGATCCTGATGGGGCACAGAAATGGCTCTAGGAAATTGAGAAGGTTCTCCGCTCTCTTCAGCCACCTGCTGAGCAACGGGTGAGATTGGCTGAGTATATGCTAACCAGTGAGGCTGAGCACTGGTGGGATCAACAAAGGAGGGGATTGGAGATAACTAATCAGGCGATTACTTGGGAGTTGTTCAAAACTCGCTTTCTTAGAAAATATTTTCCGGAGGATGTTCGCAGGGAGAAGGAGATTGCTTTCCTTCAACTGGTGCAAGGGTCAATGACTGTCAATGATTATGCAGCACGGTTCGAGGATTTAATCCGTTATTCTGACAGTTACAGGAATGCGGATGAGCGCACTAAGTGCATTAAGTTTGAGGCTGGTCTCCGTGATGATGCTCGTCTCTCTTGCGAATATCATAACATTGACAATCTCTCCCAGCTGGTGAATATGACAAGTACTTATGAGAAGGGACTTAAAAGGAAGTTAGCTAATGACCGAAGCAGAGCAGCTCAGAAGTCAGATGGTCCTATTAGAGATAGGGGTCTAGTTCAGAGGTCGGGCCCTTATTCTCATCCTAGAGCAGACGTTCCTCTTGCAGCGGTTCAGGATGCGACCATCACCTACACTACACCACCCTGTTCACTTTGTGGGAAATTCCATCGTGGTAAGTGTCGGCTGATAAATCGGTGCAAGAAAGAAGGCCTTTGCTAAAGAGGGTCCTTGTCACCAGTGTGAACAACTGGGATTTTTTTGCAATATAGTGTACCAGAAATACCCCGTGGATAGAAGTGGATGTACTGCAAGGCAACAAGCAGGTAGGAGCCGATCTGGGCAAATTAGGAGTGGTCTTGGACGAGTTAAGTGGAGGTATGCCTTATGTGAGATGTTAATGTCTTGAAACCGAAAGGGCAAAGAAGCTAGGAAAATTTTCTTTTTTTTAAGTAGAAATTCTAAATGAATTCTAGGTTGATCTCATTAGTTTCTTATTAAGATTTCCCAAAGCTTACTCTTCTTAGAATCTAAATCCCTAAACCTTTCCAATGTGGTGTTGTAAAATTCAAGAAGTACACACTTTAACTGATCTTTAAGACAACCATGAGGAGCCGTAGGAAGAACCGATAAGTTGTAGGACTCTAATTAAAATCTAAACTAAACCTTGTGATGACATTGTCATTTAATAGTGATTAGGGTAAGGATTGGCCATCCTTACTCTTGCATCTGTTAAAGGATAATACTATCAATGAAGATAGCAATGATGTGCTGTTGATAGATGTGAGGTTGGGACTGATCACCTCGATCTTTACGTTTACTGACGGCCGATATCATTGCCACCTTCCAAATGAAGTTGGAGCAACCGAAGTAGGAATTTTCATTTCCTAAGAAGCCAAATTAGATCCCAATAAGCCATAGAGAACCTTACCAAGATTCTTAAATGGTTGTTCGCGAGAAACACAAATTTTTGCAACTTTGCCAAGTAGTCATACCGAAACCAGTTAAGTTTACCCCTCGGCCGCACCCTCCATCTAGTACGAGAACATAGATGTGTGTAGAAACGAGAATCCGCCCAAACCATAGAAATTCGACATGACCCAATGATCATCAACTAATAACCAACTCGATGTTATCTTCAATCCCGCCAAGTAATTAAGAATTTAAGTAGCTGACTATTAATACCGACCATGCCTATTCCTTGGCATTGACACACTCAGGTACGTCAATGCCAAGTGGGGGAGAACTTGGTAGCTAGTTGGATTGTGCCGGGTGACGACTAATCCAGTAGTAGAGTTTAGTATTGCTCTTATTTCCGGAGCAGGATCAACCCCTATAGCTCCACACAGATCGACAATTGATAAGTTGGGAAAGTCGAAGAGAAGTGAAAACCATAGTCGGAGATTCTGTCAAGGGATGGCTCCCCATTTTATGGAACAATCGGAATTTCGGGGACGAAATTCTCCTAAGTGGGGGAGAATTGTAACATTCCAAAGTTATAATAATAATAATAATAATAATAATAATGTAATAATAATAAACAAAAGAAAAAGAAAAAAAATAAATAATAAGAGGAGGGGGGGTTCGAACCCTTCCCCCCCAACTTCTTCTTCTCTGCCAAGTTGACCGCCGGCCCTAACCCCATATCTCTCTCCCTCCACCGGCTCCATTTTTGTGCCACCGCAAGCCACCACCAGTCCTTGGCCAAACCATCTCTCTCTCACGTTTTTTCTCTCTCTCGAACCGTCTATCTCTTCCGCTCTCTCCCTGGGAGCCGGACGCTGCCGTCGTCGCACCGCGCTCCTTCCTTCCACCAGTCCCGAATCGCGACCCCCTTTCCCCCAATAGCCAAGCTCGAACCGTCGCACGCCGTCACCGATTGCCGCTGCTCCCGCTTCCCTCGCATCGTCACCATCGCCGGAGTTGGGGAAGGCTTGCAGAACTGAGACAGACTCCGTCCCCAATCTCTCTCTCTTTGATTGGAGCCACCGCCGCCATCCGTCCCCGCCGTCGAAACCACCACCACCACGTGTGTCCCTTCTCCCTTCAGTCGCGAATCACCCTTCCTCTTGTGCCACTGATCTCGCGCCGCCGTCCCTTCCTGGTTTGTTTGTCGTTCCCGCCACCGGAGGTTCGTGGTGTTGATCGTTGCAGGTTATGATCAAACTGAACCGCCACTCACCGACGTTGACCGCCACGGACCCGTTCATCACCCCGGGTCATTAAAGCTTCACAGGTCGCTGCTCCTTCTCGTCGGCAAGCCCCGGATTGTGAGGTTAACCCTTTATTTTCGTCAATCGAGGTAAGGGGTGTTTTACCTTGCTTTAGAGAGTACTTTCTAGTTAGTTATAATACCTGCGAAGAATATATGGGTATGTTTGTGAACGAATCTTAGGGTAATTAATCGAGATTAAATGTAAAAGATAAAAATAAAAAAAAAGAAAATCTAACTAAATAGTGTTATTTGAAATGTGTTTTATGTGCAAAAATGTAAATATGGACTGTCGCATGTTATAGATTATGATGTATGTTTGCTATTTGATTTTATATATGCTCAAGGTTAAAATGCTATTATATATGGTTATTGGGAAAAAAAATATAAATGGGCTTGGACCGTACTTAAGTTGATTGTAGATGATGATGATATGTTGAATGACAATTAGAGATGTTGAATAAACGTAAAAAGGGGAAATTTAATTGTATGAGGATATGTAAATTCAATTATATGCTTGAATTTGATATTTAGAATGGATAAAATAGACCTAAGTGTGAATCATGAACTTAAAAGAAAAGGGGTTTGAATTGATTGTGTAATTTAATGAGTGTGCTAAGTGTTAGTTATTAATGTGTATGTCTAATTGAAGGAGTTGAAATTATTGTTAGTGCTTGTGATTAATTTGATATGGTAATTTTCATTTATGCCTAACTGATAAGTGCGAATTCTTGAAGTGTACTAATGCATGAATGATAAGTGAGTTATGTGTTATATTGTCTAAAGGTTAAGTGATAGAAAGGGGAATGATTAAAGTAAGAATGTGAAAGTTAGTTGTTATTTGTGACTGAGCATATGTGATTAATTGTTACATATGTCTGGCGGATTAAATGAGATATATGTGTAACACCCTCATCTTTTAATAAAGGGAATAAAGTAATTTATTCAGAAATTGATGTGGTGGAAAAGTAAAAGTTCCCTTTATTCAAGATTAGCGGATAAAATTTTTCTTTTTAAAGTACATCGGTTCGGTGTTACAATGGATCTCAAACAGAAATGCCTTTCTCCCTTTCTCAGCTTGAGTCTCTGGCTTGCCCGGTGGATTGACTTCATCGGCTACTTGAACCTACCACCAAAGGCTAGGGGGGAGTAAGTCATAGCCGAAGCAGATCATAAAATAATAATCTATCAGTACTAGAAATAAAAAACACAAGTAGTCAGGCAATCACATAGTAATGCATATACAAATGCAAATCGAGTTATTCATCCGATATATCTTGTGTTTAAGTGGAATGATGCATGCAATATCTAATCATTCTTCATAGCATGGGGCATCACAGTTTAGAGGCAAAGGGGTCCTCGTGAACTTCCTCCGCTCGACCCTCTCGCGACTTACAGGCTTCCTCCGCCAGACGCACGACTTACAGGCTTCCTCCGCCAAACGTAGAACTAGTATAGGCCTCAACAAACTGGAGCAATTCTTAATCAATTCATGAATGCAAGAATGGTTCATTACCAGTCTTTAGCAGTTAATCTTTTATCGTGCTTCACTCATTCTAATCATTTTATCATATCAACATCCGCACTCCTAGGGCGAATGGATATTATTTATTCTTATCAAATTATGAATTTAGTATTCATATATCATCATCAAATTCAATCCATATTGTACAAATATGACGGGTTAAAGCTAGGTATAATAGAATTTAGCACTTTTCCCTTTTTAAGGTCATTCTAATCAATTGGAGAAGTCTCCAATCAAATAGAATGTAAAAATTCAGATTTTAGTAGAAAAATTGGGGTGGTCATATCGATATGCCCCTATGCATATCGATATGCATAATCGATATGCCCATGCTGGATATCGATATGCACATTGAAATTTCAGCATATTACTTGAGGTTTGAAGTACCAAATCTTAATATACTTCACTTTAACCATTCTCAAGCCAAAACAGATTAATGTCATGTATAAATACATCTGTTCATGCATAATTTCAGCAAACATGGCATCAACTTCATGTAAAATTCAAGTATTATGCTTAAAAGACACAAAGATCATAACATAACCTATGATTTCCATTTCCCTTTCATTATAGTTCAGTTTCTTTATTGGTTCAGCACTTAATCATCATATATAAATTGTTCCAATTCAGAAATTATGCTAGAATGACCTCCAAGTCATTTTCCTATAGCAAGTTCTCAAATTTCCCTAGTTTTGCCCTTGAGTTCATGAGAACTCCTATATCTCTAGCCATCCGATTATTATTCTAGCACCTGGTTAACTTCTCCCTTACCTATTACAGAGATTCAGACTTGTTTGGGTTGGAAGAGATTGGTTCGGTTGAGGAAAATCTCAACTTTTCCGGTTCAGCTGCAACGGTTCTGTTTTCAGTCCAACATGGTCACAAAATCCATGTTGATCACCATGAAAAGACACAATAATTCGTGGTCAATGGTCAGAATCAAAACTAGGGCATGAAATCTTGAAAATAAAACAAGTTTGAAGCTCAAAGGATACTTGAGCTTACCACAAAGATCAAAGGAATATGGCTTCCCAAATCTGAAATTCTGCAGATTTCAGTTTCAGATACTGAACTTTGCAGGAGTATAAATCCTTCCAGACTTCACCAAATCAGACAAGCTTGGTACCAAATCAAATAGGGTTGAACAAGCTTCAGTTTGGTATAAGATTTGTAAGGTTTTGAGGCTTGGATCATAGAGAACGAATCAGAGAAAGTCAAGTTCTTGAATCTGAAACTTCAGATTTCAGATTGAAACACCAAACTTTGCCAGGTTATGAATCTCTCTACACTCCACCAAATTGAGTAAACTTGGTATCAATTTGAACAGGGTTAAGAGAGCTTTAATTTGGTATATGATTCGTGGTTTGGTGTGACTTGTAGAAGGAGAACGAAAGAGAACAAGTCCGCACTAGAAAACTCAAGTTTCAGAGAGTTTGAGAGGATGTTCATCAGTTATTGAGAGAGATCACCCTTAAATTCATGAAATAACCCCTCCCAAATGTCCTTATCAATTACGCACGGTGTAGGGAAGATTTTTATGGTGATTTGTGGCTGAAAACTTGGAGAAACCACAGCCATTCGTGCCTTAACCGACTTATTTTTGAGCCATCAGAGTCGTGGATATCGATATCCACAGGTGGATATCGATATCCATCGATATCGATGATATGGATATCTATATCCAATGCCAAAAATGACATCACCTTTCGCATTCAAAAGGCCATAACTTTTTCGTTAACCGTTGGATCTTGCTAAAATTTGGAGATAAGCTTCCTAACATACTTATCTTCAAATCCAACGGTTAGTTTTGCATCTAATGATATAAATCTTTTATTTTTTTTTCTATTATTATGCTTTCACATAATATAGAATTCACACAACAATTATAAAATATATTTTTTTTATAAAGAAATTGGGGCTGTTACACTCTCCCACACTTTTAAGAATTTCGTCCCCGAAATTCCATCTAGGCTCACTTAGACTCAAACAAATGAGGATACTCCTCACGCATTTGGTTTGCTAACTCCCAAGTCATTTCGATGACTCTACCTCGTCTTGTTGCCATGCGACTTTGACTAAGGGGGTATCTGTTCCTCTCAGTCTCTGGATTCTTTGGTCCTCGATACGGATCAGACCAGCTTCGAATGTCAAATTCTCCTTTAGCGGCAACATGTCTGGTTGAATCTGGATGATGGTAGAGGGGTCATGCACAAACTCTCGAAGTTGAGAAACATGAAAGACATTGTGCAAATTGGATAGAGACGGGGGTAAAGCAATTTGGTATGCAACAGGGCCGACTCTTTTCAAAATTTGGTAGGGACCAATAAACTTAGGTAGCAACTTCTTGCGTTTCAATACTCGCCCAACACCAGTCGTCCGAACAACTCTGAGGAAACATGGTCGCCTTCTTTGAATTCTAACTTTGATCTCCTACGATCAGCATAACTCTTTTGTCGACTTTGAGCAGTCTTCATTTTCTCTTGAATCATCTTGATCTTCTCCGTCATATCCTGCACTACATCGGGACTAATGAGTGTATTCTCCCCCACTTGAAACCAACACAGTGGGGTTCTACACTTTCTCACATAGAGGACTTCAAATGGTGCCATCCTGATACTTGCATGATAACTGTTGTTGTAGGTAAATTATACCAAAGGTAACAACTCCTTCCAACTTTCTTGATATTCCAGTGCGCAAGCACGCAACAAATCCTCGAGCGATTGGATTGTTCTTTCTGACTGTCCCGTCCGTTTGGGGATGATAGGCAGAACTCATTCTTAGTCTTGTTCCCAAAGCATGATGCAGACTCTGCCAGAATCTAGAGATAAACCTCGGATCACGATCTGAAATGATGCTAGAGGGAACTCCATGCAATCTCACGATCTCCTTGATGTATAGTTGTGTGAGCTTTTCCAATGAATATCGCATATTGATTGGAGTAAAATGGGCCGACTTCGTCAATCGGTCCACAATAACCCACACAGCTTCATAGCCACCTTGTGTCCTTGGAAAACCTGACACAAAATCCATGGCTATGCTATCCCACTTCCATTCAGGGACTTCCAATGGTTGTAGTTCTCCGCCAGGCCTCTTATGTTCAATCTTTGCTTTCTGACAAACAAGGCAAGATGACACATAAGCTGCTACGTCTGTCTTTAAAACAGGCCACCATAACATCTTCTTCAAATCCTGATACATTTTGGTTGATCCTGGATGCAAACTCATCTTGCTCTTGTGAGCTTCTTCCAGAATAACCTTTCTTAGTTCTAGATTAGCAGGAACGCATACTCTATTCTTGAATCTCAAGATTCAATTTGTTCCCAGTTGGAAATCTGGTTCCTTTCCTTCTGCACTTAGCCTCTACTTCTCTTGCAATTCAACATCTTCTTACTGAAATTCCCGAATCTCATTAAGAAATTCGTTGGAAATCTGCAGCATTCCCAATTTAATGCTTCTCTGGTCAAATTGCACGGCTAAGCTCAGATCACGAAACTTCTCAATCAGCTCAGCTTCCTTCACCATCAAGGCACTGACGTGCAAAGCTTTACGACTGAGAGCATCAACTACCACGTTGGCCTTTCCAGGGTGGTAATACAACTCAAAGTCATATAGTCTTTAATAAACTCCATCCACCGCCGTGGCCTCCTATTCAGTTCCTTTTGATCAAAAAGATACTTCAAACTCTTATGATCACTGAATACTCGGAACGTAACTCCATATAAATAGTGTCTCCATATCTTCAATGCAAACACTACTGCATCAAGTTCCAAATCATGTGTTGGGTAGTTCTCTTCATGAACTTTTAATTGTCTTGATGCATAAGCGACCACTTTACCTTCTTGCATCAAAACACAACCCAAACCTTGTTTCGAAGCGTCACAGAATACTTCAAAACCTTTATGCGGATCAGGTAAAATTAACACCGGAGATGATGTCAATCTACCTTTCAGCTTCTGAAAACTTGCTTCACATCTTTCGTCCCATACAAAAGGTTGCTCCTTCCGTGTCAAACGTGTTAGAGGAAGAGCAATCTTGGAGAATCCTTCGATGAATCTCCTGTAATATCCGGCTAATCCTAGAAAACTTCGAATTTTGGTGACCGTCTTGGACCTTTCCCAATTGAGCAGCACTTCCACTTTTGCCGGATCGACTATAACGCCTACTTTAGAAATTACATGTCCAAGGAAGTCCACTTCTTCCAATCAGAACTCACACCTGGATAACTTAGCATATAATTTCTTCGCCTTGAGGATTTCTAACACAATCCTAAGGTGAGTGGTATGCTCCTCCAGATTCCTAGAGTAGATCAGAATATCATCGATAAACACGACCACAAAAGAATCTAGATAAGGCCGAAAGATCCTATTCATGTAATCCACGAATATAGCCGGAGCATTGGTTAGTCCGAAAGGCATCACTACATACTCATAGTGTCCATATCGTGACCGAAATGCAGTCTTTGGAATATCTTCCTCCTTGATACGGATCTGATGGTACCCAGACCTCAGATCAATTTTGGAAAATATGGCTGCTCCAAGAACTTGATCCATCAAATCATCTATCATTGGGAGAGGGTACTTACTCTTCACTGTCACCTTATTCAGCTGCCGATAATCTACACACATTCTCATGCTCCCATCCTTTTTCCTGACAAAAAGGACAGGTGCACCCCATGGTGAGACGCTCGGTCTTATAAACTGCTTCTCCAGCAAATCCTCTATCTGCTTCTTCATCTCTGCCAATTCCAACGGAGCCATTCGATACGGAGCAATCGAAATAGGACCAACTCCAGGAACCAGTTCGATACTAAACTCCACTTCTCTTTTCGGCGGCAATCCAGGCACTTCTTCAGGAAACACTTCCGGGAATTCGCAAACTACCTGGATATTCTCAATCTTTGCTTCTTTCTCAACAGAAGCATAAAGCAAACATAGCTGACCTTCAGGTTGGCTTAACAAGGGTTCTGAGTTCTGAAAGGTTAGGGATTCATCGGTTAAGAATACCGAACTATCCGGAGACATGAGAAATTCCTCATCGTTGTGGGAGAGGTTTCCTTACGTAGGATCAAGAAACTTTGAACGGAATCACGAGAGATTATTATTGAGAAGGTATTCTCGAGATTCAATTCTCCAGGAATAAGAAATTCCATTTCTCAACAATGCTGAGAAATGATTCAGGAACACGGTCTACTTGAATTCTGTTTTTATCAAAGTAAACAATCCAGGGATCTAAAGATGTTGAAAAGTTCTTTCGAAAGTTAAGGTTTCCAAAATGCCCAGATACGATCAAAAGAAACCAAAGTAATCACAAGGGTAAGCAAATGAGAGATTCCTTGAATAGGGATATCGAATCATTCAGAATATATAAGAAGTTCATCATCATTAGAGCAAGATTTGCTCGGCTGGGAATTAAAGAACTATGTACAAGATTATCAAAAGCATTATCAAGGTTTAACGATCTAGGTATAGGGAATTCCATTTCCCAGAAGTACTATAAAACGGTTCAAGGATGTGGTTGCTTACGTTCGACTTCCACATAAGTAACCGATCAAGGTTGTGTCAATGAGAGAGATCAAATAATAGGTGTTTCTATTACGCACTCGGTTAAGAATGAAGTTTCGGATGTCCATGATCATCTTTTCCAAGAGCTGTAACTATTAGGGTGGCCAATCCTAACATTACACGCCATTGGTCAGGAGACCATATCAATCCGATTAAAGTTATAATCCTCCAAATGGAAGACTATAAATGTACCTTTAGGTTAAAAGAATCTAAAGATAAAGTTATTTGTCATCGTCAGATTCCACTTGGTTAATTAAGTGCTAGAGATTTTCAATTTCCGTTGGGGTGGCATTCACTTGCCCTTGCCCGTTGGTTGTCATTCTCTCTAGACTTAACTAACTCCCTTTCCTCTGATCATAACAGGGATAACTGAGTTTTGATTTTGACCTGACTGGCTCAAAGTTCAACTCAGTACTCATTACGTTTGATTTAGACGATTCCTAAAATCAAACAAGATCCTAATACGTCTAATAATCTCTACTAACTTAATGATAACGTGTCAGAGACTGACAACAGAGGTGATGAAACCATACTCTCAGGCCGAAAAGGAAGGAACTGCTCTGATACCATAATGTAACACCCTCATCTTTTAATAAAGGGAATAAAGTAATTTATTCAGAAATTGATGTTGTGGAAAAGTAAAAGTTCCCTTTATTCAAGATTAGCGGATAAAATTTTTCTTTTTAAAGTACATCGGTTCGGTGTTACAATGGATCTCATACAGAAATGCCTTTCTCCCTTTCTCAGCTTGAGTCTCTGGCTTGCCCGGTGGATTGACTTCATCGGCTACTTGAACCTACCACCAAAGGCTAGGGGGGAGTAAGTCATAGCCGAAGCACATCATAAAATAATAATCTATCAGTACTAGAAATAAAAAACACAAGTAGTCAGGCAATCACATAGTAATACATATACAAATGCAAATCGAGTTATTCATCTGATATATCTTGTGTTTAAGTGGCATGATGCATGCAATATCTAATCATTCTTCATAGCACGGGGCATCACAGTTCAGAGGCAAAGGGGTCCTCGTGAACTTCCTCCGCTCGACCCTCTCGCGACTTACAGACTTCCTCCGCCAGACGCACGACTTACAGGCTTCCTCCGCCAGACGTAGAACTAGTATAGGCCTCAACAAACTGGAGCAATTCTTAATCAATTCATGAATGCAAGAATGGTTCATTACCAGTCTTTAGCAGTTAATCTTTTATCGTGCTTCAATCATTCTAATCATTTTATCATATCAACATCTGCGCTCCTAGGGCGAATGGATATTATTTATTCTTATCAAATTATGAATTTAGTATTCATATATCATCATCAAATTCAATCCATATTGTACAAATATGAGATGTTAAAGCTAGGTATAATAGAATTTAGCACTTTTCCCTTTTTAAGGTCATTCTAATCAATTGGAGAAGTCTCCAATCAAATAGAATGTAAAAATTCAAATTTTAGTAGAAAAATTGGGGTGGTCATATCGATATGCCCCTATGCATATCGATATGCATAATCGATATGCCCATGCTGGATATCGATATGCACATTGAAATTTCAGCATATTACTTGAGGTTTGAAGTACCAAATCTTAATATACTTCACTTTAACCATTCTCAAGCCAAAACAGATTAATGTCATGTATAAATACATCTGTTCATGCATAATTTCAGCAAACATGGCATCAACTTCATGTAAAATTTGAGTATTATGCATAAAAGACACAAAGATCATAACATAACCTATGATTTCCATTTCCCTTTCATTATAGTTCAGTTTCATTATTGGTTCAACACTTAATCATCATATATAAATTGTTCCAATTCAGAAATTATGCTAGAATGACCTCCAAGTCATTTTCCTATAGCAAGTTCTCAAATTTCCCTAGTTTTGCCATTGAGTTCATGAGAACTCCTATATCTCTAGCCATCCAATTATTATTCTAGCACCCGTTTAACTTCTCCCTTACCTATTACAGAGATTCAGACTTGTTTGGGTTGGAAGAGATTGGGTCGGTTGAGGAAAATCTCAACTTTTCCAGTTCAGCTGCAACGGTTCTGTTTTCAGTCCAACATGGTCACAAAATCCATGTTGATCACCATGAAAAGACACAATAATTCGTGGTCAATGGTTAGAATCAAAACTAGGGCATGAGATCTTGAAAATAAAACAAGTTTGAAGCTCAAAGGATACTTGAGCTTACCACAAAGATCAAAGGAATATGGCTTCCCGAATCTGAAATTCTGCAGATTTCAGTTTGAGATACTGAACTTTGCAGGAGTATAAATCCTTCCATACTTCACCAAATCAGACAAGCTTGGTACCAAATCAAAGAGGGTTGAACAAGCTTCAGTTTGGTATAATATTTGTAAGGTTTTGAGGCTTGGATCATAGAGAACGAATCAGAGAAAGTCAAGTTCTTGAATCTGAAACTTCAGATTTCAGATTGAAACACCAAACTTTGCCAGGTTATGAATCTCTCTACACTCCACCAAATTGAGTAAACTTGGTATCAATTTGAACAGGGTTAAGAGAGCTTTAATTTGGTATATGATTCGTGGTTTGGTGTGACTTTTAGAAGGAGAACGAAAGAGAACAAGTGCGCACTAGAAAACTCAAGTTTCAGAGAGTTTGAGATGATGTTCATCAGTTATTGAGAGAGATCACCCTTAAATTCATGAAATAACCCCTCCCAAATGTCCTTATCAATTAAGCACAGTGTAGGGAAGATTTTTATGGTGATTTGTGACTGAAAACTTGGAGAAACCACAGCCATTCGTGCCTTAACCGACTTATTTTTGAGCCATCAGAGTCGTGGATATCGATATCCATGATCCATGATATGGATATCTATATCCAATGCCAAAAATGACATCACCTTTCGTATTCAAATGGCCATAACTTTTTCATTAACCGTTGGATCTTGCTCAAATTTGAAGATAAGCTTCCTAACATACTTATCTTCAAATTCAACGGTTAGTTTTGCATCTAATGATATAAATCTTTTATTTTTATTTTTCTATTATTATGCTTTCACATAATATAGAATTCACACAACAATTATAAAATATATTTTGTTTTTATAAAGAAATTGGGGCTGTTACACTCTCCCACACTTTTAAGAATTTCATCCCCGAAATTCCATCTAGGCTTACTTAGACTCAAACAAATGAGGATTCTCCTCACGCATTTGGTTTGCTAACTCCCAAGTCATTTCGATGACTCTACCTCGTCTTGTTGCCATGCGACTTTGACTAAGGGGGTATCCGTTCCTCTCAGTCTCTGGATTCTTTGGTCCTCGATACGGATCAGACCAGCTTCGAATGTCAAATTCTCCTTCAGAGGCAACATGTCTGGTTGAATCTGGATGATGGTAGAGGGTTCATGCACAAACTCTCGAAGTTGAGAAACATGAAAGTCATTGTGCAAATTGGATAGAGATGGGGGTAAAGCAATTTGGTATGCAACAGGGCCGACTCTTTTCAAAATTTGGTAGGGACCAATAAACTTAGGTAGCAACTTCTTGGGTTTCAATACTCGCCCAACACCGGTTGTCGGAACAACTCATAGGAAACATGGTCGCCTTCTTTGAATTTTAACTTTGATCTCCTACGATCAGCATAACTCTTTTGTCGACTTTGAGCAGTCTTCATTTTCTCTTGAATCATCTTGATCTTCTCCGTCATATCCTTCATTACGATGATGATGTGTGTGTTTGTTCATTCAATTAATTATCTGCTTATGCGATATGACAAGTGATTTACTCCCATCTAGCCTTTTGGTGGTAGGTACAAGTAGCTGATGAGGTTAATCAACCTATCAAGCCAGAAACTCAAGCGGAAGAAGGAAGATATACATTACTGGATTTGATCCATTGCAACACCGAAAGAATGTAAATTCAAAGAAAAATTTTATCCACCAATCTTGAATAAAGGGAATTTCCACTCTTCCGCTGTAATATTTTCTAATAAATTATTTTATTCCCTTTATAAAAGATGAGGGTGTTACACCCACCAAAAGAACCAAGAGCACAAATATCCTTCCATACCAGAAGGACGCTCTATTAAAATCTTGTCCCCTATTGCTCCCCAAGGAAGATGCATCAAGGTCCCCATATCTAGCCTTTAAAAATCGAAAACACAAAGAATCCTCTTGTGACAAGAGCCTCCACCTCCACTTAGAAAGAAGAGAAAGATTTAAAAGATTCAAATCTTTAACACCTAAGCCCCCATCTTTCTTACTTTTAGAAATAAGGTCCCAGCTAACCCAGGCAATTTTTCTCCTATCTTCATAACCTCCCCATAAAAAATTCCTCTGAATAGAGGTTAAAATTTTATACACTTTGACAGGGAGTCTAAAAATGAGAGATAATAAATAGACAAATTAATCAAGACAGAATTAATCAAGGTTTTTCTCCCTCTTAAGGATAGGTGCTTACCTCTCCAGCTCGCCAAGTTACTCCTCATACAATCAATCACAGGTTACCAAGAGCTAGCACGTCTAGGATTAACAGTTGCAAGTAGAGATTGACCATATTTTTGTCATCTTAAATATGGAACACAATACGATATTTAAATTGATATTGCACAAATTCTTCTATCAATCTCAATGTGAAAAAATTTTAAATATACAATTGTTAATAAAAATGTGTGAAAGTGATTAGACATAAATTGTGAGATGATAATTTTAATATTTAATTTATTATCTTAATTTATACTATATTAATTCATAAGAAATTACATTCAAAGAATTCTTAAAATAATTATTTCAAGAAAAATGCTAACAAGTGGCAGGCTCTTGTTAAGATACTAAAAGTGATTTATTGTTATAAAAAGATGTGATTTTTGGGGTTTTCAAGAAAGTGATTAATGCTAACTTATGATTGATTTATCATTCCTAGTAACCTTAATAACAAGTGGCCTAAGGAGACTTGTTAACTCTTGTTTTAACGGTAAGTATAAAGCGGAAGTGGTGAAGGATCTAATAAATCAATAACCAATAGATTGTTCCTGCCAAATGAATAAATAAGACATAGGAGAATATTTGTGCTAACTCATATGTAACTCTATTGAAAAATTGAATAGACAAAAAATAAAATGAATGAAATAGACGCAAAAGAATTACGAAGATGTTTAAAGAATTAAAGGGTGCTTATCAATAGCGAAACCTCGTGATGAAGATCTCAAGAAGCACTACTCATCAGTAGTAATATAGCATAGTTTATTATTATTGGTTTATTTATGTTTTTAATCCTGAATTTAGATGTTTTTTTAATTGGTTTTTAAATTGTTTTTATGCTTTATTTGGGTCCTTGAACCTTTTCAAATTTTTGAAAATGGTCATTTCATCACCTAAGTAATTATGTGGCCGACGACATGCCACATCACTTCGCAACATCGACGAGTGACGTGTTATGCAGTGTCACGTGGTACCACAAAAATCAATTCTTTTAAAAATTACTAAAAGATTTGATTTTATTTTTAAAACAATATGTTTTTTTTAATTATTTTTAACAAATTGGAATTTTTTAATTTAAAAATTTCTTGTGGCATCATCTGGCACGTTACCTATCGATGTAGCGAATGTGACGTGACATCTAATCGATCATATAATCACTTAAGTGATGAAAGTGTAGGGTCTACCGACCATATGCGGACCCGAGTCTCACCAAAGGATTCCCCTATGGGCACTTTGCTCGGTTTACCTGTCATGAAAGTCCTTCGCTCGGACTCGTGGGATCCGAGCATACGAGAGGGCCAGACTCGGACTTGATGGAACCGAGCCTTACAATCGGTCCCCAATCCATCAGGCTCGGAACTCTAGGACCGAGGCATACCGTCGGCTCGTGGATAAGCTTAGGTTCGCCGAGGCTTCTTATCCCTTCCGCAAATCTCTCCTAGATTCTCGCAACAGCCTAGACATGAGATCTTCAGCTGATCCTATCCAGATTCTAGAAGCATAATCATCCAATATTATCTCACAGAATCCTGGTTCAACACAACTCTGATACAGGGCCTAAAGGGCCCATATCAGCCTCCTCCATACCCTATAAATAGCTCATCACAGCTAGGGTTTCAGGTATGTTCTCTCATCCCTACTCTCAAGAACTACGTGTGGCTTGATTCCCTTTTCACTGGGGATACGTAGGACCGGGGTCACCCTCGTCAGCTGCAACAACCCAAACACACATCGTGGTGTATCCTTAACAATGGAACACTACATTGGCACCGTCTGTGGGGAACGATAAACTTCGATTCCCATCCACAATTACAAAAAATAAAATATAAAAAAAAATAGAAAGAAAGAAAGAAGCAGCTATAGAAACATGTTGCTCGTGTCCAAGTGAAAGGCCACCGATCATGCTTACCGCTGGTGCTGTTCATCGTGCCGTCTACGGTTGCCGGTCTGGTGAAGCCGCCGTTACAACATCATTCTCCTGAAAAGATGGACCATCCAAAATATAAAAAAAAAGAGAGAGAAGAGAAAGTTGCTCTCATCCCCTTCATCTTCATGGAGACAGCACCGTGGCTGGGGGAGCGGTGCGGCGGTGGCGTTCTTCCTCTTTACCGCTGCTACTTCGAGGAACGGAGGAGCGGTTGGATGTGCTTGACCCGGTGCGATTCTGACACGGCTAGACCGACATGTCTCCTCTCCTCTCGTCGCGCACCAAAACCAAACGCGCCGCCTCCTTCTAGCGCCACCGTCATAGAAGAGCTATGGACCACCACCGCATCGTGACTCTCCAATGGCGAACGAACTCACAGCGGCGAGAGATCCCCGCCTCTCAGGTACGTTCGCGATTGAAACGCAAACGCGAGTTCTCACTCCGCCGTTAACCCTCCTTCTAGAGCCACCATTGCATCGCCATCTACTTCCTCCCCGTCGGTGCACAGCGAACGATTCATGCTCCAGTTCGTTCGTGAGATCTGCGTGAAGCTCCTACACATCTTGATGAACGTGATATTCTACAAGAAGAGAGTGAGAAGCGGAGGCGAGAGAGAATGAGAAACAGCGCTGCTCCCCTGTTGGCCGCCGCTGTCGCCGCCATGTGTAGAACCACCGCCGCACCAGCCCGTGAGGTTGCAACCCTCGCCGTCGACGCCGTCACCGTTGCAAGCCCACGCCGGTTTGCTTGCCACCACCACCACCACCGGAGTAAGCCGTACCACCCGTGGTGGTCTTCGATCCATGTTAGCCGCCGCTGCAGGGCATAGCAGCGCCACCCTTGCGTGTAGCACGCAGCAACACCTGCTGCATTAGGGTTCCCAATCCCTAATGGGCCATTGGCCCAATACAAAAAAAAAGGAAAGAAAGAGGAAACGGGCCTCTACATGTCAATGGCCCAATAACTGCAATCTACTTCTAAATCAGGGAAGCTATTCTTTCTAATTTTTAATAATTGCACAAATATTTTATTGACCCACATGACTATTAGTTAACAACAAAGTTATCTTACAATTTTGCTAATTATTTTGATTACATGTTGTTATAAATTGTTAACCTTACGACAATAACTAATTAATTATTATTTTTGTGCGCATATGCGAGGTACACGTACGATGGCCCGAGCGGCTGAATAACCCATTCCGAGATCCCCATTAATGGACAAATAATTTTCCGAGTATCGCGAATACAATAATGTTACTTTATTTGGAATCTAGTGGTGATGGCGAGGACCCCCGCGCCGAGTTCTCCTCTTGAAGCTCGTGCTCCGAGCGAAGAGCGAGGACCCCCGCGCCGAGTTCCCCTCTTGAAGCTAGTGTTCCGAGCATAAAGAAGTCTGTCTTCGGTTCCCTGCTTCGAATACATGTGTCAATTGTGGCAGACCCTCGACAACGTGCCCTTTTTTATAACTCATACATTCAGAATCATATTTAAGGAAAACAGAGGTCGGCCCTTAACGCTCAACAAAGCCCATTTTTAGAGGAAGCCCATTTTTAGAGGATTGACAAAAGACTTCAATCCAACATTCTTCAATCTGACGTTTCTCAATCTGGCATTCCTCACTACACTGAATCAGGGAAGGAATTCTCGTTCCCATATTATTTTCATATTTACTTGGCATTTTACGTGTTTACTTTGCACACATGTTGATATTAATTTACCTAATGCACTACTTTTGACATGTGCTTCTAATGCTTGATTCCTTATAATTTCATTACATGTCACTAATTATTTGATATTCCCTGATTATGATTTTTTGTATACATACTGATACATAGCATATTGTTAGCCAAATTTCTTTGCTGCTGAATGTTATTAAATGTCTGTCTTTCCCGTCGTGATAGGATAATAATATTTGATATACATTGCCTTTCGAATGACATTAGGCAGTTTCCGGCAATTGTGCATTGTCGTTTTTCATGATTTGGCGCTTTCATCATTTGATTTGTTGTCATTAAATGATTTGACATATTTATAAATGTCATTCATTACAATTATTGCACGTGATATACCTGAAATCATGCATCTTTTGATGGGCAATCCTGTCTGGTTGCACGATATTTAATTATTGTCATTACTATATTTGTTACGTGTGATCTTTTTAGAATCATGCCGCTTTTGTTTTGATACTTTATATTCACTTACCAATAACTTTCATTGTTGCTATTCAATTATAATAGATTGTCAAATTAACGACGATCACTGATTATTGTTCTTAAACATGTAATGTAAGGTTCAAGAAAGGATGGTCGGACCTATTGAAAAGGAAGGCCGAGCAGCTAGGATTCTCTCTAGAGTTGTCAGGACCATCACGACCCCATGATAGAGAACAGTCCAAAAGTCAAAACGGTTATCGTAAAAACATGTCGTGGCACGGATTACTGTCATCGTCACTCCAAGATAATTACAAAGGATTTGTGGCCATGGCCCACGCAAGCATGTGTCCTGTAACAACCCGTCACGAGGCTAGCCTAGAACGGGCGCTACACACCCACCACGGTCAAACTGTTAAGAGTCATGCTGTCGGGGCCTCCATCCACAATGAACTCTCAATCAACAAAACAACAATATGTGAAGCCACAAGTTATGCTTAATTAAGGGCATTACCATGACCAATCCAGGGAAGTTAATTTCTTTTACTTAAGTCATTTCAATGGTATTTATTATGTACACCATTGCATGCCAATGATACTGTTAATTACTATACTTATTAACATTATTTGGTTTAATACCACTAATCGCTCCGACACATTTTTGATATACGTATCGTTTATTATTATTATTATTACGTGTGATCTTTTTAGAATCATACTATTTACATACCAATATTTTATTCTGTAAACTTGCCAATAATTCTCATTATTGCAATTTAATTATTATACATTGTCAGTTCAAATGACGATTACTAATTATTAATTTTGTATACATATACGAGGTACAAATATGGGTAAACAGACCATTTCAAGGTTTTCATCAATGGGCAAACAACTCTTATGAGTGTTGCGAGCACCTCAACATGTTCGAAATCAGTTGACGGTGGAGAGGATACTAGATACTAGCCTTCTCCCTTCGGATTCATTACACGATTGTCACCACTTCTCCACCGGTTTCCTACCAGATCCCTACACCCACAGTAGAATATCAGGCTATGATATCAACCGATCAATGACATCCTCGAATTGATCGGTCCCTTCTACCACGACACCCTTGCCTCTCATGGTCACTAAAAGCCAAAAGACGATCCCCGTCAACATCTCTTCTCGAGATCCCAGCATTGCTCACAAGGGTGCTATACAACCCATAACGGCATACAGGGTGTTTGGTAGGAAGAAGATGAAGAATACCAAGCGAGCACACGTTCTAGCAATAGAAGAAGAAAGATCTCTATGCCAAAATGACGCCGAGCATATCAATGTTCCTGCCAAAAAGGATGCCGAACGTATCAAAATTCAAAAATAGTCCCATAAAGACTAACAGGGAAAGATCTTTCTCATTATCTCATTTACGTCATTTACATTGCATGGTTTAAGCCTCACATTCATTATTACTGAATCACTTCCTGCACAACATTATATTATCTTAGATAATACTCATAATTAACAGTGAAACAACTCATACTTCGCTATTAATGTCATTACATATCATTTACTACTTGATATTCTAATAGTTGTTTTTATACATCATGTAAAGGTACAAATTTGATGGTCGGAACTACCGGGCGCGATGGCCCGAGCACGATGGCCAAAAATGATTCGAGTGTTTCACGCATAACCCAAGTCAGGATTCCTAAAATCCGAAAACATGCACAAGCCGACCACAGGTCTAAATCCGCAAGCCCATTGTATTTACTGCTTCAATTAAATAAAAGTTATGTTTCTGAATTCATTGTATTTACGTACTTTTCCTCATAACCGATTAGCCACCGTTTATGACGCGAATGATTATAAACACCTCGAACAAGAGCTTATAACTCGTCAAGTACTTTAAAAGATTCCCGATTCAAACGTGATTGGCATAAAATCATTTTATACATCGCGGATAGAGGAACCCACCTTGGCTAGAGTGTCGGAGTTCCGAGGTCTTAACACTTGAATTCATAACTAAAAGAACAATATGAGAAGCACAAAATCATAACGGATATTATAAATATTCACTCATTTCGGATCACGTCCCAACGCACTTGCCTACGATCTCGGTTGGCCGACCAGATCGGCGTGGCTACAAGTGAAAACGGGGATTGCTACCTCGATAACTTGGCCATCGGCCAAATACGTCGCAGGATCGAGGAATGCACCTCGGCCAAGGCAGTCATTCCGACAGCATCCCCCATAGACGTTACGATCCAATTCATGATATTACTTTTAACACACCTCGATGAGAGAGGTGTATGAATCTCCAAATCGCGATACTCTTCCGAGTAAAAGACCTCGGCTGCGAACATTCTTTTACGTCACCACCAAGCCTCAGAAAAGAACGTCTGATCGACCCAAAAGGGCTCTAAACTCGGCACAGAGTCTCTATGACTCTTCCCGAGCTGGGGGGCTTATGTCGTGGACCGGACTCCGGTCCGACCTACCCCCATCTTAACCGACCGTAAGCCGAACTCATTCCAAGATCTCCGCCAGGATTCAGGATGCGAAGCTACTCGACGGTATTGAGGAAAGAGTCTTCAACTGCATGATCCCAGTTATAAAAATTCTCTTTGGCTGCCCTTTTGTGCTTAAGAGCTTTCGCTCTCATTTTATCTAGAGATGCTCGGAGTCCGGCGGACTCATCCTTGGCATACTCGAGTTGCTCTCGAGCCACTGCAGCATCCTCCTCGGCTTTCCGAGCCTTCTCTGTAGCCTCCCGCAGAGCTGTGGCATCCTCTTCGGCCTTCTTCAAGATTTCCTCGGCCCTCCTCATCCTCTCATTGGCCTCTTGAAGAGTTTTCTCAGCCTTCTCCTTGTCAGCCTCGGCTCTAGCCTTGGCATCTTCAGCCTCTTGCTTCTCTTTTTGCAGCCCTTCCTTCTCTGCGGCCAACGTTTGAAGTCTTTTTTCAAAGGCTTCTACCTGGAGGTTTAAATAATCCTCCCGAGCGTCAGCTTCTTCCCGTTTTTTCTTCCCCTCGGTGGCCACTCCAGCATGAACATCCTCACCACGCTGGTCGAGGTAGCGAAGAATGCTCGCACCCCTTAGGAGACTCTTAGCCAGGGCGGAACAGTTGTTTTCCCAAACCGATGCAGGCCAGGCATCCATCACTTGTGCATCCTCAGGTGGAAAGACTGTTGCATTGAGACCATCAGGAGTCTTCTTCGCCCACGATACCCCTCAAAACCCCTCAAATTTCCCTCCTTCCACGATACGCCGGTTGGGCCCAAGGCCCATTAACCCATTCAGCCACCCATGGGGAAAGACGTGGTAGTTATTGGAGGTACTTTTTCAGAATTCGAAAATTGAAATGATTTGGCACAACTTTCCAGGGCACGTGTCGCACCTAAAGAACCTAAAGCGTCACCTCGGACAGGCTACATGGTTAAGGCTGGAAACAGTTGTCACACTTCTGAACCAAGACATGCTAAAGGTTAACCCTATCCACTTGTTACCTCGCCACAGACTTTACAAGTCTTACGAGCTGGGGGGCTTGTAGGGTCTACCGACCATATACGGACCCGAGTCTCACCAAAGGATTCCCCTATGGGCACTTTGCTCGGTTTACCTGTCATGAAAGTCCTTCACTCGGACTCGTGGGATCCGAGCATACGAGAGGGCCAGACTCGGACTTGATGGAACCGAGCCTTACAATCGGTCCCCAATCCATCAGGCTCAGAACTCTAGGACCGAGACATATCGTCGACTCGTGGATAAGCTTAGGTTCGCCGAGGCTTCTTATCCCTTCCGCAAATCTCTCCTAGATTCTCGCAACAACCTAGACATGAGATCTTCAGCTGATCCTATCCAGATTCAGCACAACTCTGATACAGGGCCCAAAGGGCCCATATCAGCCTCCTCCAAACCCTATAAATAGCTCATCACAGCTAGGGTTTCAGGTATGTTCTCTCATCCCTACTCTCAAGAACTACGTGTGGCTTGATTCCCTTTTCACTGGGGATACGTAGGATCGGGGTCATCCTCGTCAGCTGCAACAACCCAAACACACATCGTGGTGTATCCTTAACAATGGAACACTACAGAAAGGATCGTTTCCAAAATTTGAGCAAAGTTCAGGGAGCCAAAGAATCGATTTTTTTTTTTTAAAAAGACCAATTCCAAAAAAACACCTAAATTCAGAAACTAAAATCTTATATAAGCATAATTATTTCATGGATACCAAGACAGCATTTACAAATGGTAAATTAGCTAGCACAGACGGACCAGACTATTTAACATAACTAAATCATATTTAAGGTGTGGGGAAATCATTTAATCTTAAATAAAATCATATAAATCTGCATGTTTCATTTGAAAGTCCTTTCAATATATTCCAATTTCTTCCAATTATTGCTACCCGCCCATGGCATTACATTCTACAAGTGCTCTTTTAGTATTCAACTAGGTGTTATACCGTGCAATGTACGGGTTATTAAAATTTTAAATTTTTTAAAATAAATATTTTAGAGTAAAAATTATTTTTTTTAATTGTATAGTAAAAAATAATTATAAAAAAAAGCAAGAGTTCAAATTAATTGAATAAAGAAAAATTGATTTATATATTCATTTATGATAATGATAATAATGATTTATAATTATTGTATAATATAATAATTATTCTTTGAATTTTGGAAGAATTAAATATGACTATATGAGAGTAATCGAGATTGACTTTTCCTTTTAATTGATTAAAGCATGGGAAAACTTAGATAAATTTGAATCAATACTTTTAATTAAATAATTAAATACAAAATGAATTCTTATGAATTTATAATGAAATATATATATATATATATATATATATATATATATACATATACATTGCACCACTAAATCTGTACCGAATTATAGAGTAAACCATTGCTCTATTGCATTTTTTTTTTAAATTTTCAATATTTTCGGGACACATGACATGTCTCATTATCTTTTATTTTCTTAACTTTTTTATGTGAAAATTCTGTTTCGTGAGGAGCTCTCTAATTGCAAAGTTTGGGTTAAAAATTATAATATAAAGTTTGACTATATATATAGAAATCTTAAATTGTTAAAATACATTAGTATTATTATGAAAGAGTGTTTGGAATTTTTTGAAACAATTGCAATTAATATTATTTCAGAATTTATTTATTTTTAAATGTATTTAGTAACACTATTGTGAAATAGTGTTAGTTTATAAGACATAACTTTTCAAGAATTTAATATTCTGTATAGGTGCATTGGCATTGTTTCAAAATTTATTTTTTAAATTATATTTAGTAATATTATGAAAGGGTGTTAGTCCATAAGACATATCTTTTCAAGAATTTATTATGAAAGGATGTTAGTCCATATATAAGACATATTTTTTTTTATATTTAGTAACATTATTATGAGAGGGTGTTAGTCCATAAGACATATCTTTTCAAGAATGTATTATGAAAGGGTGCTAGTCCATAAGACATATCTTTTCAAAAATTTATTATGAAAGGGTGTTAGTCCATAAGACTTATCTTTTAAAAAAAATTTAATTTTTTTAAATAATATATGTTGTCGACATATGGCATATCTAATATGCTACCATTTTTCCAACTTTTATTGTGAGAGCTCCATTTCATGAGAAGATCTCTATATTCAGCATTTAGTCTCAAAATTATATAATAGTGTTTGATTTGATAATATACGATTTGATTATGGAGTATGTTCGTATACATGCGGAAATAGGGTACCCAAAGAGTGTACCATTTTGTGCAAATTGATTAGTATGTATTATCTTTGTATAAACATTGTATCATTTTATTTGTGTCCTTTTCCGTATGCTTATATGTCCAAACAATGCATCTTTTTGTGCTATTTTTGCTGAAATAGTGCATTACTTTGGGTTATTTTTTTTCAAGAAAAAAATTAAGTAGGACACATGGCATGTCTCTTTGTTCTCCATTTTTTCAACTTTGATTCTAAGAGCTCTATTTTGTGAGGAGCTCTATAATTTCAAGGATTAGACTCTAAAATATATAATAGTGTTTGATTTATTTTTTTCTTTTAATAAATAAGCACCTCTTCATAATAAAAGAAACAATTGTAATAATAAGCACCTCTTCATCATAAAAGAAACAATTGTAATTAACAGGTGTATCATTTCATTTAACTTCAACAGATGCATCTCTTCATAGAATTTTTTATTTTCAATTTTTTTAATATTTTTTTTAATAAGAGGAAAGGACATGTGGCATGCCTAGATAATCAACATTTTGTGAGGATCTCTCTCGTTGCAAGATTTGGGCTCGTGAATTATGAAATGGTGTTAGTCCATAAGACATATCTTTTAAAAAAATTTAATTTTTTTAAATAATAATAAATGTTGTCGACATATTGCATATCTAATATGCTACCATTTTTCTAACTTTTATTGTGAGAGCTCCATTTCATGAGGAGTTCTCTGTATTCAGCATTTAGTCTCAAAATTATATAATAGTGTTTGATTTAATAATATACGATTTGATTATGGAGTATGTTAGTATACATGCGGAAATAGGTTACCCAAAGAGTGTACCATTTTGTGCAAATTGATTAGTATGCATTATCTTCGTATAAACATTGTATCATTTCAATTGTGTCTTCTTCCGTATGCTTATATGTCCAAACAATGCATTTTTTTGTGCTATTTCTGCTGAAACAATGTATTATTTTGGGGTTTTTTTTTCAAAAAAAAAAAATTAAGTAGGACACATGGCATATCTCTTTAATTTGTTCTCCATTTTTTCAACTTTGATTCTAAGAGCTCTATTTTGTGAGGAGCTCTATAATTTCAAGGATTAGACTCTAAAATATATAATAGTGTTTGAAACAATTGTAAAAATAATCACCTCTTCATCATAAAAGAAACAATTGTCATTAACAGGTGTATCATTTCATTTAACTTCAACAGATGCACCTCTTAATAGAATTTTTTTATTTTCAATTTTTTTAATATACAAATGCACCTCTTCTTAGAATTTTTTATTTTCAATTTTTTTTAATAAGAGGAAAGGACACGTGGCATGCCTAGATAATCAGCATTTTGTGAGGATCTCTCTAGCTCGTTGCAAGATTTGGGATCCTGAATATATAAATAGTGTTTGATTTTAAATGTTTTGTCTCTTCAATACTTCCTATTTACACAAATGGCATAAAGTTACGTACAACCATCACAATTCATTACCCTGCCCTTTGTCTTATTACCTACTCTGCAATCTAATTAATAAATCATACTTAATTATATTACACAAATCAAGAAAGGTAGTTAAATTTTTTGAAACTTGAAAAAAAAAATTAATATTTCAATTTTACTTTCTTAACTAATTTGCATTGAAAATTTCACAAATGTATTATTTCATATTAATTAATGAACAAAGGGAAAATAAGAGAAAAAACAATAAACATTTCCTAGAAAATATACAATGACTTCTAAATTGGATCAAAGAATTCTTTTAGAATGTAACCTATAAATAGGACTGAAAAGAGAAATAGTACTTAAAAAGTAGTATTAGGTTTAATTTGATAGAAATCCGAATAATAAAATTGATAAATTCATGTGGTATTATTTTGTTTTTAATAATGTTCTTGGAAATTAATTATTTAGGCTAATATTAATCATTTATTACAAAAATGCAGCCTTCTCTACTTAAATATATAGATTTTTCTATAATGTAACCTATAAATAAGACCGAAAAGAGTAATAATACTTAAAAATTAGTATTAGGTTTAATTTGATAGAAATCCGAATAATAAAATTGATAAATTCATGTGATATTATTTTGTTTTTAATAATGGTTGTGGAAATTAATTATTTAGGCTAATAGTAAACATTTATTGCGAAAATGCAGCCTTCTTTACATAAATATATAGATAAATAGATAGATAGTATAAATTAAACCCAAAAAAGAATGTTCTTTCACAAAGAGAGATTCATTTAAGATTTGAAAATGATGTTTGAATATATTAATCAATAGTAAATGGATTTAATTTTGCATCCTAATACATCTCATAATTGATTTATTTTATTGGCAACAATTCAAATAAAAATTAAATGGCTTAGCTTATTATCTCTATTCAAAGAGATATTGCTTGAAATTAATTACTTCATTTCTTTATTTTATTAAAATTAATTTACCTTTAAATATGGATTTATTTACCAAAAACAAACGCTTGATATGAAATGAATTTTTTTATTCCCTTAAATCGACAAAAGAAATTATGAGTGAGTTGATACATATTATACTTATTTCACCTATTTAAGTCCACACTCTGCCCAAGTAGAATACACCATCACAATAACAAACATAATATGGACAAGTCTTTAGTTAAACTGGTTTTCTTTGTCGTTTTGTTTGTATTTGCTTCAGGTATTTTTCATTCATTCTTTTTTTTTTATTATTAAAAGCTTAAATTAGGTATCTCTTGATTTATATATCATGAAATAATATTTTTCTTAATTCCATGTTTTTTTGTGAATCTAGGGTATGATTTTGTTGAAGAATTATCTATTAACTTACGGATTTTATGTTTTAGATAAATTTCAATTCAAACTAGTATTTCAAGTAGTTAATCATGTAATGAAATAGATGCAATTATTGTTGGACTCCTCATAACTTGCATTACTATGAATATATATATATATATATATTTATATTTATTAGTAAACATGTACAAAAGTAAATAATAAATTGAAATAATGTCTTTTTAGGTATCAAAATTGAAGGTGGTGATCCACAAGCTGTAGTTAATGGTGGAGCAGGAGCACCATGTAAAAAAGATAAAGATTGTGTTTGTACTTGCGGATTTTTGGGTCCTTGCACATGTTGTCTTTGCACAGATGGACGATGTAATTGTAAATTGTTTAGAGGAAAACATTTAGTCTCATAAGCATCTTCAGAAAAATATCCTATGATGTCATACTCTTGAATTGATCGTATGTAATCAAATGCTACATTTGCTTCGTAAATGGAAATAAATTAAGTTTAAAATATCCCCATAATTATCAATGTCTTAAACAAGCTTCATTTTATTAGAGTCATTCCTGCCTAATTTTGACAAAGATTTTCTTCAACATTATATTTTGATCCAAAACTTTTATAACTCAAGTTTGACAAATAATTGAGTTGTTGGTACGATTTAATATTTACACTGAGATAAATGATATATCAATATCAATACCGATTGTTTTAGGTTTGGTCTCTCTTTTCTTATGTACATATCTATGGTTCCTTTCTTTCTAGAAGTATTCCTTGTACTTCTAGTTTTTTAATAAATTCGTATGTCTTATAAAAAAATATCAATACCGATATCATCATTAAAAAAAATCTATATCATTTCTTTTATAATGAATATATGAATTTAGATTTATACGTATAAATTTAGATACACTGTATTTTAAAAGTACATATTAAAACTTATGAATGTTTCACCATGTATAGTTTCAAATAATAAGTACTTCGTACTATAAACAAAGATTGTTCTAAATTTATAAAAATATATTAAGTTAGTTTAAAAGGCATTATAATTTACCGATATATTGTTTTTATAAAATTTTATGTTTTTAAAATATTACGAGATGACAAGTAGACTATGTAACATCCCGATTTGATAACTTATTGAAAACATTTATACTTATAAAAATATTAGTGAAAATTGAGAGTATTTTTTTTAAAAAAAATAACAAGTCTTACAAATATAATAACATTCAAATCCAAAACTCCTTTCATTTTCTAATAACTATCATAATACTCATCCTCATACAATACCACTTATCTCAGTCTCCCAAACCGAGCTGTCACAAACTTTCTTTCTTAAACTCATTTAACAAGAAAAAATTCAACGGTTGTTGCAGAAATATCAAATTGAAAATCATTGCTTTATTCATAAACGATGTGACATTACTCAACGCGCATCACAAGTATTATTTCATTACAAAAAAAAAGTTGATAACGAAAATAACAAATGGGTACATAAAAGGGAGGTAGAGCGATACTATTCAAAAGGGGTAACATAATATATAACCTAACATTTCCCTTAATCACTACAATCTTAGTACACTGGTCACATCAAAAACGTAACGCTTGAGAACGAACCCAGGACTTCCAACTCCCAAGCCTTATGACTTGGTACATAACCATACGGACTACACCCACTTGTAAAAATATCACTATACTTCATCGGATCCTTTTTATAAGACCCTTTAAAGCAATTTATTTTGCTCCATTTATAACAGATCAATTCAATTTTCAATATTATTAATTACTAACGGTGGATCCCTAACGGCAAGGACCAAAACCAAAAAATTTAAACTTTTAAGGATCAAGACCGGTCAAATAAAAATATAGGGACCAAAACCAAAACTCGATTAACTTTCAGGGACCAAAAACTTAAATAAGCCTTTATAAAAATATATTAAGTTAATTTAAAAAGCATTATTATTCATTGATATATTTTTTTAACAAAATTTTATGTTTCTTAAAATATTACGAAATGACAAGTGGACTATGTAACATCCTGATTTGGTAACTTGAAAGCATTTATACTTATAAAAAAATTAGTGAAAATTGAGAGTAAATTTTTTTTTTAAATAACAGTCTTACAAATAAAATGACATTTAAATCCAAAACTCCTTCCATTCTCTAATAACTATCGTAATACTCTTCGTCATACAACATCACTTATCTCAAACTCCCAAATCGAGTTGTCACAAACTTTCTTTTTCAAACTCATTTCACAAAAAAAAAATCAATGGTTGTTGCGGAAATATCAAATTGAAAATCATTGCTTTGTTCATAAACAGTGTGACGCTACTCAACGTGCATCACTAGTATTACTTCATTACAAAAAGGTTGATAAAAAAAATAACAAAGGGGTACATAAATGAAGGCAGAGCAATAATCCTATCCGAAAGGGGTAACATAATATATAACCTAACATTTCCCTTAATCACTACCATCATAGTACACCGGTCACATCCCGAAACGTACTGTGCAGAGTCGTTATCCTTGCATATGAGAGCCTATATCGGTCCACCTCGTTCCAAAAGATCTTCAAATGATCCATCACCTAGTACATATACAAGATAACACGCACGACACAGGGGGAGAAAGACTGAGTAAGCGATCCGGACAGGTTAACGCCGACGATATGGATTTAAGCTAGACACAATATTAAGACTAATAGACAATAAGCATAACAACATACATAAATTCACATAATAACTTAAATATTTGAAAGAATTCAGATTCATTAACCTTTTATTCAATGTTTTAGTGTTGTCGCATCCGTTAATGATATGGGGAGGAATATCATTGAGGTAACAAGTTTAGTTAGCATACACGACTACATCCTCTCCAAAGTCCAACCAAATTCTAAGTCAAACGGGACGTACACAAACCTTACCACGCGGGCCTCGATGTCATAAAAATAACAATGTTGCAACCACCACACGTGACCAGCCAAAACAATATATATCAAATGGAATTCCAAAGGTAAAGGTTCCCCAGGCACAATGCTCATCTTCCCTTGTTTAGGTTCCCTCTCACCGTTTCCGATTTGTTCAAGGGGGTGAGGGTCCTTCTCTTATCTCCATTGCAGTCCTTACAACGGTCAGTTTAGCCATAAAGACATGACCATTGTAGCATCGTCCCACCTAGAGAATTCCTCATTGGGTTCTTGACGTTCACTGTCCTTGCCCATCCCTACCGCAATCCATGGTTGAGTACCCGTAAGTACCGAAGGTATCTTTACTCTTCACTACTCCACACACAACTCATAGGGTTAGGAGAGTCATTTACTTAATTATTTACTCAAAGGTTAGTTGGTCGACCCATTCTAAGGGGACTCGATCTATTCATTAATCTTTCATAGCCAACTCAAGGCAATTACATCTCCCCAAGGTACAGTGACATTTATCTCCATGCTCCAAACCAAGGCAATTCAGCTCATGCGGACAACAACTCATATGCATTTTCCTTGTAGCCCCTTGCTCAGCTAACGGTATACTAAAACCATGGTTTGGTCCAAAGGTGGCAATGATGGTATTATGTGCATTATGAAACTCTGCAAATCTTCTTTGTTGACAAAAGTGTTTGATCTTCGCATGACTCCATCCATATCTTTACTTGGCATGTAACATCCCAAAATTTAATTCCAAGTTAATTAGGAAAACCTAAGCTAGAATTTATGATAAAAACATATGAAAATCATGGGTAGGAGTTAAGTGTAGTGTCTTAGAGTTAGAATTGGCCAAATAGGAGTTTTCATTAGAGTAATCGATTACTCTGTAGGGGTTAATCGATTACAAGGCCTCTGGTGAAAACACTTAAATATTGCAGCATTGATAATCGATTAACTCATGGAACTAATCGATTATCTTGTGAAGTAATCGATTACTTTAGGTGGATTAATCGATTACTTGTGCTCTGCTGAATGTACTGAGAAATGTTGCATTGAAGGGTAATCGATTATTTTGGGTCAAGTAATCGATTACTTTAGGTCTGATGCAGAAAATAAAAATAAAGTAAGGGGCAGAAACGTAATTTCCACCCCTTATCTCCCTATTTCAGCCACCCATCCCCTCCCCCTTATCCATTCGACCCACTTCTCTCTCTCTCTTGTTTCACGAGTTCTCCCTCTCCTCTCCTCCTTCCACACGCATTTTCTCCCTCTCCTCCATTCCAAATCACCTCCCACCACCATCAATCATCTCATGGCTCACTTCCAACCTTCATCCATGGTAAATCACTTTTTCCTTCTCCTTTTTCTTCTTCTCTTCCTTTCCATGGTGTTTTCCCTTTCTCCATCTCCTTCATGGCTTTTCTCTCTCCTTCACTCTCACCTCCATCAACAACCAACACATACCCACAAAACCACCATAAACCACCTAAAACCCCTTCTTCCAAGCCTATATTCATGAGATTCATCTTCTCCCTCAAGCTCCCTCAATTCGTGGCCCTCTTTCTCTCTCCAAGGGTTTTTTTCTCTCTCCTTCAATCTTGAAGAACGGAGTGGAGATCGGTCTAGAGTATGGGAAACAAGGTAGATCCAGAGTAGATTTGGAGTCCCTAGAGCTTTGTGTGGGCTCTCTCCTTCTCCAAGGTAAGGGGAGTCTCTTTTCCACACTTTGAGTTAGGGATAGTTGGGGTATATAATAGGACTTGGGTTAAGTAGTTGAATTGGGTTGTGGGTAGCAAAATAGCACCTGTTATAAGTTGGTTTAGGGAGAATGAATGTATTTTGATTTAATTTAATAATTTAATTTAATTGTCATAAAATTTGTTAAAAACCCCTTTATGTATATTGTAAATGTAGGAAGTGAAGAACCCTAGGGAGTTGACTTATTTTACAACACTTTGAGACATACCTGAGTATGTCGATTGATCTGTGAATATATGTTATTTGTTGAGAGTTGCTATGTTCTTTATGTGTATTAAAAGGGTATAATTAAGAATAAGTAATTAATTATGAGAAAATAAATAATGCAAGATAGTAGGTGGTAAGAGGATTAGTGGTCATAATGATATTTCATGGCTTAAATGATAATTGGCTATTTAATGATGAATATGTTTATTTTGGATGCTTGATGTGGGTTTGGTCTTTAGTTTGGAATTTACGCGTTTATAGATTGCATTGGCGAATAGTGTGGGAGTGTAAATGATGTTGATAATTTGTGGTTATGTAATGTATGAAATTTGGAATGTTGTAAGTGTTTGAATGTAAATCTTTGCTGCTTGATGTAAATGGCTAATTGAATTGTATGCTTTATGGTGAATGTGTTTGTGTTGTTAAGGACGGTTGAATTGATCATTGGGACATTGGGACACTAGGTGTTCCTGCTAGGTGTACAAACGCCCCATTAGGGACAAACGCTCCATCAGGCTAAAACGCCCCATTAGGTAAAAATGCCCCGTTAGGAGTCAATGTCCCGAAATGATCAATTCAACAAAAACTAAAAGAATGGAAAATGTGTAAAAGACTAAAGTTTGTAAATTGAATATGTTAATGAATGTGATAAGTATGAGTATAAGATTATATGTATTAGTCCTAACGGGTGAGGCCTAGTGGGTGAAAGTCCTGATGGGTGTATAAGTCCCTAATGGGTGTACAAACGCCCTAGCAGGAGCAGCTAATTCCTAGTGGTACAAGCAAAATGAAATAAGTAAAGTAAAGCAATAGTGGAAGCATCTTGGTGCTCACTTAAGCTACGGCAATGTGAGACCAAGTACAAATCCGTGAGATGGTGGACGCGTCTTGGTGCTCACTTAAGCTACGGCAATGTGAGACCAAGGACAAGTTCGTAAATTAGTGGACGCGTCTTGGTGCTCACTTAAGCTACGGCAATGTGAGACCAAGTACAAACCCGTAAGAGAACACACGTTATATGGTTTATAATGGGATATGAAAATGATTTTGGAAAATGAAAATGTAATGCATTTTGTTATTCATAGCTTGGTTTGATTATGATACTTAAGTTGCTAGTATGTGCTCTTTACTATCTTATAATTCAATGTGTTGTGAAAAGGTCTCACCCTTAGTGGTTATCATTTTAGGTGAATGTCAATGAGCTTGAGGATCAGAGTGTCGCATCGGAAGATTTGGAAAGAAGGAAATTATATGTTGCGCTACTCATATTGTAATTGAAATACCCAATTTCATATGTAAATTTGATTTATGAAAAGAAAATTTTAATTTCTCCATTTTAATTATCAAACCTTAAAAGTGATATTTTATATAAAAATAATGGGTGTTACATTTATGGTATCAGAGCAGTTCCTTCCTTCCGACCTGAGGGAAAGTGGTCCCGATCTCGCCGTGAACACTCTCATCTCAAGCTTCTTCTTCAGAGGTGAGACCCTTTTAAGTGAAAATTTTAATGTTTGGTGATTTGTGCAAATGTTTGATAGTTAAAGAGAATAGAATGTGATTCTTTGGGAACCTAAGCCGGATCCCTTAGGGATTCAAAGAATTGCATCCTATAAGTGTGACGCGTTTATAAGCAGAAAACTTCAAAGGTGCAATTGATTCTTGTTTAAGGGATGCAAATTCCAAGTTGAGTTAATTAAAAGTTAAAGTTTCTTACAAAGGAAATCTTACTAATTAATAACGGAGTGCATAAACTTTAACTGGATAACGAAGGCTATTACCACTAATGGAATGTAGTGTTGAAACTGGCCAATCCGATGTTGCATTTACCGGGAGGTGATGTTGTCGAAATCTAGGAGTTTGTGCATCGTCGTGAATTAGTAATGGATCTCTTGTGTATAAAACTTATGTGTTAATTCTTTTATGTTTGCTTGCTTTTCTAAGTGCTTTGTGTGTGATCTTAATATATGTTTGTTAAGTAATTTGGTGTCAAAGTAATTGAACCGAGATTAGAAATGGAACCGCATGAAATAAATAAATTCTGAATCTCGAATACTAATCCAACCAAGTGATTAAAATCATGTTGATTAGATTAGTATTTAAGAGAACGAAAAAAATAATGTCTATGCTAAATTAATAAGCGGTTCTGTAACTAAACTTGATTCAAGTGACTGTGGCATCAAATGAAAATGGGCATCAAGAACTAATCGATCGGATTTAAACCACTGAATCATATTAACTTGAGTTACAAATAAAAACAAACTTTTGTCCAATTTGAGAAGCGGTTTGAATTCGATTAAAAGGTTCTCGAAATTAGTTTATGTGTGGAATAGTGTGGTGTTAAAGTAAGCGGACAAAAATTAGAAGTGGAACCATGAGAATCAAAATGACTTACTACCTCGATTCTAATCTATCCGAATGACTCAAATTGCATCGGTTAGACTAAAATCCATAAAAACAACAAAAACATTTCTGTTGAATACGTAGTTGATTCCACCACTAAATTGATTTCCGGTGACTTTAATACTAATCGAAAGTTAAGTTGGAAGCCCCTAATGATTGAACTTGAACCCCGAGCTACTATAATAACATTTTGTAACGAAAAGAGGTTTATTTAATCAAGGAAGGGGTTAAAATTCAACCTAGAGGTTCTCACGTCACTTTCGATCACACCATTGGTAGTGTATTTGGTATATATAAAAAGTCTATGTTTATGTGGAAATGAATTATTGAACTTTCGAAAATATTTTCAAAATGATTTGGGATTAATAACTTTTCAAGTGCCTCTTTATGTTTGAAGTCCCAAAACTACCTTCCACTAAGCATTGACTGAAGATGTTGTTTTTGGGAAATTGTGTTTGAAATAAAAACTGATTATGTTTGTACATGTTTGAATTGATTTATGTGCTTGACTCTAGTATTTGAAAAGTTAATTTTTGTTTAATGCTTGTGAGTGTATGTTATGATAAATGCTTGTTTGATTATGTGAGTGTTTAAAATGAATTTCAAAAGTTTTCATCGAACTACAATTATTCCAAATGGATAGTGAGGTCGCACGACAAATTTTCAAGAAATAGTAAGAAAAATAAGGATTTCTAAGTGATCGAGTAGGGAATTTTGTAATCAAGTCACGCATCGATCAAATAGGAACCCTTCTTATGCGACTCAAATCAATTCGGAATGAAAACTCAATTTTTAAAATTGAAGTAAAAAGGGAATGTAATTGTTTTAACTTTTGAAGATGAATTAAAACTAAATTTTTCAAGTCCCAGGGCACATCCCCTCTTTCTTTGAGTTTATCCATCTTGAGTGATTTGTCACTCCTTCATCTAGGATATTATGAAATTAGATGAAGGTAGCTCATCATGGTAAGGTGCATGATTAAAAGTTTTAGTGGATTTTCAAATGAAATTAATTGTTCCTCATTAAGAGAGGAACCTAATTTGCAAAAGAATTTTGTTTTTATAAATGTATCTTTGTTTTCTAAATGTTCCACTAGTATGAGATCCTTTTCCTAAATTTTAAATCCCCATACCTAGTGATTTTTCAAACCAAAGGTTTTAAAGACGTATGTGTTTCTAGTTAAGTGTTTTTGGGTAATCAGGGTTTTTATATAAATGGAAAACTAAGTTTTTGGGTTTAGGATTTTTGTTTGACTTGTAAAATTTGGCTTAAACCCCCCTAAGGTTGAATCTTTGTTTAGTGTAACATTTTAAGCCAATTGGAGCAAACTAGTATCTCAAGCAAAATGAATTTAATGTGCTCTAATCGGTTTGACAATTTTACACAACCTTGGGCTAAGTTTAGGTGTTGTCCCATCAAATTTTGAGGCCAATTGGAGTTTGCCTACTAATTTTTTAGTGAATTTGACACAGGTTCACCCCGACCATTACAAATCTTTTACAAGCAGTCGTAGGGTCAAAAGTGAACCTAATAAATTCTGATTGACTTGAAAATTTACCATAACGTTCTTTTATGTTCCGGGACACTATTTTCAAATTTTGTAAAACATTATGGAATTTAATTGATGAAATGCATTTTTGGTTGCAATCCATGTAAGTCCTATTCCCCAAACCCTTTTATAAACGCTTTTTAAAATATGTGATGATATTTGTGCATTTGTTTGTAGAGGTAAGTGTTAGTCCTAAGTTAGGCTAGGAATAGTTAGGAAGGAAGCCAAGTCGAGTCGTGCTTAGGTTTAAGGTGTAAGATGTTGTGGACTGCTGTTGTGAATGTTTGCCCCTGGAATGATGTTTACATGATTTATGTTGTGTGAATGATGGATGTGTTTGAGTAGAGTTTAGGTTCAGGATATAAGTAGTAGATTTGGAGTTAGAGTATAATTAACCCTTTAAGGTAATACTACCTAGGACGTATTAGTGTCCTGACTAACCTTCGAAGTAGGATTCCGAAGGGAAGCCTACTAACCTTAGAAATCTGTTAGAGTCGTAGTCTAAACTCTAAAGGTTGACCCAAATTAAACTATAGTCGGCCCTCTTCAATGAGTGCAAGAGTCTTGTGGCACATTCATGTTGAATGGTATGTCAATCCCAAGTGGGGGAGTAGACCTAAGATGAGTTAGTTGCGTAGCTTAGCAAACCTTTTTCCGGGATGGTTCTCCAATTAAGGATTTTGAGCGGAATTTCGGGGACGAAATTCCAATAAGTGGGGGAGAATTGTAACATCCCAAAATTTAATTCCAAGTTAATTAGGAAAACCTAAGCTAGAAATTATGATAAAAACCATATGAAAATCATGGGTAGGAGTTAAGTGTAGTGTCTTAGAGTTAGAATTGGCCAAATAGGAGTTTTCATTAGAGTAATCGATTACTCTGTAGGGGTTAATCGATTACAAGGCCTCTGGTGAAAACACTTAAATATTGCAGCATTGATAATCGATTAACTCATGGAACTAATCGATTATCTTGTGAAGTAATCGATTACTTTAGGTGGATTAATCGATTACTTGTGCTCTGCTGAATGTACTGAGAAATGTTGCATTGAAGGGTAATCGATTATTTTGGGTCAAGTAATCGATTACTTCAGGTCTGATGCAGAAAATAAAAATAAAGTAAGGGGCAGAAACGTAATTTCCACCCCTTATCTCCCTATTTCAGCCACCCATCCCCTCCCCCTTATCCATTCGACCCACTTCTCTCTCTCTCTTGTTTCACGAGTTCTCCCTCTCCTCTCCTCCTTCCACACGCATTTTCTCCCTCTCCTCCATTCCAAATCACCTCCCACCACCATCAATCATCTCATGGCTCACTTCCAACCTTCATCCATGGTAAATCACTTTTTCCTTCTCCTTTTTCTTCTTCTCTTCCTTTCCATGGTGTTTTCCCTTTCTCCATCTCCTTCATGGCTTTTCTCTCTCCTTCACTCTCACCTCCATCAACAACCAACACATACCCACAAAACCACCATAAACCACCTAAAACCCCTTCTTCCAAGCCTATATTCATGAGATTCATCTTCTCCCTCAAGCTCCCTCAATTCGTGGCCCTCTTTCTCTCTCCAAGGGTTTTTTCTCTCTCCTCCAATCTTGAAGAACGGAGTGGAGATCGGTCTAGAGTATGGGAAACAAGGTAGATCCGGAGTAGATTTGGAGTCCCTAGAGCTTTGTGTGGGCTCTCTCCTTCTCCAAGGTAAGGGGAGTCTCTTTTCCACACTTTGAGTTAGGGATAGTTGGGGTATATAATAGGACTTGGGTTAAGTAGTTGAATTGGGTTGTGGGTAACAAAATAGCACCTGTTATAAGTTGGTTTAGGGAGAATGAATGTATTTTGATTTAATTTAATAATTTAATTTAATTGTCATAAAATTTGTTAAAAACCCCTTTATGTATGTTGTAAATGTAGGAAGTGAAGAACCCTAGGGAGTGGACTTATTTTACAACACTTTGAGACATACCTGAGTATGTCGATTGATCTGTGAATATATGTTATTTGTTGAGAGTTTCTATGTTCTTTATGTGTATTAAAAGGGTATAATTAAGAATAAGTAATTAATTATGAGAAAATAAATAATGCAAGATAGTAGGTGGTAAGAGGATTAGTGGTCATAATGATATTTCATGGCTTAAATGATAATTGGCTATTTAATGATGAATATGTTTATTTTGGATGCTTGATGTGGGTTTGGTCTTAGTTTGGAATTTACGCGTTTATAGATTGCATTGGCGAATAGTGTGGGAGTGTAAATGATGTTGATAATTTGTGGTTATGTAATGTATGAAATTTGGAATGCTGTAAGTGTTTGAATGTAAATCTTTGCTGCTTGATGTAAATGGCTAATTGAATTGTATGCTTTATAGTGAATGTGTTTGTGTTGTTAAGGACGGTTGAATTGATCATTGGGACATTGGGACACTAGGTGTTCCTGCTAGGTGTACAAACGCCCCATTAGGGCCAAACGCTCCATCAGGCTAAAACGCCCCATTAGGTAAAAATGCCCCGTTAGGAGTCAATGTCCCGAAATGATCAATTCAACGAAAACTAAAAGAATGGAAAATGTGTAAAAGACTAAAGTTTGTAAATCGAATATGTTAATGAATGTGATAAGTATGAGTATAAGATTATATGTATTAGTCCTAACGGGTGAGGCCTAGTGGGTGAAAGTCCTGATGGGTGTATAAGTCCCTAATGGGTGTACAAACGCCCTAGCAGGAGCAGCTAATTCCTAGTGGTACAAGCAAAATGAAATAGGTAAAGTAAAGCAATAGTGGAAGCGTCTTGGTGCTCACTTAAGCTACGGCAATGTGAGACCAAGTACAAATCCGTGAGATGGTGGACGCGTCTTGGTGCTCACTTAAGCTACGGCAATGTGAGACCAAGGACAAACCCATAAGAGAACATGCGTTATATGGTTTATAATGGGATATGAAAATGATTTTGGAAAATGAAAATGTAATGCATTTTGTTATTCATAGCTTGGTTTGATTATGATACTTAAGTTGCTAGTATGTGCTCTTTACTATCTTATAATTCAATGTGTTGTGAAAATGTCTCACCCTTAGTGGTTATCATTTTAGGTGAATGTCTAGGAGCTTGAGGATCAGACTGTCGCAGCGGAAGATTTGGAAAGAAGGAAATTATATGTTGCGCTACTCATATTGAAATTGAAATACCCAATTTCATATGTAAATTTGATTTATGAAAAGAAAATTTTAAGTTCTCCATTTTAATTATCAAACCTTAAAAGTGATATTTTATATAAAAATAATGGGTGTTACATGGCACCCTAGCTAGGTCGGCCACGAATTCACTGTCTAGCTTCAATAGCACGGGGAAGATGTAGAAGACAACAAAGGGCTGAAGATCAGCGACTTGGTTTCTCTCCTAGATAAACATAGCTATATATTCCCTAAGAGTCTCATTGATCCCTTGTACCACTTCCATAGGTAGGTGTATCGACTTGTTTCGTGCACTATAAGTTGAGAATTGTAGGAGGAAAACGTTTGTGGAACCATTCGTTTGCTGATCCAATGAGTGTCAGTGAGAAAGCATTGTAAATCTCCTCTCTCGATCAATGGTGGAATTCTATGGCTATTTAGAATTGATATATATGCTCCCAAGGATCTTTAGATCTATCATAGCTGTTTAGGTTGGTAAGTTGTACAAAACCGGGCAGGTTTCATGTCTTCATTATTCTTCCGGTGAATGATTCCAAACCCACGTTAATATCTTCCTCATATGGATCCTCTACTAGAGGAGTTGGTTCAAGAAGATATCGGCTTTGCTCATTTTGACGTTCTCCTCGACATTGATTTTCATTCAGTGATAATAGACAATCTGCATTTGCACGTTGAGGAGTAATGTTTTTATTCCGTCGATCAGAGGTTCTCCGAGAAGTTAAGGCTTTGATCAAACATGTCTTACTGTTTTGCCCCCTGTTTTCATCTAAGGTTTCATCCCTCCATGGGGGTTCTTGGCGACTTCCCATTTGGCTTCTTTTATGAATTCAATACTCATGATTCTTTCAAAGCGAACTCTAAGACCAACTTACGTGTTTGGTGCTAGCCGATCTAGAGTGGCTTTGTCCCATTTCTTGCAGGGTTCAGACTAGGGCTTTACTCTATTCCTGAATCAAGTTCAAAACTTTTCCTCTAGTAAGGGGAGGCTTCTTGTTTGACTTGCTAGACACCAATCTGCTATGGTACGTGGGGCTTAGGCCAATGTCCTGATGGAATGGCATGTTGAAAATGGAGTAGTTAAGTTTCTGTGGCTTGGGCTTGAGGTTCTCCTTTTCAGGGGATCACTGCATCAGGTGTGGATAGTGATGCAGATATCCCGTCTTGATGGAAGGGCTCCTCCTTGTTGTTGGAGCAGTTTCCCTTTGTACTGGTCAAAGGTTAATCCATGATTTGTATTGACTTTGTGAAGCTCGATGCCGAGCTAGTCCTCTGTACTGTGCTTCCAAGTTAATGACTAAGTCATATCCAAAATAAGGACCAGTGTTAGCTCGCTGGCTAGGTCAACAGAGATCAAAATATTTGTGAAATATTAAGAGTACTTTTTCTAGAAGCAACCGTTTTATGCTTTTCGCGATTTTCAACAAGAAGATTATTCTTACCATCAAATTCTAAAGTCTCCTGAAAAAGATTGGAACCATAAGTCACATGATTGGGTCTCTGCCTTGTCTAGTTTGCTAACTTTTTATGGATGACCTGTTGAGAAATTACACAAAATTTCTCTTAATCACATTTGTGAGAAATAATATAAGTGGAATAATGATAATGATAATAAAGCTCTTTTAATTATGCTATAGATACATTTAATAATAAAAGGAGAAAATACAAACACTCAGCTCACAATAAAGCTCTTTTTCTCTTTCGATGTTGGAATGAGATAGAAAGAAAAAACAAAACCTGTATTTATAGGTGCATGCAAGAATTATGCTTCATTCATTTGTTTTCCTATTTTTATGATTTCTAAAATATAATTGGTTTCCTAACTTTACGAAAACCAAAACTGAGGAATGAGCTTTCTTAATTTCTTCTCAACAAAGAATGCACGTCTTTGTAGATTTGACCAATTCCAACAATCTCCCACTTGAAGACTAATTTTAATCTGTCTTCACACTTCGATCAATAAAGTAGTAATGTTATTCTAGCAGACCAACATAAGTTGAGCACAACATCAATTTTTCAATGGTTACAACTTTTGTTAACATATCTGTAGGGTTCTTGCTTCCATGAATCTTTCATAAAATTAGCACCTCATCTTCAAGCAAAGATCTAATGAAGTGATAACGAAGTCCAATGTGTTTTGTCCTAGAATGAAATGTTGAATTCTTTGCTAGACGTATCACACTCTAACTGTCACTGTGCAAAACACTCTTTTCTTGAATGAATCCCAGCTCTGTTAACAGTCCCTGAAGCCATATTAATTAGTTACTGGCTTCTGTTACTTCTACATACTCAGCCTCTGTATTGGATAGGGCAATGATCTTCTGTACCTGTGACATCTAACTAACAGCTGTAGTACCAAAAGTGAAAATGTAACCAGTGGTACTTCTTCGATGATCTACTTCACCGCCAAAGTCTGCATCTACGTAACCTTGTACTTTTAACTCTCTTTTGCTAAAGCACAAACACTTCTCTATAGTGCCTCATAGATACCTCAAAATCCACTTAACTGCTTCCCAATGAGCTTTACCTAGATTTGACATAAATCTGCTAACAACTCCCACTCCCACTGCATGACTAATGTCTGGCCTTGTACAGACCATTGCGTACATCAAACTTCCAACAGCTGAAGCATACGAAATCTTAGCCATTAACTCCTTTTATTCCTCCAATTGAGGGGATTGATCTTTAGAAAGACAAAAAATGGCTAGCCAAAGGTGTGTTAACTGCTTTAGCATCGCTCATGTTGAATATCTGCAAAACACAGTTGATGTACTCTTCCTGAGATAATTACAAAATACCTTTTTGCTTATCTCTCGTGATTTGCATTCCAAGGATCCTTTTTGATGGACCTAAATCCTTCATATCAAATTCTTTTGACAATTGTTGCTTCAAGCTTCTGATCTTGTCTATATCTAAATCGGCTACTAACATATCGTCGATATAAAGTAGCAAAATGATATAACTGGACTTATATCTCTTGAAGAAACAACAGTGGTCAGCATACACTTTTGGAAACCTTTCTTTTGCATGAAGTTTTCAAACTTCTTGTACCATTGTCTTGGAGCTTGTTTCAAGCCATACAAGCTTTTCTTTAATCTGCCCACCATGTTCTTTTTTTTTCTTCTAAGAAACCTTCTGGTTGATGCATGTAAATCTCATCATCTAAGTCTCCACGAAGGAATGCAATTTTCCCATCTAGTCGCTCGAGGTACAGTCCTTCACTGGCAACAATACTTAAAACGGATCTTATAGTATTGAGCTTCATAACTGGAGCAAAGATTTCAGTTTAATCAAATTCCTTCTTTTTGCTAAAATCCTTTAACAACTAGTCGAGCTTTATATCTCTTGTATCCATCATGATCTTCCTTCACCTAATACACCCATTTTTTATGAAGTGCTTTTCTCCCAGTAGGTAACTCTACTAGCTCCCATGTCTAATTGGATATTAAAGACTTCATCTCGTTTTTCATGGTGAGCTCCCACTTACTAGCGTCTGTTGTTTGACATGCTTCCTCGTAGTTTTCAGGCTCCCCTGCAAATGTTAACAATATATAATTAAGATATTTTCTGTTAGGCACATGAGGTCGGGAGGACCTTTGCAAAACAGGAGCTGGAATAGGAAGCTCTGGTGTGTCAAGTTTTTCATCATCATTATTTTCAATTGATTCCTCTGGCTGAGGAGTCTCAAATTCAGGATTTTATGGGACATCATCCACCTCTGCATACACTGGCCTACTTTGTTCTGAGTTTTTATTGCATGTGTTATCCCTGTTCATGTACATCACTTTTTGATTGAAGATCACATCTCTACTACAAATCATCTTTTTGTTTTCATTATCCCATAATCTGTAGCCAAACTCATCTTCACCATAACCGATGAAAGTACACTTTTTCGATTTAGGATCAAGCTTATTTCTGCCTTGATCACTAATGGGCACATATGCTACACAACCGAAAACTCTAAGATGTGAGAGTTTTAACTCTTTTTTACTCCATACCTCTTCTGGCATTTTGTGCTCCAATGGAACCGAAGGACCTGGGTTGATTAAGTAAGTTGTTGTGTTGATTGCCTCTGCCCAGAACTGATTTGGTAAGCCTGACTGCAAACGCAAGCTTCTGGCTCTTTCCGTCAATGTTCTATTCATACACACTGCCACACCATTGTGTTAAGGCGTACCTGGCACGGTCCTCTCCATTCTGATCCCATGCTCATAGCAAGACTTCTTAAATCTGGTGTCTTCATATTCACCATCATTATCAGTTCTAAGCTTTTTGATCTTCAATCCTGTTTCATTTTCTACCATGGTTTTCCAAATCTTGAAAGCCTCAAATACTACAAACTTATGTTTTAAAAAATATACCCATACATTCCTAGAGTGATCACAAGTTACCTTAGTATTGTTTTCCACCAATGGATGGAACAGTCGTTGGTCCCCAAACATCAGAGTGAACTAGCTTGAACCTTTCCTTCTTCGGGGTTCTTCCTGTGACGCCCTTTCCTTTTATCTATAATATTATCAGTTAATCTCTTTTGAAAATATTATTTATGGACATTAATTGTTTGGATAAATTAACTTGATATTAAATCATACAACAAACTAACGAATTCGGCTTCGTACACTTAATCAATAAAATATTGAAACAATTAATAGTTGGCAAGACAACGTATATTTGTTAATAAAAAATTTAGATTTTCATAATTATAAACGTAGCGTCGCCTTGTTGTTTGAGTAAAATTATTTTAGAAATAATAATGGTTGCCGAATTCTCCTTTTAACAAAATCAGAGTGCACGAAAGATAGTAGTACTCAAGGATCCCTGTAGTAATAAACATCATATATATATATATATATATGTCATCATAAAGGGATCCATCAGTACAGAAGTCATCAAAATATAAGTATCCATGTCCATAAAGCTGAAAATACATATGTAAGACTGAAAATAAGACCTGAACTCTCAAAACACTCTCAAAATAAGTACAAGATATCACAACTCCAAAAATAAAGTGTCAGAGAGCAAGTCAACTGGTCCTCCATGCATCTGTCTGGTCCACTGCAGCAGCAAAAGTCGGTCCGAGATCCCTACTATCTATACTATGCATACTCCTAGGAACCACTAGGTCCTCCTCGAGGTCTGGGAACTGGCTCGACTGGTACTCCCTCCTCCTCGCTCTCCCCCTCCTCGGGATCCTCCTCTATCCCGTCCGACTGAGTGGCAGACCTATCAGTAGGTCCAAAAGTAGTAGCTGGTGTAGTCCCACCAGCTCCAGTCGGATAGGATGAAGGAACATCCTCGTCGGTGAAAACTCTGTAGGCGGAGGGATGAGAACGAGTAGCAGGACGGAAACGAAAATTGTGGAACCTACGTACAGGTCGAGCTGGCGGTGGTGGTCTTCTATAAACATAAAAAGCAGGGATGTGCATAGTATATATAATAGGTATCCTAAACCTACGAGGGCGCACCCGAACGAGGGGGTTTAGGGTGGAAGAGTGTGAACTCCACCTCACCCTCAAATGTCGCTCGGTGCTCCTCATACGTCCATATCCCGCTAGGGATGGGCCTGATCTCTACGCATGCTAGGTAACATGCCATCACCTATCAAGGGCACAGGGGTAAGCATATACACACACATAGTCAAATAAGGATAATCCATAACCATGGAAAGATAGCAATTAACATTATATAATCACATCAAATTTAATCACATAATTAAATCAATGATGATATGATGCATGCTATCTCACTCTTCTTAAAATTCTCCAACTAGTCACTCAAATGGACGTCCTTCCATAACTTCATTGTATTTCCAGAATACAGAATACGTTATCAAACGTATGGCGTACTTGCCCGAAAGTGATAAACAACGTCACTTTATCTAGTGAACGTCACGTCGCCAAAACGTAAACTATCACTTGGATTACATAGTCATCTAGACATAAGACCCACAACGTCAACCTTGAAGTGGGGTCGAGCAAGCAGTAACCTTTGGCATTCTCAGATGCCCTCCTCATGTTCCTTAAACAATACGTTATCGAACGTATGGCGTACTTGCCCGAAAGTGATAAACAACGTCGCTTTATCTAGTGAACGTCACGTCGCCAAAACGTAAACTATCACTTGGATTACATAGTCATCAAGACATAAGACCCACAACATCAACCTTGAAGTGGGGTCGAGCAAGCAATAACCTTGGAACATGACAAAAAAAACGACGTATTCCCAACACCATGCATGAATGCAATAACATATTCCATTTAAGATTAAATCCTCTTTAATCTTAATGTTTATCCAACATGGAATAATTTATTCACAAGTATTCAAAGTAATTGATGTAATCTTACAATCTTCTTAATTTCTTGGAACATGATTAATCAACTTAAAAATTAATAACTTGGGTTACAAATAACTTGGTTAGATTTTAAAAATAAAATTTAAGTGTTCTGACTAAAAATACTCGAGTATCTTACCAAAAGACTCGAGTAGTTCATACGTTTTCTGAAAAGTAAAGTTTCAGATTTTCCAGAAATACTCGAGTAGTTCATGAATTACTCGAGTAGTTCATCATCCCAGAATACTCAAGTAGTTCATGCAAGACTCGAGTAGTTCATCACAATTTCAAATTGGTGCATCAGACAATACTCTAGTCTCGGCTCAAACACTCGAGTACTGGTGCTACCAGACGCACTGGTGCACCACGAACTACTCGAGTATCGAGCCAAAGACTCGAGTATTTCATGACAGTAAAACACTGAAACTGAGTTTTCACATTCCAAATTCAATTCTAACCAATTTTAACCAAAAACATTGTTCAACAGAGTTAAGTTTAAGTATATTAAACATGTTCCAACACAGAAATTACATCAAATTACATTGAATCAAAACTGAGCATTTAATATGCATAAAATCATGTTTTCAACAACTTGGCATACCAATTTCATTTCTGAGCATTTCTAACATGAAAATAACTTGCATTTAGCTCACATGCAGCATATCAAACATGCTCCAACAAGTTATAACATACAAAATGACCTCCAAGCCAATATACTATTTCAAACTAAGCCCTTTAAGCCTCATGGTGGCTTCCTAACACAAACCAAGGAATTAAACCTTACTCTAGTGAATGTATAGCTTCCCACTTACCTATAGATTGTGTGAGAACTGAAACTGGACAGAGATTCAACCTCCAAGCTAGTTTTCCCAAAATCCATTTGACAGCAACACAGTTTTGAGTAAGGTTACAAAGCCATTGATTTTGATCATCAAATCATGTGAAAGAATTGGGGAAATTAATTAGAAATTGTCCTCTGCAACATGCATAAGAGAATGAAACTGAATTGAAGCCTCAAAAGTTTAAGAGCTTACCAAAATCAAACTCCAAAGTAAGCTACCCGAACTGTTTTCCAGAAAATGACTTCAACTTTCGAGCTTCAATTCTCTTAGTACACGAACTCTCAACTCACAATTTTTGTTTCTTTACAAAGCTCAGGATGTAAGCTTCGCAATGGTGTATCACTCTTAGCCTAACACTCAAAGATGAATGAGAATCTTTGAGGACGAAATCGGAACCCTAACTCTCACGAATTCATCAACAAGAGCTCGAATTCGTTGTTGATGAGCTTAAATAAGCAATCTCCGTATGCATGCATGTCGACACGAAGCAGTTGAGGTGTTCCTTCGCTGTTTTCGTGTCGAATCGAGAGTATAATGGAATGGTGACTCATCAAACGCACTAACTCAACCAGTTCTACCCAGAATACTGGAGTATCGAACGAAATACTCGAGTATTTCGACAAAAATTTGAAAAATAAATATTTTATTCCTTCTTCCCTCCAAACTCTTTCTAATATTGAACTTAGGTCCTATAGCAGGGACTAACATGCAAAATTCTAATTTTTGCATAGAAAATAACTATAAAATTATTTCTTACCCATTCGCATACTAAATACCTAATTTAATCAAGGATTTATAATAACAATTAATTATAAATAAAATTTATAATTAACTTGTATTAATCCGGGATTAAAATTTTGGGGTATTACACTTCCACTTGTCTGAAAGCTAAATCGTTTCCGCTTTCCAAGTATACAATCTTCGCACATGTCAATTTCTATTGACTGAAGACTTGGTAGTTTAACCTTTGAGTGCATGATCTTCATCCCTTTCTCACTCATATGGCCTAACCTTTGGTGCCTTAGATTAGGATTTTCATTTGTTGCGATTGCAATCAAATGACATGCTCCAACTGTCTTGTAAAGAGTACCACTCTTTCTACCACGAGCAATTGTCATTACACTCTTTGAAATTTTCCAATGATCTCCATGGAAAACTCTTGTATAGCCTTCACTGGCCAACTGGCCTACTGAGATTAAGTTCTTTGTCAACTCAGGAATATGTTTAACATTTTTTAATTCCCGTACAGGCCCATTTAACTTAATCTTCACTACACCTCTACCCACAATCTCACAAGATTGTTCATTACCAAGGTACACTTTACCAAGGTTACCGAGGACATAGTTTTCGAATAAATTTTTTTGTGAAGTGCCATGAAAAGATGCTCCGAAGTCTAATACCCAAGACTCTTCTTTGTTCTCTAATACCTAATACCCAAGAAAAGATGCTCCAGAGTCTGATACCCAACATTTTAAATTTTGCTTGGGACATTTATCTATAACTATTTTCAATGAACTCTACGAAGTCTAAAGTAGTTTGAGTATAAAGATGTTTTCTGTTTGTCTTATATGTGTTTGCATGATTAAGAACTATAAATGTACCTATATAGATTAAAAGATACACCCGACAATATAAGTATTATATTTATTGCTCTATAAATAGATCTAAAAACGAGTATGATAATTTTAATGTATTAGAGTTAAGGACTCAATTTCAGTATAACTGAATATATGTATTCATTGACTTTTCCTTATTTGCGTTGAATTGTGATTTTCGTTTCCTTCTTGAAAACATGATACTTTTGCTTAATAGAATTAAATTTCGAATTATGATATTCATTGATACTTTAATTTTGAATATTATCATAGTACTAATGCCAATTTGGAAAAGTACTTATATAAATAATGTGATTGTGTGATAACGAATTATTTGTAATATGGTAATTTGTACTTCCTGTAAACTCATGTTATGTTTTGTGCATGAGTTGCAGTATGTTATGCTTCTAAAATTTTAAATTTTCAATCAATTAATGAAAATCCAATCTAGTAAAGGATCTTATTAGCAAAGGAGTAGTAGTACCAATGAAACCTTAACCTAAGGTGCATTCTAAGTGGTGGAGTTAACCATTAGGAACCTTAAACTCCTCCTGTAAGTCATGTAATTCTTTTTCTCCCCGTCTCTTTGAGACTAGTTGAATTTCGGGGACGAAATTCATATAAGTGGGGGAGAATTGTAACATCCCCAATTTTTAGTAGTAATTATATAATAACAGGAAGAAGAATTTTTAATGTTTAGGCCATTTTTATGTTTACAAAGGCATTAGAAATTGAGTATTTATAGCCTTTAATATGCATACGGATAACTTAGAAACCATTAGAATGCAATAGAGGAAGGAAAGAATCAGCTATTAATCGATTAAAGCGTTAATCGATTAAGGAATTGCCCCCATCAGGTCTTAATCGGTTAAGGCATGTGTTAATCAATTAATTTTAAAAACAACATCAGGTCTTAATCGATTAAGAGAATGATTAATCAATTAAGACCAGCAGACCCAGACTTATAAACACGTTTTTAAGTATATGTTTCTCATTCTTGCTCCTCAAAATACTCACGACCCTTCTTCCTTATCTTGAAGCCCTAGAAGTTCCCAACTCCAAACACCATGGAAATCAAGCAAATCATCACCAAAGCTAAGTCAATACTTGACTTATATGTCATTCCCATCACTAATTCCTCTCTTTCCCTCTCTAAAAACCCCAAAATCACTCCCTCTCCTCTCACCTCCATTAACCCCATAAAACCCTAACTTTGAAATCAAAGTGTATATCATCATAGGATTGAGGAATAAAGGCTATAAGGAGTTGGAGAACAAGGAAAATGGAACTAGGAGTGTGTAGATTGAAGCCTTGGAGAGGAATCTCTCTCTACCCTTTCCTTCTCTCTTTTCTTCAAGAGGTAAGAGGGGAGATATTTGCATAAATTAGGGAAAGAATATGATAATAATGGTAGGAATATAATTATATGCATGTTTGATTTATGTATTGGTTATGAATCATTTGATTTCTCAAGTTAGGATTTTATGTTAGTTGGTTGTGTTGGAAACCAACAAGCGGCCTAACAATCTACTAGAGGAGGGGTGAATAGTAGTTTGAAGCAAAGATACCGGATTTTCGAATTTGATTGAAAATGGATAAAATACTCTTGCTGGTTTTATTAAAAATGTCGAGATAGTGCCGAACAGAATCCGATTATCTACTGATAGTCGATTTCCGAGTTCGATCACACACAATCGGGTTTGCAGCGGATCACAGAAAATATACTTCAACCGAAACTGATTAAATGCCGACCAATGCAGAAACCAAAAATGAAAAAGCGGAAAGCAGTAAAAGAGGACACAAATATTTTTATACTGGTTCACTCTCCACCACTGAGAGCTACGTCCAGTCCCCCCTAAACCTTAGGGAGCTTTTACTCAAAATCAAATAAATGGGTTACAGTAGGATTTACAAGAGAGCCTATCTCACTAAACCTATCCCTGTCACAGAGTGTACCAAACTCTTGACCACTATCCCAAACCAATTTGATTATGCTGGTTGAAGAACCTCTTCAACTCTTTCACTGCAGAAACTTCCTTGACACTTTCAAGGACTCCTTCTCTTCTTCAAATGAACACGAGAGAAGTTACAATATGTTGGCTCCAAAACTCTGAACACCAGTTACTTTTAAATATGACAGTATTGATGCAACTGGGTTTCAGACTAAGTAGGAATTGGCAAATAGAATAATCAGTTTTTCGTTCGAAGGTTTTTGCGTTCAATGTCTGATCATTTCCCTTCTTTGTTTTTCTTCTTCTTATTTATGTTGAATGAGACAATTCCTTCCAATTCAATTTTTGAATCCCAAGAATCAGGGAGGGAAGAATTTCACCATGTGAGGAATTGAAGATGACGAGATTCCCTCTCCAATAGTCATTTTCTGATTTGGTTTAATTCTGAATCAGATCTTTCATTAAATGTCAATTCCTTTATGGACAGATTCTGATGATTAGCGAGCTCCGAGGTTCCAAGTAGACTGAGCTTCCACAACGGATAACTTGACGAGAAACGAGCTTGTGATTTTTAATGATGCTTGCACAGCCATTTACCAAGTGTGAACCGAGCTTGAGCTTGACCATGATGTCCGAACTATGGCCGAGCTTTGTATTCGAGATAGAGTTCAACTTTGACATCCGAGCTTATTAGGCCGAGCATTATATGCGAGATTGAACTGAAGTTTGAGATCCGAGCTTAGCCGAGCTTGATATGTGATCTCTGATTGAAATATGATATTCGAGCTTTTTGCAGAGCTTAATATTCAATCTCGAACTGACCTTTAACCTTTTACTCGTCCACAGCGAAGCCGAGCTGAACATCTGACGCGCTGATACTTTACTATTTTACTCGGACGTAACGAAGGTCGAGCTGATGGTTCGACTGCATTTGCTGAGCATCTTCAATCTTGCTTCTGAGTTTCTGATTGCTTCTGGTTCAACTCTAGTTCTTCCGAGCATCTTCCGAACTGAGCTTCTTACTTTGTTGCTGGTTCGACATCCAGTTCTTCCGAGCATCTTCCAAACTGAGCTTTCTTGTTGTCCGAGCTTAGCTAACCACCTGAGTCTTCCGCTGCTTGATATCTAAAGGTACGGTACGTCGGCAGACTCAGAATCTGGGTTGTTGTTGTTTTCTTATTTCTCAAAACTCGTTCTTCCGCGCAATTTATCTTCATCAAAACTTAGCATCCCTTGCTGATTCTACAGGTTGATGTGATGATGCTTGAATAATTGAGTATATGTTGGAGATTTACAATGATATGAATGAATGAATGTTATTATCATTATTATTGTTATTCGTATACTTAAATAGTTAATTATTTCATTATGAAATATATGTACCCTATGTTAGAAAACATATCTAAATGGATATAATTATCTAAAGTTTTGGCTATCCAAAATCAATTAAAATGGATTAGAAACACGATAATTATGAAGTGACGAAGGACGTTAGGAATTGGAAAAGATGTCGTGAAGATTCTATGGACTGAAGGATGTTTCGTGAAGGTTCATAGGATTGACGGACGAGAGCGTTATAGTGACTATATTGTGTTACTGAAACAATCGCGGAAAACTATTATAGAGGACTTTGATCTGCTAGAGGACCGAAACCAGTATAAAGGACGATTCGTGAAGTACTGGATAAGTGGGGGATTGGTCTTGTGCACACTATAATAGTTTTATTAGTCAGTTAGACACATCTTGACTAGTTAAGGGTGGTCCCTGCTATATCCAATTTGGGTAAAACGACTCAAATTGTACGAAGGACGATTTGTGAAGTACTGTGCAAGCATTGGTGGAGGGACACTTACTCCTAGTTGATCTTTTCCAAGAGTGGAGGGTGATGTGAGGAAAAATGGAAAATGGTAAGTAGTAATATCTACTCTAAAAAGAAAATGGAATGCAGTAATAACTGCAATGAAATGGAAATGAATGGAATGCATTGATATATGCATTGGAAAGAATAGAAAAAAATGGATCAATTGTGGAGAATAGTATTGTATGGCTTATAATTATATATTAATAATAATGGTTTTCAAATGCATATGTGTGGAATTATGGAATGAAGTAACATGTATATTTTATATCTTATTATTGTTATTATGTGTTTTCTTTAATTTATGAATAAATATCCCACCCTTTGTGTTGTCTATTTTAGGTACGCCTTTTTTGTAGATGACTTTGACATCTCTTGCTGGGGATGAGTTCCCTCCTATAAGTGAAGAGTAACTCTATTCTATGATAACCAATGAGGTGTGGCATACTTGGCTCGGGACTTTGTCCTCGGTCCACAAGGATACGGGTTCGAATCTCACCTAGACGGTATGAGTATGTCGCTCCTTCGGGAGTGGTTGACCTCCTCCGGGCAGTTTGCAGGCTATGACCTGGAGGCGGGGTTGTCCATCAGAGTCGTCAATGTGCGACAATGACGGTGGGATTTCCCTCGTACACCCAAAAAAAAAACTTTATTCTATGATATGAATCATATAAAATGCAATCCACTAGCTTCTGATATTATTTCACTATTTTGGATAAATGTACTCTTTATTCTTTTGAACGAATAATTACTCCTATATGTATATTTTAAAAGAAGGGATATTACTTACCTTGATGGACATTTAAATGTCCTCTTTTGTTAAGGTATGAGATTTGGAAAAAATGTGATATCCCCTAATGCTGATGTACAAACTAAATTTTTACTATGACGCATAATATGAACGTATATGTTTTATTTTGATTTTGGATCTGACAGGTGAAAATTTATAATTTGGGAAAATCCATATTTTAAACGAAACTCCGTCAAAATTTTTATAAAACTCGCTATTTCATATATTAAACTTTATTTTAAAAAGTAGGATGTTACATCCGTATCCTCTGGTTAAATTTCTCCCTCTTGACTCTCTATTTAAAACTAAAAAGGTTAAAGATTCACTTCACTCTCTTCGTCGATTTCCTCACTAAGAACCAGATCACGAACATCGTTGAATTTCAACTTAGTGTTTCCCGATGAGCTACTCACAGTTGTGACAGTAGCATTATTCCAACTTTCTAGTAGGGAAGACAAAAGTATCAACGCTCGTACTTCCTCATCAAATTCGATTCCAATTGAACTCAATTGGGTTGTAACTACATCGAGTTCATTTAGATGTTGTACAACCGATGCACCTTCTGTCATCTGCAAATTAAATAAACACCTTATTAAATGAATTTTGTTTGAGGCTGACGGCTTTTCATACATATTAGAAAGAGCCGCCATAAGACCTGTCATGGTAATTTTTTTTGCAATATTAAATGCAACATTATGGGATAATGTCAATCGGATAACTCCAAGGGCTTGTATGTCGAGAAGAACCCAATCTTCATGTTTCATGCCCTCTGGTTTGCTTCCTAAGAGAGGTTGATACAATTTTTTCTGATACTAATAATCCTCTATCTGCATCTTCCAAAAGTTAAAGTCCTCACTATCGAAGTTATCAATTTTCACCTTTCCTTCTTTTGCAGCCATTTCTCCCACTCAAATCTGACTCCCTTTGAATCGGTTATTGTAAGAATAACAACTGTCTCTTGATACCAATTGTTGATAAATGACACAAAATTTCTCTTAATCAGATTTGTGAGAAATAATATAAAGTGGAATAATGATAATGATAATAAAGCTCTTTTAATTATGCTACAGATACATTTAATAGTAAAAGGAGAAAATACAAACACTCAGCTCACAATAAAGCTCTTTTTCTCTTGCAATGTTGGAATGAGATAGAAAGAAAAAACAAAACATGTAGTTATAGGTGCATGCAAGAATTATGATCCCGTTCATTTGTTTTCCTATTTTTAAGATTTCTAAAATATAATTGGTTTCTTAACTTTACGAAAACCAAAATTGAGGAATGAGCTTCCTTAATTTCCTCTCAATAGAGAATGCATCTCTTTGTAGATTTGACCAATTCCAACATGACCTATGTAGACCTTGTCAAATCGATACAAACACTGACCATTGTGTCTAGGATTTCCTCAAATTTGACACACTAGTTTGTCTTTAGATGTACGACCTCTAGCTCTTCTATCACTTGATCCCCTTTGAAAATAGTCTCTCTAGTTATATAGGACTTGTTTATCTTGTTATTTTGTCTACTAGCAACATTAGTTGAAGGGTTAATGTTGAGAGTTGAAAAATTTGAAAAGCAAGCCTAACATTTGTTCATCATTCGCCACCTACTCTTCATATTGCCTAGAATGTACCCCTCAAGCTTGCTTCCTCTAATCAATGGAAGTACTAATAACTTCCACAACAAGTAGTTTCCTCCATCTAACTTGATAGAGCAAAGAGAACCAAGAATTGTTGGGTATTCAAGTGTGAGTTGAAGCCCCACATCGGATAAGATCAGATGATTAAGAGGATTTATAAGTGACAAAATTCATAGAATCATTATCTTAAAGTTTTGGTTCAAGCTGTGATGTCTCCCTTATTAATGACTCTTCACTCCAATGGTTGGAGCCTCCTATACAACAAATGTTGAGGGATATTATTATACATTATCAATTATAGGTTGTGTATTCTATTTCCTTGTCTGATATTAATCAGAGAAAATGGGTAGACTCTGATCCTCTTAATTATCTAAGCTGTTATTTCCTTAATTGGAATAAACCAACTAGGAGCTGAATTGGCCCAATGAGCCACACTCAGAGCGCGTTTGGTTCTGTGTCTGCTCCTTCCCAGCTGCAAATCCTGCATAATCACTGCGATTGGGCACAAATGCGCAATGGATGTCCGCTCCACAATTTGACTTCTTGTTGCGTGGAAGGGCCAGAATATAATGCTCTTCTGTAATCCTATGCAATTGTGCGCTATTGATTAGCCATGTTAATAGAACCTTTACAATGCTAATTGCAGCCGGTTTTACAGTACCAATTCTTCGTCATCAATTAGAATGAATTGCAAGTGTTTATATTCCATCTGTTGGACAACACCTACAACGGGAGATTTTGAAAATCCATAATTCGGATACAGTTGCCACCATTCTTTCAACTAGTACAAGGAATTAAACTCATGCTTAAGCTTTGGAATTTGTTTAGCCACACCCTTCTGTATAACAATTTATTTCACTAATTGTAAAGCATCTTTTACTTCAACACTAAGAAGTTCTCAAAACTACTGTTCATTTCCATGTCAGTGGGTCCATAAATAATTTGTGTAGAAACCACCATACCTGATTTATTCACCCATCGACTTCCATCGCATAGCCGGTTTTTTCTCCTTCTTCACTGTTCCTTTCTTTCTTCTGCAAGACTACAACACTCCTGATGTCCTCAACCATTGGCTTTTATCACCTGTATTATGCTTCTGCCTACGGTCTGCACCTATGGCTATTGATGTAGGTAGGCCTCTATGGTTGAAGCCTCCCTCACGTGTCTTCCCTCCTCGCTTGAAGCCTCCCTTCGTTGAAACACTAAGCCTTCAATCCCTTAAAACTCCTTTGTCTTTCCTTTATCTCACCGTTGTCCCTTTAGGGCAATAAAGGCGTGGTTGATGGTCGGGGTGAAGGTGGCCATGTCAGCTACATTAGCGGCGGGGATTCGATCCTTCCCTCCCAATTCCGTCCTTCCTCCTCGGCCTGCTACCTCCACCAACGAGGTCCCAACCATCTGGATCGGCGATCTTCAATACTGTTTCTCTCACACCGGCGAGGTCCCCCCTCTCACTCTTACTCTCAATTCTCTTTCATAATCTTATTCGTTGATGCTTCTCTCTCTTTCTTTCATGTGATTTAGATTTAGTAGAGTTTTTATTCCCATCGGAGTTAGCCTATAAATTGGTTAGGGTTTTGTTCTTGCAGATTTGTGTGTTCTCTATTGTTTAGCTCACTGTGTTATGAATCTTCGTTTCTATATTATTTTCAATTGGTTTCGTTTACCTTGAGTTCTGTTTGTTTGATTTAGTTTTCTGCCTATCTCAATTCTAACATTTTGCTTTATGACTCCATGTGATTCAGAATCAGAACTTATTGTTTGGGTAGACACCGCTATTAGCGGTAGCAAGCAGGCATGTTGGTGAGTCTTCTTCTGATCATGTTACTTCTATAGGTATTATGGTTGTTAACAATAACAGGTTAATTAATTGCATAATCAAATCTGTAGGGTCTGCCGACCATATACGGACCCGAGTCTCACCAAAGGGCTCCTCTAAGGGCATTTTGCTCGGTTTACCTGTCATGAAAGTCCTTCGCTCGGACTCGTGGGATCCGAGCATACGAGAGGGCCAGGCTCCGATATTATCTCACAGATTCCTGGTTCAGCACAACTCTGATACAGGGCCCTTTGGGCCCATATCAGCCTCCTCCAAACCCTACCCTATAAATAGCTCATCACAGCTAGGGTTTCAGGTAAGTAATCTCATCCCTAAGTTGACACTCTGCACACACACGTTGACTAGGGAGATCCTGCTTTTCCCAACTGGAACTGCAGAAATACCATAAGTCATACATCAATACTTAAGTCATACATCAATACTTGCTCCTCTCCTGGGCTCCTGGTTGCCATAATCTTGAGCACTTAGAGGGTTAAGGACATATAGAGGATTAAGGACATATAGTGATTAGAACACTACAAAATCTATGTAGAAGCACTTTCTATCGGATTGGGACCCGTTCCTTGGGTCAAAATGCTTGAGGTATGTTGATAAATAATGTTTGTTTTGAAGGTTTAACTTTGTTTGGAATCCTTTCTATGAATTCATGGTTATGGAGTGCTGTTTTTCATAGTAGGTAAGTTGTTTTCTTTGTGATTGCCTTTTATGGTTTGGGGACTTGGTATACTTAAATTTATGGTTCACTGTTGAAGTACCATCCCTTAAATTGATTTTTCCACACTTTGTGGTTAGAAATTTTCCCACACTTTGTGGTTAGAAAAATAGTCAAAATATATATACTGCATCACAAGACCCTTTTGTTTTGATATAAGGAAAGTATATATTAAATGTGGTTGGGCTTTTCTATGTCCTGCACCCTCACAGTGCCCAGAAACATTCATGGATTTCATTTAACTGATTTAGCATTACACAGAATCCTTGCCTATTTTTCTTTTTTTTTTTGGAATTTCATTTATTATGAAGAGGAGAGGGGTATCTGCGTTACAATTTAATCCTTATTTTTTAGGTTTTGGTGTGCATGTCAAACTTCACTATCTGTAGGCATGTAGAATTAACAGAGAAGCTGGATTACTCTGCTGTTGTGGCCTTACTTGGAACCTTATACTGATTTTTAAGGTTTCTAAATATCACCCCAAAAGGTTTCTAAATATGAGAAGTAAGCCAGTTGAGATGATGCAAATGGTAGGTGGTTCTGCAGTGATACGCCACTGTTCATCTTACCAACCAACTCCTTATTGTGCTTCCTACAATCCAAGTCGAGGCTCATCTTCCTTTGTTAGCCCATGCTCATCCTTCAATGTTGCAAATCCTAACAGTGTTGTCAATCCTAACAATGCTGCTGATGGCAATTCCTTCATCCCATGGCTCAAAAACCTCTCACCAGGATCATCAGCATCCTCTTCCAAGTTCCACCACCTATACATGCACGATGGCCCCTTCAATGCCCCTGTCACTCTTCCATTGAGCTCTCCCAGCGAGCGAACACACTTTCTAATTTTTAATTAACTAAGATTTAGAATTTGTGTTTAATTCTCTTTCTCATTTCATCCTCTCCTTTAATTCTCTTTCATATCCACTCACTCTTTCTAATTTTTGTTTTGTTTTACTATTTTCTTATTGTGATTCTTTTTCTAATTGTAATTTTTTTGTTTTGGTGCTTTAGATTTCTTAGGAAGTCTCACCAAAACCATAAATCAAATAAGAAATCTCACCATTTCTCTTTTAAGCGCTGGTGAATAAAAAAATGGAGGACATAAGGTTGCTTCTTCTTCTTCTACATGGTTTGATATCAGTTCAATCCTTTGTTCGATGTCTCAAATTTTCATTTTAATTTCAAGCAGTGGAATTAATGCCTCTAGCATGGTCACAATGAACCTCTTTTCATTTGATGATTTAATGCCTCTAGCATGCTTTTTTATTTGTTCTGTGTTTTTATTGCTTGTTCTAAATAATGGAAGTCTTCATGTATGTGCCTATTTCTTTGACAAATTTCCCTAAACAGTATTGAATTATCCATAATGATTGATATTGCCAATGTGCTTGGTTCCCCTCTTACCGCCCCTTTGTTGTTGAAAATTCAGAAAAATGCATTTTATGAAGGGGCTTCTAAATGTGCACATATTGAAGGAATAATTTAGGTGTTGAAGATTCTGTTAAAAACCTAATTTTGGCAATGGATACGTTGCCAACAACTTGCAATGCTGAGTTTGATTCATGGAGGACAGCGCTGCCAGGTATTGACTTGAGCCATATTGTTTACTTCTTTTTCAGTGGTTCCATGGAAGAAACCAGAACCAAGGAGGTTTCCTAGGTTGAAGAGGCATAGTTGAGGGTAGATTTTTCTGCTTAAAGTAATGACCCTGCAGCAAAAGAAAGAAGTTGTTTTGATTGGCACATTTGATGATGCTCAATAAGGATGGTTGAGCTTGGCAGGTCATTGCTATCTTTGTTTGCTAATTCTGCACCAGACTACTTTCCAGTTTCCAAGCCGTTCACAGGTTAGAGATACTCTATTCTTTAACAAAGAAATATAAATATAACTTATGAGATTTCATTGGTGTACTGATAATGATGGAAGTTTTTAATTTTGATTGGTTTTGAATGAAATTTTACTTTTAGGTTTTTGATTTATTGTTATTTGGACAAAATATTATGCAAAATTTGATAATAAGAAGATCTGGATTTGATATTGTATGGTTCTTTACCAATAAAATTTGATAACTTTAAACAAGATTTTATCAAGTGATGATTAAAACTTCATCTCTTTCCAATAAAAAAAAAAAAAAGGGGGTAAAGGTTTTTACTCATAACCATGACCAATCCATTATCGGTGATTAATTCACTGAATTTAGTAGTTTGCCTACGTATGAGTTTCATTAACGTGGTTGATGCATTTTTAGCTCCCTTTTGTTTCTGTTTGGTTGCTCTAATTCTGTGTTTAATTATTTAGTTTATATTTTATATACTAAATCAGTTTCAATCTATTTGCAAAAGAATAATTTGATTTGGTGATCTGAATTACCATACCAACTTATCAAACGTGGAAATAAGAGCTCTTATCTCAAAAAAGCAGTGGTCAAAATTGGTTGAGAAAAAATGACTGTTTGTACAATTATTGTTCCATTATTGTCTCAAAAAAGCAAGTACAAATTGTCTTCTAACTTCATTGCAGATTTATGCCACAATTATTGTTCAAGATCTAATGACTGTTGTGTTATTGTTCAGGAGCTTTTCATAAAACTAAACAGAATGGCCAATATAGTAGCGGGTATGTTTGGAGGGAGGCCAAAATTTACTACATTGCTCCTGATTAGATATGCAGAAATTGTTATATTGTGGCTGTCAGACGACAATAGCTTTTGGGATGTTATTGAGGAACTGCCAAGGCCTTTAGGTCCTCTTGGTCTTCAACAGGCTTGATATTAGAATTTGTTTATTATTTCATTGATTATTTTCTTTTAATTTTGCTTAGAAGTAACTATTAAATCGTATATGCCAGTATATACTGGAATTGTTGCCTTTATATGAAAATCTTAGCTTATTTAGTGTATCCTAAAATAATGAAGTGAACATACGAAACAGTCCAAAACTAATCAAATGTAAAGGCATGAAAATAAGCCACATTAGCCTTATATCAATTAATTACTTTTTCATTGTATACAGCTTATCTTTGGAAACTGTTTTATTCTTTTGTAGTATCAAATAGGAGTGCAATTATCAAACACATGAAGAATTATAGTGAACAAAACAAGTTAGTCATTGCTAACCATTTAGATTCTGGTCTTGCTCCATGTACATTATTAGAGCACATTCATTATATACTGAACTGTTTGGTGTTTTCCTCCGCTTCAAGGAAGTTTTCCACATTCTCTGCATTTGTTATATTTTACTTAAAAAATAAAATGACTAAGGTATGGTGTTGGCATTTGTTGAATTTATTGTTCTTAGAACCTTGGAAATGTATGCTTATATGAGGTAATAATTTACTGAGATGGAAGGTTAATGTCTGCGAACTTTACAATGAGGAATCTCATGAACTTTAGAGCTCATGACAGCCATATACTTTTCATTTGTACATTGTGCAGTTCTATTTGGATACTCCCTCCGTTTCACTTTAAGTGTCTTTTTAACATCAAAATTTTGTTTTAAAATAAGTGTCTTTCTACCAAATCTAGGCAACATTTAATACTGTTTTTCCTTATTTACCCTTACATTTAATGTTGTTTTAGTTTTGAAATTTGTAATACTAGTAATGATGCATTGACAAAATAAAAATATTAAATAGGGGTATTTTTGACAAAATACACATAAAGCTTACAATAATCATCATAATCAACACTTTCTTAATTTATGTGCAAAAGTCCAAAAAGACACTTAAAGTGAAACGGAGGGAGTATGTAGTTTGTCATGTGTTTTGCTACCCAAGATCGGTACCCCTCACGAAATTTGCAACCAATCGTCAATGAGATTATATCAAGAGCAAGTTCTCTTTATTTGGAACTGAAAAGTGTTATGTTTGTTGCTGATGAGTATTTTAAGAATATTGATTAAGGAGTATATTTTCATGAGTGAAGACCCACTTTGGTCCTTGTCGATTTTGCACAGTACCAATTTAGTCCCTGACAATTCATAATATCATATTTAGTCCCTCAAAAAAAAATTCCGTACCAATTTGGTCCCTCAACTTTTTTTCATATCAATTTAGTCCCTCAAGATTTTCAGATGTACCAATTTGATCCTTAAAATTGAGGGACCAAGTTGGTATGGAAGAAAATCTTGAGGGATGAAATTGGTATGGAAAAAAGGTTAGGGACAAAATTGGTAGGAAATTTTTTTGTTGAGGGACTAAATGTGGTATTATGAATTGTCAGGGACCAAATTGGTATTGTGCAAAATCGATAGGGACCAAAGTGGGTCTTCACTCTTTTTTTAATTTATTTATAGGTCATATTTAACCATACTACAATGATTAGGGTTTTTTTTTTTTTTTTTTTTGAAAAGTACATTGATTAAGGTTAGTAATTGTATTTTTTTTCTTAAATTTAAAAATATATTTTAACATTATAATTTTATTTTCTTAGCTTGCATTGGAAATTTCATGATGTATTGTTTCACATTAATTAACAAATGAGAAATAAGAAAAAAATAGTAATAAATGTCATCTAGAAAGTACAAATTAATTTATAAATATGATAGAGAACACTTCTTCTACAATGTAACTTATAAATAGAAATAATGGGAGTATAAAATCTTAGAAGTTAAAATTTGAAGGCAATTGTCCACGTAAGACAGTCCAGTTGGTGGTTGCAGGGACACTTAGAATTTCCCCCTCCCCAGGTCATGGGTTCTAGCCCCAAAACTCCCATGTAAACCAAAAAAAAAAAAAAAAATTGAAGGCAATTTGGTGGAAAGTATTGATAAGTCGCATATGAAGAATTAACATTTTGTTTAGAATTTTTTAATTCTTTCTTTAATTAGTTATTTCTTTGTGTACCTATCCTGCTTTCAACTTGGGAAGATAAGAAACTAATTACTCTTGAAATTGATTGTGCAATTAGGGAAGCAGTTTTGAATGAGTAAGTCCTAGAAGATGGTGTATGTATTCAATTTAATGAATATGTCCTAGAAGAAGGTCCTAGAAGATAGCGTGTCTATATATATATATATATATATATATATATATGATGAGACAAAAATGGTAAAAAATTATATTTTTTTATCCCAAATTAAAGTTAAAATAATTAATGCAAAAAACTTTTAAATTATAAATGTTAAATTGTGATTGATTGATTAATTAATAATACCTTAAATAAGATATTTGATAATTGATTGACGTGTTAGACAAATTATTAGATACTACTCATTTGGTCCCTTACCTTATTTTTCAATTTCAAATTGGTCCCTTAGTTTTTTTGGTTTCAAATTGGTTCCTTATGTTTCTTTTTTATGTCAAATTGGTCCCTAAGTCACTACTCATTTTATATGGACCACTATGATTTGCACACGTGTCACTATTCATCCTATGTGGACCAATATGACATTGACACGTAGGATAAATAGTGACTCATGGACCAATTTGACATAAAAAAGAAACATAAGGGACCAATTTGAAACCAAAGAAACGTAAGAGACCAATTTGAAATTGAAAAATAAGATAAGGGACCAAATGAATAATTTAGCCTTATTATCATTCTTGTGAGATGGAGGGAGTACTAATTTCAAATATAGGCAAAAAAAATATTTAATTAATGATTTCAAATATAAGCAAAGGTTAATCAATTTTTTCCCCAAATGATTATTCCTAAAACATAGAAGTATCTATAAAATTGATGCATCATTTAATTTCTATTTCCTTCCCATTGCAATTTTTCTATATTTTTTTACTCCCTTTGGTCCTTATTATAGGGCATACTTAACCGAATTACACATACCAAGGAAAGTAGTTACTTTTATAAATTTTATGAGAATATATTGTAATATTACAATTTTACTCTCTAAACTTTTCTTGGAAAATTCACACTCATTAATGAACAACAAAAATACATAGATAGTCAAAGCATTTAATAAGGGCAAAAAAGAGAAAAAGCAATAAATGATACGTTGGAAATATAAAGTGACTTATAATTAGGACCAAGAAAACCTTCTAGAATGTGACCTATAATAAGGACCGGAGGGAGTATTTTCTTATGACTTGAAGTACTATATGCTTGACTTTTAAAAGAATGGCAAAGTTGGAACATGCTTTCTACTACTATTGAATTGCTAGTTCTGTTTCTTACATTTTTTAAATTAGTTGTATGTTTTCCAAAGTGAAAGTGTTATGGCCAGAGGAAAATTATCGTAGACTTTTGCTTTTCTACCCCATCGAGTGACTCATTTTTAGAAGTGAATTCACTAAGACAATGTGGTTATCATCAAGAACACACCAGTAGGATTAATTTTTTATCATCCTGTATGGATCCTCTAGGAATGCAAAAAAGTTTTGGTTTTAGTGAGTAATTTTAATAATTCATTCAATAGGGTTGGGTTTTTAGAGAGTTAATTTCGATGATAATTATAATTTTTGATAACGTTAACCACTCTAATTGTAGTATGTTCTTGCACATAATAATAATAATTCTATTTTCTAAACTGTGCCATACTAAGGAGTTAAATATAAATATTATTGTTTTGATTAGTATGGAGAAAAATTAGTGAAATGTTTGTAATATAAAAGTCCCACAAGAGAACTACACCCCGTGCATCGCACGGGTATAAATACTAGAAGTGCAATTTGCAGCCTGTTTAAATTGCACGGGAATGAAAAGGATAATCTCGGTCCAAACTCGGTCCAAGCTCGGTTAGTTGATATGAATCTAGCAGCGATGACAGTTAAGCTCGGTTTAAGATTAGCTCGGTTAATTACTTATGAATGGTCGAGCCTATATTTTCAGGGTGATCGAATCCAGGCCAAAGTAGTGGATATTTTCCTCTGCAACGTTGGTGCCTAATATTAAATCGAGCTCAACCTCGGTTAGCTATTCTTGGTTCAAGCTCGGTTAGCTAAGCTCGGTAGATAATCTCGGTGCTAGCTCAATTAGTTGATAAAAATCTAGCAGCGATGACAGCTAAGCTCGGTTCAAGATTAGCTCGGTTAATTACTTACGAATGACCGAGCCTATATTTTCAGGGTGATCGAATCCAGGCCAAAGTAGTGGATATTTTCCTTTGCAACCTTGGTGCCTGATATTAAATCGAGCTCAATCTCGGTTAGCTAATCTTGGTGCAAGCTCAGTTAGTTAAGCTCGGTTGCTTAAGCTCGGGTAGATAATCTCGGTGCAAGCTCGGTTAGTTTATAAGAATCTAGCAGCGAGGACAACTAAGCTCGGTTCAAGACTAGCTCGGTTAATTACTTACGAATGACCGAGCCTATATTTGGTGATCGAATCCAGGTCAAAGTAGTAGATATTTTCCTTTGCAACCTTGGTGCCTGATATTAAATCGAGCTCAACCTCGGTTAGCTACTCTTGGTTCAAGCTCGGTTAGCTAAGCTCGGTTGCTCAAACTCGGGTAGATAATCTCGGTTAGTTGATAAGAATCTAGCAATGATGACAGCTTGTGACAGGGAATACTTTCGTGAAGGGAAGATTGTTACCTCTTGCTCTGTCATTCGTTCAATCACTTTACATAACTCCGCTGGTCCTTCGAAGAATACATCAAAGGACGAAAATAGTGCAACTGCCTCATCCAACTAGAAGCTGTATTAGTATCTAATGTGATCAAAATCAAAGATGTTTTTGGGTATATTTTGTCTTATATATTTCTAAGAGTGGCCTCAGTCATGCCTAAGTATCCCCACTTTATTTTGTCTTATATATTTTGTTTTTTTAATAATAACATAATTTTTTATTTGCATACAAATAAAGTTGACTACACCCGTGCATTGCACGGGTATAAATACTAGTAATGTACATTTTATTGTCATAGGCTAGAAAGGTTGAGTTCTTCAGCAAAAAATATGGGTGAGACCTTTCAAATCCTTCAATAGTAGATTTAAAATATAAGCAACAAAAAAACACACTTCTATTGGTTTAAAATATAAGAAAAATTAACTAACTTTATTAAATTTTGTTTCACTCTCAATGTCACTTTCCTAAAACATCCCTAGAAAATTGTTATCTTATTTAATTTTTGTTTCATTCTCAATACTACTTTACTAAAATGCATTTATTTTTTATCATTTTGAGAAAATTAAATACAATCAACTAACCTCCTTAATAAAAGTAAAAGTAGTTAGATTTGCTTATAATTCAAGCCGGATGGAATATAGGTATTACAAAAGGGATACTTTACTTATTATGATTAATAAATTTTTTTGGTTTATATGTATTTTTTAAGTTATTTTTTTTTGGTTTTCCAAGCTAAGGTAACCGCTCATACAAGTGGGATGATTAATCCTTTCAAATATTGACAGACCTTTCAGGGTGATCCTCTTAGCAAAGCCTTTTACATTCACAAGAGTCAGGGATAAAATCCTTGACCATTTGCTTAAGTATAAACCCTTTATCATTGCTCTGGTTTAAATTATAATATCAAGATGTTTAAATAAAGGGTTTGCTTAACCTCAGTCCTTAGGGCTGAAGATAAGAAGCTAAAAGTAGTAAATAAATCTAGGAAAACTAAGTCCATTGTCGCTTGAATCATTAAATGTTTAGTTTTTCTATAAAAATGCACTTCTTTTAGAAGAATTGAGGTTAAGAAAATCCTTAAATATATATGTCAATTTTCCGCTAGAAAAAATTAATATATACATATGCCAATTTTATTAGTGTTATGAAATTCTCCACGTCTATCTCATTATAATCGTATAATTGCAAATATCTTTGTTGAATCGGATTTATAAAGTATTTTATGGCACTAAAGTATATTACAACAAGGACATATACTACATTCATTAGAAGTTGACTTTAAATCTCATTAAAGAAAGAGGAAAAGACAATAATATGCCTTCCGGATTAGGGGTGTTCAGAACCGAACCGATCCATTGGATAACCGAAAAACCGATTCAAAAAATCAAAATTTAAAAAAAAAAACCGAAAAAATGGATCAATTTGGATGAGATGAAAGTAAAACCGATCGATTTGGTTCGGTTTTCGATTTTTAGTTTCATAACCAGACCGAACCGGATATTGATGTGTCTTAGCGTGTCTGAAGCTGTATGGCAGGCCCAAGCCCAATTCCAACCCTAATAGTAGTGCAACGCATCTTCCTCAATTCCTCACTACTATCATACCTCCTCAAGGCCGCCGCTCCTCCCTCTCTCACCATCGTCCATCAAGGTCGCCGCTCCTCCCTCTCTCACCATCGTCCATCAAGGTCGCCGCTCCCTCAAGGCCATGTTGTCTCCGGTTCTCTCTCCCTCCGCTGTCGCGCTCGCCGCTGTAGCTCGCGACCTCGCGTCGCAGAGGTTGGGTTCTCTCTCGCTCTCCCTTCGTCCTCCGCCTTCTCCTTCGTCTTCTCTTCCTTCGTCCAGGCGTCCACAGCTTCGCCTCCTTCGTGGCTTCGTTGATCTCCCTCCTCTACACGGCCACCGCCGCAGCCAGCCAAAAAACCTCCTTCCTCGATCTGCTCCGATTCTCATTTTCATGTATAGCTTCGACGAACTATGTGTTATTGCAGGTTATTAGGTGCTATATGACTAGGTCGTATTTAGCTTATGGTCTTCTGATATTTGTGTACTTGTTGTAGCTTATGGTCTTCTGCAAATTAGTATACTAGATATTTTTGATATTGAAAAGAAAAAGAATGAAATTTGTGTACTTGTTGTAGGCGTAGCTTATGGTCTTCTGCAATTTGTATACCAGATATTTTTATATTGAAAAGAAAAGGAATGAACCAAACCGAATCGAACCGAAACCGAATGTATTTTTTTGGATCGGATTGGATTGGATGTCTTAAGCTAAATCAACCGAACTAAACCAAACCGATGCTAATTTTTATCTTTGAATCGGATGATTTTTTTCACAAAAACCGAACCGAACCGATCCATGAATGAGCACCCCTATTCCGGATGGTGTGTTGTATTATACGAAGTATATACACGTATGTCAATGTCAGTTCTTAATTATGGTTAAACTCCAGTAAAAAAACCACATGCTGATATGGTTTAGTATTATCATACGCTATCATAGTATGAAGAAAATACTAGCTACAGAAAAATAACCAAAATCATATTTATTAAAAATGTTAATCGAGTATATTTAATTTTTTTCAAATTCATAAAAAATATAGTAGATATTTTAATAAAATTGTATTGAGAATAAACAAAAAATAAATAAAATCACTACTTTCTAAAAAAATTTAAAAATAATTACATTGGAAATATAAAATTAGTGAAATGTTTCTTAAATATATTTTGTTTTTCTTATATCGGAGATCAGAAGGAGTGCATGTTTTAACAACTCAAGATAAATACTCCCTCCGTTCCATAAGTTATGTTGATATAGATTTTTTATTTTGTCCAAGTTATGTTCTTTTAGAAACTTAATATTCATTTATACTTTTTTTCCAAGCATACCCCTATTTATTTATCATCTTTTTCACCACACATCCATTTTTATGTCTCTCTTCAATATAATTTTCATACATTTATTATTACTCTCTTTTTTATTATTAAATGGGGGTATTTTAGTCTAAACATATCAAATTCTTACATCATTTACTCATTTCTTAATCTACATGAAATTTTTAAAAAGACTTAACTTATGGTACGAAGGAGTAATTCATGTTTTAACAACTCAAGATAAATACTCCCCCCTTCCATAAGTTATGTTGATATAGATTTTTCATTTTGTCCAAGTTATGTTCTTTTAGAAACTCAATATTCATTTATACTTCTTTTTCCAAGTATACCCCTATTTATTACTCCCTTTGTTTCACAATATTTGACTTTTAGGTATGGGCACACAGATTAAAAAAGTGTTAATTATTGTAAGTATTATGTATAGTTTGTCTAAAATGCCCCTGTTTAATCCTTATTGAAAATTGTAGTAGTATTTAATTTTTATTAATAAGTGTGTTCATTAATTAATGTATAATGATTTAGAGATGAGAGATGATAAAAGTAGAATTAATGAGGAGTAAGAGAAATGATTGAATGAAAGGTTAAAATTAGAAAAAAAAAATATGTTTGTGTATTAAAAATGTAAAAGGCCAAACATTGTGAAACAAGAAAAAAAAAGCTAAAAGACCAAATATTGTGAAACGGAGGGAGTATATCATCTTTGTCACCACACATCTATCTTTCTATATCTCTTCAATATGATTTTCATACATTTATTATTACTCTCTTTTCTATTATTAAATGAGAGTATTTTAGTCTAAACATATCAAATTCTTACATCATATACTCATTTCTTAATATACATGAAATCTTTAAAAAGACTTAACTTATGGGAAGGAGGAGTAATTCAATTAGTCAAGCAATAGTTTGGATTAACAACATATATTCCCTCCGGCTTGAAATATAAGCAACAAAAAACATATCTCTCTTGGTTTAGAATATAAGCAAAATTAACCAACTTTCTTAAATTTTATTTCATTCTCATGTATCTTATTTAACTTTTGTTTCATTCCCAATGCAACTTTCCTAAAATACCTGTATTCTTTTACAACCAACTAACCTTCTTAATAAGCATAAAATTAGTTAATTTTGCATATAATTCGAGCAAGCGAGAGTATTAGTTGGATGCACCTTTCAAATCCTTCAATAGTAGAAAACAACTCAGAACAAGGAAACAAAATTAGGAATCAAACTATTAAAAAAAATTACTATTGAAAATTGCAAATTTTAAATTTTAATATATTAAATATACTAGTACTATTTTTCAATTCAAATTTTCTACTTTTGATTCCTTAGAGCTCGCACTTGCCTTTGAATAAGTTTCATGACATAATAACATATTCAAACAACTTAAAAGCTTATAAGATATCTGATTTTGCCACAGCTAAGTCTCTCTGTCACGTGGGAAATTTTCATTTTCCACCAGGGAATTGCCTCCTTAGCTTTCATGGTTTTGTTATGTCACAAACATTGCAGTGATCTGAGATTAATCTTGCCATGACACTTCCCTCTCCAATAACCAATTCTCTGCTTCTCTTATTCCACAGGTGCACTGCATAAGTCTCTCCCTCATATAGTTCATTCAGCTTGCTTTCCACCCATCTTCTGTCTGACTCGGTTTCTGGTTTTTTAAAAAGCCTCACAATTTTTAACCAATCCACAGGATAGAATGCTTCAGGAGGGAAAATTGTAAGGTTGTATCCCGCCGCGCTCCCCATCCTCCCTATAACTCTTGTCACTAAGAAAGGTCCATTGTAGCCCCATTTGTTTCCATCAAAAGTTGACGCAAATTCCTGCATAAAGTCCAATAAAATAGGATGGTTAATGTCAAAAACCATAACTGCATTGTTTAAAGTGTCCCATTGCTTAGTCACTGAATTAACGCTTTGAGCTCCAATTGCATTTCCCAAATCTGAGAAATCTTTTAGTACTATCATGTCTGTGTCCATGTAAACACCTCCATATTTGTACAACATTGCCAGCCTGATTAGATTGGAAAGGTTTTGCGACAACGGAACGTATCCAGGATCTCGTCTACCGCTGCTCATCGCTTCGAGCCAAGCTTCTCCCGGCGTGTCTTTAACCAAGAAAGGCAAATCAGGAGTGATTGCATGAACTTTGAAGCCGCGATCGAGCAGAGGTTTCAGAATTCTGTATCCGCGTTTCGAGTCCATGGATCTTGATATAATCAGCAAGCATCCCTGAGGGTGTGCCTTGAAAAGTGTATCCATGGTCAGAAACTCTCTTTTCCCAAAGGATTGTGCTGGTGATAGCCATATGATGTGAAATAGCACCGTGCAGCCTCCATTTAGGAAGTTGAAGACTCTGCTATGAAACTGCTGTGATAAGTTGCTTGACTTTAGTATCTCTAGTTCAGGAAGCTGCCTTCTGAACCAAGCAATCCTTTCTTCCTTTGATACATTTTCAGGGGGAATAAGAGGATCATTTTCTGTATCAGTCTCTTCTTCTTCTTCTTCTTCTTCTTCTTCTTCTTCTTCTTCGTCGTCGTCTTCTTCTTCTTCCCCATTCACATTCTCTTCTGTGGAAAGAATGTCATCAATGTGAGTAGTTGAGGATTCACTTTGAACATAAGCTTGAGCATTATCTTCTTCCTCCACCACAGTTTCATGACTTGTCAAGTCAATTGATTGTAGCCTAGAATTTGAGTAGATGCTTTCAACATACATGAAAAGAAGTACTGCAACAAATATAGTGGCATAGAAGACAGGTGATTTGGGATTGCGGCTTTTTAGCTTGTATTCAAAGATCTTCTGAGATAGTTTTTTTGAACCCATGATGCTTAGGGAGATATGTATGTTGTTCTTTAATCTGACAAAACCAAATGTGTGCCTCCAAGGATAAAAAATAGAAAATTTGATTTATGCTATGCAGAATATGAGGATTGTATCTCTGAGAGTTTTTATTTATAAGCTGCATTGTTAATTTGTTATTTGTTGCTAACTTGGTATAGAGGAATTATATATGGACCACAAGTCACTAGGAAATGTTGACCGAAGGTGAGAGGTTTTAAGTGTTGAAAAAGATAATGGTTTTCATTCTTGGAGCTTAAATATATACACACAGCAGGTTATGTCACTGTACTTTCTTATTTTCTATGTTAGTATGCATTTATTCTTTTCAATAATATATTTTGATTTTGGAGCTTTTAATTTACAAATTTACTACCCTTTACATTAATGCCTATTATTAATTTGAATAAAGATTGATGAAGAGATCATTTATTTCGATCTAACAGTACTTATGATATAAAATCAGGCAAATATAATTCAGGAGCACCAAGATGTTTAGTCGTGGTCAATTGGTCATTTATCTCCCTGTATGAAAAATGCTTGCTTTTCTTTCTCACCCTTCTTTAAACCTTTGCATTAATTAATGACAATAAGATTTTGAATGGTGCATTCTGTGGTGCATAAAAAGAGTTACATGCACTGATGCATGTGACTATTATCCACCGTTGAGATTGACTGATATGGCATGAAGGGCTAGGATGTTGGTTGGTTACCTGCTGGTTCAGTTATGGAGTAACAATGCACTATGTACCATAGAATTTCAACTGTCCAACTTTGCTCCGTTTCCGGCCATGGAGCCACCGCCAACACCACCACTAGCCCCCACCCCGATGGAAGACCTCCACCGCCGACGGCACGGGCACCGACGCCGACGCCAACACCGGCACCGCCATCCCATCGAAGTCCTTCATCCCTTGGAAGACCTCCACCACCACTCGACAACCTTCATCCCTCTATGTTACTCGGAATCAAGCCACCATCCCACCAGAACCGGAACCCGCTGCCGCCACCTCCTCCTCCTCCTCCTCCTTCTATCTTTTTCGCACCGGAACCGGAATCGGAACCTTAGATCTGAAATGGCGATGATGAGGATTAGCTCGCGGTGGTCACCATGAACGCAAGAGGACCGATGCAGATCGAGAAGGAGATGATTTCTGATCCATGGGCATGTGATGTCGGCGGTGCATGTACGGATCTTGGCGGTGTGGGTCGGAACACTGGTCACTTGGTGAAGAGGAAGATCTTGCTTTCGCATCCAGATCTGGAATGATCCACTCAACGATCGGATCTGGAAAGTCGGAGATGATGGCGGATCTGGATGGCGATGATGGTGAGGGAGGTGAGTGATGTCGTTACCGGCGGTTTAGCGAGGTGTGGTGGTCGGTGGGCGTGAGAGAGAGTGAGAAACGTTGAAAAGGGATAGTGAGATGGGGTTGAAGATGAAGGTTAAGAGGTTGATGGCTAGAGACGTCGAGGAAAGCAGTGGCAGTGCGGTGGGGAATGAAACAGAGGTGGCTGACAAAGGTGAAGAGGTTGACGATGGGGTTTGAGTGGAGAATTGCAGAGGTTGGGGACAAGCGAAAAAATGTCAGAGGGGCCTTGGCGATGGCCGGGAGCAAGTTGGAGATGTCGATACCGGCGGAGGTGGAGGTCTTCGATCGGGTGGAGGTGTCGGTGACGGTGTTGGTGTCGGCGGAGGTAGATGTCTTTAAGGGTAAAATTGTCTTTTTATGCTATGATATTGTTGAACAATATTAAATTTATAAAGGACCTTTTTGCAAATATGTAAAAACTTGCTATAACCTGTAAAAGTCATAGCTTGCATTGGTGCATGTGAGGCTTTTTATGCACCACAGAATGCGCCTTTTGAATTCAGTTTAGAGTAGTGTTATTTTGAATCTGGCTTGTCTTATACTCTTTCCGTTTCATATGTAGTGTTGTTTTAACATTTATACTATGTTTCATAAGTCTTGCTATTTTATAAACCCAATACATAATTAATGTCATTTTTCCAAACACACTCATATTTATTACACTCTCTTTTTCATTTCCGATAACTAGCTCTCTCTTCAATAATGATTATATAGAGGCATTATAGTCAAAATACAACAAATCCTTACATCATTTAACCATTTCTTAAAACTCGTGCATAACCTTAAAACACACTACATATGAAACGAAGGGAGTATGCAGAAACAATAAAATGAATTGTTTTTGTATATAACACAAGCTATATGTTAGATCCAGATATCAATTACATATGTCAATTACAGATGTTCACGTAACATTATTGTTCAATTTATCCATAGCAACGAGTCGTATTTGGGGTGGGTTTTGACAATACCAATTTCGCGTCCACGAAGATCGGGATGAGTTCGATTTGATGTAATGAGAGCATGATGAAGAAGTTAAACTCAAAATCATCCTCGTTAGATTCTAGGAAACCCACTGCTAATGCACCCCATCCTCGTTAGGTTTTTTTCTAACCCAATCAGAGTGAGTTTTCCCAATCAAAATCAGATTAAGATGAAGGTTGAGCGGATAATTCATGGATGTGAGTTTAACTATCATGCCTAACTCTGTTATCATTTTTCATTTGTTTTTGTAAAGTGATGAATGAAAATAATAATAACGTATTCCATTTTTTGTGATAATCTTTTTTGGGTAAATTGTGTTGATTTCTATTAATTTCTTATGTTTTCTTAATCTCAACTCTTGCCTAAAGTGGATATATTTTCTTGAAAAAAAAATATTATACATTTTATTAAACTTTTTCCTTGAAATAAAAATAACTTAGAAAAGTCAAAGGTGCAAGTCCAACAAGCGCATAGATCAACCAGCGGAGGATTGTTCTAGTCTAACTCGAGATCTCAAATTCAAGTCTTTTTGAATGTAGCTGCGTTAAATACTTTTGAATGCAGCTGCCCAAAGTGATACTACCTTCGTCCCTAATTATAAGGTCTTCTTGGAAGATTTCATGTCCATTAAGAAAGTGGAATAATTTAGTTAATTGTATTGGAAATGTGAAATTTTGATATGTATTTTCAAAATTACCCCTATTAATATTATTGGGAATCTAAAAAATGTTAAATAAATAGGGGTGTTTGTGAATAAAAATAATTAATGCTCATTGAAAATTGATAAAAACCTTATAAATAGAGACAAAATAAAAGTGTTAAGATGACCTTATAATTAGACGGAGGGAGTATTAGCTAGCTCAAGAAAGGAGATTGCTTGGTGCATCCAAGTAAGTGACACCGACAATAATAGCGATGGGATGAAGGAATGAAGTTGTTGAGGAAAAATAAGGAGGGAAAAATATGAACGGTTGTGATGGGACATTGGTGGTAGTGGTGGCAAACAATGGTTTTGATTTTTGAGACAGGTGGTAAAAAATAAAAGTAAAGTAGTTTTTGAATTGATTGAAACATTAAAAAAAAAAATCTCAACTAGGAACATTAAAGAGGTTGCCTTTTAAAAAAAAGGAAAAATTGAAAACCATGTAAGTGGGTAGATAAACTTAAGAATCTAATGCCTCTCCTTAATACCAACATGTTTGCAATTTTCAATGCCATCTGTATTAACTAAGGTATATACACAATGAGCATGGATTTGAAATTTTTAATTAATTAACATTTTGTCATTCATTTTGTGAATCACTTACTAAACTCATCATACAACATATATCACAAATCGGTTTATCTAAAAAAAATAATGTAAAAATGATGAAAAAAGTGATAAATCATGTATGGATATGAATCATGTACCGATACCCATAACATGTACTTGATAACAAAATTTTGGATTATTTATTTGCAAAAGAGTCATAATTATTATTTTATAAAATTTTTTAAAGGTTGAGGATAAAAGACTAAAAAAAGCATGTATATATTGAAAAACTAAAAATTTAATACTTTGATGATTATGAACTTAGTTTTTCAATGCTTTTAGCCATTTTGGTTTCTTATCCTCAACCCCAAGGGTTGAAGTTAAGCAATCCCTTATTTTACAGGATGTTTGTTTGCTTTGCCATTAGGGAGGTTTTGTTCCCATTTTCTGACATACATCACCCATTCCACTAGTTCTCCAGTGTTCATTAATGGTTAAAGTTCAATTTTGACTTGTTCTTTGTAAATTCCTAATGAAAATGAAGGGTGAACCAAATATCAAGTGCAGCCGGCTTCATAATTCTTTTTCTAATGGTATTGGCTTCTTATTTTTGTCCATTGTGTTAGTTCTTATCCATTAAAATCAAAAGAACTGCACCTTTGGAATTTATTTACATCATATATGTATTCTTGGAATCCCTTTATAAAGCATGGCAGCTGAAATTACTGAGGAGGAGACAGATAAAGAGGAAGAATACCACTGGTTTATCAACACAGAATATCAGAAGGAAAAGATAAGGAAGATTATACAGCATCAAAAATCACTATATTGGTCATCATCATCATCTATGTCAACTTCAGCTGCATCATGTTCTTCCTTATCCTCATCTCATAGAACTAGTATTAGCTTGTTGAAGTTGATGAAAAAAGGAAGCACATCCCTAAGGAGATTATTTGATATGGAGCATACAAGTTTGGCTACTCATTTGGACTATTATAGTGGCTCACCAATAATTAAGCCTATCACTTTGTGGGACAGTGATTCTGAGCATGAATACCAGGATCCTTGGGCCTTGATCAAGAAGATTAGATCCAACCCTTTTTCTTCAACCAATAGAGATAGTGAGCTAGCCTCAAATGGCTCAAAGGGTAGTTACATAGATGGAGATTTGGTTCACAACAAGAATGATAAAATTGGCAGGCTCAAATTGACTAGAAAAAAGTCTTATAGGAGATTACCAGGTTTTGGTTTGTGGATATGTGGAAGATTTAGATTCTCACTGAGGTTAAGAAAGCTTAGAGTAAGGATATTTGGTAGAAAATTCAGATAGGTTAGCTTGCCAATTGGCATTGGATTTTGAACATCATTGAATTGATTAAATTGATATACTTATTTCTTGAAAGACAATCCCTTCACAACTTTTTTGAGTTGTGTTATCATTTACATCAAGTGTTCCTGTACAATAAAAAAAATTAGAAAAAGAAAAGACAAAAAACTAAAATGGTTTTGGCGTTCTTGGTAAACATAACTGTGAGACTAATCCCCAAGCTAGGAAAACCCTCAACTCAAGGAATTGAATATATGACATTACTGTTAAACTTTCCTTAAATAACCAGGTTCACTTCGAATTTGATCAATCACCATTGGCTAAACCATTGCTTGAATGATGAAACCTACACCGCCAATAATTTTTACAAAATAAGTAAGAACTATAGATAGTTGCAAATGACACAATGATTTGATATGAGTTTTTCCATAACGCTTCCTTCTTCAATCATCAATCCACTACTTTGTTTGTTCCATAAATGAACCCCATAAGTCTCACCACTGAGTTGAAGTATTTTTGCATCAACCCATTTTGATTCACCTCTTGTTTTGGGCTTCCTCAAAAGCCCACCTATCTTATTCCAATCTGCTGGATAAAAGGCCATTGGAGGCAAGATTGTAAAGTTGAAACCAGGCTTTTTCCCCAGCTTCTTAATCACTCTAGAAACCAGGTAAGGACCATTATGCCCCCATTTGTTTCCATCAAAAGTCAATGCAAACTCATTAATGAACCTTAGCAAAAGTGGATGATGCACATCAAAAACCAGAACAGCATTATTTAACCTGGTCCACTGCTTAGAACCCCAATCTATGCTTTGTGCTCCAATACAATTTCTCAACCCAGTAAAGGGCTTTATAACTATAAAATCTGTGTCTAGGTAAACACCACCATATTTGTATAAAACTGCAAGCCTTATAAGGTTAGATAGATTCTGAGTCAAAGGAATCTCACCAGGGTCCTTCTTTCCTTCCCTTAACAAATTAAACCAAGTTTCAGCTTTAGTCCCTTTGAACAGAAAAGGCAAATCTGGTGACACTGCTTGAACTTTGAAACCTTGATCAACAAGTGGTTTAAGAATCCTGTAACCATGAATTGAATCCAGAGATGTTGATAGGATTACCAAACATGCCTTTGGATGCACCTTGAAAACACTTTCCACAGAAAGCAACTCTCTTGATCCAAATGAAGTAGCTTGGTTAATCCATGTCATGAAAAATTGAGCTTCACATTCATGGCTGAAAAACTTCATAACTCTTGAATGGAATTGCCTTGTCAAGTTGTTTGAGTTGAGAATCTTGAACTCTTTTAGGCTCCCTTGAAACCAAGCAATTCTTTCTTCTTCAGAAGCATTGATTGGAACAACTAGTACTCTATGATTATTTTCATTATTATCAACTTCTTCTCCAACTTTCTTTTCTTGCATGGAAAGCAAAGGTGTGCGTTCAAGAGTAATACTTGAACTTAACCCTTCTCCACTTCTTTGACTTTGAGCTTGCAGCAACACTACTTGAGGAGCACTTTTATTTGCAACATCATCATGGTATAAAGCACCGTCATAATGGATGAGGAAAATTATGGCAGAGAATATAATAAGATACAAAATTGAAATCTTTGAGGGTTGAAGCACACGGTAGTGATCAAACATCTCTCTTAGCTTAGATGTTCTTCTTTGTGTGATGAGAGTTTGATTAGGACATAACTTAATATGTAGAGATATTAAAATAATGAAACGCCGGATATTATTAAATTTTTCCAACAATAGCAATAATAATAATAATAATAATAATAATAATAATTACATGTATATCTAAATTCAATATCCACATCCAACCCTACACCTGCCTCTCTTTTAAAAAAAACAAAAGAGACATAAACAATACGAAAGCTGGATAATTTTCTCTTATTTTTTAAATGGATTATGTTAACAAATGGCCTAAATACATTTTTAAAATATTCCAAAACAAGTAATAAGTCAATATTGAACATTTAAATTCATCACTTTTCGGCATATTAAATATTTTCCAAGTTAAAGATACATCTTTTAGTATTTGTTTAAAAATATTTTTAGAACACTTATTAACATTTTCCTTTTAAAAATAAGCAAGTATAAGATGTTGATGTTAGATTTGAATATACATATAACATTTTTGCTACTTTTATGAAATTTTGTGGAAGTTCTCTTCAGTTGGATCTTTTTGATGTTTGAAGCATTCAAAATGTTGGAGCGCGAGTCAAATTTCGACCAACATGGTAGCTAGCCGTCGTTATATTTTTTTTAAGCGACACATGGGTATATATATACTCTTATCATTAGCCCTAATATTAATAAAATTTTTATACTTTTTTCGTTCTTAAATATAGCTTTTGAAGAGTTTTGTATGTGGATTAAAAAAATTAGTTATCAATAAGTCCACCATAGTTTATAGAACGAAGATTAGGTTTCTTAAGCATGATATCAGGGGTTAGTTCGATCCACGATGAAAAAACTTTGTTGATATAGGCAAAATCCACTTTTGTGATTTACTCATTGGAAGGGATTAATCATTCAGCTATCGGCTAAATGATACCCTTGATGCAAAAACGTGATGATATGACACACATTAAGTTTGATTTTTATTTATCACATCATCTCTTTCATTATCACTAATTTTTTTTATCTCTTTTCAAAAGAATATCTTGATATTTATTATTATCTTCTTTTCAATTATTAAATGAGGATACGTTAACCAAAATATATTAAATTCTTGAATCATTTCTTAATTTGTGTGCTGTACTTAAAAACGGGAGTAGTGATTAAATATTTATTTTCTGAAAATAATATACCACATCACTTTTAAATTTTTTAATTGTGCCATTGTTTTTTTTTTTTTTTGTGTGGGGGGGGGGGGGATGAGAGTAAGGCTGAAAATGAATTTACCAGCTTGAAATTCGTTTGATACTCGATTCGTGAAGTAGATTATGAACTTGACTTGTAAATCAAATTAATTAGATTTAAATTGAAATTTAAGTTTGTTAAATAAACGTACTGATCTTAAGCCAAGTGTAGTTCAACTTATTTGCTTGTAAACTAACTCGATAATACAATACATAATTATATATATATATATATATATAAAAGTTATAATCAATTTTTTTATTTTTGAAAATACTTGAATTTAAAAGTAATATTAAGAAAAAAATATAGCAATTACAACGTAAGAAAATATTTGAAAATGAGTATACTGATTAAGAAAATATATGAAATATATATATATATATATATATATATATATATATATATATATGCATGCATGCATGTAAGGTTATAAAACATAGCAAAATGTTAAAATCTTAACTCTTAAAGAAAGAAAATTTTAAGTATGTACATAAAAAAAGTAAAATCTACCGAAAGAATAGATAAAAAAATTAAAATAAAAAGAAAGTAAAAAAGAAAAAATAGATAAAATCATAAAAATAAAATACAAAACGGCCGTGACTTGTTATTTGCATTGCATCCAGAGAAATTTATTTAGTGCATTTTTTATGCAATGTATTTTATAAAAAAAAATTAATTATAAGGTCCTCTTGGGAGACTTCACGTCCATTAAGAAAGTGGAATAATTTAGTTAATTGTATTGGAAATGTGAACCTTTGATATGTATTTTCAAAATTACTCCTATTAATACTATTGGGAATCTAAAAAGTGTTAAATAAATAGGAGTGTTTGTGGAAAAAAACTAATAGGGACAAAATAAAAATGTTAAGAGGCCTTATAATTAGGGACGGAAGGAGACCTAAAAAATGAATTAAATTATTTCGAATTTATGAACCTAACAATTAATAAAATCAACAAACTGAATTGGACCTAAAAAATAACCTCTGGTATCAGACATTTTAATTAGTTTGAACTCTTCATAGAAGGGGATAATGAGGAAACCGCAATTGGTGGTTGGAGAGACAAAGGAACCCTAGGAATACACCTAGAAGGGGGGGTTGAATAGGTGTTGAAGCTACCTTGAAAGATTTTCAAATGAAACAAATCGAAACAATCAAAACAAATGATTTTTGCAAATTCTACAGCACTTAATCGATTAACCTGAAATTTAATCGATTAACCTGCAATTTAATCGAGTATTAATCGATTAAACCTGAAAGTTCAAAAGTCCTTAATCGATTAAACGAACACTTAATCGATTAAATCTATCAGAAACTGAAAAATCACTTTTCAATCGAATACGAAAATCAATCAATTCACATGCAAGATCAGAGATTCAGCGGAGATGATTAACACCTATATTCTTATTGATTAACCTAGTTATGAAAATGATTTTCCCTTTATCAATTTGAACAATTAAAGATTCAATTCAATCAATTATGAAAATCAATCTTTCTAGGTTTTCAACCAAGAACGCAATCAAATGACTTGAATATAAAGAGTAAGGGTTTAGAGATACGACACAGTGATTTATCCTGGTTCACTTTCATCCGCTTGAAAGCTACATCCAATCCCCTCTTCAATCAAGAGAGATTCTTCACTATGAGGAATTAGAGTTCTCAAATTACAAGTGATTGCCTCACAAGACTCCCTTCTTGCTAGCCTACAAGAGATAACCGACACCCTTGCCTTGTAATCCTATTGATCTTCTCTCTAATCTAACCTCTACCCCTTGTTGATAATCGACACAACAAGTCTTTAATTGCTTGATGATAAACCACACACCAAGGCTTCACTTGCTTGATTCACAACCAAGACTTCTTCTTCTTCTTCAATAAGAATGCACTTGCTTGATGATAAAATCGACACACCAAGGCTTCTTGTTTGTTGTAGTGGCTTGCCTTCTTACAAAGATTACAACACAATAGAAAACACAAAACAATCCTATGAATCTCAATCAAGAGTTGTGACAATTCACCATAAGAGATTCAAAGGTTCTTGATCAAAGAATATGAAAATATGAGAACTTTGATATTTAGAAAATGAGAGAGAATAGAGTGGCTTGATTCTTTGTAAAACTTGTATGAAATGATTCTAATTTATCACAAATAATAGGAAAAGGTTTATATAGAATACCCAAAAGTTGTAGCACTTGAAAACTGATTTTGAGAAGTGAAAAACGTATTTTAAAAATCAGTTCAGCAGTACTTAATCGATTAAGTTGCAGACTACTCGAGTAGTACTCGATTAAGTTAGTCACTTAATCGATTAAGTTGGTACTGCACATGTTCAAAACTTGTTTTCTCAAAATCCAACCTTTCCTTTAAAACCTTTAAGCCACCTATTGATTCTAGGTTAAGTGAAAACTCAAATTATGATTAAATCATGACTTATGAATGAGATTCACTACCCTCTATAATAATCTACCCAAATAAAAAACCTATGAAGCTTGAGAGGCAAAAGATAAAAGAAATACAAATACACTCAAACTTAAGTCTTCATGAGCTTGCTTTCTCTCTTCTTCATTTGATGTTTGTTGTTGCTTGTTGAGCTTGAAACTTGATCAACACTTGTAGCTTGTTCAAAAACACTTTGTCATTATCAAAACATTCATCATGTTCATCATGGAACTAACAATCTCCCCCTTTTTGAAAATGACAACCCATGTTTTGAAATCGCTTGAAGTTGTTGATGCTTGAAACATTTGATCACTTGAGAAGACTCTTTCTCCCCCTCAATCAATGCTTTAACACTTGAATCCAATTGATAGAAGCTTGATTCTCCCCCTATCTTCAACAACTTAGCTCAACCTACATAAAAACAACAAAACAACCTTTCTCCAAATATAATATCATATTTCTCCCATGTTTCAAAACATACCATTTCATTTCTCCCCCTTTGAGAAACATTTCATTCAATTCAAAACATCATATTTCTCCCCCTTTGGCATTATCAAAAAGTAATATATACCAATTGAAATATAAGATCTAAGCCAAGGTAAGAAATCAATGATCATTTCTTCATAACATTGATACCAATTGAACAAATACAATAGAGCTATACTTTGAAATGTGATATCAATTGGTAAGAGAATATAACAATGAAATATAATACCAATTAAGAACTAAAAAGATCATAATATCACTTAACAAAGAAGATATCAATGTAAAGAAATATAACACCAAAGCATCATACTTTAATAAGATTTCAATTATATGATCATTATGCTTTAATCAACTCAATGATACCAATTGAATTAACTAAACATTTAGAAAAGTAATATCAATTGAGAAGATACCAATTGAGATAATATATCAATATCAAATATTACCACTTTGTAGGACATTCACTTGAGATGCAAGTGTGATACCAATCGAAGATGTGAATATAGACATTCATAGTTGAGACCAATTGAGAGCATGTGTCATTCATTTGCATCTTCAATCAAACCTACAAAACAATCATGCTTTGCTTTTTGGTATCCAAATGGTTTTGGATCCATTTTTGTTAGTGTAGGGACTTTCACCCTTTTTCATCCAAACAAAATTTCCTTTAGGTATACCATGCACTTTAACATAACACACATTTGAAGTATGTCCATGAGTACCACAATAGAAACATGTTGGAGGATTTGAAAAATCAACTTTAGAAAAATCAACAACATTTCTATGAGATTTACTCTTAGCATTAGTATAACCCAAACCAAACTTGTTTGAATTTTCTCTTTGAAAATTTAACAATGTGCGCAATCTAATATCACAAATGGTGAAACTTGCAAGCTTATTTTTCAAAATAGCATTTTCATCCTTGAGCAACTTGCAACTCTCACAATCAACCACAACATTCAATCTACTAGCACAATTATAAGAAGAACTAGCATAGATAAGATCAAGAGTTTCATTTTCAAGATTAAGCTCATCAACTTGTTTTTGAAGATCTAAAATCTCTTTTTGATGTTTCAAAATGAGCTTCTTTCTTTCAATGTTTTTCAAAGCTAGTTTTTCAAGTTGTTCATACATTTCTTCATAAGCATTATGTAACAATTCATATTTAGAAGAAATTTCGGATTTAGATTTACTTACATTGCTATCCTCGCTTTGATAACTTGATTCATCATTTGAACTTTGTTCTTCATCATCTACTAGAGTTATCAAGTTGAGACAAGCGGCTTCTTCATTATCCGACGAACTACTCGATGTGCTTTTCTTGTTATCTTCATCACTATCCCAAACTATGTATGCTCTTTTAGATTTAGAATTTTTCTTGTCTTTCTCCTTCTTCTTGAGATACCTAGAGCATGAATACTTGAGATGTCCGGGCTTTCCACATTCATGGCAAACTACACCTTCTTTTGAAGTTTTGGTCTTATAGTGTGGGGAATCCTTCTCTTTACTTTTGTTCTTGTTCAACCTTCCTTTTCTCCTTAGAAACTTGTCAAACTCTTTTAACAAAAGTTTCATGTCTTTTTCATCAACATCGGAATCAGAATCTTCACTATCATCATCATCGGAACTATCTTTCTTTTTATATGCACTTTTGACTCTAAGAGCAAGTCCTTTCCTTGATTTGTTCTTATCCGACTCTTCATTGATACTTAATCGTCCAAGCTCCATTTCATGTTCTTGAAGCTTTCCGAAAAGTGTTGCTAGATCCATAGCATCCAAATTTTTAGATTCAACAATAGCCGTTACTTTTGGTTGCCAATTCCTGTCTAAACATCTCAACACTTTGTAGAAAGTTCACCTTGTAGAAAAGTTTTACCAAGAGCAAGTAAATGATTTATAATGTGAGTAAAACGCTTTTGCATATCATTTATAGATTCATTTGGAAGCATAGTAAATAACTCATATTCACGCATCAAAGCATTCAATCTAGCTCTCCTAACCTCACTAGTTCCTTCATGAGTCACTTGTAAAGTGTCCCACATTTCTTTGGCACTAGAACATTGGGAAACCCTAAAGAACTCATCATATGACAAAGCGGACGTGATGATATTCTTAGCCTTATAGTCACATTGTACTTTCTTTCTATCATCATCCTTCCACTTATCCTCGGGGATCAATTGTTCTACACCTTCAACTAAACTAGAGGGGATATGAGGACCTTTTTCAACTACTTTCCAAATTTCACTATCTATGGCTTGGATAAAGATTTTCATTCTAACTTTCCAATATGCATAGCCTTCTCCAGCAAACAATGGAGGACGACTTATTGAAGCACCTTCACCACCAAAGGGATTCATGGAACCCATTGCGATTTTCTTAAAGGATCTTTACGAAAAAGCTCTTATGCTCGTGTCTTTCGACCGAGCTCTGATACCAATTGAGGAAACCGCAATTGGTGGTTGGAGAGACAAAGGAACCCTAGGAATACACCTAGAAGGGGGGGTTGAATAGGTGTTGAAGCTACCTTGAAAGATTTTCAAATGAAACAAATCGAAACAATCAAAACAAATGATTTTTGCAAATTCTACAGCACTTAATCGATTAACCTGAAATTTAATCGATTAACTTGCAATTTAATCGAGTATTAATCGATTAAACCTGAAAGTTCAAAAGTCCTTAATCGATTAAACGAACACTTAATCGATTAAATCTATCAGAAACTGAAAAATCACTTTTCAATCGAATACGAAAATCAATCAATTCACATGCAAGATCAGAGATTCAGCGGAGATGATTAACACCTATATTCTTATTGATTAACCTAGTTATGAAAATGATTTTCCCTTTATCAATTTGAACAATTAAAGATTCAATTCAATCAATTATGAAAATCAATCTTTCTAGGTTTTCAACCAAGAACGCAATCAAATGACTTGAATATAAAGAGTAAGGGTTTAGAGATACGACACAGTGATTTATCCTGGTTCACTTTCATCCGCTTGAAAGCTACATCCAGTCCCCTCTTCAATCAAGAGAGATTCTTCACTATGAGGAATTAGAGTTCTCAAATTACAAGTGATTGCCTCACAAGACTCCCTTCTTGCTAGCCTACAAGAGATAACCGACACCCTTGCCTTGTAATCCTATTGATCTTCTCTCTAATCTAACCTCTATCCCTTGTTGATAATCGACACAACAAGTCTTTAATTGCTTGATGATAAACCACACACCAAGGCTTCACTTGCTTGATTCACAACCAAGACTTCTTCTTCTTCTTCTTCAATAAGAATGCACTTGCTTGATGATAAAATCGACACACCAAGGCTTCTTGTTTGTTGTAGTGGCTTGCCTTCTTGCAAAGATTACAACACAATAGAAAACACAAAACAATCCTATGAATCTCAATCAAGAGTTGTGACAATTCACCATAAGAGATTCAAAGGTTCTTGATCAAAGAATATGAAAATATGAGAACTTTGATCTTTAGAAAATGAGAGAGAATAGAGTGGCTTGATTCTTTGTAAAACTTGTATGAAATGATTCTAATTTATCACAAATAATAGGAAAAGGTTTATATAGAATACCCAAAAGTTGTAGCACTTGAAAACTGATTTTGAGAAGTGAAAAACGTATTTTAAAAATCAGTTCAGTAGTACTTAATCGATTAAGTTGCAGACTACTCGAGCAGTACTCGATTAAGTTAGTCACTTAATCGATTAAGTTGGTACTGCACATGTTCAAAACTTGTTTTCTCAAAATCCAACCTTTTCTTTAAAACCTTTAAGCCACCTATTGATTCTAGGTTAAGTGAAAACTCAAATTATAATTAAATCATGACTTATGAATGAGATTCACTACCCTCTATAATAATCTACCCAAATAAAAAACCTATGAAGCTTGAGAGGCAAAAAATAAAAGAAATACAAATACACTCAAACTTAAGTCTTCATGAGCTTGCTTTCTCTCTTCTTCATTTGATGTTTGTTGTTGCTTGTTGAGCTTGAAACTTGATCAACACTTGTAGCTTGTTTAAAAACACTTTGTCATTATCAAAACATTCATCATGTTCATCATGGAACTAACAGATAAGGCTTTTGTTTATGACCTTTTTTATTGTTTCTGAATTTTGCAAGTGGTAATGAATTTTTTTCTTTTATCGAAAAAAAAGTATATCAGATCAAATTCAATCCAAACTACTCCCTCCGTCCCTGATTATAAGATCCATTTGGGAGATTTCACGTCCATTAAGAAAGTTGATTAATTTAGTTAATTGTATTGAAAATGTGAATTTTTGACGTGTATTTTCAAAATTACCCCTATTAATATTATTGGAAATCTAAAAAGTGTTAAATAAATAGGGGTGTTTGTTTAAAAAAGTAATTAATGATCATTGAAAATTGATATAAGATCTTATAAATAGGAATAAAATAAAAATGTCGAAATAATCTTATAATTAAGGACGGAAGGAGTATTTTTTAATTGATTGAACGGAGCTGAATCAAATTCAATTATTTCAGCTAGTTTTCATCTTAAGAAAGAGGGAATTTGTCCAACCGACGTAATTGAACCTTGTAACTCCCATTTCATGCGAAATGTTTTATGCCCATGAACACTTTCTGAATTTGCGCGTCCAACATATTTTTCCTGCAGACTTATACGCATTACACATGTACTCCGTCCGTTCTTATTTATACGCAGTATATTTCAAACTAAACAGATTTCCTCCGTCATTTGATATAGGGTATCATTTTAGTAGAATTGGTGTCCCTTTTTATAAGTCATTTTAGAGTATCTAGGTAGTATTAAATATTTTATTCCAAATACATCCCTCATAATTGCATAAGGGTAATGGGGTAATAATTACACTAGAGAGAAATGAATAGAATTGTAAAGTTTTAAATAGGGGTAACCTTGGAATGACAACATATTTTTTGATAAATTTGAGAGTAATAATTACTTTTCTTAATCTGCGTGAATTAGGTAAAAGTGTCTTATATTAAAGGATCGAGGGAGTATCATTTAAGAAATTTAATCATTATTCAGATTTCCAATACATTAATTATGTTTTTTCCCACTATACCCTTTCTTTCTCTATTATCATTAAATTTTCTCCACTACTTACACAAACCAAGACATATTAAATATGGGCAAACATGAAAAATAACATTTATTACACTCTTGAAATGCTCAATACGACAGATAAAAATAAACAAAAAATCTCTCCAAAAAACGACAAATAATAAGGAACGGAGGGATTAGTACTCTTTTGCGTAGACTCGGACTTTATTAAAAAGATTTTCTTAACATCAGCCCTAAGGGCTGGAGCTGAACATAAGGAACTATAAATGACATGTTTTCATTGAAAAAATAAAGATTTAATAATTGAAAGTTAGAAAACTTAGGTTTCTAATGAGATTTTACTACGTACTTTTAACTTCTTATTTTCATCGCTCATTAAGCAAACTCTTTCAAAATTCCATTTTAAAATCACCTTTGATACGACCTTTCTACTTTCTAGCCATGATTTTAGTAAGGCGGAATCAAACGTAACCACTCAAACATGTGGGATGATCAATCCTTTCGAATATTGACGGACCTTTCAGAATGATCCTCTTAGCAAAGTCTTTTACATTCACAAGAGTCAGGGATCAAATCCTCGAACCATCTGTTTAAGTATAAACCCTTTATCATTGCTCTAGTTTAAATTATAATATTAAGATGTTTAAATAAAGGGTTTGCTTAACCTCAGCCCTATCACTTGAATAAATCTAGAAAAACTAAGTTTATTATCACTTGAATCATTAAATGTTTAGTTTTTCTTTAAAAATGCACTTCTTTTATAATGGCTGAGGTTAAGAAAATCCTTAAATATATATGTCAATTTTCCGCTAGAAAAAAATTAATATATACATATTTCAATTTTATTAGTACAGTGTTAAGAAATTCTCCACGTCTATCTCATCATTATAATCGTATAATTGCAAATATCTTTGTAGAATCGGATTTATATATTATTTTATGGCACTAAAGTATATTACAACAAGGACATATACATTCATTAGAAGTTGACTTTAAATCTCATTAAAGAGGAAAGGAGAATATGCCTTCTGGTCTTCTGGATGGTGTGTTGTATTATACGGAGTATATACACGTATGTCAATGTCAGTTCTTACTTAATTATGGTTAAACTCCAGTAAAAAAACCACATGCTGATATGGTTTAGTATCATCATACGCTATCAAAGGAAATACTCGCTCCACGTAGGAAAAAATAACCAAAATCATATTTATTAAAAATGTTAATTGAGTGTATTTAATTTTTTTCAAATTCATAAAAAATATAATAAATACTTTAATAAAGTTGCATTGAGAATAAACAAAAAAATAAATAAAACCACTACTTTCTAAAAATATTTTAAGAATAATTGCATTGGAAATATAAAATTAGTTAAATGTTTTTTATATTTGAGACCAAAATAAATAAATTTTGTTTTTCTTATATTGGAGATCAGAAGGAGTACATGTTTTAACAACTAAAGATAAATACTTCCTCCGTTCCATAAGTTATGTTGTTATAGATTTTTCATTTTGTCCAAGTTATGTTTTTTTAGAAACTCAATATTCATTTATACTTCTTTTTCAAGGCGTATCCCTATTTATCATATCATCTTTTTCACCACACATTAATCTTTCTGTATCTCTTCAATATAATTTTCATACATTTATTATTATTCTCTTTTCTATTATTAAATGAGGGTATTTTAGTCAAAACATATCAAATTCTTACATCATTTACACATTTCTTAATCTACATAAAATCTTTAAAAAGACTTAAATTATGGGACGGAGAAGCAATTCATGTTTTAACAAATCAAGATAAATACTCCCTCGTTCCATAAGTTATGTTGATATAGATTTTTCATTTTGTCCAAGTTATGTTCTTTTATAACTCAATATTCATTTGTACTTCTTTTTCCAAGCATACCCCTATTTATTATATCATCTTTTTCATCACACATCCATCTTTCTATCTCTCTTCAACATAATTTTCAAACATTTATTATTACTCTCTTTTCTATTATTAAATGGGGGTATTTTAGTCTAAACATATCAAATTCTTACATCATTTACTCATTTCTTAATCTACATGAAATCTTTAAAAAGACTTAACTTATGGGACGGAGGAGTAATTCAATTAGTCAAGCAATATTTTGGAATTTTGGATTATTAATTGTCTAGGCACATTCATTGCTTTAAGTTTTTATGAGTGTCGTGGTATTGATATAGGATTTAGAAATACGTGTAAAATTAATTAGGTTTTTTTATTCATTACTCCCTCTTACTCGAATTATAAGGAAATCCAACAACTTTTATGTTTATTAAGGATGTTAGTTGATTGTATTTAATTTTCTCAAATTTATAAAAAAAATAGAGGTATTTTAGGAAATTAGTATTGAGAATGAAACAAAATTTAATTAAGATTACAATTTTTAGAGATGTTTTAGGAAAATGACATTGGGAATGAAACAAAATTTAATAAAGTTAGTTAATTTTGCTTATATGTTAAACCAAATGAAGTAGTATATTTTTTGTTGCTTATAATTCGAGCCGAAGAAAGTATAAACTTAAAGTAGAAAATCAATCTAGGAAATGATAATATTTTATATTTGAGAGTTAAATTTTTTTAACTTTCAAGACAAATTTTACATTTTAATTTCTTATACTGTACATTATTTTTATATTGATACATTATTGTCACCCCATAAATTTTTTTTCCTCAAAAATACCTTTATCTTTACAATATATTTTACCTTTCTTTCATTTCTTCCATCCCATTCACTCATCTCTCAACTCTCCCACTCTACCCCTCACTCCATCTTTTTTTTTTTTGGTGAACGAAAAAATTCATTAACCAACGAACTGAAGTAAAATCATACACCTAAAGGCCAGAACTTAAACCCTTAATCACCTTCTAGGAAGGGTTCTAAAGGAAAAAGCCTGCCAAAGACCACTCAGAATTCTTCCATTCATCTCTCACTTTTTCTTACTTGAATAAAAATATTACGGTTGTGACCAATCATTTTTCCTTCCATCCATGTTAGTGACTATGGTCACGACCGTGCATGAGTATAGTCACTAGTCATTATCATAAATTTTGTTGTTCAAATAAAAAACACAAGAGGCAATTGCTAGGGTGTAATGAGGTGGGTGACATATGAATAAACATATAAGATGGTGAATGAGTTACTTTGTGAGAAATATGAATATGATATTAGACAATTCCTTCAGTGATTCTCGCTATTGTGCATGATAGTGACTATACTCACTACCATGGATTTTTGAAAAACATAAAAGAGAATAGGCGAGTGAGAGTGAGAGTTGGAGTGAAGGAGATTGAGAATATTGAAGTTGAAGTGAAGGAGATCAGTGAGAGTATTGGAGTTGGAGAGTGGGAGTGATAGTGAGAATATGTTATTTAGAGTGATGGGGTGTGAGGTGTTTGTTTTGATAAAGGGTTATTTTTGGATTTTCAAGTGGGTTGTGGGGTGGCAATGTTTCAATGTGGGTTGGGAAAATTACTTCTCATGTCCAATAGAGAGAGTGAGTTAGCCTCAAACAGGCCCGACCCCAGGGCAGAGTGTAACATCCCGATTTAGTAACTTGAACATCTTTCATTTAATAAAAAACTGGGAATTTTTTTTTACATTGGTAACGTGGACATGAGTTCGCCTTTATAAATTATTTCCTTTTTCCGAAAACATTTTCGTTATAAAATAAATCATTCATGTCCCACATCACAAATCAAGTTCCAAATCGAGATATTACCAACATCACGCTTTGAAACTCTTTCTTCCATTTTCATAAAATATTTCATTCGTCGAAAGAAATCTTGTTTGATAAATATTACTTCTAAATCCAGTCACATCCATCAGGGTAATAAACTTTCCAAAACATATCGTTTCTTAAAACAGTTACATCAGGATAGAGCCATTTCATCTTAGTACATCTCAAGAGAGTGCATTACATAAGAAAAACAAGACTAAGAATCTAAACTACGGATCACCGCCCTCACCGGGCACTCCTGCCAGCTCGAACAGCTCTTCTGCATCTTCAAATCTCTCCTCCTCATCATCGGGAAATGTGGGGCTCAAAGTGCTCTCCTAGTCCGTCAGCACCAGCTTACTCATCATGTCTCTCACATCTGATCCCGCAAGAGTGAACAGTGGATCAATGACCTCCAATCCGATTGATCCACGCCACTTCCAACCGGCGTCAACTCCTAGTTTCCGTCGTCCAATGGGCACATGGAAATCCTGATGCTATGAGCCATATGCAATGCGCGGTATGGAATACCAACAGAAGAAATATGGTAGAAGAGAGAGTGAGTGATCCCGAACGATTTCTCATCGACGGGTGGAATTACAATAGGCACAAATATTAAGACAAACACACAACAGTATATATCAGACAACAAAATACGTAACATAATTCACCTCATCATCATCATTGCACAATAATGTCTTTCTTTCTGACAACTCTTTCTTCAACATTATCACTTCCTTTCATTTATTCACAACGTTAATCCACAAATCCTTTTCATCACAAAATGACATCCTTGGTCTTATCCATACTTCCTTGCCACTTGACCTTTTCCATTTCCTTCATCGAAATCCTTGTTATATTTTAATCCTATTCTAAGAGTCTTTTCAATAATTAAGCTTACTTTATTAAGTTTTATCAGATTGCATCCAATGATGACAGGGGAAATTAAGGAAATGTCATCTAGGAGTTAGTTAGCACACATACATCTTCTCCAATCCTCCCAAGCCTAATCGGAAGCAAACAGGACGTACAGGGAACCTTAACCCACGCAGGTCGAACAACCGAGAAAATCCAATAACATATATATTTGTCAAGGCCACAACCGTACGGGCTGGCCATCATGACAATTACATTTTACGCGATACCGCAAGGGCCTAACACCAATCGATTGCCCGTCTCGTTCAGGTTCCCTCTCACCGTTCCAAAATTGATCAAGGGGGTGACAGTACTTTTCTAAATCCGGTGCAAAACACACTACAATCAATTAGGTATTAATCCCGGATCACATATAGACTAGTTCTGCCTAGAAGATCACTCTAGGTTAATTGACGTTTCACCGTCATCACCCTCCCCTATCACAATCACTCACCCGAGTATCCGCAGATAAACAGAGTATCTTCCTCTCCACTACTTCACACTCAACTTGCCGCGTTATATAATGTCTTTTAATGTCTTATTCGTATTTTATTAACCCTATGGTTCGGACGAGTCACCCTTGTTTATCCCTTCAGCGAACCTCGACCTCTAATTAAATCTTTCGAATTAATGTTTCCTCATTATTTCATAATCATCATAGCAACTGCACACATCCGGGAGCTTCGTAGTCTGGATAACACATCACGTCAATCGTGCACCTTGGGGAGTTCCTCGATCTGATACGTGTTACGCTATTCCTTTCGTTGGGCGTTACATACGCATTACTAATTCCGATTATTTTTGTCTTATCATTTCTTTCCTTTTCACTGCTTATTCAACCATATCACATTATTCTCATCAGAATCATTATTATTTTCATAATTTCCATTGTCTCACTTAATTTTCATCATGAATTAAATCATACAAATATCTCTCAGAGTTTCAGACATAAACATCATCATATATAAAATATTCATCATGCATAAGTATTAAAAACAAATCATATCATCATGATATATTCACATTAATAACATCATGCATCATAAGGTGCGTGGTCCTAGTCCCCTTCGTATACGTGGCCGCACACACAAACAATTGCCACCATGCTACTGACCCAAAGACCACTAGGTTTCGATCTTTGAGATGATACGAAATGTCTCAATATTTTACCTAAATACCACAGTGTCTGGGAAAAGCCCCTCTCTCACCTCAAATCCAGCAAATATCCGTCAGAAACTGTTGCGGTCCTCCCGACTTATAGCAGCTCCAAAATTCCTACTAGAAATTCCTTTGCTTAAAACAAGACACATAATTAATACAAGACTATCTAATCAAACTTCATGCTTAATATCAACTCACTTTTGAAAACTCGTTTTAAATCCTTATCGGGTAATCGTAAAAGAAACCTTTACTTTCTCAAATCGAATCCAACTTTTGAATACTCTTTAAATACCTCAAAATCATTCTAACACAATTGACAAAACATTTTAAAACAATTTCTTTGGTTGCTGGTCCGTTCCGGACAGCCATGAATCACAACACGAAAGCGTTGGAAAACGTCACTTTTTCAATCCAACTTTCTCTAAATCAAATACCGTTAAAACTCAAACCTTAAAGCAATTGAAAACATTTTCGGAATTAAAATACAAGCTAAGTAAACGATGGACAGAAGTGAAGTAAGCTTGAAATCACTTTTTCGTGAAATCCGAAAACACCGTAAAATCATACTTTAGTTCATATAATACTTGGTTGTAAAATAAACACTTAAAACAATTTATTTTCAAAAATGACACCACTCACTAATATAGGGAAGCAACCAAACATTCTTCAACCAAATCAAAAACAATCATTCTTAAAATCCATAAATTTCCAAAAGTTTTTCATGCAAGTCAAACATATCACTTTAACTTAGCTAGATAACTCATTTTCTTTTCATTCCTTAATCATCCAAATAATTCCAAGACAAATAAACAAATAGTTCAATTATCATGTATCACATGATTGGTTAATCACCATTTAGCACATAAAGCAATATCATTCCATCTTTAAACTAAACTTAAACCCAACAATACCCAAAATCACTTAACTTACAATTTACTTATACATAATCTATGCACTTTTTAAACAATACTCATTTAATCATTTTAAGGCCTCATGCTCATCATACCAGTGCAGCCAAGTCACAAAAATGCACAAAAGTTGACACACATCCAAAAAGTATCAAATTGAGCATTTGTTCAATTACGGGAAAAACACAAAAGCTAAAATCCAAAACCATATCAAATCAAGGAGTTAAGTTCCCAAAATTTTCAGAATACACACACATGTTCAACATATAAAATTTTAAAGTCATTTGAACAATCCTAGCATAGGTTTCAAATCAGATTTTGTATAAAAATCACAACAGCACTGTTACTGACCTGAGGCTAAAATGCCACAATTAAAAATAGTAAATCAACTCTGAATTGCATGAAATTTTTTAAAAACCTTCCTCATACAGTGTAGAGCATCCCACAAAATTTTAGATTATTTGGAGTTGTTTAAGTCATATTATTTCAATTAAACTTGGCACTAAGTCTGAAAGATCTGAACCAATCGGTTCACTATTTTACCTTTAGAAAAATTATCAAATCAACTCCAAATCTCTTCAAATTTTACAGAGAACTTCAAGACATGTTTAAGAAGCTACTATAAAAATTTCAAGCCATTTAGAGCAATTTAAGTTCAAAAACTCTGTTTAGGTTTAACCCGAAAAGTTTATTTTTCCGAAATCGTTTTCTCACAAATGGCTCCAATATAATTAGCAAACTAATTCTAAAAATCACATAAAAATTCAGAGATACTAAAATTATCATTATCAAAACAGTGACCAAGTTTCATGGAGATTGAACTTGAGGAAAACATTTTTCATTCTAGTCCTTTGCCATTAACAACTAAAATTCATTTAAAATATCAAAACACTTCCAAATTACTCAAAAATTTCCAGAATTCATTTAGACACTATCAAAAACATCATATCAAATTTTCAAGGCAATTGAATTAACACAACTTTCATTTACCAAGATCGCCTACAAGCTAAAGCAACATGTTTTAAAATTATATTTCAGCATAGGAATATCATATCATTTTCTATTTTATTCACACACATGAAGCACCTAAATGATTTTATTTCCTACTCTAAGCACACATTATCATGCATCAATAGTCACAATTTTCCAGCCACACAACCAACTCATATAATCACTTTTCAAAAATCAATTTGATTCATTTTCATGCATTGTCTTAATTAACTCCTTTTTTTCAACAAACTACTCAAACCAAATCAATTTATTATTTTCATTCAAGCCTAATTCTAATAATGCACTTAACAATTAATCAAAAGCACAAACAAATCTCTACACTTAGGCATTTTCATGTATCAAAACCGTATAGCACATACATATACATAATCAACACAAAATCAATCAATCACTTATTTTTCTTCAAGGACCAAATTCTTATGCATGGAAACAACTTATATTAGCTGAATTAAAACATGCAAAATCAAATCAATTTGTTTTCCTTATTAATCCACTTAGGCCGAATTGAATATATATAGGAGAAATTAGTGATTTTCATACAACTCAAACCAACACACTAACATACACTAAAAATCCATTTTATTTCTTCACTCAAACATAAATCAAGGCAATTAAATAAAACCAAATCATTTGAACCAAATCAATAGGAAAACCGTATAGACCTCTAAACATCATGCATGTCCATTTTGTTTATTTTAAACTTAATTTTAACATGCATGCACTCAAAATTAAAGATCAAAGCTTAAAATCCATTAAGGAAGAAAAATGAGAAACTTTTGCACAATAAAACAATGCATAAACATATACTTTAAAATCAATGAAAATTAAGCTTATTCTTTTACTCTTTATCAAAACAAAATCAAAACACTTGAGCAGAAATCAACCCAAAAACCGTATAGTTCCTTTGCACTTCATGCATTTTGTTTTTAGTTTTGTAAGCTTAAATCCTTATACCTTAGGACTTAAAAATCATAGCGGAGCACAAGAATACAACATGCATCAAAAACAAAACTCATTCCCTTTATTATTTTGTCTTGGCCGAATGGCCTAATGAAGAAAATCAAAAACTTTTTACAATACACATCAATATACTCATAATCATATCAAGATCAAGGATCAAATATTCAAAAGAAAAACAAAATTATCTTGGGTATTAAAGAAGTAAAACCGTGGGGACTTGAAGGCATGATACATGTCTATTTTTCAATCTTTTAAACTTTGTTTCAAACATAAAAATAGTTAAAGATCAAAGCTTTATCATAAAAATACACATGCATTAACAAATCAACAACTTATAGGCAAAAGCTCATAGAAACCGAAAAATATAGCAAATAAATAGCAAGAATCATCAATCAATTACATGCATCAAAAAACAATTTCAATTTCCCCTTTTCCTAACCCTAACCGTGGCATGCAAGAGGGAAATAAGAAAAATTTGTGCAAATCAACAACACATAACTCATGAGCATACTAAATCAACTCATATTCAAGTACATAAACACAATCAAAGATCAAAAATTATTTTGAACACAAGGGACCAAAAACCGTGAGCATCAACAAGTTGATGCATGTCCATTTTTTTGATTTTAAACTTAAATCCATATATATTCAAGCCTAGAAAGTCATGAGGAAGCTTAAAAATTCACATGCAAAAGCTCAAAGTCAAGAAACAACAAAAATCCTCTTTGGAAGCTCATGAAACCGAAAATAAAAGAAAAAAGAAAGAAGGAAAAACAAGCTTGAAGATCAATACCTAATAGGAGAACAAAAACAAACAAGAAAAATCAATCTTCCTCCTCCCTTCTTCTTCCTGCTTCCACGGCCTCCTTTTCTCTTCTCACCTCTTCTTCCTTTTTTTTTTGTTCTAAGGCATATGAAGCAAATGGGGTCTTAAGGGCATGGGGTGTGTATTGATAGGGGAAACTAATTTGGGGTCAATAGCTTAAAAAGGGGGGTCCGATTTTTTAAAGAGTCATAAGGGGCTCTTTGGCAATTTTTAATAGTTTAGGCTTTATGACTCAAATCTTAGTGGAAGACATAATCCATAGGGTAATTTAATGACTTATCTCCATAGGGGACATATAGGGTGGTTATGCTTAAATTAGGATAGGGTGGTGTTCTGTCGTAGAATCTTTGGTACTTGAACTATACGGTCAAGTGTCCAAGTTCCCTACTATTTGCTTTTAAACTGAAGAATGGCACCCTGATTACCAGGATACTAGCTCTATTGTCGTTTACTTGGGTGTGGTGTGTGTTTGTGTGAGTGGATAAGGTACATACCTGGTTACCTCCAATCCGTTTATATAGACCTTCATCCTTACCGTTGTGTTTTCTCCCCATCAATGGATTTTACCGAATTCCCACTAACGGTAGGTGATTAATAGCAGGGAATAAAGAGGGAATCCTAAGATAAACGGGTATACGAGCTTAATTGCCGACTTCATTGCCAAAGGGATCCGAGGAAGTTCAACTTTACTCCTTTGTCCTCTTGATAACCGTTAAACCAGTATCACGAGGTAAGGGAATCTTCCCTCTCTATGCTTGTCAATCAGAAGGCTTCCTCTTTGTCAATTCGGGAGAATAGAGGATTTGGGCCACTAGTGGACCTCCCATACCGTTAATCCGACTTTAAGGGGTATCGGGCTATTAAAGAGCCATTTATACCGTTTTAGTGAAGACTTGGGCCCTTAAATGGTCTCTTAGATCGGCAAACCGGTTTCGTGAGGTCTTGGACCCTTTTTGGGCCTTTATTGCCGGTAAACCGGTTTATTGAAGTATCCCTCTAAATCCGGTCCATAACAGGTGGGTTTAACTGAGTTACCCCTAGGGTCTTGTGCACTCATAATTTCATGTCTAACAAATATAAAATTCAAATTGCAAATACATACTCAAAACCGTGCAACACCTCTTGACAGTAGAAAATAATATTTTTCCAATACAATCAATAATACTTGAAAATCATATTTCAATTTACTTAAAATAAAATATTATAATTTTCTCAAAAATAATGAGAAATTTGTGAACAGAAAAATAAATCCCAAATTGTACCAAAATAAATTCTACATTTTAATACGACCGTTTTGACTGTAAATTCATCAAATTCGGATTTACAGATCAAAAGTTATGAATTTTCAAAGTTACGTAATCAAATAAATCAATAAATAATAATTCTTTCATAACGACAAACAAAATAAAATAATCCACTACTATATATATAAAAAATTTCCAAATAATTATTTCTATTCAAAATTTTAAATCAATTAATGAATTTATATAAATTCGAAAATAGCTGTCCAATTAGAAATTCTCAAAAATTAATTTATTAAAAACAAGGGCAACAAAATTGTCCACCCTAGGCGCAAAGTTTTAGGGGTCCAATTTTTTTTACTATTGATGATATAGCTAAGTATACTTTCTTTCTGTCAGAAAAAATTAATCTGCCCGTTTAGACTTAGATCCATTGGAAAACGGATGTAAAGGGCAATTCATTCTTCTTCGCCACAATAAATATTTCCCATTCTCAACACCTAATCGTGCTTGTCTCTCTCATCTCTTATTAGAGTCTCATTGTCTCACTCTCACACTCTCAGCGACTCACTTCTTCTTTTGCTCTTGACTGCTTTTCATTGTTCCCTTTGCCCTTTGCCCTTTGCGACTGTTGCGTGCTGCACGCTACTCACTATGGTCACTGGCCTCTCACGCTCGCTGGTCGCTACAAGTGCTATCACTCATCGTTGTCGGTGATGCCCATTACCACCCCAAACCCTAGTAGCCCAATGCCCCTAGCCGCCTACTGCTGCATGCTGATTATCTATTGGTTTGGTTCAGTAGCTGTTTTAAAAAAACATGTCGCCTAAAAGACATTTGCCAGGAAATGAAATGAGAAATAAAAGAAAACTAGCGTACCAATTTGAAGAATCACAAAGAGGAGCTCTTGATAAATTTGTCAAGAAATAATTAAGAACCCAATGATATTTTAAATGATGCAGCTATAATTGAGGAGACTAGTGATCCAAATGAAAAATAAGATGTACCAATTGCATCTCATTTTGAAAATTCAAGGGTTAATGAACATCAAGTTCTATTTTCGTCAATATTTATGATCCTAGAAATTGGGATAAGCTATTACTAATTTATGATTGTGGTTATCTTTGGATTTGGTAATTGTTGGAATGTTATATTCTTCCTCCTAATATCTTTCTTCATTTGATCGGTTGTTTGTATCTCTTATCCATTTTTTTTTTGGTTTACATGGGAGGTCTGGGGCTAGAACTCATGACCTGGGGGAGGGGGAAATCTTAAGTGTCCCTGCAATCACCAACTGGGCTGTCTTACGCGGACTCTTATCCATTTTTTTGGACCTTTATGTTTTATCCTTTCCATCAACGTATCGTTTATCATTCAATATATATTTGACGAATATTTACTCTAATGAAACTCAATTCCATTCCTCTATTTCTCTATAGTTTCAAAATTTAGGTATGTGTATGATAAATAAAAAAAATTGAAAATGTTCACATTGTATTTTTTTAATGTTGGAATTGTATTTTTGAAATTAAAATAGAATGAGGAATGTAGAAGATTAACACCATTATGTATTTATTTTAATGTTGGAATTGTATTTGTCAAATTAAAATAGAATGATAAATGTAGAAGATTGAAACCATAAGACAATAATAAATGATATATTATATATTGTTAGTATGCTTTCAATAACTTGATCATTTGAATTTTATCAAATAATTTTTTATTTACAAATTAGTTGATACTAATTCAATTCAAAAAGATTGACAAACAAACAAACATCCCGTGCAATGCACGGGCTTAAAACTAGTTACTATTATAAAAAACCTAAAAAACCAAGTTTTTTCTGTTTCTAACTGACATTACTGATAGAGTAGTTGGCATAAATTTGCTTATGCCAAAAATACCCCACTACTTGCACAAAATTACAATAAAACCAAAAAATCCACCATAACTGCTTTCTAAGTCACATTTGTTTCTACACTAACTGCTTATGAAACATGTGTCCTTCCCTACTAAAAATAACTGCTGCAACCGTTCACATTTGTAACAAAGAAGTTAGTATATGTAAGTACCAAATCCTCACTCATTTGCTTTCTCTTTCCGAGAACTACCACCCTTCTTCTTCTACTCCAATTTTTTATTTTCACCAACGTTGCAAAACTAATGCTCATCCAATTTGTCCAAATTGGAAGTTCTGCCTTTAAAGTCAACTTTGTAAAACTCATTCAAATGCTGAATTGCTTAAATCAAAATTTCACTATGCTAATCATTTATAAATTGTCCATGGTTATTTCAATTTCTTTGTTTTCTTTTATAAGGATGTTCTGCATTAATAATATTTTTAATTCATTTTATGTGAGTTTTGACTCTCCTATCTTCCAATAGTTTTTTTTCTCTCTTAGTTTTTCTCTCTTTTGTTGCTTTATGTGATGCCATTTTAATTTTTTTTTAATTTTTTTATTACTACAAGGTTGCTTTAATTTTGTTCATACTCTTTTAATCAATAGAACTCTATAAATGTTAATTCGTTTTACAAGCTGTTTTTATGTCCATTTTTCTTCCATGTTCTTCTTTTATTTCAGGTCAAAGATATTTCTCTGTCCATCTTCCAGTTTTGGGGTTTAGTGGATTTGATATATTGTTTTAACAATTTTGTGCCTTCAAATAATGTGTTTTATTTTTTTATCTTTTCATTTTTAAAATGTAATATTGTTTTCTGTATGCAAAAAGTACATTCATAACATGTCAATCAAACCAAAGCATGATGGGATGAACAGAAAAAGAGAATGAGATTAAAAGTGGAAAAGGGAGCAAGTTGTTCAAGAAACGGATAACGTTGATAACAGAAGATGTCATGGCTTTTGCATTGTGATCTCTACATGGAAAAAGCCTATTTTTTTACAACTTCCACTACTAATTCATTTTATGTGAGTTTCGGTTTTCCATGATCTCCTATTTTCCAATAGTTTTTCTTTTTTTTCTCTCAGCTTGGGGTGATGTGATCTTTAAATTTACTTAGATGAATTTGTGTACTTCATGATATTTTATTTATTTATTTTATTTATTCTTTCTAAAGGTTGCTTAGTATCATCTATTAAGATTCCTATCATCTTAACTCATTTGTTTTTTATGGTGTGCCACATTTTTGCTAGTAAGCATATGTGAGAATTTGGAAATTGCTGACAAGAGACAGAACTAATGAATTTCGTCCCTTCTATTCGGTCAGGCGAGTGGTGTGATATTAGAGGTTGCCCAGGATACCCACATATGCATTGGAGACTTGGCAAAGAAATTTGGTTATGACATGATATGTGAGGAAACCATTTCTTTTCATGATGTACAGTGTAAACCATCTAACTGAACAGTCTACCAACTGTTATCATAAATTTCAATTTAATTCTTCCTGAGTTATCTTTTTTTTGTTTATAATCTATTGGAATATTAGATTACATATTCCATTTCCATTTAATATATGTCCTAATATGCACTTGCACTTATTAAATACTTGAGGAGGTTGATGGGGCAGAAAAGTGGTGGATCAGTTGATAAAAAAAGTTTGAGATGAGATTAAAAAAGAATCATAACTTTGGTGGTTATATTTGGTTTTTTTTAACATTATCTTTACGGTTGAGGATAAGAATATAGGAAGTATAAGAAGGAATATTGTTATTAAAAAATAAGTATTAAAAAAATTAAAGGTATAATAACACTGACTCAAAGTTCTTACTTGATTTTTTTTAGGATTTTCTTAACATCGGCCTGATGATAAGAAGAAAGTAAAAAATGGTAAAGTGACTTTGGGAAATGAGGCATACTTAGGTCCACTATCACCTAAGTATTAAATCTTAAATTTTTCAATAATGTAAAAATGATATTTTAAGCTTCTTATCCTCAGCCCTAAGGGCTGAAGTTAAGTAAACTCTTTTTTTAATCCAAAAACTCTAACAATACGATACTTTATATACACTAATATTACAAACAATTCAAAATATGATAACAAGTTATGAAAACTCTACTACGTCATGCATCTAGACAAACATATTAAATTTAAGAGAAATTAAATCAGAGAATAACAAAATAACAATGCATGTATAATTTTGAAATTTATGAATCCATACTCTGGAATATGATAACTAAGAATGCATAGAGTTAATAATAACAATTCACACAAAAATGAACATCTTTAACATTTAAATAACATTCATAAAGATCGATTTTTCAATATATCAATTTACCAGAAACAACTTTTTACGACAAAAACAGGAAATGCGGGGCAATACCCCCGCTATTTGAACACAATTACAATACCAACCAATATCTACCACCATTTCTTTTTACAATAACTTCTCCTTCCCTTATTCTGAAAATAACTGCACCAATAACTACCACCATTTCTTTCTACACTAACTGCTCCTTCCCTTCTTCTGAAAATAACTGCACGTGGTTCACCTTTGTTCACCAATAAATACATGTTGTCATTTTATACTTCACCAAACAAAGTGAACGAATATTGGTGGGTACACAATTGCAACGTCTCATCTTCATCTATGATGAGGTTTTATTATTTTTAATTTTCATATCTTTAATTTGTACTTCCGCTATTATTGATTGGCAATTTTAAGGTTTACTAGTAAATTTTCCCGTGCAATGCACGAGTTTTAATTGTCTTTTCTATATATTGATTTGAGTATAGATTTTGAAAATGTGTTTTTTAGATGATAAGTTAATATGAACTTTTTATTTAATGATGAATGACATGTATTTTATTTGAGTAATAATATCATTGCAAACAACTTATCAAAATGCTCTAGATAGTAAGTTATTCCAAAGCTCCCCTTAAGAAAGGATGCATATGAAGTTCATCTACACTCCTTCGAATAATCTCACCTAACCTCATAATTTAGCATTATAATCAAATTATTTTAAATTTTGATCTTACTCATTGCTACAAGACAAAGCAGAGCAGGGTTAAAATAAATCGAACAACAAATAATGTAAAGGTTGAAATTATAAATAAATCTCGTCAAAGAGAAAATTCATGAACATGAAGTTTTTCATTACACTACGGTGTGAACAATACATAATAAAGGCACAAAAAAGGACTCTGCTTCAATATAAAGGGTGATTTAGAGATGACTTAATTATGTCACAAGTCCCTGAAGTTTGGGGTACTTTTGCCATATACCCTTATATTTTTTTTTCAATGTCTGACTCCCCGAAGTTACTTCTGGGTTTGTCATATACCCCTACTACCAATTCTGGTCAATTTTGATGACATGTAATATCAGAATCCTAGTCAGACGCAGGAGGTTGGTTATGTGGTGCCACGTGATGTCACACGAACGAAGACGAGCCCTCTCTTCAATTCCTTTTTTTCTTTTTTTATTTAACTAAAAATATAAAAATAACTTTTTTAGTTTTTTAATTTTTTTAAAAAAAGGATCTTCGTTCACGGGGCACCAGGTGCTTAACCTCCTGCGTCTGATCAGGATTTCGATGTTACATGTCAGCAAAACTGGCCATAATTGGTAGTAGGGGTATATGACAAAGCCAGAAGTAACTTCGAGGAGTCAGACATTGAAAAAAAAAAGAATAAGGGTATCTGACAAAAGTACCCCAAACTTCAGGGACTTGTGACATAATTAAGCCTTTAGAGAATATCCCTAAAAGATACATAAGAAAGAGCAATGGGTGATTTATTGTGATTCAACATAGACTGATATAAGTCATCATAGGCCTGAGGTAGGTTCAAAAGAATCCTAAACCTGTTGCATAAGGAGCCGGCCCTCCAACCTACAATGATACAATTCTCATCACCCAATAGCAATTCTACAGAATTACCAACTGATACATAATCACATCCCCTACAAAATTTTTATTCTTAATTTAAACTTTTTTTTAAATAAAAATACCTGTTTGAAAAAAAAATCCATTAGGAAAAAAACAACAAACCCCAAATTCAAAAAACCGAAGGATTTGTGTCAAAAATGTTAAAAAAAATAGAGAGAGAGTCTTCACCCTCAACAAACTTCTCAAAGAAGTTTCATTGTGGAAAAATGTGAAATTACCCTTATGTTTTATCTCATCATTAATAATGTACTTAGGAGAGAAATACATGTTTAGGAAGGAAAATGGATGAGTTTTAGGAGGGAAATCAAATTTGCCCTTCACTTCTCCTATTTTATATTATGTTGATGAGTGCAATACCTGTAATTTTTCTATTACTTTTAATGATATGTTTATGTGGTAGCATCGAGGTTTTAATTGCTTTTTTCTTTACGCAAAGGGAGTGAGCCAAGCCAACACGTTGGGTCTTATGTTTTTAGACATATATTGTCTTCAATTTAATTATAATATGGTTTTACTTTTTATTTAATTGATTAGTTATGTTTGTTAATTTGCAATTTTAATTCTTTGGCTTTGACTATAGGTTTATAGCCATTCACAAAAAATTTATTGTCGATGAACCTCAAATTTTAAAATTATGAATTGAACAAGCTTACTAAAGGTAAAAATGGTGTTATTAATCATAAGTTTATGACAAAAATATGAGAATAGTTTAAAATATTCAGGGTAGAATACTTACTAACTCTCTTCCTAACTTATTAGAATAAGAAAATATTACTCTAAAAAAGATCAATGAAACTTCAAATTTAGGAAGCTTTTGTCGGAGTGGGGTTAGAAGTTTTGGTAGTGTTTCAATTTGTATAGTTGAGTCAAGTAGAACTTAAGAGGTGCATATCTAATTGGTTCCTTTGCTATGAATTTATTTATGTTCTCAATTCTTCACATGTAGATTGCACAAAATTGTTAGTTTCTCTAATTAATTTTAGGTTTTACCAAAGTACCTGTTTCAAAATTTGTTTTTATGATTCATTATGTGGTTGAATGCTCACATTCCATTATGATATACTTCTTCATCATTAATATTTTCATTTCAATTTGAATTTAATAGAGTGGAGAGTGGTTATTATTATTATGCAAGTGGGGCAAACCCCTGTCCCTCCTACCTATTGATATATATATTTAATGATGTATGGTAGTGTCTCATCACTGGATTCTTTCTAGATGTACATAATGCCACAATTCCTTACAAAAGAGTGCATGACAAAATTTGGCCTACATTATATTAAACAGCCATGGTTGAAGTTGAAGGTCCTGATGACACAAAGCAGCATGAGATGATACAACAATGAAAAAAAAAGGTTTATGCAGCATTAGCTCTTCTATGTGTATATTTTTAAACTCAAATATTGAAACTGAAACTTGGTTTTTAACGGACTCCAATATTTAGTACTTTTGATCCACATATGGATTTCTACAATAATAATAGAAAAACAAGGGGTCAAAGAGTAAAAAAAATGTAACATAACAAAATAACAATGCATGAATAATTCTATTGAAATTATGTGGTTCCATTTTGTAGGACTTCACAAGTAAGAATGCACATAGTTAATAAATTCTATTTATACGAAATTGAACATCTTTAATTAATATATCACGTGACATTCACAATTACCGATTTTACAATATAATATTTTACTATAAACAACTTTTTACGACAAAAACATGATAATGAGAATGCAGATCGACAGGCACTCCCACAAATCCCACAAATCCTCGTGCCTGTCGAGATGCTAGTCTTGATAATAAAATGAGGGATATTTTAGTTGAAAAATGGCCTATAAGAGATTTAGATCTTGTTTTTCCTAATGATAACATTGGTTAGCATTTTTCATATGCTTCTTACTCTACAAAGTTGAGTAACAATGAGACTAGTGAAAGACAATGGTTAGTTTACTCACCACATTTGATCGTATAAAGTGTTTTGTTTTGTTGGTTTTTTTTTAAGTTGTTCAAAACTAATAATAGTAAAAGTTACGTAGCAACTAATGGATTAAGTGATTGCTAAAGTTCCTGGCTTGACTTTGAAAGCCTTTTCTAATACTCGTTGGGAGAGTCGAATATTAGATTTCAAACTCCTCAAATAAGGCCTGTTTTGTTTGAATTAAAAGAAGTATATGATGATGTCAAATCAAAGAGTGAAGTGGATAGTTTGATATGTTTTCTTGAGAGTTTTGAGTTTTTGCTTGGTATGGTTGTTTCATATGATATTTTATACAATATTAATATTGTGAGTAAGAAGTTATAATCAAAGTCCATGTGCATAGATGTTACCACAAATCAATTTGAAAGTGTGATGTTATATTTTAAAAAGTATAGGGAAGAAGGCTTTGAATCTTGCATGATACTTGCCAAAAAGCACTTCCAACTGATATGGGCATAGAGCCTATTTTTCCTACACAACGACATGTTTATAGGAAAAAGAATTTGATGAAAATGAGCACAATGAAAAACAACAATCAGTTGAGTTGTCTTTTGAAGTTAATTACTTTTTAGTTGTGGTGGATATGACAATTAGTTCATTGGAAAATAGATTTGAGCAATTAAAGATATTTGAAAGTATTTTTGGATTCTTGTTTAATTCAGAAACCCTTAAAGTCCTTGGAAGATAGTGAACTAAGATAAAAATTGCAATACTTTGGTGAGTACTTTTTCTCATAATGATTTGTCAGGTTTTGAACCAGAGTATCTTTTCCAAGAATTGTGGGTTTTGTAATTGCATTTGCCAAATGAGTCAAAGTCGGCTATATATTGAAATATTTGAGTTTGTTAAAGTATCTTTTGAATGTATGCCTAATGTTTTAATTGCCTATCGAATCATGTTCACTTTACCTATGACTGTAGCATCAACTAAAAACAATTTTCAAAGTTTAAATTGTTGAAAACATATTTGAGATCTCACAAGATTGATTAAATGATTTAGTCATGTTAAGTATTGAGAATGATATGCTGAAAAATATTGATATGGATACCAATATTAATGATTTTGCATTCAAAAATGTTCGACGAAATTGTTTTGTAGGATCATTACTTTTTAAGATAAAGATGAAGCTCAAAGATTCAACAAAAAGCTCATATAATGATCGCTACTTTTTTCTACATGTAAGTTAATATTCTAAAATTATAAGTCAATATTGACATTGACTGGAGGGCCTTAATTAGGACCCATGGAATGTCAGTACTGGAACTGACCTCAAATGGCTCAAAGGGTAGTTACGTAGATGAAAATTTGGCTCATAATAAGATCGATAAAATTGGCAGGCTCAAATTGACTAGAAAAAAGTCTTATAGGAGATTTTCAAGTTTTGGTTTGTGGATATGCGAAAGAAAATTCAGATAATTTGCCAATAGGTATTAGATTTTGAACCGATTAAATTGGCATCGAATTGAATTGATTAAAATGATGTATTAATTTCCTGAAGAGTAGTGTTATATGAATATCCAAAATTGATATGTGGATCCAACATTTGCTTATCTTATATGCAGAAATAATTTGTTTATGCATATAATAAGATAAGCAAATGTTAGATAAAGATATCAATTATGGATGTTTACATGACATTATTGTTTCTTAAAAGACAATTCCTTCACAACTTTTTGAGCTGTTACCATATACATCCAAGTGTTCCTTTACGGTAGAGCCGACAAAAAAGCACGGCACGACCGGGCCGGCCCGAATAAGCACGGAAAAATATCGGGCTTGAACAACAATTTTGGAGCACGAATTATACCCGTGCTTTTTTAGCACGGTCTGCAAAGGCACGAAACACGACCGGGTTTTTGTCGGACTAACACGGCACGACATGCCAACCCGATTTATTTTATTTTTTTATTTAGTTTTATTTTTAATTTACTGAAGTTTTTTTGCTGAAACTAGAAAGAAAATGAAAGGATCCACTAATTCATTACACTATACAATGCTTATTTACTTATTTACTAATATATATATACGTCATTTAATACATATAACTAGTGCTACTACCTATTATATATCAAATATTATCATACATACATACATATATATATATATATATATATTTAAATGGTTGTCGGGTAGCACGTAAAAGCACGAAACACACACGGTGCGAATTTAAAGACCATTTTTGATGCACGATTTTAAGCCGTGCTTTTTAGGCACGGCACGATCAAAGCCCGAACCCGAACCGGGAACACGGCCGAGTAGCACGAATTGCCATCTCTACTTTACGGTGAGAAAAATAATAAAAGCAAAAAGCAAAAAAGTAATAATAATGAAATAAAAACTGGTTTTGAAGAGAAAATTTGAGCTTGTTTTTTTTTTTTTTTAATCTTCGATCACATAACTCTGCGAACATAGTTATGAGGTAAACCCTTAAGTTAAGTAAATCTTTGGATTCCAGGATTTGAACATGTATCATTATTATCTTTTTTTTAATCAAAAGTTACGGCTAGTTGGGCTCCGGTGGTTTATCAAGACCAAGATAGGTCTTCAAACTCAAAGAGCATTTATGGAAGTATTTACAAATTACTAATCAACACCGTTCTCATATTAGTAAGAATTGAACCTGGAATATCTCATTACCCCAAACTCAACCGTAGTCTGTGACCAACCAGTGTTGGCTAGACCAATGCTTGATTGATGAAACCTATACAATCAGTCATTGTTACAAAATAAACAAAAAACTATATATAGTTGCAAATGATACAACAATTTGATATGAGTCTTCCCATAACACTTCCTTTTTCAATCATTAACCTGCTACTTTGTCTGTTCCATAAATGAACCCCATAAGTCTCACCACTAAGTTGAAGTATTTTTGCATCAACCCATTTTGTTTCACCTCTTGTTTTGGGCTTCCTAAAAAGCCCACCTATCTTATTCCAATCTGCTGGATAAAAGGCCATTGGAGGCAAGATTGTAAAGTTGAAACCAGGCTTTTTCCCCAGCTTCTTAACCACTCTAGAAACCAGGTAAGGACCATTATGCCCCCATTTGTTTCCATCAAAAGTCATTGCAAATTCATCAATGAACCTTAGCAAAAGTGGATGATGCATATCAAAAACCAGAACAGCATTATTTAACCTGGTCCAACGTTTAGAACCCAAATTCATGCTTTGTGCTCCAATGCAATTCCTTAACCCAGTAAAAGGCTTTAAAACTATAAAATCTGTGTCTAAGTAGACACCACCATATTTGTATAACACTGCAAGCCTTATAAGGTTAGATAGATTCTGACTCAAAGGAATCACACCAGGGCCCTTCTTTCCTTCCCTTAACAAATTAAACCAAGTTTCAGCTTTAGTCCCTTTCAACAGAAAAGGCAAATCTGGTGACACTGCTTGAACTTTGAAACCTTGATCAAGAAGTGGTTTAAGAATTCTGTAGCCATAAACTGAATCCAAAGATGCTGATAGGATTACCAAACATGCCTTTGGATGCACCTTGAAAACACTTTCAACAGAAAGCAACTCTCTTGATCCAAATGAAGTAGCTTGGTTAATCCATGTCATGAAAAATTGAGCTTCACATTCATGGCTGAAAAATCTCATAACTCTAGAATGGAATTGCCTAGTCAAATTGTTTGAGTTGAGAATCTTGAACTCTTTTTGATTCCCTAGAAACCAAGCAGCAATTCTTTCTTCTTCAGAAGTATTGATTGGAGCAACTAGTACCCTGTGATTATTTTCATTATTATCAACTTCTTCTCCAACTTTCTTTTCTTGCATGGGAAGCAAAGGTATGTGTTGAATAGTAATACTTCTTGAACTTAACCCTTCTCCAATTGTTTGACGTTGAGCTTGCATTAACACTTTTGAAGCTCTTTTATTTGCAACATCATCATGGAACAAAAGACCATCATAATGGATGAGGAAAATTACGGCAGAGAAAATGATAAGATACAAAATTGAAATATTTGAGGGTTGATGCACCTTGTAATCATCAAACATCTCCCTTAGCTTAGATGTTCTTCTTTGTGTGGTGAGAGTTTGATAGGACATAACTTATTATGTAGCAGAAACATATATATATAATATGATGTACAAATATTAAAATGAAAGGTTAGATAACATTTTACGTGACTGGTGCATGCCGCGATGGCGTGGCAGTCAAGGCAAAAGCAGAGGTTCAGGGAGAAGGAGGAATGGTGTGAAATCGATGGAGGTGGTGGATATGGTGATGGTGGTGGGTGATCGGTGAAGGGCGGCGGTGGACATGGTAACGGTGAAGGTGGTGGTGGAGGCCAATAACCGATGAGAAAGGCAGTGGTGGGGAGTGAAGGTGGTGAGAAAGGAAAAGGGTGACAGGGGTAAAACTGTCAATGCGAACTAATATGAGTAAATCTTGGGCAATCATTGTTGATGGGCAAATATCGTGCCAGTGGGAAGGTAAGAAAAACCACAAATTAAATGATCATTGGCTAAAATTGAGCATGGAAGAAGGGAATCATCTATTTTGGTGAAGTTTTGTAAAAGTTCTCTTATTTTGGTTGTTTTTGAAGTTTGAAGAATTCAAAACGTTGGTGTCAATGTCAAATTTCGACCAACATGGCAGGCTGGTAGCTAGCCGCCGAGATACACATGGATATCATTCCCTTCAATCTTTATCTCTTTTTTGTTTGTAATTTTTTTTCTTTATTAAATGTTGATTATTTATATCTTCTAGTCTTTAATATAAAAAAAAAATCATACTTATTTAAGTCTTAAATATAAGGAAAAGTTAACCAATTTTTTATTCCCAATATAATTATTCGATTTATTCCTAAAATATATTCCAAGAAAGTAGTGATTTCATTTAATCTTTGTTTCATTTTTAATGCAACTTTTTTAAACTAGTTATATATATATATTATGAATTTGAGAAAATTAAACACATTCAACTAACTTTTTATGATTTCGATTAGTTTTTCTTATAATAAAGATCGGAGGGTGTACTCCATTTGGCCACCGTCAACTCCTAATTGGTTTTGTGTCACATGCAGGCTTGTGTTAGTTATGTTGGCTCATGTTACATGAATTTTGAGTAAAATGGTTGGAATAGTCCTTGATTTTGTATAAATTTGTTAAATTAGTTACTGATATTATCAACATTTTAAATTAGTTTTCGAGATAATAAAATAAGAGTCACATTAATTTCTACCGTTAGTATAAATACAGTTCTTAATGGTCAATCCACATTTACAAACAAAGTCGTCAAATCAACATTATTTTGGCCAATAAAAAAAGGGTTTGCTTAACCTAGGCTGAGGATAAGAGTACAAAAGTAGTTAAGTTTTATAGAAAATAGTGTATTTAGGAGAGATAAAATTTTATATTTTTATTTTTTCAAGAAAACAAATCTAGATTAAGGTGCTTATCCTTAGTCTTTAAGAAAATCCTTAAAAAAAATAACGCTTAATTTTAAAGACTAAGTTGAATCACCTTAATTTAAAAAAAATAAAAATTGAAATCACCTTATTCAATAACTATAATCTCATGTTTCTTCGTCTAACGACAAAAACCTTATATTCAACTTCTAATATCATGCACTAACATAACTTTTTTTATACCTTGTTTAGTACAATAGAAATAACTAAGAAAGAAAGAAGAGAAAGAGAAGTTGAAAAGAAACAGAATATCCTCAGCCCACGTTACAACATATTTGGTGTGGTTATAACATAGGAGCAACCACACCAAATATTATCTTTTCTTATTATGTACCTCATATGTTGTATATTAGTTTTTATTATTTTTTTATGCATATGAGAGTGGGGTGGTAGCTTAGGATGAATCTTAAAGTGAGTACATGGATTATTGAATATGATGATGAATGAGATTAACTTGATAGAAAATAGCTCACATGAAAGGTGCAAGTAAAAACAAAATTGAAAATCTATTTTTTAATCATTTTACCGTAGTTAATTGATTAACATTTATAGCTTAATCGATTAACACGTGTAAATGAATTTAGTATGCTTAATGAGCAATGTTTAATAGATTATGACTTTTCGTTAATCGATTAACTGCTGTTAGAGCAGAAAATAAAAATTATTTTAAAAGCTTTTCATTGTGTTTTTTACATGGTTACGCACTACAACTTCTGATATACGAAAAACACCTTCATGATATTAGTTTTCACAAAGAGCTATTAAGTTTTCAAGTATTCTATCAATATCACTTACTCCATCTTTCAAAAATCTCAGTTCATCATTTTGATATTCTATTATTCACATATTCAAGTTGAGATTCATAGTGTGTGATATTAGTTTTAGTTGAATCATTCTACAACAAGGGTTGTAATTCAAGTATTCTACAATCGACAACGTGAGAAATTCTTTGAAGGATTCAAAGCAAGAAGAAGGAATCGGTTGAAGAAGGGTCTTCAACAAGGAGCGATTCAAGAAGCTTGGAAAAGTCAATTGTGGGGTATATTTTCAAGAGATTGGTAGTCTCTTGAAGGGTTAGGATAAGTTGAGAAAGGTTTCTCATTTATCTATGTGTAATTTAACTCAATTGTTTTTCCTAGTAAGCGAATCTCCCGAATCAAAAAGGGAGGACTGGATGTAGCTCTCGGTGGTTGAGAGTGAACCAGTATAAAAATCTTTTGTGTCGTTCTTCTTGATTTTTCTTTACATAATTACTTGCATTCATAAACAAAATAATCAATTAGGTTAGATTTGGGGTTTTCGTATTTCTTAGATAATCAATCATTAATTGGCTAGCTAGGTAAATCAAATTAGGTTTGTTATTATTCTGTTTGATTTCAATTCTTGGTTCTCTGATATTTTGATTAAGTTCTAAAAGTGATTTTTCAGTTCTGATAAGTTCTTAATCGAGTAGCTGTTTAGTTAATCGATTATCTAATTTTGTGTAATCAGCCTTTAATCGATTAATATCAAATTTAATCGATTAACTTTATTTGGCTATCAAACTTTAATCGATTAAGGTTCCTGTTTAATTGATTAAATTTGTTATTTTTGCTAAAAATCTTTGTTTTTTGTTGGACTATTATCAATTATATTTTAAAATTTGGTATTAACGCTTCCAATTACTATTCACCCCCTCTAGTAAATTGTTAACCCGCTTGTTGGAAACCCTTGTTGGTTTTGTAACATCCCTGACAGGAAAATGGATTACGACTATCCCCACATACCAACACGGGTCTTTTAAGCGTGCTTTGTCCTCAGTCGCACACATCTCGGGAAAACTTCCCAGGAGGTCACCCATCCCAGAATTACTCCAAGTCAAGCACGCTTAACTATGAAGTTCTTAAGTGATGGGCTACCGAAAAGAAGATACATCTTGTTGATATGGGTAGTACCAATCAATTCATTTAAGCCTTCCTGAAGCTGGTTCGTCCCCGAACCACACCGTACTGGGAGAAGAGCCGCTCTGATACCATTTGTAACGTCCCTGGCAGGCAAATGGATTGCGACTATCCCCACATACCAACAAGAGTCTTTTCAGCGTGCTTTGTCCTCACTCGCACACTTCCCGGGAAAACTTCCCAGGAGGTCACCCATCCCAGAATTACCCCAAGTCAAGCACGCTTAACTATGGAGTTCTTAAGTGATGGGCTACCGAAAAGAAGATGCATCTTGTTGATATGGGTAGTACCAATCAATTCATTTAAGCCTTCCTGTACTATGTAGTCCCATACCTACACAGTCTCAGGATCACCCTCTCATTCCGGTGCGTCGGTTCATTCATGTACCCCTCCCTTAGAAGCCTGCCAGGAGCCGCTTGGGCGAGAGTAGTACTAGGATGGGTGACCTCCTGGGAAGTTTTCCCGGGAAGTGTGCGAGTGAGGACAAAGCACGCTGAAAAGACTCGTGTTGGTATGTGGGGACAGTCGCAATCCATTTGCCTGCCAGGGATGTTACAGGTTTCCAACAGATACTTGCCCAAAGAATGAGTTTCTTTGAAGCTGGATAAGTTCAAAAAGGAGCTTCTTTCTCTTCTGCTAATATTCCTAGAGAAAAGGGTTGTTGTTTTCTCAGAGCTAATGGATTGGCCTGACAGGGTGCAAAAAACTTGAAGAACATTCATCATGCATTACATTTGGGAGGAATTAGCTTTCCCAAAAAGTAGCAGGTCATCTGCAAACATCAAATGGGAAATCCATGGACCATTCATACCCGCTCTCATAGGCTTTCATGAGTCATGATCAACAGCCTTAGAGATTAAATGATAAAGCTTGTTCATGCAAAGAACGAAGATGTAAGGGGATAGAGGATCCTGTTGCTAGACTCCTTTCTTAGGACATAAATAAGGAGACCTCTTGCCATTCCACATTATGTTGGTGCTGACAGTGGTAATACTAGCCATAATAAAAGAAATCATAGCATGAGGGATATGAGCTTCAAGAAGAACCTAGTGAATGAAAGACCATCTTAAGCCATCATAAGCATCGGAAAGATCAACTTTGATAACAAGAAATCCCTTCTTCCCTCTCATCTTACCCATGTTGTGCGACATCTCGTGCACCACCAAAATGGTCTCATGAATGCTTCTGCTAGGGACAAAGCCCGTCTAGATAGGAGAAATTATGTCAGGGATGATGGATTTCAGCCTGTAATCACAATTTTTATCATGACTTTGTAGCTGGAATTGCATAAAGAGATAAGACAGGATTGGTTCACAAATTCAAGCTTATCCACCTTGGGGATGAGACAAATATCAGTGTTGTTGTTCTCTCTAATGCTTGCAGGATTTTCCCGCACATGCCTGACATAACTAACCAAGATCGATGCCCTAAACAATGTCCCAATTAGCATGAAAGAAACCTGCCAAAAAGCCATCAGGGTCGGGAGCTTTCCAAGGATCCATGGCAAACATCACCACCTTAACTTCTTCACTAGAGATTGGCTTCTCCGGATCTTGGAGCCGCAGAGGGCTCACCATCTGGTACGAGTAACAAGTCTGGAACCAATAAATTTGATCCCCCCTTCTTTAAAAAGGTTTTCAAAATAATCTCTGATCATAGCTCGAATTCCATTTGTGTTAGCAATCCAATCGCCATTGGGTCCACAAAGTATACAGATATGATTTTTTCTTCTTCTGGCCATTGCTTTAATTTGGTAGTATATGGTGTTGCAGTCTCCATCTGTTAACCAATTGGCTCTTGATTTTTGGTGCCATAATAACTCTTCTTGATAAAGGATTACATCTAGCTCTTTTCTGGAGAGTACCTTCGATATTAAGGAGGAATTTATTATGGTAGTCATTGGAGTATATCTTCCTTTGAATGCCACCAAGCCTTGCCAACACTCTTCTCTTTTTACTTCGAATGTGCCCTGATTCCAGACTCTTAAAGTCTCCATGGTAAGTTGTAATGAGCAAGGGCAGTAATGGAAATTCCAACAGTGAAAATGTTTCCTTGGAGCAGACAATTGAGACAAAGGGAATATTGCCTCATGATGAGGTCGTTATGGAAGCAAGCCACGTGGCAGCTGGCATAAAAATGAATGGCAGCAACACACACGTGAGGAGCAGAAAGGAGAATTCTAGACTCAAGGGGTACTATTGGAAGAAGGACGAATACAAAAGGAAAAAGTAGCTTTAGAGTTAGTTAGGCAATGTGTGAGAATATTCATTTTTCTCTCTTGGTGTATTTCTCTATCATTGTTGAGATCTTGTATTGAATTCCAGTGTTTCCAGATATTTCCATTTAGTGTTAATGAAATTAACTCCCTCTGATCCCGTTTGATCTCAGAGGAGGAGGTATTGTGCAGTATTACATTTTCTTGCATATCAAGTTATTGTTGTTCTTCCTTTTTCTGCATTCTTTTTGGTTCTAAGGATTTCGATCCTTACATTTGGTGCTTTCATTATCATCACCATGTCTGAATCTCCTTCATCTCCTGACTTTAAACAACTCCTCGAGTTTATGCAAAAGCGTGATAAGAATCATGCTGAGGAAATCGAGAATCTCAGATCCACCTTCACTGCTCAAATTGCCGATCTGAAGGAGAGTTTAACAAATGGTGGTGCGAGCTCAAAAATCAACAATGGTGCCTTCCAGATTCGCAATGTTAAACTTGACTTTCCACGATTCGATGGCTCGGAAGTGCTCAATTGGATCTTCAAAGCCGAATAGTTTTTTGAGTATCATCAAACTCCAGATGAGCAACGGATCACTATTGCAGCTATTCACTTTGACAAGGAGGTAGTCCCCTGGTTTCAGATGATGCAGCGTACTAACCCTTTCTTCTCTTGGAATACTCTTACTAGATCTCTTGAATTAGAATTTGTCCCTTCCCCTTTTGATTCCCCTAGATCTACCATTTTTAAACTTACACAAAATAGCACAGTGAATGATTACTATACCCAATTTACTTCCCTTGCTAACAGAATTTATGGAGTAAGTTCAGAAGCTCTTCTGGATTGCTTCATAAGTGGATTAAAACCAGATATTAAACGTGATGCTATAGCCCAATCACCCAATTTCCCTCTTAAAAGCTGTTTCTCTGGCTCGTCTGTATGAGGAAAAATACACTTATAAACCCAGATTTACCACCAATACACTAACCAGAAACCATAACCAAACTCTAAACTCTTCTACTAACCAATCCTTTACAAACCCACCCCATAATCATATCCTGCAAACACCTAACCTGAAACCATTTCCACAACAATTCAAACCCAATTCTGTCAAGAAACTATCACCATCTGAGATCCAAATGAGAAGAGAGAAAGGGCTATGTTTCACCTGTGATGAAAAATTCACAAGCACACATAGGTGCCCAAACAAACAATATATGTATTTACAGATAGCTTATGATGAGGATGAAGCTGACAACACAGAAAATCAAGCCACAAAGACTGAGACTGAGGAACCACAATTAGAGCATCACTTATCCTTCAATGCTCTAAAAGGGGCTACTGGACTTGGTACCATGAGATTCACTGGTATTTTAAATGGCATGCCTATTCAGATACTACTCGATAGTGGTAGTTCTGATAACTTTCTGCAACCAAGAGTTGCTCATCACCTGAAACTCCCTGTTGAGTCATTACCTGATTTACAAATCATGGTGGGCAATGGAAATGCTATGCTTACTGAGGGTATAATTAGGGAAATTCAGGTCAGTGTGCAGGGCCAACTTCTCAAGCTACCAGTTTATCTTCTGCCTGTTTCAGGAGTAGATTTGGTGTTAGGAGCAGCCTGTCTCGCAACCTTGGGGGCTCACATTGCTGATTACAGCTCCATGACATTGAAATTTTACTTAGAAAGGAAATTGGTCACATTGCAGGGTGAGACTACAATTGTGCCTCAAAAGGCAGAGTTCAATCATTTAAAAAGACTACAGAAAACTAATGCCATTGCTGAATTATTTTCTGTTCAATTAAACCATCCTGCTACTGCTGCTGATGATTGGTTAGATATACCAACTGATATAGAGCCTGAGATTGCTATACTTTTACATACTTACAAAGCTATCTTTGCAAAACCAAAAGGGTTACCACCACCTAGGTCTCAGGATCATTGCATACCTCTGGTGCCTAATGCTGTTGCAGTTAAAGTAAGGTCATACAGATACCCTCACAGTCAAAAGCAGCAAATTGAATTAATGATTGAGGAAATGCTTGCTGATGGTATAATTACTCCTAGCACTAGTCTTTTTTCTTCTCCTATTATTTTAGTGAAAAAGAAGGATGGTACATGGAGATTTTGCACAGATTACAGGGCATTGAATGCCATAACAGTCAAAGATAGCTTTCCAATCCCAACTGTTGATGAACTGTTAGATGAACTATTTGGTGCCAAGTTTTTTTCTAAGCTGGATTTGAGATCAGGCTATCATCAAATCCTTGTCAACCCTGCAGATAGGCACAAAACTGCATTCAGGACTCACTTGGGACACTATGAATGGTTAGTAATGCCTTTTGGCTTAACAAATGCCCCTGCAACATTTCAGAATTTGATGAATGACATTTTCAGTGGCTTGCTGAGAAAATTTGTTCTGGTATTTTTTGATGATATACTAGTCTACAGCCCTCATGGTCTACTCACCTGACTCACTTAGAAATTGTGCTGCAAGTTCTACAGAAACATAATTTGTATGCTAAACTATCCAAGTGTTCTTTTGGGTTGAATGAGGTTGAATACTTGGGACACACTGTCTCAGGGAAAGGAGTTTCAATGGACAACAACAAGGTTCAAGCTATTGTGCAATGGCCATTACCTCACACACTGAAGCAGTTAAGGGGATTTTTGGGGCTTACTGGCTACTATAGGAAGTTCATCAAAGGATATGCATCACTTGCTAATCCCTTGACCAATCTCCTCAAGAAAGACCAATTTCAGTGGAGTGAACAAGCCACTGAAGCCTTCCTGCAATTAAAGCAAGCTATAACAACAGCACCAGTCCTTGCACTTCCTGATTTTTTAAGCCTTTTGTGATTGAGACTGATGCCTCTAGTACTGGAGTTGGGGCAGTTTTGAGCCAGGAAAAGCACCCAATTGCATTCTTTTCAAAGAAACTATCATCAAGAATGCAACACCAGTCTGCCTATACAAGAGAATTATATGCCTTGACTGAAGCAATTGGAAAATTCAGGCATTACCTATTAGGTCACAGATTCATAATAAGAACAGATCAGAGGAGCTTAAGATGCTTGGTGGGTCAGTCACTTCAAACACCAGAACAACAAGCTTGGCTGCATAAATTCCTAGGTTTTGACTTCACCATTGAGTATAAACCTGGAAAAGACAACTTAGCAGCAGATGCCTTATCAAGGTCATTCTTTATGGCTTGGTCCAATTCTGAACCTGAATTGCTGCAATCAATACTGACTGCTACCAAAGAGGATAAGGGTATACAAACTATCATCGATTCCCGTGCCAGTGGGAAGCCTCCTCATCCTAATTACACCACTCAAGCAGGTCCACTGTACTGGAGGAATAGGTTGGTCATACCCAAACAGAAGTTTCTTATCAACAAAATCTTGCATGAATTTCATAGCTCTCCATTGGGGGGTCATTCTGGAATTTCCAGAACCTTGGCTAGAATTGCTATTCAATTCTTCTGGGATGGAATGCACAAGGATATTACTCAGTTTGTTCAACATTGCCTTACTTGCCAGCAAGCCAAAGTGGAACATTCACTGCCATCAGGTCTATTACAACCACTTCCTATTCCTGACCAAGTCTGGGAAGATGTGGCCATGGATTTCATTGTTGGATTGCCACCCTCAAATAGGTTCACAGTCATCATGGTAGTTATTGACAAACTCTCCAAATATACACACTTTGCTACTCTGAAATCTGACTTCACAAGCAAGCAAGTAGCTGATCTGTTCATTACTCATGTAGTGAAGTTACATGGATTTCCCAAATCCATTGTCTCTGATAGAGACAAGGTATTCACCAGTCATTTTTGGCAACAATTATTCAAGCAAAGTGGTACAAGTCTTAACATGAGTACAACATACCACCCTCAGTCCGATGGTCAATCCGAAGCTCTCAATAAATGCTTGGAAATGTACCTAAGGTGTTTCACTTTTGACAACCCTAAGAATTGGACTAAGATGTTACTTGGGCTGAGTTTTGGTACAACACTGCTTTCCACAGTAGTATCAAAACCACTCCCTTTAAGGAACTTTATGGCAAAGATCCACCAACCATAGTAAAGTACAATGTAGACCTCAAGGACCCCCCACCAGTGCAGGAATTATTGATATGCAGAGACTCCCTACTCACTCAACTCAAGCTGCACTTGCTTAGAGCTCAAGCTCGCATGAAGAAGTATGCTGACATGCATAGAATTCACAAAGAATTTCAGATAGGAGACTTGGTTCTGGTCAAGCTTCAGCCATACAGACAAAACTCTGTGACCTTGAGGAAAAATCAGAAGCTGAGACTAAGATACTTTGGTCCATTCCCAATCATTGACAAAGTCGGGTCGGTCGCTTATAAACTTTTATTACCTGACACTGCCAAGATATATCCTGTTTTCCATATTTCGCAATTGAAATTATGCAGAGGATCCCACCAGACTACCTATGTTCCATTGCCATTAACTACCACTGAAGATGGACCATTACTGATACCTAAGCAGGTCCTGCAACAAAGGGTTCTTCAGAGAAGAAATTCACAGATTCCTCAAGTCCTAATTCAGTGGGAGGATATGCCAGAACATGATGCAACTTGGGAAGATGCGATTGAGATGTCTAAATCTTATCCTGATTTCAACCTTGAGGACAAGGTTAAATTTGATGGGGGGGAGTATTGTAATGAGCAAGGGCAGTAATGGAAATTCCAGCAGTGAAAATGTTTCCTTGGAGCAGACAATTGAGACAGAGGGAATATTGCCTCATGATGAGGTCGTTATGGAAGCAAGCCACGTGGCAACTGGCACAAAAATGAATGGCAGCAACACACACGTGAGGAGCAGAAAGGAGAATTCTAGACCCAAGGGGTACTATTGGAAGAAGGACGAATACAAAAGGAAAAAGTAGCTTTAGAGTTAGTTAGGCAATGTGTGAGAATATTCATTTCTCTCTCTTAGTGTATTTCTCTATCATTGCTGAGATCTAGTACTGAATTCCAGTGTTTCCGGATATTTCCATTTAGTGTTAATGAAATTAACTCCCTCTGATCCCGTTTGATCTCAGAGGAGGAGGTTTTGTGCAGTATTTTATTTTCTTGCATATCAAGTTATTGTTGTTCTTCCTTTTTCTGCGTTCTTTTTGGTTCTAAGGATTTCGATCCTTACATAAGTCAACTTGCAACAATGTGCAAGGAGGCATTTTCCATCACAATGTGTTTATAGTGCTTAAAATTACAATATACCCTTATTTATGCTAGAGCCAAATTCACTCTGTAATGTTTGCATTAGTGTTGAAAACCTTTGTCAAGTTCTTTTTTTTTCCTTAGCTCTTATTACTTGACGATCGTAAATTATGGAGGCTCCAAAAGCGGAAGCTCCAAATGCTCAAGTTCAGAATGCTCAGATGCAGCCACGCCACCTGCTCAAGAAGTTTGTGATCCTTTACCAATATAGGTGTCATGCATGTGAAAACGGATATTAGGATAAGATGAGCTTAATGCAACATAGAGCACAAACTGGTCACCTTTTAATCTTGCTTGCTAAAAATGAGTCATCAATAGAATATTAACTAAGACTACTAAAACTTCCAACTTTATATCTAGGAATTATGATTATGTAATGGTAGTTATTTATATTTTTAAAATAAAATATTAAGTTAATAATTATTATATGCATCTGATAATGACTGTAATGATTTTATTTTAATATACTTCTTTTTGCAAATATTATTCTATAATTATGTCATAAGCTATAATTTCTTTTAAAATATACCCGTTGGTATTATAATAATCATTTCTCAGTTTGTTATCGTGCTTCCCACATTTGAACTTTTAGCAATCAACAATATGATTAGAAGAAAAAAAATTGTTGATAAATAAAAATAAAACATAACATAACAAACAATCGATACTTCTCCGAGCAAGTCGGCCTTAATTTCTAGAGGGAGACTCTGCCTTTTCTCTAGTTTTTTCAGTCTTCTTCCTCTTCTATTTGCTTTCTTTTGTTTTTTTCTCTTTATCAAAGAGAGCGGTAGAAGAGGAGGGAGATTGGTCCATCTGGAGGTGTGTGGTTTTCAGCTCCAGTTTTTCTGGGTTTCACTCTTACCTTTGTGCAAGTTTTGTTACATAAATAAGTGTTATTCTTTAGTTGTTTTAGTTGTTTTTATTTTGGGTTCCCTTGCAGACTTCTGACTTAACTTTTGTCCAGTGACTTCAACTCTACAAATTTGAGATTCCTTGTCGCCGCCGAAATGTGCTTACTTCCAACATTGATGAGATTGTTATCTTGAAGATAAAAGCTGTTGAATCTCATGTTAGAGACCGATTTTGGAAGAGGTTGATGACACATGTCCAGATAGAAGACTCTGCTGGTGCAGAATACCTTGCTTTTCTTAATGATATTTATATGGAAACAGATATTTGTATGGAAACTATATATTTTGTTTGTGTAACGCTAATTTGACTTATATATTCTTCTATTGAGTGAATTGCATATTTTTTCTTTAAAAAAATAAAACATAACAAAACCATAACTTGGTGTCTCGAACAATCTCACTGTATCGTTGCATAATAATAGCTTCGTTTTCTTATCTTATATAATATGGCAAATTTGTGTTTGAAATTGTCTCAATTATATCATTGCGTTCGTGGCAAATTCAGCTTTTTTTTATTTTTTTTAATGTTTGTCATTGAAATATTCTGATATGATTGTTTAAGATATGATTTTTAAATGGCTAAATTACTCATTTGATCCCTTACCTTATTTTTCAATTTCAAATTAGTCCCTTACCTTTTTTTTAGTTTCATATTGGTCCTGTTTCTTTTCGCTTTCAATTTGGTCCCAGAATCACTGTTCATCCTACGTGTCAATATCATATTGGTCCACGTATATATCGTTGAAGAGAAAAAGTGACACGTGTCCATAACATATTGGTCCACATAGGATGAATAGTGATTCTGGGACCAAATTGACATCGAAAATAAGGTGAATGCTTCCATGCCTTTCAGTGAGGAAAGACATCAATGTCAATCCAATTGGACCAATCATAGGTTGACATTTGTATCATTTTTACACAATCAACATCTTATGTGTCATATTTAAGGATTAATTTGCAAAATTTTAAACTTGAAACTTAATCATGGTTAAAAATAAAAAATTAAAACAAAAAAATTAAAATTAAACTAACCTAATCCTAATCTAACAAGTTCACAACCCTTTAATCATTATCTAACAAGTTCATTTGCATTTGTGTATAGTCTGCGAGAGAGAGAACTCGTTGCTCCAATATCCGCCAGTGTGAAGGAGGAGAGATGGTGGAGATGGTGATTCAGAGAGCCACTGTCATGGAGAGCAAAATGAAGATGAACAAGATGAAGGAGAAGTTCAAGGAAGAAGATGAAGATAGGGAGAGACCACAGGGAGCAGGGGTGAGAGGCAGAAGAGATATTTATTTTTTTTAATTTGAAAATTAAATTTTTTGGGTTAACTATGGTTGAGTTAAAATTATCAAAAAAAATTGCAAAATAATCCTTATTTTATACTCCCTCCGGTCCTATTTATAAGACCCTTTTGAGGTTTTTCACTCCCACCAAGGAGAGTGGATAAAATTGTTAGTGGCATTGGAAATGTGGAAATTTGATATACTTTTTCAAAACTACCCCTATAATTATTATGAAACTCTAAAAAGTGTTGACTTTATAGGAGTGTTAGTGGAAAGAAATAATTAAATGCTATTGAAAATTGAAAAAGGGTCTTATAAATAGACCAAAATAAAAACCCCAAAAGGATTTTATAAATAAGACCGGAGGGAGTAACAGCTAAGCAAACACTTCATATGCCAACTAGATTTAAAAATCATACATGTCCTATTCTGATTAGTACATGTGTAGATGGCATGAGTGCCATTTAAAATATAATTGACACCAAAGCAAAACCCCAAAAATAAATATAAGGGACCAATATGAAACTAAAAAAAGTAAGGGACCAATTTGAAATTGAAAAATAAGGTAAGAGACCAAATGAGTAATTTAGCCTTTTTAAATCAATTTTATTATTTTAAAGTCAGAATCAATTTAAAGTTATTCAAGTAAATAATTAAATCGATTATAATCACTAATTGATCACAGATTTATAGAATGAAAATATTTCAATTTGCTAAATAGTTTAGAATCATATTTTTAAAGTGGAATCTCAATAATTTGGGAATTAGTAATTTGTAATTATCTCAAATTCATTGAGAAACAGAATGAGTTGTACCCTTTTGAATTTGTCCAAGCAAATCATCAAATTGATTATCGAGAATCACAAATTGATCACAGATGGATAGCATGAAAATATTTCAATTTATAAGGATTTTCATAATTTTTTTTTGGGTAAAGTGGAATCTTACCGATTTGGGAATTGGGTCTGTTCGGCAAAACTAGCTTGTAGCTGTGAGCTTGTAACTTGTAGCTATGAGCTTCTAGCTTGTAGCTGTTAAGCTAGCTAAGAGCTGTGAGCTTGTAGCTGAGAGCTTATAGCTGTTTAGCTGACTATTTAAAATAGTGTTGTTCGGCAAAATTAGTTTTTGAAGTAGCTAAAAGTTATTAAATGACCAAAAAGGACATGCAACATTTTATTATTTTAAATTTTTAAATTTTTTTTCTTTATTTATTAAATAGATAGTTAATTAATTAATAAAATATAAAAATTATTAAATTATAATTAATTAAATTCATTTTTTTCTTAATTTATTAATCATGTAGTTAATTAATTAATTATAACAAAATTATTAATTATAATTAATAATTAATTAAAGGGTAGTAAAATAATTTTAAATTTTGTTTGAGGATATAATTGGTATATGAATTATTAAAAGCTAGTTTAGTTTTTAGAAAGCTACTTCAAGTAGCTTTCTAAAAGCTAGCTTTCAAAAGCTACAAGCTCCTTTTTTAAAAGCTATAAGCTCCTTCTAATTTGTGTTCACCGAACGGGGCTAGTAGCTTATTGACTGAATCTAAAAGCTCCTAACTAGCTAAAAAGCTCCTAGCTCGTGTTGCCGAACAGAGCCTTAGTAATTTGTAATTATCTAAAATTTATTGAGAAACAAAATCAATTTTATCTTTTTTTTTTTACACCAAGGGTATCCCAGCCGAAACGTAGAGATTACCGAAGTGGATTTTGCTTCTATCAATAAAGTCTTTTTCTTACTCACAGCAGGGATCGAACCCCTGACAACCCCTGGCATAATGCTTAAAGAACCCAACTATCTATCAATTATATACTGAGTTTTGTTGGTAAATCAATTTTATCCTTTTAAAGTTAGAAACTTAGAATCATCTTGAGTTTATCCAAATGAATAATTAAGCCAATGAAAATTGTAACAACAACAACTAAGCCTTTGTCCCACTAGGCGGCTACATGGATTAAACGACGCCATAAAGGCCTATCATAAATCATGTCTTTGGATAAGGCATTGATTGCCATATCCTTCTCAATTGTTTCGCCTATAGTTTTCCTAGGTCTTCCTCTTCCTCTAGCCCTTGTAGTACCCTCCATTTGGTCTACCCTCCTAACCGGGGCTTCCACTGGTCTCCTCCACACATGCCCAAACCACCTAAGACGAGATTCAACCATTTTTTCAACAATAGGAGCAACCCCAACTTTTTCTCGAATATACTCATTTCTAATCCGATCTTGTCTGGTATGCCCACTCATCCACCGCAGCATCCTCATCTCTGCAACATGAAGTTTATTCTCTTGTGTGCCCTTTGCCGCCCAACACTCTGTCCCATATAACATCGCCGGTCTTACAGCAGTGCGGTAGAACCTTCCTTTAAGTTTAAGTGGTACCTTCTTATCACATAACACGCCCGAGGCACTCCTCCATTTCATCCACCATGCTTGAATTCTATGATTTACATCCCCTTCTATTTCTGCATCCTGCTGTAAGATAGAACCAAGATACTTAAACTTCGGGACTTGTGCTAAGACATGCTTCCAACCTTCACCTCCCGAGTAAGGCCTATGTGCCTCTTGCTAAAATTACACTCCATATACTCTGTCTTGCTTAGACTTATCCGGAATCCAGACCCTTCTAAAGCTTGTCTCCACATTTCAATCTTCTCATTTATTTCCTCTCTAGTATCCCCAATAAGAACAATATCATCCGCAAAGAGCATGCATTTGGGCATTGGTTCTTGGACATGTTCCGTAAGCACATCCAAGACTAGTGTAAAGAGGTAGGGGCTCAAACTTGACCCTTGGTGTAGACCTATCGTGATGGGAAAATCTTCAGAAATCCCACTTTGTGTCCTCACGCTTGTCTCGATCCCGTCATACATATCCTTAATGGCTCTAATATAGGCAACACGCACCCCTTTCTTCTCGAGAGCCCTCCATAGTACCTCTCTAGGCACTCTATCATAAGCTTTCTCCAGATCAATAAAAACCATATGCAGACCCTTTTGTTGCCTCCGGTATTCCTCCATCAACCGGCGCAGTAAGTATATTGCCTCCATAGTTGATCTCCCTGGCATTAAGCCAAATTGATTCTCAGTAACATGAGTCTCCTGTCTCAATCTTCTCTCTATCACCCTTTCCCAAAGTTTCATGGTATGACTCATAAGCTTAATCCCTCTATAATTCGCACAATCCTGTATGTCACCTTTGTTCTTGTAGATAGGGATTAAAGTGCTCCTCCTCCGCTCGTCCGGCATCTTCTTGGATCTCAAGATCTCATTAAACAACTTGGTGAGCCAACTGATGCCCCTCTCTCCCAAGGTTTTCCATACCTCAATGGGGATACTATCCGGACCAACCGCTTTACCATTATCCATCCTTCTCAATGCCTCTTTTACCTCAGTCTCCCTAATTCTACGGTAAAACGTATGATTTTGGTCCTCTTCTCTAGTGACTATCTGATCAGGATGTGAACTTTCATGACCTTCATTGAAAAGCTTGTGAAAGTAACTCTTCCATCTTTCTTTCACATCCAAATCTGCGACCAAGACTTTGCCATCTCCATCCTTAATGCACCTCACTTGATCTAGGTCTCTCGTCCTCCTTTCCCTAAGTTTAGCAATCCTATAAATACTTCTTTCCCCTTCCTTAGTGCCTAGAGATTGGTATAGCCCATCAAACGCTATACCTCTTGCTTCGCTCACCGCTTTCTTGGTCTCTTGCCTAGCTGTTTTATATTTATCCCAACTCTCTGCATTTCTATTCAAGGACCAAGTTTTGAAGCATTCCTTTTTCTCCTTTACCTTATCTTGCACCCTTGCATCCCACCACCATGATTCCTTGCCCTTTGGTCCATAACCTCTTGATTCACCGAGTGTCTCCTTTGCAATCTTCCTAATCCCTTTGGCCATATCCTCCCACATTTCATTTGCGCTTCCTTCTCCATTCCAACTTCCTTCCTCTAAGACCCTTTGTTGGAATCGTTTTTCCCCCTTCAATTTCCACCACCTGATTCTTGGAACCTTTTCTTGGATTTTTCTTTCCATCCTTCTCTTAACCCTTACATCCATAACCAAGACCCGGTGTTGGGTAGTCAAGCTCTCTCCAGGTATAACTTTGCAATCCATGCAAAGCTTTCTGTCTGGTTTCCTCATAAGGAAGAAATCAATTTGAGAGCGCACTGACCCACTCCTATACGTGATAAGGTGTTCCTCCCACTTTTTAAAACAAGTATTGGCTATTGTTAGATCGAAAGCTGAGGAGAAATCGAGAATGGTTTTACCTTCCCCATCTGCTATCCCTATGCCATGGCCTCCATGGAGTCCTTCAAATCCACGGGGGTCACTTCCCACATGACCATTGAGATCTCCCCCTAAGAAGATCTTTTCTCCCATAGGTATTCCTTGGATTACCTCTTCCAGCTCCTCCCAAAATTGCACCTTAAGATGATCTTCCAACCCTGTCTGAGGTGCATAAGCACTAATCACGTTGAAAGTATCTCTTCCAGCTACCAACTTAAGAGCTATGATCCTATCCCCAACTCGCTTCACCTCCACCACATCCTTCTTCCACACCTTATCCACTATGATGCCCACCCCATTTCTCGCTCTAATCTTACCCGTGTACCAAAGCTTGAAACCCGAAGAGTCTAATTCCTTTGCTTTTTCCCCAACCCACTTGGTTTCTTGTAGGCACATAAAATTGATCCTTCTCGTAATCATGGTGTCCACTACTTCCATTGATTTACCGGTAAGTGTGCCTATATTCCATGTTCCAAACCGAATCCTAGTGCCGTGAACTAACTTCTTTACCCGCACCCGTTCACCAAAATGCGGGAACCCTTGCTTATTTTTCACTACATCCAGGCGGCGATGCAGCGGCCCTTGCTCATTTGACAATGTACTCGAGTCATACATCGCATTGCTTCCGGGCAACGACCTAGCATTAACCTTATAACATCGTTGATTCATATCATAGATTCGACAAAATTTTACGTTGGCTGTCGAGGCCTAACACAACCTTCACCTTTTATCCGGGCTTAGGACCGGCTATGCAGCATACACCGCATAGGCAGGATTCCACCTATGCAACATACACAACATAGGCAGGTTTAAGCCAATGAAAATTGTAAATTATAAAAAAAAAAATATTAGTAAGGGCGTCACGTCAATATATTGACTTCCGAAGAATATGTCTTTATATATATATATATATATATATATATATATATAATTGATTATATCAATTTGTGATATAATTGATAATTGATAATCGAAAATAATTGGAAAAAAAATAGAAACCGGAAAAAAAAGTCTTGTGATTATGTATATAATTGATAATCGATAGTATGAATTATCTTGTTAAAGAGGAATCTTATCAATTTTTTATGGGTTGCAGGTATAGTCTGTATATAATGTATAATTATTTACATTTTTACGTAAAATAAAATACTAATACTTATTTATATATAGTAGGAAGGAAACATTTAGCAATAAGCGAAAGTTTAATTCCTTGAAAAATCAAATAAAAAAAAATTACAAAAAGGCATTACTGTTAATTGGGAAAATTGCAATCACCTCCCCCGAGGTTTACACTAATGACACGGACACCCCGCCAGTTTGAAAAATGACAGTCACATCCCTTTCTTAGCATTAAACATTGCACTTACACCCACTTCTTGTAATAAATGGTTAGTTTATCAATAGAAATGTTATGCTTAGGATTGAAAAAAACTTTTATACCCTCAAGGGGTATTTTATACAAATTTCAAGTGTTTTTGGTGCATTTTTTTTCTTTAAAGTAATATGATAAAATAATTTTTTTACAAGAAAATGTAATGACCAACCAATCTTTTATAACAGATAAAATAAATTTTTTTACAAGAAAATGTAATGACTAACCAATTTTTACGCTAATATGATAAAATTAATTTTGTTATTGTTCCTATAATATTTGGATATGGATATAATAGATTCAATCTTTATATAAAGTTTGTATACCAATAATGATGTTAGGTCTTTAGCAATATTCTAAAATCATTTGGATAAAATTTGTATACAAGAATGTGTTTTAGTAAAAAAAATATATTTTTTATCATAAAAAATTATTATATTTTTTATAAAAAAAATAATTTTATCATATTATTTTTGTAAAGAAAAAATGCATCAAATACACTTGAAATTTGTGTGAGGCGCCCTTTGAGCCCCTTGAGGGTATACATGTCTTTTCCAATCTTAAACATAACATTTCCGTTAATAAACTAACCATTTATTACAAGGAAGGGATGTAAATGCAATGCTGATTGATAAGGAAGAAAGATGAGTGTCATTTTCCAAACTACAGGGGGTGTCCGCATCATTAATACAAATATCAGGGCAGGGGTGAGTGCAATTTCCCCTTGTTAATTAGATAATTTTTTTTTATAAATTTTGAAAGTTAATTTAATTTGGAAAATTAATATTGCATTAAAATACAATATGTTGTGTCGTAAGGCTCTTGAACTTGACCTTAACGGTTATGCGGTCAAGCCCTTATTGTTGTTGTGTGATTTTGAGAAGAGCACCTTAGAAGTAAGGTCATTGTTCTCCCATTAGTATTTTAGTGTGTGTGTGTGAGCTTGTGTAAGAAAGTTAGATACATACCTTCACCTTTTAACTATTCTTATGACAGAGCATAGTCTTTTAAAATAATCACGTGATTCCTCAGTTACCTGCGGAAGCATCCAATGTCCAATAGATAGTTCCTTATCTAGATGCTCAGTGTTACTTTTGTTAGTGTTCATCCGGTTGAGAGTGCAAGGTAATGGGCTAGTACTCCGTAAATCCGTAAAATCGGTATCTGTGGACATTTGGCCCTGTTGGCTCTAATCCGTCAAACCGGTATCCATAATTATTGTGCTATGGGGGACCTCAATCCGTCATACCAGTATTAGTAGGTACTGGGCTATGTGGGATTTGGGTCAATCATACAAGTATTAGTAGGTACTAGGCTATGTACTAAATGTCTTAAGGCTTGAGAATTGGAAGTCTTGAGTTCGATCCTATGAACCACCATTTAGTGGTTTGTTGGTGGATTTAATTTCTCTTTCCCTTCTCGTATATAAAAAAAAACCTTTGCCTATTAAAAAAAATTAGGCCATGTGGGATCTCGATCCATCATATCGATACCGGTAGGTATTGGACCACGTGAGACCTCAATCCATCGTAGCAATATTGGTAGGTATCGAATCACGAGGGCCTTTCTCTTTGATCTACCGACTTTAATTTGGAAAATTAATATTGCATTAGAATACAATATTAAATTGATTTTCCTCTAATAGTTATCCTCATATATACTTCCCAATTGGGTAAGAGACATTATCATATATGGTTCAATGTTTAGATTGAATGTTTAGTTTATATAAAACATTCTTAGGATTGTGATTTATTTTTTTAAAAATATCCTCAACCAAATAAACAAGACAGTAGAAGAAGTATAGATAGGTAATAGGTTATTTTACACAAAAGAAAATGACATTCCTATATGAAAAGGTGAGAATCCAACCTTCTGAACTCCTTCACATTTAAGATTATTGGGAGTATTACTTTTCAAGGCTTTTTTTTTTTACCTTCTACATCATCTATCAAGTATGGCAATTTCATATTCCTAAGTAAGATTTTGGGGAATGTTAAAACTTTTCTTTGTACCAAATGCCTCTTATGATATGCTTGGGAGAAAGACTTGCGACGGAAAGGGAGAGGAATGTGTATTTTTATAAAAGGAATATCTAAAAACCAATGCAATTTACTCGGAAAGTATTTTTCACAAAAAAATGGAATCTACATTGTTAAAAATGAGAATTGAAATCAGCTACAATGTTGTCATTAAATTAAATGAATAAAAGTTTTAGATAAGGGTGAGAAAGAAAGATAAGCATTTTTCACACATGGAGAGGAATGACCATGACTAAACATCTCAGTGCACCTAAACATAAATTAGCCTGATTTGATGTGATAAATAGTGAGATCGAAATAAATGATCTCATCATCAATCTTGATTCAAATTAATTAAGGCATTGTTGTAGACAGCAATAATAAATATGATAACCTTAAAAGCTCCCAAAAGGCCAAAACAACATACTGTTGTGTATTGAAAACGAAAAGAATATGTACAAAAATACATGTGAAGTGACATAGCACCATTGTGTTCATCTTAGAGGTTGCAGAATAAAGGGTAAACGAAAGCACCATTTTCATGAGTGTCCAGCATTTCATACCTTGTGCAATAACTTCCATGCCTGGCTATATGTTCAGATGCCACCCGTTAGTAGCATACAGGATTTTTTCTGTGGCATTTTTACAACGGAACCAGATCTGTTGACCCAAATCATGTCTCCAACTAATCACATCTCATTATGAAAAATAACTTTCCAATTGTTATGACATATTTGTAATATTTAATGGAATGTGATTGACTGAGGACAATTTTGGAGACATCGTTTGGAACATAAGATCGTGATTTTTTTATAACACATATGGGAAGAAAGCAAGAAGATTTCGAGCTCTTCATTGGATAACAATTCTTTGGACTTTATGGAAGGCTAGGAATTCTTTTATTTTTAATAACGAGCTATTGAATATTTTTTCCTTATTGGATAAAATTAAGGTAGTATTTTGGAAATGTAATGATAAATAGACTTATAAAATTAACCTCTAAACAAGGTTATACCATAAGAAAGTGATACGCGTTACTTGATAATCAATCAACATATCACTTTCTTTGTGATGTGGGCTTATTTGTAGGTTAATTTCGTTAATTTATCAATAATTTTTTATCTTGAAATTGGTTTACAAGTTTGAGCGAGATCCATATATCTTTTAGGAATTGGTGCATGTGTCCACTAGAATGTATTAAATAAGTGGCTAGTTTTGTATTTGTGGTTTGAGCACCTTGGTGCTTTATTAATGAAATTTTGCTTTATATATATATATTAAAAAAAAAACTCCAAGAATGAAAACCATCATCTTTTTCAACACTTAAAACCTCTCACATCAGTCAACATTTCCCAGTGGCTTATGGACCATATGTCTTATTATTATTTCCTCTATAGGCAACAATTAAGAAGGTAGCTTACATATACAAATTCTCTATACCATTTTTGTTATGTATCCTGAATACAGTTCAGTTCACCTTTTGATTTGTGTTTTCCTTGGTTGTGTCATATTAAAGAATAAATACATATCTCTCAAAGCATCATGAGTTCTAAAACCATATCTCAGAAGATCATTGAACACTGGTTAAAAATCCTAAATCCTAAATCACCATTCTTCTATTGCACTTTCTTTGTTTCAGTATTTTTGTTTATCTATGTTGAAACCATCCTCTCACATAGTAGGCTACATTTCACTGACTGGAGAGGCCATGAAATTGTTGTACAGGAAGGACATAATGCTCGAACCGATGCACCAATCGAATCCTCAATTACTCACACTGAAGACATTTTTTCCATGGAAAAGAAGGTGGAGATGGAAGAAGAAGAAGAAACCTATGAAGGCTATGATCCTCTTATTCCCCCTGAAAATGTATCAAAGGAACAAAGGATTGCTTGGTTCAGAAGGCAGCTTCCTAAACTCGAGATACTACATTCAAACAGCTTATCAAAGCAGTTTCATAGTAGAGTCTTCAACTTCCTAAACGGAGGCTGCTCGGTGCTATTCCACATGACATGGTTCTCCCCGGCGCAGTTCTTTGGGGAAAGAGAGTTTCTGACCATGGATACACTTTTTAAGGCACACCCTAAGGGATGCTTGCTGATTATATCAAGATCCATGGACTCAAAACATGGATACAGAATTTTGAAACCTCTGCTCGATCGCGGGTTCAAAGTTTATGCAATCACTCCTGACTTGCCTTTCTTGGTTAAGGACACGCCGGCCGAAGCTTGGCTCGAAGAGATGAAGAGTGGTAACAAAGATCCTGGATACATCCCATTGTCACAGAACCTGTCCAATATCATAAGGTTAGCCTTGTTGTACAAATATGGAGGTGTTTACATGGACACAGACATCATAGTACTAAAAGATTTCTCAAATTTGAGAAATGCAATTGGAGCACAAAGTGTTAATTCAGCCACTAAGAAATGGAACAGATTAAATGGTGCAATTATGATATTTGATCTTCATCATCCTATTTTATTGGACTTTATGCAGGAATTTGCATCAACTTTTGATGGAAATAAATGGGGTTATAATGGACCTTTCTTAGTGTCAAGAGTTATAGGGAGAGTGGGAAATACACCAGGGTACAATCTTACAATTTTTCCTCCTAAAACCTTCTATCCTGTAGATTGGTTCAGAATTGGAAGGCTTTTCAGGAAACCAGAAAATGAGTCAGAGTCAATCTGGGTGGAATGGAAGGTAAATCAACTATCTCAGGGGAAGACTTATGCAGTGCACCTGTGGAATAAGAGAAGCAGAGGATTTAATATTGAAGAGGGAAGCGTCATGGAAAGATTAATATCAAATCACTGCATTGTTTGCAATGATATCATGAAACCTTGACACACGCTGTTTGATTCAAAGGAGAGGAGGGGAAGGAAGGGGAGGGAATTCAATGGAGGGCAAGGAATGGAAGGGAAAATATTGTTCCTTAATTGGTTTGGTTATGAGGGACGGGCAATAGCATTTATTTTTTTCACCCTCGTTTGGTTTGAGAAGGGAGAGGAGTGAAAAATCAAAAATGCGTTTTTTGTCCCTCTCCAAAACCTTTATTTTTGGAGGGGGGACGAAAATGAGAGGGATAAAAAATTTCGACCCCTTATTTTCCTGTCAAAGTTTTTAACCAAATGAGAGAGTTTATATTAAAATCCATCTCTTATTCCCTTCTGCTCTCTGCCCGACTCCGGCAGGAGTATAGCTGCAACGACACTGATGCCCAAGTCAATGTCAGGCCTAATGATAGAGTGAGAACTTGGTTTACCTGAGGATCCATTATTTCCTAGTTCAAAAGGGATATGACATTTGGCAGAAGCGGCACAACTTGCCATGATTACCGTAGGGGGTAAACGTGAGCAATTGGATCCTCCCGACCTTTCATCTATATGAGACCATCATAATCACATATTTGCATCTGGTTGCTAATTGATGTATTCTGTTTTTTCTTTCCTGTCCTTCAGTACTTATTTTTTTATGCTTGGTCGTACGAGCGTGTGTACTTATATGACAATGATGAATATATGGGGTTTGTACCTTTCTCTTGTAAGCTTTTCATCTATTATTTGAAATCGAACTTCTTCCGTGTTGTGCTAGCAGTTCGGTTAGATACACAAATAGCAGAAAGGAGTTGCAGCACCACTGCACATAACCTAACAAGAACAGCGAGCACCATTCATTTTAGTAATAGCCAGGGACTTCTCATTATCATCTCTTATCAGCTTTGCATAACTATGAAAAACTAGATGACCGGAATATTAAGATCCCACAATTTGCAACTTGGTTCTGTCATCATCAATGTTAGCATGAACTACAACAATGTGCAAGGTGGCATTTTCCATCACTATTGAATATTGATGATTGATCTTGATCAGGTTGAACAAGTTGCACCACCAAGCAAGTTGAAGAAAAACATACATTAACAAGCCATTCTGATCACCAAGCAACCTGGTCAAGCACCACCATATATTGCCTTCTGAGCTTTATTGAAAGTTTCCTGCCATAGATGATAAGCGACCAAGGGTACCACAAAGAGCCATGTCAAGAGTTAGCTCTTGCGCTGGATTCATGGCTTCTAAAGTTGCAGGGTTTCGCAACCGAATGGTAAAGAAAACCAATCTAATCCGCTCCACCGGTTGCACATCTCTAACAATGCGATATCTATGTAGGAGTTCAAATGATCCATTCGGTTAAAGGTATATCAAACCCAAGCGAATACCATAAGGATCACAAATTTAGTATATATCTATCACAAGGTCAACACAATGGATTCTGGCTTGAAGTAGTAAGAAATTTTTTATCAATAGGCTAGGTAGAAAATTATAATGATGTCATTGAGGGAACAAAGAAGCATCCAGAATAATCGGTTATGGAAAAATGATGCATTACAGAGGTAAACCAGAAACATAACAAACATAATTCAAAATCATGAATATTTTGAAGCATTCAACGCAGATCAAATAATATGTACCTTTGTCGATCAAAAAAAATAATATGTACCTTTGTCTTTCAATTTCCATCCACTCTCCATCGGACTAAAATATATAAAACCTTTGAACCATTCTTTTAACAGACAAAATTTGGTTTAAATAATATGTCTACAAGGAATTGGATCAGTTTTACAGAAAAAAAAAGTACTATGGTGTGTATATCACTACATATCGTGTAGATTTAATAGATGAAGATACATACTGAACAGGACTAAACACATCAAACTCTGTTACACGAACTCCAACTTCTATAGAGGTCCACATCCACTTCCATATAGCCTATTATTGCAAATTATGTATAATCTAATGCAGCATGTTATATTCATAGGGAACCTGATCCATGCTACTCATCAGGGGAAAAATAGTGTATATCAGCATTATACTTCTTACTTTGAACAGATTGAGCTTCAGAGTTCACTCAGTTCAGATTCATTTCAAGAGACCACCCATTTACACGCATCACATATACAAGCAATTACTGTTTTGCAATTAGGTTTAAATATGTTTTTAGTCCCTGCAAATATACGCGATTTTTGTGAGATAATATTAAATCAAGCCTCTAGAATCTTTATGAAATAAAGAGCACCACCGAGATAAGTTCCAGCTTGTTTTACTTAGTTTATGAGATTTCTTTACTTAAAAGTAAATTTACTTCTTGCAAACACTAGCCACAATCATCTTTGACTAGCTGCTGTTTTGGACTAACCACCGTCTTTGAAAAGCCGCAATTCAGTTTTGCCTTGTCTTTGAATAGCCGAAATTCAGTTTTGACTTTTCATTACGCAGAAGTAGTTCAACCTAATATTACCACCACTTGTAGACTTTTCTTAATTAGTTATCGTGAAACCTATATAAAGGCTAGTCTACCGCATGTGTCAAAGCCAATTATCATAACAGCCGCAACTTTGCAATATAAACGCATCATACTTATGTTTATTGGAAATAGGCAATTCCTTGACATATTTGTTTTTTTATTAGGCTCATCTCAGCATTATTTATGGTGTTATATTTTTTGTTGAGTTTTAAATCATGGTCTTTTTCAACAAGTTGGCCAACACTTAAGAGATTTTAACATATACTAGATGAGTAGAATACATAAGAAATATAATTCAAAGATTTATCTTTTAATCTGATGACAATCTTTTCTATTCCCAAGACTTCAAGCTTTGAATTGTCACCAAACTTGATTGAGGTGTGGTAACTTTTATCTAAGTCAAAAAATAATTCCATTTTTTTTTTACTTAGGTGATTATTGTACCCTATATCTAACAACTACTATTGGTTGTCTCTTTTATCAGTTATTACATTACTTGTTGTAAGCATCATCTTCATACAATCTTCACTTTCTGCCATTCGAGCACGACTTTATATAATATTCAATACTTTAGCACGACATTCTCGACTATGGTAACTCATACTTATTACCTTATGACATTGAATATGAGATTTTCATTCAGATTGAAAATGTTCATACTTTTGGCATTTATGACATTGAATATTAGATTTGTTATGAAATGAGTCATTATCCCACGTGCCTTGGCTTTGGTCAAATCTAGGACTCTTCCTTCTTCATTTGAAATTCCGACCTCTTTAGTAGTGGTTTAACAGTTTAGCCTTCTTTGCATAGGTCCCTCGTTTCTAACATTTGTTTGAACTTTTAATGGTAGCTAAATCTTGTCACTTGTCTCATCATTCATCCGCATCTCACGTGACTTTAAAGATGCTCACAAATCATTTAGAGTAAGGGTCTTGCTAACAAATGCCCTAAGGACATTTGTTAAGGTTACTACATATGAAAAAAATTATAAGTCCACATTTATCACTCTCTCGAGAACATAAATTAAAAAATCACATTTTACAATAACTTTTATCTATAAGTGCTTCCTTAAGAAGTGCCCTTAGCCCTAAGAGCACTTGTTAGCATTTTCCTTAGAATAATTGTGTTAAGATATTTTACTAAGGCTTAATTATGTCACAGGTCCCTGAAGTTTGGGGTACTTTTGTCAGATACCCTTATACTTTTTTTTTCAATGTTTGACTCCCCGAAGTTACTTCTGGATTTGTCATATACCCCTACTACCGATTCTGGCCAATTTTGTTGACATGTAACATCGGAATCCTGATCAGACGCAGCAGGTTAAGCAAGCACCAGGTGCCTTGTGGGCGAAGATCTTTTGTTTTTTAATTTAAAAAACTAAAAAACTTAATATTTTTATATTTTTAGTTAAATAAAAAAAAAGAAAAAAAAGAATTGAAGAGAGAATTTTGTTGACATGTAACATCGGAATCCTGATCAGACGCAGCAGGTTAAGCAAGCACCAGGTGCCTTGTGGGCGAAGATCTTTTGTTTTTTAATTTAAAAAACTAAAAAACTTAATATTTTTATATTTTTAGTTAAATAAAAAAAAAGAAAAAAAAGAATTGAAGAGAGAGGTCGTCTTCCACCGTGTAACATCACACGACATTACATGACCAACCTCCTGCGTCTGACTAAAATTATGATGTTACATGTCATCAAAATTGCCCAGAATCGATAGTAGGGGTATATGACAAACTCAGAAGTAACTTCGGGGAGTCAGACATTGAAAAAAAAAGTATAAGGGTATCTAACAAAAGTACACCAAACTTCAGGGACTTGTGACATAATTAAGCCTTTTACTTATTATGGCCATTCCCTTAGTAGTCTTAGAGTAATTTTTGATGTTGTGCCTAGCTTTATTTCTTTACCGCTGCTTGCTGATGCAGCTGGAACTACTCTTTTTAATAAAGGCATGTAATTTCTCTTTGTTTGTTTGGACGTTTTTAGCCCCGTTTTACCATTAAAAAAACATAATACAATGAAGTTAACTCTTCCCACGTAGTTTTGTCTTTTCAGAGGACTCGAACTCAAGTTTTTGCAACCGCCGGTTCATTTAATATTGCCCTTTTCTGATTATTTATTTACTATTTTCTTTTCTATTTATCTCACATGTTTGAAGAATATTTTTTGGTTTTTATTTATTTGTGCTATAGGATAAATAAAGAGTAATGAATATATACTCCTCTGGTCTTATTTATGAGACCCTTTTGAGGTTTTTATTTTGGTCCTATTTATAAGACCTCTTTCCTATTTTCAATAACATTTAATTGCTTCTTTCCACTAACAATCCTATAAAGTCAACACTTTTTAGAGTTCCAATGTTATTATAGGAGTAATTTTGAAAAAGTATATCAAATTTTCACATTCACTAACATATTTATCCACTCTCCTTGATGGAGTGAAAAACCACAAGGAGTATTTAGTTCAGTTTTGTCTAGAGTTGGACTTTGTTGCCGCAAAAACAAGAAAAGAACAACCAAAACCAAAACCAATAATGTCATCCTTTGTGCAAATGTGAGAGAAGTTATGGAGGAATCTGGTAGTGGTGGGCAAAGAAAAAGGTGTAGTGACAGCAATGCTTTTGCCAAGTTTGTGCCCTTTTCTCCACCATTAGAACATGACCCTGATGATGAGGTTGATCATGGCCACAAGAGACTCAAACCAAATTCTGAGTCTCTCTTTTCAGAAACTACCACCAAATTCTCCACCTCTTCTCCTCTAGCTCCCAAACAAAACCATGGCATAAATGGAGCACTAGACTTTTCCTCTCCATCCAGTTCCATAAAGCTTTCAAGCAATAGTACTGGACCATCTCCACAATCCATTGGTAGCAAGTCCTCACACATGGAGTATGTGGAGAATGATGGGAAAGCTGCCAAAACAATCTCAACTAGTGAGTTCTAACACCTCATTTTCTCTTTGAATGAAAATTCATATATTTGTTAGATAAAGCAAAAAACGTTTATGTGATTCACATGGTATAATATCAGCTTTTTGGACCAAGATGTAGTTGGTGTCACCATTATTCATGCATCAAGCAAATTAACTCTTATTTGAGTTAGATATAAAAATCATGTATATTTTACTTAACAACTTGGCTTAGGAGAAAGTTGGTTTATGATAGAAATTATACCTTCCCGAATTTATATTTGCATCTACTACCAGATATATAGCTTAAGCTTTTGTAAGAAATTGATTTTAGAAAGAAATCACACCTTCACTAATATGTTTGCATATGCAACATTATCCATGTTTCAAGCCGAATTAACTCTGACCTGACGCGGATGGGTTAGATATATAAGAAAACAAAGCTTAAGCTTATGGAAAAACTCATTAATTTATGTTTGCAGTTTGCACATGCTACGTAGGTCATTATCATCGAAAAGAAGAAGATCAGAGTGAGATTGAATCAGTTGTGTCTATGGCAGCTGAGGAACTATCCAAGAGGCCTAAAACTGAGGGAATCTACAAAGCAATTGAGGGTCACCGAGATTGTATTGTGAAACGATTGAAAGATTTGTCAAATAAAGAGCCTACGATAGAAGTTGGACTTGAGATGGCTGATGCAGCATGTCTTTTGAAGCTAATGAACTTCTCAACCAATGAGATTGAGATGGCAGGGCAAAAGGGTCACAAAGGAGCTATGTTGTTGGTTCAAGCAGAGATCCTAAGGAAGAAAGGAGAGGAACTTATTGCTGAGTGCGAGAATTTGATTAGGGATACATTATAATTAAATCCTGTGAAGCACGGACACACCATTCTGGCACATTATCATGTATGTCACATGTGTCAAACACCCATAATTGTATGATATGACATCAAATTGAAAAATCGGTTTTGCTAATCATTGTCGGCTGTTTGAAATCTATGTTTTTTCTGACTTTGATATGGTAATGGTAATGATATTATAGATTATGAAAATTATGTGCTTGTTTTGTCCATGTCAGTTTCTATGGCACCTTGAGATTAACAATATTTTTATGTAAGTGAAAGATAAGATTGTGAATCCATGGTTAGTACAATTCTCTACCATCAAATTAGGTCTTTAGTCTAATTTATTTATGCTAAACTGCTATAGTGGATGCCTCATTTTATAAACTTTTTCCTTTTCCATGTTTTCTGCTATTTGTTTTGAATATTGAAGAGATTTTCACTTCTATCATGTTTAATTGTGATGATGACGACCTCCTTGCGGAGGATTGTGAACGAATCTTTTTAGGTAAGGATCTTCTGAAACAAATAGAATCAATTAAACAATTGATTGCTGCCTTGGATAAAGATGCACACATTTAAATGGATTTGGGTGGGTTAGGATGCAAAATCACTAAGGAAAATGATACCCAATGGTTCCTATATGAATCAAGGGGTAAATAAAAGGCTTAAAGTGATGATATCTTAGAATAATGGTGGTAGACAATGCATGACAAAAGGGAAAACGAAAATGTTGTTGTAAGGAAATTTCTAGGCTAATTTTATGGGTTTTTGTATTATGAAAATGCAAACAAAGATTGGAAAGACAAATAAATAAAAAGGGATAGAGACGCCACAACCTATAAGGTTGATAAGCCTAAAATTTCTAGCAGGATATCACATCCTTGAAAAGTTCCATGGTGGCTCAATCCAGAACCCAGAAAGCAAAGGTTTTCCAAATGGCATAAGCCAATTTCATTCAACTTCAAAGTTTTGTCATTACAAGGATTAGCAAACTTATTTATAGGCCAAGGTAGCTTACAAATGATGACTTTATTTTAGTGCATCATAACTAGCCTCAAAACCTAGTTATAGCTACAAGTAACATTCAAAAGTGGCAAAACAAAAAGACATGGGTAAGTGCACGAAAATCCTAAAACTTTTGCACTCCTAAAGCTATTGGTAACTCCTCTTTTGATGTGCTGAAGATGGAGTAAGTGCATGGTTGAGTTGGCCGGCCATTCAAGCACTTGAAATCACGATAATGCTTCATCAAAGTCTAACTGCCCAATATTAATGCAAGGCTTTTATTTTTTGAGCATTCATAAATTTGTAACATTGAAATGAGCCTTCCAAGCCTTGTAAGAAGTTTCGTTGTTCATCCTCATCAAAGGCCAATAAAACCAATTGTTATGGCTTAATTAATGCTCATTCACCTCTTTTTGTAAATCCCAATAGTCATACTTTATGGCAACCACCAAAGATGCTTCTAACATTTATTTGCATGAGTTACATCTCAAATTCGTACTCCACTTTCTTCTTCTTTTATTGACTTTATATTGTAAGGACATGTGTCTTTATTAAGGCAAGTGATTCCATAAGGGCACCTTGCTGTGAAGACCTCCAATTTTTTCAATTTTCAAGTGCTTTTATTCTTTTAAGCTCATTTGTTTTTAGTTAGTCTTTGAATTCCCCATAATAATACCTGACTTTGCTACCAAATTGTATCTCAAAGAATTTCAGACATCATATTATATTATGTTGCCAAATTTTAGTAAAATAAAAAGGGTTTAAAGTGTAACTAAAAATTCATTCATTTATAATTCATTCAAAGAGAAAAAGTGTGATTTAAAATAGGTCTATGGAAAAGTCTTAAAATTTGCTCCTTTCATTGAAAATTGACTCCAAGCCCAAAAATAGAGATATTATTGGATTTGAGGTGTGAAAGTTTTGCTGTTCTGATTGCAATAGGGAAGCTGTTAGGAAAGAATTGCTCTCTCAAATTGTAAATGTTGCCTGCAGTAGCTAGCTGTGGCCAACAAGTTTGAGGTGGAAACTTTTGATGACCCTACCTTCCCTTCTTGCTGTATGCATTTGTTAACCGATTGCTAATAGCTACTGCACTAACTGTTTTTGCATAAACCAAACTCAATAATTGTACATTAAAAAAAATATGGTTAAACTACGTATTTGGCCATATACCTTATTTTTCAATTTCAAATTGATTTCTTATAATTGTTTGCTATCATATTGGTCTCTCATGTTTTTTTTATATGAAATTGGTTCTCAGTTACTGTTCATCCCATCTGTCAACATTACATTGGTCCACAATTGCAACGTTGGAGAGAAAAATGACATGTGTGCGTATATTATTGTTTCACATATTATGAATAGTGATTCAGGGACCAACTAAATTGATAATAGTAAAAAGAAATATGAGGGACCAATATGATATAAAAAAAATGTAAAAAAGCAACTTGAAATTGAAAAATGAGATAAATGACCAAATACTTAGTTTATTAAAAAAAAAACCAAAAAGTGGTTAGTCGGGGTGGAAATGAGCTAGATTGGGAGTTCAAACCCTGCAGTCATTATCTAACCACAACCTTGGCTAGGCCCAGGGGTTAGGCTCACGATTATGCTTGTGGGAAGCCTTCATATCAAAGACAAAATAATTGAATAGGAAAAAAAATCAAACAGAAGTTGTCATGCTTCCATTCATATCAATATTTGTTTGTCTACCATAAATCATGGTTAGACTTAATACATTCAACTTACTTTCGGGCAGAATAATACGTTTGCATTATGGTGAGAACAAGCAACACTACAGCAGCCACTATTCCTATCAATTTCCACACATTTGGTATATAATCACGAATCAAGATTCTGTAGCTGCGTTTGCAAAAGTATCTAATACATTCTACACAAATTCTACAATAATGGCACACCAATATAGGGAATTTCTTCAAGGGGTTCACTGCTGAGTATGTGTTCAAGTCCTCACAAAGTTTGCTGTAACTTGAGTCCATTTGGTCCACTCCCTTTGTAATTGTGGCAAAGAAAGTGAGCAAATCTTCATTGCTTATGTTGGTATCTTTCACCAGAACTCCAATGCTCACAAGCAGCTCAATATCTTGAGAAGAACATACCAGCCCTCTAAGGAACAAAGCATATGAAGTGAATTGTCTGCTTATGCCAATTCTGCTTTGCTCCCAAGCAATGAAGTTCCTCAAATACACTTCAGTTGTTTCCTCTACATGAAGTGGTGGGATTTCAAGCACCCCATTAACAAATCTTATGTCAAAGCCAAACCCTTTAACCTGCTTGCTAGGCCTTTCTACTGGTCTAAGTGTTACTCCAGCTGCTCTAAGCCTTGTGGCACATAGCCTCAGTTCTTGTTGAGCTTGTTTCACCTATTAGAAAAATAGAATATTCAATAGATAAATAATCTAAATCGAAGAAAAAGAGAAGAACACAATAAATAAAGTATCCGATATTGATACTTTCCGATATTTCATCGATACGTGTCCATGAAGTACCGAAATCAATTTTTTTAAAAAATAAATAAATATTAATCTAATAATTTTCCGATACTCTTCAATACTCTTATAATATTTTTCGATACCTTTGTGGACACTTATGTATTACATATAGAAGAAAGAATAAGAAATGCATATGCATAAGAGACATGATATTGCTTTCATCCATTGATAAAAATATTAATTTCATTTTTAAAAGCATTCATAATAATGGTAAATGAGATTGATACTATATATTCTTATTTGAATGTAATAGGGGTCGATTTCTATTGACAATATAATTTTCGTTTTGTACTTATTAGTAATCTATAAAAAGTATATTCTTAAAGCTTAATTATGTCACAAAGTCCGTGAAGTTTGAGGTACTTTTGCCAGATACCCTTATATTTTTTTTAATGTCTGACTCCCCGAAGTTACTTCTGAGTTTGTCATTCATATACCCCTATCACCAATTCTGGCCAATTTTGATGACATGTAACGTAAGAATCCTAGTCAAAAGCAGGAGGTTGGTCATGTGGTGTTGCGTGATGTCACACGGACGAAGACAAACTCTCTCTTCAATTCTTTTCTTTTTATTTAACTAAAAATATAAAAATATTAAGTTTTTTAGTTTTTTAAATTTAAAAAAAAATGATCTTTGTTCACGGGGCACCATGTGCTTAACCTCCTGCGTCGAATCAGGATTCCAATGTTACATATAAGCAAAATTGGTCAGAATTGGCAGTAGATGTATATGACAAACTCAGAATTAACTTCGGGGAGTCAAACATTGAAAAAAGAATAAAAGTATTTGACAAAAGTATCCCAAATTTCAGGAACTTGTGACATAATTAAGCTCATTCTTAATTTGAAACTTTGGAATAACAATTATATATTTAGTATCTTTTATAAACTTTTTATTCATATTTTAAATGCATATTATAAGCGTATAGTATCTTCTATTCTTGGAAATTGATGTATGTCGTATCGCATCCGATACTTAGTACCGTATCGATACTTAATGAGACATGTATAAGACACCATCTGAAAATTATTTCGCCACAAGATGATAATAATGTGAACATTCTATAAGAACTGGATTATGTGAACATTCTAAGAACTGAATTATATTCAAAACAGCAAAGACGACAATATTACCTCCTGCCCCTCATCATCCTCATCAATAATAAAGGACAAGTGCATAAGATGAAGAAAATGCGCCGCAGCTGGACAACGGATCAAAGGGTAACTGAAGAGAGAAAGTGTAAGATCAGCAACAAGGTGATCAGCTTGACTTGTAAACACATGTGGTAGAAGTTTCCTAGCCAATGTCTTGAGAACAAAGAAGGGCATTTGATTCTCTAGCAGTGTGAGATCAGTGAGAAAAAATGGTGGCATATCTTGGTGTCCTAGTATAGGGTCGTCTAAAGAACCATGATGATTATCTTCATTTGGAATTTTAGGTTCCATATATGGTGGAGAGCGCCTTAGGAGTAGCTCTAACAAGAAGCAGCCATCAAGTAGCATTATTTTGGCTAGCTCATGAGGGTCATACTTGATGTTACCTCCATAACTTGCTCTTACTGCATCATCCAAGCCTAGAATGATTGTGCCACATTCATCCAATGTGGAAACTGGATTTTGTGTTCTGTGAAGAAGTGCGAGCATGTAACGCCATTTGTGCTCTTCCATTGCCAGAAGATGGCTGCTAGTTCCTCTATGTATTGGTCCAATTGTTACAAGCTTTGGTGAGTATGCTTCTTCATTGTGTCTTCTGAGTTTGCTTGAAACACTGGCAATGCTGCTTATGAAAGATTTCACTTCTCTGTGGTCTAATGAACCTAGTGTTACTTTAATGGAATGCATCCAACCACACTCATTTTGAGTTTGATCCATCTTTGGTGTTGGTGAAGATAAGTGTTGGAATGATGGATATGGATATGGACAGAAAAGAAAGTACTCAAATTAGGGAAGTCCAGAAGGGTTTTTTCATATTTGATTACTCATAAGATGTAAAAAACGAAATACCTCACTCATCCCTATATATATGCCACTTTTTTTCCCCTATTCATGAGAACATGCTCAGTTTCCACAAACATACATATTTTTTTAACATTTTTTATATTTCCAATACTATTGATAGGAGTAGTTTTGAAAATATAGATCAATTATTCACATTTCCAATATCATTAACTAAATTAATTAACTTTCTTGATAAACATAAAATCTACTGATTGTAGTTTAATATATGATATTTTCCAATGGATTTATACCCTTTTAACTTATTGTTTTTGTTTGATTTCCTTTGCAAATTAGTAAATTTTAGGTTGTTTTTAGGTTTAGTGTCAATACCATTACTCTGGGTATTTTTATGTGATTTAAGGTGAGTTTTGATGATTAAAGGAGGAAATAAGAAAATAAAATAAAAATGAATCAAGGAGATAGAAGATAAAAGATAGAAGATTATAGATTATAGATAGAAGATAGAAGATTAGAGATATAAGATAAAAGATTATAGATAGAAAATATTAAATCTGAAAACTCCTTTCTAGTTTAGAATCTATCTTTATCTCAATTAGATAGAATAGATAAAATACTAATTTCCTGTCGGAGATAAGAAATTTAATCTTGTAATTATTATTTATAAATCTCCAATCCTTAGGATTAGAAACACTTAGAGAGCTAGAAACCATAGCACAACATTCTTAGAGAGAAAAACATAATTCCTTCATCTTATTCATCAATTCTCATGTATTCCTTTGGGTATTATGGACTCTGAGCAGCTAATTTTCCCATTGGGATTGAATACACCATCAAACTCATATGTATTCGATGATGTAATCGTATTTTTATTCATTTATTTAATTATTGGCATTTTTATTCTATTCTTAATGTCTGCAATTATTTAATCAATATTTGCTTAATCTAGGTTTTTGGCTTTGACTGGAAAGTAGAGTTTTAAACTTGACTTGAATAAAAATACATGGTTTATTGTTATGCTAGGAATAGATAATCATAGATCAATTGTTTTTAATGTTTGGTTTTAATGCTGGGTATTCTTTTGAATGTGCAAGGAATTGACATTCAAGGAAATTATCTTAGAATTTTATATGCAAGGAATTGATATAATTGAATTTAATGCATTGCATCAATAATTGTTTAGTGAAAAAAAGTATTTATCACTGAATTACCAACGAGTGCAATTAGTAAGGTTCAATCCCCGATTTTTCCATTAATTCAATCACCGTTTTAGTGTTTTTATTTAATTCAAGTTATTTTCATTAGTTTCATAATTACTCTAATTTACAAATTAGTTTAGAATCACATACTTTTTGCACACGCTTAATTAAAATGATTATTAGATAATTAATAGAAATCACCAATTCCCTGTGGATCGATACTCGCTTTTACTATATACAAGTTGTGTTCCAGTGTTTAATTGGAATACACAACAAGTTTTTGGTGCCGTTGCTGGGGAATTGCGCCGTTTCTATTTATTTTTGAAAATTAATTTATTAGGCAAGTGTTTTAGTGTTAACTCTGTACTTGACCTATTTTGATCTTTGCTCTAGTGTTTTGCGATTTATGTTATTGCGAGGCCAGATGAACTCAGATAATTTGGAATTTGACCAAGAAATCGAGAAGACAGTCAAGTAGAACAGAAAAAGAGCAAAAGAAAGGAAGCGAAGATCTCAGCAAGAAGGTGCAAGTTCACTTTATCAACAGTTTGAAAGAGTTTCAGAAATTAATCCGAAAGAAATGTCAGAAGAAGCAAATATGAATGGAAGAGGTCCTCGTCCTCTTCCTCCCCCTCCTCCGAGAAGAACCATTGGTGATCATTATATGCATCAAGGGCAAGGACCTAAACACTTCTCAAGTATTCTCATTCCACAAGTTCATAGGGGTGTTGAAATCAAAGGGCATTATCTCAATTTGGTCAGTTCAAGACCATTTGTTGGTTTAGATTCTGAAGACCCTTACTATTAACTGGATATTAACTTAGTCAGCATATTCTTATCAGTTCAGTGCTTATCAGTTAGCATTATTCTCTATTCTTATCCTTTCTGTTTTCCATAGGATTAGTTCAATTCATTCAAATTCATTTCGGTTAAGCATCTGTTCCTTGATTCTAGGATTTGTTAGCTATCAAGGAACTCTATATATATAATGTACTCAATTGTATTCTGATCGATAAGTTGAATAACAAATATAATTCAGCATTATCATTCAATATGGTATCAGACGCTTTTCTTTCCCTGCGTTAACTCTTATTCCATCAAACATAAACCAAAATGTCATCAGATGAGGAGGATCTTCCTACTGATGAGTCACAAAATCCCTCTAGCCCCTTCTACTTACATCCTGGTGAAAATCCAGGCACAACCCTTGTCACCCAGCAATTGACTGGCTCCAATTATCACACTTGGAGTAAATCTATGAAACGAGCCTTACTTTCCAAAAACAAGTTCAAATTTGTCGATGGCTCTATCACTCTTGACAACTGTGGTGACAAACTTTCTGATGCGTGGGAACGCTGCAATACAATGGTGGTTTCTTGGATCACACGCACTTTAACACAAGAAATTGCTCACAGTGTTATATATATTGATTTTGCTCAGGAACTCTGGGAGGATTTGCAGGATCGTTTTTCCAAAGGAGATCACTTTCGCATGTCAGACTTGCTGCAAGATCTTCATTCCATCAAGCAAGGTGAACGTACCATCTCTACTTATTTCACTGATCTCAAAATATTATGGGAAGAACTTGAATCCTTAAGACCACTCCCTAATTGCACTTGTGATGCTCACTGCACTTGTGATTTAATGAAGAAAGTAAGACAACACAGAGAAAATGAACATGTCATCTGTTTTCTCAAGGGCCTTAATGATCAATACAATACTGTTAATGGGCAAATCTTGTTGATTGAACCATTGCCATCCATCAACAAGGTTTTCTCCTTAACCCTACAACAAGAAAGACAGTTAGGAGGCTCTATTCTAGGTGAATCCACAGTTTTAATGGCTAACATGGCACAGCCAACCAGACACCAGGATACTCACAAACCCCCTAGAAATTCTTCAACCAATGTCAGTGCAGGTTATCAGTCCAATTCTGCAGGCAGAGGCAGAGGCAGAGGAAGAGGTCCTACACGATTCTACATAAACACTACCAAGATTTGTAGCTTCTGCAATAAAGATGGTCACACCATTGATGTTTGCTATTTTAAACATGGTTTTCCTCCAACATTTGTCTTCAAAGGCAGATCCAATGCTGTAGCTGCAAATAACACCATTGCAGATTCTCATGTTCCTTCAGCAGACATTACTCAAACCCTTCCTGCACAGCCTGCTCCTCATCTTACTTTCAGTCCAGACCAATACAAACAATTGCAGACTATTCTGGACAAACATAGTGCAGACAATCCTTCTCACACCATTAATCAAGTAAGCCATGATGGTTCCCAACCAATCACAGGTAATCACAGCTGGATATTGGACACTGGTGCTACTGATCACATTACCTATGACATCAACAATTTTATTTCCTATAAATCTATTAAACCAATCACTGTGAAATTACCTAATGGCAATTCTTTTACAGCACATATCTCAGGCAGCATCATTTTTTCACCTGATTTTCATTTGCATAATGTCCTTTACTTACCTTGTTTCAAGCATAATCTTATTTCCATACATAAACTTTCCATCTCCTTAAACTGTAAACTAATTTTCAATCATTCTTTCTGTGATATCCAGGATTTGAATACCTTGAAGATGATTGGGCATGCTGAAACCAAGAACAGCCTCTACATTCTCACCTTTCCTTTTCCACCTCTTCATTTCCCTTCCAATAAAGCAGTCACTAGTTCAGTCAACTCTAGCATAACAGATCATGATTTCAGTTATTGGCATCATAGATTAGGTCACCCTTCTAATTCAGTTTTGCATTCCATTTGTAAGAATTTTTCTTATGTAAAATTTGATGCAAATAAAATTTGTGACTCCTGTCACTTTGCAAAACAAGTCCGTTTACCTTTTCCTACTAGCACAACACAATCAACAACTATTTTTGATCTTGTGCACATGGATATTTGGGGTCCTCTTGCTATACCCTCTATTCATGGTCACAAATATTTTCTCACTGTGGTGGATGATTTTAGCAGGCACACATGGTTATTTCTCATGAAAAATAAAAGTGAAACCAAACTTCTTGTCCACAACTTTGTCACTTTTATTCAAACTCAATTCAACAAACTGATAAAAACCATACGTTCAGATAATGGACCAGAATTCCTCTTAACTAATTTCTATGCAGAAAAAGGTATTCTTCATCAAACTTCCTGTGTAGAAACTCCTGAACAAAATTCTGTTGTTGAACGCAAGCACAGACATATTCTCAATGTCACAAGATCTTTACTGTTTCAATCAAATCTACCTAGCCTATTCTGGTCTTATGCTGTAAATCATTCTGTCCACCTTATTAATCGTCTTCCTACTCCTGTATTAGGCCATAAATCTCCTTATGAAATTCTTTTTGGTACTGCTCCTAATCTACAAGATCTTAAAGTATTTGGTTCTCTTTGCTATGCCTCTACTTTAACTCAGCACATAACAAAACTTCGGTCTCGAGCCCACAAATGCATTCACTTAGGTATCAAAACTGGCACCAAAGGCTTTATCTTACTCAATTTACATTCTAGAGAAATCTTCATCTCTAGAAATGTTATCTTCCATGAGTCCTCTTTCCCTTATGCCATCACAGACACTGTTTTATCCTCTTAATCTTCCAATACCAATCTGGATTTCCTGTTCTTTGATCCTCCACCAACTATATCTTCTTCTTCTGTTCATAATCCTCCACAACCATTACCATCACCCAATCCATCCCCTATACCTCTCAGAAGATCAACCAGACCTATTAAACCACCCACATACCTAAAAGACTTCGATTGCAATGTTCTGGTTTCTTCATCCTCTTCTTCTTCAGGTGATTCATCTTCCTCCAAACAGAAAGGTAAATCTCAAAATCCCTATCCTCTTACTTCTGTCTTAGATTATTCCAAATTATCTTCTAACCAATTAGCCTACACTCTGTCAATTTCCACTCCCACAGCACCAACCACTTACAATCAGGCAATTAAATCTCCTCATTGGGTCAAAGCAATGCAAAATGAACTTACTGCTTTAGATTTAAATAATACATGGACTTTAACAGAATTGCCACCTGGTAAGATTCCAATTGGTTCTAAATGGGTGTATAGGATTAAATATCATTCAAATGGTAGTATTGAACGCTACAAAGCTCGCCTTGTTGCAAAAGGATACACACAAACTGAGGGCCTTGATTTTCTAGCTACTTTTGCACCTGTAGCAAAATTATCCACAATTAGGTTACTATTAGCATTGGCTGCTTCACAGAATTGGTTTTTACACCAGCTTGATGCTAACAACGCCTTTTTACATGGTGATCTCGATGAGGATGTTTACATGAAGATTCCTCAAGGTGTTGTTTGCGATAAGCCAAATATGGTTTGCAAATTAAACAAATCTCTTTATGGTTTAAGACAAGCTAGTCGTCAATGGTTTGGCAAATTATCTCTGACATTGAAATCACTGGGTTATGTTCAATCTCCACATGATCACTCCTTATTTACCAAACGTAATGGTGCTCACTTTACTGCTTTAATTATTTATGTGGATGACTTGATACTTGCAGGATCTGATCTTGCAGAGATTAATTCGGTTAAGCAACATCTTGATTCCAGATTTAAAATCAAGGATTTGGGTAACTTGAAATATTTCCTTGGCTTAGAAATTTGCAGATCCAGCAAAGGCATCTCAATCTGTCAACGAAAATATGTTCTTGACCTTCTTTCTGAATATGGTCTGCTGAATGCCAAACCTGTATCTACTCCCATGACCACCATCACAAAATCTTCTCATAATTCTTCTCCTTACCATGATCCTGGAGGTTACAGACAATTGATTGGCAAACTCTTGTACTTGATCAACACTCGACCAGATATCAGTTTTTCAGTACAACACCTCAGTCTTTTCATGCAGAATCCTTCCATTGATCATTACCAAGCAGGTCTCCGAATTCTCAAATATTTAAAGGGCAATCCAGCACAAGGATTATTCTACCCTACCACTAATTCTCTTCAACTAAAGGCTTTTAGTGATTCTGATTGGGCCACTTGCCCTGATACTCGCAAATCAGTCACTGGATACTGCATTTTTCTTGGTAATTCTCTGATTTCATGGCGTTCTAAGAAACAAAATACTGTCTCTCGTTCTTCCTCCGAAGCAGAATATCGAGCCCAAGCCATGATTGTTAATGAGTTACAATGGTTAACTTACTTGCTGCAACAATTTCCAGTTTCTTCTCGCAGTCCAGCCCTCCTTTACTGTGATAATCAATCCGCTCGCCATATTGCTGCTAATCAAGTATTTCACGAACGCACAAAACACATTGATATAGATTGCCATGTTGTTCGTGAACAATTACAAGCCGGCCTCTTTCATCTCCTACCCATTCACACATCCAATCAACCTGCTGATTTATTAACTAAAGCCTTACATCCTCTTCCTTTCCGACAACATTTACACAAGCTTGGAGTAATCAATATTTACTCTCCAGCTTGAGGGAGGATATTAACTGGATATTAACTTAGTCAGCATATTCTTATCAGTTCAGTGCTTATCAGTTAGCATTATTCTCTATTCTTATCCTTTCTGTTTTCCATAGGATTAGTTCAATTCATTCAAATTCATTTCGGTTAAGCATCTGTTCCTTGATTCTAGGATTTGTTAGCTATCAAGGAACTCTATATATAATGTACTCAATTGTATTCTGATCGATAAGTTGAATAACAAATATAATTCAACATTATCATTCAATACTTACAAACATCTATCCACTTTCTATGAGCTGTGTGGAACGTAACAATGGGCTTTTATGAAGAAAAAGAAGAGGAAGCAACTTTTCTGAAATTGTTTTCCTTTTCCTTGATTGGGGAAGCAAAGGATTGTCTGAGTTCTCATCCACATCATAGCTTGACATCTTGGGATGATGTTGAGGAGAAGTTCCTGATCCGGTTCTTTCCACCAACTAGATTTATCAGTGCCAAGTCAGACATTTCATCATTCAGACAAGGACTAGATGAATCATTCTATTCAGCATGGGAGAGATACAAGTCTTTGTTTAGAAAGTGTCTGAACCATGGTTTCGAAGATGTTGATCAATTGAACATCTTTTGCAATGGTCTGAAGCCTGATACTAACATTATCTTTTACAAAATGAAAGTCAAAAAATATGACATATTAGCCACTACATTATCCATGTTTCAAGCCGAATTAACTCTTACTTGAAGTGGCTTGTTAGATATATAAGAAGACAAAGCTTAAGCTTATGGAAAAGGTCATTAATTTATGTTTGCATATGCTACGTAGGTTATTATAATCCGAAAGAAGATCAAAGTGAGATCGAATCAGTCGTGTCTATGGAACCCAAGGAACTATCCAAGAGACCTAAAACTGGGGGAATCTACAAAGCGATTGAGGGTCAACCAGATTGCATTGTGAAACGATGGAAAGATTTGTCAAATAAGGAGCCTACAATAGAAGTTGGACTTGAGATGGTTGATGCAGCATATCTTTAGAAGCTAATGAACTTCTCAACCAATGAAATTGAGATAGCAGGGCAAAAGGGTCACAAAGGAGCTTTGTTGTTGGTTCAAGCAGAGATCCTATGCAAGAAAGGACAGGAACTCATTGCTGAGTGCCAGAATTTGATTAGGCATGCATTATAATCATGAATAAACCATTCTGGCACATTATCATGTATATGATATGTGTCAAACACCGATACTTGTATGATATGACATCAAATTGAAAAATCGGTTTTGCTAATCATTGTCGGTCGTTTGAAAATTATGTTTTTTCTGATTTTGATATGGTAATGATATTATAGATTATGAAAATTATGTGTGTGTTTTTTCAATGTTAGTTTCTATGGCACCTTGAGGTTAACAATATTTTTATGTAAGTGGAAGATAAGATTCTGAATCCATGGCTTAGTACAAATTTCTGCTATCAAAATAGGTCTTTAGTCTAAATTATTTATGTTAAACTACTAAAGTGGATGCCTCATTTTTCTAAACTTTTTCCTCCACGAGTTTCTCACTTCTGCCATGTTTAAGAGATTTAGTTCCCAAACCCCAACCTTTAGCCTCAACCCCCATTTTAATTGGGAAAAGACAAAAATACCCCTTCTTCAATTTTTTCCTCAAACCCCACCCTTCTTCTTCCTCCCTTCTTCTTTTCTTCTTTCTCCCTTCTTCTCTTGCTTCTTCTTCAGTGCACATTCTTCTTCTTCTTCTTCTTCTTCAGCCACCCCCTTCGTCCCTTCCACTCTCTACCGCCACCCTTACCCAACAGCCAAAACCGACACCCTTGTTCTCTCTTTCTTTTGCGTCCCTTTCCACTTTCAGTTTTTTTTTTACATTATTGAAGCGATTCCGACACGACAGTGTCGAATTTTCTCAAAATTTCGACATGGGTATGTCGGAATTTTTTTTTTTTTAAAAAAAAACACTGTAACAAATTTCCGAGATCCCCCTGTCGGAATTCCGACACGGGTACGTCGGAATTTTTTTAAAAAATAAAAAAAAACTGTGTTAAATGAAGCAAAAGAGAGGTGCGTGGTACGAACAGAGGCGGTGACTGCGGTGTGGCGTTGGAAGGAGGATGGCACGGTGGCAACTGGTTATTGGGTCGATGGGGTTTGTGTGGCTGCGGTGTCTTATGGCGGTGAGGAGCGGTGCTACAGGAACGGCGAGAGATAGAAGGAAGGTGGCGGGGGCTGGGATGGGCTGCGGTGATTGAGGGTGGGTGGTTACTGGATTGTTATGGGTGGCGGCGCCTTTTCAGGGAAGAGAGGAGAGAGAGAGAGAGGAAAGGGAAGAGAGGAGAGAGAGAGAAGGTGAAGGGAGAGAGAGAGGGGTTTGGGGTTTGAAGAGGGTATTTTTGTCTTTTCCCAATTAAAATGGGGGTTGGGGCTAAAGGTTGGGGTTTGGGAACTAAATCTCCATGTTTAATTGTGATGAGTGATGACAACCTGCTTGAAAAGTGTTGTGAATGGGTCTTTTTAGGTAAGGATTTCCCGGAACAAATATAACCAATTAAACAATTGGTTGCTGTCTTGGATAAAGAAGCACACATTTAAGTGGATTTGGGTGGGTTAGGATGCAAAAATCACTAAGGAAAATGATACCCCATGGTTCCTATATAAATCAAGGGGTAAATGAAAGGCTTAAAGTGATGATATCTTAGAATAATGGTGGTAGACAATGGCACAATGCATGGCAAAAGGAAAAACGAAAAAGTTGTTGTAAGGAAATTCCTAGGCTAATCTTTATGGGTTTTTTATTATGAAAAAGCAAACAAAGATGGGAATGACAAATAAATAAAAAGGGATAGAGGCGCCACAACCTATAAGGTTGATAAGCCTAAGATCGCCACAAGGATATCACATCCTTGATAAGTGCCATGGTGGCTCATTCAAGAACCCAAAAAGCAAAGGTTTTCCAAATGACATAAGTCAGTTTCATTAAACTTCAAAGCCTTGTCATTACAAGGATTAGCAAGCCTATTTACAGGCCAAAGTTGTTTCCAAATGATGACTTATTTTTAGTGAATCATAACTAGCCTTAAAACCTAGTTATAGTTACAAGTAACTATCAAAAGTGGGAGAACAAAAAGACATGGATGCACGAAATTCCTAAAATTTTTGCACTCCTAAAGTTATTGGAAACTCCTCTTTCGATGTACTCAAGATGGAGTAGGTGCATGGTTGAGTTGGTTGGCCATTCAAGCACTTCAACTCACCATAATGCTTCAACAAAGTGTAACTGCCAAGTATTAATACAAGGCTTTCATTTGTTGAGCACTCATAATCATTTTGTAACATTGAAATGAGCCTTCCAAGCCTTCATAAGAAGTTTGGGTGTTCATCCTCATCAATGGCCAATAAAACAAATAGTTATGACTTAATTAATGCCCATTCACCTCTTTTTTTTAAATCCCAATGGCCATATTTTATGGCATCCATCAAAGATGCTTCTAACATTTATTTGCATGAGTTACATCTCAAATTCGTACTCCATTTTCTTCCTCTTTTATTGACTTTATATTGTAAGGACATGTGTTTTTATTAAAGGCAAGTATCCTCCATAAGAGCACCTTGTTGGGAAAACCTCCAATTTTTTCAATTTTCGGGTGCTTTTATTGTCTTAAGCTCCTTTGTTTTTAGTTAGTCTTTGAATTCACCATAATAATACCTGATGTTGCTACCAAATTGTATCTCAAATAATTTCAGACATCATGTTATATTATCTTGCAAATTTTAGTAAAATAAAAAGGGTTTAAAGTGTAACTAAAAATTCATTCATTCGTCCGCATAAGACAGCCCAGTTGGTAGCTGCAAGGATATTTAGGATTTCCCCTCCCCCAGGTCATGGGTTCTAGTCCCAGACCCCATGTAAACCAAAAAAAAATTAAAAAATTCATTCATTCATAATTCATTTAAAGTGAAAAAGTGTAATTAAAAACAGGTCTATGGAAAAGTCTTAAAATTTGCTCCATTCATTGAAAATTGACTCCAAACCCAAAAATAGAGATATTATTGGATTTGAGGTGTGAAAGCTTTGCTGTTCTGAATGCAAGAGGGAAGCTGTTAGGAAAGAATTGCTCTGTCAAATTGTAAATGTTGCCTGCAATAGCTAGCTGTGGCCAACAAGTTTGAGGTGGAAACTTCTGATAACCCTACCTTCCCTTCTATCTATATGCATGTGATAATTGATTGCTACTAGCTACTGCACTAACAGTTTTTTGCAGAAACCAAACTCAATGAATGTACATTAAAAAACCAAAAAGACACTAACACTGCTTGGAGAAACCAAACTGAATAATTGTACAATTTATAAAAAAAAAAAAAAAAAAAAGTCTTTAGTGGCTGTGGAAATGAGCTACGATTAGGAGTTCAAACCCTGCAGTCATTATCTAACCACAACTCAGGCTAGGCCGAGGGGTTAGGCTCACAACTATGCTTGCATTGTATGATGCATTCATATCAAAGACTAAAAATAATTTAATAGAAAAAATAAAATCAAACAAAATTTGTTATGCTTCGATTCATATCATTATCTGTTTGTCTACCATAAATCATGGTTAAACTTAATACATACAACTTATTTAGTCACGGGCTGAATAATAAGTTTGCATTATGGTGAGAACAAGCAACACTACAGCAGCCACTGTTCCTATCAATTTCCACACATTTGGTATATGATCACGAATCAAGATTCTGTAGCTACATTTGCATGAGTATCTAATACATTCTACACAAAGTCTGCAACAATGCCACACCAATATAGGGAATTTCTTCAAGGGGTTCACTGCTGAGTATGTGTTCAAGTCCTCACAAAGTTTGCTGTAACTTGAGTCCATTTGGTCCACTCCCTTTGTAATTGTGGCAAAGAAAGTGAGCAAATCTTCATTGCCTATGTTGGTATCTTTCACCAGAACTCCAATGCTCACAAGCAGCTCAATATCTTGAGAAGAACATACCAGCCCTCTAAGGAACAAAGCATATGAAGTGAATTGTCTGCTTATGCCAATTCTGCTTTGCTCCCAAGCAATGAAGTTCCTCAAATACACTTCAGTTGTTTCCTCTACATGAAGGGGTGGGATTTCAAGCACCCCTTTAACAAATCTTATGTCAAAGCCAAACCTTTTAACCTGCTTGCTATGCCTTTCTAAAGGTCTAAGTGTTACGCCAGCTGCTCTAAGCCTAGTGGCACAACGCCTCAGTTCTTGTTGGGCTTGTTTCACCTATTAGAAAAATAGCATATTCAATAGATAAATAATCTAAATTGAAGAAAAAGAGAACACAAACAAAATGTTTATAATTTGATGGGTATAAGACATTGTCCTTTAGAATTATTTCGCAATAAGATGATAATAATAATGCGAACATTCCAGGATTTAACAGAGTCGTACAGAATTATATTCATAACAGCAAAGACGGCAACAGTACCTTCTGCCCCTCATCAATAATAGAGGACAAGTGCATCAGATGAAGAAAATGCGCCACAGCAGGACAACGGATCAACGGGTAGCTGAAGAGAGAAAGTGTAAGATCAGCAACAAGGTGATCAACTTGACTTGTAAACACATCTGGTAGAAGTATCCTAGCCAATGTCTTGAGAACAAAAAAGGGCATTTGGTTCTCTAGCAGAGTTAGATCAGTGAGAAAAAATGGTAGCATGTCTTGGTGTCCTAGTATAGGGTCTAAAGAACCATGATGGTTATCTTCATTTGGAATTTGAGGTACCATATTTGGTGGAGAGCACCTTAGGAGTAGCTCTAACAAGAAGCAACCATCAAGTAGCATTATTTTGGCTAGCTCATGAGGGTCATACTTAATGTTACCTCCATAACTTGCTCTTACTGCATCATCCAAGCCTAGAATGATTGTGCCACATTCATCCAATGTTGAAATTGGATTCTGTGTTCGGTGAAGAAGCGCGAGCATGTAACGCCATTTGTGCTCTTCCATTGCCAGAAGATGGCTGCTAGTTCCTCTATGTATTGGTCCAATTGTTACAAGCTTTGGTGAGTATGCTTCTTCATTGTGTCTTCTGAGTTTGCTTGAAACACTGGCAATGCTGCTTATGAAAGATTTCACTTCTCTGTGGTCTAGAGAACCTAGTGTTACTTTAATGGAATGCATCCAACCACACTCATTTTGACTTTGGTCCATGATTGGTGAAGATAAGTGTTGAAATGATGGATATGGATATGGACAGAAAATGCAAATAAGAAATACTCAAATTTGGGAAGGACAGAACAGAAGGGTAATATCATATTTGATTATTCATAAGATGTAAAATACTAAGTAGCACACCATTAATTCAAATTTGTAAGTATCCAAGTAACGGTCAAAGAACACGGTTTAGTTGGAATTTTAGCCTAATGTCGAAAGAAACTTTAGATTTGGAAAAAAAAAAATAGAATGGTAATTGTTTCAAGGAATAATGAAATTGGCCAATTTGTCTTCATTTAGTAGCTGTCCACCACCTCTATATGCCTTTTCTTTTGATGCAGTTTCTGAAGAAAAAATTGTATAATTTAATTCACCTTAGCCTAATGTGATTTGAGCACTAAAGTCTAAATTTTCTATTAAAAAAAAAAAAACCCTGTAGGTTACCGTAATGGGGAAGAAAAAGTAAAGCTGTGAAGGTAACAAAAGGAAAAGGGAGAGGCTCGAGAAAGTGAATAAAGTTGATGAATATTGACAACTTTTGCAATTAGTCTAATAAAGTCCCTTGATTTATGCTGAATAAAAATTCTGAAAACTCAGTCACTTCAATTTATTCTTACGGATTTTTTATAAAGTTTCAAGATCTTAAACACACGCATGATTTATGCTAGCTAGTACTAATAGTTTAGTATGTAAAACAAAAATGGTTTATGAAAAATTATTTAAAAAATATTGCATACGCATTTATTCATAATATAACCCCTCCCTTGTTAACATGTTTGATCAAATATTCTACTACTCGTTACGACTTGAATTCAATTATCAGATTTACCTTATTAATAAACAATACATAAATTTCATTATTGTTGATGTTGGTGATCTTTTCTGACCTTTCACGAAGACCGTCTTCCCCTAATTTAAACTTTTAATTTTTTTTTTTTAAAAAAAAAAATTAACTTTTAACTATTTATCAAAGGAAAAGTATTACCTCCTCTATTATGAGAAAGCTTCCTTACATATACACACACATAAATCTAGAAAATCCCATCCTTGAAACATGGAAGATCATGGACCAAACCAAGGGAAAAGACAAAATGCTTTCAGGGGGTTTGTGGATAAACCACTTGGTTACCAATCTTCTGGTGGTGCAGATGAATACCATGATCAAAAGAAGCCTAAACACAACTCTGAAGCCCCCTTATCAACCTTAGAGCAACAAGTTCTTTCCTTACCTCTCCCTAATCTTCTGGTTTCTGCTTTTAAGGATAACCCTACAAGTGGTGTCAAATTTCAACTGTTTGTGAGCAGATCATATAGTCCACCAACTTCCACTTCCCCTCCACCAGGTCAGTCTGCATTTGAATGAATCTAGTTTTGGAGAATTACTTAGTCTAACACTCAAGCTTATGCATAACTATATTAGATCATTAGTCATTATATTAATGAATTCAATCACAAAAACAAGACCAGTTATACATCCATTTTTTTCTGTTGCTGATAAAAACCAATTATACATTACTTGATTCATTAGTATACTTGGATTCAGCCTTTTGAGTTGGCTGGATGCTATGGCAACCCTTAGGCCAGATAAAAATTTGAAAATTTTATACTCCATGCTTGTTGACTCATCAACTCATTTGCATTTGTTCATAAGGCAAGTCTTGAGATTCTTATGCCACTCTATAAATCATTGTTATGAATTCCCTAATCAACTATATTCCTAAATAATTGTACCAATTATCATTTGCAAGCATTGTCAATAAAAAAAAAAAAAAAGAAGCTAAATTTGTCTCAAAAACTTTAGACTAGGTGACAAAACTAGTGATGACTGATGAGATACATTAGACTAGACCCTAAAAAATATTGTCTAATACCCAGAAATTTCTAAACATGCCTTGTTGTTTGGTTAATTTTTCATGAAATATCCATGTTTTAGTAGCTAGAGCTGTGACCATAAGTGCAGTTATTTATTTATTTTTCTGGTGTGCAGTATACACACTAAAAGTCACAAGTGACTCCAACTCAAGCGCTGAAGTTGAACCAGCTGGGAACAGAGTTGATGGTGGAGCAACCCCAGTGGTAACAGAAACCAGACTTGTCGCTGAGGGCCAATTTCTGCTACGGTCTAGGCTCTAATGTAAACAACTTAAGCATATACATAACCTAGACAGTGTTCAATTAGCATCTTTAAAGCAATAAATGGTGCTGCAAATTTGATCCACAAGCTCTCCAAGACAATCCAACTGTGAAAATTTCTAATTATATCAATCTTTGCTTTTAAATTTGAACATTTTTAGAAGTGACGAATATGGACTCGATAACTTTCTATTATATCATCTTAAAAATGATTTCTCCATAAACAAAATCTTCTAATTTTCACTATAGAAAAGGACCTTTCCTTAAGAATATTCAATTGACTTCATCTTGAAGACTAGTATAGCTTCTTTTTATTCATCCATGATCCATCAACAATAGCCGACTTGGTCATTGTCAAGAATAAGTGTGAGTGAATTAAGTCCCACTTATAGGTGGTGCTAGCCTTGAACTAAAATCTTCCAGCATTTCATCTTGTCCAAATTAATCATAGTTCTTCAACAAAAGCAAAGAAACAGGAGTAGTTTCTGTTCTAAGGTTATATATCTTGCAGCAAGTATCTTCTGTAACTATAGCAAATCTTTTATCAATTCAGCTTCTTGAATTTTTGCTCCTCTTTTTGCTTGAGAGTTTAATCCTCACAGCTTGAGAACCATGCAATCCTTCTTCTTGGACTCTTAGTGTGCAACCCTCTTGGCTATCTACAACACATCTTGATAACCAAACACTAACTTCACTTGAATGCACCAATCGTCGTAGTTCTTCATTTCTCATCAAAGAGCAGAAGAATAGCTGAGATGTTTTCCATTTGAGTTGGCCATGGATCAATGATAGCTAGTTTACTATTGCTAACTCTTTGTTAGGGCAATCATACACAGCTCACGCAGAATCACGCTTGGAGAGAGAACAGAGAATCTAGACACAAACTTATGTTTCGCAGTTTTACCCACTTGGACCCTTTTATTGGCTAGGTGTATACACTTCTAACAAACAAACAGACAGAAAATAGAGAAATGCGTAACACAAGTACATATAGGCAAATCTCAATTAAATCACAACAGAGAAGCTACTTCATATTTGTAGTTATCCGGTTGCTGCTGCAGCCTCGAGCTACACTATAGGCTTGGATTATGGCGATTACAAGCGTCATTACAGCTGCAACCTGCAACTAATGCTATCAATTCCCATATATTTCTGATAGATTCACGAAACAAGATTCTGTAGCTGCGCTTGCATGAGTATCTGATGCATTCTACACAAAATCTACAATAATGCCACATCAGTATGGGGAACATCTTTAGGGGATTCACTGCTGAGTATGTGTTCAAGTCCTCACAAAGTTTGGTGTAACTTGAGTCCATTTGGTCCACTCCCTCTGTGATTGTGCCAAAAAAGGTGATCAAATCTTCGTTGCTGATCTTGGTATCTGTCACCAGAACTCCAATGCTCTCAAGCAGCTCAATATCTTCTGAACAACAAACCAATCCTCTAAGAAACATAGCGTATGAAGTAAATCTGCTTATTCCAATTCCTTCTTGCTCCAAAGCAATGGACTTCCTCAAATACTCCCCAGATGTTTCCGTTACATGAAATGGCGGGATTTCAAGCATGCCGTTAACAAATTTGATGTCAAAGCTAAACCTTTTAAACTGATTGCTATCCCTTTCTAATGGTCTAAGTGTTACTCCAGCAGCTATAAGTCTTGTGGAACATCGCTTTAGTCCTGGTTGAGCTTGTTTCAACTATTAGAAAAATAGTATGTACAATGGATGAATAAATTATATAGAAGGCAAAGAAAAAGAACACAGATAAAATGTTTAAAATCTGAAACGTGTATAAGATACAGTTCTAAGGATTATTTTGCCATAAGATAATAGAAATGCGAACATTCCCAAAATTTAACAGACTTTTCCAAAATAATATCAGAACAAGATAAACGCAGACAACACCTTCTGCCTTTCATAAATAATAGAGGACAAGTGCATAAGATGAAGAAAGTGTGCCACAGCAGGACAACGGTTCAAAGGGTAGCTGAAGAGAGAAGGTGTAAGATAAGCAACAAGGAGATCAACTTGACTTATGAAGACATGTGGATGAAGTGTCCTAGCCAATGTCTTGAGAACAAAGAAGGGTATTGGTCCTCTAGCAATATGAGATCAGTAAGAATAAATGGTAGCATCTCTTGGTGTCCTAGCATAGGGTCTAAAGAAGTAAAGAACAATGAATTGTTCTTAAGGGTTGAAATTATCTCCATTTACTTAAAAAAAAAAAAAAATAGAGAGGATTTGGACCCATTCAAGTGTGAGCTTCAGTCATCTCCATATGAGACTGATTTAAGATGGATGCAACCTTAGGTAACTATGAATATGATACTTGCAATCTAAGAATACAGTTATGCAAGTTTAGTTTAGCAAAATATACTATTCATTGCTATTCTTAACATTTGAAAATAAAGAATGAAAATATGGCGCATTTTACTAAAAAAAAAATTGGATAGAATCTGGACATGTTCAAATGAGCTTCAGCCTTCTCCTTGTGATAGTGTGATACTATGATTTACGAAAGTTGTAGTTAGCTAACTATGATATCTGATTATCTTCAATCTAAGAATTCAACTATACAAGTTTAACTTGTATGAATAATACTTTGAAATAAAGGATGAGTTTTTCTAATGTTTGTCTTATGGCAAATTTTATGTTATTCGAAAGAGGTAAACTAATATTAAGAAAAGTGAACATATATTTATTGACATAAGAGGAAATTTCATAAATGCATCAATTATCAATGTAAACTTATCTTTTTGATAATTTAATGTGTCCCATTAGTAAAACTCAAAGGATAGCTTTTTAAGTGGGCTTATCTAAAAAAATCTTTGAAAAAATTCTCACAAATAATCAGCTAAGATTTGAATGATGTGTTAATTATACTGGACCAAAAGATCCAATTAAATGCTAGACCATGGAAGGTATATTTTCATTTTCTAATAGAGAATTCCATTAAAGATGTGCATAAATTTATCAAAAACAACATAGAACAAGGACTCAAAGGAGATTCTGTCTATGTTGCTTTCGAAGAAAGAGTGGAAAGCTAAGGGGTACACCACAATTTAATGTAATAGTATTCAGGCCCGGCCCAGGGGAAGGGCAACAAGGGCGCCCGCCCTGGGCCCATGATTTTTAGGGTCCCAATATATATATATATATATATATATATATATATATATAAACGTTAAAAGTATTGATATTAGTAATAGGCAGCAAAATTGGTTATAGAGACTTTTGTTTTCCATAGTAACTAGAGTTCGAGTTTCACTATTGACATTTTTTCTTTTTTACTTATTTATATATGTTCTCCTTTTTATTTTGTTCAGATTAAATGCATTTTTTAAATTTTTCTTCTTCCATTTTTATTATGAGTCTACTTAACTATATTATAAAGATCAATGAAAATAGTTATATTTCTTAAATTTTAAAAAATACTTTAACATTACAATTTTATATCTTAATTTATATTAAAAATTTCATAAATATATTATTTCACATTAATGAATAAAAAACAAATATGATTAAACAAAACCAATAAGTGTCTTGTAAAAAATACAAAGTAACTTAGAAATAGAACAAAAAATTCATCTAAAAAACAATTTATAAAAAATAAACCGAAGGAAGTATTTATTTCTAAATTTCAAGCTTTGTTGAATTGATTGTTATTTTTATCCATAATAGAATGAAAGTATACAAATATTAGAGAAATGTTGTTTATTTTTTGCTAATTAATTAACATTAAAATAGATAATTTTGGAATCAGTTTAATAAATGACAATATAAGATTGCATTGTGGAACAATGTTTGCCAAAGTTAGAACCTAGGGTTATAAAGTAGATTTCGAACATTAAGTAATGATATTATTAAGATATATAATTATATTATTGCATAATATTTTATTTCACCCCCTTTAACTTTTTGTCCAAGTTTCTTTACTAATTATGGTTTTGAAACACCTCTTTATTCTCAAATTTCTTTACTAATAGAATTGTTGAAACGGTTGAAGCCTATGTGATTTATTTATGGTTGATTCTATTTTTGCAAATTTATAAAGTTATAAACATTAACAATATTTTGAAAAAGTCCCTATATTAAGAGAGATTTTATTGTGAAAATTTTATTTATTTACAAGTTTTTTTATAGTTTAAGGGCCAAAAAAAATTTCGCCCCAGGCCTATAACATGTCAGGACAGGACCTAATAGTATTAATGGAGCCTTGCTCAAAAAGAAACATGAAAATCTTATTATTATTATCTTTCTCCCTCCAACTTTATACATAACATACTTTTCGGATTTTGTTTCCAATGATTAATAAGATTTAATTTAAGAGTAATATGTCAGTTTAGTCCCTAATTTTGTAAGCGTATGTCAAATTAGTCCCTGACTTTATTGAAATAGCAATTTAGTCCCTGAGATAGGAGAACGTCGATCAAGTTAGTCCCTGCTATCATTATCGCATGGATATATTTGCTTTAAAATGGAATAAAGATAGGGATGTATGTGAATTAAAATGAAATCTCAGGAACTAAATTGCTATTTCAATAAAGTCAGGGACTAACTTGACCGATACTTACAAAGTCAGGGACTAATCTGACATATTACTCTTTAATTTAATTTCTCCAATACAATTTAATAGCCTTTTATATAGAACACGTCTATTAACATAACATTAATATTTATCAAAATAGTTTTTACAAATAAAATTAATGATACCACCAATTTAACTATCGTTTTCACACTAGACAAAAATACGAAAATGTCTTACAAGTATTAGATATACGGTAGCAAGTATTTCTCGATCATCAATATTGAACATCATCAATATTGAACATCTTTTCGTCAATTTAAAGGTGCATATGTTCCTAGAATTTCCACATTCAAAGTATTTCCGCTTGCAATTAAAGCCTAATCTCCAGAGTCTCTTTTCTATGCCAAGAAGGAATATCCTTTAGGGATACAATCTGATTTTTTATTCTGTCCAAGTTGCTGAGGCACTTACTTGTCTTGCAACATAAGTGAAATTTAGCTTACACATGATATATTATAATTATAACTTCATAATTGACATTTGACAATATGTAATTGAATTTAAAAGAGACAAATTAATAGACAAATCCTATGACATGAACAGATGGGTGCTTAACTGCTAAGGCAGAGAGGTTCATGCATCATGAATTATGAATTTACACTTCTCATATAATAATATTGGTCACATAAGAATGGCACATGAAGAGCAGAAGAGCCCACATGCACTCCATGTGAAATTATAGGACAGGTCCACGCTCCATTTTCCTCACTATGAATGAAGAGTGAGGAATCTTAAAGGCTCTTATAGTGGGAGATTAAACAAGTCCCTATAGTCCCACATACAACCCTTTAAGACTACAATACCTATCCCTCTGCACATTGGCATATTTTGGAAACATGCAATGTAATAATGAGATTACAATCCATGAGCACTTAAAGAAATGGCAAACAAAATCTCAATAGTATCTTGCAACCAAACTTTTTTTTAAAAAAAAAGTGGACCAAGAAAAAAAAGAAAGATACAAAAACACGTAATTTAATTAGGCCTATGCTTTTATAGCAAGGGAATCATAACCACTGGACACACTATTTTTAATCACCTAGACCATAATAAAAGGGGGAAAAGAAAACCTATATATAGTAAATAAACCAAAGGAAAAAAAAATTGCAAAACAAAGCCAAGCACACATCAAATGAAGGTAGTATTAATACTATCCCCCATGTATGATACAAAATATTTTGAGGGAACTATGAGAAAGAGTGGTCTACTATATGTTGGGGTTGAGTGAGTGAGCTGTACTCAAAGATGATGAGCATGAGGGGGTGGCGCCGCCGCGACGGGTGGTGGAACAGGGGGCTTGCACTGGTAGCACTTGGCAAAGAGCCCAAATGTGTCAATTTGCCTGATGAAGTTGGTCATGCTGGCCCATCCTCCAAACCCAAATCCAACCACCAAAACCCATCCCACAATGAATGCATTGATTACATACATTGCAGTCCAGCTTGGCAAGAAGAAAGGAGGCTTCTCTGCAGCATTCTGGAATATGAAATCCAAGTTAGATAATTCTAATATAAGGCTTCTATAAACCAATTAAAATAAACAATAGAGTATAAGCAATTTATCCAATTTTTTTGGGGCATAAAGTAATAATAAGATGAATCTTTCTTTTCATGAGGAGAGAATACCAACAATGTGTAACATTTTTGGAATGCTAAAGCAAGAACTTTACTACCCTTAACAAATATGAACCATTTAAGAAAGATTGAAAAGCTTAGATTGTGAATTGTGTTTTGATTCTGATTTACTAAAGATTGGAATCTAAATCATGTAAATCATCATCTGTCTTTTTATCCAATTGCTTGAATTCACTCAAGCCAGAATTTTAAAAGTCACCTAAATCCAAATCTTCTTACTACATTACTATTGCATTACTCACAAAAATACTAAAACAGGAAAGGCAATGATGCCAACTATTTAGGATATACCAAACAAAACAGTATAAGGCTCATATCTCTGTGTTTTTGCTCCTAACTTTCACTATTGTGCTAATTTGAATTATTGGTGAAAGATATCAGCCAGCTACACAAGTTCTAAAAATGCATAGTACAACACCACTGTGGCAAATAACTAAATGAAAATGACCTGCCACCAGCCTCAACTCATGAAATAATGTTTCCAAATTCGGGCATTAAATGCTTTTTGTACATTTTCTGCTCCTTCTCTTTCTATCCACTTTTCCTCTCTCTCCCTCTTAGAGAGAGTGTGTTCGGTGTTCACTTTAATCGAAAAATAATGATATATAGACTTACAAATCAACTACAAATAAGCCTATACTTCAAGAAAATAACAACTCAATAATAAGTAAAGTACCGATTTAGAATATGTATTACTTCTCAATAATGTAAGCTGATTTGTAATTTGATTTTGTAAACTTATATAATAATTTGATTTTGTAAACTTATATAGTAATAACATTTTTGTTAATTTAATAGCAGGATAAGGAAAGCAGTCCCCATCAAATTCTGGGTGTACAAGGAATGTAAAATGACATGAATACCCTCCATTGGAACCACATAATTACAATAATGCCATGTCTGAGTGAAGGCAATTCAACTAGATAATAAAAATATAATGACATGTAAACTGTAAAGTTCATGATACTTAATTCCTTATGCTTCATCATCAAAAAATTTGTACACACCCTTATTCAAGTTCATTAGAAAACACCTTGGTCTGGTCATCTTATATACTACTGTTGTATTAGTATTTGTTTGAAACCACAAATTGGAGACATAGTTAATATAGCATCAACTAAAAAAATCAATTGAAAGACATTGAACTCTAAAATACTTTTTGAATTATTTACCTGTCTAGCAGAGGCTTTTCTGTAAGTGAGCATATGTGCTAAGGAAGGGATGATATAGACAGTGAAGCTAACAAGTAAAGCACCAACAGCAGAGTTAATTGGCCCAAAGAAGGGGAAGATTATAGCCAAGAACCATATTGGTATCACCACCGGCAACCTTGCTAGTGCCCTTAAGCAAATGCTTTTTGTGTCATGCATCCCAATTACCTTCTCCCACACAAAGTACAATGGAGTACAGGCAAATCCAAATGTGATAAACTGCAACAATTATAAAAAAAAATTTAAAAAAAAAAGTAAGAATTTTCTATTTGGATATTGCCTACATTTTGTTTTTCCCTTAAAAACTTAACACAATCATCATCCATGGGGAACCCAAGGCATTTATTTACTGTGAGCTTTTTGTTGCAGGAACTCAATTTCACTTCTTTTGACTACTAGTATTTTTTTTCTTTTTTTTGGGTTGAGTTACTTAGGTGGATAAATGCTTAAGTAGAAAGCAAACAGCTAAATAAAAGACCAAAAATGTGCTAAAAAATACTAAAATTTATATAATATATATTGAAACTTTCATGTAACTTTTTTCTTGAAACATTAATTTAGTATAATTTTGTTAGTATACTTGAAGGAGGGAGAATGTTGTCATTAGCTTTTTTTTCTTTTTAAGATGTGTTTATGAATTTAAAAAGTTTTTACATCATCCATGTATTATCCACCATTCATGTATTTATAGTTGTTGACTTTCATGTAACTTTTTTAATTGCACATGCATTTAAAAATAAATCACAACATAAAAAGGAAGTGATTTTGATATTCAACAATGTAATATTTATCTAACACAGGCAATAAAAAAATTTCCTCCATTAGCAATCAAAACATATCCAAATGAAAGGTTATAACAGGAAAAAAAAAACAATTGAAAGGTTTTCAATCACAATGTCCATTCAAAAGAAACTATAATTCCTTTTTTGTGTGTGCCAAAGTACATGTTTTCACTTTAAATTAGTATAATTTTGTTAGTATACTTGAAGGAGGGAGAATGTTGTCATTAGCTTTTTTTTCTTTTTAAGATGTGTTTATGAATTTAAAAAGTTTTTACATCATCCATGTATTATTCACCATTCATGTATTTATAGTTGTTGACTTTCAAATAAAAGTAATACAAATGAACGGTGGATGATGGATTGATGGTGTAAAAAATATTACACAACCAATGCACACCCATTAATCTCTTTAAAAATTCCTTTTGATCCAAAAATTTATTATTTGAGTTTGTTTTCTGACATCCTTGCATTTAAAGCAACATTTATTGCAATCGGTGGTTCATAGGTGAAGTTATACTATATACGTATCCATTATGGTCCAAATAAAATATATTCATAGTTTCTTTATTTATACAATATTCCCTCCGGTCCTATTTATAAGTCACATTCCAGAAGGATTCTTTGGTCCTATTTATAAGTGACTTTGTATTTTCTATGAGGCATTTATTGTTATTTTCTCTTATTTGCCCTTTGCCCATTAATGTGAAGTAATACGTTGTGAAATTCCCAATGCAAGTTAAGAGGGTAAGATTGTAATGTTGAAGTATTTTTTTAAAGTTTCAAGAAACCTAACTATCCTTCTTGGTCTGTGTGATATGGTTAAGTATGCCCTATAAATAGGACCAGAGGGAGTACTATAGTAATTACTACTAATTAAATATTAAAACCAAGTTTGACTTTAACTCTTCAAATGGTTAGTTTGTGAACCAAAAAAGTCAAAAAGTTATGTTTACACCACCAAGTCAAGTTAAGCTACCTGGTGAATTAGCATGAGGATAACAGCAGCATCACGAAAGCCATTCTTAGGGAGGAGAGAGAAGGCATTGGAATGGTTAAGCAACTGATCACCAAAAGCCCAATAAACAGCAACAGAAGATGGAAGTGTTAGTGTGAAAACATACAATGTGGCCATCAAGTATATGTACTTGAACTTCTGTGGCTTCCACATGGCATGCATAATTTCCCTGCACCAAATAATGTTCACTTTATACAATCAGGAATCAAGGAATATTCATAGTAATGTGGACATTGGAATTTCTAAAAATAGAAAAAAAAAAATTATGAATTGAAAGTGGGTTCTTTGCTTCTTTGGCTCTTTGCCAGTTGGTTTTACTAGTAAAACAAAAGTGACTAGTACAATGTGGATTAAAACTGCAATATTTTATTTGGTTTGAAAAAATGTTACTTTTTACTTAACCAAAGTTCAAATAATTTAGATGATAGAAAAAGGGACAAAACAACAATTCAACTGTAGGATTTTCTTAGAGCAGACATTATTTAATTATATCTTTTAGTATGATAATGTTCTTAAGTACACTTTGTCTCATAGTAAAAACAAAACAGGACATCAATGTCTTTATTTTACCCATTCACTAATGGTGATTAACAAAACAAATGTTATGATTGAAGACAATGATGACACATGCCTAGCACGGTAGTATACTTTATGATTAAAAAAAAATTATCCAGTAGTGTAAACGTTTCTTACTAAGTAAATGTTTTTAAACTTTGTCTCATAATTAAAATAAAAACAGGACATTCTTGTCTTTATTAATTAACCCTTCACTGATGGTGATTAACTAAACCAATGCTATAATTGAAGACAATGATGACACATGTAAGTAGCTAGCATGGCATACTTCATGATTAAAAAAATTTATCTAGTAGTGTAAATGTTTCTTACTAAGATAATGTTCTTAAACTTTGTCTCAGTAGTTAAAATAAAAACAGGACATCGTTGTCTTTATTAGTTAACCATTCACTAATAGTGATTAACTAAACTAATGCTATGATTGAAGATAATAATGACACATGTGGATTGGAACATGATGACACATGTGGGTGGTAGCTAACATCCCATAATAAAAAATTTATCTACTCATGTAAAGTTTTCTTCCTAGAGTATACTCCTATCAAATAATGCATTCTATAAAACAAACAAAAGTTAATTGCATGATTTTGTCTAGATGTCTCGAAAACCGAGGTGAGAGGCAAAAGCTGCAAAGAGAAACTGGTGGCAGATGAAAGCTAAGGAGCATGAATGATGATAATGATGCTGAGGGAAATTAAGGGGAAGAAGCTGCTTACACAGTCACTGCATGACCACCAAACGTGTACAGTATATTGGTGGCTCCTGTGAAGTACAGCACTAGCTTCTTTGGACCCGAGTGTGTCACATTTTCTACCTGTACCATTATTTCCAAAAAAGATTTCACATCTTACAGTAGAGTAAATAAATAAATGTATCGTCTTCACTAATGATTCAATCTGATACATGTTAAAATCTCAACCATCTAATAATTTAAGGTTTAAGTACAATTTTACTCCCTATGGTTTTTACTAGTATTTGGTTTTTAGCCCAGTAATTTAAAAGTTTGGCTACATGCAATAATTTGGTTTTAGTCCCTTCCCTACCAATAATAGGGATAAGAAGCCGTAGGATTAAAACCAAAACAGTGAATAACATAAGAACTAAAATTATTATGAGACCTTAATTTAATTAATGGTATATGCATTTAGTACTTTACTTTATACAGAAGCTTACCTTAAAATACCTTTAATAAGAAACCTAATGATATTTTTTTAGGGTATTTTATAATATTACTCCTACCGTTTTTATTTATGTCTTTTCATAGGAAAAAAATTTGTTTTTATTTGGTTGTTCTTTTAAAAGTTTAATGAGGTACTGATAGATGATTTTTCATTTTTGTCCTTTATGGAAAATTGGAAAATTGAAAAATAGTTAGAGAACTAATATTAATGATAGTTGATAATTGATAAATAGATAAATATGAAAAACAAAATAATGTGAGATAGTTTAATATGAAAAACAAAATTATGAGTTTTGGTGATTACTTTTATCTTTTGTAAATTTATGTTCAAAAATCAAAAGTCAGATAAATAAAAACTGAAAGAGAAACAGTTTAAGGATCAATGAGAAAAATATTATACTAATAGATTGAGGGATTATAAAAATATTTGCTGCAGATGAGTGATCTACCTGGCCATGAACAAGAGCTGCTACAGTCATATACCAAGCAGTGTAAGTGGTCATTCCAAGTCCCAGAAATGACCAAATCCGGTAATTGTGGAAGGAAGGTATGAACACACTTGTAGCACAGCAAGCTCCAAAGATATAAGTCCAAGTCCTTTTGTCCAATTTATCATTGATGTAATAGATGTTACTGTTTTGCATCAAGAACAAAAAGTAAAACATAAGAATTGTTACCATCAGAAGAAATTCAACACATCATATTATCCCATATTTCTAGCAAAAAAAAAAATTATCTCATATTTCTAGCACAAAAAAAAAATATTAAAAAATAAAGAATTATGATGTACCTTGCACATGCTATAAGCTGTATCACAGATCCAAAGAGGAGAAAAGTACAGTTAAAGGCAAGTCCCACTGCTTTCCAGTATGGACCCAACAATCCATCAAGAACTTCAAACCACTGACAATAAAATACAGTAGAGTTTCAATTTAATCAATGTAATTTTGGAGATTATAATAGAATACTAGTACTAAGTATAATAATAACCAAGTTGAGGTAGAAATTTGAGAAGGCAAAAAGACTAATTTAGTTACCTGAATGACATGGTTCTTAAAGCTAACATTTTCCTTTTCCTTTCTGGTCCTATATTCCACATAGAGAACACTGATCAAATAAGCTGTCCAACTTCCCAATAGTCCATAGAAAACTTGAAGCAAGATCCCTGATAGCATGCCAAGTTGAGAGAAAGAATATGGCAGTGTCAAAAGCACTTGAGCCACCTAAAAAAAATGAACTAGATTGTTAATTATGAACTAAAATGGACTTAAAAGTGATATTTCTTTTTAGTGATGTAAATTGTACTTGATTTGAAGCACAGCTGAACCATGCATCCCAGACAGAACCACCATGCCAGAGGAAGCTTTTGACACTGAACATGGATTGGTCTTGCTCCTTCTCTACTTCCATTCCACCACCACCACCACCAACACTTCCTTCATTCTCTGTCTCACTGAAGTTGGTGCTTACTATTGCTTCCTCTGATTGCTTGTGACCCAACATTTTCTTCTCTTATCCAAGTAAAAAAAAAATAAAGTAGTTTTCTCAACACAAGATGGATCTGAAACAACATAAAAAGACACCAAATGAGACAAACAAATAGAAACCTTAACCAAATCAAACACTACCCCAGAAAATGAAAGCCAAAGAGGAAAAAAAAAAAGAAAGAAAGAAAACAAACACTATCACACGCAGATCCACATACCTAAGAAAATTCCTTTGCAGGCTTTTTCACAAGAAAACAACTTGAAAAGAAAAGTTATGTAGGGAAGAAGAGAAAAGATGATAAAATAAAAGTGGGTTGAGAGAGTTTACATGTTATATACACACACATAAAGGAGAAGAAAAATCCAAAATCCAAAATCCAAATAAAAATCAAATCACTTTTTTTTGTTTTCCCACTAACCTTGGTGTTATACAGTGATGTCTCTTTCTCCAAAAGGTTTAAGAGAATAACGAAGCTACCACCTTTCTTCCAAAAACAGAACGGTTTCTATCACTCACTCAAATGTCTTGGCATAATTTATATGAAGTAGCTGTGAATAAATGCAATGAGATGGTTGAGAATGAGAAGAAGTTGAGAAGCCTGAAAACTCAGCAAGATAATAAAAGCCACCACTTTAATGCAAAGCAACTTATTGGAACGGAAAAAAGGCAGAACAGAACTGCAAAGACGGCTTGAAGCCGCAAAAGCAGGGGTGGAAACAGAGAAAATGATTATTAAAGAAAAAGAAGAAAGAAGAAAGAAACAAGCTTTGTGAGCTCTTCAAAGTTGTCCTGTTTTTCAGGTTCAGACTTCAGGGACTCTATTATGGGCAGGTGAGGTAGTATATATAAATGAGTGTGAACTGTGATCTGAATTTTTTTAATAAATAAAAAATAAGCTGAAGTAAAGAAAGATAAGAGAGGTTGAAGCAACCAAGCCAAGTAGGGGGGGTTGGTTAGTAACTTAGGATGTGATATTGAGGTTCAGAGTGTGAACTGTGATGAAAACCCAACTCAGATTCGAATTCGATCCTGGTGATGAGTGTGGTTGACACAGAATTTTGAGGTTCAGAGTGAGTGAGACATTGTTGTTCTGATTACTGATTAGAATAAACGAAAGACACTTTTTATAGGCCTCAAAAGTGCTTCAACGGCTAAGATTAATTAGATAGTGAAATATGTATACTCCCCGGTGTTAAATAGATAGAAGTGTTTTTGAAAAAAAATAATTAATATTCATTGAAAATTGATAAAGGTTCTTATAAATAAAAACAAAATAACAATGTCAAAAGAGTCTTGTATTTAAAAATGGAGAGAGTACTACAGTACAGTAAAAGTGTAAAACTATGTATTGAGGTTAATGAATGGTGATTCCGTTTTTAAGGGAGTTAATTGTCACTTTGGTCCTGAAATTACATACCGCTTTCACTTTCGTCCCTCAAATTACGAAAATAGCTTTGAGGGACGAAAGTGAAAGCGGTATGTAATTTCAGGGACCAAAGTGACAATTAACTCGTTTTTAAGGAATTGATTTAGGCTGTGTTTGGTTGTGCATCCAATCAGTTAAACGTGTGTTTATGTTAGTTCAACGGAATTTTATACTATCTTTTCTCTATGTTTGATTTTACATTCCAGAATTTATTCATTAATCAAAATCAATTTTAAGGCATCACAACTTTATACATATTTAGTTTTGCTGTGAGTTAGCCGAGAATCAATTCTGGAATGCCAACGTAATTTTGGGCCAGAATTGATTTTGTAATGCATAACCAAACATATTTTGAAAATTAGCTCCAACAAGATTTTGGGGTCAGAATTAATTTTCTGACCAGTAACCAAACATACTCTCTGTGTTACTTATGTGTCTGACTTGAACCAATTTTACTATTGGGTTTGGTATTTTAATTTATCCTCTTTGCCTTTCTTACTAACGCTTCATCACCTTCTCATGTTTGCATTGTGTTTTCTTTTCAATATCTTAATTCGTTGCTTAAGCTATTTTTATTTTTTTTTTTGGAAGTCATGCAAATTGGAAAGCTTCTGGACACAACAGCTAAATTGGTTTCGTGATAAATACAATTAGCATAGAATAGCCATTATGGGTACCAAAAACTAATGGTCGTTATCTAAATAGTTTCAGCTATATATTGTGCAAAACTACAATTTCAATATTATTTTTTTGTGTTCAATTTTTAATTACAAATATAATATAGCTATGCATTGATAAATAGGTGTAGATGACATGATCATATACTAAGTTTTTTAGACTTACAAGTTAAAAGTCTCAAAATCAATCTTTAGGGACATTATTTGGTAGATAATTAGTGGTTTAATTTCCCTCTGTTCTTATCAAAAACTTTGCCAATAAAAAAAACCGATGCATTTTATGTCTAATTTCTATTTATTTGATTGGTTAATGGATATATAAAAAAGAAAAGAAGAAAAAAGAAATCTAGATTTTAAAAAATATGAACTTTAAGCATATTTTGGTAGAGTAAATGCTAACAAGTGTTTTTAGTGTTTTTATTAAGAAGCTAAACATAATTTAAATTTATCCTCTTCGGTTAACGATGCTGATGGAGGGATTAAAATAGCCAAGAATTGTAAATTGAGGTGCCAAATTAAAAGTTAGGGGACCAAAATCGCCAAATTATCAAAATTGGGGGACAAAAAGTGTAATTAAGCCTTTTAAAAATTATATCTTTAGTTTTATAAAAGCAATATATCTTTTTATTACGTACATGCTTATTCTCCGTTGTATGTAAGAACTGAAATTAAGAAAATTAATAAAAAAAAAAAAAAATACTCTCACCAGTTCTTTATAGTATAAACTCAAACTATTCTTCGGAAAATCCACAAAAGTTAATGAAGTTACTTCCTATGTTCTTTAATACAGTATAATTTTATTTTTTTTTTTAAAAGCTGTGACACTTAGATTAAAAATTGCAATTAATATGTTTATTGTTTGTAGTCTCTCAATCTCAATTGACAAAGCTGTGTAACATAAAGTGTTAAAATTTGAGTTCAAATCTTCATGTCCACCTTATCCCCCTCCCTATAAAAACAATAAAAATATGATATTTTCCTATAAAGAGGATTATTGTTTTTAAGAGGATTATTGTTTTTACTAACTTATAGCTAGAATAAAGAGGATTATTGTTTTTAAGAATTTTTTTAATCACAATCCTTCTTTAAGAATAAAAACTTAAAACAGAGTACGTATATAATGGGATATTGAGTCCATAATTTCTCAAAGTATCAAATTCGCAAGTTCTTAATACAAAATCTTTTTTAAGTTTTTATGCCCATCTTTAAAAATTAAATTTAACATTTTGCTGATAAAAAAATTAACATTTCCTTTTTTTAATATGCAAAATACTTTGAGGATAGATATTTCAAAGAGAAAACCTAAATAAATGATTATAAAAGACTAAAAATTGTAGTAGGATATATAGGTCGGGTATTGCTCACACATTTCCATATTTCTTACTATGATCTAATAAACTTTAGTCAAAGATTTAAAAATGATGAGCATAGTAAATCAAGAACATCTATGAGACTCACACTGCTGGTATATAGTTTAGTTCTTTGAGTATGACGTAAGAAGTTTAATTTCTAGAATGTGCAGTGTTTGAAATGATTTTGCCAATATAAGTAAAATGAGTAACCTGTTACTTTAGTTCCTAACTTTTCAATAATTCTTCTTTAGTTCCTCACTTTGAAAAAAAAATACTCACATTAGTCCTTGACAACTTTCTCCGTTCATAGATGTTAACATCTTACACACGTGATCGTTAAATAACCTATACGACGTTGTTTTTATTACAAAAGAAAAACAAAACACTTAAATCCACGTGAAGTCGGCGCCATTACATCTCCCTCTCCTTCAGTTGAAACTTGTCGTCTTTCAAAAGCTTTGGGTGAATGACTCTTGACTTAACTCTCGTAACTCACAATCACTATCATAACTCACAATCAATGTCTTAACTCCAAACTCCCATAACTCTCATCACCGTCAACTCCCAATCCCCAATCTCCATTGGAAGCACCAGTTTGAGGATATGCAAAGGAGAAATAGGGCGAATTTGGGTTCTGCAATTTTGGATATGAAATGCAATTTTGGAGCTGCGATTTAGGATTCTGGAATATTGGTTATGAAATTTTGTTTTGGAGCTGATGATTTGAGAAGAAATCAAAGAGCATTGAAAATCAATTTGGGAATTAGGGTTCAGTATATGAAGGGAAGAAGGTGTCCGTTATAGAACCGTTGAGGGTAGCTGACTAGGATTCCCATGTCACCCAAAAACGACGCCGTATAGGTTATTTAATAGCCATGTGTGTAAGACGTTAACGTCTATGAACGAAGAAAGTTGTCAGAGATTAATACGAGTAACTTTTTTCAAAAAGAGACACTAAAGTGGAATTATTGAAAAATCAGGGAATGAAGTGAAAACTCTTTTCAAAGTTACAATTTACTCCAAGTAAAATCTACTTCAATATTTTTTATGACTAAAAAAAGATTAATCTTTATTTTGTCTTGTGAGTAACACATGTAAATGCTTGTTTAACGTCTTAAGCTTAAAGACCTATATACACCTGTGCTTGGGCGACTTAAAAGATAAGAGGAGGAACAATTGTTTTCCTTTCTCAAAGATGCTTCTTAATCTTTGGGTGACTCTATTCAAACCACGAGTAGCATTCGTCAAAGTTTTCTTCACAATATCACCAACCCATAATGCCTAGAAATAAGATGCCTGTAAAGTAGTTTTGTGATTCAAAGCATCAATGTTAGAGCATTAGGTAGAAGATTATCGGTAATATAATGATGTGAAAAATTGTTAAATCAATCCCTTATCCTTAGTTGTTTTTCACCCTCTAGCATATATAAGTTTTTTTTTTCTTATCATCTTGTTAAACATTATTGTTGTGGTGAGAGTTGTTGCAACACCTTTTTTTCCTCAAGGACATAAGTATTCACGAACTCTGGTTTCTTTATATATTGCAATCTTTCTAGAAATGGAATTTTAAAATAAGGACTAACAACTAAAATATTCTTTATGCCACATTTTTGGCCATCTTAACCTTTTTCCATGTGAGTATGAATGCATATTCATCAAATTCCTTCTTGTCAAAAATATTAGAGCCCTTTTTTTCTAATTTTCCTTTCACATACCTTCAAGTACACTTTCACTATGTCTTTCATAGATAATGATCTTCACATTAGTGACAACTCTCGAATCCTTACCTCTTTCTAAGTTTACGCTTTGATGCGTTATCTTATTTTTCAATTTAAAATTGATCCCTTACGTTTTTTTTTAATATATTTGTCCCTCACATTTCTTTTTACTATCAATTTGGTTGTTGAATCACTGTTTATTCTATGTGGACCAATAAACTACATACACGTGTCAATTCTCTCTCCAACATTGCAAATGTGGATCAATATGATATTGACACGTAGAATGAATAGTGATTTAGGAACAAATTTGATAGTAAAAAAAATATGAGGGACCAATATGATACCAAAAAAACGTAATAGAACAATTTGAAATTGAAAAATAATATAATGTACCAAATACACAATTTAGTTTTTTTTTTTATTTTTTTTTTATTTTTAAAGTTGTTTTAATGAGTAAAGTTCGTGTTGAAAATCTAAGACACACTTTCCCATGTTAACCTACCTTCTTTACATAATGCATTTCAGATTAAATCTTGAGTTTTCCCCGGTCTAAAATGTTACTTCCTTCATATGATAATACAAGATTCTTTGGGAACATTTTTTTAAAAAATTATTTATGAGATTTTATTCAAATTATTTTCAATGATATTCAATTAATTCTTTTCAAAAATATTCTTATGGGCCTTTTTTACAAAAAATAATCAGAAATGTGCATTCTTCAATTTCATGTCCCAGAAATACAAAATATTACATTTTCTCATCAATTTTTACTATGTTTGACTTTTTAACAAGTGCATCAAAAACAATTGTTAGCATTTGTCTATTCTTATTTATTTAACATTTTTTAGAGCTCTAATATTAATTACTCCCTCCGTTCCTTATTATCTGTCTTTTTTCGGAGAGATTTTTTAATTTGTTTCTTTTAATCTGTCATATTGAAAATTTCAAGAGTGTAATAAATGTTATTTTCCATGTTTGCCCCCATTTAATATGTCTTGGTTTATATAAGTAATAAAAAAAATTAATGATTATAGAGAGAAAAGGGTAGTGCGAAAAAACATAATTAAAATATTGAAAATTTGAGTAATGATTAGATTTCTTAAAGAGTGTATTTTGTTTGAAATATGATAAATGAGTATAAAAATATTTTTTTTTTAAATGTATCAGAATGTGATTTTTTTGAAAACGGTCTTGATGCAGAAGAAGTATCATACTGTAACCGTGTATTCTCACTATTCTTAGATCTATAATTTTCAGAATTTAAAATCCCAATAAATTCTCTTTTTTAATAATACTCTCTCTCAAGAGTCAAGATTGTTTTTTAAAAAAACAATTCCTTCCCATTATAGTAGTACTCCTATTATTCATTCACATTATTTGTCCAGGTTTCATCACCCTCCCCTTCCTCTGTCTCCTAATTCCATTAACATCATATTAAATAGATCAGTGTGTTACGCATAAATTGGAGACTAAAACCCCAAATTGTCCCGTTCAAACGGGGATTTGTCTGCTTGGTGAGGTTTCCCACTCAGGCCTTCTACCTTCTTATTGGCACCCAACACAACACAACTCTCTATGCTCCTCATTTTCCCCTTTGCTAGCATTGCTTCACCATTATCTTCTTTGCTACATTAATGTCATTATGTTCAATAATATTGTAAATTAGTAAAAATTCAGTTTATTTTCTGGAAAAAAAATTTGATGATTCCATTATGTCTTATTTTTTTTATTTCCCCTTTTTCTTTATAAAAAAGTAAGTTGTCAAGTATTAGTACATAAAATTGTTGTACAACAGTTTTTTTTGTCTTTGTTATGGATGGGACCATATATCATTTATTTAGACAATTTGAGTGGAGGCAAGTTTAGAGTTTTGGTTTTGAAAACCAAAACAAACTTACAAAAGTATTTGTCGAATTTGATTTGAAATGATTTTTATTTTCATTTTCAATATTCTTTCATCACTACCATTTTCAATTTTTTTTTTTACATAATTCAATTTTTAATATGAAAAAATCACTACCATAACTACCATCAGTATCAATGTCACTCTGGGCTACCTCTCAAATATTACCACCACCATCTCTTTGATTATCATCAATCCGACAACGACAAACACCATTCCAACCACCAAGCGATACTAGTCATAGAGGATGCATAATTAAGTCTGATCTCGCTTATAATTCTAATATGATATCAGAGTCTAATGATCCAAGGGCCATATAAAAATAAACAAAAAGATTTGGCCCAACTCAAGTCATAAGTAGCAAAAGTCTAAAAGACCTTTGAGGCTCACTTGAGATACATGCTTATGACAAAGATTAATGGTAAGTCACAATAAGGGCCAGTTGCCCTAGTTGGATTTGAGGGGAAGTGTTGCGAGAGAAAAATAATAAACTAATCCCACATTGACTAGAACATAATAAGTTAAACAATATATAAGTAGAAAGATCCATAAACCTAAAGCCTTAAGGTTTTGAGTTAAGAGATGCATGATATCTTACTATTTATATTGTAGTTCACTTAGCCTCATTAATTCACACTCTCCAATTAAATAAAGTAATTCAATCAATTCTCTCATCTTTAAATTAATTCTTCTCAAGTAATTTCTCTCATCTTCAATTAATTCTAATAAATGTCAAGTTAAACTTATAATTTCAATAACATGGCCATGCATCCTCTATAATACCACGATAGTGTCTCTTCAATAGATAATTTAGTTGGTAAAGTTATGGGACGTAAAGTGTGAGCATCAAGGTTCAATTTTTGGACTTTTTTCCTCCCTCACACTGTCAAAAACTTTGCCTTTTGGAAAAAAAATACCACGATAGTTTGAAAATGAAATTATAAAACTAATTAAAACTAATTTTTAAAACTTTTGGATTAAAACTAACTAGAAATTAAATCTATCAAAACAAAACCTAATTTATTTATTTATTTTCATTTTTGATTTGTGTTTTTATCTGATTCTAGGGAACATTAGAATTGTTCAAGCAATGTTTAACTCAAGTCAAAAGCTAGCTTATAAACCGTTTTCTCATCCGATGTGAGACTTCAATACACCTTTAGGAAGTGCAAAACTGGACATCTGTGGATGACCTTATCGAAAAGGTCAGTGATACCATATTAGAATTGTTTAAAAAAGGTCCAACTCAACCTCAAAAGGTAGTTCATAAGATAAAGGATATTTTAATCTTAGCTTTTAAAGCATTTATATATCAGATATGAGACTTGTTTCAAAGGGAACATTGGTAAGAGTCTCAAAAGGTACGTTCATATATTTTTTTATCCGAAATGGAGAGGAGCAAAATTCCTTCCGCTCAGGTTAAAAAATAAAGTGCAAGTAAAAAGTTGATATATACCTAAGATCTTTTCTATTTATAGAGCAAGCGTGATGCATGAAAGCCTTAATCAGGTCATACATGTAGTATTGTGTCACTCTTACGTTAGGTGTGGATCAAAATTGCCGGTCCAGAACAAGTTGCAAAAGCTTCGTTCATGCAAGTGCTTTGTTAAAGTAAGATCATGTATGTCCCCTTAAACTCACCAAATTAGAGATTTTAAATTTTATTAACTGTTTTATTATCCTACAGGTTGTAACAGCAATAATAGAAACAGAAGAGAAAGAGAGAGAATACACAGAATTGGTCACGCAATTTGGCCAATGATGCCTACGTCTGCGACTATAGAGCAGCTATAGTTCCGTATTATTTCTTATGCTAATTAGAGTTACAGAGTACAAGCATATATAGTATAAAACAAATTATTACATTAAGGCCCAGTGACCCTTTGCCCTTTTGCAGCACCTATGAGCCATACTCAACACTACAATTAAAGGATCTATATATTGTTTTTAACTGCTTTATTTTAGATTCCTTAATCATTAACCTAAAATAACAATTAGCAAAACCAATTTATTAATCCCGATTGAGTCAACTTTAGTATAAGAGCTTTACCAGCCTCGCCAGCTGAAGTGCTTAAAAATAAGTTTAATAGGTGTGTATTCAAGATGTGAAGTTTTTATATTGTTAATTCATCATTTATTTATGTGTCTTATTTTTAATCAAGAGTCAATAATCAATACTCATTTCGTTTCATATTTTTTTGTCTTTTTTAAGTTTTTATTTATTTCATATCTTTTGTTTTTTTACAATTTCAATACATAAACATATCTTTCTTTTCAACTTTAACCTTTCATTCAATCATTTCTCTTACTCTTCATTAATTCTACTTTTATCATCTCTTTCATCTCTAAATCACTACACGTTAATTAATTGACACATTTACTAATAAAAATTAAATACTATTACAATTTTCAAAAAGGATTAAATAGGGGCATTTTAGACAAAATACACATAAAACTTACAATAATCAACACTTTCTTAATCGAAGTGCAACTATATCAACCAGTTATTACTTCCAAAATTACTACAACAACTCCCTAACTCGTACACTCAAAGTTAAGTTAGAAATTTGGATAATTAAAAAGATGGGTTGCTCAACTAGAAAAATATGAAAATGATGTTTTCCAATGAAATTTTACCTTTAGATGTTAAAAAAAAAACCGTACATCCTGCACCCGCCTGAACAACAACAATTGCGCATTTGTATTGGACCCAACAGATTAATAATTAAAACTCATTAAGATATTTGCAAGTGTATAAAACAAAATAAAATAGGAGTATAAAAAAAATTAGTCTAACAAACAATTAGCAATATGAAACTAAGATTTTTCCTTAAAAATATTATTACTTCCGACGTTTTTTTTTCGTTGGTACCAAGAATAGAATCTCTGACTTGGTGGTAACTGTAGGGTCTGCCGACCGTATAAGGACTAAGTCTTAAGGGATTCTTCAAGGACCCTTCCCTCGGTTTACTCAGCACAAACGTCCCTCGCTCGGACTTGTTGGCTCCGAGCGCGCTAAAGGATCAGGCTCGGACTTGATGGGGCCGAGCCTCACAAACGGTCTTCAACCCATCGGCTCGAGACTCTAGGGCCGAGACATAACGTCGGCTGGTAGATGGACTCAGTCTTTACCAAGGCTTCCTATCCCTTCCGCAAATCTCTCCTAGATTCTCGCTAACAGCCTAGACATGAGATCTTGAGCTGATCTTATCCAGATTCTAAGAGCATAAACTTCCGATATTATCTCATAGAATCCTAGCTCAGCTCAACCCTGATACAAGGCCCATACGGCCCATATCAGCCTCCTCCAAACCCTATAAATAGCTCATAACAGCTAGGGTTTCAGGTACGTACTCTCATCCCTAAGTTGACACTCTGCACACACCTGCTGACTGGGGAGACCCTGCTTTTCCCAACTGGAACTGCAGAAACACCATAAAGTCACATATTAACACTTGATCCTCTCTTGGGCTTCTGGTTCCATAACCTTGAGCACTTAGAGGGTTAAGAACATAGTGCAAGGACACTACATTGGCGCCGTCTGTGGGGACTGAGTAACCAGTATTCCCACCCACTGATCTCATGGCAAACGACAATAATAACGATGGTAATCAAGAAGATGTCCGCCGTCGCCTCCGTGGGAGGCCCCCCAAAACCGGGAGAAACGTGAGGGACATAATTGCTCCGGGAGCCCCAACTGGAGGTAATCAGGCTGACGTTCAGACAGGTCCGCCAGTTCCAACGGCGGATCAGCCACAAGCCACGGTTCCTCCAACTGGTCAGGTTCTTGGCGAGGGCGGCGGAGGGCAGTCTAACCCTCATACCGTCCCTGATGGCCACGTGTCAGAATGGCGTAACACAGCTGATTCTGGACGTCAGTCTCGTCGGGCTGCTGCTGGCTCACAAACTGATGAGGATCGGCGAGTTGAACGGGCTGATCGGCGTGATCATTCCAGGGCCGACAGGACCAACAGGGAGATACCTCATTTGACTAGAGGTCGTTTCGAAACTCTTCAAGGTGGTCAGCGTTCTGAAACGGAAGGCAGATCTTACATGACTACTTCTTCGGCACGAAGGAGAGAGGAGTCGATTATGGAGATTTTGAGGACTCAGACTTCTTTAATTGAGAAGCAGAACCAAGCCATTGCTGCTCTTCAGCAGCAGAGCATGGCAAGGATTGCCGAGGAAGGCCCTCACGCGGCCTATGGTAATCCGAGCAATCTTCCCCCACCTCCCCACCTCAACCCAAGCTTAACCCTAGAGCGTATCACTAGAGAACCCCATCCTGGACACCCTTTCACACCTGAGATTATGACTTTCCAAACCCCGCAGACTTATGTGGGTCATCAGAATATTCCTCGGTACAATGGAACAACTGACCCGATGGACCACATAGCTGCCTACGAGTCCTCTATGATGTTTTATGGAGGAGGGGATTTTATGAAGTGCCGAGCTTTTTCGATGACTCTGGGCTCGGCGCCTTTGAGATGGTTCAATTCTCTACCTGCCAATTCGATCCGATCGTGGGCCGAGCTTAGACAAGCTTTCATAAACAGGTACACGGCCAGTATGTCACAGCCCAAATCAGACCATTCACTAGCTGGAGTTGCACAGAGACCCGACGAGTCTCTACGCGACTACCTAGCTCGGTACCAGCAAGAGGCCAGTGGCATATCAGGCCTACAATCGGGAGTATCGGTTCTTTTACTCACTCAAGGGTTGCAGGATGGAGATTTTAAGGATTGTTTGATTGGGGAACCACCTAAGAACATGGCCGAGCTTAGGGAAAGATCCAGGAAATACGTTAATCTAGAGGAATTTCGTAGGATCAGTACTGCAGCAAGGGGTGGTAAAGGACGACATGAGCAACGACCTCCTCGTCAAAACGACGGTCGTCAAAATGATCGTTTTCGAGAGAGGGGAAGAAAAGACAAAAGAGAGAGAGAGAAAGAGTGGAAAAACTACCTCCAAAAGGCAAGTACGATGAATATACTCAGTTGACAGTCCCGAGGAGTGAAATCCTTCGTGAGACTATGCATACAGAGATGCGCAACATCACTCGTCCACCAGCTTTGAGAAAGGCAGCCCAAAAGGATAGGACGAAGTACTGCGATCATCACGGTGGATGGGGGCATACCACCGACCAGTGTACTCAGTTGAAGGACTTAATCGAGGAGTTGGTAAGGGATGGTAAGCTTCAACAATATATTGGCGAAGCGTTACGCAAACGCTCCAGGGGAAAAAGTCCATCCCCACCCAAAACCGAGCAAAAAAGAACTAGAAGCCCTTCACCACCTGCAGGGGGGCCACTACCCAACCACCCGAGAAGGAAAAGAATAGCTTTCTCATTGGCACTATTGTTGGAGGATTTGCAGGAGGAGGAGAAAAGAAATGTGATCGCAAGAAGTATGTGGGACAAGTTCTTTCGGTGGCCAGCCGACCAATCCAAAAGCCCAGGAAGAAAAACATAGTCATCAGCTTTAGTGATGAGGATTTTGAGGATATATTACAAGACCATAATGACCCAATGGTAGTTACAGCCAGGCTCGGCAATTACGAAGTCAAGAGGATTCTTGTTGATCAGGGAAGTTCGGCAGACATCATGTTTCTGGATCTGTTTGAGAAATTGAAGTTGAGAAGGTCTGATCTCACCCCATTCGAGGGAAGTTTGATTGGCTTCACAGGAAATTCAATTGTTCCCTTAGGCCACATCCATCTCCCAGTGACTATGGGGGAACCACCTTCTGCTCGAACTGAAATGGTGAAATGGCTAGTCGTCCAGGCTCCCTCGGCTTACACGGCTTACAACGCCATCTTTGGCCGAACTGCACTCCAGTCTTTTGGTGCTGTTGTATCGACAGTCCACTTGGCCATGAAATTTCCAGGATCTGATGACAGGGTAGTAACAGTGCGGTCCGAACAGGAGTTGGCTCGGAAATGGTATAATATCAGCCTGGGCAAGTTGAAGCTTGATGACGAGAAGATCATGCAAGAGCCGCTTAACAAAGGAAGTGTCAACTTGGCAGATCTTGACGTAAGAGAAGAGGATGAAACTAGGCCGACCCCTCAAGGGGACTTCAAAAGGGTGATTTTAGGCCCCGATCATTCTCGTTGCGTCAAGATGGGGGTTGGCCTTTCTGAGAAATTGGAAAAAGAATTGACTGAGTTGCTGGTGGAAAATAAGGACCTGTTTGCCTGGACCTCGGCAGATATGCCAGGAATCGATCCGAACTTCATCTGCCATAGGTTGAGCGTGTATCCTGGAGCCAAGCCAGTTTGTCAGAAGAAAAGAAGAGTCGGAGCTGAGAAGGCACAGGCAACAGATGAGAAGGTAGCCGAGCTACTAGAAGCAGGATTTATCAGGGAGGTGGTGTAGACTGACTGGTTGGCCAATCCCGTGCTAGTGAAGAAGTCCAATGGGAAATGGAGAATGTGCGTGGACTACACAGACTTGAACAAAGTTTGTCCTAAGGATCAATACCCACTTCCCTGCATCGATAAACTTGTGGATAGCTCGGCGGGTTATCAAAGGCTTTCGTTTATGGATGCTTATTCGGGGTACAATCAGATTCCAATGTATCCCCCGGATCAGGTGAAGACTTCGTTTATCACAGAAAGGGCCACGTATTGTTACAATGTGATGCCATTTGGATTGAAAAATGCTGGGGCAACTTACCAGCGGATGATGAACAAGGTATTCGGCCCTTTGATTGGGCCGAGAATGGAGGTATACATAGATGATATGATTGCAAAGAGCTTGAAGGAAGAAGATCACGCTCAGGATTTGAAGGAAATTTTGGCAAGGGTCCGACAGTTCAACATGAGGTTGAACCCGGAAAAGTGCACGTTTGGAGTTCCAGCAGGGGCCTTCCTCGGATTCATGCTTACCGAGCGTGGAATTGAGGCGAATCCAGAAAAATGCCGAGCCATTCTTGAAATGAAGAGTCCGTCAGATGTCAAGGGTGTCCAACAATTGACAGGACGGGTTGCGGCCCTCTCGAGATTCCTGTCTCAGTCAGCTAGGAAGGCCCTCCCCTGGTACAAACTGTTGAGGAAAGAGAAGGCAAAGACATTTGAATAGGACGAGGCATGCGAAAAGGCCTTTACTGACCTTAAGCAGCACTTGGCATCTCCCCCGATCTTGTCTAGTCCGGTGAATGGAGAAATTCTGTTCCTTTACTTATCAATAGGAGATTCGGTAGTAAGTTCGGTTTTGGTCCGAGAGGAATCTGGCAAAGAATCCCCCGTCTATTTTGTCAGCCGAGCTCTTCAGGGACCGGAGTTGAGGTATCAGAAAGTGGAGAAATTGGCCTTTTGTCTAGTCATCACAGCTAGACGGTTACGTCAATACTTCCAGAGCCACCATATCACAGTCAGAACAGCTCAGCCAATCCGCCAAATACTTCAGAAACCTGATCTGGCAGGAAGAATGGTGACATGGGCCATTGAGCTTTCCGAGTTTGAAATCACTTTCGAACCGAGGAAAGCTATGAAATCTCAGGCCTTAGCTGATTTTCTTACCGAGTTTACTGAGCCATTGACGAGCTCAAACTTGGATTGGAATATTTATGTTGATGGATCAAGTAACAAACTAGGGGCTGGTGCAGGAATAATATTGGAGAACTCCGAGGGGATCACCCTCGAATATTCTTTGAAGTTTGGATTTTCAACTTCGAACAATCAGGCGGAGTATGAAGCCGTATTGGCTGGGCTGAGAATGGCAAAGGAAGTAGGGGCCCGAGAAGTGAAAATTTTCAGCGATTCTCAGTTGGTAGTTTCACAAGTCAAGGGCGACTACCAGGCTAAGGAACCAATCCTTCAAAAGTATTTGGAAAAGGTGAAGTTCTTATCCTCGGAGTTTGTTAAGGTCGAATTCTGCCACATCCCAAGGGAGAGCAACAGCCGAGCGGATATTCTCTCGAAACTTGCTTAGACAAAGAGTCCTGAGAACAACAGAACGTTGATCCAAGAAATGGTGCATGGACCTAGCGTTGTCCTCTCTATTTCGCTGGATCTGAGCTGGATTGCCCCGATAACAGGCTATATGGAACAAGGAGTTCTTCCGAGTAATCCAACAGAGGCCAAGAAACTCGTCAGAAAAGCTTCACAGTTTGCCTTAGTTGATGGAGTCCTGTATCGCCGAGGGGTCAGCGGCCCAATGCTTAGATGTTTAGACCCTGCCGAAGCAAAACAGGCCTTGGAGGAAGTCCACGGGGGCATCGGAAGTCATCATATTGGGGGGAAGTCACTGGCTAAAAAGGTTTTAAGGGCAGGATACTACTGGCCGACTCTTCAACAGGATGCGATCAACCATGTGAAGAGGTGCGACAGGTGTCAATTTCACAGTGATGTGTATCAGAAATTCACTTTCATCTCCCTATCCTTTCTATCAATGGGGAATGGATCTGATTGGACAGTTCCCCACTGCTCCAGGACAGTTAAAGTGGGTGATAGTGGCCATTGACTATTTTACTAAGTGGGTGGAAGCCGAGCCTCTTGCAACCATCTCCTCGGCCAAGGTGTAGAAGTTCTTTGAAAGACAAGTTGTGGCTCGGTTTGGAGTGCCACAAGTGCTGGTGACCGACAACGGAACCCAATTCGCGGCAAAGGCGTTCCAAGACTTAGTCAATGCTCTGAGTATAAAACATTACTTTTCATCGGTCGAGCACCCTCAGACTAATGGCCAAGTAGAATCTGTAAACCGATCTATCATCCAGGGGATCAAGAAAAGACTCGAAGGCGCGAAAGGGAATTGGTTGGAAAACTTGCACGAAGTGCTTTGGTCGTATCGCACCACCATACAAACTTCAACAGGAGAGACACCATATCGGCTCACTTATGGTTGCGACGCAGTCATCCCCATTGAGAAGATCATCCCTTCATTCCGAACTATGCAACAACCGAATCCCCTCAACAACACTTTATTGTGTGAGGATCTTGTCTTATCGGAAGAAGTCAGGGATTTAGCGGGCGAACGAGAAAAGCATGCCAAGATTATACAAGCAAAGGGGTATAATCGCTCGGTCGTATCCAGAGAGTTCGAGGTAGGCGACCTTGTCTTGAGGAGAGCTGATATTGGTCTCAAAAATGCAAAGGACGGAAAACTGGCCCAAAGCTGGGAAGGACCATACCGAGTTGCCTCCAAGACTGGAACAGGAGCCTACAAGCTCGAAACCCTCTCGGGTGCCCTCATCAACAACACATGGAACGTGACAAAACTTCGAGCTTATTACAGTTAGTCTTTCATTTCGTTTTCAATAGTTTTAGTTGCTTTATTACATTTTGCTTTTTGAATTCTTTTTTGATAATGGTGTACGCTCGGTGAAACTCCAAGCCCATTGTACTTTGCTTCAAATGAATAAAAGTTCTCGTTATTGAATTCATTGTATCACGTACTTTTCCTCGTAACCGATTAGCCACCGATTATGACGCGAACGATTATAAACAGCTCTAGCAAGGGCTTATAACTCGTCAAGTACTTTAAATAAGATTCCCGATTAAATCATGATTTCATAAAATCATTTTATATCGCGGATAGAGGAACCCACCTCGGCTAAAGTGCTGGAGTTCCGAGGTCTTAACACTTGAATTCTTAACAAAAGAACATAAAAAGAAGCATAACACGATTACGGATATTATAAAATATTCTGAACGAAACACAACAATAAAAGTTCAAACCCATTTACTGGGGGAATTACAAGAGGGAAAGCAAAATGATAAGCTACTCTAAATCGGACAGTACAATGCCATCGGCATCAAATCTATCTTCTTCTTCTTCACCCTCGGCATCATCGGCATCGTCCCCCTCGGAATCCTCAGCCAAATGATCAGGCAGATCGGCGCTGTTCAGATCTATGGGAGTCCCGGTTGGGCTGACTATCCGACCATTTTTCACAGAAAAATTAGGATCAGCACCCTTGGTCACGAGACCAGGATTCAGAACGCGGAGTTGCTCGGCAGTATTGTAGAAGGAGTCCTCAAACCCATGATCCCAGTTGTATAGGTGCTCCTGGGCTGCTTTCTTGTGCTTGAGAGATTTTGCTTTCATTTTCTCCAAAGAAGTTTGGAGCCCCAGAATCTCATCCTTGGCATACTCATGCCGCTCTTGAGCCACGGCAGCAGCTTGCTCCGCTTTCTGAGCCTTCTCTATTGCCGCTCGGAGAGCAGAAGAGTCTTCCTCGGCCTTTTTCAGGACCTCTTCCGAACGTTTTATCCTATCTTCGGCCCCCTGGAGTGTCTCCTCGGCCTTAACCTTGGCACCTTCAGCACCTTGTGCCACCTTTTTCAGCCGTTCATTTTCGGCTGCCAAGGATTGCAACTTCTTGTTAAGACCTTCAACTTGAAGTTGTAGATAGTCCTCGCGCTCGGCTGCCTCGGTCCTTTTCTTCTTTTCCTCGGGGGCCATCCCAGCATAAGCGTCATCTCCATGATGACCTAGATGATGGAGTATGCTCGCACCTCTCAGGAGACTCTTCACCAAAGATTTACAGTTATTCTCCCAAGTCCCAGGGGTCCAAGCCTCAATCACTTCAGCATTCTCGGGGGGAAAGACAGTAGCAACAAGTGTATCAGTCATCTTTCGATGCCACACTGTCTTGGCAGCAGCTTCCTCCTTTCCTTCAGGGATTTCTACCCCTTTGTTAGACTTACTCAAATTAAGCCAATCTCCAGCAAGGCCTTTTCCTTTTTCCAGCCGAGACCTCTTGAGGGGACGCTCGGGAGTACCTTGAGGAGTTGTTTGAGCCTCCACTTCGATGGTTACAGCATCGGCGACACGATCTCCTTTGGTCACCGGCTCAATACCTTTGATCCTCACAGCCGGAGTGGGTTTGGAGATGATGGTCGGGCTTTCGGAAGGGGTCAGTTCAGAAGATTGACTCACCTTTGGGGAGCTAGAGGCAGTTCTGATTGCAGCCAACTGTGATACTCTGGCTGCTCGGACTTCGCTGTTCTTAGCCTTAGTTGCTTTCTTCCCCATTGTTTCTGTAAGAAAAAATGGATCAGTACAAAAAAAAAATGTGTAGTACCCAGCTCCGCCTTCACTTCCTCTCGTGTCTCTTTCAGCAGAATTCGTTTGGTATCAATTTGACCATTTGCTTGAAGGTATTCCCAAACATGGTCGCATAATCGCCTTTCGGCTTTTGTCAAATCCGCCTTAAAGTCGAATTGATACAAGGAGGATCCTCGGTTATAAATATTAGTCGTCCAACCCAGTGGAAACCGAGGCACGACCTTTATCACTCCGTCTTCTTCAACTCGTTCCATGAACCAACATACTTCGGCCCCAGTATACTCGTATTGGAAGAAGAGAGGTTTGAAAGATTTCCAAGAATCTGTCACCTTGGCGAAAAGGGCATGCCCCCTCCGAGCCTTTAGGGACACCCAAAGACCCTTGGAATCACCAAACTTATTTACTTGGGGAGCATATAACCAAAAGAAGGATTGTACTGTTGCGACCAAGTTTTCAACGTAGCAGAATTGTTGGAAGGCTCGGACGAAAGCCCACCCACTTGGATGCAATTGGCTAGGAGCTATTCCTAGATGAGTTAGGACTTCAACCTCGAAGGTGGAAAAGGGCAAGCGGACACCGACTTTAGTTACTATTTCTTCATAGAAATAAAAATATTGACGATTTTCCGGTACTTGGAAGCATATCCGATCATCGATTCCCAAAGGTCTCAACGCGAATTCTGAGGTATTTCCATCGGCGCTCGGAAGTGTTAGCATTGGCCGAAGATGATTAAGACTATTTGTTGTCAACAATGAAGGTCTCGTCCCCAGTACCTCCCGATCAAAAACAGCATCGTACTGCGCATGATTAGGCGGCAGAGGATATTCTTCAGGGTTGGTAACACACCTGCGTTCCACCATATCTGGGGAAAAAGCAAAAGGCTCGGCGTTAGGATTTTTTATAGCACGAGTTTTTATTTTTAACTTAAGGCCGAGCCCTGGACTTTTTCCCCCCCTCCCCCGGTGGACTCTCCAAAGGTTCTTTCCCCCTGGTGTCAGGGTCGGGGCTAAGCCTAACTTGGGCTCGACACTCGGCAAATCTGTAAGCTAACAACCACTTATTCTCATCTGCTGGATTCGATGGATATTCTACAGCTAACGGTTTTACCTCGGTGGATCCCTGATTAGTTGGGGGAGTAGTAGAAGGGTGTATAAAATCATCGATATCAAAATTTCCCTCATTCCCAGAATTCCCAGAAAAACCAGAAAAACTTGAAGAACTCGAATCACTATCACTAGAAGGTTCCTCTCCTAATCTCCTGCAGAGTTCGCGATAAACTCTTCTCAAACCTCTCCATCCTCTCATGGTCTAAAGGCAACGAATCCTAAACACAGCTTACTCAGGACAAAAACCCAGAACCCAGAAATCCCCTAAAATTCACAATCCCTGCAAAACCCAGAACCAAAACCCCCTTTTACAAAAAAGCAGAAATCGCACAAAATGAAGAAATCGCAGAAGAAGAAATAAGAAGAATAGAGGAGGTTACCTGATTTCAGTTGCTGGAAAGGATGATAGAATGTTGTGGATTTGAAGGCGGAAACAGTGGGAAGGAGATTGGGAAGAGAGAATAAAGGGATTCTGATTTGAGAAGACTCTGGAGTGAAGAAAGAAAAATGAATAAGGGTAGTAAGAGGCTGAGAGGATTCGAACTAATGAAAACTTTTCAGTTTCCTTCCATGATACGCATTTGGGCCGAAAGCCCGTTAACCCATGCAACCACTCGTTGGATGAGACGTGGCGGTTTCAAAAGGCACTTTTTCAAATTTCAAAAATTGCAATGATTTGGCACAACTTACAAGAGAACGCGCCGTACCTAGAGAAACTGAAACGACACCTCGAACAACTGTCGCACGTTCAAACTAAGACATCCAGAAGGTCCGACCCTAAACACATGTTACCTCGTCACAGACTTTATAAAGTCTTACGAGCTGGGGTCTTGTAGGGTCTGTCGACAGTATAAGGACTAAGTCTTAAGGGATTCTTCAAGGACCCTTCCCTCGGTTTACTCAGCACAAACGTCCCTCGCTCAGACTTGTTGGCTCCGAGCGCGCTAAAGGATCAGGCTCGGACTTGATGGGGCCGAGCCTCACAAACGGTCTTCAACCCATCGGCTCGGGACTCTAGGGCCGAGACATAACGTCGGCTGGTAGATGGACTCAGTCTTTACCAAGGCTTCCTATCCCTTCCGCAAATCTCTCCTAGATTCTCGCTAACAGCCTAGACATGAGATCTTGAGCTGATCTTATCCAGATTCTAAGAGCATAAACTTCCGATATTATCTCATAGAATCCTAGCTCAGCTCAACCCTGATACAAGGCCCATACGGCCCATATCAGCCTCCTCCAAACCCTATAAATAGCTCATAACAGCTAGGGTTTCAGGTACGTACTCTCATCCCTAAGTTGACACTCTGCACACACCCGTTGACTGGGGAGACCCTGCTTTTCCCAACTGGAACTGCAGAAACACCATAAAGTCACATATTAACACTTGATCCTCTTTTGAGCTTCTGGTTCCATAACCTTGAGCACTTAGAGGGTTAAGAACATAGTGCAAGGACACTACAGTAACATTCTTAAACTATGTTTAAAAACACCATACTAGAAGGCTAAATTGATACTTTTCCAACGTATTTTTCACTGTGAGAGATAGATAGGTGGTTTTGTCCAATGATAATTTGTTTGGTCAAATCTAAAAAATATAATACCACCTGCTTTCGTTAATATTATTTTCAAGCTTTGAGGCTTAGTGGGGGAAAGCAATCATTAGAGAAGGGATTTTGACGCCACTAAAGTCATCTACCATGAGGATCAAAACTCGGAGTATGTTCCACTTGTGACCTTCATATGGGTCCCCTTCGCCTCCATTCGCATCCTTCTTTTTTAAATCAAATTTCGAACAAGATGATAAAAAAGAAGGGAAAAAAAAAACCGTGCTTTGCTTTCGTTGTTTCGTTTTTTAATTGGTTTTGGATTCTTCAAGTGAAGTGAGCGTGGTAGTTTGGAAAGCAAGAACTTGATGATACTAAATCATTATGGAGAATTGAATAATGGGAGTTACTAGCATGCAACCCAAAATTGGAGTGTTGTCATGCAACCTTCTCTTGAATCAATAGAAAGTTGCCACTTAATTCACCTGTGTCATGTCATCATTTGAAGTAGTCAAATTTAGTTTTTTGCAATTTGGTCCAACTTAAAAAGTAAATTAAAATTTGGCGGGCGACTTCTATGAGGCATTTGGATCGGAGGTGATGGTGGCCGGTGGTGGTGGTGGGGCGTTGGGTTTTGCTAAAATTTTAATTTACTTTTTAAGTTGGACCAAATTGCAAAAAATTAAATTTGACTACTTCAAATGATGACATGACACAGGTGAATTAAGTGACAACTTTCTATTGGTTCAAGAGAAGGTTGCATGACAACACTCCAATTTTGGGTTGCATATTAGAAATCTCCTTGAATAATACTTTCTTCCGTAAATAAAAGGATTTTCTCTCTATACCTTTTTAAAAAAAAATTGTTGTACTTTTTTGAGATAGTCCAATAAATAAATGTTGCATGTATTTTGATACATATAAGCTAGCATAAATATAAATTATAAATTATAAATTTTACAATATTTTTTAAGGGATTATTTACTCGAAAATAATATTTTTACTCCTAACGTGAGTTACCCATAATATCTTTTATTAATTTCTCATTTTTTATTACTCCCTATTCTTATTGGAGACAGACCACTTTTCTTTTGTCTTGTACGTTTTTCTTTTTCGTGAGTTCTTCTTCTTCCTCTTCTAATATCCGGTTTTTAAACCCAATTCTTAAAAGCAATAATCTACTGAAGTTCCCTAATGTGAATTGAAAGTCATTTGAAACCATTACAAAAGCGAAAACACGCAAAAATTAGGAGGCACATATTAGGATGCACACTAACTGCAAAAGGAATAGCCCACTTAAGTCTCCTAACGTGAATCGGTGAATTTTTGTGAATCCGTAATTGGGTTTGGGAACTAAATATTACTAGTAGAGAAAGAAGAAGACCCCCAAAGAAGAAGAAGGCCGAGAAGATAGAAGAAGAGGGGTATGTCTCCAATAGGAGAAAAAGTAATGAAAAATGAGAAATTAATAAGGGATATTATGAGTATATTACATTAGAGGTAAAAATGTTATTTTTACTTAAATAATATAAGGATTTCAAAGAAAAATCTATAATATAGATTTATGTCTAATTGACGTGACATTCAAATACATATAACTTTTCTATTAGGTCACCTAAAAGAGATACAACAATTCTTTTTTTAGAGGGTACCAAAGCAAAGTCTTAAATAAAATCCTTAATTTTACCTACTAATATTATTAATTGTTAAAACGAATTTATCTATAATTAATTTTAAGATATAAATTTAATAAGATAATTTTAAATTGTTACTACTCTAACGATAACTAACGAATGATATCATGTCAAGGGGGCATCAGTCGAATTCAATATGGTTTTTTATGTCACAAATGATGAATCCTTCTTTAAGTTTTCGGCCAAAAAAGAACAACTAACAGACCAACGTACGTGGATCATGGTTGTTATTCAATTCATTGGTAGTTACAAAGATTGATAGATCAATTATTAATATAAAATCATATAAATTTCTTATAGTATATGTATATGTTATGACAAATCAGACATATCTATTTGGGTTGGTCATAGGGGGAATTAAAAATGTGACCATCAAAGACTAAGTTAGTGCAGCATTAGCTACGAATTTACATGACTCTCGAAAAGAAGTGAGTATAATCATTAATCAACATGATTATATATTAAAATTTTAAATTTCGAAATTAGAAATCCCTGATTCAATTTCTAAAAATGTAATTTCATGAATTATTGATAACTTTTTTTTTCTGTTATTTCCGTAAAAAATTTTGCATAATTTTTTTTTCATCACCAGGGTTTGTGGCTGAAATGCATAAAGTAATTAACATCAATACTGGAATCTTGAGAGTATAGAAAATAAAAAAGCATATTATAGAAGATAAAAAATATAAAAAGCGTTAACATGAGTGGGGGCCAGTACATCATTCCAAAGACGGAAAATGCCTTTTTATGAGTTTATAGGGCTGGTGGACTTGTGGGAGCACTTGATACCTCCATTTTACTTGTTTTTCACCTTTTGTAAATCTAAGTGCGTGTTTGACATCATGTAAGATTCAAAAGTGTGTGTTTGGTGGAGTCTCCAAATATACTTTTAATTATGTTGTTCAGGTATGTATGTTTTTTTTTATCAACAAAGAAAATTTATTAATATCAAATTGAGTACAACAAATACTCAAAACAGCTATTACAATGTATACATTAAACATCACCTGGAATACTACACTCTCATGGCATATAATCATATGAAATTCATGATCAAAATAAACTACCCCAGCATGCTAAAAATATCTTCAAGACACACAAAGGAACATACCATTACTTATTATAGGTATGTATGTTTGACATCTCTAAAAATATCGATCGATCATAACTGAATTTTGAGCTAGAAATCATAGTTTAAAAAGATTTCTCTAGTACTAGCTATCTCGTAAACATTGTATACGGTGATGAAAACATTGTTGATGACTTCTCTAGTACTAGCTATCTTGAAGGGATTTGGTGTTTTGCCTAGTCTAATTAACTTTTTACTATTTTTATAGTAAAATATTTAATGTTGTTACAAATTAAAGATTTAAATCCTGGTTTCAGGTTTTTATGTCTAGTAATTTTACCAACTGAACTGACTTTCGGAGACATAAGTGTGCATACAATCATCTTCCATGTTCAGCCGGCGCCCCTAATATATATCATGTAAAGGATATTTCTAACCAAGAGTGATTTTTCACTTGAAAGAAATTAAGGTCGAATATATGTTATATGTAGTAAGTACTGTAGTATGTAAATTAAAAAATTCTAAACGGGAACCATATGACAACTAAAAGTCTACATTGTTGTGTTCAAAAGCTAGGGAAGGCATGAAATACCATATATTTAGACGTGTAATGATATATCTTATAGATGTATTTATCAGTTATTTGTTTTTTACAAGATCTTCTCCATTTCTTAAAAAAAAAGATATCAATCATTGAATAATTCAATAATAAGTTAAAATATTAAATTAAATATTGTTAAAAACACAATAACTAATGATCCATGAAAATGGATAAAAAAATGAAGAGAAAGAAAGAAAGAAAATCTCTATTCGTTGATAGTGGACTTATCTTAATTAATTAATTAGCTAAAAGAAAATAATAGAATATGAAAACCATATATTAGCATGTTTATGTGGAAAACCTATTGGGACATGATTATGTGAATGAGCAATATGCTCAAGTTAGGTCGTAGATAATGTTGATTGATCTTTTCCCTAGCATAAACAAGGTTATTTTTAATGCTTGTACAACAAGAAAAGCAACTGAATTCTATTATAATTTTTTTTTATAATTGACTATTTGAATTCTATGCTCCATCATCAATTTGTTGTTAATATTTCTTCGTAACAATCACCTCAAGGTATCTTATGTTGTCAGTGGTTACTTGACATTGAAAATGCCAATCATACTATAATTATGATATGATCTTCATGGCTAACCAAAGATTCATTTCCCCTATGCTTATCACTTTTCCAAATGGTGATAAAGTTTCTACATATATTTTTGGCACTGCTTTCTTATCTAAGTCTTTGTTGTTGCACAATAAATTATTTGATACTCAATTTCATTTTAATATAGTTTTTGTAAATACATTTATTCAAACTTTGATTTGTCGTTTAACTTTTCCCCAAACCTCTGGTAACATTGTGCAGAATACTACCATAAAGATGATTAGTTCCTCTATATTTTTCCAAGGCTTGTATGTGATAGACCTAACACAACCACCGAGTTTAGTTCATCATTCCTTTGCTGGAAATCAAGATAATAATGTCCTTGGGGAGGAGATTTGGGTACTTAAAAAAAAATCGAAACAATTCATGTGGAAGAAAATGGCGAGAGAGAGAGAGAGATCGAGAGTCAAGAGCAAGAGGACAACTACTTCACAACAGATTTGGAAGAGAGTCAGGCCTATCAAGAGAGGGTGTTTTCAAGAACAGGTTGGAGAACTCAACAAGGCAAGAATCAGGATTCCAAGGGGTGTTCCAAAAGGACACAGTAACCTTCTATGTGACAAAGTTTCCAGAAACTTGGGGGGTTAGAGAACTATGGAAAACCTTTCAAAGATGGGGTAGTGTGGTGGATGTTTTTATCCCTCAAAAGAGGAACAAAAATGGTGACAAATTCGCTTTTATTGGATTCCAGCAGGTGAAGAATGTCAAGGAATTGGAGTGGGAGTTGGATAAGATGGTAATAGGAAATACAAGAGTCTTTGTCAATCTGACAAAGTATAATAGGGACAAAAAGAAGGAAAGCATGACTATGTCAAAGATGCCCGTTTCCAACAATGGTTACAACAACTCACACATGGACTTCTAAGTTATGCCCAGGTGGTGCAGCAGAAAAGAAGGGTACAGTTTAATGAAGGAATAAGGGCGGACCAGACAAAGAAGATGGACCCAGACTGGAAAGGAATGAGGGTGACAATAGATCCTGTCGATAGGGAATGGTTGAACGGTTGCTATGTCGGAAAGGTAAGAGATGTGGAGATAATAGAGATTTTACAGACCTTGATGCACTCTGATGGAATAACAACAATTACAACAACTCCTATGGGGAGTGACCTGGTGCTGCTTAAAGCCTTGGAAGGGGAAGACCTCATGGAATTGGTTAAAGAGTCTGAGGAAACATTCTCCAATTGGATTGAATATATCAAACCATGGGGGGAGGAGGATATAACAGGATACAGATTTACATGGCTAAGTTGTGCAGGAATCCCATTACATGCATGGAATGATATCTTTTTTTCAACATTAGTGAGCAGCTTCAGAATTTTTGTGAAAGCTGATAAGGTCACAAAGGACAGAACAAGACTTGATGTTGCCAGGATCTTGGTGAAAACTTCATCTCAGGAATTCATCAACAAGATTATGATTAATGTCAAAATCTTTGGTATTCGAATGATGGAAGAGAGAGTGGTGCAAACCGTTGATGATGAAAAGCAAGCAGCAGTGATGAATAACATGGACGAAGATCAAGAAGATTGCTTCTATGATGATTCTTCCTCTGAAGATGTGGCGATGCAAAAGTACAAGCACATCCAGGATGAATGGTGTGATGAATGGGTACCCGATTCGGTGGAAGATGAACAGTCACCAAAGGTCGATGAAGATGGAGAAGAAGGAGAAGTCAGAGAGGCAGAAAAGAAGATTCCTAATTTAATTAATGCAATTAATCATTTTGTAGAAGAAGAAAACGTGGGAATTGTAAATTTTTCTGGTGAACAGTGCAAAATAAATGGAGGTAGTGGAGAGAATAATGTGGAAACGGCGGCTGAATCTCCTCGTGATGCAAATCGTGACACAGGTTTTCCACATGAAGTGGAGAACATTGGGACTATTGGGCTTGAAGGAAAAAAACGAGATTTTGAAGTAAGAGTGGAGACTAACGGGCCTAATGGGCTTGGAGATGAGAATTTTGTTTCTGGAACAATTGAAAATGAATCTTTTTCAATTGGGCTAAAGTAAACTCAAGTGCAAATTGAGAAGCCCGTAACACTAGATTTGGTTGGAGAAGATGTTGACAAGCCTCTAGGATCTGGCCATAAAGAATTTTTTGATGGCCCACATACTGATACCGGCAGCAAAGAAGACTCAATAGAGGATGAAAGGGATGTCAATACAAACGCTAAAAGGAGACCCTCACAAGTAGCTGGTTTTGGTGGTGTTAAATCTCAAAAACAAGTCGGTCCAGTAATGAAGAAACACGTTAATAAGAGAAAAAAGAAGAAAGTGAAGAAGCAAAATGAATTGATAGCATGGAAAAATTTCGGGATAGATCTTAAAATTGATCCCGTTAAGCAACCGTTGGAAGACTTGCTCGAAGTAAATAGCTTGGTGGCGAGTAAAAACTCTCAGAGGCAGCTTTCAAATGGGACTGGGATGCAGGGGATCCACGCGACTACACCTACTATTGGATCCAGATCTAGCGCTACAAATACTGACATGGTTTCTGATGAAACTAGAAGCAAAGATTCAGAGGAGGCGGAAATGCTTTGGAAGACTGGGCAACAAATAGGTGTAACGGGACATGGAAATGATGCTGAAATTTTACAAAGAATGGTGGAAATGGAGGATAGAGATTAAGAAGAAAAGAGGAGGAGAAGCAGGGATCTTGAGGGTGATAAATGAAGATAATGTCGCTAAACATCAGAGGTTTAGGAGGGAGATTGAAGAAGAAATTGATAAGAAGGCTAATAAGAGGTAATCTAGTTGATTTTTTTTTTTGTATTCAAGAGACTAAAATGGAAAATATTGATAGGGGGCTATGTGAATTTTTGTGGGGAGGAGACAATGTTGATTTTGCTTTGTTACCATCTAATGGGTCTTCGGGTGGCCTGCTATGTATGTGGAATAATCTTATTCTAGCTGCTAATTCTATTTCATATGGAACAAAATTTAATTTTGTTTCATGGTGTTCTGATTAGAAACTCCGTTGATGTTAAAATCATGAACGTGTATTGCCCAAATGATTTGAGTGGAAAACGTCTTTTTTGGAGGGAAGTGCTAGAAGAAAAACACAGGGTGGAAGGTGGATTGTGGTGTATCACAAGTGATTTAACTGTGTAAAAGGAAGAGAGGAGAGGAGAGGTGTTGTTTGTAGAGAAGAAAGGAGGGAGTGGGGTGAATTTAGGCAATTCATCAATGATATAGAATTGGTTGATTTGCCATTAGTTGGGCGTAAATACACTTGGTATAAACCGAACGGGAATGCTTCAAGCAGGCTAGACAGGTTTCTAAAATGAAGAATGGAACCATAATTGGAATGATATAAAACAGGTGGCACTACAACAGGAATTGTCTGATCACTGTCCTTTGTTGTTAAATTGCGATGCGAAAGATTGGGGTCCCAAACCGTTTATTACTAACAACTGCTGGCTTGAAGATCACAGGTTTGAACAATTTGTGAAAACTGAATGGAATAAGATATTCGTGCAGGGCTGGGGAGTGTTCGTCTTAAAGGAAAAACTCAAAATGTTGAAGCATGTTTTGAAAGAGTTGAACAAAACAATTTTTGGTGATTTGGACAAGAAAATTGAAGACGCAATGCAGAAAATAAATCACTTTGAAAACTTAATGGAAGAAAGAGATTTGCAGGATCAGGAGGTGCAACAAAGAAGATTAACAACAAGTGACATGTCGAGGCTACATAAACAAAAGGAGAATCACCTATTGCAGAAATCAAGAATCAGATGGCTACAAGATGGCGATGCAAATACTAGTTTTTTTCACTCAACTATTAACAGAAATAGAAGAAGAATGGCTTTATCTGGCATTCAGCATGATGGAGTTTGGGTGGAGGAACCAAAACTAGTAAAGAAGCATGTCAAGGATTTTTTCCAACAAAGATTCAGCCACTCAGAATGGAAAAGACCAACGTTAGATGGAGTACCTTTCAAGCAGTTAAGCAGAACGCAAGCACAAACACTGACAGAATGCTTCAATGAAGAAGAAATAAAATTAGCAATTTGGGAATGTGATGGAGATAAGAGTCTAGGACCGGATGGCTATAATTTCCGGTTCATAAAGAAGTTTTGGGAGCTTTTGAAGCCAGACATTTGCAGGATGGTAGCAGATTTCCACAGCAACGGAAGGTGGCCTAGGGGGACGAATAACTCCTTCATTGTACTGATTCCAAAAGTTGATAGTCTTATGGGCTTAATTGATTATAGACCCATTTCGCTGGTTGGATGCTTGTACAAAATTGTGGCAAATTACTAGCGGGCAGATTAAAGAAGGTAATCGGGAGCGTTATTTCAGACTCACAATCTGCTATTGTTGGAGGAAGGTCTATCCTTGACGGGGTAGTGGTCATAAACGAAATAATAGACCAAGCAAAGCGGAAGAATAAGCCTTGTGTGATTTTCCAGGTGGATTTTGAGAAGACCTATGACACAGTGAATTTTGGTTTCCTGGACTATATGATGGAAAGACTAGGCTTTTGCATCAGATGGAGATCGTGGATAAAGGAATGCATGCAATCTTCTTTTGTTTCAGTTCTGATAAATGGTAGTCCATCAGATGAATTCAGAATGGAGAAAGGCCTACGACAAGGTGATCCGCTTGCACCATTTTTATTCCTTATAGTCACTGAAGGTCTTAGCGGGCTAATGAAAAATGCGGTTGAAAAGGGAATTTATAGAGGATACAAGGTTGGAAGAAATAATGTTACTGTTTTGGCATCTATAATACGCGGACGATACCTTATTTATTGGAGATAATGTGGTTGAAAATGTAGTGGTGATGAAGAGCATTCTCCGTTGTTTTGAATTATGTTCGGGACTGAAAATTAATTTCTTCAAAAGCAGTATTATTGGAGTGAAAATTCCAGCAGCAGTATCCTCTGAATGGGCGCTAAAACTCAATTGTAAGGTGGGTAACGTACCGTTCAAGTATCTTGGGCTGCCTCTAGGGGCAAATCATAAAAGATCATCCACTTGGAATCTTGTTCTTGGTCTTTGAAGAGTAGACTTTCAGCTTGGAAAAGAAAACACCTTTCTCTTGGCGACCGAATCACTCTTCTGAAATTGGTATTGTCCTCTTTACCTCTTTTCTACTTTTCTTTTTTTAAAGCACCAAAATCTGTGATTCTTGAAATTAACAAAATTCAAAGGAGTTTCTTGTGGGGAGGGAAGAAGGATAGAAAAAAGGTGTGTTGGGTGTCATGGGATAAATTATGTAGATAAAAGGAAGAAGGTGGGTTGGGAGTGAAAAATTTGGAGATTTTTAATTTGGCACTACTAGGAAAATGGAGATGGAAACTATTAAATGAAAGTAATTCCCTTTGGTGTAAGGTGTTAGTGTCAAAATATGGGAGTAATATAGTGAGAGGAATTTCAAGTGAAGAATCAGGAGCTTTTAGAAAAGGGTCGCTTTGGTGGATCGGAGGGATTTAGGTAGACTAGGGACTTCTCAAATGGGAAGAGAGAAGGTTTGGGTAGAAGAAAGGATTAGGAGAGAAATAGGGAACGGAGAAAATACATTATTTTGGAAGGAGGTGTGGGTAGGGGAAATTAGTTTTAAGGATAGATTCCCAAGACTATATAAGGTTTAAAACGATAAGGATGCTTTTATTGCATCTAAGGGTTTTTGGGAAAGGGGTGAATGGAAGTGGCGGTTTGCTTGGAGGAGGGAACTTTATAGTTGGGAAGAAGAAGATTTGCTTTTATTGAACAGGGAGCTGGAAAATGTGACTTTGAAACAGGACATTATGAACAAGTGGATTTGGAAGACCTCGGATTGCTCCAATTACACAGTTAGGAGTGCTTACAAAGTTATTCAAGGAACACTATCACTGGAAAATCAAGACGAAGTGCAGGTTTTCAAGATTTTGTGGAATAACAATTCACCTTCAAAGTTGGCGGCTCATAGATGGAGAATCATGCAAGAAGGGGTTCCAACTAGAGCAAATCTCCAAAGAAGAGGAATCATCTCTTTACAAGAAGTTTGCTGCGGATTATGTGGACAACAGGAGGAAACCACGGGCCATCTCTTTTTTGGATGCTCAATCTCTTATAAAGTGTGGGAAGAATGCCATGCTTGGTTCAAGATCTCCATAGTTCTACCAAACAACGGTCAATCTTCGCTTATGATGCATTCAGGGCCGGTTGCATTTAAAGGTAACAAGAAAAAGGATTGGATTTCTTTCTGGCTTATAATCTTGTGGGAAATCTGGTTATGCAAAAATAAAGCTATTTTTGAAAATGAGAGGGTGTTGTCTTCATGCTTTGATTGAAAGAATTAGAATACAACTATGTTCTATTTTCAAACCAAATCATACAGGTGCCATCAGCTCTTATGCAAACTGGGTATTGAATCCATGGGAATGCTTCCAGGAGAGCTGGGCATTTGAAGTTGGAGTTTGAATTAATACTTGCTGCTGCTGCGCATTTTGCTTTCACACATGTTTAGGATCTTCTGTTATGTGTCTGCTCATTGTTTTCACACGACAATTTTGATATGTGTCCTGCAAAATTTGATTATGTTTCTACTTAGTTAATACATGTTTAGGAACAAATGCTGGTGCTTTGCTTATTTGCTTTAATTTTATACTGCACCACTTCAGCATGCAACTTTTGCTTGGAGTATGTAACATATCCCTGGGTGTATAGATTAGTTGCAGGAGATTGTACTTTGATGTATATTTTCAGAGTATGGCTTATACTCTGGTTTTTAATAAAAAAATTTTGCTGATAAAAAAAAAGGATAATAATGTCCTTTGGTACTTGGCATTAGGCCATGTTTGATGTTTCCTTTTCAATTTTAAGGATTTTGCCTGCACAATTTCCTTTTATTTATCCTTTGACAAATTAAAAATTCAAACTCCTTATGACATTTGTCATTTTTCCATCCAAAGAAAATTATCATATTGTGTAAGGGAACCGTCATCTGATAAAATGTTTTTGACATTTTACATGCTAATATATGGTTTCCATATTCTATTATTTTCTTGTTAGTCATAAATATTTCCTTACGTTGGTTGATGATTATTGTAGACATAGTTGGATTTTACTCATGAAAACCAAATTTGAAACCAGACAACACATCATCAACTTTGTGACATTGAAACACCAAAACAAATGGTGTTGTTGATATAAAATATGAACACATTCTAAATGTAACGAGAGCTTTATTTTTTCAAACCAATCTTCCTCAGCTTCCAATTTCTGGAACTTTTATGTCTTTCATGTCATGCACATTATAAGTAGACTTAATTACCCCTTCTTAAATGATTAAAGTCCTTTGAGATCTTAATTTGAGAACTATTGAGGCCATTGTTGATGGCCACTGTTCATTTTCATGTAGGTATAACTGAATGCATTTTTCATTTCCATTGGCACTCACTACATCTATACTCACGTGGCTCATGTTTTTTTTTGGAGAGTTGTTATCCTTCTTTCATTCCAAGTTTTTTTAGGGGGTGATCCACCTACACTTCACCTACCTTCACGCCTTTAAGTTCTTAATTCTTCAGGCGCTAAGGAAACACATAAAAAAAACAAAATTAAGAAAATATATGGAATTAAGAAGGAAAAAAATCACAAAAAGCTCCAAAAGACAAATTCATGAATCAATATTAAAAAATCCAAAAATATGCAGAATCAAATTTGCCATCTTCATTGTCTCCACCATCTCACATGCTAAATTGGCAAGAGCACGATATTTTGCTTCTGAAGATGATATGGTCTTTAATTTTAAGGATTTTCTTAACCTCAATCTTAAGGCTGAGCATAAAATACTATAAATGAAATATTTTTATTAAAAAAAATAAAGATTTAATTATTAAGAATTAGAAAACTTAGATTTCCAATAAAATTTTACTACTTTTAAACCTTCTATCCTTTTCCCTTAGGGTTGAACTTTAAGCAAACCCTAATTTTAAATGCTTTGTCGTCTAAAAATGGCTGGATGACTTTATTGATTTCTATCATGTCAGTCCAAGTTAAGACTATCTCATTGACAGAGATAAGGAGTGTTGGGATAGAAGAGTCGTGAGATTTCATAAACAAAAGTACTTGATCAGTTATATATCTAATAAAGATAGAGCAAAACCTCGAATAAAGATGTGTGTCGTTCACTGCTAGCTAGCTTGTTTGAGACCACATAAGGATGTGCACTTTGCAAACCTTGTTTGAGTTTGTAGGATGTAAACCAACCGGAGGAAGTGTATAAATCTCCTCATGTAGATCTCAATGCAAAAATGCATTATTCACATCGAGTCGCTTTAGAAACCATTTCTTGCTAGCAGCAAGAACCAACAATGGTAATTTTGACAATAGGTGAGAAAGTGTCAAAAAAATCTAACACTTTCGGTTGTCTCTGGATGAAAACTCGGTTTTGTTAGCCTGCAAACTGTCACCATGGGCTAAATAGCCAAACTCTTTTAAAATTAGAAAGAGTATATATATATATATATATATATATATATATATATATAATAAGATCTCAAAGGACTTTAATCATTTAAGATGGGGCAATTAAGTCTACTTATAATGTGCATGACATGAAAGACATAAAAGTTCCAGAAAATGCATTCAGTTATACCTACATGAAAATGAACAGTGGCCATCAACAATGGCCTCAATAGTTCTCAAATTTAAGGTGGGAGATTCAATCATGTTTCTGATTCGAATTTTTAAGTGACAAGTTCATAATTTTTCTTTGGAGTTAATTTTTTTGGTTATTTCATGCTAGGCTAATAAGCTAAAAACAGTCCGTTTGATTACTGTTTTAGAAACAGTTTTATTGTTCTCAAGATTTAAAAAAACAAAAAAATTTGTTTGATAAACCTATCTTGGTAGAAGCTGTTCTAAAAACAAATTCTTTTTTTTTTTCTAAAAACAAAAAAGTTAGAACAGGTTTTAGGTGTTTTTATTTTGTTTTGACCCATTAATTCTGAGAGGAAAAAAATTACACGGAGAGCAACCTGTTCTCATTAATGGCATTAGTGTAATTATTTGGATCTTAACATGAGAAACATTATGCATTCTCTCACTCAATCCCTCTCTATCACTCGCTGCACTCTGTTGTTCTCTCTCTCACGTTGCTACTTGTGCTCAGGGAATTTTTAATAATAATTATAAGGGTAATTTTGAAAAAGTATATCAAATGTTTATATTTTCAATACTACTAACAATATTAACTAGTTTTCTTAATTATGGGCATGGAATCTCGATCTAAAAGAGTCTTATATTAAAGAGCAAAGGAAATATTGATATTGTATATATTGGTGATATAACTAGGAAGACATTTTAAATACCACACAAGATTATTGGACATGCTAGTTTTGTATAGCCTATTTGATATCTATGTATTTTTTTACATTTTGTAAGGATGAAATACCCTTTTAATTATACTTGTAATTATTGATTTTTTTTAATTATTACTTCTCTCATCTCAAAAAAATAGTAAATATTTAAAAAATCAAAACATTTTAGGGACATGTTTTTCTGTATGTTTTGAAGAAGTTTAAATGGAAATGCTAGTCCAATGCATTACATTTGTTGGGTTCTAATATTAATCATATGCCTAAATTTAGATACCAGACTTGTACTTATAAAAAAAAAAAGAGCAGACTTGTGAGTGCCAGCCAAGTAATAACTTTGTTTTGGTTATGATATGCACTTAATAGAACCTTACTCTTGTGAGTGCTATTCATAATTATAATTATACGCGCAAGTGGAATTTAGGTGATGGTTTTTTTATCATGTGGAAAGATATAAATCTTGCACAATTAGAGACTATGAAAGAAATTTCTAGCCTCGTACCAAGTTCAAGTGGTGACAACTTATCAAGATTATTTAACGATGGTGCAACAAAAATAGCAACATGTCGTGATAGTATTACAAATATGATGTGGTTAGTACATAACAATTTTGCAATTTATTAGACTTTTACGGTTATTATTCATATAATTGTATTTGTTAACTTTTAGTTTGTACTTAGAGTGTCATGATTTTATATCATATAATTGCAATAGTTGGTTACGAATTCAAGTGACAATACTAAATAATTGTTTGGTTATTTTTATAGACAATTTTAATATGTATATGAGTAGTAAAACTTGATCGATTTTATAATTTGTTTTGGTTTGTTACAATGTGAATTTTTACTTGTGGAAAATAGCACGATTTTCTTAAAGTCTCAAGATATTGAAGGTGATTTAATATTATTTTCATTAATAAACATGTCTTTAAGTTCTTTGACATTATCAAAAAAAGTATAAAGTGAGATATAAAAGAAAAAATTACATATCAGACAAGTTTTCTGTTTTTTTGTTTTAAAAATATGTTTTTAGAATACATCTTTCAAACGATTTTTTTTGTTTTTTAATTTTTAAAACTGTTTTCAAAATAATATTATCAAACGGAAATTTTGTTTTTTTTTTATTCCGGAAAACAATTATTGAAAACAACATTACAGTACAGTTTCAAAAATAAAAAAAACAAGAACACAATTAAATGGGCTCAAATCAAAATTATTTCATTCATTACATCTAGCTTTTATAGGTGGATTTTGTTTTAATTAACATGTTGCTCAACTAAATGAATTCTTTTTTAACATTTAACTAAGGGTATCCTTAATATTATTGTGGTTAGGCAAATAAATCTTTTAATACTTTTATTAATATAAAAGTATCATTTAGATTAATAACTTTCAATCAACAAGGCTCAGCACAGTTGATAGATAACTGGTTCCTTAATCATGATGTCATGAGATGATCTCTACGCCTTGGTGTATACCAAAAAAAATTAATAACTTCCTGCTTCTAATGAATATCATAATGTGCACAAGTTTGTTAATAAGTGATGATAGGAAGAAAAATTTTGCGCTATTTATTTGAAAATATATTGAGCCATTGTAATTTTATAGTAGTAATTTTTTTACTTGTCGTGCTTTGCACAGTAGTTGTACTAGTCTTGATTTATCATCATTCAATGCCACTCACTCCCCACTCTTTCATTCTTCTCAACATAAATTTATGTTTAGATAGAAGGCATCAATACTCAATAAATAAACACGGACGACGTTAGACACAACGCACTTTATACATCAAATTCTTCAACTTGAATGTTTGTTTCTTGAGCTAGAAAGAAATACGAATTTGTCATTTTTTCCACCTTGAAACTTGAGAAATCCTCGGTTAACATATCATGAGGAAGAGGATATCCCAATCTAACTTGAAAAATAATTAAATGTTATTAAAAATCGGGATGAAGTCTTATAAATGTCATGATTTTTTTTTAAATATTTCTTCCTTCCTTAAATATACAAATCTGTTACATAAACATTTGTATTTGACATCTGTTTGAGACATCTGCTTTTTTTTTTTGGCAAAAATTGGTGGGTCGTGAAGTTTCTCTTTCTTACAGGTCCCACCAGTTTTTACCCAAAAAGGCAGGTGTCACCCTCAAATGTCAAATACAAATGTCATTTAAACATTTTCCTTAAACATAAGATCCTTTTGAAACTTTTATTTTGTTTCTATTTATAAGATCTTATACAAATTTTCAATGACAATTAAAAAGTTTCTATTTATAAGTTTTACCTTTAAAAAAATGACAATTAATTACTTTTTTCCACAAATATCTCTATTTACTTAACATATACACTTTTCTACTACTAATTAAATTAAACATAAAGCTAGCTAGAATGTTATCACATCTTCTTATATTGTTTACCTCAGTCCCAAAAAGTAGTAAAAAAATTTAAGGAATTATTTTAAAAATTGTCTATCTTTTTAAAATAGAAGGGGTATTGAGTATAGTAATATGAGAAGGCCATGTCATAAGAAACAAAAACAAAGATAATATCATGTACTCCCTTTCTCTTGAAATATATATATATATATAAGCACAAATTAGTGCTAAAGTTTTCCTTTTTTTTTAAGCCATAATTTCAATTTTTAATATTATTAATTATTTATTTTTCATAGAAATATTTTTATTTACTCAACCTAAATGATAATTATATATAGAAGTAATTTTTAAAAAAAGTATACCAAATATTATTAATTTCATTACTACTAATAATACTAACTTGTTTCTTTAACCCCCATAAAAGGTTAGTCCAAGTGCTAATATTTAAAGATGAAGTGAGTATAATATAATTAAGGGAATTAAATATAATTTTGGTGGCTACAATGTGCACATATAAATTCTTTCTTAAAAACTGTTGTAATTATAGTATTAGTATGGAAAAAAATTTATTAATTAATAAAATAAAAAATCGATGCGTGCAAAAACTTTATCAATATTGAAAGGAATTAATATTTTTTTTTTTGGTTGCCCACCCGGTTCCCTAAGTACTACCTAGGTACATCCGGATCCGACCCGGGTCGCGTGCCTGGCTATGGCAGGTGAGTCTCCCAACATGAACTATCAATTAAAAAACATCATTGATTTTTAAAAAAATCGGGTTGTAATTATATGCTTAAAACAATTAAAGAGACGCTTCATTAAACTTGACTTAATAAGGACAGGCTATAAATATGTATTTATACATAAAGCATAGTTCTTTTCATTATCCATTCAGTATATGCGACTTTCTTTCTTTTTTTTCTTCCTTTTTTTAAATTAATAAACTCCAGTTCATACGTGATACAACTATACAAGAGTAGTTTGCATATTATGAATATTAAAGATTTAAATTTCAATAATTGGTGATAGATCACCCTTTTTTTTTTTTTTTTGACATTCTGATTTATCACCTTACAACTAAAGCGAATTGGGGTAAGCGAAACCACATGGAGTAATCTGCAATCCAAAATTGGAGTGTTGCTATACAACCTTCTCTTAAACCAATAGAAAGTTGCCATTTAATTTACCTGTGTCATGTCATCATTTGAAGTAGTCAAATTTAATTTTTTGCAATTTGGTCCAACTTAAAAAGTAAATTAAAATTTTAGTCCTTTGTACCTATAGATAAATTATAACTTTTAATTTTAAAAAACATTATTAAAAAAAATCAAAGTATGTTGGTGGTGGTTCGTCTTCTTCAAGTTAGCAAAACCGAACGCCCCCACCACCACCACCACCGGCCACCATCACCTTCGATCCAAATGCCTCATAGAAGTCGCCCGCCATTCCCTTTCCTCTGCTGCAACTTCTCCCTTTGTTCATCTCCCTCGTGATCCTTGCAACTCATTCGCTCGTGCTTATGTCAAAAGTGGTTCGATCTCAATTCCTAATCTTCACTTTAAGAGAAGGTTGCATAGCAACAATCCAATTTTGGATTGCATGCTAGTAACTCCCATATTTGTTTTCGTATTTTGTGTGCAACAGCCATGTGTTATTTATCCCTATTGACTGATTTACTTAAGAAATTAATTAAAAAAACTAAATATTAAAACTATCAAGAATGAGTAGCACATAATAGTGTAAAATAATAAGTGGCATAACATATATTGTTCTGGATTATTTTTCTGTCTCATAAGTTACGTACTTTTAGTCCTTTTGTATTATCTTATATATTATGTAACTTTAAAAATCAAGTACACATTTATATTTTTTTTCAAGTATATATCCTTATTTATCATATTCTTTGTTCACCACTTATTTTTCCATATTTTTTTAATATACATTTATTATTCTCTCTCTCTCCAATTATTAAATAGGGGTACTTAAATCAAAACATACTAAATTCTTATATTATTTAATCATTTTTTAATCTATGTGCATAATTTTAAAATATATTTTTTTAAAAAACAAAGTTTTTTTTTTAATGGGATAAGGGAATGTAAATTAGATTCACCAAATGGTGGCGCCCAAAATCGATCGAATCCGAGACTTCCAACTTCTAAGTTTTAAAACTTGATACATAACCATATGAACTACGCTCATTTCTCATAAACCTTAAACTTATGGGAAGGAAGAAGTATTATAGTAATACTCCTGTAAATATTCGACCCCTCTCTATGGATTAGAGAAATTGACCTCTCCTGTTGGGGCCCGAAATTTACACCTAATTTATTTGTGATAGTTAATCAAATTTGGTCCCCTCAGACAAACATAGGAGTCATTTCCATCAAAGCTATAAATGGCTTTTCAACAAAAGATGCCTGCACCAAATTTCATGACGAAATCGACCGTCTTTCCCTTCATGCTCATGCTTGCTTGAAAGCTATGTGCGTTTTTGGACTTAATTAATTCTGAGCTTGAACTATAAGCTTATTATGATTTTTGCAGTTCAGACTTGGGATATTGCAGATGTTTGGATTCTGAGAAAAAGGCATAATAGTTTATTAATTAACATTTCATAAAGATATATACTCCCTCATATTTGCAATATAAGCAAAAAAAAAAAAAAAAAAAGAAAAACTACCATTATGTTTATTAAAAAAATTAGTTGATTCTATTTAATTTTCTTAAATTTATAAAAAAAAATGGAATTAATTTAGAAAAATAACGCTGGGAATAAAACAAAAATTAAATAATGTAAGCAATTGGGGTGTTGTCACAATGGTAAGGAGGTTTGTATCCCATAAGGAGGTCTCAAGTTCGAATCCCTGGTGGCGGTTTCCTCCTTTGGCCTTTGTAAGGAGGTTATTTAAGGTGATTTACTAATTAACCACTAACATTAACATGACTTTGGCCTATCAAAATAAATAAATAATGTAACCACTTTAAATGAATGTTTTAAGAAAGTGACATTCATAATGAAACAAAATTTAAAAAAGTTTGTTAACTTACGTTAAATCAAGTAAAGTATGCTTATTTTTATAATAGAAACCTAAAGAAACATATGTTATGACTTATAAGTGAAAGTTATATTCCTGCTCAGGCATGTCATTTGGGTTCGATACTAGAGTCTCTGTATTAGTAATTTAATTGACGATGTCTACGTTATAATCATCATCTTGTTTATTTCCTTAAGAATTTTGACTCTATTTAAACATTATTTTAATTAAAAACAATTTTTAAAAATCCTATAAATTTCTTTTTTTTTATTAATAAAATCCATCATATCTATTTCAATCAGTAATTCACTCACAAAATAATAGGTAACAGGAACAGTGCAAGAGGATGATTCAAATTTTACGGGTGACATAAATTTTTTTTTTTTTGGGTGGAAAAGGGGTGATATAATTTAATCTTACTTGTACTTTCAAATAATTTTAAAAATTATTTAATATATCAACCAATTTAGCTTTCATTTTGATTTTTTTTATATGAGCTGAAAAATATATTTCTGCCAAAAGCAACCTATCATTGTATGAGTTTCTGCTCTCAATAATGAAACCCTTACTCAATAAGACGATTCGATTCAGGTTTGTGAAACCCTAAATTGGTTTTTCTTTTTTGTTTTTCTTTAATGTTGGAATCAATATATGTGAATGTTTTTGTTGTTGTTGCATGTTCACGCCATTGTCTTCTTTTATGTGTATTTCATTCATGCATTTGGCAAGGAATACCAAGGTAAGACTCTTTGTGATTTAGGAGCTAGAGTAAACATTATGCCTTTGTCTTTATTTAATGACCTGGGAATAGGAGAGGCTAAGCCCACTATGGCTATGTTTCAGTTAGCTGATAAGTCTGTCCTCCACCCTTATGGTTTGGCGGAGGATGTTTTGGTCAAAGTTAATGATTTCATATTGTCAGCTAATTTTATGGTACTTGACATTGAGGAGGATGAACACATTCCTCTAATTTTTGGTAGACCATTTTTGGTCACAACTGGAGCAGTGATAGATGTGCCTAGGGGAGGGGTAATTCTTCATGTGAATGAGAACAGAGCATAATTAAAATTTTTGAAAAACTCCCACTCACAGCGGAGTACTTTGCCCCACTAATGAGGTATTCAGCACTTTGCTAGAGAGAGTGTTGATGAGGGTGTTGAGAGGAAGGTTTCTACCTTGTGGGGGTACTTGGCAGCCCCTTAGTCCTTGAATAGAGGACAAACGTCAGGCTCAGGACATTAAACAAGCGCTACTGGGAGGCAGCCCATGGTTAAGTAGTTCCCTCTTATTTTTGTTTTTAGTTTAATTTTGGTTTTAGGTAGTTTTTAATTTTTATTTTTGTGTGAATGAATTTTGGTGTGTTTTTAGTTTCTTTTCGTTTATGTTATTATATATATATATAAAGAATTTTCACGGTCCGATTGCCGCGCCCAGGCGTGGTAACCCCACACTCAGGCGTGGTGGGGTCGAAAGGCTGAAAATGGGGGTCAGAAACAGAAAAAAAAAATTAAAAGAAAAGGGGGGGCCAGACAGTGAGGACCGCACCTAGGCACACACGCATCATGAGGGAGAGGGGGTTTCATTCCCCGTTCCTCATTCTTTCCTAAATTCCCCACCCCCATTCGAAGAACCCTAACCCCCAAATCCAAAATCCTTCAATTTCTCCCTCAATTCTTCATCAAATTTCAAAATTCCTTCCATATTCATCAAGTATCAAGTGTTTCTCTCCCTATTGTGCACTCAAATTGTGCATGCAACTCCACTCTCACTCTCCCTCTCCACTTCAGTTTCTCTCTCTAAGTGACCAAGAGGACGAATTTTTGCTTGGTTTTTGGGTAAGAACACTCATTCTCTCTACTCTATTGATCTCTGGACTGGTATAGTTTAGTTTGGGGGGTTGAGAGCAAGTGTTCCTTGTGTTAGAATTTATTTATTTTGAGTGCCCACCAAGTGTTTGTGTTATTGTCTGAGAGAAAACCAAAATGCCAAAGGGAAAGAGAGTAGCAGTGGGTAGCACTAGTAGGAAGAACAAGACATTTGAGCATTCTAAGCCCTCAGATTACTATGAGAAAAAGATGAGAAAGAGAGGAATAGTGCCCGAGACCAGTATGCTCTATCTACCCGAGGGGAACCTTTCTAGGCAGGTTATTGGTGTTAGGGAGATGGGAGAGGTTGATGAGGTCCTGAAGTTGAATAGGTGGTTAGATTTTGTTGGAGAGACGGATGAGTTTTTCAGCAGGCCATTAGTATGGGAGTTTTATGCTAATGCCTGGTGGAGAGCCAAGGATCCGGATGCCCGGCGAGTCAGTTATGTGCGGGGACATGAGATGCTCTATGATGAGGCAACTAGTCGCTGAGTGATGAGCCTTCCAGAGTACCCACCTGAGGCCGATCCCGCCTTGTTTACTTGGCGGAGTTTCCATGATGACAATAACTACCCATTGGACATTCTCAAGAGTGATTTATTTATTGAAGGTAGGGATTGGAATCGGAATACTATGGACCAAATAAAGCATGTTTACCAGAAGAATTTGATTGGTCCGACTCGGTTATGGGTGAGATTTGTGCTCCATAACTTAGCACCTGCGTCCCACGACACAGAGATCCAGCCGAGTGTTTGTAGATTGGTGTATGGACTTCATAATGGTCATATGGTGAATGTTGGTTCCATTATTTCTGAGAAGATGCACCTGTTTGCAACCAAGGAGACGGACTATGTTGGATTCCCATGGGTGATCCATAATCTATGTACACATTTCGGTGTGTACTTTGCTGAGGATTTCCGGAACCTGAAAAGGTCTCCACGGATGATGTTGTCCACTTGGGAAAACTACTTGGAGTTGGCTAGGAAAGCGGCTCGAAAGGGCAGAGTAGCACCACCACCACCACCCCAGCCATAGCCACATCAGTACTCACCACCTCATGTGCCATATTTGGAGCCTGCTCCATCTGTTCAGTCAGTTCAGCAGCCAGGTAGTATTGAGGACTTGATGCAGATGATGCAGTCCCTGATGGCGGGACAAGCTGATTTGGGGAGTGGACAGACTAGTATCCTGCATGAGCAAGATCAGATTAGGAGGAGGCAATCCCGAGCTGTTGAGTTCTCTCGCCGTGAGGTGATGAGGAACCAAGCTCGGGATGCATTTATGCGTGGATGGGGAGATGCTCAGGGATATGCTTTTGATGTGCCTGCTGCGTACATGGAGGAAGATTTTGGTTTGCTTGATTCATCATCAGCAGAGGGCATGTATGAGGAGCAATGATGGGGGGGTGTTGTTTCTTTTTTGATTATGTATTTTGAGACCCTTGTATAAGACCTTGTCTTTTCTTTTTCTTTGTAAAAACATTTGTTTCTAGGATTTTTCTTTTTGTTTATTCGCATGTGTATGTGGTTTTTCAGTTATCATTTATTATTGCATCTAGATATATATATATATATTGTGCTTGTATCAGGTGGGAGTTGATGTTATCCCTCTGAGATGTGCTTTGTTGCACTTGAGTTTAATACCCTGCCTGCACGTACATAAGTTTGGGGGAGCATCTTCTCCCTTGATGGTGTTTCATGTTGCAGCCGATGTGATGGGAAGTGATTCTGAATCTTTCTTTTTATTTTTTATTTTGTAGTTTAGGTTAGATTTATTTGCTTGAGGACAAGCCAACCTCTAAGTTTGGGGGAGTGGACAAAATAAAAAAATTTCAGACTTGAATTGTTCTCCCAATTTTTGTGTTGGTTTGTGTCTTAGGGAGAAGTAGATGATTATTCTAGGCTTAGGACTGCTTTTCTAATGATAGATGTAAATACTTGGTTTAGGATTAGACTTATTGATTTTATGACACCGATCTGATTGAGTTGTAATGTTTGTTAAGAACTGGTTATTTTGATAAACTGTTTTGGAACAAGTTATTAGTGAACTGACTATTAGCTTGTGAGATTTTGAGCCTATACACTTGACAGGGGTATGTGAATTATATTGATTTTGTGAATTGAGACCCCTGATTCTTTCATGAGTGTGTTCACTTTGGCTTTGTGTTCTTGAACTTGACCTGTGACCATTTTGAGATTGATAATTATTTGCATGCATTAAGATGATTAAGACACTTAGGATTGTGTGTTTGTGGCCTTCAACTGATTTGAATTGATTATATATTCCCTTAGTTGCATTTTGAGCCTTATGAGAAATTACGATGTTTCTTGGGTACCCTGTATTAATTGTATTATTTTTGGTGAGTACCTTTGAAATTTTTGAATGAGCTACTGAGATGAATGACTCATGTGAAAATTGGTAAAAAGTGTTATGAGTTCTATTTTTCTTCCATATGAGAAATTAAAAATGAAATGAAAAGAAAAATATTGAATGAAAAGGAAGAGAATAGAAGGAAAAATTGAAAAAGTAAAGAAGAATAAAAGATTGTGAGTTGGTTGTGAGTCTTTATTGTATTCATTGCTCATTCATGATTTTTGAGGGAAATTTGTTTTTGCATTTTAACTCTTAGTTTTATCCCTTCTTTCTTTTATCTCACCTTACACTTTTAGTCATTGCCTCATTACAACCAAATTAAGACCTTTTGATTTTTGCATGTATTCAATAATTTCAATGGAGATTTGGGTCTATAGTCAAGTTTATGGTAACACATTGTTATTTGATGAACTTGAGTGCATTGTTATAACCCTTGATACATATGAGAGATATACATAGTGAGGTTGAGTGTTCACCAGTTTCTGGTTCTTTTATAGTTTATGATTTTAACCAGTTGTTGATTAAGTTTTGTTGACACCCAATTTTGTTCCCCCAAACAAAATAAAACTAAAAAATAAAAATATTTTTTTAAAAAAAAGATGAAAAATGAAAATAAATAAAAAAATAAAAAAGATTTTGAAAAAGTTTTTTTTTTATGAAAAAGTAAAAGAAAAAAGAAAATAAAAATTTCAAAAAAAAAAAGATAAAATGTTTTTTTAAAGAGAAAGATTGGTTAATTTTTGTGAGGCTTATTTATGTCTTTAGTCCCTGAAAGTTCAGCGTGTTTTGGTTTTAGTCCCTATAAGTTATTTTGACCGGGAATAGTCTTTAAATTTTCAAACATTCTGGTTTTGGTCTCCTCCGTTTGTAAAAATTTGTTATTTGTTTGTGTAGTTAGCGGAACATCATATCAGCAATCCATGTGATCAGAAATGAAACCAAATAGGTGATATAATGTGGATGATACAAATTCACGGACGCAAAATGGTCTGATATGCAAAATGACCCCATACGCAAAATTTTGAGTTCATAGGCCTGAGTCATTCATGTCACATCACCTATTTGGCGCTACCTTACACCTCGTGGCAGTTGGTGTGAATTTTCGTAAACCATGTCGGCAACTAACTGATTTTTTGTAATGGAAGGGACCAAAACCAAAATGTTTGAAAAATTAAGGACTAATCCCCGTCAAAATAACTTCTAGGGGTTTAAATCAAAACACGTTGAACTTTTAGGGACCAAAACCATAAATAAGCCTTTTTGTGAGGATAAGGATAAAAAAAAAGTCTTTTGGTTAAAGGGATTTGTTTTTTTTAATGAAAAAAATTGAGAGTTTATCTTTAACAAAGTTTGAAAGATTTGATTGAGGAATTAATCAAAGAACATTCCACTCGGCTCTCAAAGCCTGTTGAAAAAACCTTATTTTTCTTAACCTAATTTTTCCTATAAATAGAGTTTTCTTCCTCACAATTTTAAAGCGACAAATTTTTTTTAGACACACAATTTTCACAAACATACAATTTTTGGAGACACAATTTTAAAGACACAATTTTCTTTAAAAAGGACGTATAGTTTAAACCTGTGAAAACACTGGTGCTCAATTTTGATCCGTGCCAAGATTCTGTCACCTTTTTTTTTCTTTCTCGATTTCTGTGCCAACCTCAAATTCAAAGCCTCCCTGCACTACTTCCATTCCAGGTATTCTATTCTTGTTTTTTTTAAGTTTAGTTTCATTTATTTATTTACTTTAAAAAATAATGAATAATTAAATACAAATAAAATAAAATGTAGTTTTTATATTGAGATTTTAATTGGTAAATTTTACTAATCCCTTTTTGATTGCTAAATAATAAATATTTTTGTACCAAAGTACAAATTTGATATTTAAATTCTAATTTTATCCTTAAATCAATCTATTTGTGTTTTAGGATGTGTTGAATTTAATTGTTAAATTTAAATTAAATAATTTGGGATCATAAATTTTAATAACTAAATCTCATTTTTTTTAAAAAAAAGATTATGGGGTATGTTTTGGCAAGCCGATTTTTCTCACTCATTTAGTGGAGGGATCTCTCGGGCTTTTCTCTTTGTATTCAAAAACATGTATATAGTAAAAAAAATTATTGGGTTTTAAAATAAAATGGATCAAATTTTTTTTATGAAGTTTAATAAATTTTATTAATTAAGAATTCTAATGTGTTTTGGAAATACACATTTTCTTGACTAAATATCGAGGTCTTGTGCATATTTCCTCTCTGCATCAAACATTTTTGTAATAAAACTAGAAAACATTAAAAGTTAATTAAGAACTACGTAGCTTGATTCCTCATTTTATGAGGGTAAGTAGGACTAAGGGCAACCTTGTTAGGCACAACAATAAAAAACAAATAATTTTGGCAAACCAATTTACTTAGGTTTTTTAATTAAAATCAATCAAATGTACCATTTTCGAATGAGCGAACGGGGTGCTAATACCTTCCCTGGCTCGTAACCGACTCTCGAACTCGGAATCTATCTAGTTCGAGACCAATCTTTATCCGTTTTAATTAATAATTATTTTTTCCACGTTTTTGTAATAAAATACGGTGGCGACTCCATATTAGGTCAATCAACCCCCACTCGTAGGCAAGGGCCCGAGGGCAACCCAGGACCACGGTCGCGACAAGTTTATTGCTTGTGAAGAAAAGTATCTGAGTCATGAGTCGAAGTCTTAGATTAGGTGTTTACATGTTCATTTGGGAAATAGTCTTGTGTTCTAGAGTTTTTATTTTACTTTTGTCTAGGACATGCAAAATGCTAAGTTTGGGGGAGTGATTTGGGTCTAATATATGATGTTTTTGAGCATTAATTAACTCCCTTTAATTTACTATGGATTTGACTTGTTTCTTAAGTAAATTTAGGATTTTTATTATGTTTTTAGGAAGTTTAGGTAATTTAGAATTCTTGAACATTTTGATCTGTTTTGGGTTTGATTTCAGGAATTTGAAGCTTTATTTGATGATTTATGCTATGGAATGGAAAGGAGCTTTGAAGACCATGAGATTGGAGCTAGAATGGAGAAAAATGTTGTTCAACGCAGTTGCTCACGCCTAGGCGTGTGTCAACCACGCCTAGGCGTGTAAGGGGTTCAAATGCCAGAAACTGGGGTGCAAGTGTCAGAAATCAATTTAAAAATAAACCAAGTTCAGTCAAGATCACTCCCAGGCGTGGGGAATGGCGCACCCAGGCGCCTGTGCTACGAGCTAATTTGCTAAACAATATCTGATTGCTGCGCCTAGGCATGGCTCCTATGCGCCTAGGCACGTGTGCTGATGTGAAAGGAGAATTTCAAGGATTTGATAGATTTTTGATAGATTTATTTTAGGATTAACTTTTTCTATAAATACTAGGACTTAGTATTAGGTTAACAGCTTTTAGAGAGGGAGAGAGGGAGACTACATATTTTGGAGAGCATTAGAAGAGAGAAGATTAGAGGTAATTCCTTATCATGTGTAACTAAACCCTCATTAGTTAGGAATATGGTGGATTTGCATGGATGAGTTTACATAATTTATGAATTAATGTTTTTCCGTTAAATCAAGTGTTTGATTGAGTTTTAATTCCAATTCATGAAATTGATCACTTTATGTTTTGCTTTATGTATGATAATGGATTCCACATCTATTTCTTCTATTTATTCTTTTATCATGTGTAACTAAACCCTCATTAGTTAGGAATATGGTGGATTTGCATGGATGAGTTTACATAATTTATGAATTAATGTTTTTCCGTTAAATCAAGTGTTTGATTGAGTTTTAATTCCAATTCATGAAATTGATCACTTTATGTTTTGCTTTGGATCTCTAATTCTTAGATTGGAAAAATAAGTATTAGAATATGTCATTCAATCAAACAATACAATTGACTCAATTGGTAGAGATACGGTTGGGTACTTGTATAACAATTAATAATTCCACTATTCTTAATAAAGATTATTCGATGGTTTAATCGCTTAAGGACTTAAGGGTTATCAAATTGAATAATAAACTGTAATTAAACATGAGGAATTTGATAATTATCACCATAGTAATTGTTCTTGATTTATGGAAAAATAGAGGTTCATAAATAGTAAATTAAGTCCTGCAATGAAACCAGGTTCCTAACGCCTTTCTCATCTACTCACAACTTCTACTTTAATTTTGTTTTGTTTATTTATTTTAATTTAATTTCAAATATTTTAGTAAAAACCCATAGATTTCTCTAATAACTACTACTTTGTTGAGAATTAGTTAGAAACAATTCACAATCCTTGGGTGGAACGATAATCTTACTTACTATATATTACTTTTGATCTAGTATACTTGCTAGTATCTCCAACATGATGATGAAGGAATTATATTTCGGGTTTAATTTGGAAGAGCTAGGGATGTTTATGTGGGCTTGGGAGCCAAGACTTTCGCATGTCATTTCTGTCAGGTAAAAGGTAATGTGTTGTGTTCATTGTTAATTTGTTGACAAACATCATAATGTGTTGTGTTCATAGTTAATTTATTGATAACAATCACTAACATTGTGATTTGTTCATTGTTAGGTATGCCTTCCATGCATATTGTAGCTACAATAGCACATAGGGGTAGAGTTGTCCACACAAGCTACCCGTTTTGTGGTCGAGCTAAGGCCAAAAAGCCAAGTTGCAAATTGAGTATCGTAACATGAAACCCAAACTCACCCTAAGCGGGCTATGGGCCTTGTGCGAGCCGGCCCACATCCTTTTTTATTTATGCATTCTTAAAAGTTTTATTATGGAATTCTGTTTCAAAATTTAAAGAGTTATAATTCACTTTGGTCCCCGAAAGATTTACTAGTGATCAATTTAAACACTAAAAGATTTTTATATTAATTTAGTCCCCCAAAGATCAATATGACATCAAATAGTGTAAATTTTGGTCATCGAAAGATTCATATATGGCCATCAAATAAGTCACTAAAAGGACCAATGTGGTGCCATATTGATCTTTGAGGGACTAAATTGATGTAAAAAAAAATCGGGGACTAAATTGATATCCAATGTATCTTTGGGGAACTCAAATTTAAAGTATAGAGGCAATTTGTTAACATATTTGGGAAATTTCCTTTGTTTTTTAAACATGTTTTTTTGGTCAATAATAGGTTTTTTTTGCCTTGTATATGGAACACCTACACATGTGAAGCTGAGAAAGTGTGTCTAATTTTCCTTTTTTAGGGTGCCTCAAACCCGGCTGGCTTTACTTCACCCGAACCCAGTTTTCTTAAAACCCATTCGGTTTGTGCTAAAAAAACCAGTTAGGATAAATATGCCATTTAAGAAGCCCAAGCCCTATGTTTTTTCAAGTTTTTTCCGGCCGACTTGACGTGCTCCATTTTGACAGTTCTACAAAGGGGTGAAAATCCAGAGGACTATTGTAATAATTGAATCTTTTCACTCAACGTATGAGCATTACATCCTTACTTCCAATCATAGGGGACTGGGAAGCAATGCTGAGAAGAAAGTGGAAATCTACTACCTTTCCCACCAGCAATGAAGAGGAATTCTGGAAGACCTAGAAAGCAAAGAAGAAAGGGTGTAGAGGATGGAAAGGAGGAATCTGTTAACCCTAAAAAACTGAAAAGAATACTAAGTGATTGGACTTGCTTTTTTGGGGTGATAAAACTCACAATAGATAGGGGTTTACTAAATTCAAAAGATAGAAAAGGGAGGAAGCAAAGACAGTTGCAGAAGTTAGGGCTACTGTTGAAGTCGCGACAGAAGCAGAAAAAGCCAACTGTGATGTTGATATGGTTCCTCAACCAACTCCCCTAGCATTAGAACCACTAATTGAAACTACATCATCTTTATATAGGGCTAAATTAAGAGTTAGATTCTGAAATTGATGCACCACAATCAGCACCTGCAATGGTATTCATGGCCACATCAGATTACTAAGGAGCTAAGGATAGTGTCATCTACACCACTAGCCGCACTTACACCAACAGCAAAATGACCTAAGAGCATCTCCAACCCAGTCTCTTAGAGACTTAGTTTCGGTGAAGAAGAGGAGGCAAGAAACCATGGGGCAATGGATCTTGCGTACATGGCAGCTCTTGCAAGAGCCCACCTCTTGCTGGAGAGACATCTCTTGAAGGCCAGTGGTGGGCCCTCCACCCTATAGAGGAGAGAGTTAAAGTTAAAAAGAAAAACAAAAACCTCTTCTTCTTCCTCGGTTCGTATACTGGAAGGAGGAAAAAAAATTGAAACATGGAAAATAAAACCCAGAAAAGAGCAAAGAACAAAAACAAGAAATTATATTACAATAAACATCGAATCTAAAAAAAATTAAAACTAAAAATTAAAAGGGGAAAACGAAACCCTAAAAATTGCAATCTTCAATCCATGCCAAAATTGATGTTGGAATTGCTCGATCTAGGCACATGCAAGGACGGATCCGAAAAAAAACATAGCAAAAAATTGATTTCCTTGTTTGATGTTAATGGATCGGGTTTTGTTGGTGGTGAGAGAAGAAGAAGAAGTTGAAGAATGAGGGAGTGCTTCACATGAGTAGAAGAAGAGAAGCACCGAGGGAGTAGAAGAGTGAGTTATTTTTTGGTGTTTGTGGCCTTGAGTGAGTTATTTTTTATTGTAATAGGTAATATTTAAATAATATTAGAAAATAATGTGGGGTATAGTGTGGGCTCCATTCAAAAACCATGGTTGGGTTCTTGGAGTTGGAGTAAATTTGTGTTAGAGTTGCTTAAGATATGAAAAAATGGAAAATAATATAAAAAATGTTGTGAGGACTACCCAAGAACCAAAAGTGGATTCTTGGGTTGGAGATGCTCCAAGTAAACAAAGAAATTGTTGTTTTTTTTTTTCATGACTAATGTACTTTTGTGGTTATGTCATAGTTTTTTGACTTTTGCGCAACGTTACATGCTTGTGGTTATGACATGCTTTTTTTTTTTTTTTTTTGATCTTGTAAGGTGTAACATAGTTAGTTGTCTTTTAGCTTCTGTAATCGACATTTTGGTACTTCCCAATAAGTGAATGTGATTAAATAAGACAACAAAAATCAGAATTTAGATGATTATTGCTTGATTTTCACTTAACTCTCTAATCTTTTTGGTTTATGTTTTGTTTTTTTATACATTCTTTGTATTGTTATCTACTATCAAAGAGAAAGACAATGGCTCTGCACTTAATTAACAAACAACTTACTTAATTCCTGTTAACATTATAAGATTGAGAATACATTATACCCCAAAATACATCACTCATAATCAGTACTTTCCTAATACACTGACACATTAACCACTACTTTTAACACTTTAACCGCACTACTTTCCTAGCCAAACCATTTTCCACTTGATGTTAAAAATAAACATCTTAACAACCAATCCACCAAAGCAAAATTTTAGTGTCTTTACTTCACCCTTTAATCTCACTATCTTCAAAGTCAAATTCATTTTCCATTCTTGACTTCCAGTTGCAGCCACATTATCATTAGCGCCTTGTTTTCAAATGAATGCTCCAAGTTATCCTGACCATCAACCAAAAAAAAAAAAAAACACACACACACACAATGTTGCCCAGACTAAAAATAAAAAATAAAAAATAATGAATATTCAATTTGTTATATCATTCTACACAAACTAGCAACTTGTATTAAATTATCAAAACAAATAGCTAACCTTGTACTTAGGACATTCGCCGCCATAGAATAGTTTTCAAGGATTGAGAGGAGTTTTAGATCTCTTCACTACACTTTTCAAACCACAAAAGCAAGCGATGGAAGGAAGCACTCTCGTTACAACCATTATCGTCGCCCATGAACGCACATACAGGTAAAGCTTCTTAGTTACAAGTGCGAGCTGGTCTTGGGTTGCAGTTGGAAAGTGGAAGGTGGACTATGGTTTGGGATTTTAAATTCGAGAATCACTATGAAGTTGATGGAATTAAGGTTATGTAAACCATAAATTTCGTGCGAGTGTGAGAAAAGGACAAAAGAAATTGAGAATTGAATTTGTCAATTTGGGAATTAGGGTCCACTTCTATTAAGGAAGAAGATGATCGTTATAGAGCCGTTGGGGATCAATGACAAGGAAATTATGTCAGCACCAAACGACGTTGTTTCGCTAACTTAATAGCCACGTGAGATTCTTGTTAATGTCCACCAAAAGGCCAAGGTATCCAAGGACTAACATGAGTAACGTTTTTCAAAATCAGGGACTAAATATAAATTTTTGAAATCTTATGGATTAAATATGAATTTTTGAAATATTAGGAACTATAGTAAAAGCACATTATAAAGTTAAATATTAAAGTGACAATTTCGTCATAATTTTTTTGTTTAGAACATAACAATCTCCGAGAAACCCCGAGCGTGTGGTTCAGTGGTAGGGATTGATCCACGCTTAAGCAATGTCAGGTGTTCGAATCCTGTCTTGTGCATGCCGCAGCGTTAAATCTCGGGGCCAGCTGTCCCACCCATTAGAGGTGCCTACAAGCCAGCGAGGAGATTAGTCACTGCGGTCGGCGATGGACACTCCGGTCATGGACCAAAAATAACAATCTCCGAGATATAATTTGAATCAAGTTTATTGTTTGTAAACATGTGGAAGGCTTAATTCCTTGATAATAATTGATCCTCCTCAATAACTAAATTGGCCAAACCGTTGTCAACCACAACATCCTCCAAGTGTGAGCAGCCTTCGGTTTTCTACTCGGATCTAAATGTTTACTGAAATGATTTTTGTTGGGGGAAAATTGAAAGTTGATTTTTTTTAGTAAATGTAAAATTGTCATTTTTACTTTCGCATCTCCATACTTAATTTTTTTATTAACAAATTAACACTATATTCTTCTTAACCGGTGTCACATGGTGAATTAATTATTACCTGCACCAATTCTACTGTGCAAGTGTTCATGCATAATAGAAGCTACCGTTATATCAAATTGTTTACCAATTTTTTAAGTCAAAAGATGTGAAGTTGCATTAAGTTATGAAATTATAAAATTAGTAATAGTGAAATGTGAGTACTACAAATTTATGAATCGAAGATACTAGCAGCCAGAGCAGTGTTGCTGCGTTATCTTTTGAATTTTGGAGTACAATGAACCTGTTTGTGGGAAACACTAACAATAGAATATTACCAATTCGAGTAAAGATCATATTATCTTGTTAGAGATTTTGACTTTTTCATTATCCCTCGAGGTTTGTTCATAAGTTATTTCTAATAATATATATGCAAATCATATTGGGGATTCGAGTTCCTCCCATGTGTGAAGTTCGATTCTGGCACATTAATTTAAGAGATTAAGTTACTGGGTTTGCTTCAATTGGTTGATGCATGTTCCTATTAATAACTGACTTAGCATCCATATCTTTCATGCATGCTAATATTTGGAAAAAGAAGATCCTATAGTCTTAGTCAAAGATCACAGCAATATTTGTGTGGTTAAATAGAGTAAAAGTTGAAGCTGGGCAGGTGAACAATTGACCATTGAATAGTACCTATGGAAAATGTGGAAACATCTGAAAGCATATGACAAACATGGCTAAATCACATGATGCACTTAATTATGTGCATTATTAACAATTCTGAAAATTATTGCACAAGAAGAACTATTTTAGACACAAAGAAATTTAATATTGAGTCCGACAAAAAATTCAGTGAAGTTTCATTTATAATTTTTAATGTAAAATACCAATTTGAAGCTTCAAATATATACAAATATATCCCTAAACATTTAATATGCTTCCATATTAATTTTTCTATATCAAATGGGTTGAGATGAGTGGTAAGCGGCTCGGTTTCGCTTAAGTAAGAACTTGAGTTTGATTCCTTATGGATGTAAAAAATTCATAATGAGAGACTCATCTGTTATAATCAGACACGCGATCCGGAATGGATCCAGATATACCTAAGTAGTATATGAGGAATCGAATGAAAAAAAAAATATTACTCCCAGTTTTCCAGCGACTTATTTATTATTATTTAATACTTATATTTATCATTCAATGACATCATTTTGAACCAATCATATATCATACCAATCATATTATTACTTATATCTTTCATTAAATTTGACGAAAATAATTTTGTTATCATCTGCATTGTTATTATTAAAATCTTGAAAAATCAACAAAAACTAAAGATTATGTTTTTAATATTTGTTTATCAAATCAATTAATATCAAAACAATAATAGTTTAATTCATGATTTATTAATTAATCAATCATATAATATAATATAATATAATATGTAATTTGAATTTTTTTCATTTACTATCATAATTTTAATTCTATTTCGTATGGCGCTGAGGGTCCCAGATACTGTATTAGAGAGATATATGATGCCTCAATGGCCGGCCGGGTCGGCCAAAGCTGGGAAGCAATGCTGATTAATGAAATGTGAAGTGTGAGGTGATATCAATTGTGCTTCTATTCAACCTTCCACCATTATTATCCCTATCTTCATTTCATTCGTTCTAGTATTGTTGTGCAACTCCGTGGTGGGTCTTAAGCTCCACTTTCCAATCTCTGAGAACAAAATAATCACCGCAACCTTGAAGGAAAAAAGAAATTGTAGTTGATCTTGGATGGATCAAAAGCAATAAGCTTAAAATTCTTTATATACTTTCGTTCTTTGATTCTATAAACTCTAACTATGAAACTTTAAAAGAATTAAGAAATATATTAATATCATATTGTTAATGAAATTGATACTATTTGGTAACTTTTTTTTAAAAAAAATATTTTAAAAAATATAAAGTAAATAAAAATGTTTATGAGAAAAAAAATTAATTAATAACATTAAAAAATAAAAAATAATTTATAAATAGAATCAAAGAAAAGTTTCTCTTAGATACTTGTATTAAAGGTTTATTTATGTTTTTAGTCACTGAAAGTTCAGCTTGTTTTGGTTTTAGTCACTAGAAGTTATTTTGATCGGGACTAGTCCTTAAATTTTCAAACATTTTGGTTTTGGTCCCCTTCGTTTGTAAAAATTTGTTATTTGTTTGTGTAGCTAGCGGAACATCATATCAGCAGTCCATGTAGTCTGAAGTGAAACCAAATAGGTGATATAACGTGGATGATACAAATCCACGAACCAAAATGGTCCGATACGCAAAATGGTCTTGTACGCAAAATTTTGAATTCATAGGTCTGAATCATTCGTGTCACATCACCTATTTGACACTATCTCACACCCCGTGGCAACTGGTGTGAATTTTCGTTATTCATGTCGGCAAATAACTGATTTTTTTGTAACGGAGGGGACCAAAACCAAAATGTTTAAATAATTAAGGACTAGTCCCGGTCAAAATACCTTATAAGGACTAAAACCAATAGGTGAACTTTTAGGGATCAAAACCATAAATAAATCTATATTAAATAACGGAAGGAAGGCGGTATATCACATGAAATAGATTATGTAATATGTACAACATAAATTCATAATTGCTATAGGACTAATGTAGAATCTATAACAGTCATAGGATTAATATGATCTATTTATTGTAATTAATGTACATCCCTATCCTATAATATGGGTATTGAGAAAGCTTATTACACACAAGTGAATAAACTATCCTTTTCCTCTTTATTCTCTTCTCCCTGTATATTGTTCTTGTTATGCTCCTTTAGTTTCATAACATATGTTATTAGCCCGATACTCTAATAATTGGAAGTGGGGAAATCTTGTTATACACTTTCATTGAAAGAATATGTATTTAGGTATAACAATGAATCTGTTTACCATACTCCCTAAGGCTTTGAGGCATCATATAATCTTCATCATGATATTTCATGAATCTGTATTTAAGTATACATAATGAATCTGTTTACTATACTTCAACATGATGAAAATTATATGACGAATATGTATTTAGGTATACATAATGAATCTGTTTACCATACTTTCGGGGCTTTGATACATGGAATTAAAGGATTATTAAGATGGAAACGTTCAAGGATGAAAGAAGCCATGAGAATAGCACAAAAGAAGTGACAAATCCTATTTTTGGCCAATTGAGTCGCTTGGGAATAGGTATTCACCCGCCAATTGCAAGACTTTGGGCACCCCAATGCCAGACAGCAACAAAGGGCACCCAGGTGCCAACTTCTAGGTGCTTAGGTGTGAGTGACAACATCAAATGTGATTTTTAATTTTAGGACTTTTATGGACTTCCTTCTCTATAAAACTTGTTTGGAATCCTTGGAAACTTATTCGAGACACCAAGAAACACAATAAGACTTGGAGAAAAAGCGGATAACTCATCAAGGAGGAATTATAACCTCAAGGGGAGGAATTTTAAGGGGAACATTGCCTAGTGGTGCATCTCTATGTCTCCTATAGAGTTTGTTCTTTCCTTTTTATTAACCTTTTCATTATCTATGTCTAGCTCAACCTCTTGTTATGGATAGGGTAGAATTAGTTGTAATTATGTGATTTACAATATTGATTTGGAATGAATTCCTTATTAAGTTAATTGTTTGATTATATTAATTTTTGATAATGTTCTTCAACGATATTAATAGAAGTAGCTAACCTGTGATTTGCGAGTTCAATCATTCAATTAGAAAATTATGGACTGAATTAGCCCTGAAATCAAAGTTTATAATTTCACAACTCGTACGAATATTTTTGGGAAATTATATAACTTTTGTGATTCTAGTGTTCTTAATCAAATGATTATTAATTTAGGATTCGATTAATGGATTAAGGAATTCTTTATATATATATATATATATAAGCGGGATTAAGGTATTCTAAATTTACAATACAAAGTAAGTGCCTCGAGGAATTGAGTTTTTAGTGCCTCTGAAATCGTTGTTAACATAATAGGAATTATATATATTCGACAAAACTGTCACTTTGGTGCTCGACATTGTAAGGTGTGGAGCAAGTGTGCAAATCCAAGAAGTTTTGATGACGATAGAGCATAAAGAACAACAAAACAAAAGGAGAAGAAGAAAATCAACCAAAGACTTATGAGCACATCATTAGGGCTGTATTAATTGAGTTATTATATTTCATTTAGGTCTCTAATATGGTTGCTTGGGTAGAGTCTAGGTTGGATAGTGAATCTCAAATAATTTTAATTGAAAATGCATGCATTAATAATTTAAATTTGTGATTCATTATTATGTTTTCTTGAAAATTAGATGCATAAATTTGTTTAAATGTTTTAAAGTGTTAAATATGCATCACTTATGTTAAACAAAGCAAGTAAAGGCTTATGAATTAGTATATAATTGATTTTCCTATTTAAACCATTTATTACTGGTCATGTTACAGACCCTTAATCGGTTAAAGGGTTTAACCGGATAAGAGTTGTTAAAACAATTGGCAAATTTGTTGTTACCAAACTGGGAAACCAAATATATACTTCATTGATTCTTAGAAAAAATATTAGAAAGAGTTTTTAAACTTTTACAGAGAAGACACAAGCATTTACAAGTTCATATCAATTTTCCAAAGATTCCAAATTCAAGAACGCATTCTTGTTCATCTTCTTCTCATATCATTTCAATTGAATCTCTTGCATTTACATTTTCAAGAAGAAATCAAGAGAGATTCAATAGGTTCAGTGTTGATTGTGTTGTAATCATTGCAATTAGAGGCAAACTTTGTGCAACAACAAAAGATTGAATTCATTGGTGTGTGATATCACCAACGTGAAAGAGAAGTCTAAGTGGTGAGGTATCCACCTAGCAAGAAGAGAAAGCTAAGAGGTTCTTAGTGCTTGGAAGAGGTTCTTTCAAGTTTTGGAGAAGAGATTTAGAAGATCAAGGTGTTGACAAGGGCAAGGGTGAGGGTATTCCCTAGAATGCTATCAAGTGGGGTATGTTGAGGAGTGCGCATTGTAACAAACAATTTCTAAAGTTCTCTATTAGCAAATCTTCCAAATCCACAAGGGAGGACTAGATGTAGCCTTTGATGTTCAAGGGTGAACCACTATAAAAACCTTTGTATCATATCTTTTCCCTATTCTCTTTACTTTACGCTTTACGCTTTATCTTGCATATTTTGGAAAAACGTGGTTTTGAAAAAATTGATTCTTGTTCATATTAAACCAAATCTTTTTGTTTGATTTGTGATTCTTTAATCATTGTTAGTTAGTTGCTGATAATTTTCTAAATTGGGTGCAAAGAAAGATTCGTTTTACAAATTATTTTGGAATTATCGCTCTCAAATTATTTGGTTGCTTTAACGAGATAACCAGTTGGTTAACTAGATAAACCAACCAGATAAATCACAAAAATCAGCAACTAATTCGTTGAATTAATCAATTTCATTTCAAATAAAATAAAAATTGGTCAAGGTTATACTTTCTACCTATTCACCGCTCTCTAGGTATCCAAATTACCCACTAGTATTCCAACATAAGGTGGTTTCACTTTCGTCCCTAAGATTGTAAAATGTTACTCATCATGGTAGTCCCTTGTGGGTTGTTAGCAGCTAGTCCGAGGACCACCTTCCCATGAGTAACATTTTACAATGTTAGGAATTAAAGAGAAATTTTTGAAATCTCAAGAATAAAAGTGAAACCACTTTCCAATGTCGAGGACCAAAATGACAGTTTTGTCTATTATATTCATAATTAAAGTAAATCACCATTACTTCCAAGGAAACTATATCCCTAACCTTTTATCCATTCATGACTCAAACCATTTTACTATTTGTTCTTTTTAATAAAAAAAAATCCAAACTAATCAGCAATCTTTGATCCCCAAATTCATTAAGACTAACTACAATAAGGTGATAATTATTAGAATTAATTAATCCCCGTGGATTCGAGACTCTATTTTATCATTCTGTTACTCCTACGATCCGGTATAGTGGCCAATGTGTCTCAATAGTCATCAATTTATGTCTAAATGCATCCACCACCATGCACAAAGGTGGGTCCTCTAAGGAGGTTGGGAGCTTGTGTTGGTTTCGATTCTCCATCACTTGTTATATGTAATTATTAACGGGAGATCTTTTCTGCACAAGATTTGTCGGCAATTTGATGAGGCAATTTTACCAACATTAAGGGGAGAAAAGGAAAAAAATGTTGAAAAATAATAAATAATTTCAAATTCAATAAAAATATTCTATTTTGATCCTCGTACATATCAATATGAACTAGAAGTTAATAAAATTATCCACTTGCAATGAATTGCAAATATTCCAGCACTAGATGCTCTTGCTGGAATTGAAGCTAGAAAAAGCAAAATCTAATTTACGCCAAAGGCATGGTCGACTAATTGGTTCCAAAAATAAAAATAAAAAAACAGAGCAAAATAATAAAATTGGTATAAAAGAAGTTGAGAATTCTCTTGACGAAAAATGGAAGATGAGCATGTAGAAGACAAGATTAAGAAAATAACTCCGGAAGTGATTCAGGCACCTGGAATAATTTATGTTGGAACCAAAATGAGATGATTGTGTTACTGAGAAGTTTGCTAATGCTATAGCAATTGGCATTATGAATGAAAACGAGAATCTAAACCAAAATCAATCGAACAATATCAACAAAAAATGATTGGCAAATATAGAAATAAGTTGTTCAAAAAGAATTGCATCCAATTGAGAAATGAACATTTGTGGACTTTTTCTTTTTAAACCTCATCCTTTACTCATTGCCCCTACCGCCTGAAACAAATCGGATAAACTTTTTGGCCCCCACTTATTACTATCGATTTGCATAAGTAAGGCGGAAGAATTACCGACTATTTAAAAGTGGAAATACTTCCGACTTTTAAGAAGCGGAACCCAGAAATGCCCCTCCATAAACCCTCCACCTCCCTTCTTTTTATTGTTATGTACGTGAATGAACGGAGGAGCAATTTTGGTATTATAACAAATTTTTAATGTTTTCCGCCAAATGAGAGGCATAATACTTTATTTTATTTACGACTTTGAAAATGCGGAAGATAATACGACTTGCATAAGGCGAAAAATGTTTTATTTTGTTTCGGCCTTGTTTCAAGTGAAAAGAATCTTTCGACTTGTTTCAGACGGTGGAGGCCAATAAATAAAGGGTGGGATTTAAAAAAAAAAGCCAATTTGTGTACCTGTAGTTCATACACCTGAAGGTGTACGACGTGCAAATTACAAGTGAGTATTCATGAAAAAGCACAATGATAAGAAGTTATAAGATATAAAGATGTTTTTAACACAAAATTTTACACAAAATCTTTAGTTGACATATTCTTTTGTAGTTAATAAAATTAGTTTGTCAGTTCTTGAAGGATTTCAAATGCATTTTATGGACATTTACAACTTATAATATTGGTCACTCGATAATGATATTTACATAAAAATTTTAGAAAGATTAAAATATAAAGAGAAAATCTTGAGACGAAATATTTTGAACTAAAGTCTGTCTCGACGAAGATCAAGAATTTATAAAATCCAGTTTTTCTATCCTGAATTATGAGAAGCATGTTTTGAAGCATAATTTATTTATGAGTAAACAATTACTTTGACTCATGAAAGATACACTGCTAATCAATTTAGTCCCCAAAAGATTTTTTATATCAATTTATCTTTCCCCAAAGATCAACATGGCATCACGAAGTGTAAATTTTGGTCCTTGAAAGATTTATATGGTCATCAAATAAGTCCCTAAAATGACCAATATGATGGCATGTTGATCTTTGAAGAACTAAATTGATGTAAAAAAGATCTTTTGAGGACTAAATTGATGATCAATATAGCTTTAATGAGACTACTACATAGTACAAGAAGGCTTAAATGAATTGATTGGTACTACCCATATCAACAAGATGCATCTTCTTTTCGGTAGTCCATCAATTAAGAACTCCATGGTTAAGCGTGTTTGACTTGGAGTAATTCTAGGAAGAGTGACTTCCTGTGAGGTTTTTCTGGGAAGCGTGCAAATGAGTACAAAGTACGCTAAAAAGACCCATGTCCATTTACTGCCAGGAACGTTACATCCTGGGTTAGTTGGGTTGATGTTTGTCATCCCAAAAAGAAAGGAGGTCTTGATGGAAAAAATTCGAAGTGGTTTATTCTTGCACTCTCGGCAAAACATAGGTGGAGGATTTTATAGGGTCATCAAGCTCTATGAATTGATGTTCGCCATGTGAGGTATGGTAGTTTTAATCCATGTGCTTTATTGCTTGTTTAATGGAGAGAACTATGGTAATAGCTCGTCATCGTGGAAAGCTTTATGTGGTTTAGGCTGGGTTAATAATGTTGAGATTGGTTTGAGGAGGATATATATGACTCATGTCACTAAATCAGGCTCGACTATTCCCTTTTATAACCAACAAGATCCAATATTGAATTTCTTAAACATGATGTCATGGGTTCGATTTCGCGGATATGGAAAAGACTTTATTGGTAGAGGAAAAACTCACTTCGATGATCTCTACGCCTCAGATCGAGGGATTAGTCTTCGACTATCGGTTGGAGGATACCTTTAATAAAAAAAAAATACATGTATATTGAACTATTTTTTGAAGAGTGTTTTTCGAAGGGTTTTTCTTGTTTTCCATGATAAATGTGGGGTTTGAAGAATGATTAAACCCAATCATTAATAATTGACCATGCTTTTTTTTTGTCATGTATATTGATGATAGCGATAATATTACTCTGATCTTTTGTGTGGTATTTATATTCAAAATGCAACTAATAAAAAATAGGAAATAATTTTTTTTAAAGAAATGAATTAGGAAATAGCATCGTAATTAATTAAAATATAAAATATGGAAAATTGATTAAGTTTACACTGAGTTAAAAATTTTAAGATCATGAATTGAATAATAAATCATTGATTTGAATAAAATTAAGATCAAATAAAATTGTCAAACTAGATCAAACATAATCATTGATTGTGTTGAACGTTGATCAATAGAGTATATACTTGCAAGTTGTAATTAAGTTCGGAGGGAATCAAGGGTTCTATTGAACTTAGCACATGCTCACTGATCTGACACCATATATAAATCCACATATTACGTCTTGCATATTGCTAACAGAAAACTGACACAATTGCTCTAACAGCTACGGATAGTTAGGACTTAGAGATCGAATATATCTGCTCATAGAAGCATGTGTGGTCCAATCCCCGCAATTAACAGATTGATGTTAGTTGGTGATTCGAACAATCAAATGTTAGACATTTTTGGACTATAAAAAAAAATTAGAATTTTTTAATCATCTGCTATTAATACACTTGCTTGTACAAGACTTAATATAACCTTGGTTGAATTTTCTATTTAAATTGACTTATACTAGTACATACTTTGCATTTCTTGAGCTGGCAGCATAACACATCCAATTATGAGCCTAATATAATACTTTGAGCTTAATTAATTTCATCAAAAACAAACTTAGGAAGGAAGAGTTACTGTCATCATAAATAAATCTTTATCCTTATATAATTTGAATGGACATCTATATATAACGTTCTGATAGCATATTTTCCTTCAAAAAAAAAAAAAAAACAACGTTCTGATAGCATATTATGATCATTACGTTATCAAATATATTACAAATTTTCAACCATAAGCTATATTAAAAAAAAATTTACTTCCTTGTGCAAGACTTAATAAAAATTGTGATTGAATTTAGTATTTAAATTGCTTAATACATATATATACAATTAATATAGGCTTGCGTTGTTTTTTTTCTAAGTAGTAACTCAGTCGATAGAGCTACGAAACATAAAATATGAGCACCCGAATTCGAATCCTAACAATGTACAATTTTCCTCTTTTCCTATTAATTTTTTTTGTTTCGGACAACATTTTAGAATTTGAAAATAATTATCTGTTGAAGAACTTGAGAGTTTGAATAATCATAGACAATAATTATATTAGTGACTTCTCAAAAGTTCATAGATTTTGATTAAAATGATAGTTATTATTACTCTAATCTCAATATAAGATGAAAAAAAATTATATATGTGCTATATATGATTTAAAACATAAACAAAATTTAGTTACTTTCATATTATTAAATATTATCATTTCTAAAATATTTTTTTATTAAATTTATAACAATTTCACAATATTCTTAAAATTTGTTTCTTCATTTACTTAAAATCTACATGTCTATAAAAGATCATATAATAATTCTAATTTTTTTTATATGAAATTAAAAAGAATTAAATGTGCTAAACCAACTTTTTTAATAAACCTAATTAATTTTTGGTTATAATGGAGACCGTAAGAAGTGTAACACTACAGTTGCTATACCTGCTCATGAAGCTAAGTTGCTAGCTCATCGGCAAGAAAAGATTGAAATATTGAATCATAGGTGTGTATGCACAAGTTATAATTGTACTTTCATCGTGCTTATATTTATGGCATATAATCACACAGTACAGGTTGTTAGCCATGTGGACATATCTACGTGAGACATTCTTCACATGACCATGGAGCCCTTCTTAGCATGGGTGCTATATATGTACTGTAGATATCGATATGGGAACATGTAGCTCCTCCCTCCTAGTATCTTGGTAGAAATTAATTTTAAAAAATGGTTAATCGGTTACTCTTGAGTTTATAACATAAATGTGTGCTTAACCCAAAATTCGTACATTTCTTAACCAATGACGAATTTGATTAAAATTTTAGGGAAACATTTACATTTAACCAAACTTTGGCTATGCTAAAAGTTTTTCTCTTGAAAAGTGCACCTATGCTTAAATATTGTGCAATATGTCGGATTGGTCTCTGATTTTTTGAGCATCGATTAAATTAGTTTATGAGATTATCGAAATTTTAAATTAGCCTTCGAGATAGCAAAATGTGAGTCACATTAGTCCTTGCTGTTAGTGATTCACAAAGTTAGGGACTAATTTGATTAATAATTAATAGTCTATATTTATTTTTTTGCGGTCATTCAGTTAGTCCACGTTAAGGATTATTGACGATAATTAATGTCAGAGACTAATGTGACTCACGTTTTCCTATCTTAGAGATCAATTTTAAATTTCGAAAATCTCAGGAATTAAATTGATTAATGGCCACAAAGTCAGGAATCATCATTCTAACATATTACTTCATAAACATTGTATATATCATTTAAACATTATTGTACTCTCTATAAAACGTTTGAATCTAATTATATAAACTTGTTAAAAAAATATAAATAAATTAAGAACATAATTAAAAAAATCCTTAAATATTTGCAATTCTTAAACACTAAAGGAATCACAGTAATCAGTGCTTACGGTTATACTTATATGGCAGTGTGGGAAAAAAAAAAAAAAAAAACCAACACGGACCTTCAACTTGAAAGGTTAAGTACTAGCCACTCGAGCTATCCACATCATAGTGTGGTATTAAGAGCATTTTTATTTCCATGGCAACAAAGATGAGCTAACACTAGCATATTAGCTAGTGTAGTTAATATATATGCGTTGTAGCAAAATGAAGTGATAAGTTGCACTTAGGGTTTGTTTAGCATGTGGAATTAAACATAGAATTGGGGGTTGAAATTGGAGTTGAGGATTGGAATTTCAATTCTGGTGTTTGGTTGTGCACTTGAAATTGGAATCACAATTTTAAAGCCAATTTTATGGAATAAGATTATAACTAAAAATGCAGAAACTCAATTTTCACATTTAAGCCTCAGAGTTACAATTCCATACTTTATAAAATTAAATATCAACCAACAAGGCCTAGCATAATTGGTAGATGATTGGGTTCCTTAAACATGATATCAAGGGTTTCATCCCTGCCGTGGGCATGGAAAATGCCGGCTTTGTTGGTAGAGGCAAAATTCACTTCGAGGATCTCTACATTTCGGAGGGCATTAGTCTTCGGATGTCGACTGACGGATACCTTTGGTGCACACCAAAAAATAAAATTAAGTACCATGAGTCTAGAAACAAAACATGCGACATCTTCACCGGTCCACCATCGAGCTACCCAGTCGGAATCATGCTCGGGCCATGATTAGGTTGGGCCAATATTGTCCGGATGAAATTTGGGTGAAAGATCTAGCTAAACCTGATAGCTAGCCAATTTTTAAAATAGACCGGGCAAGGTTTTTAGGTGATATTAAAGGGTCGGCTTGAAGTTCGATTAGTTGTGATTTTATTAAAGTAGGCCAAAATGGCCCAAGATCTATTTGGGTTGTATTATGCCTATACAATGGAATTAGAAATTGAATTTGGAATTCCAATTCTACATTCTAATTCTTAATACAATCCAAACATAGAATCACGATTCCAACTCCATTCCAATTCTGATGGAATTAAAATTGGAATTGCAATTCCAAACTACAATTCCAATTCTGTACACCAAATAGAAACTTAGTATATATTAGCCAAGTGAACCATACGAGCTAAGGATCAAAATTATATAGTGTGTCAGAGCCAAGAGAGAGATAAAAGGAAGTGGGTCCATCTTAGCGTAGAGTAAATGTGCTAAGAGTTGAAGTGTTGAGTTAGCTAAGAAAGTATGATAAAAAAAATGATGGTATGACAACCCTTAGCATATAGGATATATGCTAAGCATTAAAGATGCTCTTAATATTTCCTCTATAATTTACAAAAGTTGAGGGAATTAAGTAGATACTCCCACCTGCTCTTTAAAAGATTTGTCCTAGTTCTTAACCACAATTTATTGTAGAATAAATGAAGTATTAAATGAAAGCCCAATGCATAATAGCATATAACAAATACCCTAGGTCATTCTTTCATTTAATGAATACAAACAAGTAACTTAATATTGGTGGTGATGACTAACATACTCATTTTAAGTTGTTAATGAGTTTGATTGTCTTTCGAGAAAAAGAAATAGTGATTTCTTATTAAAAAAAAATCATGATAGAGATCAAAGTTGTTTTGTCTCAACTATCATTAGTCACTTTTTTTTTTGGTTTACGAGGGAAATCCTATCCTCATTACTGCACATTGACGATTCTGATGGGCAATCCCGCCTCCAGGTCATAGCCTATAAACTACCCGGAGGAGAACAACCACTCCCGAAGGAGCGACAATTAGTCACTTAGTCTCACTCCAATTGGTATTTTTTTTCATCCTAGTTTTTTTGGCCGAAAAACCGCTAATATTGTTATGGTGACCTTCACGAAGTTCAATCAATGCCAACGATGGGGGCTGGTGCCAAATGGAGGGAGGAAAGACAAGGTGAGGTGGGGAGTAGGAAGGGGGAGTAGGAAGGTGATGGGTTGAGGGTTGTCGGAGTGATGGTGGTGGTTGGGAAAATGTTGAACATGAAATATGAGATAGAGTTAAAATTAAAAAGATAATTTCAAAATTTGAATAAGATATATTAGGAATGCTAAAACTAAAATATAAATTGAGTATATCAAACTCATTAACTTAAAATGAGTATCTTAATCATCGCCACCATTGATAATATAAGTTAAACATTTATTGATGTATAAAAAACATCATTTCCTTATGAAAACTACCTCATTTACAACCTTAAATAAGACTCTAAGGTTACTTGTTAACTTCTTTTTTTATGTATGTAATTTTGATTTTTTTTTTAATTTCAACCCAAAAGATCGAGAATAAACTTTCAAAACTAGACATGTTTTCTTAAAAAACCAAAAATATAAAACTTTATTTCTCTTAAATACATTGTATCTTATAAAACTTATTCACTTTTACACTCTAAGAACCCGTGTTAAGCAAACTTTTCTTTTAATATACACTTCCGAAGATTTTCTTAGTATTATACGACAAAGAACCAAGTGTTATATGAAAAAGCAAGTGTACGTTTTTCTTTTAATATATAAAAACAAAGGTTTAATTATTAAAGGCTTAAATACCAAAATGGTCCCTATAATTGTTGCTCATTTTGAAATTGGTCAATATAAAATTTTTTCTTTGGTTTTGGTCCCTAACATTATTTATTGTTTTGGTTTTAGTCCCCCACATTTAAATAGGATGGAAATCGTTAACATGACCTAACGGAATGGTGGTCAAGAGGCTGCTGCTGTGAATGGTGGTTAAGAGGCTGCTACTACTAGGAATGATCACCCGTCTACACAACTTGCGCAGTCATGTAGAAAGAGGGCTTTATCAATTGATCTAGCCCTCTTTCTACATGATTGTGCAGGTTGTGCAGATGGTTGCTCGTTCCCAGCAGCAACAACCTCTTGACCACCATTCCCAGTAGCAACAGCCTCTTGACCATCATTCTGGTAGGCCACGTCAGTGATTTCCATCCAATTTAAACATGGGGAACTAAAACCAAAACAATAAATAATGTCAGGGACCAAAACCAAAACTATAAATAATGTTAGGGACCAAAACCAAAGAAAATTTTTTATAGTGACTAATTTCAAAATGAGCAACAATTATAGTGACCATTTTGATATTTAAGCCATTATTAAATTGGTCTCTATAAATGTTTATTTTTTTGACATTGGTTCTTACATTTAATTTTTTTGTTTTGATCCGTGCTTTTCCATTTCGTTTTGGTTTTTGTCCCCATCGTCAATTATGGATACAAAATGTTGAAGTGACTTGACATGACAAAGACCAATACCTAGGCCTACATATGCTAATAATGTAAGGACCAGAACCTACGCCTACAACTAATAGAATGACCAAAACCTTCGAACATTGAAAATATGAGGACCAAAATCAAAACTACATTTGCATTATCCTTAACCATAATTAATTGAGGGATGAGACCAAAACCAAAACGAAATGAAAAAGTAAGGGCTAAAACCCAAAACAATAAAATGTCGAAACTAATTTCAAAAATATCAACAATTATATAGACCAATTTGATATTTAAGCCAAAACATTTAAAACTTGCTATATTCAATAAACAGGTTTGGTTATGGGGGTAGACTTGAAGGGTAACCGCTTAAGGCCCATGGTCAAAAGGACACTAAAAATTTAAAAAATACTATTCCCTCAATCCTATTATCTTGGAAAAAAAATCAAAATCTTTGTCCTAAACTAAAGTAAAAATGTTATATTGTGAGTATGATTTAGTAATTAAGGAAAAACATATTCAATTACTGGAAAGTAAATATTTAATTCATTATTAGTAATATAAAATAATGATATAAAGATATATAAGTATTTATTTTCAAATAATGCATAACATTAATTCTTATTTTCGTTAACTTTTCAATTTTTTATCAAGATAATAGAATGGAAGGAGTACCTAATTTCTAATTTAAATTTGAACTTGCAACAATAATTAAATAAAAAAATAAAATGCATCTTAAGATCTCACAATATATGCATGCTCCTATCTTTTTTTTTTTTTTTCAAATTTTGATGAAATTTTTTTATATAACCACATTTTTATAATTAAGAATTCTCATGTTAATTTCACTATTGCAATTTTTTATGAACATTCTTATTTCCAATCAAATTTGGATCTAAAAATTTCTCATACCGGCCCAATCAATAATTAAAAGGATTTTTACGAGCATGAATAATTAGGAAGATTTGAAATTGCAGTATTCCTTTTGATAAGAAATGGATGTTAAGAAATCCTGAGCGTGTGGTTGTAGTAGGGATTGATCGACGCTTAAGTAAGGTCAGGTGTTTGAATTCTGCCTTGTGCATGCAGCAGCGTTAAATCTCGGGATCAGCTGTTCCATCCATTAGAAGTGCCTACAAGGCATCGAAGAGATTAGTCACTGCGATCAGTGGTTAAGAATGCCAGGGGAATGTAAATGCCAAAGGTTTGGTCTCCATAATGACTAATCACACAATGCTGTCGTATGTCTTACACAATCACCTTAGAGGATGGTCCCTCAAGAAAGTCTGAATTTAATTCCAGCACCTTTCAAAATAGTGACTCTTATCCTTATCCTACTTTTATTCCCTACGGTTTTTTTTTTTAGGGGCCCTACGGTTCATTGATATAAACACAACTTCGGAATTTTTCTTAATCTTAATTATAAGTATTTTCTCAAATTTCAATCTTATTATTACCTTTTAATTTTATAATATTCATATTTATTTAATACTTCACCACAATAATAATTAAAAAACTAATTTAAAAAAATCAGATATTATCGATTTTAATATTATTAATAAAAATTAATTAACTTTTTCAATTTTTATGAATTTCGGATTAGAGAAACTTTGAATCTAAATATAAGCCTTATTTGGAGAAAAACATGAGAATAAAAAAGTTAGTTAAGTTATTATTATTTGTATTGAAAATGATAATAATTGATATAATTTTTTAAAATTAATTTTATAATTATAATTATGATTCTAAAAATATATTAAGTAAATATGAATATATGTATATATTAAAAAAGGTATATTATATAATTAAAAATAGAAAACGTGTCCAGTTGCATTTAGGAGTATTTTCATAGCACATCATTGCAGCTGCAATGTGGGTCTGCCCCATATATGATATCTGATGACCAAAACTTATTCCAACACAATGTTGATTGTTGTACTTGTACATAATGTGAAGCTAAGACCTAAGAATCCTAAAAGGCTTCATGAGATTCAACCTTTTTATTACAATTTTTTTATATTCTTATTTATGATGGCATGGGATCCAATCCTTATTATTTTATAATTTTTGTTACACTCTCATTTATATTATTTTTTTTCGCGTCATATTACACTATAAATCACTTCTCTGTTTTTTTTTTCCTTATATTTCTTTTCCCCATGCCTCCAATACCTCAAAAAAAAAAAAAAAAAGGTATGAAAGTATCGTTTTTTTAATGAGATTCAACCCTTAATTTTATACTATTTTTTCTTTTACACTCTCATTCATACCTAATTTTTCGTTTTTCTTTTTCATCATCTCAAGTCATACCATTAATCACTTCTCTTTGAATGTGAAGTCCATCTACTTGCTACAACATTTATATCACCTTCAATGGAAAAGTCCAAAAACACCTTGAATGTTATATGAGGTGTGATTAAAATGTGTAAGATGGATCTAAACTCAAGTTTGGATGCAAAATTGTCCATTATAGTTCCAAAATATTCTCTTAATAACTTTGCATAATATGCAATTTAGTCTATAATCACCAAAATCAGGCAACAAGGATCATTTGCTGATGAACCATATTTCTACGACAAAAAATTGTTATGAAGCTGATAAACCATATTAGTAATTCTGAATCCTTTTTACGCAATTTTAAAATTTAGAGACTAAATTGCATAACACTTAATTGATGTTTTCAAAATTTCCCCTTAATTATTCATTGTGAATAATGAGAAATTTAGAACACTTTTTTAGGATTTTGGAGCTAGGAAGCCAGATCAGGATTTGCTAATAAGGTCAAAGGAGGGAGGCCTTTGTCAAAGTACATATCGCCTTTGACGCATGGTACTGAAGATAAAAGGGACCCATTTACTTGAGGAAGCATATAATATAAGGTGGGTGCCACTTAGATATGAAAGATATGAAAGGGCGATTTTGAAGTTAATGCCTTTCCTCTTCCTCCAACTGTTCATCTTGACTCAACCCTATAGTTGAGTCTCTCACCAATAAGATCTACTCATTCCGTCTCTTATTACTCCATCAGTGCCATAATAAGTTTGGTTCATATAAGTTTTTTATTTTGTTTTATAACTTATGTTCTTTTATAAACTCAATATTCATTTATATATTTTTTTTTCAAACACACCCTATTTATTATATCATCTTTTTCACCCCTAATCTTTCTATATCTTTTCAATATAATCTTCATACATTTATTATTATTCTCTCTCTATTATGAAATGGGGGTATTTTAGTCTAAACATATCAAATTTGTACATCATTTATTCATTTCTTAATCTACGTGAAATCTCTAAAAAGACTTAAGTTATGGGACAGAGGGAGTAGTTATTATAATTATTTTCATCTAATTCACGCATATTAAAAAAATAATTAATATTCTTAAATTTATTAAAAATATATTGTCATTCCAAAATTACTTCAATTTAAAATTTTACAGCTACGTTTATTTATCTTTCTTCCGTAATTATTATCCTATCACCCTTATAAAATTAGATATTCTACAAGAACTCTTTAATACTAGTTAAATATTCTAAAAAACTTATAAAAAAGACCAAAAAAAAAATACCAAAATGATGCATTATAAAAATTGACGAAGGGAGTATAATAATATAATTTCTTAAGCATGATTTCAGTGATATGATTATCTTATAGGTGTAATGAAAAAAATTTATTATAATCTGTTTTAATGATTTTTACAATTCGAAGAAAATTAGTCTTTGATTAATTATCTTGAAGATACCTTGTGAAAGACAAAAAAAAAAAGTTGGGCCTTCTCAGCTTAGATGTGAATAGAGAGCCCTCCCTCCCTCACCCTCACGTAATCGTTGCAACGACTTTAGCCTTGAAGTCATCATATTTTGGTTGATCTATGTCACTGAATGAATGAAAATTCAGTGCCTTAAATTTAAATTTGTGATTTGGTTTATTTGTTGAGATGAAAAATTTAAAACAGTCACCAAAAAAGCCCAGCACAGTTGGTAGATAGCTGGGTTCCTTAAGCATGATGTCAAGGGTTCGGGTAGAGGCAAAACCCACTTCGGTGATCTCTACGCCTCGGAGGGGATTAGTCTTCGGCTGTCGGCTGGAGGATACCCTTGGTGTAAAAAAAAAAAAAATCTAAAACAGTCCACATTTTATTTAACATTTTACCAAAGTAATGTGACTTTCACAATCCTTAATGTTTTTTTAAATTTTTTTTTAATATAGAAGAACAGTTGTATTACTGATAAAGAGAAAAATACATAAAGGTCCTCAATGAGATCATCCAGCAAAATCAAAATCACCAGGATCAACTATTGTGCTAGGCTGCTAGCTTTTTTTTTTGGATGAACCAGGGTATCCACCCACGCAACTGGGTGACTAATCCCTCGCACCACGGTCGGGCCCTTTCGGGGACGATGCTCCCAGTAAGACTTGCTCCATTCACATGCGTCTCGGGTACGACTCGAACCCGCGACCACATGCTTAAGGGATACAAGCCCCTTCCACTTGTGCCATCCTCCACTGATGCTAGGCTGCTAGCTAAGGTTGCTATTTGTTATTACTTTGTATGAGTCCTCCTAGTTCCAGCCATAAAGTTACCGAATCATTTCCCGACCAGTTGTCCATTACAGTGATTGTGAGCTGCAAAATATCTGCATAATTCTAAGTAATTAGTTAGGATATATAGGAGGTAGAGGTTCTAACAAAATATATATATATATATATATATATATATATATATTCATAATTCCAATTTTTAGTTTAGAAATGTTGATATAGAGTTCAAGAATCCTAAAAGCTGCTAGTAAAACGAAAAGCTAAGTGATAGTATATATATTTCCCATTGAAATTTATATACAATTATTGAATTATAAATTATATTTTGATTTTTGAACGTGGATGTATTGTCACATATTTACTGCGAATTTGAATGTAATAAGAAGGTAATTAGGTATTGCAATTTTTTTTTCCGGACCAGATGGTGTTTGAGTTTCACATACATTTTTTGTGGTCCAACTAATCCATCTCGAATCCGCAAACTGAGCTAGTCTTTGACTCAACGGTATAGATCCTCTCCAGGAATTGTTGCCTCGCTGGGACTCGAGCCTTGACCCTGAAGTCCTAACCGCCCAATCAATTTCCACTAAGCAATGAGCAATCCACTTGGGTTAGGTTTTGCAATTTTAGTTGAGTTTGCAAATGATGTTTAGATTATTTTTACAACCACAAATTTATTGTCTATGATAGATTGAGGTAAATACAATGAAGTGCAACTGTTTGGTAATTTAAAACCATGATATATGTATGGTATGTAGCATTTCTCTCGTTATTTCCAACTGCCACCTATATATCGGTGTTTGGTTCTCAAGAATTATATATGTTACGTTGTATATGCTGAATTTCAACTTTATTGTTTGCGAAATTGACAAACTTTGTCAAACTGACATCAATAGAATTAGAACCTGAGTGACTAACTTATGCTAATCATAGAAGCCTAGTAAGGTTAAGACTTAAGATAGAGAGTTCATAATAATTATTTGGATGTATCGAAGACAGACATTCTAGAGGGTCCCTTGTGCTCATCTATCTCATGCACCTATTCATATGACTAAGACAGCTGCCCCACAAAAACACGCTCTTAATTGCTTACATACTCCCCTCATCTCTATGGCTCCACCCTCATCACATCACACCACCCTCTCCACAATATTCTCTCTTGAATCTTGATGCCCAGTCTCATGCGGGCTTCACCCTTCCACGTGACCATGTACTTACTTTGAGAGGCTATTTGAAAGAATTGGTTATTGGTAGGACCTTAATTTCTAGGCATAAGTAGAAGATCATGCATGCTAAATCAATTAGCTAGTTTGATGTTTGACTAGTTCTTTTTTACTGGACAACTTTCAAGTCCCTTTTGCATGCTTAGTAAAACATGTTACAATTCTAGTGGTACTGACTTGATCTACTGAATTATTAGATAGTCTCTTGATCAGTTGATTAGAAATGAAGAATTTGATTTTAAGCTATTGTTATCTATCAATATCATTGCATATATTGACTACTACTTTAATTTAAAAATATAATGACAATTTGTTATTTCTACACACTAAAATGGCCCATCTCTTATTTTTGTAAATCTTTCTCCTTTCATCAAAATGACAACTCCAAGATTTGAATCTCTCATAATCTAACATGTAAAGTTCTCCTTATGATGCATTTTAGTTTCATTGCGACCAATCATGATTATTCGTCTTCATTCTTTTTTTTTTTTTTTTTTTTTTTGGTCTTTTCGTGATAAACCATTGGGTATTCAGAAACCGTAAATATATCAACTAACCAAAAATATCAAAACTCTATTTCGTATGCAATATTTAACATAACTATATTTTCAAAAACTTAAACTCTAGATTCCTTTGATCAAGTTAGAATAACCATGTGTGTTTGGTGTTGATAAGCTTATTGTAAGCTAGATAGTATAAATTGAAAAGTATAACATATAATTCAATTTAAACATGTGGAAGCCACTTTTCATTTCCTTTTCAACATTTGAATCTTAGCTTTTCCTTCCTCCTTGTGATTGGCTATGATTTCATGTTCTTTTGTATTCCCTCGATTGCTAGCAAGCTTTTCAGCCCAATTGATCATCTCACCCTTCTATTGCTTTATGCTTGTGTGACTCGTGCGCTATCTGATTATGTTATGTCTAAAGTTGCTACCTAACTTGGTAGCAATAGAAATTAACACATTGCACAAGTGTCTATTTGCTAACTGATCATATCCTACACCGATTTCATGTCTACAATCAAGATGCATGTTTGAGGACAAAAGAATCTTCTAAATTATAATGGAAGGTTGACGAATTTTTTTTCACCTGCGGTCAACTTTTTTGTTTCTCTTGTCCCAAGCGCAAAACTACCTCACCTAGGAACATGATAAGAGAAAAAGCAAAAGAGAAATTATTATATTAGTGACAAAGCTACTTTCGTATACATATTTCATAGGTAATGCTCTTCCAACTTGACAACAAAGCATGGATCATGAGAAGAAAACAGTAAGAGGAAAAAAAGGGAAACATATTTCCTTTTCCCTTTTGACCTCAAAACTTTTATATTTTTAATTAAAAGATCAATAGAAGCTCTCTCAAAAGCACAAGTGAGATTGTTCTTTTCTCCACCCAATTTTGCTCTCATTGTTTTTCCACCATCTTTTGCCTACTCCTCTTTCCATTGCACGAATGGATTGCACATATGTCGTGGCAGACATCGACAAGAAGCAGTAGCCGCAACAAAAATTTCTTATATAAAAGAGATTCGAATAGAAGTCAACGCAAATTCACTTTATTGGATCATACTACGAAGGATTTGCATTTTGTATAAGTTTCCATCTTCCTTCTAACTATATATCTAGGATTGGATTCCTACATCTATAGAAAGTTTACACATAGTATCCTATTACAAGTGTTTTAAATTACATTGCCGTACGCGTAAAGCTATATTTATCGCAATTAAATTGTGAAAAATTGTAGGCAAATATTATCCTCAATGTGACCGCAATTATTATTATGATACTCAAATTGGAGACTTCAAAAATCATAATGTTGTGACCTAAATTATGATCACCGAACCTTTATTTAAAACAAAACAATACCCTCTATGTTTTACGCTACATAAATTTCCTTGATTTGTATGCACGAGTTACATGGAGCAATTATTAGGTGATTCGGAACCACATGGTTCAAGATAATTACCATCATCCATTATTTAATTTTTTTTAAATTAAAAAATAAACTATCAACGATTGAGATATACCTGGACCACATGATCCAGGACTAACTAATAATTTTCCGGTTACATGACGTGCTCCTCGTGTGAAGATGATGAGTGTAGTTACACTAACGAACTAAACATCGCTAAATGGAGAGCTATGAATTTGAAACAAAATGGTAATGGATGTACAATTAATATAAAATGTTAACATATTTAAGTTTGGGCTTATACATGAAGTTTGGTTGGTTTCTTTGCCCTTTTTTTTTTGGTACCCTAGCAATTTCTCAATAATTGATCATAAAAAGGTCAGGGGAGCCCATGATTTGTTAATGTCAAGTTGTCAACAACTTGAGTTGGAATAAAGGGGAGGCCGGCTGTAGTGGCCCACTTGATTGGGCTTCAATGGATCTGGCCTAGTCCCTAATATCACTAGTGTGATTATGATTTAGTTTTTAGTTTTTGCCCCCATGTTTTTGTTTTTGAGCCCCATTAATTTTTTTGGAAAATATCAAAATGCCTTAGAGTCTACTTTTTTTTTTCTTAAATACTTTTTTGTCCTTTATCTTATTTTTAGGTTTCAATTTGATCCTTTATTTAAAAAAATAAAAAGTCAATCCAGCTCTTCATGTTTCTGACGTTTATCAATTTCATCATTATGTTATTATGATGTTAAACTTTCACTGAAATATATTGATTTTGCCATAAGTTCCTTCTTTTCAGTCACCTGAATCTGCATTTTCTCATCGAAATTTACATTTTCTAATGTATTTGACACTTTGATTGGTAAAATTGCAATGTCCTTCCACTTTTTTCAGGGGAAATTTCACTCACATTTTTGCCTTTTTTTTTTCAAAATGGCCAATTGTGAAGATTAAATGTAGATTCCGGTGATCGAAAAAGGAATCTTTGGCAAAATCAGTATATTCCGGTGAAAATTTAACACTGTCATGACAGAATGATGAAATTGAGAAATGTTAGAAACATAGATCAAAGACTAGATTGATTGAATTTTTTCAAAGTTAAAGTATTGGAATTGGCCGCCATCACCCAAGAGAAGTGGGGGGGGGGGGGAGGGGGGATTGGATATTTAGAAAATCTTTTGTCAAGATGTAAAAATAAATAATTTTCAAATATTCCAAATAATAATTGCAGCGTAAAATACAATACAATATTAAAAACAATTGAGCAGAAACGATTAATAATAATAATTATGCGAGGAGGCAATTAGTTGAATAATAATAAAAATGTTATTACCACACATTAATTAGTTAAAATAATTAAATAAATGTATAATAATAATAATAATAATAATAATAATAATAATAATAATAATAATAATAGCTACGTTGCATAAAAGAGTTAAGGGATAGAAAAGTGTAAATCAGGTTTTTACACTAGTCTAGCCTCCCCGATGAGTCTCACGATCTTTTTAAGTGCTGGAAAGGCCTATGTGCAGTCCCTTAGCAACTTGCTTCAAAGTTGTTGATATTAATCAATTGGACGTATAAACCCCAATACACCCAGAGCGTTCTACGCACTACTTGGTTTGACTTTCCATTAGGGAGCTCAATCACACACAAGGGTTCCTCACCCTCATATACAGAGGATGTCACACCCTCACACTAGGGACGTCTCTCCCTAGATTCTAAGGTAGACTAAGTACTAGATGTCCCACCGTTCGTAAAGGATCTCTACCAAAGAACAATATTTTGGTGCCTCGCCCTGTATACCAAAGAAGGTGCTGCACCTTCTCCCTAGGAAAGCCTTCCCCTAAAAACTATGGGTTGTACAAAAGAGAAATTGGATGTGCTCGTATACGTACAAGAGAAGCACTCTTAATAGTGCATAATTTACAACATAAAGCTCTCATGGCAAAAGTATATTATTCACTTAAGCTCTATGAACAAGGGCTACGGAGAAGAAGAGGATGACAGAATGTAAAAATATTGTTATCTAAAAAAACTAGGATTTGAAAAACTAGGTTAATGATTGTTTTTTTGAAAAGTAAGGAGTGATAATAAGAAAAAAAATCAATCATCCGGTTTTACTTCGAAATTGAGATAAGAGAAATAAAAAAAACAATCCAAGAATAAATGAAATTGATTTAGAATCATTTTTGAAATTTTTTTAAAAAGTCATCGATTGCAGACTTTCAAGTAATTTATTCGTTGCTCTCTGATCTTTGTATGATGCAGTAAAAATAATCGATTATTTGGACCAGTTATCAATTACTAGCCAAAGTAATCGATTCGTTCAGTTCAAGTAATCGATTCCAAAGCCTATGATTTTTGTATGATGCTGCGAAAGTAATCGATTTTTTGATTGAGTAATCGATTCCTCTCTTACAAAAGTAATTGATTCACCAAGCTAAGTTCAGGTAATCAATTCAAAGCTCTCTGGATTTCGTATGGTGTTGCAGAAGTAATTGATTATCCTCATCACATGTAATCGATTATTTCATGCTAAAACTTCTAAAAACTTGTTTTCACAACCTAGAAAGTTAAACTAGAGTTTCTACAAGTGTTTAGGCATGAAAGTATGCTGGAAACATTTTAAAAACATTTATTAAATATTTTCTTCTCCAAATCCTAATGTATCAAGTATTTGCTTGTGTAATATAAATTCTTTGCCTTACATAGATTGTCCTAAAGATGGATTGATGCAGGACATACTTCTTGAACTTATTAATGAACTCTAAGTTTTTAATGTTCTTCTTAGTCATCCAACAGCTTGAGTCATCTTCTCATTTTCCTTATGATCATCACAACGCTCTTACAAAAAATAACTTATACTTGAAGAGCATTGTTAATCCATATATGATTCATTATATAGGATATAAATAATTCATCAATTAAGCATAGGGAGATGTTATTTACACCCTTTACATTGTTACTTACACCAAATTTTTATAATTTTTTACACTAACTTTCCAATATTATCCTTATCCTACTACTCACACCCATATATCTATTATTTACACCTTCTTATTATTTACACCCATGATCTTAAAATCTATATATATATATATATATATATATATATATATATATATATCAATACTCACACCCTATATATTACTATTCACACCCACTTTCTTCTCCATGAAAAACCCTGCTTGCCCAAAACCTTGCATACCTTCCTAAAAACTTGATCAATTAAAAAAAATTATCGAAGAATTGGCCTATATATGCCTGATCGATTTGTATCTGTATAGCTATAAGGATTGGGAAAAGATTTTAGACTACTTAGAAGTGAATGCGTAGTCTGGGAATCCTATTTGCTTCAATGAAAATTTTGTAAACACATAATGCTTGTATACATTTGTGGTTATCTAATAATATATACAAATTGCTGTTACATTTCAGTAAAGAGTAGTTTCTTCAAGTGTTTAATTTATGTTGACAATCTACTGGCAAATTTTAATGTCCAATTTTAATACAAACAATTTTTTTTAATTGATCAAGTTTTTAGGAAGGTATGCAAGGTTTTGAATGAGCAGCAGGTTTTGGGTGAGCAGGGTTCTTCATGAAGAAGAAGGTGGGTGTGAGTAATAATATATAGGGTGTGAGTATTAATATATAGAGATTATAGGATCATGAGTGTAAATAATAGGAATGAGCGTAAATAATAGATATATGAGTGTGAGTAGTAAGATAAGGGTAATATTGGAAAGTTAATGTAAAAAATTATAAAAGTTGGGTGTAAGTAACAATGTTAAGGGTGTAAATAACATCTCTCTTAAGCATATGAATAGGTCATGTATATAATTCATTATATAACATATAAGCATTTCAACAATTAAGCACATAACATATCATGCATACGATTCATTTGATATTTGTCATCATTAAAACTCAATGCATTACGCATTATGAAGTTCAACATAAAAGACCAAATTAAAACCTACAAAATAAGATAAAGGATCAAAAGAATATTTAAGCCTTTCTTTTTTATAACTTCTTTTTTTTAATGGTTTGTGATGGATTTAATATCCCTTTATTTCCCTAAACCTGTAAAAAAAAAAAAGAAAAAACCTTTGTCTAAAAAGAAAAATTAGATATATATGAGTTTTCCTATTTACATACATTTTAACTTATTTATTGCTTACCGATACGTAGAATTTCTCAATCACATTTAACTAACTTAGAATTCCTAATAACCCCACTCTCAAGTAGTATGAGTCTTTGTCACATACACTCCTAAAACTTGTATCATCGTTCTTCATCATTTTCATTGGAACATACGTGCCACATAGCAAGCAATGGGAAATATACAACAGATAGGTTAAATGGAAAATAAATCATCTATAAAGGCTTGGTACGTATATAAATTTTGCTACTTATATGCAATTCAATTAATACATTATTCATCGATATATATGAGATTTTTCAATCATATCTAACTACGTCCTCAATTGAATTCCTAACATTTTAAAAAAGAAAGGAGGGCACAAGGTTGGGCAGAAATTAAATTTATAAGTAAGCTCGTGGTGATAATGGGATTCAGCTCTTGCATGCTGGTATACGTTGACCAAACAAGACAAATTATCCACCATTTGTTAGAGGATTCGTGCTAGAATCGTGGCCACGAGGAAAAACCATTCCAATAACAAGGATTGCTCATGTTTCTGACATTCCCATATTTGGAGGCTAACTAATAAGGACCAGTGTATTGTTGTCGATTTTAGTTTCTTGTGAAAGCTTCAGCCTTCATTGCACAGCCACAGATGCAGATAAATTAAACAAAATTTCGTAGTCAAAGTAGATATGCTCCAATTTTGAAGGCCTGCCTGCTAATTGGGCATTTATTATTGTACTGTTAGGTTTGAAGAGGAATCGTTCTACGATTTCTGTATACATCTTTGATACTTCTAGGTCTTCGATATTTATTTGTTTGTGATACACGTCCTAATTAGTTGGAATCATCAAGAGAGACGAATCCAGAAATCCATTGAGGGTGGGTATGTGAGCCAAATTATATATTCCCTCCGACTCGAATTATAAGCAAATCTAACTACTTTTAAGTTTATTAAGGGAGGTTAGTCGATTATATTTAATTTTCTCAAATTTATAAAAAATAGAGGTATTTTAGGAAAATAGTATTGAGGATGAAACAAAAATTAAATAAGATAACAATTTTCTACAGATGTTTTATGAAAGTGACATTGGGAATAAAACAAAATTTAATAAAGTTAGTTAATTTTGTTCATATTTTAAACCAAGAAAAATATGTTTTTTTTGTTGCTTATAATTCGAGCCGGAAGAAGTACACGAGTGTAACTAATTAATATTTTTTTCTTCAAATGTCTCGTTACAAGAAAAATAAGTGTTTTTCAACTAATCGATTTTTTTAATGGATTTTTATGTGCTTTGGGAATTTCGATATTATTGGCAGAAATTGCCATACGACTACGTTTTTCGACTGATCTGTCATTATAATGAATTTCTAATGGATTTGATAATCTGAAAACAATTTTGATCCTTTTCTAACGGATATTTCTATGGATTTTTTGACGGATTGGATTTTGTCACTTTTTCGACCAATCGATATGTCGGAAAATTAATTTTCAAAGAAAAAGTAAAATAAAATTGTAACTTATATGCATTGCGGCAGATTGATCCATAAAAAGAAAAGGCTTATTTAAATTATTAGTCCCTGAACTTATGTGCTCTTTTGGATTGGTCCTTAAACTTTTTTTTCGATGTTTTGAGTCCTTAAACTTTGCTCAAATGGTCCTTTCATCACTTAAGTGGTGATATGACTGAAGACATGCATGTCTCGTCACCTTCGCCACGACGTCGATAGGTAACGTCCCAGATGATGACACGTGAATTTTTTAAATTTTTTTTGTCTGTACTCTTTAGTCAGTACCACATGTGTCCCCAAGAGCACCCTTAATACCAAGAAACCCTTGAGACTAATCCTGCACGAGGTAGCGTTCCTATGTCTCTCCCAGCGGGGTGTGTTAACCGGGAATCGAACATGAGACTTCTTAGTCTCAAACCTCATTCCCAAGTTCTCAAAATTGGCAGGATCGCACCACTTGAGCCAACTCCCGTTAGTTAATTTTTTAAATTTTAAAATATTCAAATTTATTAAAAAAAATTAAAAATTGTTTTTTTTAAAGAAAATTGAACATTTTAATAATTTTAAAAAAGAAATTGTTTTTTAATATAAAAAAATCATGTTGTGTCACGTGACGCTATGTAACACATCATTTGTCGACTGGGTTGCATGCCGGGTACGGTACCGGTACCCGGTACGGGTACGGATACGGCAATTTCTAAAAAACTAGGGTACGGGTACGTTTATATATATATATATATATATATATATATATATATATCTAATAATTTATTTTATCAATATAATTATATTTAAATTTAAAAAAATGGAAAAAATAAAATTTGTAAGGTAAAAATTAAGTTAAAATTAATAATAAACACTTAAAAATTATTTTGATGTAAAAAAGAAAACATTAAGTTCAAATTAATAATAAACACTTAAAAATTAAAGATTTTTCAAATAGAATTAGCTTATTAGTTAATAACAACATTACCATATTTAAAGAACAAGCTTACTCAATCAGTCAATTAAAGGTGCAGTCAGTATTATACTATGAAAAAACAAACTGAAAAAATAAATGTATGATACTATGAAAAAAAGAACAAGCTTACGAAATCAGTATGATACTACGAAAAAAACTGAAAAATTACAAGATGCAGCAAATCTCATTAGATACAGCAAATGAAATCCTAACTTTCCAAGATGCAACAAATCTCATTAGAAAAATAAGTAACAGAGTAGCAGTATTTTATCTCTGTACCATGAGTATGACGGGTTCAAGCAACACGACGAGCAGCACAGCGGCGACAGCAGTGAGCAGCACGGCGACGGGTTCGAACAGCCTGCAATGGCAGCGAGCGAGCAGCGAGCAGCACGACGAGCGAACGACAGCTGACAGTAGAGATAGAGAGAGGAGGCAGAGAGGGTTTGCTTCAAAATTCAACCCTAGAATAAGATTAAGATGTCTAAGGCTGAGAATAAAAAAAAAGAAAAAAAATAAAATTTTTCAATTTTGGTGGTGTTGTGCCGTACCCAATTGGTGGGTACCGTACCCATCGCGTACCCCGGCGTACCCAAATATGTACCTGGTACGTACCCAGACGTACTCAAGCCGTACCCATACCCAAAAAGTACCTGGTACGTGTACAACTCCTAAAACGGTGTACCCGAGTTTGTCGATATTGTAATAGTGACGTGACATGTCATCGACTATATCATCATTTGAGTAATGAAAGGACCATTTCCAAAAATTGAACAAAATTCAGGGACTCAAACCATTGAAAAAAAAAAGTTTAAGGACCAATTTCAAAAGAGCACCTAATTTCAGGGACTAAAAAGTTAAATAAGCCATAAAAAATTACAAATACAAATATACATAAAAGGCTTATTTATGTCTTTAGTCCCTGAAAGTTCAACGTGTTTTGGTTTTAGTCCCTATAAATTATTTTGACCGGGACTAGTCCTTAAATTTTTAAATATTTTGGTCTTGGTCCCCTCTGTTAGTAAATTAAAAGTATGTTATTTGTTTGTGTAACTAGCAGAACATCACATCAACAATCTATGTGGTCTGAAGTAACACCAAATAAGTGATATAACGTGGATGATACAGATCCACGGACGCAAAATGGTCTGATACGCAAAATGCTCCCGTACGCAAAATTTTGTGTTCATAGACCTGAATCATCTATGTCACCCCACCTATTTTGCGTTACCTCACATCCCGTGACAGCTGGTGTGGATTTTCGGTAATCATGTTAGCAAATAATTACTTTTTTTTGTAATGGAGAGGACTAAAACCAAAATGTTTGAAAAATTAAGGACTAATCCCGATCAAAATATCTTCTAGGGACTAAAACCAAAACACGTTGAACTTTTAGGGACCAAAACCATAAATAAGCCTACATAAAATTATAAATTATAGAAAAAAAAAGGGTTTAACAACGACATCCGATAGCAGATGGATCCGTAGGAAACTTTAATATTTTATTTTATTTTTAAAATAATTTGTAATTAAATTTGATAGCCTTGCTTTATTAGCAGTTTGGCATATAAACAATTGTCCATCGCTTAATTTGATTAGCCCTGAACCAATAAAGACTCAACATTTGCTACACTAGTTGATTATTAAATGTTTCCCAGTATATGTTTGCTACAATTGTTCGTGAATGTGTTTTACTTTTTCTTACCTTTGCCGGTATATTTGGGTTGATATCGATAAGTATGAGTTGATTAAAAGCATAGTATATGTATGAGGGACAAAAATTTAAGATAAGGTAGATAAAGAAGAGTTATTTTAAGTATATTTATATAATCAAACCTACGCATAAGTCTACACCATAATAAAATAACACAAGCAATTAATAATAAATAAGTGGCATATGACACTTTTTTTTTTATGTAAATCTATTTGTAGGTTTATCAATATTTTTTATAAAGAAATGCTGAATATAGTTTTAATATAATATTTTTGGAGTTGCATTGGAAATAGTCAAATAAAGCAAGGCCAAGATATGGACCTATTTTCCCAAATATTGTAGGATAATTTTTATTTTTTAAATATTATTTCTGACGGATTAATCCGTTTTTTGTCAATTTTTTTATCAATTTCAACAGAAATATATTTTACTTTCTGACGAATTTTGCAATGTCCATTTAATTGATTGACAGATTTGTTTCCATCAGAGATTCATCAGAAAACGTTTGTTTTTGACGAATTTATTTTGATCATTTTGGACATAGACTTGGTGATCAGCGGGGCGAAGTTAGGATTTCAACATAAAACAGGTCAAAAAAATTAACATATAACGAATAAAAAAAATTTAACTAACAATTACATATTAAATGAAACAAATTGGATAATAACTAATATAATACAATAAAAATTATTTCAACATATTTATAACTATCAAATATATCACTCCCTCCACTCCTATATATAGGACCATTTTGGGAGATTTTAGATTCATTAAGAAAGTTGATTAATTTGGTTTATTGTATTAGAAATGTGAACTTTTGTTATGTATTTTCAAAATTACCTCTATTAATAATATTATTGAGAATCTAAAAAGTGTTAAATGATTAGGGGTGTTTGTGAAAAAAAGTAATTGATTATCAATGAAAATTGGTATAAAGTCTTATAAATAGGAACAAAATAAAAAGGTATTATAATTAAGGATGAAAATAGTACAAAATTAAACATATACTAAAACAAACCAGCTTATACTCTTATGCTGCCAATTTTGAGTAGTGTTACGACTTTGTTCTTATATTTATATATATATATATATATAAAGTAATAACTTGGTAATCCTAAAGTAAAAAAAATGCATAAAGCCCAAAGGCCAAAAAAAGCAAGTCACAACTTACATGCTGCACTTTATATAATAAAATATAAATGAGTATAAATTAAAACTCAATTTAGCAAAGTAGGGAGTAGATACCACAAATGAGCGGTAGATGTATATTAAAAAAAAAAATCAGAAGCTTTGGGATGACCATGGCATCTCTAGGTCACCCTTGACTCCGCCCCTTTTGAAATGATATGTGTTCTATTTGGCTGAAATGGCATGTGAATTCCTTGATAAAGACTGGGGTTTTGCCTTTAATGATCAAAGAATGAGTTTTCTTACATTTTTGACAATAAAAATAGGAACCTGAATCTGATCCGGTTCTGATCGCTGGTCTACCCATTCATGGAGGAAGACGACATAAAAAAAATTAAAAATATTGCTGGGCTACCTATATATGTCATGGTGTTGATTTGTTCGTGTGCTTTGTAAATATATGATCCCACAAGTTAGAGGTTCACTTAGTTAAAAAAAACACTCCTGCATATATGTCTTGTGCACATTGTTTTTATATGCATATCGTATCTCGTGATGCGACAGTATTATGAATTTTGAGCATTCATACTTTGGTCACAATGATAACTTAATAGTGTTTGTCATTGATAAATTTTGAAATATGTGGGATTGTTCCTTTTTTATCTATCAAATCGGTTTCAGTTTTTTGATATTTTCATTTGAGCATTAAGCAAGTATGGCTTTGATGCTGAGGAATTTAATTTCCTCTTATTTTGACAAGCGATAATATCATGCTTAATTAATTGAATAAAAGGGCGTGGCTGCAATGATTTATTGGTACTGGTTAAAAATGGAATTGATTTTCTTATTATTTGTAGAATTTTTCTAATATGAAACCTGAATTTGGATGGTTCTTTTGTTGGACTAATGAGAGTTTACCACCTAATATATTTATGTCATGTCATTCTTTCAAATAGTCAAAATTAATTTTTGCAATTTGGTTCAACATAAAAACTACATTATTTTAATTTAGTCTTTTGTACTTTTAGACAAATTATACTCCATCTGGTCCTATTTATAGGACATATTTATCCATATTACAGGGACTAAAGAAGGTAATTAAGTTTCTTGAAACTATAAAAAAAATACTTTAACATTACAATTTTACCCTCTTATCTTGTATTGAGAATTTCATAATATATTATTTCACATTAATGGATAAAGGGCAAATAAGAGAAAATAACAATAAATGTTTCCTAGAAAATGCAAAATGACTTATAAATAGGACCAAAGAAATCTTTTTAAAATATGCCTTATAAATAAGACCGGAGGGAGTAACTTCTAATTACCAAATCAATCAATGACATGTCATTAATATATTAGGTGACAAACTCTCATTATTAGTCCAACAAAAGATTGCATAACAACCATCTAAATTTAGATTGCATACTAGTAATTCCCTTATTTGTAAGCATATCACAACAAAGATAAGTTGAGCATGAAGTATGTTAATATATATATATATATATATATATATCAATAAATGTGATATGTTTAATTTACTTTGTTGTTGACATTAAAATAAAGTTACTAATATTTGTCCTTTGTGAATTTAATTATTATTCTCTTTAATTTTTTTAAGCCATTTTTAAAAAGGAAAATTCTATTTATTCGCACACAAATCTCAATAACTTTACAAACTTGGTATTAGTTTTCCTAAATTATCCTTGCACCCAATATATTAAACCTCAATCACATCTCACACCCAAAACCTAATTTCCCTTCTTTTCTCTCTCTTAAACTCAACTTTCTTCAAGCCCTTATAACTGCAGCCATACCTTTCTCTTCTTATTTTAGTATTGTTTACATTTATTCTGTCTATAACAATTAAACAAAGCCTTTTGAAGGAAGCCTTTCTTATTCGTTAACATCTTTTTTCTGATTCTTGTGTTGTTATGCGTATTGTTTCTCTAACAGGTTGGAGATCTATATTAGTTAAAAGAAGACTCGAGTCTCCGGTGTTTGCAATGCTCTTTTCTTTCTGGTGTATAGTTTTCTAATGTTTTGACTTGAAGCAAATATAGTGTTATTTGCTTAATAAAATCCTTTATCTTATTAAAAAAAAAGGGATAATTACATAATACCCCCCTGTGGTTTTGCCTAAAATCACTTAACCCCCCTGTGGTTTCACTTGTAACACATTGTCCCCCTGAGGTTATGAGTTGATTGTCCCGTTAACATTCCGTGCTTATTTTGTAACGGAGAAACGAAAAATTAGGGCTCCGATAATCCCCTTTCTTCTCTCTCTACTTCTCTCCCTCCAAAGTCCAAACAAATCCGTCCACTGCTCCCTGTCTTCGCCGTTCAACCATCACCCACCAGCCACGACGCTTCCATCAGCCACCAGCCACCAGCCACGACGCCTACGGAACCCCAGCAGCAGCCCATCGCGACCCCAATCGCGACCCCAGCAGCAGCCACGACGCTGGTTCTTCTGCGCCACCGAACCCCAGCAACCCATCTCCACCGAACCCGACACCCATCTCTACCGAACCCGAAACCCCAATCGCGACCTCCACCCACCAGCGGCAAACTCACCGCCACCAGCAGCCAACCGCGAAATCACCGCCCCAAGCAGCCAATCGCGTCTTCCACCAGGAACCACCGAATGCCAACTTCGAGCCTCTGTTCGCCGCCACCACCTCCTTCCGTTTGTGTCCTTGTGGCGGTGTGGTGATGTTGTAGTTCAACCAAACCGGTTTGGTTGAACCTTGAACCGGGTACAGGTTTGGTTCTTTCTTCTGCTCTACTTCATCCACTGATTGTTACAATGCATTTCAACCTGATCATACATCTGTTGGAAACCAACAAGAGGCTTAACAATCGAGTAGAGGGGGGTGAATAGGAGATTGAAAAGAGATATGGCAATTTTTCGATTTCTTGAAAAAGCTTAAGTTGTTGTTCTCGGTTTTGAATAGAGTTTAAAGACTATCCGAGCAGTCACGGTTAATTGATTAACCAAACAGATAAACAGAAAGGTTAATTGATTAACCGAGCTGCCGAGCAAACAATGTTAATTTATTAACCAGAAGAATAAACTGGTTAATCGATTAACACAATTGCTTCACAGCTAGTTTTTCCGAGCTACACTTAAAAACCGAGCAATCACAGAGTAAATTAAAAGCTTGATGCTTAAGCCAGCGGATAACCAGTCAAGCAAACCGAGCAATAGAAAGCAGTAAAGAAATAAAACTTAACACCACAGAATTATCCTAGTTCACTCTCACCCTGAGAGCTAGTCCAGTCCCCTCTAAAAACCTTTTAGAGAGCTTTCACTAAAAATCGATTTTCTGGGTTACAAAAGGATTTACAAGAGCCACCCCTCTAGACCTATCCAGTCAACCGAGTTTACCAAACTCGTGACAACCTACCCACGACAAATCGATGACCAAAGAACCTCTTTGGAACCTTTTCACCACTGAAAAGATTTCTCGATCAGAGAACAACTTTCCACTCCAGCAAATACAATGAACAAGATTTATGAATGAGAATGGCTCTAATTCGAAACACTCTTCGAATGAGTATGACAGTATGAAGTTCAAAAGTGAGTCGATTGTTGTGAAGGGTATCACAGAGAAGAACTGAGTAGAACTTAGAGTTAGGATTTGAAAGTTTTGAATCTCTAAGTTCTTATGAAAATCAAATGTTCTTCTCCTCTGTGATGGTTTGATTTCTGCTCTGTTTTTCGAATGTAAAAATGAAGGTTTTAGTTCAGAGAAAAATTGGTTGTGAAAAATCTTGTTATTCCCCCTTTTTGTTAACGTTGAAGACCCCCCATTTTTATAGCCTTCTCTTTTCTGCAGAAGGAGAGAAAGAGAGCTGTACGGAATTTCCATGGGGTTTCCAACGGTAACATTTGACAGAAGAGCAGTGATGGTGACAGTTCACCAACCTTTGGTTTAACTCATTTTGAATTTCAAACTTGTCAGAGCATAGGAGCTAAACCTAGGACTTCTACCCAGACTCAAAGAAAATAAAAAGTACGGAACAGCTGAGCAGAGTCCGAAGGTTGAAGACGACGCATTGTTGAAGACGATGAACAGTGATTGTCGAGCTTTGCGCTTTGTTCGATCTTGGTGTTTCTGAGCTTGAACTGAGCGTGGCAATCAGACAAGTTGAGTGAGACCAACCCGAGCTTGTTTGCTCTTTTCTGATGCTGTGGCTATTCTAAGCTTAATCCGAGCGAGTACCAAGCAAATCATCATCCGAGCTTACTGCCTTGAGACAAGAAAACGAGCTTGCAAACTTGGATGAACTTAGCTTTGATCAAGAGCCGAGCCCATGCCGAGCTTTAGCTTCAAATGCTGACTTGTTGTAGATAGCTTAGAGTCCTAATTTTCCGAGCCTCCGCCGAGCCTATGTTTTTGACGGTACGCCGAGGAAAATTGAGGTTCTGAGCTTCTGTAGAGCCTTTGCCATTAGCGAATGCTTGCGCTGATAGGTCTGTCGGCTTGGCATAAGTCTAGCTCATTTAATTGACCATTTATTTGACATCATCAAAAGTGTTTTGATTCTTCTTTGATTCTACAATCTCCCCCTTTTTGATGATGACAAATAATCTTTAACAGTTTGTTGCACTTGAGTTGTCTCCCTCCGACTGTATGCTCGTGAACTGATTACACTCAGTATTGATCAGGATTTGCTCGAAAACAGACCACATGTTGCTATGAAAATGTACTTTTGTTGCTCAGTAATGCCTCCACTTGTTGGAAATTTTATGTTAAGAAAATGTGGAGCAGCTCGTTAAACACTCCCCCTGAATTCATGCTCGCACACTGAACGCCTACAACAACAAATGCTTTTCGCCCCCTGTACCAAAAACAACAAACACAACAAACAAATACCCTTCTCCCCCTTTTGGCATGATCAAAAAGGAGCCAAATTAGTAAGCATATGAGCCAAAAGAGAGTAAAAAAAAACTTGAAGAAATACCCTTCTCCCCTTTTGTATTGGAAACAAAAAAAAGTAAGGGCCTTGATGAAATCAAGGTTCTATTCTCCCCCTTTTCCAAAAAAATAGTGAAGGAAGAAAATTTTCATGACATGAACATCATCGATCTCCCCCTTTAACAGTGAAATCATGCTTCTTATTCGAGAAGATAAAAGTAAAGACGAGAACGACGAATGATATGAAAGTTCAAAGAGAACAATACCCTTTTCCCTTTAGATAAAGATTTAAAGGAAAGGAAGAAGAGTTGAAGAATGTGAAATTTCAGGAAATTTAAACAAATACACAATTGAACGTAAAAAGGAATCGAGATTATGAAGGTGATCAAATATGTGAAAGACCGAAAACCAATTTCATTTAGGATGACGAGCTTGCGCCGAGCACGCACTGGATTCATCCAGAATGCCGAGCTCACGCCGAATTTTATAAAGAATTTCCCTCGGCAATGGTTTTTTAAACACATCGGCTAATTGATTTTCAGTACTTACAAATTCTATGATACAATCACCTTTTTGAACATGATCTCGAAGAAAATGATGCCTAATTTCAATGTGTTTTGTTCGAGAGTGATATACTGGATTTTTAGTTAGATTGATTGCACTTGTATTGTCACATTTGATAGGAATGTGATCTAAAATTAAGCCAAAATCTGATAACTGTTGTTTCATCCAAAGAATTTGAGCACAACAATTACCAGCAGCAATGTATTCGGCTTCAGCTGTTGACAGGGCAACGCAAGCTTGCTTTTTAGAAAACCACGACACAAGGGAACTGCCGAGCAAGTGACAAGTTCCACTTGTGCTTTTTCGGTCAAGCTTGCACCCAGCAAAATCTGAGTCCGAATACCCAATCAAACTAAGATTGGCATCCCTAGGATACCATAGACCAGTGTTCACAGTTCCTTTTAGATATTTAAAAATTCGTTTAACCGCCGAAAGATGAGATTCTTTGGGATTAGCTTGAAAACGAGCACATAAACAAACACTGAACATAATATCAGGCCGAGATGCAGTTAAATATAGAAGGCTTCCTATCATGCCTCTATATTTGCTTACATCTACGGCTTTACCTGACTCATCCTTGTCGAGATAGCTGGAGGTGCTCATAGGAGTGGCAGTTTCTTTGCAATTTTCTAAGCCAAATTTCTTGAGGAGAGCCTTGCAATATTTTCCTTGATGCACAAACGTTCCTCCCTCAACTTGCTTTATTTGGAGTCCGAGAAAGAATGTGAGTTCTCCCATCATCGACATCTCGAATTCACCTTGCATTGATTCAGAGAACTTCTTGCAAAGAGACATGTTAGTAGCAACGAAAATTATATCATCAACATAAACTTGTACTAACAATATGTCCTTTTTGGATTTATAAATGAATAGAGTTGTGTCAACCTTCCCTCTCTCAAACCCTTGTTCAAGTAAAAATGAGCTCAACCGATCATACCAAGCTCTCGGAGCCTGTTTCAAACCGTAAAGAGCCTTTTTGAGTTTATATACATGGTTTGGATATTCAAAATTTTCAAAGCCAGGAGGTTGTTTTACATACACTTCTTCATTTATAAAGCCATTTAAGAAAGCACTCTTGACATCCATTTGATAAAGGGTGAAATTCATAATAGATGCAAAAGCAAGCAAAATTCGGATTGCTTCAAGCCTAGCAACTGGAGTGAAGGTTTCATCATAATCGATACCTTCCTCTTGGTTGTAGCCTCGAGCTACTAATCTTGCTTCGTTTCTTATAATTAAGCCTAATTCATCTGTTTTATTTCTGAAAATCCATTTCAAGCCAATTATCGTATGATCAACGGGCCGAGGAACCAATTCCCAGACATCATTTCTGATGAATTGATTCAGTTCCTCTTGCATGGCAATCGCCCAATGTTCATCATCAATTGCTTGATCAATCGGATTAGGTTCAATTTGAGAAACAAAGGAAGCGAAATTGCAAAAGTTTTGAATAGAACGACGAGTTAAAACTCCCTTATTCAAGTCGCCGAGCACATTCTCTATCGGATGGTCCTTGACTCTCTTACAGGCTGGATTGAGCTCATACTGCTCTGCTCGGCTTGGAATGAGTTCGGACTGACTATTTTGAAGTTGGCTAGGACTGAGTTCGGTTTGTTCCTTGTTTGTTTGGCTCGGAACATGCTCGTCACTCTGATCTTTGACTTCAGCAGCTTCATCCTTTTGAGCTTTTTCAGTTGTTGTGCTCGGATCGAGTTCAGCCATATGATGATCCTCTCTATCTGCACAACTAACATTGTCTCTCCGAGGAGAATCATCAAATACCACACGCACGGACTCTTCCGCAGTGGAGGTCCTTTTGTTAAAAACTCTAAATGCTTTACTATGAGTAGAATAACCCAAAAATATTCCTTCATTTAGAATCAAATTTGCCGAGATGCTCTTTTCCATTATTTAAAATGAAGACTTTGCAACCAAATGCATGGAAATGAGAGATTTTTGGTTTTCTACCCTTGTAAAGTTCATATGGAGTTTTCTTTAAAATTGGTCTGATGAGGATGCGGTTCATTACATAGCAAGCTGTGTTTACCGCATCGGCCCAGAAATAATGTGGCAAATTATATTCATTAAGCATGGTTCGGGATAGCTCTGCAAGAACTCGGTTTTTCCGTTCCACAACTCCGTTTTGTTCGGGAGTCCGAGGAGCAGAAAACTGATGTTCTATCCCGAGCTTGGAACAAAACTTGTCAAATTTGTAGTTCTCGAACTCACCACCATGGTCTGTTCGGATTACAACTACTTTTTGGTTAGCTCGGTTCTGGAGTTGCTTGACAAGCTCTTTAAAATTTTCAAAAGTATCACTTTTTGATTTTAAAAATAAAGTCCATGTAAATCTGGAGAAGTCATCTACAATTACTAAAGCATAGAGATTGCCACCAAAGCTTTTTACTTGTGATGGTCCAAACAAATCCATGTGTAAAATTTCCAGGGGCCGAGTTGTTGAGACCATCTAGATGAAAAATCATTTTTCTTTTTGGTTGGTTTGCACTTCTTGCAAGACGAGCAAACCCCCTCAGTATTAAAATTCAGCTTTGGTAAACCAATCACTAAATCTTTTGACTGTAGTTTCTTTAACTGATTTACGTGTATATGAGCTGTCCTTCTATGCCATAACCATGTATCACTTTCTATGCTCACCATGCAAGTGGTTATCAAAGAGGTGATTTCATTCAAATCAACCAAGTAATAAGTGTTGTTATATCGTTTTCCAACAAATTTGACAGAGTTGTCCTCGTCACTTTTAATAATGCAATGGGTAGAGGTAAAAACAACATGGTTACCAATATCACAGAGTTGACTTATGCTTATATGATTATGTTCTAGCCCTTTTACAAGCAAAACATTATTGATAACCAAGTTGGCAGAATTACTGACTTTACCTTCACCCAATATTTTACCTCGGTTGTTATCACCATAAGTGACGTAGCCCTTACCTGAATGTGAAAGTTCAGTGATTAAGTTTTTGTCCCCCGTCATGTGCTTCGAGCAGCCACTATCAAGGTACCATCTGCTTTCTTTCGCTCGGAAGCACACCTGCATCACAAAAATATTACTTCTTTGATTCGGGTACCCAAATTGTCTTGGGTCCCTGGGGGTTAGCAGTTGGATCTTTCCTTTTAACTACCCAAACAAACTTGCCCTTGGCCACACCATGACGTCGGATTTTACATTCATTGGGTGTATGACCATGAAGACCACAGTAGGAGCAGCTCGTCTTTTTCAAGTTATTAAAATTTGAAACATAGCCGAGTTTTCTTACTGCTTTCTTCTTGGTCGGCGTGTAGCCAAGTCCCGTTTTGTTTGAATAGTTTCTTTGTTTGGCTAAAAGCCAATCAAACAAGCCATCACTCTTGTTGACAGTTGCACTTTTAAATTTTAGCTCAGAAATTTCTTTTTCATATTTAGTGCAGCAGTCAAGATTTTCATTTTTCAGTTGAGTGATAGTGTTTTCTAATGACTTGTTTCTGCTTTTAAAAGTTTCAATTGATTTTTCCAATTCAAGAACTTTCTCTTTATAGTTTGAAAGATTTTGTTTCATCTTAATGAAATTTTTAGCAAGTTTCTTGAATTCGGTTTGCATTTCAAGATAAGCAGAATACAATTCATCAGTATCATTAAATTCTGATTCAGAGTCAGAATCAGAAGTGGAGGTTACCTCAGTGCTTGTATGATTGGATACTGTTCTGCTTGTTGAGGTTTCCTCGCTGTGTTTGCCCATTAAACATTTTATGTTTGATCTTTGTTCTGATGCATCTAGTGCCGAGCTCGATGAGACTTCTTGATCAGCAAATCTGAGAACCGAGCGTGGTTCTTCGTCTTCACTCTCCGAGCACGAGTCATATACAAGAAGATCTTGCTCAGAATAAGTTTGGCTTGGGCTTTCAAACACAGTTTCCCTTCCTATTAAGCACAAAATTGCTTTCTCTTCTTCGTCGGAAGAGCTGGAGCTTGAGTTGTTGTCGTTGTTGGGTGCATCCCATACAATGTAAGTTCTCTTCTTCTTGTGGTCTTTGTTCTTCTTTGTTTCTTCACCACCTTGCTTTTGCACTCTTGGACAGTATGCTCTGATGTGACCAGCTTCACCACATTCATGGCATCTAACTCGGTCTTTTGAACTTGAGCCTTTGTGGTGAGTGCTTCTGGTATCTCTTGCTCTGTTTATGAAGTTCTTTTTTCCTTTAAAAAATTTGCTGAACTTCCTGACCATGAGACCAAAGTCTTCCTCATCTATGTCCGAGCTGGACTCATCTTCGGAGGATTCTTTGGTTGCCTTTATAGCAGCTTTGAGGGAAATTCCCTTCTTCTTCTTATCAGATTCTTCATGCATGGTCAGTCTGCCGAGCTCCATCTCATGCTCTTGCAGCTTGCCGAACAAAGTGGCTATACTCATTGTGTCCAAGTCTTTAGCTTCCATGATGGCAGTGACCTTCGGCTGCCATTCTCTGCTAAGACATCTAAGCACTTTGTTAGTTATCTCGACATTTTGAAAGATTTTGCCGAGAGCATTAAGATGGTTTATGATATGAGTAAACCGTTTCTGCAAATCATTTATATTTTCATTTGGCAGCATTCGGAATAACTCATATTCATGCATCAGAGTATTTAATCTAGCTCGTCTGACCTCACTTGTCCCTTCATGAGTAAGTTGTAGAATGTCCCCATTTCTTTTGCAGATTTGCAGCTTGACACTCTAAAAAACTCATCATAGGACAAAGCTGAGGTGATGATGTTTTTGGCTTTTAAATCAAAGGATACTTTTCGTTTATCATCATCATCCCAACTTTCCCATGGGATTTCTACAACTTCTTCATTAATTTTTTTTTGGGGACAAATGGCCCGTTTTCAATAGATTTCCAAATTTCCATATTTATAGCTTTAATGAAAATTTTCATTCGAGCTTTCCAATAAGCATAACCCTCATCATTGAATAGTGGTGGTCTGTTTATGGAAGAGCCTTCACCTCCGAAGGGATTGTTAGCAGCCATTTGGTTTCCTCAAGGATCTTTTCGAAAAAGTTTTTACACTCGATCTTTCGACCGAGCTCTGATACCACTTGTTGGAAACCAACAAGAGGCTTAACAATCGAGTAGAGGGGGGGTGAATAGGAGATTGAAAAGAGATATGGCAATTTTTCGATTTCTTGAAAAAGCTTAAGTTGTTGTTCTCGATTTTGAATAGAGTTTAAAGACTATCCGAGCAGTCACGGTTAATTGATTAACCAAACAGATAAACAGAAAGGTTAATTGATTAACCGAGCGGCCAAGCAAACAATGTTAATTTATTAACCAGAAGAATAAACTGGTTAATCGATTAACACAATTGCTTCACAGCTAGTTTTTCCGAGCTACACTTAAAAACCGAGCAATCACAGAGTAAATTAAAAGCTTGATGCTTAAGCCAGCGGATAACCAGTCAAGCAAACCGAGCAATAGAAAGCAGTAAAGAAATAAAACTTAACACCACAGAATTATCCTGGTTCACTCTCACCCTGAGAGCTAGTCCAGTCCCCTCTAAAAACCTTTTAGAGAGCTTTCACTAAAAATCGATTTTCTGGGTTACAAAAGGATTTACAAGAGCCACCCCTCTAGACTTATCCAGTCAACCGAGTTTACCAAACTCGTGACAACCTACCCACGACAAATCGATGACCAAAGAACCTCTTTGGAACCTTTTCACCACTGAAAAGCTTTCTCGATCAGAGAACAACTTTCCACTCCAACAAATACAATGAACAAGATTTATGAATGAGAATGGCTCTAATTCGAAACACTCTTCGAATGAGTATGACAGTATGAAGTTCAAAAGTGAGTCGATTGTTGTGAAGGGTATCACAGAGAAGAACTGAGTAGAACTTAGAGTTAGGATTTGAAAGTTTTGAATCTCTAAGTTCGTACGAAAATCAAATGTTCTTCTCCTCTGTGATGGTTTGATTTCTGCTCTATTTTTCGAATGTAAAAATGAAGGTTTTAGTTCAGAGAAAAATTGGTTGTGAAAAATCTTGTTATTCCCCCTTTTTGTTAACGTTGAAGACCCTCCATTTTTATAGCCTTCTCTTTTCTGCAGAAGGAGAGAAAGAGAGCTGTACGGAATTTCCATGGGGTTTCCAACGGTAAAATTTGACAGCAGAGCAGTGATGGTGACAGTTAACCAACCTTTAGTTTAACTCATTTTGAATTTCAAACTTGTCAGAGCATAGGAGCTAAACCTAGGACTTCTACCCAGACTCAACGGAAATAAAAAGTACGGAACAGCTGAGCAGAGTCCGAAGGTTGAAGACGATGCATTGTTGAAGACGATGAACAGTGATTGCCAAGCTTTGCGCTTTGTTCGATCTTGGTGTTTCTGAGCTTGAACTGAGCGTGGCAATCAGACAAGTTGAGTGAGACCAACCCGAGCTTGTTTGCTCTTTTCTGATGATGTGGCTATTCTAAGCTTAATCCGAGCGAGTACCAAGCAAATCATCATCCGAGCTTACTGCCTTGAGACAAGAAAACGAGCTTGCAAACTTGGATGAACTTAGCTTTGATCAAGAGCCGAGCCCATGCCGAGCTTTAGCTTCAAATGCTGACTTGTTGTAGATAGCTTAGAGTCCTAATTTTCCGAGCCTCCGCCGAGCCTATGTTTTTAATGGTACGCCGAGGAAAATTGAGGTTCCGAGCTTCTGTAGAGCCTTTGCCGTTAGCGAATGCTTGCGCTGATAGGTCTGTCGGCTTGGCATAAGTCTAGCTCATTTAATTGACCATTTATTTGACATCATCAAAAGTGTTTTGATTCTTCTTTGATTCTACAACATCATGGCGGTGAATTGAGAAATTTTCCTTCAGTTTCATATAACGGTGGCTTTACATCTAAATATCCAAATTATGATGAACATGAGTTATCGTACATAGAACTTACATCTGTATGCAGTGATTATGGTTATAAAAAAAATAGTTCTATTATAGCTCTGTTACCATGTGGAAATCTGAATTATGGATATATGACACTAAATGATAATGCTGATGTGACATATTTATTAAGCAAACTCAAGTGTTGTAATTGTATGGATGTGGTGTTGTACATCTTGACTAGTGAAGACCAAAGTGAGAGTGAAGATGAAGGATGGGGGGCAGCGCTTGGTGAATATGCTAGGCTTCTAAAGTCTAATATTGAAGGGCCTGACAATGACGACATATTCGCTTCTCTTAGAAATTCAAATGAAAGCGAACAAGTAGATGGTGAAAAAAATGCAGTTGAACAAGAGCATGCAGTAAATTTTGAAGTCATGAATGAAGAGTTTGATACCAATGAATGGAATGAGCCTCCATTAGTGAGGGCAGAGGTTAGAAGTCCATGCAACTCAGATGATGATGCTCAAATTCCTGAGTGGATACAATTTAATGATGAAACTGACATGGTTAACCCAAGATTGGAGAAAGGAATGGAGTTTAGAAATGCTGCCTCATTTAGGATTGCACTGAGAGAATATTGTATCAGGGAAGCAATTGATTATAAATGGGTCAAGAATGAGGGGCATAAGATGTCAGCACATTGCAAGAATGATTGTGGTTGGAGGATTTATGCTGCTATGAACAAGGAAAGCAACTCCATTCAAATTAAAACTTTGGTTCCCAATTGCACTTGTGGTCGGACAATGGATAATTCACATGTAACCTCTACTTATCTTGCACAAAAGCTTCGTGAGGATTTCACAGATAATCCTGAGTGGAAAGTGGAAAATGTCCAAAAGACTGTGAGGAAAAGACTTGGTATTGAAATAACACCAAGCCAAGCATACCAGGCAAAAAGGAAGGCAAAAGAAGCTATGGAAGGAAAAGATGCAGAACAATATTATAGGCTACGGGACTATGCTGAAATGATAATGACTTCAAATCCGGGGAGCGCTGTTAAAATTATGTGTCAAACCCCAATAGATGGAGGAAAGCAAATCGTTCCAATGTTCGTGAGGTGACACCTCCTCCAGCTACGTGGTATCAAAGTTCACAAGAAGCTAGCAACGTTGTTGGAAAGGATGTTAACCGAGTGTACATGAACACACTGACATCTAGAGGAGGTACATTCAAGCAGATAGGTGGATTCATGTCAGGAAGCTCTCAAAATAGCAGCAACGCGACATCAACCAAAAAGATAACAAAAACAAAAAAAGCTTAACGACATACATCATATTACAAGATTTGATTATTTTCCTGGTTTTGTTTTGGCTTTTAAAGGCTTTATGATACAGTGATGAAATATTATTAAGTAGGTGCATGCGTATCTCTTTTTGGATTAAATGTTATTAAGTAGTGCATTATCATATTACTTGCATCATGCATATGTGACAGTTTCTTTTGATGTACTTAAATTATGTATGGACTGTGACTCTAAAATGGTGTTGAATATGTATTTGAATTGTTCTGGTTATGACAGGTTAAAATTTTATTTTGGGAAAAGTCCACATTTCAAACAAAATCTTGCAATTTTTTTTTTTAAAATTTAAAGTAATTGCATTAAAATAAATATAAATTAAGTAAGGTGTTACAATATGTATATGTTTCAGCAGGCTTTTCAGTTCAATGGTATTGTTATCCCTTTGAGTTCAATGTTGCTAATTTGAGTCCAATTTAATAGGAGGGAAAGTGTTGATGTTAAAATTGGAGGGAAAGTGTCGTTGACAAATTAAAATTGGAGGGAATGTGTACGTTGGTTTGTTGGGAGAGAGGAAACAGCAAACGGCGTTAACACCCAAATGAACCAGGGGGGTATAGTGTTAACAAAGGAAACCTCGGGGGGGGGGGGGGCAATGTGTTAGAAGTGAAACCACAGGGGGTTGAATGATTTTAGGCAAAACCACAGGGTGGTATAGTGTAATTTTCCCAAAAAAAATGAACTTAAGCATCTTTCATTGAAAGAGAGAGAGAGGGGAGTAAGAATAAAGAGGGCAATGGGATCACAAAAAACACAAAACATAAATTGGTTGATCCCAACATCAAGGGCTACTTTGGTCATGACATGGTAGCCACCATAAAATAGATCCACTAGAACCATGGTCATGTGTTACTTCCACGTGTCACCATCTCCCATTGTTCCAGAAGTTACCGCATTCATTAAGACTCACTATTCTTCTTCTCTGAAACTAAACCACATAATTTACTAATTAAAGACAAACAGAAGAAAGAGATAATGGAGTGATTGGTAAAAAACCAATTTGACAATGGGATGACAGAAGAAAGCAAAGATGAAGTTTGAAAGAGAGAGAAAAAGGGGATAGGCTCAATAAAAAAGAAGGTTGAAAATAATGGGTGTATGTGTGTGCAATATTTGTAAAGCAATTGAGTGTGAATAGGAATCATAGGGTAGGGTGTAAATAGAAGTTCTCTTTTAAAAAATGTTTATTTATGTTTTTGTCTCTAAAAGTTCAGCGTTATTTCTGACCGCTTTGTGCGATAAACAATAATTAGTAAAAAGAGATGATGGGTTCGTAAACTTCGTGAAGCTTTAGGCTTTCATTATATCAAGACGAGGTACAGAGGGGTTTATACAAGGAAATGGCTCCCACTTTTGTGGTTTCTTTTACAGAGAAAGGAGTGTGCGCTTTGGCTTTACACTCCTTTTACGTTATTGTAGTTTCAGAAGGGGAGCTTCCTTTCCTCTTTGCTGTACGCCCTCCGTGTTGTAGCCGTCGTTGGTTGTGGCATTTCGGGTATTCTGACCTCCTCGTCCTGGCTCCTAGGATGATTGCTGGAGGCGCACGCCTTCTGGCTTTTCCTCCTTTTCTGTCCCTCCTTTGTTGTTTACTCTGCCTCTTGCTTCTTCATGGCAATTCTCCATTTCTCAGAGGGAGGAGCTTTTGAGCCTTTTGTGCGTATTGCGTTGCAACTATGGTTGCTTTGAGGTATTGTTCCTCTTGCCTTCTGGCGTTTGTCGGCCTTTGGGCGGGGGTGGCTCTTGGGGCTCTGCTTCTCTGTGTTATCTTACATTGTGTATATTGTGTCGTTTACCCCTTTTCTCCGGTGCCTTTTACCTCTTAGGGGGACGTCGTTCTCTTCTAGGGAGTTTCTTCCCCTGAGGCTCTTTCTCCCCTCCCGGAGTCCCCTCTTCTTTCCTTTCTTTTCTTTCTTTTATTTATAGTGGTGTCTTGGACCAGTGGTCTCTGTTCGCTTCCCTTCGTCCGTTGGTTAATGGCCGCCTGCATCATGTGTCCAGAGCATCTTTCCAGTGGTTTTGTCTTCTTTGCCATTCTTGGCTTTGGTATTTGATGATTACGGGGAAGGAGAGGACTCCAAGTCTTACTCCCCTTAGCTTTGCCTTGGATAGATAAAAGATTCTCTCTTGACTTCCTCTGCAAGCCGCTAGAGCTTCGGATAGCTATGACGCCTTCGGCTGGTCATGAGTACGCCTTCCACGGGTTCTTACTCTCGGATCGCCTTTACTTATTACGATATTCTCTTCGGTTTTTCGTGGCATCTGGGGCGCCTTGAGATAGCACATGGCATTCCTTGCTGTCAACATGCTTCGCTCTTTGCTCTGGATGTCTTATCGAGAATGGTCGCCTTGGTGATCGTCGCCTTGGGCGTGTGTCGCCTTGGGCAATTCCTGGGGTTGGCGTGCCTTTCTCAGCGTCTTTAATACTTTGTTCTTTGTTTGACAACTCTTGGGCCCTTACGTGATTTGGGCCTTATGATTTGGGCTACCAAATATTGAGGTATCAACAAGCGTGTTTTGGTTTTAGTTCTAATAAGTTATTTTGACCGGAATTGGTCCTTAATTTTTCAAACATTTTGGTTTTGATCCACTCTATTATGAAAAAATTGTTATTTGCTGATGTAACTAGCGAAACACCATATCAGGAGTCACGTAGTGTGAAGAGACGTCAAATAAGTGATATGACAACACAAAATGGTCTCATACGCAAAATGGTTTCATACGTAGAATTTTGCGTTTATGAAACTTAATCATCCATGTCATAATACTTATTTGGCATTATCTCACACCACGTAGCTGTAAACCAAATGTTTAAAAAATTAAGGACCAATCACGGTCAAAATAACTTTTAGAAACTAAAACCAAAACACGCTGAATTTATAGAGATAAAACTATAAATAAGCGTTTAAAAAATAAGCAAAGGATCTTTGGGTCAGCTTCCAATAAATAAGGATAAGCAGCACATTTTTTTTAAGGTCAATTTTAATTTGAAGTACAATTATTTGCTTATGACATTTCGTACCGTGAGAGAAATTTATGCTCAGGAGGTAGTAAATGTCTTTTTCATGTCTTGTTTTGAGATGTGAAATTATCTATTGTGAGAGTGTGAAATCTTTGAAATGTTTTGACATTAATATTATATCTTCTTTTCTCGCATAAATTTTAGAATATATTAATGACATAAAACTAATTTTTTTTTTTGGTAATTATAGTATTTTAAAAACCAATCTTTGCTATATTTATGGTTTTCTACTCATTTGTTGAGATGGTACTCATTGTTTAACTGTTTGTGGATTGGGGTTTGAATTTTTTTCTTCTGTGTGCTTGGATTATCGACGTTATAACATTGATGACACGTAATATTTGTACATGTGTATATATGTTGATGTGACATTCTATTAGCCATGTCACCCGTTAACTCATTTTTTTCCTAATGATAAAGACTAAAACAAAATTTTCAAAATAATTAAATAAGAATCAAGATAAAAAAACATTCAAAGAACAAAATAACACTCTTAATTTACGGGGACTAAAGACATAAGCCTTTTATCAATTCTTCTTATCTATCCTTTGCAATATTATTATTATTATTAAGAAACGACAAGTTTGTATGGCAAATAACTGACGAGCTGGTCTCTTGGTGTTGCTCACAGCCTCACCTCTTATGGAACAATTTTCTAATTCGAATAAATGAGAAAGATGTTGAAATCAATCAAATCAAATGAGTAGGCGATGACTATAACAGCTGGGCATACTTAGGGTCGTTTACATGGAAATGGATCCTGTGTTATCACAAGATAACTGCACAAATTTCAGCCATGCATGAAAAACGACCTATTTTACATTCAAAATAAAATTAAGGCAAAACTACTAGATGGGTCCTGTAAGTTATTTTTTGGTTGCGATTTCGTCCCTTAACTTTTTTTCGTTTCAAATAAATCCGGAAGTTTGTAACTTGTTTCAAATAAATCCTTCCATCCAATTTTGAATTAACACCGTTAATGGGAGCCTCCTACGTGACAATCAATGGTCTTACAATGCTAAAAATCAACGTTACACCCCAAAACGATGTCGTATGAGACCAAAATAGAAGCTTATTGGACCATCCCTAACTGTTTTGTTTTTCTCTTTTGGCCTCATATGACATCATTTTGGGGGTGTAACGTTGAGTTTTAGCCACGTAAGACCAATGGTTGCCACATAGGAGGCTCCCATTAACGGTGTTAATTCAAAATTGGATGGAAGGATTTATTTGAAACAAGTTACAAACTTACGGATTTATTTGATACGAAAAAAGTTAAGGGACGAAATTGCAACCAAAAAATAACTAACAGGATCAATCTAATAGTTTTGCCTAAAATTAACTCAATTGATAGCACGCATTAAGCGATATAAAAAACAAAAAATATGAGTATTTGGATTCAATATTTAATAATTACACAATTTTTTTAAAGGAAAAACTTTGCTTACACGTACAAAAATAAAATTATAGTACGTATTATCATAATATATCTCAACTATTAGATTAATGATTGTTGCAAATTGTATCAGTATTGTTCAATGTAAAACTAGTGGAGGCTAACACAGATGGGAAGAGATTTGTTGCTACTTAAACAAGTGGTTGAGAGTTCGATCTCCGACTCTTGCGAATGTAAGAGGCCTCACAGAGAGATTAGCCCTAAAAGGGTCCGACAATATCGAAATGAATAATCACCTAGTTGCACAGGTGGATACCTCGAGAAACCCAAAAAAAATTGTCCAATGTAAATATAGACTACGCGTAGTGTCCATAAAGAACTCAACGGATTTAGTGCATATTTGGTTCTGTGGTGAAATAGTCCAAAATCAATTCTGAAATGTCAACGCTAGTAATAGTGTTACTTCATCTCCAACGCGATTTCAGGGCCAGAATTGATTTCCAGAATCAAAACCAAACATAGCCTTATAGCATATTTTGTTATCCGCCCGAAAATTAATTATAGCCCCAAAATCACGTTAGAACATAAACAACTATTAGTAGTTTTGGCATTCCAGAATAGATTCTAGACTAACTCACCGCATAACCAAACACATTTAGTGTTCAGTGATTTCTTAGTCAAGGTGATTCTGTATCTACAAATGCACGCACTAATAAGGGGCCGTAATAACAGCTGCTCAATCTAGCAACATTGCTGATGTTGACAATTGTGACGTAAGCTAAGGGACGGACCTACGTGGTTCTTAGAGCAACCCGAAAGTAATTGTGATTTTTTTAAATTTTTTTTTTATCAAAGTATCCTCATAATTTGCTGAGTGAGTGATTAATCTTTTCCATAGGATGGCTTATAAAACATCTCAAGTGAATTTATATTTCAAAGAATCGATCCTGAAAACTTTGCCCTAACACCTCAAGTTCTTAAAGGTTTAATAAAGATTTTTTTGACATATGCATATTATATGAAACAAATTTGATATAGAATAAAGATAGGAATCCATTAAAAACATGTTTTCACAAGAAAGATTAATATCTCAATTATTAACAATGAAAAATACATAATTTTTTAATGTAACTTTTCCTTTTATAAATTTCTTAACATGTGACTTAATTAGAATAAACACTAAAACACCAACAATATCCTAAAAGTATCGATTATCATTTTCCATAAATAATTATTTGATGATAAAGATAATATTAGTATTATAAAAAAAAAGGATAATATCTGTATATTTCATATTAATTGTTTTCTCTCAACTTTTTAATATTGTAGTATTTAATGATTTTAATTTATGTTGCATTGCAAAAATAGTGGGAAATGTCGAGCATAATTAAGAAAGAAGCATCATCCCAAAAACCAAGACATATGGGCAAACACGAAAAATACTACAATAAAAAAAAGGTCAAAAGGTCAAATAAAAAACACAAAAAATTTCTCGAACAGATAACAGGACGGAGGGAGTATTAGCACTTATTAGGACCAATTCAAAGACTTGTTAGAATTTATCGGTATGTGTCTATACAAATATGTTGCATTACCTACATAGACACATACCAGTTCTAAACCTATTTAGGACCACAAATTTAAGGTCATGTGCAAAAGCATGGGTGGGTTTCAATTCACACAAAGACATAATGAATTAGTACTGTGCTACTCCTTCTATTTCATATCTTTTGATCTTTTAGACTTTGACATACATATTAAGAAAATTTTAATTATTGTAAGTTTGATGTGTTTTGTCTTAAATATTTGTATTTAATCCTTATTGAGAAATTGTAATAGTATTTAATTTTTATAGTATTTAATTTTTATCATGATATATGTCAATTCGCTGCATTGCAAAATTGATGTTTCTCCCTTTGTTTATCTGGGAATACCTATCGGTGCTAATCCTAGGAAGATGCATTTTTGGTAATCAGTAATTGATTTTTTGAGAAAGAGGCTCTCAACGTGGAAAGGTAAGCATCGCTAGGAGAAAGGGTAACTCTTATTAACTTTGTTCTCCCTAGTTTGCCTATTTATTTCATATCCTTATTTAAAGTTCCAAATAATGTGTTGCAATCCATTCTATTATTAGTATTCAAAGGAATATTTTGTGGGGTGGTTGTGGTGATAGAAGAAAGATTGCTTGGATCAAATGGGAGTTTGCTTGCAAACCCTGAAGGATGATGGGCTGGATATTACTTTGGTCTCTAATATAAGAAAAAAAGAACATACTTATATTGGTTTCAAATACAAGAAAAAGTTAACTAACTTTCTATTCCCAATACAATCATTCCTAAAATATTCTTATAAACTGATTATCTCATTTAATTTTTGTTTCAATCCCAATGAAACCTTCTTAAAGTAGCTCTATTTTTTTTAATGAATTTGAGAAAAAAAATTTGGTAAGGCAAAGAAATTTATTAATCCCTAGAAGTATAAGGCATACTTCTAGAAAGAATACCCAGAGTTATATACAAATAAAAGAAAAATTGAAAAATCTCCCAAAAAACCTCCTAACCAATGGCTACTAAAACTACTATCGCCATGCATCAAAATAAATAAAAAAATCAAATAGCATACCCTCAGACCAAATGTACAACAAATAACCAAAAAATTGACATCTACACAAGAACCCAACGCCTATGGACCAGCCAGCTCAGCAACAGTACGCGAATAAGCTTTGAAGGGGATTTGTAATCCATTCATAAAAGGACATACATCCCTTCTTAAATTTACCTTTTAACCATAGCCATGATCTAATTTGAATCTTATCTTCCATATTTTGCATCAACTGATCCACATCATTGAAGACCTTGTTGTTCTGATCTTCCATTCCCAAATTAACCAAATACATGTTAACCAAACCAAGGACCAGCAGTGTCTAACCCTCTTATTATGTAACAAATTTAAGTGTTGTTTGTAATGAAGCAAACCATCATTATGAAGAACAGATACAAAACCAAACCAATTATATATCTCTTGCCACACCTTATAGGAACACCTGCATTCAAAGAAGAGGTGACAGGTCGTCTCTTCAGCTTCTTTGTATAAAGCACGAACCGTCTGCTCTGCTCCTATTTGAATCCCACGACGGACTAGGTTCATCTTAGAAGGAACTTTGTTAATGATAACTATCCAGCCAAACGCAATCACCTTCAGAGGAGCAACCGCCTTCCACAATGTTTTATAACATGAGTTTGAAAATGGCATCTGTTTGTCATGCAGTTCCAGATATCCAGATCTAACAGAGTAATTTCCGTCTACCTTTGGAGTCCACCACCAAGAATCCTGTTTATCTTGGTACAGGACACAATTTCCAACTACACAGGATAATTCATTAAGTAGATCATTCTCCCAAACAAATAAACCCCTCCTCCACCTAAAATCCCAAACCCAAACACCATTAACCCACCTCCTAACATCTTTAACAGTGTTGTTTTTATCTTGACACAAGGAAAACAACCTAGGGAACCTATCTCTCAAGGATTCATTCCCAACCCAAATATCATTCCAGAAACTAGTCTTCCCAACATCCCTACCCTCCTAACTATAGCCCTAGATAGCCACCTCTGCTTTGGACTCAACCCACTCTCAATACAAACAATGTCCCTCCACCATGAAGAAAACTTTCTCATGCTCTGAGACCCTACCTCCTGCCTGATACCCAACCCATCTTGTCCATATTTCGCTTCTAAGACCCTCACCCAGTTCCTATCCCTCTCAACCAACATCCGACACCACCATTTGTCTATCAAAGCCAAATTAAAAGAACCTAAGTGTTTAACACCCAACCCTCTCTTAGACCTCTCTCTGCATACAGTATCCCAATTAACCCAAGGTATTTTTCTATTTACCCCACACCCTCCCCAAAGAAATTGACGTTGAATTCTAATTAAAGTGCTTACCACCTTTTTCGGAGCCTTGTAGAAGGAAAGAAGGTAGACAGGCAATGCGTTAAGGACAGAGTTAAGTAAAACCACCCTCCCTCCAAATGATAGATATCTACTTTTCCGAGATGAGAGCCTTGTCTTCAACATATCAATTAAACGATTCCAGCAAACACCTCTCCTATGATTGATACCAATAGGAATTCCAATAAAATTCAAAGGCCATTGACCAACTGAGCAATTCAAATAATAAGCCGTCATCGAATACGCCGTACAGGATCAACATTTACTGCCAACAGCTAACTCTTATTAAAATCCACTTTCAAACCAGAACATAGCTCAAACATTCTCAAAATACATTTAACGTGACCATATTCCCATTTGAACCATCACCCAGAATCACTGCATCGTCAGCATACTGAAGGAGACTAATCCGTACATCACCCCTTCCCACCAAATACTACTTGAACCTCCCAATCTCCACCGCTCTCCTAAGCAAACCGTTGAGACATTCAGCAACAATCAGGAAAAGGAACGGCGACAAAGGATCCCCTTGTCTCAACCCACGCTCCAAATTAAATTCAAAAGTAGTTCTGCCATTAACCAATATACACATTGAAGTAGAAGAAACACACTCCTTTTTTCCACATACACCACTTTTCACAAAAACACATATGACACAACATATCCAGCAAGAAATCCCAAGACACATAATCATACGCCTTCTGGAAATTTATTTTGAAAATAGTACACTCCTTATTCCTCCTTTTCGCATCATCAATAACCTCATCAGTAATAACAACATCATCCAAGATATTTCTGTCTTTCAAGAAAGCTGACTGGTTCTCAGAGATCACCTTACTCACTACCAACTTCATTCTATTAGCAAGAAGTTTTTCAACAATTTTAAAAATTACGTCAATCAACAAAATCGATCTATGCTCATCAATAGAAACATGATTTAATTTTTTAGGAATAAGACAAACAAAAGAAGGATTACCTCCTTTGACGAATTTGCCAAACCTATGAAATTCCTGTACAGTACCAATAATATCTTGCTTCTACAGGTACCAAAATTCCTAGATGAACCTGAAATCGAACCCATCCGGACCAAGGCTTTTGGAGTTTCCGCACTCCCAGACGCCGTTTTGATCTCCTGTTCTGAAAGTTCAGCCAGCAGGTCATTATCTACAGACTCCAACCGTCTAAAAGCAACTCCTCTTAACCTTGGGCACTGCCACTCTTGCTCAGCAAACTTCTCTTTAAAAAACCTCATTATGCCTTCTTTAGTCTCTGAAACACCTGTAAGGAATTGACCACCTACCATGATCCCTTGAATACTCGAAATCCTCCTTTTCATCTGCATAATGGATTAAAAAGTAACTCGAATTGGCATCCCTTTCACAAATCCATCTAACTCTGGCTTTCTAGAAAATCAAGCTCTCCTTCATATGAACAGCCTTTCAAAAATCAGCCCAGGCATCAGATCTAAGGACAACATCCACATGTTGTAAATCTATACCCTCCCCCTTCAAATCTATCTCTTTCAGCTTCTCTCGGGCAACCTCAATTCTTCTGTCAATGGATCCAAAGCTGTTTTTATTCCACGTCCTCAAACCAGCCCTCAATCTTTTAAGTTTCTCTTTTAGAACAAAGATCTTCCAACCATGTACCTGAATCCCAGCCCATATGTCTTCTACTGCCTTGTGAAAATCTCTGTCTAAGAACCAAGCACCCAAGACTCTAAACGGTTTTGGCCCCCAATCTACTGAACTACTTCCAAGAAGAACTGGACAATGATCTGAAATATACCTTTTCAAGCCTCTCTGCATCAAACCTGGCCATACCTCCAACCACCTCTCTGATACTAAGAATCTGTCCAATCTACTCATGGCAATACCAGTTTTAGCGTACCAAGTGAATTTACGCCCAACCATTGGAAGATTAATCAAATCCATAAGTGACAAGAATTGATTAAAATCGCCAATTTCTCTACTTCTCCATGTTGTACATCTTTCCTTTCTTTCCTGCCTATCTAACACTGCATTAAAATCCCCAACAACACATGATAACGACAACTTCTAGTGAACCATTGTATTACAGAGAGATGCTCTTTCCACATAATTACATGGCCTATAAACATTCACAATACAACAGGGCTTAGTGACATCTCCCAAAAGACCCTCCACTAAAATAAAGCCAGAACCGAACTCATACCTCAACATATTGAACTGGGATTTCCTACATAAGCTCAAAAGTCCTCCAGAATTACCGTCAGTTGGAAAAACAATGAAGCCAAAATCCTTGTCGTCGTACCATAATTTTCTACAACAATCATGATCTGTTGAAGCCACTTTTGTTTCCTACAAGCACACAAAGTCTGCAGACACACGTCAAGCCAACTTACAAATTTCCACCCCCTTCACTCTCCTGCCTAATCCCCGGACATTCAGAGATAACAACTTCATTTCAAAACCCCTGAGCACCCTTCCACATAATCACCACTGGCCACACCATTCCCACCCTCCTCCGTTAGCCCCAAAGTCCCCAAATCATTCATCTCTAACAGAGTCAATTTTCGAATCACACGTTCATCACCAACCACACTGAGAATCTCCAACTCCTGGCCCATCTACCATAGAGCTTTTGCATCTTCCACAGGATCACCTCTAACCAAGGCAATCTCTAACTCACGGTCACTGTGGCTCACGTTATTTCAACCATCACGGTCTTCACCTCACCCGCAGAGACCACCTTGCCAAATAATATCGTGCCTTCCCTATCAAACTTCTTTGTTTTTTTCAATTTCTTCTTCCTATAAAAAGATGGTAGCAAACTCCTCTTCTTTTTCTTCTTAATCTTTTGACTTCTCTTCTTTACATAACCCAATCCCTCATCTTCACGAGACTCCATCGGTGGCCCTTCATAAAGCACGAAGACGTCCCTTTTCAACATCGATAAGACCGTCGGTTCATCTCCACCCATCTTACTCTCTACCATGAAACATAAAGGCTTAACCGCAAGAGCATCAGTCCCACCGCCATTACAATCTGCAGCTGCAACATCAGGTCCGAAGTCTTCTTTATCTAAAATGTATGTAAGGTGATGTAGTTGTTTCCCTTTATTGATTAAATCATTATTTACTTCACCATCCAGGCCCATTTCGTCATGTTTCTTAACTTCTGTAGCCTAAACATGAGAGCCCACTTGATTTTTTAATTCATCTACTAATTGAACCGCCCCATAGTCATGTACACCCCCTGTAGTTGCAATTCGAAACTCTGACCCCACCTTGACCAACCCCTCGTAATAGAAAACATCTACGTCTCTACCTCCCTCCTTAGATGCCACAATTTTAGGAACCACCACCGATAGATTATTGTAATTTAAATTTGAAAATCTTCCTCCACGTCATCATCGGCGATCTCCTCTTCCCCAAAGAGTTCCACGTTACATTCCTCCACCCACCGGTCCTCTAACTCCGATGAAGACATATAATCAGACTCTAAAAAGTTAACAGATGCTTTATTAGTGCAGTACCCCGGTACTTCCTCTATTATCCTCACTTCAAACAATTCCCCTTCAACTATAATATTCATAACAGAATCAATATGAGTCATTGAAGATGTAGATATCAACACTCTTCCTTTATCTAATCTTGAAAAGTTCTTAGTGTCTTCATCTATGAGCATAACCGTTCCCACCTTTGCAGCTATCTCTCTAAACAGCTTCTGACTCCACACTAACACTGGAATCCCAAAGCATTGGACCCAACAAAGCCTCTCATTAATCCGTACGTTCCGAGACCATGGCTCAACATCATCAAAAAAACCAGCAAACCATTTAGAGTCATGTTTGATTGTCAATGAGATATCACCATCATCCTTGGGGGCCAAAATCATCATATTTCCTCCTAAAGGAATGACCTTGATATTGGAAAACCCAGCTTAAGTGATCTTATATATATTGAATAGAATCAAATTCCTCTATACGAATGACCCTGCCAATGAAACAGCGTTGCAGCCACACCAAGTTCTCCTCACAAATCTTGACAACCTTGCCACCCTTATGCAACTCAGTCCCCCTCAGTCTCCTTCTCAATACGATCAATACAGGGAGCATGCGTATGTAATTTCACCCCAGATACAGATCCCACACCACTAGTCTTCCTTTCTAACTTAGGCAACTCCTCTGCAGCACATGAAACAACTTTCTCTTTCTCTGATGAAGAAAACTTAACTGAAGCCTCTTTTCTATTAAATCTAGGAACGTTGACTTTCAACTTAAAACTGCCAAACCATACCGACTCTAAATTCTTAACCAAAGACGTTGTTTCCTGTACATTGGTGAACCTGATGAAACCAAACCTTTCACCAATCTTATTCCTTCTTGGCGAAATGAACACATCGACAACCCTTCCCCACTTCTGAAATGCTTTCCACAAATTAATATACCCAACATCCGCAGGAAAATTGGAGAAGAAAAAAGATGTTGAACCTGCTAAAAAACCAGACCCATAATTCCTATCCTTACCTGCCTGCACTGAAACTCTGTCCCTTTGACGATCGTTACCTGCCCATCTGCTCTCTTCCATGCCCTTTTTTGGTGGTGCACTCTTGCCCACACTCTCCCTTGACTCACTTGTTCTCTCTCTCGCTCTCTCTTTTTTTTTTTGGTGTAAGGATATAGTGCTTATTTGAGAAAATTAAATACCCTAAACTAACTTTCTTATTAAATGTGAAGTTAATTATTTTTTCGTATTAGAGACCAGAGGGAGTATTACAAACCTTTCTTGGTTTAATTTGTCTTTTTTGGCTAAGTGGAAGTGGAGGCTTCTTCAAGGTGAGGACTTCTTGTGGGTGAAAGTTCTCAGTTCCATGTACGGTTGTTTTGACCCCTCAGATATGGTTGTTTCTTTATGTATGAACTATGTTAAGAGTTCATTATGGTGGAAGGATTTGTGAATGATGGGAAGTGTTGATTCATATAGTGACTAGTTCAATGCTTGCTTGTAAAGAGGTTAGGGTGTGATGATAAATCACTTTTTTGGGACAAGAAATAATGGGGTAATGTTAGCTTCATGTCTTTATTCTGAACTGTTTATGCTATTCCAAGAAGAATGTTACTATTGTTGATATGTCTTATATTGGATCAAGGCCGCCTGGGGAGATGAGCATGGGTGGTGAGCTTGATATGTTGTTGACGAAGGTGCAGCTGCACCTATTGAGACCAGACATGTGGGTTCGAGCTATTGAAGTGGTTGGTTATTACACTACGCCATCTGCATATGCCTAGTTGAGCGGACGCTATTTGGCACTTAAGAGCAGGACCATGATAATGAGTTCAAGATTTTGTGAAAAATCAAAGCTCTTGGGAAGGTTCTATCATTTGATTGGCTTTTGTTACTCAACCTCATTTCGTCATGAGACCAATTGATGCGTAGAGGTATTCATGTTAATGATGTTTGCCTTTTTATGAAATCCTGGTGTTAAGTTGTGTTGCACCTGTTCTCTTTCTCGGTCTATATGAAATAGCGTTGCAAGCTGGATTCGTGTGCAGATACAACACTCTAACACACTTGTTGATTCTTTTCAAGGTTGTGCAACCTTATTCAACAATGTAAAATCGAGGAAGTTTGGTTTGATATGGAGGGTGTTAGTGATTTGGAATATTTGGTTACACCGGAATCCTATTATGTTCAATAACGTTAGGCCGAATGTGATTGGGGTGCTAGATTTGATCAAGATTAGATCATGCATGGTAGTGGTTTGCATGTTTTTAGAATTGTCAGGCAACATTTTCTAATTGATGTTTTGATCCATTTCTATGTATTGCAGAACAATATAAATATTGTGTGAAGCATGTGAAGCAAATGCCCAAGAGATTTTGATGATTCCAAAAAGCAAAGTCCACAACATTGAAGCTTAGACTCAAGTTAGTCAAAAAAAAGGAATTCTTATAAACTTGTAATGTTAATTTAATTTTCTTAGAGTTCCTTAGGTGCTTAATGGTTAAGTCTAAGTTAGAATGAAGCTAAATCATACTCTAAAGAAAAATAGTATGCATGCTAAGTTAAATCAAAAGTGGGTGATTTTCAAAAAATAAAAGAAAGTGGTTTTCAAAAATGAAAATGAAAAGAAAGTGATTTTAAAAAATAAAAATAAAAATTATTAAGGAAATATTTTTATAATGTTTTTGAAGTCAAGAAAGTATTTTCAAATTTTTTTTTTTTTTAAAAAAAAAGTGTATCTGATCAAATGTATCCGGGTACATCCAAAAGTATCCAGATACTTCTTTAAAACAACAGTTATATTTTTGAAATCAAACACGATGTATCCAAATACTTTCAAAAGTATCCGGATACATACAGTTAAAACTGTCATAAACATAGTCGTTTGCTGTCCTAACTGATATATATATATGTTCCAAACGATTTCAAAATATTAGAACACGTTCTTACAACTCTGAAACTCTCTGTACTTACTGGAAAAACAAAAGCCATTGAAATTTCACAAGTGCTTCATGATTTCTTCTACTTTTAACATATAAACGAAGAACATTCAAGTGTTTGCTCTTTTCACTTTCATAAACCCACTTTGATAAACACTTATCATTCATTCTCTTCACTTTAGATTACTGAATTAGTGTTCATAGACATTGTACATATTTGAGTTGTTAATCGCACACAAGGGTGCAAGTGACTACAACAACAACGATTGCTCAAATTCCGCAAGTTGGTGAAAGGTTTTCATCACGCTTAACTTGAAGGTTTCAAGGAAGTGAAAGAGGTTCTTTCAACACACGGACTCGCTGTGATTGGGCAAGGATTCGGTTAGGGGATACAAGTTCCAAAGAGGTTCTTTGGAGGGTAAAGTCTAAGGGGAAGGTTTTCTCTTAAACTACTTGTACTAACGATTTCTTGATCATAGTGAAGCAAATCTCCCAATTCAGAGAGGGAGGACTGGATTAGCATTAGTGTTCGTTAACACACTAATGTGAACCAGGATAAAATCCTGTGTTGGCTATTCTTTCATAACTCTTTACATTTCCGCACTTAATTTTTGTTATATTTAAGCATAAGCAAAAATTAATTTTAACTCTGATAAACCGAAACAAGACCATATTAAGTGAGTAATTTTGGCTAATTTTTTTTTATTGGTGAAGTTAGTATTCTTCGCCTATTCGCCCCCCCTCTAGGAAATAATACTACCCACTTGTTTTCCAACAAGTGGTATCAGAGCTCGGTCGGAAACGATCGAGCATAACTGCTTTTCCGTACGATCCTTAGTTTGGTAAACAATGGGTTCTAGTAATCCCTTTTGTGGTGAAGGTTCTTCCATTAATCGCCCCCCTATGTTTTCGGGCGAAGGTTATACCTATTGGAAGGTTAGGATGAAAATCTTCATTGAAGCAATAGATGTAGAAATTTGGAATGCTATAGAAAATGGCCCTTTTGTACCAAAACATAAAGTTAATGATTCTGTTCTTGATAAGCCCAAGGGGAGTTGGAATGATGATGATAAGAAAAAAGTAATTTATGATTTAAAAGGAAAAAATATCATTACATCCGCTCTCTCATATGACGAATTCTTTAGGGTCTCTCAATGTACTAGTGCCAAACAGATGTGGGATACTTTACAAGTGACCCATGAAGGTACTAGTGAAGTCAAAAGGTCTAGACTAAACGCCCTCATGCATGAGTATGAACTATTTAGAATGCTTTCTGATGAATCCATCTCAAATATGCAAAAGCGTTTTACACACATAATAAATCATTTACTAGCTCTTGGAAAGACTTTTCTTGATGGTGAACTTACTAACAAAGTCTTAAGATGTTTAGACAGACAGTGACAACCAAAGGTGACTGCAATTATGGAGTCAAAGGACCTAAGTGATATGGATCTTGCTACTCTCTTTGGAAAACTACAAGAGCACGAAATGGAATTGGGAAGACTAAACATGCATGAAGAGTCAGACAAGCGCAAAAAGGGGATATCTCTAAAGACTACTACAACAAAGATGCTAAAAAGTCTTGAAGAGTTGCCCCAAGATGAAAATTCAGATTCAGACGTTGATGATGAGACCATGGGGCTTTTGGTAAAAAAGTTCAGCAATTTCCTGAAGAGAAGAAATACATTCAATAGACAACAAAGAAATCAAAATGAAGCATCTTCTCGAAAGACTCCAAAGGAAAGATAAAATGTCATGAGTGTGGTAACACGGGTCATATAAGGATTGAATGCGCTCAATATCTCAAGAAAAAGGAAAATGACAAAAAGGATAGCAAAGGATTCAAATCCAAGAGGGCTTATGTTGTATGGGATTTGCCTGAAGACTCAGAGAAGCAGAATGCTAGCTCTTCATATGAGGAAGAATTGGCTAACATGTGCTTAATGGGAAAATTTGATGAAGAAGCTTCATCAAGTGGAGAATCATATGAGCCAAGAAACTCTAAATTGGTAACATATTCTAATTTTGATTCTGAATCTGAAGACACCTCTTATAATTCGCTTTATGAAGCTTATGTTGAAATGCATAAGGAACTTAAAAAGCTAGCTAAAATCAATATTGAAAGAAAGAGAATCATTATGGAGCATGAAGCTAAAATTTTAGAAATGCAAAAATTTATTGATGAACTTCAACTCCAAAATGAAACTCTGGATCTCATTTATTCTAATGCTTCCTATGATTGTGAACTAAAAGCAAATTCCATTGCCGAATGTGAAAGTTGCAAGCATTTTGAAAAAGAAGTGCACAATTTGAAAACTAAGCTTGCAAGCTTCACTAAAGGTGATATGCAACTAAACAACTTAATTGCTAATCAAAGAGAAAATACAAATAAAACTGGTTTGGGATATCAAAAACCCAAAAACTGCAAATATAGAAAGTTGGTATCGTTTTCAAATGTTAATTACTCTAAAAAGCCAACTTGTCATTATTGCGGAATTTTTGGGCATACTCCAAATACATGTAATATTAAACTCAAAGGTATTCCTAATGGTTTATTTGTATGGATTAAGAAAGGATTTGATCTAAATGCTAACCAGTCAGGACCCAAGACCACTTGGGTACCTAAAAAATGCAAGTAATCTCTTTATCTTGTAGGTGTGTCTTAGAACAATGGAAGATCATTGGTATTTGGACAGTGGATGTTCGAGACACATGACAGGAGATAAGAGGAAGTTCTTGAGCTTAACTGCATCAGAAAAAGGCTACGTCACATTTGGTGATAACAATCGAGGTAAAATAATGGGTGAAGGTAAAATAGGTAATGCCTCTAACGTAATTATTGACAATGTTCTTTTGGTTCAAGGCCTAGAGCACAACCTCTTGAGTATTAGTCAATTATGCGATAAGGGTAATCACGTTATTTTTACTTCAACTCATTGTATCATAAAAAGTGATGTAGACGAATCTATTAAATTTGTAGGTAATCGAATGCATAACACTTATTTAGTTGATTTGAATGACATCACCTCTTTAGTTTCAAAATGTTTTATTAGTAAAGAGGATGAAGTTTGGCTATGGCATAGGAAGATTGCACACGTCAATGTAAATCAATTGAAAAAGTTACAATCAAAAAAGTTAGTAATTGGCCTACCGAATCTCAACTTTTCTATTGAAGGAGTTTGCGTTCCTTGTAAGAAATGCAAACAAACAAAATCAAATTTTAAATCAAAGAAAGTGGTGTCTGCAACTAGACCATTGGAGTTACTCCATATGGATCTATTCGGACCCTCACAAGTTATGAGTTTCGGAGGTAATTACTATGCTTTAGTGATTGTAGATGATTTTTCTCGATTTGCATGGACTTTGTTTCTTCCAAGAAAAAGTGATACTTATAAATCTTTTAAAAGATTTGCCAAACAAATTCAAAATCAATTAAATAATAAGATTGTTATTATTCGTAGCGATCATGGTGGTGAATTTGAAAACGACAAATTTGATAGATTTTGTAACAAGAATGGAATTGAACATCAATTTTCTGCACCTAGAACTCCTGAACAAAATGGAGTTGTAGAACGGAAAAATAGAGTACTTGAAGAGTTAGCTAGAACAATGATGAATGAAAGTCAAGTACCACATTATTTTTGGGCTGATGTTGTTGATACTGCATGCTATGTAATTAATAGAGTTTTAATTAGGCCTATACTTTTGAAAACTCCTTATGAACTTCTAAAAGGCCGAAAACCAAATATATCACACTTTCGTGTCTTCGGATGCAAATGCTTTATTTTAAATAATGGAAAACAATATTTGGGAAAATTTGATCCGAAATCTGATGAAGGTATATTTTTGGGATATTCTTTACATAGCAAGGCTTATCGTGTTTAAAATAGACGAACTATGACTATGGAAGAATCTATGCATGTTGTATTTGACGAGTCTCCGAAAGGAGAGAATTTTTCTATTAATGATAGTACAGGTTCGTTCGAACACCTATATGACAAGTATGGTGAAGACAAGACACAGAGTACATCAAAAGAAGACAATAGGGACAAACAAACAATTGAGGAGAAACAAGAAAAAGAGAAAGAACTAATTCAGTCTGAAGATGTTATCACTGACTTACCTTTAGCGTGAAAATCAAGAAGGATCATCCTCTAAAAAATGTATTGGGTGAGATAACCAAGGGAGTGGTAACCCGAGGTTCCTTGCGTAATTATTGTCATTTTATTGCATTTGTTTCACAATTAGAACCTAAAACCATTAATGATGCTTTGTTGGATGAACATTGGATAATGGCTATGCAAGAGGAATTAAATCAATTTAAAAGAAATAATGTTTGGACACTTGTGCCAAAGCCAGATGATCATACAATAATAGGTACTAAATGGGTTTAAAGGAACAAATTGGATGAATTAGGTATAATAACTAGAAACAAAGCTAGATTGGTCGCCCAAGGCTACAATCAGGAAGAGGGCATCGATTATGATGAGACCTATGCTCCTGTTGCTAGACTTGAGGCCATTAGATTACTACTTGCTTTTGCATCAATAGTTGGATTTAAGTTGTACCAAATGGACGTAAAGAGTGCATTCTTAAATGGCTTTATTCAAGAAGAAGTGTATGTGTCTCAACCTCCAGGATTTGAAGATTTCGAATAACCGAACTACGTTTTTAAATTAAATAAAGCTCTTTATGGTCTTAAGCAAGCTCCTAGAGCTTGGTATGATCGATTGAGTAATTTTCTATTAGAAAAGGGTTTTAAAAGAGGAAATGTAGACACAACACTCTTTATTGAACAAAGTGGCAAAGACATTCTTTTAGTCCAAATTTATGTTGATGATATAATTTTTGGTGCTACTAATGAGAATCTTTGCAAGAATTTTTCTGACTTGATGCAGAGTGAATTTGAGATGTCAATGATGGGAGAACTAACATTCTTCCTTGGATTACAAATCAAACAAGTTGACGATGGCATCTTCATTCATCAAAGCAAGTACTGCAAGGAGCTTCTCAAAAAATTTGGAATGGACAATTGCAAACCGAGTTCAACTCCAATGTCAACCACGTGCTATCTAGACAAGGATGAAAAAGGACCATCGGTTGAGGTAACTCGTTTTAGAGGAATGATTGGTAGTTTGTTATATTTGACTGCATCTAGGCCTGACATAATGTATAGTGTATGTGTATGTGCTAGATATCAATCAAATCCTAAAGAATCACATCTAACTAGTGTTAAAAGAATAATGAAATATCTGAAAGGAACCATGAATTTGGGTTTATTTTATCCAAGGGGTGCAAATCTAAACTTAATTGGTTATTCCGACTCTGATTTTGCTGGCTATAAATTAGATAGGAAAAGCACTAGTGGAACATGTCACTTCCTAGGTAGTTCCCTTGTTGCTTGGGCCTCCAAGAAACAAGCTTGTGTTGCATTGTCAACGGCTGAAGCTGAATACATTGCGGCTGGTAGCTGTTGTGCCCAGATTTTATGGCTAAAACAACAATTAGTTGATTATGGGTTGATATTAGATCACATCCCTATTCGTTGTGACAACACAAGTGCCATTAATCTCTCTAAGAATCCGGTTACGCATTCCCGTACAAAGCACATAGAAATAAGACATCATTTCTTAAGAGATCACGTTTTAAAAGGAGATTGTGTTATGGAGTTTGTAGAAACAACAAAACAATTGGCTGACATTTTTACGAAACCTTTGCCAAGAGACTCTTTTTATTTTATTAGAAGAGAATTGGGCATTCTTGATGAAACAAGTATTGATTAATTGTTTTTGTTGGATTTTAGTACTAGAAATCTCCTATTTTTGTTAAAAATTTATGCCTTATTTGAGTGTGCCAAGTATATTCATGTGTTAAATTTCATGTTTCATGTTCAAATGATGTTAGGATGGTTGCTTATTTGTGTTAAAATTGTTTGTTTTAAGTTTTTAGTCTTTTTGGTCAAAAACTGAGAAAAATATCCGGATACATTTAAAAGTATCCGAATACCGCGTGTTAAGCTGGCCAAAACCAATCAGATACATAAAAGTATCCGGATACTAGAGGATGTATCCGGATACCCAGTGTTCAGCAGACCCATAAGAAGGAAGATACATAAAAACTATCCACATACACTTCATCTTCTTCCTTGCGCCGTTCTTCCCCCTTTCTAAACCTAGACTTTCAATCTTCAAAATCCATCATTTTTCTCTCAAATTAACTCAATTTCTTGATGATTTCGCTTATTTCCAACACTCCTCTTCTCAAAAATCTTGTTCTTTCTCTCTAAAAACTCGCTTTTCTTCCCATGAGTTCTCTCTCTCTCTCCTCACGGCTTTCACTCCTAGTCTCTCTACTCACGGTTTTTCTCTACAAAAACGTGTTGTTCATCACATTCATGGGTGACAGAGGCACTCCCGGTCGTGGCAAGCGTATTAAGTACATTGGACCACGTGCCCGCGTATCACCGCCTCGTGGAAATCATGACCCATTTGCTGGAGATCCACATTTCAACGCTTTTGATCGCAGCAATCGTGTGCAAAGCTATGAGGGACGTCGAATCCAGATTGTGAGGTGGCTGAACTTCGATTGGCTTACTCAAGCACGCTTTAATTTTCACAATCAATTGGAGATACAAGGTATTCGCAGGTTCTTGGAATTGAAATGTAACTATTATCCTCGCATGATTAAGGAATTTTATGCTAATCTGATTTTTAGAGATGATAGTCTGCAAACATTGGTTAGAGATAATCATATAGTTATCACTGAAGCAGATTTTATGGAATTAGTTGGTTTAGTTGCTACGGGTGTATCTAAGGATGATAGTAATAGTGCTTTTAAACGCTGCAATCCTGTTCAAGTGTATACAGAAACTTTAAGGAATCCTCTTGGTTGGTTGGGACCCAAAAAGCAAGTTGGTAAAATGAAAACTGAAGACCGCCTCCTACTTTATGTCATTACATACTGCCTGAAGCCTCGCTCTACCGGTAATAATTCCGTAGCTTTAGGAAGTGATTTGAAATTGATGTACTGCATCAAGCAGGGCCTTCAAGTGAATTGGGTTCGAATCATTCTGGATTGCATGAAGGGTGTTATTGGTACTCAGGCTAGTTATCAATTGCCTTATGCTATGTTTATTCAGCGTTTACTCAATTTCAAAAGAGTTCCGCATTTTTATAATGAGGAGTTTGTTGAACTGGATGCCTCTCACAATTGTATGGGTGAAAATGTGCTTCATAGTGCTGGTATTTGGAGGTATCAAGTGCTTACGCAGGAGAAATGGTTGCTGCGTGATGAGGCTAGGGAACTCAATGCTATACCTTTGGAGAATGTGCCTCCGGGTCGTGCTGGTGATGATGCTGGTGATGGTGATGGTGATGATGATGGTGGTGTGATCAGCCTCAAGCACAAGCTCCCTTTCAACCTCCCTTTGGTCCATCTGTGCATGAAGAAGGTGGTGGATCAGGTTTTGCTACGGGTGCATCAATTGGATTCGATCCGTCTGTGCTTATGGCTCACATGGACTCTCAGTTCGAGTCTCTTCGCCTATCACAGCTTGCTCACATGGATAACATGCAAGCTACACATCAATCTTAAATGGCTGACTTGCGCACATATGTCACCGATCAATTCACTGCTTTAGACAATCGCATGACTTCCAACTTCGATCGCCTTGATTTTCTGATTCGTACCATGGGTGATTTGCCTCCACCGCCTCCATCATCTGATGATTAGGAGATCTTTAATTGCGTTTAGACTTAGTCGTTTTAGCATGTTTTGTTAATTTGGTTTTAGCATGTTTTGTAAACATTGTTCTGAACTCATTTCTTAGCTATGTTTGATTCTGATCATGTTCTGCAATGACTATCTTCTGGTTATATACTGGTTATTTTCTGTGATCTGTGATTATATTCAGGGGGAGTCTATTTTCTATTCTTCTTTTTGGCTTAATTTTATTGTTATCTATTATTTTGACAATGCCAAAAGGGGGAGAAGGTATGTTGTTGACTTTTGTAGGTTGATTTTCCACTTCATAATATTTAATGCCTATACTAAGGGGGAGCACATAAATCAACAAAGTTTGTCATCATCAAAAAGGGAGATATTGTGAAGCATGTGAAGCAAATGCCCAAGAGATTTTGATGATTCCAAAAAGCAAAGTCCACAACATTGAAGCTTAGACTCAAGTTAGTCAAAAAAAAGGAATTCTTATAAACTTGTAATGTTAATTTAATTTTCTTAGAGTTCCTTAGGTGCTTAATGGTTAAGTCTAAGTTAGAATGAAGCTAAATCATACTCTAAAGAAAAATAGTATGCATGCTAAGTTAAATCAAAAGTGAGTGATTTTCAAAAAATAAAAGAAAGTGGTTTTCAAAAATGAAAATGAAAAGAAAGTGATTTTCAAAAATAAAAATAAAAATTATTAAGGAAATATTTTTTATAATGTTTTTGAAGTCAAGAAAGTATTTTCAAATTTTTTTTTTTAAAAAAAAAAGTGTATCTGATCAAATGTATCCGGATACATCCAAAAGTATCCGGATACTTCTTTAAAACAACAGTTATATTTTTGAAATCAAACACGATGTATCCGAATACTTTCAAAAGTATCCGGATACATACATTTAAAACTGTCATAAACATAGCCGTTTTATGTCCTAACTGATATATATATGTTCCAAACGATTTCAAAATATTAGAACACGTTCTTACAACTCTGAAACTCTCTGTACTTACTAGAAAAACAAAAGCCATTGAAATTTCACAAGTTCTTCATGATTTCTTCTACTTTTAACATATAAACGAAGAACATTCAAGTGTTTGCTCTTTTCACTTTCATAAACCCACTTTCATAAACACTTATCATTCATTCTCTTCACTTTAGATTACTGAATTAGTGTTTATAGACATTGTACATATTTGAGTTGTTAATCGCACACAAGGGTGCAAGTGACTACAACAACAACGATTGCTCAAATTCCGCAAGTTGGTGAAAGGTTTTCATCACGCTTAACTTGAAGGTTTCAAGGAAGTGAAAGAGGTTCTTTCAACACACGGACTCGCTGTGATTGGACAAGGATTCGGTTAGGGGATACATGTTCCAAAGAGGTTCTTTGGAGGGTAAAGTCTAAGGGGAAGGTTTTCTCTTAAACTACTTGTACTAACGATTTCTTGATCATAGTGAAGCAAATCTCCCAATTCAGAAAGGGAGGATTGGATTAGCATTAGTGTTCGTTAACACACTAATGTGAACCAGGATAAAATCCTGTGTTGGCTATTCTTTCATAAATCTTTACATTTCCGCACTTAATTTTTGTTATATTTAAGCATAAGCAAAAATTAATTTTAACTCTGATAAACCGAAACAAGACCATATTAAGTGAGTAATTTTGGCTAATTTTTTTTTATTGGTGAAGTTAGTATTCTTCGCCTATTCACCCCCCCTCTAGGGAATAATACTACCCACTTGTTTTCCAACAAGTGGTATCAGAGCTCGGTCGGAAACGATCGAGCATAACTGCTTTTCCGTACGATCCTTAGTTTGGTAAACAATGAGTTCTAGTAATCCCTTTTGTGGTGAAGGTTCTTCCATTAATCGCCCCCCTATGTTTTCGGGCGAAGGTTACACCTATTGGAAGGTTAGGATGAAAATCTTCATTGAAGCAATAGATGTAGAAATTTGGAATGCTATAGAAAATGGCGCTTTTGTACCAAAACATAAAGTTAATGATTCTGTTCTTGATAAGCCCAAGGGGAGTTGGAATGATGATGATAATAAAAAAGTAAGTTATGATTTAAAAGGAAAAATATCATTACATCCGCTCTCTCATATGACGAATTCTTTAGGGTCTCTCAATGTACTAGTGCCAAACAGATGTGGGATACTTTACAAGTGACCCATGAAGGTACTAGTGAAGTCAAAAGGGCTAGACTAAACGCCCTCATGCATGAGTATGAACTATTTAGAATGCTTTCTGATGAATCCATCTCAAATATGCAAAAGCGTTTTACACACATAATAAATCATTTACTAGCTCTTGGAAAGACTTTTCTTGATGGTGAACTTACTAACAAAGTCTTAAGATGTTTAGACAGACAGTGGCAACCAAAGGTGACTGCAATTATGGAGTCAAAGGACCTAAGTGATATGGATCTTAGTATTAATATGGTCTTAAGTACCAATCTCACTTAGTACTGATAAACCGAAACAAGACCATATTAATACTACCCACTTGTTTTCCAACATATTGATCGAGCAATATGTGAGATTGGTCCTTTACTTTGTGGGCACTGAACGGTTTCGTACTCAATATTTTTGAAATTTCAAATTGGCCCTGAGATAAGAAAATGTGAGTCATATTTGTCCCTGACGTTAATGATCGTCAGTGATCCTTAACATGGACTAATGGAATGGCCGCCAAAAACAAAAACAAAGATCATTGACTATCGACCAAATTAATTCTTGAGATTGTGGACATTGATCATATTAATTCCTGAGATTGTAAACAATCGCGCTTCTTGAAATGGATTAATTATGTATCCTTACAAAGAAATGATACCATTGATTAAAAAAAACAATATCCTTAAGTTTTCTCAATTTAACACTTGTTAAGAATTCCAAAAGTGGAAAAAATTCACAAATCCAAGTTATTTATTCTCTCGAGGATCCAAAAAAGTACGTTTTCCCATAAATTTTAACCACTTTTAACCTCTTAACAAGTACCTTAAAAATATTCTTTAGCATTTTCCTTTAATTATTAATTATTTTGATCAATCTACCAACATAAATTGTGGCACACACATGGTTGAGACATATAAAAAAAAAAGCAGAATCAAATGTCCATAGGTCATGATGAAAGAATTGAGATTAATTCTCAATTAATGTCAAAAAGAAAGAGAAAAAACAATATTTTATTATTCATGAATGGTACATACTCCGTACATCTCTGTATACAAGATCATTTTAGTAAATTTCACGTCTATTAAGAAAATTGATTAATTTAGTTAAAGGTATTGAAAATATGAATATTTGATACGTATTTTTAAAACTAACCCTAATAATAGTATTAAAAATCTAAAATGTGAAAAATAAATAGGGATGTTTGTGGAAAGAAGTAATTAACTGTCATTGAAAATTGATATAAAATCTTATAAATAGGAACAAAATAAAAATCTTAAAAGGATTTTCTATATACTCCCTCCGGCTCGAATTATAAGCAACAAAAAACATAGTTCTCTTGATTTAAAATATAATCAAAATTAACTAACTTTATTAAATTTTGTTTCATTCTCAATACCACTTTCCTAAAATATCTCTAGAAAATTGTGACCTTATTTAATTTTTGCTTCATTTTCGATACATACTACTTTCCTAAAATACCTTTACTTTTATAAATTTGATAAAATTAAATAAATCAACTAAACTCCTTAATAAGCGTAAAAATAGTAAGATTTGCTTATAATTTGAGCCGGGGGAGTAAGGATTAAGGACGGAGGTGGTAATATACTCCCTCCGTCCCACAAAGATGGTAAAAAGTGACTAAATTTTTTGTCCCAAACTATAGTTAAAATAATTAATGAAAAATTTAGAAATTGTAAACTTTGAATTGTGATTGGTTGATTCATGCAAAATGCATTAACTTAGTTGTTTAATAATTGGTTTATGTGTTAGACAAACCATTAAATGCATGTCTCCTTAATTTTTTGACTTTTGAATTATTTTTTTTTTTTGTTTACATGGGAGATCTGAGACTAGAACCCATAACCTGGGGAGAGGGAAATCCTAAGTGTCCTTGCAGCCACCAACTGGGCTGTCTTATGCAGACAACTTTTGAATTTTTTAACCATCTTTATGGAAGGGAGGTAGTATTAACTGTGTAAAAATTTCTTCATTCATTTATATTTTCATTAATTAAGGATGTATCCACTCTCAGCCCATTTTAACCAATGAAAGGTCAACATTACTTGCTCTTTCTCTACCTGAACCTCACTTTAGGAAAGTTTTGTTCTCCATTTGTCATTCTACTGTATCTTATTATTATTCCAACCAGATGGAATAGACAGCATTTGGAGGTTAAAATAACTTTTTTTAAGGCTAAAAATATCTTGATGGAAGTCAAAAAGATGAGTGCGTGTGATATATAATCAACACATGAGTAAACCATGTAAATGAGGTCGTGATTTTAGATCGAGTTGGTACAACAGAAGGATAGAGTAAAATCAGTAATAGGATTTGCTTGAAGTATAAGAAACAAATGGTATCAAACCCAAGTGGATGAGTACAGTGCAGTGAATTTTTGTTATTTCTTTTAAACGAAATTTTTATGACTTATATAAATAGCAGAGTCAATATTTTTTTAGGTCTGAGGCAGAGGGGTGACCAGCAGCAGCCACGCTCACCCCTAAAATTGTGAGAAATTTTAATACTTTATTTTTATTGGTAACCTTACTTCATTTTGTACTTCATATATAGTATTATTTTTTCTGTTTCATATTTTTTTTGTCTTTCAAAATTTTTTTATTTAATAATTTTGTTTTTTTTTATTTTAATGTATAAACATTATTGTTTTTTTTTTCAATTTTAATATTTCATTCAATTATTTCTCTTACTTCTATTATTTTCATTTTTATTCTCTCTCGTCTTTAAACTACTGTACATTACAGCCACTAATCTATTGAACTATTCAAGGAATACCCATACACCATTGAATTTATGAATAAGTTACAACTCAAAAAAAAAATTCTTTATATAAAAACACACATGACAAACTCTACACATATGTATTTCAAAAACAAGAATACCCAATTGGTTGAATGAATTCAACAAGACACATGCAAGCTCAACAATACTAAAGACAACAACCCAACAAACAAGAGGATTGTCAACATTGTATCACCTCTATGAAAGGATAAAGAGTAATAGACCTTCAATTACACAGACATGAAATAATATTTGACTTAGCTTGTTTAGATAATTGTTTATTCCTGCTGTAAATAGGTTAAGAAACTTGTAACTAGATTGATTCTCTAATCCCTATGATTGTGGGATTTGGTTGTGCGAATATAATTCAAAAGAGGCTAAGAGTATCTATCGAGCAATCCAGCCAACTTTCAATCTTCAGGTGATGCCACAAAAAAAAAAACAACCCTAATTAGGAATTGAATTTCGTTACCCAATGATATCAATACTTATCGTCCCCCCAATTTAACTGTTATAAGACAAATATACAACATGACAAAACCTATAATTCACAGCTATGTGCCTTCAATGCATAAGCTTGCGATTTCTCAGACACAGGGCATACAATCGCTTGACGAGGAATGAGCTAGAAGGGCCATTTTCCCTTGTAGTGCTCGAAAAGTATGACAAACAAGCGTTCAAAAGATCCGGTAGTGGCTCTGTGTAAGATAACAAGCCTTTCAGTTTTTTGCTTCATCCTCAGCTGAGTATTCCAACTTAAAATGATCAAGAAGCTGGAAGTCAAGCTACAAACAACTACACTCACTCGACTCCCGGACATCAGCTAAAAAGTTATACCAAAACTAAATCTGGTACAGGCAAGCAATTGAAAATATAAACCTGCAAAGTTGCACACTCGAACTTCCAATTCAAGGCATCAAATACACTAATGTCTATCTTCAGTCTATAGAATGCACCATTCCCGTCATTCAATTGCAAGGTTTTACTAAGAATTTAAGCATAAAGATATTAAACCTAACAAACGTCACATTCCATAGCTTATAATAACACAGTTTGACAAGGTTAACACGAGAGTGTATGTGTGTGTTTTTGTTGGGAGAAGGGAATAAAAATTGAAGCAAGAAAACAAATAATTGAATTGAACACATGACACTAATTAGTTTCATGATGTTATCTCTCATTTGGCAAAAAAAGTGGGGTGTTCTCCTGCACCTGGAAACAAAATAGAAATAACCAGCTATTGGACAATATTACAACCACAAGGTAGATTCAGAAATCATGTTTTAAGTGTTTTAGGTGAAGAGATTATTTTCATAAATGTTAAATTAGCTAAAAATTGCATCAACACACTTGACGAGCAACTAGATTTGCAGAGTTTTTACTCAATGCATATGTGTTTTGCTTCAATAGATTAGTTGTAGGACCTCCAAATGTTGCTAAAAGCACAATGCAACTACATGAGATGTCCAATGTTAAGAAAAAATACAAGAGAAGAATAAATCATTTATGCAAATTTCAAACATAAAAAAGTTTAAGCATATGGAAATATTGATAAAATAAGGGACTAACACTAGTAAGAGATGCCATCATCATTATCCATCATATTCACCACTGGGGCATATGGAGAAACATTGGGTTGAGCAACAAAGTGAGATGACTTCACTGTAGGATCTGAAACTTTTTTCTTGGGGAAGAAAATCCAAAGCATCTAAGCTTCACTGAATATAAAGTAAGAACATATGGTGGAGCTTCCTGATTCCAAAGCTTCTAAGCCTCACTAAGTATTGCATAAATGAAAATATTCTTTGTTTGCCTCCTTTGTTTCACATTATTGAAAAATAACCTAGCCAAGGAACTAATACACTGCATTTAAAAGTAGAATTCATCATTTTCCATTAGATTTATTATCAATCCAAAAGTTAAACAAGGAGTAAGGAGTGTATGTTTTTGTCCAGTAGAATTCATCATTTCTTTTGATTTATTTTTTCTTCAAAGTCACATGGTTCTCTAATTAAAGACACAATGAGAAATCTACTACAGGACAGAGGATAAGACAGAGTTGTGCTTCAAGGTTGCAAATGAAGGATTAGCGATCGAATTCCCGTTGTTGAATGAAGAATTAATCATTGATTCTATAACCCTAACAATGAGCAAAATCAACCAGACTCGAGCTATAAAATCCTGAAATCAACAATGAACATCGAAATCCCTCAAATTAACACAAACAAAATCCCCAACAAGCAAAATCAACATACAATTGTTTTGTTTTGATTCAGAAACCAAATCAAAACACACAATCGTTTAGATTCGAGAGATGAAGAGAAAAGAAAACCTCCAATCTTTGAAGTCACAGTTGTCGTCGTTGTCAAAGTGGTCGTCGCAGTCACAGTCGCAATCGCCATCCACAAATGAAATCAAAAACAGGGCCATGCTGGGGCAAGCGATGAAGATGGCAGTGAGCTTCAACTATAGTGAGATGAAGAAGGACCGTGAGCGATTGAATTTTATTCAAAAGAGACTAGCTCAATTGAGCAACCAATCTCTTTATTGTATTTGAAGATTACGAGACCGGTTCAACATGGAACCTGCTTTAAATTATATATATTAAGACTGGTTATAAAGAACAACGAGTCTCTTTTTTCAAAAATAACACTTTCAAGACCAATTCCGCATAAAATTGGTCTTAAAATACCAGTCTTGAAAATATATTTTGTAGTAGTGACGTAAAGTATGACGATATATATTTTTCCATGAATAGTCTCAATTAGGTATGGTAATTAAACCCAATCTCGTGGGTGTGGGTATTCGCTTAACCTTGACCTGATTTTGACGAAGAAAACTCGTACTTATTGGGTTTCTCTAAACACTAACCCACTTTACAAAAACAGGGGCAAAATAGGTTTGGGATCGCAACTACTTGCTTCACCCCACCCTCGAACCCGACTTGATAAGATAAATTAACCAACATATTTTGTTAAAGATATAATATATTTCTTCATTTTATTAATTTTTTAAAGATTATTGTTCTTCATTTATACATAATATTTGAATTAGATTACATTTAATTTAATGTATGATGTTTTTTTTAAAGTACATATATAGGTGAATATAATCTTAAAAAGGGAATTGTTATCATCAGGCTTTAGAGCAAAGTTTAAGGATATAAAAAAAAGTAATTTTACAAATAAAATGTTGTACTACGAGAAATAACGGACTGAATTTATATAAAAAAAAAAGAAAAAAAAGAAAAAGAAAGATATTTACCAAATTTTAACTAGTTATCGTGAACTCGACGCCTAGAATCAAGTTTAACACAATCCCAGAAATTAATACATTATTGACAGAATAAGTTGGTTAGATGCACTGATGCACGAAGAATTCTTACAAATCAACCAAATCACATGTGCTCTTATAATTTATTGTGGTTAGATGCAAGTTCCAATTTCCCTACCTCAGTGGCAAAACCGAGAACTAGCATTTTATATACTTTGTGTACGTTGATTTCATTCATTCTTTCTTTTGACTTTTTTGTCCTAAAATTTATTAAACTGAATTTGTTCTTGTTAATGTTTTCAAGTTAACGGTTTCTTGTGGGGGACAAGGCACGAAAACGGAGTTGTTACTAGTATGTTGGTATCTAATTCATGGAAAATTTTGGAGAAAGATATATATCAAAGTAATTAAATTATGTTAATTTATACTGTGATACAAAAAAATTAACTAATTTATCCATTGAGTGCAGGAAGCAAATTAGTTGTTTTCGTATAGGACTTTATGATTTTGACTCTAATATCTACTACCCAAGATACAGAAATAAAGAGCTAATTTAGTTAGCTTGCTTGCATTTATTGACTCTGCCTACATAAGGCGTCAAAATTCAGCGACTAAGCTCATCAGCTTCAAGCCACACTATTTGCTTCACTAAAAAAAAGGACATTTTTAACTAATAATAAAGAGGCAAAGTTTAAGAGATGATTATATATGATCCTAGTGACCAACAACCGTGTAAATCAACGGGTGAAAAATAATTTTAACTTAACCAAATGATTTAAGTTCGAGTTTTTAGAAATATACCTGTGCTAAATATTCGTTAAAAAGATTTTTAATGTCAAAAATACATAATTTGCCAAACATCGAAACAGAGGCTAGAATCCACCCACCTTTCACGATACAAAATTCAATACAACAGTAATGATAGGCTAACACCTAATATATGTTCTATATGTTCTTAAGGTTGGAAGAACCGTTGAAAATGATTGATGGTTGGAGATATAATATAATGACTTATTTAAGTTTTTAGTCCCTAAACTTAGGTGCTCTTTTGAAATTAGTCCTTGATTTTTTTTTTGTTGCTTTGGGTTCCTAAACTTTTTCAATTTTTGGAAAATGACCTTGTTGTTGCTTAAGTGATGATATGACCGATGAAATGCTACATAACCTCCGCAGTATCGATAGATAACATACTAGATGATGTCACGTGAATTTTAAAGATTAAAAAAAATTCAAATTTATTAAAAATAATTAAAATTTTTATTTTTTAAAAAAAGAAAATAAAATCCTTTAATAATTTTGAAAAAAAAAATTTAATAAAAAAAATCATGTGGTGTTACAAAAGGCTACATAGCACTTCATTCTTCGATGTCGGACAAGTGACGTGACATTTCATTGGTCATATCATCACTTAAGCAACAACAGGGTCCTTTTCCAAAAATTGAAAAAGTTTAGGGACCCAAAACAACGAAAAAAAAGATCAATGACCAATTCCAAAAGAGCACATAAGTTCGGGGACTAAAAACTTAAATAAACCTAATATAATTAAGCTCTTAGATATCTTATCACCGGGTGATAAGAGTCTTGGCACTGTCGTGAGAAAATTTACTCTCGGGAATCCCACTGATGGGTGAATGGCGGGAGTGTTATTGCTTAGCAATACTCCCTCGGATTCGAATTATAAGCAAAACCAACTAATTAAGCTCTTAGATATCTTATCACCGGATGGTAAGAGTCTTGGCACTCTCGTGAGAAAATTTACTCTCGGGAATCCCACTGATGGGTGAATGGCGGGAGTGTTATTGCTTAGCAATACTCCCTCCGGTTCGAATTATAAGCAAAACCAACTAATTTTACGCTTATTAAAGAGATTAGTTGATTGTATTTAATTTCCTCAAATTTATAAAAAAATAGAGGTATTTTAGGAAAGTTGCATTGGGAATGAAACAAAAATTAAATAAGATAACAATTTTCTAAGGATGTTTTTGGAAAGTGACATTGGAAATGAAATAAAATTTAAGAAAGTTGGTTAGTTTTGCTTATATTTTAAACCAAAAGAGATATGTTTTTTGTTGCTTATATTTCAAGCCGGAGGAAGTACAACTTGCTGACAATATTGGTATGTCATGTTTTGTTTTCTTAATGTATTTTATATTTCATGGAGAAAACTGGGTTAATAATAAGCAAATTAGAATAATGCACTTATACGTTAACATTATAACATTACTGTTGCCATCATTGTAACATTATCGTCACTTTCACCATTTTATTACTAAACAGTAAACACTACACAGAATAAGAGATATAATGCTTATATCTTATTATGTTCTTATCGTATTTTTTTTATTATATTATATTATTATTTTATATTGGCTTAATTAAGTCACAAGTCCCTGAAGTTTGGGGTATTTTTACCAGATACCCTTATTCTTTTTTTCGATGTCGTCTGACTTTCCGAAGTTACTTCTGAGTTTGTCGTATATCTTTACTATCAATTCTGGCCAATTTTGCTGGCATGTAACATCAGAATCTTGGTCAGAGGGGCAGGAGGTTGGTCATTTATATGGTGTCGCGTGATGTCACATGGGTGAAGGCGGTCTCTCTCTTCAATCCTTTCTTTTCTTATTTTTGAAGAGAGAGGTCGTCTTAACATCACGCGGCACCTCATAAATGACCAACCTCCTACCCCTCTGACCAGGATTCTCATGTCACATGTCAGTAGCAAAATTGGTCAGAATTGGTAATAGGGGTATATGACAAACTCAAAAGTAACTTCAAGAAGTCAGACATTAGGCAAAAAAAAATATCTAGCAATAGTATCCCAAACTTCATAAACTTGTGACATAATTTAACCTATTATATTTTTCTTATATTAATCACCAAACGAACCTAAAATGACAAAAGGAAAACTTGAATTGGTTGATAATATCCAATAATGTTGATCGCAATAAACAAAGGTAAGAAGTGTTCAAGCCGAGCCTAGCTTTTTCTTTTTATTTAGCAAAGGACGGCGTCAATAAACTAAAAAGTAGGCTAATTGAATGTAACAAAGCTGTATGCACGCTTCCTCGCAACTGCCCTAATACGCACGTCAAATCCATAAAATGAAACAATTTCTTACCCCCTTCTTTGAAGGCTCGAGACATTCTTATGTATACTTCCTGTAAAGAATCACCTTTTCTTTTAGTGATCGATAATGTTTTGTTTACATCAAACATTGACGCTAAACATTGATATATCAAATATGGACACTTTCCCTTCATAAATTGGAATATACTCCGTATATATCAAGATTAGATATTTGAATTTATCTCATTTTTATTTCCTTAATAATATCAATATTTTGTGCTGATTTTTCATGCATATATAACATTACTCAAAACTTATATAAAAATACCTGTTAGAAACATTAAAGGTCAAATATTCTCACGTTAAATATGGTGGACTAGAGGTTAGTGTTTTTGGATTTTCTTAAAATCAATCATAAGAGATGAGAATAAATTAAAAAGATCAAAAAAAAAAATCATTCATTAAAAAAATCATCTGTTATTTTCTCAACGTATTAAAACTTAACTTTTTTTCATAAAATCCAAGTATTTTATTTGGTTTTTGAATTTTTTTTTTATCCTCGTTCATCCTTAATGTTAAGAAAACCGTTTCATTTAATATATTATGAGATTTTTTTTTATTGATTACGTTTTATGAATTCTGTCTTTGAGGGGCCAAGATTTTGCTATGCTAAAGAGGAAATATTAGAGAGCCGACTTCTTATTGTCTTAAAGTTTTTCACTGAACGAGTTATCGTAATATATTTTTTTTATAGGCATGGAATAATTTTGTAATATATGAGTTTCTTGGAATAATTCATGTCCACCCAGAAAATTGATTATTATTAGTGATATTGAAAATATAAAATTTTGATATATTTTTTTTAAAACTATATTCCTATAATTATTATTGAGACTTTACAAAATATCAAGTAAATAGAGATGTTTGTAAAAATAAAAGTAATTGAATACCATTAAAAATTGGAATGAACTTTTCAAATAGAAAAAAAAAATCCAAAAATGCTATATATTATAAACCGGAGGAAGTATTTCTAGATTTTACATATTGGTTACTTAGAGAAAAATTCCACAAGAAATACTGAAATATTTTCTTTAGAAGAATCCCAATTTTTGTATGTTCTTTTAATCTTTTTTATATTATTGTTAATTGATATTGTCACTTCTAGTACAACATCACAACATTGAGTATATATATACTCTTCTATCGGTTATAGTTTTTTAACCCTTATATATATATATATATATATATTACTTTCTTAATACCTAATAATTTGTTTTCAAATAAATCAAATTAAATTGCATTGGTCATTCAACTTATTTAATATAGATTAGACAAAAATCTAATATAATTTCTTCTGTATAGAATGTGTCAAACAAGAGAAAAAAAAAATGGAATTCTCATGTCCCTCCTCATTTAACACTTCCCTTAACAAAGTATAATTTATGTGCACCACATATAATATTCATTAAAATATTTTCATGTAGAAAAATTGTTCAACAACATCACCACCTTCTCCCCCCTCTCCTTTTAAAACCCCCCCTCTTCTCCCTCTCTCTTCATAACCTTTCTAAGTTGTGGCTCTTCTTCTTCTCTTCCCCACCACACCAATTCACTAACCATGGGAGCCTTTCGCCATTTCGAACCGATCTCAAAATGCAGCAGCAATAATAACACACAAGAAAGATCAAACCAAACCGTGGCTTCAGACTTGGACGGCACGCTTCTCGTGTCGAAAAGCGCTTTCCCATACTACATGCTCATTGCTCTTGAAGCTGGCAGCTTCTTGAGAGGCCTCGTCCTCTTAATCTCCGTTCCTTTCGTATACTTTACGTATATATTCGTCTCCGAAACCGTCGCCATCAAAACCCTGATCTTCATCGCCTTCACGGCGCTGAAGATCAGGGATGTTGAGATGGTGGCGAGGTCGGTGTTGCCGAAATTCTATGCGGAGGATGTGCATCCAGAGACATGGAAAGTGTTCAATTCCTTTGGGAAAAGATACATTGTGACTGCTAGCCCAAGGTTGATGGTGGAACCTTTTGCTAAGACATTCTTGGGAGCTGATAAGGTGATTGGGACAGAGTTAGAGGTTACAAAAACTGGGAGGATGACTGGGTTTGTTAAGGAACCTGGAGTGTTAGTTGGAGAACATAAGAAAGAAGCTGTTGTCAAAGAATTTCAGTCTAACTTACCTGATTTGGGCCTGGGTGATAGTAAGAGTGATTATGACTTCATGTCCATTTGCAAGGTTAGTTTGTTTCATCCTATTTCTTGTTTTTTGAGTTACTATTGACTTAATATCTATTCACATTCTTTATTAATTTTTTTTTATATATCAATCGAAAGAAGAATTAAAATTATGATTAATTAACAAGGGGATACGAATATAAGTTAACTTGTGTAAATATATAGTTTTTTCATTATTCTTGCTTTCTATTAGACATATTTAGCATAGAAGATATATAAGTGAATTATGTTTATATTCGGAGTAACTTATTGTTCTTTGTTGACAGTTGACAAGTCTTTAATGCTTTCCGGAAAGTTAGATTACCGGTACATTTCAAAAGTCATCATCACATGATAACAAGAAAATGTAATGGTTGTAATATGACAAGGAAAATATACTTGGCAGTGTCTTCATAGAATCTTTAATGCTTTGTTTGGTTGCAGGAAAGAAAATGGGAAGAGAAAAAATAGGAAGAGAGAAATAAGGAAGAGAGATTATGGTGAAAAAATAGGTAGATTTTATGGTTATTTGGTATGAGAGAAAATGTGAAGAAATAGGGAAGAGAGAAAAGTTGAGTTTTCTTTCCTTCCCTTTGGTTGGAGAGAAAAGAGAGAAGACAGAAAACAATAAATTTATCAAAAGACAACTAAACCCTTGTTTAACAAAATAGAAATAATTTTTTTCTTTTTATTTCATATGCATGTATATTTAAGAAAGCAAAAGATTTTTTTTTACTTCAATTTTTTAAAGTAATGGTTGTAAACTTGTAATATGACAAGGAAAATATACTTGGCGGTGTCTTCAGAGAATCTTTAAGAGTCAAAATAAATAAATTTTTTATTGAAAACTATTGAATTTAGTGAATTATTAAATTTTGTAAGTATTTCAAAAAAAAAAATGATTATTGATTCTGTGAAAAGTTCATTAAGGGTATTCGTTCACGGAAACCCCTTAATAGTAAAATAAGTTAGATGGAAATATGTAAGAATAACATTATTCTATAATTATATTAGATCAATGTTGTTGCCATTCATTCTTAGCTTGGACGAGGAAGTTAATTTTGAGTTGGTTTGTTTCACAGCTTGTGTGATACATGAGATAATATCTGGTATTCTAAAAAATATGTCACTTTGTATATTACTAATTGTTATAACTTGAAAAAAAAAAATTTATTAAATTTTTAATTTAAAAATATTTTTCTTATAATTATAACAGCTGATATATAGAGTTACATGCTTTATAAAACAACAAATGATATATTCTGGTGAATCATTGATTGTCATATCATTATTTTTTTTCTTTAGTATAACTGTTCATTCGCAAAGTTATTTTTGCTAAAAAAAAAAATCATGCTCAAAGTGATGTATGATTAAGTGAAAATATAGAAAATATGACACTTACTATGTAACAAAATTAAACTTTCGATAAAATCACATGGCTAGGAAGTATTGTATTTTTCATAAAAAGAAAAAATTAATTATAAATTATGTTTCTCAATATTTAATTTATGTTTGGTGAGGGCGTTAACAATGACCATGACTTGTTGTTTTCACTTATTATGAGCCTCTCTCCCTATTCCTGTTTATGGATAACAAAGCTTTCAAGTCATGAGAAAACAACCCCTCTACTTGTTTGTTCTATTCCTTCTTTTTCGGTATATTTACTACCTTCCACGTGTAAGTGGTCCCCCCATGTTCTTGTGGCCCTTACATGGATACACCTTATTACAACAGCTTCAGTTTTGAGCTGTCTGCCTATGGTTTCTGTTCCTAATTCTAACTACTTTTTAACATTAGTTATTGTAAGCCCCCTAATTTGTTATGTTTCATGCATAAAAAATAAAATTCATAATCTAAATTGAGGACTGCGGACACTTTCCATAAGTTTCTCATGTCCAACCCACTTTTAACACAAAATCTAAGCCCTATTGTTTGTAACTCATGTAAAAGATATGAAGTGTGTAAAACAATTGTGTATAAAATTAAAAAGCACAATCCTTATGACATTCCCTCTTGAGTTACTGTATAAACTTTTAAATGTGCTTCCTTATTGTGTATGTTATTTTATTTTTTTAAGTAGGGACTCACGTGGGATTAATTTTAATGCTTGATAATTTTTGCAGAGCTATTATAAAATTTTTCATCAATTGATATATATATATATATATATATATATATATATATATATATATATATATATATATATATATATCCGAAGTATCCTAAGAAACTGATTATCAGGAGAAATTCTCATATGAACCTAGAATGTTTATCTTCAATGTACAGAGCTAATCAATTCATTGAATAATAAAAAATTATAGAGCTCTAAGACATAATGTGCGGACACCCAAATTTGATTATTGATAGCTGCACAATTTTTTTCCTCCTTTCTCTCAAAAACTTTGCCTAAAAAATGGTTAGTTGCTACCTTCATTCAATATTTTTGATTATTTATGATGATTGATGCACGCATGTTTAAAAAAATCATTAATCGAATAAAATTTTATGGTATTTTGATTAAAACATCATTATTTATTTATGATATATAGTTAAGTGAGAGAAGAAAAAATATAGTTAATACTTAATACTATGTTTACTGAATGGGATAAAATTAGAAGAAAAAAAATTGGTCATGTCATGAAATCTTAAAACAATAAAAGATATAGAATGGAGGCACAAGAGCACAGTTGTTTTTAGTTGAATGTAAATTGAATGATTTTGATGAAAATGTGATTGCCACATGCCATATATGCATCCAATCAAGACACTAACTGTAGCTTAACCCTGCAGGAAGGTTACATGGTGCCAAGGACCAAGTGTGAGCCACTTCCTAGAAACAAGCTTCTAAGTCCAGTTATCTTTCAAGAGGGTAGATTTGTTCAGAGGCCAACCCCTCTAGCTGCCCTATTGACCTTCCTATGGCTACCAATTGGTATCATACTCTCAATCCTAAGGATATACCTCAACATTCCATTGCCTGAAAGACTTGCATGGTACAACTATAAGCTTCTAGGGATCAGAGTCACTGTTAAGGGTACCCCTCCACCAGCACCAAAGAAAGGCCAAAAGGGTGTCCTACTTGTTTGTAACCATAGGACAGTTTTAGACCCTGTGATTACAGCAGTTGCACTTGGGAGAAAAATAAGCTGTGTCACTTATAGCATAAGCAAATTCTCTGAAATGATTTCACCAATCAAAGCTGTGGCACTCTCAAGGGAAAGAGAGAAAGATGCAGAAAACATTAGGAATTTGCTTGAAGAAGGAGACTTAGTGATTTGCCCTGAAGGTACAACATGCAGAGAGCCATTTCTCTTAAGGTTCAGTGCACTTTTTGCTGAGCTAACTGATAGAATTGTCCCAGTTGCTATAAACACAAAGCAAAGTGTGTTTTATGGGACAACAGTTAGGGGACATAAATTATTGGACCCTTATTTTGTGTTTATGAATCCTATGCCAACATATGAGATCACTTTCTTGAACCAGCTTCCAACAGAACTTACCTGTAGTGGAGGGAAATCTGCTATTGAAGTTGCAAATTACATTCAGAGGGTTCTAGCTGGTACTCTTGGATATGAGTGCACCAATTTAACAAGGAAGGACAAGTATGCCATGCTTGCAGGAACAGATGGGACTGTTCAGTCTAAGAAGGAGAAAGCTTGAAACATAAAACATTATTGAGGGACAAAAGTAGTTCCCTTTTGATTACGTATTGATTACTAATGTGTTACGTTTCCAAATCACTTAGAATTATGATAGAAATAAAATAATTAAAATCTGGTTGTGATGATGATTTCTGATAAAAACAACAAATTATTTATGTATATTTTATTGTTCTGATATTTTTATATAATATATACCGATTGTAGTTTCTGTTATTTGCTCAGTCTTTAAATACAGTACAATTTGAATTGTCTCGAAGGTTTTACATTAATATTCAGTGGCAATAGGAGTGATGAATGATGATAATGTGGCATGTGGGATCACAAGGTACATTGATTATTAATGAATCGGATATGGCATTAATGTAGTATCATATACTTGCAGGCAAATCCAGCTAGAAGGCTGACAACCATGTCTAAAGTCTAAACCAAAATAAATACTAAGCTTGATCCATTGGATCTTTCAAGCTGAGAGAAGTGTTTAGTTTAGTGTGTGAGCTGATGAGAGGAGTTAATTTCATTCGTCTAATCATTCACGAACGGTCAAGATTAAAATATAAAGTTGCATGATTATATTTACTTAAATAAGCACATCACTTGTAACCAAGTTTTAATCTCAGATAGTCGTCTATGTAGTATGTATGATTTAAATTTAATGACCCAAATTCGATCGTCTTGTCTATCTATCACAAATTCACAATAAAACATTGTTCTCACTCTATACGTTATATATCTATATAATATATATATATATATATATATATATATATACACTCCATTCGGTTCGAATTATAAGCAAAACCAACTAATTTTACGCTTATTAAGGAGGTTAGTTGATTGTATTTAATTTCCTCAAATTTATAAAAAAATAGAGGTATTTTAGGAAAGTTGCATTGGGAATGAAACAAAAATTAAATAAGATAACAATTTTCTAGGGATGTTTTTGGAAAGTGACATTGAGAATGAAATAAAATTTAAGAAAGTTGGTTAGTTTTGCTTATATTTTAAATCAAGAGAGATGTGTTTTTTGTTGCTTATATTTCAAGCCGGAGGAAGTATATATATATATATATATATATATATATATATATATATATATATATATATATATATATATATATATATATTATAATGATGAGTTGATTTGATCCTTATGCTGTAGTCAGTAGTGACTGGTGAGTGGTCTTAATCAGCTATGTTTGTAATTGTACGGGACTGATAAACAAAGGGAACAGAAAGCACTCAATTCACTTGGACAAAAGAGTAACTATCTATTCACGGAGGCAGAGCTAACTTATAGGCACATTAATATCTTCATAAACTCGATTACTCCTATATGCATAACTAATAATAGAAAGCCTCCGTTCTATGTTTGGAAGAACAGAAATCATTATCTCAATCAAACACACGTACTAAAAGTGTAGAAGAATATTAAGAGGATCAACTTTGACTTAAGAAACAACAAACCAGAATGAAATCGCATGAGTGAAAATTGATAGGTATGTACATGACTACATGGGATGAACCCTAAAATATTTTTTTAAGATACAGAACATTAGTTAATAATATGATTATAAGGAGAAAAAATTAGATGCACCTTACACTTTATTATATCATGCATGTGTCAAATATTGTAATTTTCAATAGAATTATAATATATAGTTAAATTGTCAATTAAATTTATTGTAGTTTAGTCCATCACAAATTCAAAATGCTTTAAAACACAAAATAACAATGAGTGTTTACCAAAAAAAATAAAAATAACAAAGAGTGTGATATTTGATTAGTTTATTAGTGTTACATATTTAATTAAGGCAAAACTATTTTATTGGTCCTTTGAGTTATTTATTTGTTTCAATGTGGTCTCTAAAGTTTTTTTCCAAAAAGGTTTATTTATGTCTTTAGTCCCTAAAAGTTCAGCGTGTTTTGGTTTTAGTCCCTAGAAGTTATTTTGATCGGGACTAGTCCTTAAATGTTCAAACATTTTGGTTTTGGTCCTCTCCGTTAACAAAAATATGTTATTTGTTTGTGTGGCTAGCAGAATATCACATAAGTAGTCCATGTAATCTGAGGTGACGCCAAATAGGTGATATAACGTAGATGACACAGATCCACGGATTCAAAATGGTCTGATACGTAAAATGGTCTCGTACGCAAAATTTTGAGTTCATGGGCCTGAATCATCCATAGCACATCACCTATTTGGCGTCATCTCACTCCACGTGGCAGCTAGTGTTGATTTTCGTTAACCATGTCAGCAAATAACTAATTTTTTGTAACAGAGGGGAACAAAACCAAAATGTTTGAAAAATTAAGGATTAGTCCCGGTCAAAATAATTTCTAGGGACTAAAATCAAAACACGTTAAACTTTTAGGGACCAAAACCATAAATAAGCCTTTCGAAAATGGTCTCTCAAGTTTATTTCCGTTAGAATGGTTGGTCATTTCCTTAATTTTTCCATATCTGATATTTTTTCCATCTTCGATTATCTTTGTCGGTGAGAGTTTCGACCAACATCATTTTTTTCTTGCGATAAAGCACTACTTTTTTTTTCTTCTTCTTCACTTATTCTTTGCCAACAAATGTTTAGATCATACTACCAATCTCGCCACCAATCTCCACCAAGTCCAAAAGGTGAAGTGATGAGAATATAGGAGTTGACAGTAAGGATGAGATAAAGATAAAAGATATTTGCCATAAAAAGTGGAGTTTTGCCGAAAAATATTGACAAAAAAACATATCAATTTCATCGAAGAAGATGATCGGAGATAAAAAATTTGATGGAAGGATCAATCGTATTAATGAAAGTAAACTTGATGGGTCACTTTCAAACAAAAAAATTTGAGGGCCCACTTTGAAACAAATAAATAACTTAGGAAAAAAACGATTTTATCTTTAATTAAACACTATAAGATATTAAACAAGTATAAGATATTGCACAAACTCAAACTAAATAAAAAACAACTTTATAAATTATAAAAATATGTGAATGAAATAAGGCATATCTACTAGAAAAGTTAAGGCAAAGGCTAGTAAAGAACTCATAATAGAATTTGATCTCGAAAAAAGAAAGATCGAAAATATACCCACTTAACTAATATAAAGTTATAATGTTAAGGGCTAAAACCATTTGATTAATAGCATAGCAAGTAGATTTTTTAAAACATTATAGCCAAAAAATGTGTATTAAACCGAAAAATAAATCAAAAAACTTTCGTGGGGGCTATATATTATCCCCCACTATAACCTACATGGGTTTGTGGCTGTATATACAAGTGTTATGATATATTTATAATGTATGGTTTTAAATTGTGGTTCATAACCACAATTGCGATTAAAATATAAAATATTATTGAATATTTTTAACATGCAATTTAAATTTGGATGGTTGCTATGCAACCTTTGTTAGACTAATAAGAATTTTTCACCTAATACATGTATGTCATGTCATTGCTTAAAGTAGTCAAAATTGATTTTTGCAATTTAGTCTAATATAAAAACTAGATTATTTTAATTTAGTGAAGAAGAAGAAGAAGGAGTATTTCTAGTATAATTGAAACAACTTTAATTTTTTTTAATAATGTTTTTGAAAATTAAAAGTTACAATTTGTCTAAAGGTACAAATGACTAAATTCAAATAATCTAATTTTTATGTTGGACTGAATTGCAAAAATCAATTTTGACTACTTTAAGCAATGACATGACATACATATATTAGGTGACAAATTCTTATTAGTCTAACAAAGGGTTGCATAGCAATCATCCAAATTTAGATGACATGTTAGTAACTCCCAATATTATTTACGTAATTGTTTTTGCAACCACATCATGATGTTGCATTTGCTATATATATTTTTGCAACTACATACAATGAAACAATATTTACGTAATTGTTTTTGCAACCACATCATGATGTTGCATGTGCTATATATTTTTGCAACTACATACAATGAAACAATAATCGCAATCACATGCAGTTTAAAAACTTGACTACATAACTAGCTCCAAGAAGCACAGGCATTTTCACCATGGATAGTCATAATCTTTAAGGATTTTCAATTTTGGTTGTAACTAATCTTGATAAACGAAATGGCGTGTTTGCAACTAATCTTGACTAGTAATTAAAAGGTTTAATTAAGAAGATTCTAATTAAGGACGCAAAGTAACAAATTATGCCTCATAATACGTGTACAATAATCATATTTAAACATAAAAATAAAGTTCTTTACGAACTTATACTACCTTTAAATGACAGTCGTTCTTTTTCTTTTCTTTAAATCTCACCTACTTTTTCCATTACATCAAAGATTCACTTCTAGGTTGGAGGGTCCTACACTTACCATGTGAAACAAAGATATATTTCGATATGGCATGAAGGAAATATATGTATTAGTATTGCTGTTGCAAGTGAAATTGGCCTCATATCGATAAGAAATAAAAGAAAGTATAGACCATACTCGTGAATGCATCGTTCATCATTCATGTGTTTATGGTCATTGACTCCCAGATAAAAGTAATACAAATGAATGGTGGATGATAGACCGATGGTATAAAAAACGTTACACCTTCAGTACACACCCATTAATCTCTTTATAGTTTAAAATCTCAAAACTTTTGATGAAGATATTATATTAAGCTCACTTATTTTGGTTTCTAACGTAACCTATGGAAGAATACAATATCTAATGGAAGAAGATCTTTGACTATTTTTGGTCTCCACTATACCAATAGTATCAGAGCCTATCGTTCAAATTGGATGAGAACCGGAGAGAATATGGTAGCCAATGGACTCAAGCAAGGGTACCGTGTGTAAAAAGATTTCCCACTAATGTGGAGGCCAGGTTAACGAACTGCTTCGATGTAAATGATGAACAACATCAATGTGAAGTAGGACTCACATTTTAAAGAATAGAAAGTGTTACTAGCTAGATAAGTTCATGAATCGCTAGATTAAATGCTTTAAGGCTTTGAATCATAGTGTGGTGTGAAAATTCCATTCGTTCTAGTTTCTCATTTAATAACCCAAGGATCCAAATATTAATGGACGTAGTGGTCCATAAGCTAAGTAAAATTACATATATGAATACATTAAATATTTTTTTAAAGAAATTAATGGACGTGCATTAACAATGTACATCGATGGTGTAAAATTTTTTTACACTATATGTTCATCATCCACCATTCATTTGTATTGTTTTTCTCTAAAAGTCAACGATTATAAACACATGAATGGATGGTGGTGTTGACTAGACGTCAAAAATCGACAAGAGAAAATGTTGAACGCATAAGTGATGTCGATGGAAGTGTACTTAGGCGAGTTGCTTAAAAGTGACTTCGAAGGATGTGGACGTGGTGTATCAACAGGGTTGACAATATAAGTGATGTTGACGGAAGTGTACTTAGGCAAAAAGCTTAAAAATGACTTCGAAGGACATGTACGTATGTCGACAAACGGAAGTTTCGTACTGTGGCCGGTGTAAAAAGGGCATTAATGTGAAAATCAAGGAGGTCAAAGTAATAATGAGAAATGATGAAACTTCATTGGGAATGCAGAAACGGTCACATCAGCATTTATTACACTTCCCCATGGCTATAAATACGTCACTTCCAACGTTTAAAGAGCCAAGAGTGTGTAAATGGAAGAAATGATGGATCAACCTTATGATTTCTGAAAAGAAGAAAAGTTGTTCGAAAGAAAAGAGAAGAAGAATCACATAAAGATTAAACATGTGAGATTAAAGGGATTCGGAAGAGGGAGGAACAATGTCAAAATCTTTGTCCCGAATCACCACTTTTACCCGTCGATGGTGAAAGATCAAACACGTGAGATTACATAGGGATCACCTCTTGTGTTTCAAGTTGGTGTAAAAAGCCTGGATAGAAGGGCGCACTCCAGCTGAAACATGAGCCTGCTGTGTGGTGCCTAGTAGTCTTCCGTAGCTCAAAGTTGAAACCTTTTCCCAGGTAAGACTTTGAGTATATTTCCATTCAACGAGGGAAAAGAAAAGTCCTCTAAGGATAATCCCTCAGGAGATATTGTCGACATGTCCTCTGGTTAGGTTGGTGGCCGAAACACAGCAAAATCAGTAATCATGTCACCGATATCGACCAGGGGGATTAATTCAATAGAGGCCGACACCTTGTCGAAGGAGCTTGGTGTCAACATGGATCCTAGAAGTCCAACAGGCAGGAGAATGTCACTTCGACAGAGCTAATAAAGGACTTGTTGAAAATCCCAAGAGTTTTAAGTTGTATAATTTCTGTTGTGGGAAGATGCGTGCTTGTCGAAGAAATCCTGTCGGAAGACTACCGAAGACACGTAGCAAATGAGGAACACACGAAGAAACTACATCGTGGGTAGTTACTTAGTGGGTAGTTATTTAGTGAGTAGTTAATTAAAACGGGGCTGCTGCGGTTATGGAGATAGTGCCCAATAACGTAGTGTAAGGGTAGTTAATTCCTAGGGCTATAAATATGTAATCGTTTGTTTGTAATCGGGGTTGATACATCGGTAATCATCCTACACATCTCACCGCAAGCAGATTGATGGAGAAAATGCCTTTGTAATAACCACCTTACATTCCTGCACTTTTTACAAACTCAATGCAATCTTTTGCCTTTTCCTTTCCTTTACGATTCGTGCACTTTACTTTCCAGCGCCTTTAAATTCTGCCTTTCGGTTTCATCGCACATTTAAATTCTCGCATTTTTAATTCACGCATTTACAGCCTTTCCTTTTACATTCCCGTCGATTTACAATTCCAAGCACGTTTACCTACCCGTCAAGATAAACCCCAATAAAGACCAAAAATATTTCGAGACGTCACAAGATTACCACATAACCTATTTGATTCCTGCAATCGCTTGATCTTTTATCTCATCACCCCATTTCGACTCGTGTTTGTCCGAATTGGCGAACTGGCATGCCCGCATCGAATCCCCTTCCCTTTTTCCCGCAAGAAACATGTGGATGATGTAAAAAAAAAACTTTACATTATCATTGCATCATTTATTTTCTCTTTTTTAAAATTTTTTTATTAAAAAAATAATACATATATGTAACAAGTTGTACAAAATATATTTAAGAATTAGCCTAAACATATACCATACATATGAGGAGGAATATGTTTACATCCAGTTAAATTACACCAACTCTTATGTCACTAATAACTTTTTATACAATGTGAATTTTTTTACTTATTCATCCGTTGATTAATAACTACATTCCATCCAGATCATTTGTGTCAAATTTAAAAAAATTTAAATATCTTTGAATATATATTCAAATAACTCCATTTTCATATATTTTTAAGACATAAATTTTGTTAATTTCGACGTATGTAAATGAAGTACTTAATGATTTTGGATTTTTGTGAAATTTGATATAGACAATCTACATGATAGAAACTTTCAATCCAATGATTGATTCGATTAAATTTGACTTGGTGCACAAGTTATGAGTGATATAAGAATTGATGTAATTTAACTTGGTATAAATGGATTCCTCTGTATATAGAAATATGTTTATTGTACATATTTTTGAAAATAAATTTTTCATTAAAAATTATATTATACATATATAAGAGCAACTATACAAAATTAATTCAATAGTGTGGGTTCGGATCTATATTACCCATCCCTGGATTTTTCCTTGGATCTGCTATCGCTTTGATCACCTCATATCTCACCAAGTGTTTTCTAAACCAGACAATCTAATTGTGTACTCCGAAAAATCCATATATTTTATAATTTAAAATATAAGAAAACTTGAATTATTTATTAAATTCATAAAATTTTTTATTGATACTTTTAAATTTCTTCATTAATTTATTATTTAAAATCTGTATTTTCGATAACGCTAATTTAGTTAATACTTTTTATTTTTTACATGAAATAAAAATATTAAATACAAATAACTAATTTCTTTAACAAACATGTTTTAAGTTTTTTTTCTTGTATGCTCCTTCCGGCTCAAATTATAAGCAAATTTAACTATTTTTACCCTAAGGAGGTTAGTTAATCGTATTTAATTTTATCAAATTTATAAAAAGTAGAGGTATTTTAGGAAAGTATTATTCGGAATTAAACAAAAATTAAATAAGATCACAATTTTCTAGAGATGTTTTAGGAAAGTGGTATTGAAAATGAAACAAAATTTAATATATTTTCATATATTTTTAAGACATATATTTTGTTAATTTCGACATATGTAAATGAAGAACTGAATAAGTTTGGATTTAATTTTTGTGAAATTTGATATAGACAATCTACATTATAGAAACTTTTAATCCAATGATTGATTCGATTAAATTTGACTTGTGCAAAAGTTATGAGTAATATAAGAATTGATGTAATTTAACTTGGTGTAAATGGATTCCTCCAGAAGTTATGAGTCATTATTAGAGTTATTATGTTAGGGTATTATAACCTTCGGAGGAATTGTGAGAGTTACCTTAGGATGCAAGGAATTAGTATTTAAGATACTCGAGCGTAGTCGAAATTAGTATTTAGGAAAGAGACAATTGATTTCTAGATTATAATATTGAGATTTTGTTTTGTGGGAATATCTAATTATTATTGTTTGTTGTTATCTGAGATTAATCACATGATACTTGTAACATCCCAAAATTTTAATCCCGGATTAGGAATTATAATTATATGTACTTGCGTTAATTATTATAAAAATTACAACGTAATTATAATATTATTGGATGATTAGAGTGTAATGGTAATAAGTATAATGTGAAATTAATTAAGAAATTATTTCATTAATTAATATATTGCATTTCATGAATATAAAAGAAGTATTTAAAAAGAATTGGAGAAAAGAAAGGAAATAAAATAACTCCATTTTCATAAATTTTTAAGACATATATTTTGTTAATTTCGACGTATGTAAATGAAGTACTTAATGATTTTGGATTTTTGTGAAATTTGATATAAAAAATCTACATGATATAAACTTTTAATCCAATGATTGATTTGATTAAATTTGACTTGTTCAGAAGTTATGAGTGATATAAAAATTGATGTAATTTAACTTGGTATAAATGGATTCCTCTATATATAGATATATGTTTATTGTAAATATTTTTGAAAATAAATTTTTCATTAAAAATATATTATACATATATAAGAGCAACTATACAAAATTAATTCAATAGTGTGGGTTCGGATCTATATTATCCATCCCTTGAATTTTCTTTGGATCTCCTGTCGCTTTGATCACTTCATAATTCATATCTCACCAAGCGTCTTCAAAACCAGACAATCTAACTGTGTACTCCGAAAAATCAATATATTTTATAATTTAAAATATAAGAAAACTTGAATTATTTATTAAATTCATAAAAATTTTTATTGGTACTTTTAAATTTCTTCATTCATTTATTATTTAAAATCTGTATTTTCGATAAAGCTAATTTAGTTAATACTTTTTATATTTTACATGAAATAAAAAAAATTAAATACAACTAACTAATTTTTTTAACAAACATGTTTTAAGTTTTTTTATGCTCCCTTCGTCTCGAATTATAAGCAAATTAAATTTAATTATTTTTACGCTAAGGAGGTTAGTTAATCGTATTTAATTTTATCAAATTTATAAAAAGTAGAGGTATTTTAGGAAAGTAGTATTGACAATGAAACAAAAATTAAATAAGATCACAATTTTTTAGAGATGTTTTAGGAAAGTGGTATTGAAAATGAAACAAAATTTAATAACGTTAGTTAACTTTGCTTATATTTTAAACCAAAAAAAATATGTTTTTTTTGTTGCTTACACTTGGAGTCGGAGGGAGTATCAAATTGGAATATTAAAAAAAAAAATAAATTGAGAGAGAGTAGTTGATGGATCGATTTGTGAAATCCATTGTATTGAAAGTCTTCCTCAACTTAGCTCCATGTTCCATCCATGTAGGCATGTAGCCATGATAAATATCATTAATAACACTGCAACACCGATTTAAATATCTAGGTCATATGTCATTTCAAAACTTTACTTTGTACTTTCCAGATGATACCCCTTCCTATATTTAATACTTCAACGATTTCTCTGATATACTCGCTCCGATCTTTATTATAGGGCATACTTAATCGAATTACACAAGAAAAATGGTTGGTTTTATGAATTCTATGAGAATATATTGTAACATTACAATTTTGCACCTTAACTTTTTTTAGAAAATTCGCACTCGTTAATGAACAACAAAAAACACATAAAAAAACACATAGATAGTTAAAGCATTTAATAGGGCAAAAAAGAGAAAAATCAATAAATGATATATAGAAAATATAAAGTGACTTATAATTAGGACAAAAAAACTTTCTAAAATGTGACCTATATATAAGATCGGAGGGAGTATGTTCTAAAATATATATTAAAAAATTCATACTCTATTAGAAAAGTTTATATTAAAATTATTAATATACATAAATTTTATGAATGTATCAATTTTCAATGCAAATTTATCTATTACTATAAGTTTTTTTTTATGCGCCAAGAGTATCCTCCAACCAATACTCGTTTGGCTTCTACCAACAAAAGGAATCAAACCCCTGACATCATGGTTAAGGAACACAACTATTTACCAACTATGCTAGACCTTATTGGTATTTATTATAAGTTTCTTAAAATATATCCTACATTAAAAAACTCTTAATATAAACTTTACTTTGAAACTTTATTTTGGACTTTTTTATACGTACCTTTTTCATCTTATTTATTGTATTAATTACTATTTTTTCACTTTAACCCATACAATTAGCATTAAGTCAAAAGAAAATGTGTTTTAATAATTAAAGGTAAATATAAAAACGATAAATTTAATGTTTTTTTTAATAATATGATAAATTTAATGTAGCACAGTATAATTATTCATTTTATTTAACTTTTTTTAATTCACGAACAAAGATTCAACAAGTTACTTATACTCCTTACGTTCCTTATTATTTGACGTTTTTTGAGAGATTTTTTTTTTCTTTTTATATGTCGTAGTGAGGATTTCAAGAGTATTATAAATATTATTTTTTATGTCTTGGTTTATGTAAGTAGTGGAGAAAAATTAATGATTATAGAAAGAGAAAATGTATAGTGGGAAAAAACATAATTAATGTATTGGAAATATAAGTAATGATTAGAGTTCTTAAAGGATGTGTTTTGTTTGAAATATGACAGATACTCCCTCCGTTCCTATTTAACTGTCCGTTTTTGGAGAAGTTTTTCGTTTCTTTTCATCTGTCCTTTTGATTATTTTAAGGTATAATAAATGCTACTTTCTATGTCTACCCTTATTTAATAGGATATTGGTTTTCGTAAGCAGTGGAAGATAAGTACTCCCTCCGGCTCGAATTATAAGCAACAAAAAACATACTCCTTTTGGTTTAAAATATAAGCAAAATTAACTAACTTTATTAAATTTTGTTTCATTCCCAATGCGCCACTTTCCTAAAACATCTCCAGAAAATTGTAATCTTAATTAATTTTTGTTTCATTCCCAATAGTACTTTCCTAAAATACCTATATTTTTATAATTTTGAGAAAATTAAATACAATCAACTAACATCCTTAATAAGCGTAAAAGTAGTTGAATTTGCTTATAATTTGAGCCGAAGGGAGTAATGATTATAGAAAGAGAAAGGGTATAGTGGGTAAAAACATAATTAATGTATTGAAAATCTAAGTGGGTGTGTTTTGTTTAAAATAGGACAAATAAATAGGAACGGAGGGAGTGAATAGGAATGGATGGAGTATTTGTGATGTGATAACCCAAGTGCATTGTTCTAGTGTAAACTAAGTAGGCGCTTAAAGATTTTAGGATCAAAGACTCGAGTTCTAGTGAGACAACAATTTTTCGGGATGATCCATATTGATGACTCAAAAACTCGTACAGTTCGCGAATCTAAGGTAAATTAGTTGGACAAAAAAATGTGAAAACCAGACATCACCTGGTTTTTAAAAAAAAAAAATGTGACGGGAGAAGATATAAACAGTAAATAGCCGTTCCAAATTAAACGTGAGGCACTAGAAATCTGTAGCCAGTTAATTACACGCTGAACCTAACCAGGTTGGAAGCTATTTATGGATGAGATAATGTTTAACTAAATAAGAGACTTTGCGGTGGTCCTTCATTTCTCACAATAAAAGCTGGAGGATTAGGGGACCATTTGGCCTTATTTGTCTGTTTTTGAAACAATCAATAGGCACGTGGAAGTGGCAGTCATGCAATCTCAAGAGAGTTGCTCTGTGGTTTCTTACTTGTTCTGGTACCATTGCCAAAGCGGTGCTCAAAACTCGGGCTTAACCATCATGCTTGGGTGTTGAGTTTCCATACTTGGGAGGTGGAACTTCATATCACTAGCTCTCCCTTTGAGTTCAGATCTGACATACACGAGACTCAACTTGAAGGCTAATAAATGCCTATTTTTACATTATTCAAATAAAAAAATCTAGATTTACTCCCTCCAGTTTAGCATGTAATGATGTTTTAATATTTGTATTATGTTTCATAAGTCCTGTTGTTTTATAAAGTCAGTACATAATTAATGCTATTTGTTGGGTGGCTCTCCTTGATCCTGTCTCTACCATGAATCGTAGTAATGACTGTTGTGCATTGCCATGTTTTTCTCATTGGTTGTTATTCATTTTTCCCTTTTTCGCCATATGTAACTAAATGGCTAGAAACCATTTTGCTCTCCTATATAAGGAGACATAATTTCATTCTTGTAACTCATTTCCATTTTCTCATATAGTATAATACAATAGAAAGTTCATCACATTATCATTTTGTCAATTTTATTTTATTATTAACTTCTCTTTACTTCTCAAATTGATTTGATCTTGTGCTTCTGCTTAGCGTATATACTTTAACAAGTGGTATTTAGAGCACTTACTCAATTGAAAATTTAAAATGTCAACTGTTAGCAATTTTGACATCGAGAAGTTTGATGGCAAAATTAGCTTTTCCATTTGGCGTGTCCAAATGAAGGTCGTTCTTACTCAAAACGGATTAAGAGAAAACTTTAGATGGGAAGTCAAAGAAACCGACTTCTATGACTGACGAGCAATGAGATGAATTGGACGAAAAGACGCTTTCAGCAATGCAACTTAGCTTATCCAAGGGGGTTCTCCGTGAGGTAGCAAATGAAACTACAGCCGCACGATTATGGTTAAAGTTAGAAACTTTATTTATGACCAAAAGCCTCGCAAATAAGCTCTGTCTCAAGGAGCGCTTATACACCATCCGCATGGCTGTAGGTACATCTATTCAATCCCATCTAGATGAGTTCAATTCCATTATCATGGATTTGGAAAACATGGATATTAAAATTGACGATGAAGATAAAGTTGTTTTATTGGTTGTCTCTTTGCCTTCCACCTATAAACACTTCAAAGAAATAATGTTGTATGGTAACAATGATACATTATCCTTTGAAGATGTTAAATCTAATTTATTGTCCACAGAAAAATTTGATTTAGAAGTTCATTCCGAGGACAAGGGTGAAGGTTTGAATGTTAGAGGCAGAACTCAAGAAAGATTGAATACCAATAATAGAAGGTTAAGGTCTAAATCTAAGGGCCAGAAATCGAGTAAATTATGTCGTTATTGCAAGAAACCAGGGCATGATATTTCTGATTGTTATATCTTAAAGAAGAAACAAGAAAAGGATGGAAAAGGAAAGCCACTTCAATCTGCTGAAGCCGCAAATGTTGAAAATGGTTTTGATAGTGATATTTTATTATCCGTTGTCACTTCTGATAAAAGAAATAAAACTGAATGGATTCTTGATTCTGGGTGTACTTTTCATATGCGTCCTTATAGGGACTTGTTTTCTAATTTTGAACCTATTAATAGTGGTGTTGTCTTGATGGGCAATGATGCTCAGTGCAAGGTTGCTGGAATAGGTACTATTCAAATCAAGACCCATGATGGTATTGTTAGGAGTTAGGACTTTGACTAAAGTTCTCCATGTTCCTGACTTGAAACGGAACTTAATTTCTTTAGGCACCCTCGAGTCTCTTAGGTGCAAGTACTCAGCTGAAGGTGGAGTCGTAAAGGTTTCAAAAGGTGCCCTTCTCTTGATGAAAGCTAACCGAATTGGTAGCTTATATATCTTGCAAGGCTCAGTTGTAACAGGTTTAACAGCGGTATCCTGTTCCATGACCAATAATGATGACACAAATTATGGCACATGAGCTTGGGCCATATGAGTGAAAAAGGCTTGCACCTTTTAAGCAAGCTAGGTCATCTTGGTAAACATGTTACCGGAAAGCTGGAGTTCTATGAACATCGTGTATTTGGGAAACAAAAAAGAGTCAGTTTCTCTACTGCTACTCACCGCACAAAAGGTATTCTTGATTATATTCACTCTGATCTTTGGGGTCCTTCTAAAGTACCCTCTCATGGAGGACACCTCTATATGATGACTCTTATTGATGATTTTTCTCTTAAGGTATGGGTTTATTTTCCGAGATATAAAAATAAGACTTTTCCCACTTTTAAGAAGTGGAAAACTCTCGTTGAAATCCAGACAGGAAAGATGTACACCCTAATTAACTTTACCCTTAAACCGACAATTATGACTTAAAAATTTTCTTTTTAAACACGGCATAAAAATAATAAGTCATTTCATATCATGATGAAGACAGGGATCCCGCGGAAGACATAGTTCGTACAAAGTATAAAAAGTGAAATAACATAATTACAACTTCTGTTTTCACAAAATAAAAGACCCAAAAGAAACAGCGTTTCATCTCGGCCAAATGGCCGAGACCTAGATTAATTTCCGACTCTATAAACCTACTCTCCCTGTGAGAGAGAGTGAACCTGCTCGGCCGGGGACTGCGTCTGCTCGGACTCGGTACCTGAAAAATGGTAAGGAGGTGAGCATTACACAGAACTTAAGTAAGCAGTTTCTAATATGACATACCGAACTACCAAGCCAAACACAAATAAGCAACTATCATATTAACAGATATTCAATCAGATAACCCATCACATACAAACAGCCTCATGCTATTCGGTCCATATTAGTTTTCCACTGTATATTTATCGACCATTTTTATTCCTACATTTCCGATTATTTACCCTTGCACTCTTTCCTCACTCCTATCCTTGATTACTCAGTCTCTATTTCCTTTCTCGGCATCCGACTTCTTCACTCAGTCTCTATTCTTATCATTCATCTTTTACATATCTTACAATCTTTTACTCTTCTCGACCGCATACATCCAGTGCATGTCTTACACCATTTAGGGTCGGATGCCAGAGTGTCCATAACTGCGAGTACCCAGTACCCGTCTTACAGCTGCGCATCTTGGCGTCTCACGCGATCAATGCACGCACCCAGTACGCGTCTTCTAAGACCAGGAGCACTACCGCCGATTTCTTCTATGGAGTTAAGGAGTGTCCATAACTGCGAGCACCCAGTACCCGTCTTACAGCTGCGCATCTCGGCGTCTTACGCGATCAATGCATGCACCCAGTACGCGTCTTCTATGACCAGGAGCACATCCCATCGATTCCGTTGCTCGGAACCTTGTGTGAGTCATAACTGCGAGTACCCAGTACCCGTCTTACAGCTGCACATACCCAGTATGCGTCTGACGCGATCAATGCACACACCCAGTACGCGTCTTCTATGACTCGCTCACACAACCATTTCTCTTTAATTACTCTTTTATCCTTTAAAGCATTCTTTATTCAATTCCTCTCGGCTCACCCCTTTGCTTACCCTGTTCGCTCATCCTCTCATTATTTAATTCTTTAATTAGCATATTTTCTCCCTCCAGCAGTTAACAATATTCCCCATAACCCATCTCGGCCTCTCGCGCTCGGTCTACTGACAGGTTTAAAAGTACAAACGTGAGCAACAATTACCAAAACTCATAAACATTCATACAGAAACAGAATATGATTAAATGCACTTAGCAAGCATACAAATATTTCCACTTAGTTCAGGAATTCATGACTCTAGTTCATTTATTAGTTTTCTTCTTAATTATTCCTCTTCCTCTCTAGTATTATTCTATGTCTTTTTCCTAATCTAACACCCACTCTTAGTACCCATTATGAACACACTAGCAACCCAAACCTAAGCTAAGGTAACACTCACTCCTTACCTCAACCCGCGAGAGATAAGAGTTTGAGAGCTTGAGTGTGGCTTCTTGATGTCGACCTCCTAAACTTGAAACCCCCTTGAACCGCTTCACCCTTTACTGCACTTCCGAAACACAGCGAAGATACAGGGAACGTTCGACGAGGCAGAGGAGATGAAGGAAAGTAGCTTCTAGTTTGTGTGATAGAGAAGAAGAGAGAGAGAGAATTATACATGAGTGAGAAGAGAGTATGTTGAACACTTGGTGTTGGAACTTTCAGAGAAGAGGGAGAGAATGAAGAAGAAAGAGAATAAGAAGTGTTATTGTATTGGTTATGGATTTTCTTTTATTCTCCTATGGGAATTAATTGTGTGGTCGCAATTGGAGGCTTCTTTGAGAAGCTTGGAATATGTGAATAAGATTCATTGGCTTCTAAGGGAAGTCACCAACAGTGACTTGAAAAGGACATAAAGTGATTGACAATGACGTCTGCACAGAGGGCGTTAAATTCAAGAAACTAGCAACTCAGTTCGAGCATGCCACGAAGGAATAGAAGAGGAGGGACTTCGGCTTCGAAAAGGAGAAGTAGCAGCAGGCCGAGTCTGCTCTCGGTCAACACAACGAGATCTGTTGCAGTCGGCTTACCCGAGTTGACGCCTGCACTAGACTTCGCGTTTCGTCCTCATTCAGCTCGGCTGGGATCGGCCCGAGATCCATCATTTCCTTATCTGGTCGGCCCACGCTTCCTATTTCTATGACTTCCTACTACCCTTAATCAAATTCATATTTAAATTTATTATTATATTAGATATTAAATCTTGGGATGTTACAAAAGAAGGTCAAGAAGCTCATAGCAGACAATGGTCTTGAGTTTTGTGAAGGTGACTTTAATGATTTCTGTGCACATCATGGTATTTATAGACATAAAACCATTCCATGTAAACCCCGGCAGAATGGTGTTGCATAAAGAATGAATAGAACCATACTTGAAAAGGCTCGTTGTATGCTTTCAAATGCAGAGTTATGTCATCGACATGATTTGTGGGCCGAAGCAGCATCTACGACATGTTACTTGATCAATCGTTCTCCACATTCTGCACTTGATTTCAAAATGCCAGAAGAAATATGGTCAGGTAATCCTATTGACTATTCTAATTTGAGAATTTTCGGGTGCCCTGCATATGCACATGTCAATGATAGAAAATTAACTCCAAGTGCTGTGAAATGCATTTTTCTTGGCTATGCATCCGAGTCTAAAGGATATCGTTTATGGTGTTCTGATTCAAAATCAAGAAAATTAATTCTTAGCAGAGATGTGACCTTTAACGAGGATGTATTATTATTTTCTGGAGAACACTCTTTTGTGTCTTCTTCTACTAGTAGAAGTAATTTGCAGGGTACTAGCGAGAAGGTGTAGTTGGAAGTGAAGTCTACCACTACAACCCCTAATTCATCTCCTGATGAACCTAAAAGTGATTAAGATGATGATCGTGAATATGACGTCAGTACCACTTCTCCTATTCAGCCACAAGAAGAAGATTATGCTCTTGCCCGAGATAGACCTAGAAGACATATCAAAGTGCCAGCTAGATACACTAATAGCAATAATTTAATTGCTTATGCATTGTCTATTGTACAAGAGGTCAATGATGTTGTTGAGCTTACCAGCTATACTAAAGCTGTTGTAAGAACTACAATCGGTGGGTGAAATAACTAGGAGACACTAGGAAAACACCTAGAAGGGGGGGTTGAATAGGTGTTAGAGAAACCTTGAAAGATTTTCGAAAGAAACAAATCGAAACAATTAAAACAAAATGATTTTTACAAAAATATACTGATTAATCGATTAACTTCAGTATTAATCGATTAATGTCGAAGCTTACTTTCAAACTAATCGATTAACTAAGGTACTAATCGATTAATGCCGAAAGCAACTTAAAAAATAATCGATTAACAATTAACTTAATCGATTAATCTGAACAGTATCTGATGAAAATTCAGTTTTAATCAAATACGAAAATCAATCAATTAACACATATGATCAGAGATAAAGCAGAATTGATTAACACCAATATTCTTATTGATTACCTAGGTTATGAAAATGATTTTCCCAAATCAATTTGCACAATTAAGATTCAATTCAATCAATTATGAAAATCAATCTTTTCTAGGTTTTTAACCAAGAACAAATGAAATGACTTGAATGTAAAGAGTTAAGAGTTTAGAGATACGACACAGTGATTTATCCTGGTTCACTTTCATCCACTTGAAAGCTACATCCAGTCCCCTCTTAAACCAAGAGAGATTCTTCACTATGAGGAATTAGAGTTCTCAAATTACAAGTAAATGCCTCTCAAGACTCCCTTCCTGATAGCCTACAAGAGATACCACACCCTTGCCTTGCAATCCTATTGAATCTAATCTAACCTCTAACCTTGCTTGTTGATATCCCCACAACAAGTCTTCCAATTGCTTGATGATGCCTCACACCAAGACTTCCACTTGCTTGTTATCACAACAAGACTTCCAAGATAACTTTGCTTGATGAACAACCACCAAGTCTTCCTTTGTTGTTGATAGCTTGCCTTCTTTGCAATGATTACAACCAAATTAAAAACAATAACAATCCTATGAATCTCTTTCAAGAGCTATGAAAATATCAACATAAGAGATTCAAAGATACTTGATCAAAGAATGTAAAAGTTGAAAGCTTTGATCTATGAAAGTGAGAGAGAATAGAGTGGCTTGATTCTTTGTAAAATGAATATCAAAATGATGTATATTGTGTTCTAAACTTTTCACAAAGGTTAGGAAAAAGTTTATATAGAATACCCAAAAGTTAGAAAACAATAGAAATTGATTTTGCCTTCAAAAGCTTATTTTAAAAACAGATTCTGCACGTATTAATCGATTAACACATGGCTTAATCGATTAACCACTGTAACATGTATGTTAATCGATTAACCCTAACACATTAATCGATTAGTCACTGCTAAATTCAATTAAAAACTTGTTTTCTCAAAACTAAACCTTTTCTTTCAAACCTTTAAGCCACCTATTGATTTTAGGTTAAGTGAAAACTCAAATTATGATATAATCATGACCTTGATAGAGATTCACTACCCTCTAAATGACTCTACCCAAACTCATCAAATAAAAGACTTGAGAGGCTAAAGATATTACAATAAAACACAAACTAAGTCTTCATGAGCTTGCTCTCTCTTCATCAATGTTGAGTGTTGATTGTTTGTTGAACTTCTTCAAACTTTAAGCTTGATCAAACCATTTGTAGCTTGTTCAAAACCTTTGTCAACCTTTGTCATTATCAAAACCTTCTCACTGGATCTAACAATCTCCCCCTTTTTGAAAATGACAAACCATGTTTTGAATTTGTTTGAAGTTCTTTGAAGTTGTTGATACTTGAACCATTTTTGCACTTGGTGAGATTCTTGCTCCCCCTCAATAAATGCTTTTGACATTTGAAATCAAATTGAGATAAGCTTGATTCTCCAATAAGCTTGATTCTCCCCCTATCTTCAACAACTTTGCTCAACCTATATAGAAACAAACAAAACAACCTCTTCTCCCCCTTTTGGCATTATCAAAAAGTAATATATACCAATTGAAATATAAAATTCTAAGCCAAAATAAGAGATAGTCAATGATCATTTCTTCACAACATTGATACCAATTGTATTTAATTAATCAAGTAATCAATGATACCAAATGTAAAACTAAAGATCTATACTTTGAAATGTGATACCAATTGGTGAGAAATATAACAATGAAACATAATACCAATTGTAACTAGAAAGTCATCATATCACTTAACAAAGTAAGATATCAATTGTAAAGAAATATCACAGTATCAACAATAGCATGATAATCACATAATAATCACATAATGATACCAATTGAGATTATAAAGAAGTAATGCCAATTGTAAAAACAGTACCAGTTGTGAAAATCCAACAATATCAATTGTACCAATTTGTAGGACTTCTTTTGAGAATTGAAGAAGAAAATCAAAGAATAACACTTGTAAATCCTTAGCTCTTCAATCATACCTACAAAACAATCATGCTTTGCCTTTTGGTATCCAAATGGTTTTGGATCCATTTTTGTTAGTTAAGGGATTTTCACCCTTCTTAACCCAAACAAAATTTCCTTTAGGTATACCATGCACTTTAATATAACACACATTTGAAGTATGTCCATGAGTGCCACAATAGAAACATGTTGGTGCATTTGAAAAATCAACAACATTTCGATGAGACTCACTCTTAGTATTAGTATAACCCAAACCAAACTTGTTTGAATTTTCTCTTTGAAAATTTAACAATGTGCGCAATTTAATATCACAAGTGGTGAAACTTGCAAGCTTATTTTTCAAAATAACATTTTCATCTTTAAGTAACTTGCAATTCTCACAATCAACCACAATATTCAATCTACTAGCACAATCACAAGAAGAACTAGCATATATAAGATCAAGAGTTTCATTTTGAAGATTAAGCTCATCAACTTGTTTTTGAAGTTCTAAAATCTCTTGTTGATGTTTCAAAATGAGCTTCTTCCTTTCAATATTTTTCAAAGCTAGTTTCTTAAGATGTTCATGCATTTCTTCATAAGCATTATATAAAATTTCATACTTGGAAGAAATTTCAGATTTAGTTTCACTTACATCACTTTCGTCGCTTTGTTCACTTGATTCATCATTTGAACTTTCCTCTTCATCTACTAGAGCTATCAAGTTGAGACAAGCGGCTTCTTCATCATCCGAAGAACTATTTGATGTGCTTTTCTTGTCTTCTTCATCATCACTATTCCAAACTATGTATGCCCTTTTGTGTTTTGCATTTTTCTTCTCTTTCTCCTTCTTCTTGAGATACTTAGAGCATGCATATTTGAGATGGCCGGGCTTTCCACATTCATGACAAACTATTCTTTCTTTTGTTGTCTTGGTCTTGTAGTGTGGGGAATTCTTCTCTTTACTTTTGTCTTTGTTCAACCTTCCTTTTCTCCTTAGAAGCATGCTAAAATTTCTTAGTAGAAGTTTCATCTCTTCTTCATCAATGTCCGAATCGGAATCTTCATTATCATCATTATCAGAACTCTCTTCCTTTTGATATGACCTTTGAGCTTTAAGAGCGATTCCTTTTGTTTCTATGTTCTTGTCCGATTCTTCATGCAAATGCAAACGTTCAAGCTCCATTTCATGTTCTTGAAGCTTTCCCGAAAGTGTAGCTAAGTCCATGGTGTCCAAGTCCTTTGATTCAAGAATTGCGATAACCTTGGGTTGTCATTCCCTACTTAGACATCTTAAAACTTTGTTAACAAGTTCACAATTCAAGAAAGTCTTTCCAAGAGCAATGAGATGATTAATAATATGAGTAAAACGTTTTTGCATAATACATATAAATTCATTAGGAAACATACCAAACAATTCATATTCATGCATCAAAGAATTTAATCTAGCACGCCTAACTTCACTACTGCCTTCATGTGTGACTTGCAAGGTGTCCCACATTTCTTTGGCATTAAGACATTGGGAGACTCTAAAGAACTCATCATAAGATAGAGCGGAGGTGATGATATTCTTAGCTTTTAAATCATATTGAATTTTCTTTTTATCATCATCGGTCCACTTATCTTTGGGGGTTAGTTTAGATACACCTTCTACTAGAGATGAGGGAAGATGAGGACCATTCTCAATGGATTCCCAAATGTTCATGTCTATGGCTTCTATAAAAATTCTCATCCTAACTTTCCAATAAGCATAACCCTCTCCACCAAACATAGGAGGGCGGCTAATTGAAGCACCTTCATCACCAAAGGGATTCGTAGAACCCATTGTAGTTTCCTCAAGGATCTTAACGAAAAAGCTCTATGCTCGTGTCTTTCGACCGAGCTCTGATACCAATTGTAAGAACTACAATCGGTGGGTGAAATAACTAGGAGACACTAGGAAAACACCAAGAAGGTGGGGTTGAATAGGTGTTAGAGAAACCTTGAAAGATTTTCGAAAGAAACAAATCAAAACAATTAAAACAAAATGATTTTTAAAAAATATACTGATTAATCGATTAACTTCAGTATTAATCGATTAATGCCGAAGCTTACTTTCAAACTAATCGATTAACTAAGGTACTAATCGATTAATGCCGAAAGCAACTTAAAAAATAATCGATTAACAATTAACTTAATCGATTAATCTGAACAGTATCTGATGAAAATTCAGTTTTAATCAAATACGAAAATCAATCAATTAACACATATGATCAGAGATAAAGCGGAATTGATTAACACCAATATTCTTATTGATTACCTAGGTTATGAAAATGATTTTCCCAAATCAATTTGCACAATTAAGATTCAATTCAATCAATTATGAAAATCAATCTTTTCTAGGTTTTCAACCAAGAACAAATGAAATGACTTGAATGTAAAGAGTTAAGAGTTTAGAGATACGACACAGTGATTTATCCTGGTTCACTTTCATCCACTTGAAAGCTACATCCAGTCCCCTCTTAAACCAAGAGAGATTCTTCACTATGAGGAATTAGAGTTCTCAAATTACAAGTAAATGCCTCTCAAGACTCCCTTCTTGATAGCCTACAAGAGATATCACACCCTTGCCTTGCAATCCTATTGAATCTAATCTAACCTCTAACCTTGCTTGTTGATATCCCCACAACAAGTCTTCCAATTGCTTGATGATGCCTCACACCAAGACTTCCACTTGCTTGTTATCACAACAAGACTTCCAAGATAACTTTGCTTGATGAACAACCACCAAGTCTTCCTTTGTTGTAGATAGCTTGCCTTCTTTGCAATGATTACAACCAAATTAAAAACAATAACAATCCTATGAATCTCTTTCAAGAGCTATGAAAATATCAACATAAGAGATTCAAAGATACTTGATCAAAGAATGTAAAAGTTGAAAGCTTTGATCTATGAAAGTGAGAGAGAATAGAGTGGCCTGATTCTTTGTAAAATGAATATCAAAATGATGTATATTGTGTTCTAAACTTTTCACAAAGGTTAGGAAAAAGTTTATATAGAATACCCAAAAGTTAGAAAACAATAGAAATTGATTTTGCCTTCAAAAGCTTATTTTAAAAACTGATTCTGCACGTGTTAATCGATTAACACATGGCTTAATCGATTAACCACTGTAACATGTATGTTAATCGATTAACCCTAACACATTAATCGATTAGTCACTGCTAAATTCAATTAAAAACTTGTTTTCTCAAAACTAAACCTTTTCTTTCAAACCTTTAAGCCACCTATTGATTTTAGGTTAAGTGAAAACTCAAATTATGATATAATCATGACCTTGATAGAGATTCACTACCCTCTAAATGACTCTACCCAAACTAATCAAATAAAAGACTTGAGAGGCTAAAGATATTACAATAAAACACAAACTAAGTCTTCATGAGCTTGCTCTCTCTTCATCAATGTTGAGTGTTGATTGTTTGTTGAACTTCTTCAAACTTTAAGCTTGATCAAACCATTTGTAGCTTGTTCAAAACCTTTGTCAACCTTTGTCATTATCAAAACCTTCTCACTGGATCTAACAATCTCCCCCTTTTTGAAAATGACAAACCATGTTTTGAATTTGTTTGAAGTTCTTTGAAGTTGTTGATACTTGAACCATTTTTGCACTTGGTGAGATTCTTGCTCCCCCTCAATAAATGCTTTTGACATTTGAAATCAAATTGAGATAAGCTTGATTCTCCAATAAGCTTGATTCTCCCCCTATCTTCAACAACTTTGCTCAACCTATATAGAAACAAACAAAACAACCTCTTCTCCCCCTTTTGGCATTATCAAAAAGTAATATATACCAATTGAAATATAAAATTCTAAGCCAAAATAAGAGATAGTCAATGATCATTTCTTCACAACATTGATACCAATTGTATTTAATTAATCAAGTAATCAATGATACCAAATGTAAAACTAAAGATCTATACTTTGAAATGTGATACCAATTGGTGAGAAATATAACAATGAAACATAATACCAATTGTAACTAGAAAGTCATCATATCACTTAACAAAGTAAGATATCAATTGTAAAGAAATATCACAGTATCAACAATAGCATGATAATCACATAATGATACCAATTGAGATTATAAAGAAGTAATGCCAATTGTAAAAACAGTACCAGTTGTGAAAATCCAACAATATCAATTGTACCAATTTGTAGGACTTCTTTTGAGAATTGAAGAAGAAAATCAAAGAATAACACTTGTATGTCCTTAGCTCTTCAATCATACCTACAAAACAATCATGCTTTGCCTTTTGGTATCCAAATGGTTTTGGATCCATTTTTGTTAGTTAAGGGATTTTCACCCTTCTTAACCCAAACAAAATTTCCTTTAGGTATACCATGCACTTTAATATAACACACATTTGAAGTATGTCCATGAGTGCCACAATAGAAACATGTTGGTGCATTTGAAAAATCAACTTTAGAAAAATCAACAACATTTCTATGAGACTCACTCTTAGCATTAGTATAACCCAAACCAAACTTGTTTGAATTTTCTCTTTGAAAATTTAACAATGTGCGCAATTTAATATCACAAGTGGTGAAACTTGCAAGCTTATTTTTCAAAATAACATTTTCATCTTTAAGTAACTTGCAATTCTCACAATCAACCACAATATTCAATCTACTAGCACAATCACAAGAAGAACTAGCATATATAAGATCAAGAGTTTCATTTTGAAGATTAAGCTCATCAACTTGTTTTTGAAGTTCTAAAATCTCTTGTTGATGTTTCAAAATGAGCTTCTTCCTTTCAATATTTTTCAAAGCTAGTTTCTTAAGATGTTCATGCATTTCTTCATAAGCATTATATAAAATTTCATACTTGGAAGAAATTTCAGATTTAGTTTCACTTACATCACTTTCGTCGCTTTGTTCACTTGATTCATCATTTGAACTTTCCTCTTCATCTACTAGAGCTATCAAGTTGAGACAAGCGGCTTCTTCATCATCCGAAGAACTATTTGATGTGCTTTTCTTGTCTTCTTCATCATCACTATTCCAAACTATGTATGCCCTTTTGTGTTTTGCATTTTTCTTCTCTTTCTCCTTCTTCTTGAGATACTTAGAGCATGCATACTTGAGATGGTCGGGCTTTCCACATTCATGACAAACTATTCTTTCTTTTGTTGTCTTGGTCTTGTAGTGTGGGGAATTCTTCTCTTTACTTTTGTCTTTGTTCAACCTTCCTTTTCTCCTTAGAAGCTTGCTAAAATTTCTTAGTAGAAGTTTCATCTCTTCTTCATCAATGTCCGAATCGGAATCTTCATTATCATCATTATCAGAACTCTCTTCCTTTTGATATGACCTTTGAGCTTTAAGAGCGATTCCTTTTGTTTCTTTGTTCTTGTCTGATTCTTCATGCAAATGCAAACGTTCAAGCTCCATTTCATGTTCTTGAAGCTTTCCCGAAAGTGTAGCTAAGTCCATGGTGTCCAAGTCCTTTGATTCAACAATTGCGGTAACCTTGGGTTGCCATTCCCTACTTAGACATCTTAAAACTTTGTTAACAAGTTCACAATTCAAGAAAGTCTTTCCAAGAGCAATGAGATGATTAATAATATGAGTAAAACGTTTTTGCATAATACATATAGATTCATTAGGAAACATACGAAACAATTCATATTCATGCATCAAAGAATTTAATCTAGCACGCCTAACTTCACTACTGCCTTCATGTGTGACTTGCAAGGTGTCCCACATTTCTTTGGCATTAAGACATTGGGAGACTCTAAAGAACTCATCATAAGATAGAGCGGAGGTGATGATATTCTTAGCTTTTAAATCATATTGAATTTTCTTTTTATCATCATCGGTCCACTTATCTTTGGGGGTTAGTTTAGATACACCTTCTACTAGAGATGAGGGAAGATGAGGACCATTCTCAATGGATTCCCAAATGTTCATGTCTATGTCTTCTATAAAAATTCTCATCCTAACTTTCCAATAAGCATAACCCTCTCCACCAAACATAGGAGGGCGGCTAATTGAAGCACCTTCATCACCAAAGGGATTCGTAGAACCCATTGTAGTTTCCTCAAGGATCTTAACGAAAAAGCTCTATGCTCGTGTCTTTCGACCGAGCTCTGATACCAATTGTAAGAACTACAATCGGTGGGTGAAATAACTAGGAGACACTAGGAAAACACCTAGAAGGTGGGGTTGAATAGGTGTTAGAGAAACCTTGAAAGATTTTCGAAAGAAACAAATCAAAACAATTAAAACAAAATGATTTTTAAAAAATATACTGATTAATCGATTAACTTCAGTATTAATCGATTAATGCCGAAGCTTACTTTCAAACTAATCGATTAACTAAGGTACTAATCGATTAATGCCGAAAGCAACTTAAAAAATAATCGATTAACAATTAACTTAATCGATTAATCTGAACAGTATCTGATGAAAATTCAGTTTTAATCAAATACGAAAATCAATCAATTAACACATATGATCAGAGATAAAGCGGAATTGATTAACACCAATATTCTTATTGATTACCTAGGTTATGAAAATGATTTTCCCAAATCAATTTGCACAATTAAGATTCAATTCAATCAATTATGAAAATCAATCTTTTCTAGGTTTTCAACCAAGAACAAATGAAATGACTTGAATGTAAAGAGTTAAGAGTTTAGAGATACGACACAGTGATTTATCCTGGTTCACTTTCATCCACTTGAAAGCTACATCCAGTCCCCTCTTAAACCAAGAGAGATTCTTCACTATGAGGAATTAGAGTTCTCAAATTACAAGTAAATGCCTCTCAAGACTCCCTTCTTGATAGCCTACAAGAGATAACACACCCTTGCCTTGCAATCCTATTGAATCTAATCTAACCTCTAACCTTGCTTGTTGATATCCCCACAACAAGTCTTCCAATTGCTTGATGATGCCTCACACCAAGACTTCCACTTGCTTGTTATCACAACAAGACTTCCAAGATAACTTTGCTTGATGAACAACCACCAAGTCTTCCTTTGTTGTAGATAGCTTGCCTTCTTTACAATGATTACAACCAAATTAAAAACAATAACAATCCTATGAATCTCTTTCAAGAGCTATGAAAATATCAACATAAGAGATTCAAAGATACTTGATCAAAGAAAGTAAAAGTTGAAAGCTTTGATCTATGAAAGTGAGAGAGAATAGAGTGGCTTGATTCTTTGTAAAATGAATATCAAAATGATGTATATTGTGTTCTAAACTTTTCACAAAGGTTAGGAAAAAGTTTATATAGAATACCCAAAAGTTAGAAAACAATAGAAATTGATTTTGCCTTCAAAAGCTTATTTTAAAAACTGATTTTGCACGTGTTAATCGATTAACACATGGCTTAATCGATTAACCACTGTAACATGTATGTTAATCAATTAACCCTAACACATTAATCGATTAGTCACTGCTAAATTCAATTAAAATCTTGTTTTCTCAAAACTAAACCTTTTCTTTCAAACCTTTAAGCCACCTATTGATTTTAGGTTAAGTGAAAACTCAAATTATGATATAATCATGACCTTGATAGAGATTCACTACCCTCTAAATGAATCTACCCAAACTCATCAAATAAAAGACTTGAGAGGCTAAAGATATTACAATAAAACACAAACTAAGTCTTCATGAGCTTGCTCTCTCTTCATCAATGTTGAGTGTTGATTGTTTGTTGAACTTCTTCAAACTTTAAGCTTGATCAAACCATTTGTAGCTTGTTCAAAACCTTTGTCAACCTTTGTCATTATCAATACCTTCTCACTGGATCTAACAGCTGTGTCCTGTGTTGATTCCTCAAAGTGGCTACGAATGAAGAAATCGAGAGTCTCCATAAGAACAATACATGGAATTTTTCAAAGCTTCCACAAGGCAAACGACCTTTAAGATGTAAATGGGTCTATAAGAAGAAATAAGGCATTCCCGGAGTAGAAGATCCTAGATGCAAAGCACGACTTGTTGTCAAAGGCTTTAATCAAAAAGAAGGTATTGACTTTAATGAGATTTTCTCACCTGTTGTTCGTCATACCTCTATTCGTGTTCTGCTTGCTTTTGTTTCTCTGTTTGATTTGGAATTAGAGAAACTTGATGTGCAGACAATTTTTCTATACGGAGAGCTGGAAGAAGAAATTTATATGGATCAGCCTGAGGGATTTATTGTTCCTGGTAAGGAGCATGTTGTCTGTTGCCTAAAGAAATCTTTATATGGCCTTAAGCAAGCTCCGAGGCAATGGTATAAAAGGTTCGATTCTTTTATGATTGGGCAAGGTTATTCTAGAAGTCAATATGATGATTGTGTTTATTTCAAAAAGTTTCCCAGTGGATCTTTTGTATACTTGTTACTTTATGTTAATGATATGTTGATAGCATCACGTGACAAGTCTTCAATCAGAAAATTAAAAACTCAACTTAGTAATGAGTTCGAGATGAAAGAATTAGGTGCAGCTAAGAAGATTCTCGGTATGGATATTCGAAGGGATCGTCAAGCTGGTAAATTATTCTTATCTCAACATAGATACATTGAGATAGTGTTTGATAGGTTCAATATGAGTGGTTGTAAACCTGTTTCTACTCCACTAGCTACACATTTCAAATTATCTTTAGACCTTTGCCCAGAGACAGAGGAAGAGGTGGACCGTATGTCTCACGTTCCTTATGCTAGCCCAATTCGCAGTCTTATGTATGCTATGGCATGCACTAGACCCGATTTAGCCTATGCTGTGAGCATGGTGAGTCGATACATGCATAATCTTGGAAAGGATCATTGGAATGTTGTCAAATGGATTTTTCGATACCTAAAAGGTTCTTCCGATATCGGCTTGGTGTTTGGTAGAAGCAAGGCTATAATTGATGACATTGTAGGTTTTGTTGATTCAGACTATGGTGGTTGTAAAATCAAGTCTCCAATTAAGGTGGATTAATTTTGATGATGACAATGTAATTAAATCATGGACGTAATTTGAAGAATGCAAGCCCAACAATAAAGAAGATCAAGTGCTTAGTTTAATTATTCATTCTCATTTATTCTTAATGTATTTTATTTTATATGAGAGTGGGTAGTTTAGGTTTTTATTCTCACCTAAGGTCAAATAATACTCATGCATGAAAGGTTGAGATCAAAACCAATTAGACTTGAGAAGAGAATTGAAAACAATGTTAGAAAAACTTAATTTTTCCAACACAGATCAATTCACTCGAGTGATTTATGAAATTTCAGTAATATAGCCGTTGGATAAAGTAAAAAGGCAACACTATCAGAGTTGACTAAAACACTCGAGTGTTTCCAAAAAGACTCGAGTGATTTAGGTCTGACAGCAAATTTTTTAAACGTTAGAAGAGGACAAAAAGGAAGAATAACTTGGTTTTTCCTTCCCTTTTGTCCCCTCACTTATATTCTGAATAGTGACCTTATTCCAATAGAACAAGCTTACACTCTTTCATTGATTCTCTCTCTCTCTCTCAAGTGTGAAAATCATTTTTCTCTCTAAACTCAACCAAGCATTCATCTTTATTATTTGTCTTAGTGAGTTAAGAGAGTGTGCTTCATTTGTACGAGAATTATTTGTTGTAAAATTCTCAAACACTCAAACACTTTAGCTTGTTTAGAAAATCTTGGCGAGGTATCCAAGTACTTGGTGAGGTATCCAAGTTCTCAAGCCTTGGGAGGTTCTCAAGCACAAAGACTAAGAGGATTCTTAGCTTGGTGGGCTCTTGGAGGTTCCAAGGAGCTTAAGAAGAAGGGACTCTTCATCACCAAATCAAATTGGGGTAGAAATTTCAAGAGTTTGGTACACTCTTGAAAAGGGTTAGGATTGAGTGAGGAATCTCAATGTATCCTTGTATTTTCTAACAATTTGATTATTAGTAGAAACTCCTAAGTTGATTAGGGGGACTGGATTAGCACTCTATATTGGGTGTGAACCAGGATAAAAATTGGTGGTGTCTCCCTCTTTTATAGCTTTCTTAGATTTCAAGAAAAACCAAACCCTAAGTTCTCTAGAAAGGGGCTTTTATAATTCAAGTAGCAATTGGTTGCAATTAACTTGTTTTCATCTTGTTTTAACTTAGTTTAATTGCCCTCTACTTTGATTTATATCTGCTCTGGACTGGTCTTTAAGAAATTGATTCGTTTTGCTAAATTTCTCTGAAATTGCTCTTTGCTGTTCTACATAAAACACTCGAGTGTTTTACAATTCACTCGAGTATTTCACAGCATTTCACTCGAGTGTTCTTCATTTCACTCGAGTAAATTGCCCAGTTTCAGAAAAACAAACATTTGATCAATTATCTTTTAATTGCACCGAAAATTAGTCACTGTTGCTTCCATATTACTATTCACCCCCCTCTAGTAATTGCTAAGTCCGCTTGTTGGTTTCCAACAGTGGTGATCTTGATCGAAGAAGATCTCTTTCTGGATATATATTTAATCTTTGTAATTGTGCTATCAGTTGGAAGGCTACACTTCAATCTATTACTGCATTATCTACCACTGAAGCAGAGTATATGTCAGCAACAGAGGGTGTGAAGGAAGCTATTTGGCTTCGAGGTTTGGTCAACGAATTTGGTCTAGCACAAGAAACTTTAATTGTATTTTGCAATAGCCAGAGTGTTATTCACTTGACCAAGAATAATCGTTATCACGACAAGACCAAACACATTGATGTGAAACATCATTTTATCAGAGATATTGTTGCACGTGGTGAAGTTGTGGTGAAAAAGATTCACACATCGGAGAATCCAGCAAATATGCTTACTAAGGCACTTCTAATTGCTAAGTTCTAACATTGCTTAGAACTTGTTGGTCTTTACAACAGTGTCGAATTCGAGCCAAGGTGGAGATTGTTGGGTGGCTCTCCTTGATCCTGTCTCTACCATGAATCGTAGTAATGGCTATTGTGCATTGCCATGTTTTTCTCCTTGGTTGTTATTCATTTTTCCCTTTTTCACCGCATGTAACCGAATGGCTAGAAACCATTCTGCTCTCCTATATAAGAAGACATAATTTCATTCTTGTAACTCATTCCCATTTTCTCATATAGTATAATACAATACAAAGTTCATCACATTATCATTTTGCCAATTTTATTTTATTAACTTCTCTTTACTTCTCTAATTGATTTGATCATGTGCTTCCGCTTAGCGTATATACCTTAACACTATTTTTCCAAACACACCCTTATTTATTACAATCTTTTTTTCACTTTCAATACATTTCTCTCTTCAATAATGATTATGTAGGGGCATTATAGTCAAAATATAACAAATTCTTACATCATTTAACTATTTCTTAAAACCCGAGCATAACCTTAAAACACACTACATATGAAACAGAGGGAATAGTATTTAAGCACTCCACCTTTTATAAAGGATATGATCACGAAAATACAATTATGTGCTTAAAAAAAGACAAAATCAACAAAATTAGATAATCTGCTTCACGAAAAAACAAACCAATCAACAGTCTAAAACACCCATTCATGTAGTTAAAAAAAAAGACAAAATCAACAAAATAGTACATAAGATAATCTGCTTCACGAAGATTATAATCCCTCCTTCCTTAATTATTTGACATTTTTGACACTTTTATTTTATCTTTATTTATAAGACTTTATACCAATTTTCAATGATCATTAATTACTTTTTTTCACAAACATCCCTTTTTATTTAACACTTTTTAGATTCCCAATAATATTATTAGGGGTAACTTTGAAAATACATATCAAAAGTTCACATTTCCAATATAAATAACTAAATTAATCAACTTTCTTAATGGACGTGAAATCTCCAAAAGTGGTCTTATAAATTAGGGACGAAGGGAGTATAAAAATTGAATCTTACCACAGTATAAAATTATAAATCCAATTTAACTTCTGAAGAATTAAAGTTAATAATATAGAACTTTGAATTCTGTCAATATTTATTTCGATCATTCAAAAGATTATAATCGAACTGAGATTTAATTTAATTATTTACACTTAATTAGTTTTGCCAAAAAATCAAATTAATGTTGATTATGTCAAGTATTTGACTAGTTTCAATCACCAAGTACTATCCCTAGCACGAGTCACGTGCATTTTTTTTTTTTCCAAACTTCTACCGATGTTGTTCATAATCTTAACACAATACGTGATCTTAGCTTCTCTTTATTGCAAAAAAAAACTTCTGACAAAGGAGATTGTCCCCTTCAATACTTGTTCCATCCAAATCATAGATTTGAAAGATCAATTAGCACAAAAAAGATATTAATTAAATTGTGCCTTCAAAAAATCTTTTTGCTAGCTTTAAACTTTAACAAGTCGTTCTTGCTGGTCAAACAGATCTGTTTACACACTTAAACAGTTGATTTGAGTAATTTGTTTTAGTTTGGACAGTTGAGATATTTAGCAGTTTCATCACAGGAGTAATCAACATAATAATGAGCTAACCAAGTATTTCCTCCTATCTCTTGTTTGTATAAGAAAAAAAAAGAGTACTTAATTATTTGGATTTCAAATTTAAGAAAAAGTTAACCAATTTTTTATTTCCAATACAATTATTCTTAAAATAATATTTTTAGAAAGTGGTTATTTTATTTAATTTTTTGTTTCATTCTCGATGGAACTTTCATAAAATAATTATGTTATTTTTTATGAATTTAAAAAAATTAAATACACTCAACTAACTCTTAATAATCATGGATATTTAACCTATCCATTCTTTCATTTCTTTGTTTGCTACGTCTTGTCCCCACCATCACCTTTGAGATTTTCCACTATGGTCATCATTATTGTTACACGTTATTTGCAAACTTAGTGCACTCCTGGCCACACAGATAGTACACACACAGTGTTCTTCTTCTTCTTGGCCACACGGGCTCTCCTCAGAAGTCAGAACACAGTGCCTTTTCTCACTCACACGTAGGGATGGGCACGGGTGCGGGCGGGTACGGGTAGTGCATACCCACTACCCTATCCGCGGGTATTTGCGGGTATTTATACGGGTAACGGGTATTTACGGGTACCCACGGGTTTTGAACTTTTATTATTTTTTTCTTTAATTTAATGATCCACATAATGATAAAAAAGCTCACGGGATCTTCAATTATACTACACGTCAGGCATACATGAACTTCCACATAATAATAGGAGAAAAGTGATCTCAAGTATCATAGTGCATCTCTGTAGCAAATAAATGTTTGAGATGATTGCTAAAATTACAGGGCATTTTATTATATATCTTTCTTCGTTCTAGAGTCATGGTCTTATGATAATTAATTAACTCCCCACTTCCCATAATATATATATATATAGCCGAACACTATGAAGATTTTAATCAGTATATAGATCAATAGATGTGCCTCCAATTTTAATCACTACTAATAAAATATTATTTATACTAATATATATAATATTTAATAAAATATTTTTTTATTTATACGGGTACCCGCGGGCGCGGGTACCATAATACCCATCCCCACCCATAAGGGAATAATGCGGGTACCCGTCACGGGTATTTATGCGGGTACCCGCGGGCATGGGTATTTTGCCCATCCCTACTCACACGGGCTCTCATTAGCATATACCTTTTGTTTCCTCTTAGACAGATCTGGATTGCCTAACTTCTCAGTGGATGCGGACACTTGGTACACTACTTTTTCTTTTTGGCCTCGTCAATTACTGTTTCATCCCATCGATTGAAACAAGTCATACGATTCTTTCCGTTTGAAACAAGGCGGAAACAAAATTAAACAATTTGGTCCCCATTTACTGACTTTATGGAGGCGAAAGATAATTTCCAATTTTCAAAAGGCAGAAACTATTTTAATTTACTACCGATTTGCATAAGGCGGAAGAATTACCGAGTATTTAAAAGCGGAAATACTTCCGCTTTTTAAGGAGCGAAATAATTAAAATGTTGAAATCCCAGAAATGTCCCTCTGTGAACCCTTCACCTCCCTTTTATACGTGAATGAACAAAGGGACAATTTTGATATTATAACAAATTTTTAATGTTTCCGCCATTAGACGGAATACTCTATTTTATTTACGACTTTGGAAACGCGGAAGATAATACGACTTGCATAAGACGAAAATTGTTTTTATTTTGTTTCCACCTTGTTTCAAGCGGAAAAAATCTTCCAACTTATTTTAGGCGATAAATAACAAATAGGGATCAAAAAGTCATGCGCGAGGTCAAAAAGAAAAAGTCTAAGTAATAAATTTTATGATTAAAACCTTATGAATAATTTTTTCTTCAAAATATAAATACAAGGGATAAGCCACACAGTTATTAAAGTGACCGAAAAAATCCATTTCCCTCTTAGACGCAAAGGCTCTTGTGTCGCCTACACTATGCACCTAGCAATTCAGATTCTCAGTTAGAGGATGAATATAACATTATTTTTTTTTTTTCACTCTCGTATCCGGCCTATTAGGCCGACAAATACATAATACACAGATTTTTGCTAAGCTAATAAAAAGTACTTTTACAGTTACAACGGCTTTTACATCTAACAGTTTGATTGCACAAAAGAAAATGAAGAGAGAGAAGTAGGGGAGATAGATTATAATGAGAGAAAATGAGTAGATTTTGTGATTATTTAGTATAAAAAATGTGAAGAAATAAAAGAGAAAAAATTGAGTTTTCTCTCATTTTCTTTGGTTGAAAACAAATTAAAGTAAAAAAAAAAATTATCAAAGGACAAATATACCGCTATTGTTTTACATTATAAAAACAAATATAATTTTTTATAGACACACACTCACACACTTTTATATTAGGCTAGGAGAAAATATAAATCATGGTTAAAAAAAAAGTCGAAAAAAAGTCGATACAAAATGACATATTTTGTCCTCCCCAGCAACAGAACATAGGCATTCACCGGGAACATATATAATATCACTGTAAACTTGTAAAGCATATGGAGTAGCTTATAATCATAATAAAAAAAATTAAAGCTCAAGTCACGTAAAGAACAAAAAGGTAGTGGAGGGCAATTTTGATAATTGTATAAAAGTCTTTTTATTCTCTCCTCAAATTGGAGAGATTTTTCAGTGAGACTCATGCAAATTTTTCTCTCTTTTCAATTTCTTTCCTTAACTTAAAAAAATGGAAATTCTTAGTTATTTACTTATTCTCCCACCCTTTAATTTACTTTCGTTCCGTTCTCTCTCGTTCTAAACACAGTGTGAGCCATCAAAAACTTTTGGCAGTATTATAATCAACTACTTTTTTGAAAAATCAAAATAATGACTCTGAATCAATTATATTTATTATTGAGATTATTTTTGTGATTTATTGTGCTCGATTTTATGATTAAAAAGGTCAAAGAAAAGTTTTTCAAAGACAACATTTCACTCTTTCAAAATCATAATCTTAGTTTTTTGGATAAAAATCATCATAGCCCACCCTTTCTTCTTCTCCATTGTTACTACATATTCTAGCTCGAGTTCTTAGTGATATTTCTATGAGAAGGGCTTCAATTTGTTTATCTGCACTGGTAAGATTGCTTCTAGTGCTTCTATATAATTACATATTCTTTATCATTATCATGTGATAGGGTGAGACATTCTATTGGATTTGTAGAGATTCCTTACAAACGAAGGTGCACTTAATAGTTTGGAATTTAGAGAGAGACATCACTAGTGAGAGAAGGTGTGACACCTTCATTGCAATAGGGTGGGGCATCTTATTTTGTGTTTTTGGGCTTTTTTACCTAAGTGGGGTAGTTTTACAAACAATTTACGAAAAAGGATAGTTTTGAAACTATTTACGTAACATGAGGTAGTCAACAAAACTATTTACGCAAATGAGGCAGTCAAAGTCAAAAAAAAAAGTCTAAGAAGTCATGTGGGATGACTTAACCCAGGTGACACGTGTCACACTTTGATTGGGTGGGGAGATTTTTTCTGGATAAAATTATTTTTTTAAAAAAAAAAACCCAGCCGACACTAGCACCACGTGGCGCAACCCTGTTGCGCCATTGCGGTTGACGCAACGTGTCGCGTCAGCCGCAATGACGCAACCACAGGGTTGCGCCACGTGGCGCGCGTGTCCCCCTGTCCCCCACCCCCCAACACAGGATATACCCACCGGATTTCTACCCAATAACCCCCCCCCCCCAGCCCACCCCATTACCGGGTAAATATAACCCCCCTTATCCTATCTCCTATATTATATATACACCAAAGACTCCCTTTCTAAGCAAACACTCCCTTCCTGCTTCAAAATGTTGCAAGCACTCCCTCCCTCAGTATATTTTCTCTTCCCACGTTCCAGTGCAATTTCGCTCAGCGTATTTTTCTTATCACATTCCAGCATACACAATCCACTCCCACTTCAGCATATTTTTTAAGAATATTTATTTTCTTGTCAATTATCGTTGATTGTTCTACACAATCTTTAATATATTTTCCGAGGTAAACTTTTAATTTATTTATTAGTTAGATTTTTTTAAGTATTTATTAGTTAGATTTTTTTTATTTATTAGTTATATTTTTTTATATATTTATTACTTAGAATTTTTAGTTAGATTTTTGATTTATTAGTTAGTTAGAATTCTTTATGTATTTATAGTTAGATTTTTTTATCTATTTATCAATTAGATTTTTTATTTTTTATTTATTTATTACTTAAATTTTTTAGTTAGATTTTTGATATATTAGGTAGTTATAAATTTTTATGTATTTATCATTTAGATTTTTTATTTATATGTTGTTAGGTTTTTTTTAATGTATTTATTAGTTAGATTATGTATTTATTTATTAGTTTGATTTTTGTAATGTTTAGGTAATAGTTTGATATTTATTTATTAGTTAAATTTATTTATTATTTATTAGTTTGATATTGATGTTTAGGTAATATGTATTTATGTTATTAGTTAGATTTTGTATTTATTTATTAGTTTGATTTTTTTATTTATTTATTAGTTTGATTTTTTATGCACGTATTAATGTTTAGGCATTAGTATGATTTTTTATTTATGTATTACTTTATTTCATGTATATTAGTTAGGTAAAATTTTTTTATTTATACATTAGTTTGATTTTTAATGTTTAGGTATTAGTTTGAATTTTTATTTATTTAATAGTTAATTTTTTTATGTTTAGATAATAGTTAGAGATTTTGGATTAATTTATTAGTTTGATTTTTTATGTTTAGGTATTAGTTTGATATTTTTTATTTATTTAGTAGTTAGATTTTTTATGCACTTATTAATGTTTAGGTATTAGTGTGAATTTATTTAGGTATTACTTTGTTTTTACGCTTATGGTTTTAGTGAGATTATTTATGTGTAGGTATTAGTTTGATTTTGTATTTATTTATTAGTTTGATTTTGCTTATATTTAAGAACATTAATAGGATGCTTTTTTTTCTTATAAATGAGACCGGAGGGAGTACTGTATTATTATAAAAGCACAAAATTAAAGATAAAATAAATATGTAAATTTAAATTTAAAAAATTACCTCGAATAATAGACCGACAATTTGTTTAAACTGAAGATTTAAATTACAAATATTGTTGATAGAATGTATGTTACTTGCTTGATAGAAGCTGAGAGTGTTGGAAACCAACAAGCAACTCAATATAGTCTAGAGGGGGGGTGAATAGAATATTAGAGCCTTAGTACAGATATTTCGATCACCGTAGAGAATGATTTTAAGAAAATAAATTTTCTTTCAAAAACAAGTCAGGTTACTCGAGTAAAATACCTTTTAATCGAGTATTACGCAAGCAAATTTTATTTCACTCGAGTATCAAAAGTCTCACTCGAGTAAAGTTCAAAACAGCTTTTAGATTAATCGAGTAATCCACAATTCACTCGAGTAATCTGGGTAAAAATCGAATAGTAAATGAGTTTTGATGAGAATTCTTTTAGAATCGCAATACTATGATGATTCAACAAACTATGTATGAATGCTATGAAAATTACCTAGTTATGAAAATAATTTTCCCTTTATCAATTTGATCAATAAAGATTCAATTCAATCAATTATGAAAAATCACTTTTTCTAGGTTTTCAACCAAGAACACAATGAATTGACTTGAATGTAAAGAGTAAAGGGTTTAGAGATACGACACAGTGATTTATCCTGGTTCACTTTCATCCGCTTGAAAGCTACATCCAGTCCCCTCTTCAACCAAGAGAGATTCTTCACTACGAGGAATTAGAGTTTCTCAAATTACAAGTAAATGCCTCACAAGACTCCTTTCTTGCTAGCCTACAAGAGATACCACACCCTTGCCTTGTAACCCTATTGATATCTAATCTAACCTCTTCTCTTGCTTGCCGATACCCCACAACAAGACTTCCAATGCTTGCTTCACTACAAGACTTCCAATTGCTTGTTAACACAACAAGGCTTCCAAGTGCTTGATGAAATGCCTCACCAAGGCTTCCAAATAACTTTGCTTGATTCACAACCAAGACTTCCAATTGTTGTAGATAGCTTGCCTCTTGCAAAGATTACAACTCAAATAAAAACAAAATAACAATCCTATGAATCTCTTTCAAAAGTTATGAAATATCAACATGAGAGATTCAAGGTTCTTGATCAAAGAATGTAAAAGTTAAAGCTTTGATCTTGAGAAAGTGAGAGAGAATAGAATGACTTTGATTCTTTGTAAAATTGATTATCAAAATGATGGATTATGATTACAAAGGTTAGGAATAGGTTTATATAGAATACCCAAAAGTTAGGAATGGTTAGAAGTACTTTTGAGAAGTGAAAAACGCATTTTAAAAACCATATCTGATCGTGTTACTCGAGTAGAAAAAGTTTTAATCGAGTAAAACATGATTTAATCGAGTAAGCCGAAAGTCTGCAAAAATTTACTCGAGTAAAAGTGTAGATAATCGATTATCAAAAGTTTGTTAATCAATTATCAGTTCAAAATACACTGTTAATCAATTATCAAAATCTGTTAATCGATTATTAACATTAAAAATCACTTAAAACTTGCTTTCTCAAAAACTAAACCTTTTCTTTCAAACCTTTAAGTCACCTATTGATTTTAGGCAAAGTGAATACTCAAAATATGATAAAATCTTGCAATCAAAAGAGATTCACTACCCTCTAAGAGACTCTACCCAAACTCATAAACTAAAAGACTTGTGAGGCAAAATATAAAACATTAAAACACAAACTACCAAACTAAGTCTTCATGAGCTTGCTCTCTCTTCATCACTTGATGTTTGTTGTTGCTTGTTGAGCTTGAACTTGATCAACACATTTGTAGCTTGTTCAAAACCTTTTGTAGCTTGTTCAAAACCTTTTAGCATTTATCAAAACATTCTTCATGGATCTTACAGAGGGAAGGGGGTATTTATACTGGTTTTTGGGGTTGCTGGGATTGGGAGGGTATTGGAACCCGTGGGGCGCGTGGGAGACCGGGAGGGGGGATAGGCGCGCCACGTGGCACAACCCTGTGGTTGCGTCACTGCGGCTGACGCTACGTCCACTGGGTTGCGCCACGTGGTGCGAGTGTCGGCTGGGTTTTTTTTTTAAAATAATTTTATCCAGAAAAAATCTCCCCACCCAATCAAAGAGTGACACGTGTGACCTGGGTTAAGTCATCCCACATGACTTCTTAGACTTTTTTTTTTACTTTGACTGCCCCATTTGCGTAAATAGTTTTGTTGACTGCCCCATGTTACATAAATAGTTTCAAAACTACCCTTTTTTCGTAAATTGTTTGTAAAACTACCCCACTTAAGTAAAAAACGAATGCTTGAGCTTAGTAGTTTGCGGCACGCTCTAGAATTGTATTGGGGTTCGAAACTTCAATTGACTAATACAACAAATTCGTAGCACGTTGTTGAGTGTAACACCTAGCGTTTTAATTCCCAATTTAATAATATAATTATGTGAATAATAGATATATTTTGATATATATATATATATTATTTTAGTATATAATGAAATAAATTATGAGTATGAAGTTGTTTTAACATGAAGTAAAATAAATTATGTGTTATCATAATAGGTATTTGGAAATGGTATAAGGGTAAAATGGTCACTATATGTTGTGGTTATTTAATTATTAGTTTAATAGGAAGGGAATATAATATTATATATTTGAATTTTTGATATTTTTTAACGATGTAACCGATTACATAGAGCATATATAACCGATTATCGAATTTTAATTTGCCCAGATTAGCCCGATAATCGATTACGACCTCAAAATAATCGATTATACCCGCAAAAATTTAAGAAGTCAAGGCAAAAATCATAGGATAACTTCATTAACCTTTGTATAATGCCACCTTGCATCTTAAGCAATGTGACTAGGCCTGAAACCACCGTCCTTTGCTGTGTTTTCTGTCCAAGATAAGGTGATTCACCCCCTAACCTTGCAAATTGTCCTTCTAACTTTGCAACATGATTTGATCTTGGCCAGTGGCGGAGATTGGCAATAAATTGAGGGGGAGCCAAAGTTCAATAATTATGTGAAAATTAATAACACTTTGCCATAAGAATTTGAATAGCTTAGTGGCATTAGCACTTTGAATTTTTTCTCAAGTCAGGTGTTCGAGTCTTCGTTTGGCACTTCTGAATTTTGTCAAATATTACCGCATTTCTAAAGAAAAAAGGTGAGCTGTAAAAAGTATGATTCATGGTGGAGACAAGACTCGAGCCTCAACCTCATCACTTATCACCTTGGAACAAGACCACTGAGGCAAATGTCCTTAAACTAACAAGTGTTACTACTAAAATCTATATAATCTATATAATTTCAATTCTTTTCCTCTCAAATTGGCAACATCTTGAATATACAACACAAAAGTTATTAGATGAAGCCTTATTCCATGTGCTTTGAATGCTGAATTCTCAGCATTTTGATGAGTTGAACAACTCATTTCCTTGGCCTATAAATAAAGAATTTCTTCATCCTTGTTCCACGGGAAATGGATTCTCTAACATAATGTTAGAGTGACATTAATGTTAAAATTACCAAAATCCAAAACCCTGAATTTTTGTTTTGTTTTGGATTTTAGTGACTTTAACACTAATATCATTCTAACGTTATGTTACAGAATCCAAATCCCATTCCTCAGAATCCCTCACTTCCAAACTCATAAACACCCTCTTTCAATTGAATGCTCATTGTTCTTAGTGATCTTTGTGAAGTTCTTCCCAAAGTTCATATCTAAAGTGCTAGGAATTGCATTTTACAAAAATCAGTTTTGATTTGATGTTTTTGAAGTTCTCACTTTGCACACTTCGTTTGGTAAGCTCAATGCACCAACTGCTCTCAATTTTGTTTCTAATCAAAGTCCTCATAGCAAGGTTTTGATTCTAATTAATTTCATAAATTTTCGTTGAGAAACCATGTCAAATTTTGAGTTCAAAATTATCCAAAAATTGTTCCTGTTTTTCATAATAAAATAGTAATTTTAATGTGGTTACTTTGCACTAATCACATGATCAACTCAGTTCGTATTATGCCTTAAGTTTTGGTTCTAATTAAAGATCTTACAATATATTATATGTTATAATTAGTGTTTTCCATTTTCATTGCAAAATTACGTTGACTTTACATGTAACTTTCGGTGACTTTAATTTTGTTACTCCCTCCGTTCCAATTTAACTGTTACTTTAAAAATTTCACACGAATTAAGAAAGTCATTTAATACTTCAATTTTCAAGAGAATTATTAGATAACTTTACTATAATACCCTCAAAGTACATTTATTATCACACATTTCACATATTTCAACACATTAAATGTAAGGTTAAAGGTGAAAAAAATTAATTAATACATCCTCGAATTCCTAAATCGACAAATAATTTGGAACAAGTTAAAAATGCTAAAGTGACAGTTAATATGAAACAGAGGGAGTAACTTTTAAGAACTTTATGAAACGGAGGAGCACATAATTTGTCACCAGGTAACAAAGTGGAGCAGTAGTTGGATTTCTTATTCTCTGATCCAAGGGTTATGCCCTGTTTTCTTAAATGCTGCCTTTAAGAGCCAACGTGTTAACTAGGGGTGTAAGTGATCCAGTCCGAGACTATGAAACCGCTAGGACTGCATCGGATCGGACAGGACCGAAAAATGCAGTCTGGTCCGATCTCACGGTCCGGTCCGGTCTCCAAAAGTAAAAACTATACTTGAACAATATGATTCACGGTTCCAGATATTCTTAGACCCCTATAACTGAACCGGACCGATAGGATTAATAATTAAAAAAAAACCTACAGATAGTCACTGGTAATAAGGAATAACAGTTGATGAATGCCATGGAGTTGTAAATAAACCTTCAATAACTTTGTCTTCAAATCCACGAACCTGCCACTTTGTGCTGGCATCACATACAAGTGTGCTTCCTAAGCAAGATTGACAAATAATTCGCTTTTGGTTGTGGATTGAAAATAGGCACCGAAGATTAAATCTGACTGACCGGTGGTCCCGAAGGCACAATGAGCTAAAATGGCCCAGATTCGCCACCGCCCACAACCCAGATCCTTCAGTAGTCTTCTCACCACGCCTTCGTTTCGTCATCCCTTTCGCTCGCAGTCCCGTTTGAGTTCGGGTCCGAGTCTCCAGGAGTTCCGTTCTTCGTCGTCGCCTCTGCCTCTGCCTCTGCCTCCCGAGGTTTGCTTCTCCCTTCTCGCTTCTCCCCCTTCTCATTTGCTTCTCCCTTCTCACCTCCGCCTCCAGAGGTCTCTCTCCCTCACCTGTCGTTTCGCTCCTGTTCTTTCTCTCCCTCACCCTCCGTTCTCTCTCACCGACTTCCGTCGTCGCCGCTTTAGCAGCAAGCAGCTGCTGCTCGGAGAAGGAGAGGAACCTAGGGTTCCTAAGTGAAAAACGGGTATGAAGGCCCAGTTTCAAAAATAAAAAAAGAGCTTGAACAATTATGGTCTAAATAGATCGGATCAGACCGGACCATAACGGTTCGGGTCATAATGGCCCGGTCCGATCTTTACATATGAAAAATAGTGGGACCGGATTGAACCGGATCACATTAATTTAATCAGTTCGGTCCCTAAAATCCATTAAAGATCGGATAAACCGGATCATTACACCCCTAATGCTAACAGAACCTATCTTTTTAGGGCATGATTATGTATGATTTTATTGCATAGTTGTTGGATTCATTTTGGGCAACAGAGAATTCGGGTTGGATTTCTTTTGCTCAGGTCAAAGGGTTGTTGAAAAGTTGATATGCAATAAGGATATTCGATAATTTGCAGGATATGGTTGACAGAATGACAGTGGCTTTTTAAATTTTGTAGATACGCAACAATGGCTCCGGCATTAATGTACCATATCTTGTCAAAGATTTTTCAGCATCTAAATTTAAAAAGTTAATAATTTTCAGCATCTAGGGTAATACGGTAAATCCATCTCAGTCCTGTAGTCATGCATATTACTCCCTCTGGTCCTGTTATAAGAAAAAAAAGGTTGTATAAAAAATTAAATTATCTAATTTTTTATTTCCAATACAATATTCTAAAATAGTAAAATGTTTATAGAAAGTGGTGATCTCATTTAAATTTTATTTCATTTCCAATACAACTTTCCAAAAATATTTATACTTTTTATGATTTTGAAAAAATTAAATACATTTCACTAACTTTCTTAATAAATGTGATTTCGGTTATTTTTTTCTTATAACAAGAAACGGAGGGAGTATTTCATTCCAACTATGTCTGACTTTTCCTAACGGTGATTATGCTGTGGTTTGGGTTCCTTTGTAAATCTCTTTTACTCTCTCTTGACTTATTTACAAGATTTTTTTGAGATTTTTTATTCCCATCAAGGAGAGTGGATAAATTTGTTAGTGACATTGGAAATGTGAAAATTTGATATAGTTTTTCAAAACTAACCCTATAATTATTATTGGAACTCTAAAAAGTGTTGATTTTATAGGGATGTTAGTGAAAAGAAGTAATTAAATATTATTGAAAATTGAAAAAAAATCTTATAAATAACACCAAAATAAAAACCTCAAAAAGTCTTATAAACAAAACCGGAGGGCGTAAAAAGGAAACATTCGTGGCAGAATTACTGAACAATCATAAATAGTCTCAGTCATATGAGCACATAAGAGGAAAAAAAATTAAGCCTTATAATTAGCATTGGAGATAGGGAGAAAGAAATCTCATCAAATCACAAATTAAAATTAATGCTCGCTTAAAATACTCCAACAACAATTAACTCTGAAAGTTGGCGGTGACATAGAAAATGGATAGTTATTCAAAAACATTCATGGCATCTTTGTCAAATAGTACAGTAGTAAATAAGTTAAGTGCTTATATTTCCTCTACCATAACAACAAAACCCTTTTGAAGTTTTTCACTCTTGAGAGTGGATAAATTTGTTAGTTGTATATGAAATGTGAAAATTTGATATACTTTTTCAAAACTATCCCTATAATTATTATTGAAACTCTAAAAAGTATTAACTTAATAGGAGTGTTAGTGGATAATAAGAGATAATTAAATGCTATTGAAAATTAAAAAAGATCTTATAAATAGAACTAAAATAACTTTATATTTAAAGACGGAGGGAGTATATTGTGTTTGAAGTCCCACATCGTCTGCTTCATAATATATGGTATGGTTTAAATACATGTTGGGCTACTCCTCTCATTGCCAATTGTTTTTGAGATGGAACATGGTATCAGAGCCAGAGCCCAACTTCTTTCCGGTTGTTATGAGCCAAAAGTTGCCCTTTGTTATGGGTCAATAGATACCCTTTGCCTGGTCCGGCAGGTTTCGTTGGAGGGGGCATGTTGGAACTCTCACATCGCCTGCCTCATAATATATGGCATGGTTTAAATACCTGTTGGGCTACTCCTCTCATTGACAATTAATTTTGAGATGGAACTTTAACATATTGCTCACGAAGGAGTGAAGGATCAGAGTTCAAGATCGGTTGGTAAAGAAATAGAGATCGAGATGTCCATGGTGGTGCAGGGTAACAAAAGCTTCTCCATAGAGGGTATGGCTCGCTCTAGCTAAATATAATGATGATGTATCGATCTTGCTCCAAGCAATAACAATTTGTTTAGTACAGTAGAAAATGGGTGGAAAAAAAATGGAATAAGAAATTTGAGAGAAAAAAATTTCATTTTTTTAATTTGGTTTAAGAGAGAATATGAAAAAAAGAAAAAAATAAATATGGGATTCATAAAAAAATCTTCACTTCAAAAGTGAGGAGAGAATAGAAAAAAAAATGACTTTTATTCTCTTGACAAAAATATTCCTCTTTTACTTATCTTACGACATATTTGCTACATATTTTTTTCCCTCAAATTCATTAACTATTTTTTCCAAGCGTAATATATCTAGTATTGCATTTTTTATTAATATTTTTCTGTAAGTTATTAGCTATCATTCTAATATGTTGAAGAAAAACATAATATTTTAATAATATACATTGCCTTTTAAAACACATATTATATATAAAAAATTATACCAAATAAAAATATTAATTTGATCGTGTTAAAAGCTAAGTTTTATTGGACAATAAATTTATAGCGCCATTAAAAGTTTCAATTGATTTCATAAGTATGGCCATGATGCTGAGTACCAGACGTCGAACTGCCCTTTTATGATCATCTTTGGGATAGTTCAGATTTTACTGAGCCAAATCCCAGACTTCCATGAACTTTCATCATTTCTCTCTATTGTGGCTACCTTCATGTCTTTTGTTTGTTTTACTATTGGCATTGGTGTCTCCATAGCCAAAATTGCAGGTTAGACATTGAATTTAATTAAACATAAATTGATTTTCAATTAATTATATAATATATTTAGTGTTATTATTTGAATATGAAATTTTGAACATATGTATTTTATATTTGTCTCACTTTAATGTTCCCTTCCTCTTTTCCATTCGAATATTTTTATCAAAATTTTAAAAGGTAACATGTGTTGTCTCATAACTAATACAAATAAAACATTATTTCATAAATTTTGAAAAATGCTTTATATATATATATATATATATATATATATATATATATATGACTCATTTTTTATCTCTTGATTTCTTATTTTATTTTTAACATATATTTATGCGACAAAATAGTGAAAGTTAAAGACAAGTATATAAAAAATGTAACATTTTTCTAATAAATCAAACTAAAAATCCTATCATTATTAAAATGTGACATGCACGCAATACTTAAGCTAACACATTTCAAGTTGTCAGCTTTCATGTGAATTCAAAATGACTTGTCATTAAAGTCATTTTTCTACTACTGTATGTTATGAGAATATTTAAACCAATTTACCATATGCTATAAGCATTTATTTATAATATAAAATAAAGTGTCGAATCAAAATTAATGCAAATCTAATAATTAACACATAGTAATTGCCATGATTCTCTTTATATTTTGGAGTAAAGACACGATGCGGAGACAGTGGACGATACAAGAAAAAAAATTAAAATTTTGTTTATTGAGTGAGTTATTTAATTGTATTTAATTTTTTCAAATTTATAAAAAGATATAAATATTTTAAGAAATTAATATTAAAAAGAAATTAAATTAAAAAATTTATTAATTTATTAGTTTTTTTATATTTTAAATCAAGAAAAATATATTTTTTTTAATATTATTATGAACCGAAAGGAGTAGCTTCCAAGAAATTAATTGGAAATATTACTTTTGCATATGGCTTCAGATTATGGTAATTGTCATGTTGAGATACAGGTAAGGCATCTTGGGGCTACACTCTAAGATATTTGCATAACCCATTTATCATTATTATAGAGTGATAAAAATTAAAAATGATAAAACAAACATTGATTTATTAAAAAAAATAAAAAAAAATGGGTAATTCATTGACGGTGTAAAATTTTTTACATCATCAATGTATCATTCATCATTCATCCGTTTATGGTTGTTGACTTTTAAATTAAAGTAACACAGACAAATGAATAGTGAATGATGGACTGATAATATAAAAAACTTTACACCGTCAGTACATACTTATTATTCTAAATAAAATATATTAATTATATTTCTAAATTGAATCACTAATCTTACATGACAATTATTTAGAAAGAAATAAGTATGTTATAAACATTTCAATGATAAGCATTTTTATAGACTCTGAACCTCTTCATGTCCACATGGAGAACATTGTTTGTGTTGTTCACAATAGTGATTGCTATAATATTGCCCTTCTTCAACAGCATTGTGGGCTTACTTAGCTTGGAGCAATTACCTTCCGGCCCTTGACTGTTTACTTTCCAACAGAGATGTACCTGGTTCAAGCTAAAGTGCCCAAGTGTTCTCCAACGTGGATAGGGTTGAAGATGCTAGCTATGTTGCATGAAAAAAAATTTTGCCACCCCACCAAAAACTTTATACACCCCACATTTTCTCAAAATTCCAAAACTATCCTCACATACTCATTCTTCTTCTTCCCACCCCACCCAATCCCACCCATCGTCACCACCACTGCCACCACCCCACTCTCTTCTTCGTTTCTCCATGCCACAACAGAGAGCAGCAGGCTTCTTTCTCCATGCCACAAGCAGCAAGAGGATGTTGGCGGTAGACGCCACCTCCTCCGGTGGCACATCCACCTCCACCCCACACCCACTTTCCTCTTTCTCACAACCATCACCATGCTGCCACATTCAAGCCTCGTCGTCACCGCCACAATTGCCGACACAAGCAGCAGCAGCCGCCAGCACCACCAAGCCATGACAGAGAGTAGCGACGTCAACAATAGCACGGGTCGTGAAACAAGTCACGACCCATGGTCGTGAATGAAGTCACGACCTGAATCCACCGCCACCTTCACGACCCGGAATCCCACCCCCACCCACCCTAACCATTCTGTCCAGCCCCATCACCCACGAACACCTCAGTCCCCAGCCACACAGCCACATCACAGCCACGGATCCAAGGTCATGAGTCTTTGCACTGTAGGATTCTCATGTTTTGATGCTAACAATCTCTCTCCAAGCAACAACATTGGCAACAAGCAAGCTACACCACATGAAGATTAGAATTAGGATTTTTATTAATTCTATTTCAATGTAATCTTTATTTTATGCAATGCATCTCATTGGTGTGGGTAGCTTAGGTGATTTTAAGAATATTTAAATAATGTCTGATTAAGAGTGAAGATACTTTAAATCTTGATTAAATAGCTTGTGAAAATCATTTTAGAAAAACTTTGTTTTTATTCAGATTCTGATCAGTTTACTCGAGTAATGAGTATTGGTTCACTCGAGTAATTTATGTTCTGACAGGTTAATCGAGTAATGGTTTACACATCACTCGAGTAACTTAATCTGACATGTTTCACTCGAGTGACGTTGTTTGGTTTACTCGAGTAATTCAATCAGTGTTGGGAAAATTTTAAAAGGACTTAATTTTCTCTTTCAAAGAGATAGACATTCATTCTTACAATTTTCTATATACACTTTGAAAAGTAATTCAAGAGCTATTTTTACATCTTTCAAGAGCTATCAAGATTCAACAAAGAACTTTTCATTCTTCACTCTATTTTCTATCATTGTTCAAATATTCTTGAGATCATATTTTTGTTCTTAGTGGTTGTTGAAGATTTGCAATTTGTGATTGCATCATTGAAGTTTCAACACAAGTGAAGAATCTCACAAGGAAGACTTTGAGGATCAAATCAAAGCAAGAAAAGAGGATTGGTTGGAAGCATCTTCAATCAATTAGCAAGGAAATCTAGAATACTCAAAAGGGGTAGATTAGATCAAAGTGTTTGGTACACACTTTGAGTTGGGTTTTAAGATAGGAGAACTAAGAATCTAGTTGCATCTTAAAACATTGTAAAATCTACATTTGAAGATTTCTAGTGAAGAATCTCTCTTGATTTAAGAGGGGACTGGAGTAGCTTTCAAGTGGGTGAAAGTGAACCAGGATAAATCCTTGTGTCTCTTTTATTTTCATTCCTTGTATTTCATTAATTCATTAACATTTGCATTTTTAGGTTAGAATTGGGGTTTTCTTAATTCTACTAAATTGATCTAAAATTGCATGTTAATATTACTTGAAATTGTTCATATTAATCATTCATAATTTGTTGAATCATCATAGCATTGTTATTCTTGAAGAACTCCATTGAAAACAAAGTTTAAATTGAATTTTACCCAGTTTACTCGAGTAAAGTTCTTGTCACTCGAGTAATCTGCTTTCAGTTTATAAACATTACTCGAGTAGGTTTTCTGTTACTCGAGTGATTTAAAATCTGCTTTCGTAATACTCGAGTGATTTGCTGAATACTCGAGTGAAATTATTTTTGGTTGCGTATTACTCGAGTGAAGGCTTGAGTTACTCGAGTAATCTGAACTGAATTCTTAAGAAAATTTATTTTCATAAAACCATTCTCTTAGGTGGTTGACTTAGGTACCCAAGTGGTCTTGGGTCCTTTGTTGTTAGCATGAGGAGAAGTCCCCTTAACAATCCAAATATATTCACCGCTTGGTATACCAAATTTCTTTATATTACATTTATTCGTGGTATGCCCAAAGATTCCACAATAATGACAAGTTGGGTTTTTAGAAATCTTATTCTTTGAAAATCCACCAACTTTGCGATAATTGCGTTTCTTAGGTTTGGTATAGCCAAGACCGGATCTATTGCTATTGTTCCTTTGAGTTGAAAGCAAATGATCTAAAGAAGTATCTCCTTTCATGAGCCTTGCAAGTCGATCATTCAAATTAAAAACTTCTTTTTCCAAAGACTTGCAATTTTCACAAGATGGAGTCTCATTTGATTTCAATTCACAATTGCATGTAGAGTTTGCATAAATGAGTTCAAGAGTTTCATTTTGAAGCTTAAGTTCTTCTAAATCTTTTTGAAGATCAATTATCTTTTCATGTTGCTTCATTATGAAATTCTTTCTTTCAACATTTATTTTAGCAAGTTTCTTCAACTCTTTATGCATCTCTACATACACATTGTACAATTCATTGAATGAAGGAGAATTAGAACTTGAGCTAGCATCGGAAAGATAATCTACCTCATTGACGTTCTCACTTGATTTAATGCTTGAAGATTCCTCTTCATCAAGCTTTGTCATTAAACATAGATTTGCAAGTTCTTCATCATCCGATGAGCTAGATGTTGATTGACTCTCCACTTCATCCCATACTATGTAAGCCCTTTTTCCTTTAGAAGAATTGAATTTTGAGTTGTCACCTTCCGACTTCTTAGAATGAGTTGGACAATTCGATCGATAGTGACCAAGCTTTCCACATCCATGACACTTGATGTGATCCTTGATAGTCTTATTTCTTGATTGTGAGTCCTTAGAATCTCTTTGTCTATTTCTATTAAAGTTCCCCTTTTTCTTAAGGAACCTACCAAGCTTTTTAACTAGCAAGCCAAGGGTCTCATCATCTATATCGGAGTCCGAGTCATCCACTTGAAAGTTTTCCTCTTGTGCCTTAAGGGATTTTGAAGTTGATTTAAGAGCTATCCCCTTTTTCTTCCTATCGGCATCTTCATTCAAGGATAACCGTCCAAGCTCCATTTCATGCTCTTGAAGCTTTCCGAATAGAGTTGCTAAATCAATTTGATCCACGTCTCTAGCTTCCATAATGGCCGTCACCTTAGGTTGCCATTCCCTGCTAAGACATCTCAAAATCTTATTAACAACTTCACCATTAGATATAACTTTTCCAAGTGCAGAAAGATGATTAATGATATGAGTGAACCGCTTTTGCATGTCACCTATATTTTCATTAGGTAACATACGAAAGAGTTCATATTCATGCATGAGTGTATTTAGCCTAGCCCTTCTAACCTCCGAAGTGCCCTCATGTGTGACTTGTAATGTGTCCCACATTTGTTTAGCATCAACACATTGAGATACTCGAAAGAACTCATCATAAGAAAGAGCGGACGTGATGATATTTTTAGCTTTTAAATCAAATGCAACTTTCTTCTTATCATCATTGTCCCAACTCGATTGAGGTTTAATTGAAACAACATCATTTACTTTCGTTTGAGGAACAAAAGGTCCATTCTCTATGGCGTTCCAAATTTCCATATCTATGGCTTGAATAAAAATTTTCATGCGGACCTTCCAATAAGCGTAACCCTCACCACTAAATAGTGGAGGACGATTAATGGAAGTTCCTTCACCACCAAAAGGATTTGAAATTGAGCCCATTGTTTCCAAGTAAAAAGGATCTTTTCGAAAAAGCTTTTTAAGGCTCGGATTTTTCGTCCGAGCTCTGATACCACTTGTTGGAAATCAACAAGCGGCTCAATATAGTCTAGAAGGGGGTGAATAGAATATTGAAGCCTTATTAAAGTTTTTTTTTTTGCAGTTATGTGTGTATGTTTTCTATAATATGCTAATTGCTTTATTTGTATGTGTGTTACTTGCTACATGCTAAGTGTTTCTCTGTGTTTGTGCATGAAAAATGATTTTGCATGAAAAATTGAAATTTTTGAAATTCTGTACAGTTCACTCGAGTAACAGAAATTTCACTCGAGTAATTTTAAAAACTCTTTCGTATTACTCGAGTAATTCTGTCTGTCACTCGATTAATTTTAAAATGACTTGCGTATCACTCGATTAAGTTCATCCATCACTCGAGTAAAATCTTTTTATTTTTCGGCATACTCGAGTAACATACTCTTTCACTCGAGTACTGCTCGAATCACTCGAGTAACGTATGAACATTACTCGAGTAACTTACGTGATTTTAAAAGCTGAACTGTTAAAATCTGCATCATTTTCACGAGTTTTTCTCTCTCTTGTTCGTCTTTCTCTCTTCTCTCTCATACGGATCTTCATCAAATCATCATCTTTCAGCCACAAAACTCACAAATCATACAAATTTCTTCCATATTTCATCTTTATATCATCATTTCTACTCCTTTCATTCATCAATTTCACCAATTTTATCCAAAAATCCGAAAACCCCAAATCAAAACCCTAACCTCTCAAAACCGAATTTGCTTTTTCTGAATTAATGGCTTCTTCCTCTCACTATCAACCTCCTCAAAAGAAAGCAAAGCAAGGAGCAGGTCGTAATGATACTTGGTTTTCTGGAATCAACCGAGATTTGCGGGAACCGGCATTTATCAATCGCTCTTTTGGTCTTACAAGGTATGTTAAATTTGCTTGGTTGCATAAGGAGCAATTTCCGTTTGTAGAGGATTTAGAATTTCAGAATTTGCAGAGGTTTTTGGAATTTGAGACTCATTATTACCCTAGGCTTGTCAGACAATTTTATCAAAATTTTACTAAGCTAGATGGTGAGTATCAAACAATGGTTAGAGGACATCATTTTGTTATAAAGCCTGCGGATTTGACTATGATGTTTGGTTTAGAAAACAAGGGAACTTTTATTGGTGATACTGAATGTCTGGATTTGGATGTGGATACTAATAAGATTTATACTGATTTGTTGCGTACTGGTGAATCTTGGGGTGATAGAACTACTAGAACTGTATCACCTTTGCATGCTGTGGATAGGGTGCTCATGTATATTATCTCTTATTGTTTGATTCCAAAATGCAATCAAAATTATGCTCAATTGGGAGATGATGATCTTACTTTGTTTCATGGGATTAAAAAGAGGTATGAGATGAATTGGAATAAAATGTTTTTAGCTCGTATGGAAGCTGCTGCTCAATCTCCTCCTACCCAATTCTTGCCATATCCTATGCATGTCACCAAGATCATGAGGTATTATCGTGTTCCAATCCCTGATGATGAGCCAGCTGAAAAGGAAAAGAAAAATAACTGGTGTCTTAATGATTCGCACATTAGTTATATGAAAATTGCTTGGCATAGGGACAGTCGCACTTGGTTATGGAAATCACAGATTAAGGAAATGGCTGAAGCTGCAAAGGCTGCAAGAGTTTCAGGTACTAGGAAAAGGAATTTACTTGGTGATAGGGCTGGTGCATCCTCTTCTGTTCCTCCTACTTCTACTGATCCGATGGATACCGATTGTATTGAGGACTATATCGATTTGGATAATCTTGGTACTCCATTTGATGCACAAGCTGCTCATGAGTCATTAGTTGAGCACATCAATGCTCAATTCACTCAGTTGGAGATGAGACAGGATGTGAAGAATATTGCCATGGAGCATCGTTTGATGGATTACATGTCTGGATTATTTTCTCATCATTTTCCTCCTCCTCCACCTGATTCCTAGACCTGTGGATGCTGATGATGTTTGCTGTTGATTTCTGTTGCATGTTTCATTTGCATATTCTCTGTTTATGTTTCTGTTTCATGTTTCTGACTCTGTTGCTACTATGACTTTAGGACCTTCTGTATGGTCTGGTTTGTTTAGTTTTCGTTTTGATTATCTGCTATGATTTGCTGCATAGTGTGATGCTCTGATACTCTGATTTCTGGTGCTATATTCGTTGTTCGTATATATTCGTTGTTTATATACGTTGAGGCACTATTGTGGTTTATTTTGGTATTGTCTTTATTGTTATATATTTTCTATACCATTGTGAACTACTTACCTTCAACTTTTGGCAAAGGACTTTTCTCAAAAATATTATCTTTTTAATGATGCCAAAAGGGGGAGAATATTTTGTTGATGTTGTTCTTGTAGGTTAAGTTTTATTATATTTTTCCTAGATGTTTTACATTTAGGGGGAGTATGTTAAAACTTAGTGCTTAATTTGAAAGGAGGTTTGTCATCATCAAAAAGGGGGAGTTTGTAGGATTCTCATGTTTTGATGCTAACAATCTCTCTCCAAGCAACAACATTGGCAACAAGCAAGCTACACCACATGAAGATTAGAATTAGGATTTTTATTAATTCTATTTCAATGTAATCTTTATTTTATGCAATGCATCTCATTGGTGTGGGTAGCTTAGGTGATTTTAAGAATATTTAAATAATGTCTGATTAAGAGTGAAGATACTTTAAATCTTGATTAAATAGCTTGTGAAAATCATTTTAGAAAAACTTTGTTTTTATTCAGATTCTGATCAGTTTACTCGAGTAATGAGTATTGGTTCACTCGAGTAATTTATGTTCTGACAGGTTAATCGAGTAATGGTTTACACATCACTCGAGTAACTTAATCTGACATGTTTCACTCGAGTGACGTTGTTTGGTTTACTCGAGTAATTCAATCAGTGTTGGGAAAATTTTAAAAGGACTTAATTTTCTCTTTCAAAGAGATAGACATTCATTCTTACAATTTTCTATATACACTTTGAAAAGTAATTCAAGAGCTATTTTTACATCTTTCAAGAGCTATCAAGATTCAACAAAGAACTTTTCATTCTTCACTCTATTTTCTATCATTGTTCAAATATTCTTGAGATCATATTTTTGTTCTTAGTGGTTGTTGAAGATTTGCAATTTGTGATTGCATCATTGAAGTTTCAACACAAGTGAAGAATCTCACAAGGAAGACTTTGAGGATCAAATCAAAGCAAGAAAAGAGGATTGGTTGGAAGCATCTTCAATCAATTAGCAAGGAAATCTAGAATACTCAAAAGGGGTAGATTAGATCAAAGTGTTTGGTACACACTTTGAGTTGGGTTTTAAGATAGGAGAACTAAGAATCTAGTTGCATCTTAAAACATTGTAAAATCTACATTTGAAGATTTCTAGTGAAGAATCTCTCTTGATTTAAGAGGGGACTGGAGTAGCTTTCAAGTGGGTGAAAGTGAACCAGGATAAATCCTTGTGTCTCTTTTATTTTCATTCCTTGTATTTCATTAATTCATTAACATTTGCATTTTTAGGTTAGAATTGGGGTTTTCTTAATTCTACTAAATTGATCTAAAATTGCATGTTAATATTACTTGAAATTGTTTATATTAATCATTCATAATTTGTTGAATCATCATAGCATTGTTATTCTTGAAGAACTCCATTGAAAACAAAGTTTAAATTGAATTTTACCCAGTTTACTCGAGTAAAGTTCTTGTCACTCGAGTAATCTGCTTTCAGTTTATAAACATTACTCGAGTAGGTTTTCTGTTACTCGAGTGATTTAAAATCTGCTTTCGTAATACTCGAGTGATTTGCTGAATACTCGAGTGAAATTATTTTTGGTTGCGTATTACTCGAGTGAAGGCTTGAGTTACTCGAGTAATCTGAGCTGAATTCTTAAGAAAATTTATTTTCATAAAACCATTCTCTTAGGTGGACGAAAAATCTGTAATAAGGCTTCAATATTCTATTCACCCCCCTCTAGACTATATTGAGCCGCTTGTTGATTTCCAACATGCACGACCACCTCACCCCACTGGTCGTGGCGCGTCTCACGACTTCGGTCGTGAGTTTCTTCCCGACCCAAGATTCTCGTAGCCCACGTGATGTCGTCAGTCTTCTCACGACCTCCATGGCTTGCTGATTCATGACCAAAGTCGTGAGGTTGTTCACAACCAGGGTCGTGAAGGGTGGCGTGGGCATGGAGTGAAGTGGCGTTGGCAGTGGGAAGGGGTGAGATGGCGGTGGCAGTGGGAAGGAGTCGCGATTGCCTGCTGCTGTAACCGCCGAACGCGAACGCTCCTTGCTGTCGCCACGGGTCGTGTTGCTGCTGCTCCTTGCGTCTTGCTGCTACGGCGAACGACAGAGGCTAGGTGTGGGGCTTGGGGAAGATCACGACCGGCACCGGAGGAAGGGTGTGGGGTGCTGCTGAATGTGAGGTGTGGGGTGTGGGGTGCTAGAGGAGAAAGAGTGTGGCTGATGGGTTTGATAGGGTTTTTATTTTAAGAGGGGCAACTTTGTATTTTCACATAATAATGGGGTGTGGGAATTTGCATGTGGGGTGTCAAAATTGGCACCCATGTTGCATTGCTTGATTGTAACATTATTTCTTGCTGCAGTTGGATCAATAGAGGGAATTGTCATGGACCTTAAAACCTATTAGCCCTTCAAGTAGTAGTGCCCTTTCCCTCCTTTACATGACCTTCTAGACATAGCATTGGACATGATTTGTCAAATGGGTTTCATGCCCGTTTGTTTGCACCACTTATTGAATCCCGAGTCTTTTATTTATCAATTTATTCACACATTTATTTATAATACTAAATCCTACTGTTTTTTGCCAGTGCCACAAGTGTCTTCAAGAACACCTTTAATATCAAGGAACCCTTTAGACTAATCCTGCACAAGGTCGCGTTCATATATATTTCCCATCATGGCGTGTTAACCGGGAATCGAACCAGAGACTATTCTCAAGTCTCATTCTCAAGTTGACAGGATCGCATTACTTGAGTCAACCCCTTTTAATACTAAATCTTGCTTTTTTTAAGCTTGATTTCCTTAAGCAAGACTTCGAATATACATGTATGTATTGAGAGTTAAAGAAATGGTTTTTTTTTTAATGTATGTCTTATGGTATATTTTAAGAAACTTTTATTTCATAAGTTTGGATTGAAAATTACACATTTAAAGAGATTAGTCAATAATTGTTTTTAGAAATATTTGCGAGAGATGTTCTCCCTCACAAATCAGTTGCAAGTCGTGCATTTTTTATTAAAAAAAAAAAAACATTTGTGAGGGAATAATTCTATTCCATTTCTGAAGCTAATAATATAATAATGTATGTGAATATAATATTTTTGCAAGGAATTATTTCTCTCACCAAACTGCCGCAAATAATAAATATCGTATTTAACATTTTGGCGAGGGATGTATTCCCTCACGAATCCATTGTGACTTTTGTATTTTTTTTAACACAAAAACATTTGCGAAGGAACAATTCTCTCGCAATTATGCCTATAGTTTTGCATTTGTGAAACTGTTACATTTACGAGGGAATTTTCCCTAATAAATCTCTCACTAAATGTATCTTTCTATAATCATAGTTTTGCGCGGGTGTACTTCCTTTACTCTATTTTGCAATGAGTAGAGGTACGGTATCGATACTCGGTACAGGTAGGAGTACGGGGTACGACATTTTCTAAAAAATTAGGGTACAGATACATTTTTATATATATTTACTTTATTAATATAATTATATATATATTTAAAAAAATAGAAAATTGCAAAAATAAAAATAAAATCAATAAGTTGAAATTCATAGGAATTAATAATTTTCTACAACAGTGACCACACAACCTATAATGTTTGCACTTTGTAACAACTAATAACAAATCAAAAACATCCAAAAATAGCATGAAATACACCTGGTGTGATTATAATTAGACACATATAATATTGGTCAATCACTAAAGCAGTGCATAATAGGAAAAGAAAAGAGGTTGAATTCCTAAACTAGTTTAAGCATTTCATCGAAGTTTAGATCGAGGCATCAAACTAATGAAACAGGGGAAGCACAGTCAGGGGCACCGCAAGGGGGAAGCACAACCAGGGGTGGAGGGGGTCAAGCACAGCGAGCGGTGGGGTCAACCACAATGAGGGACGAAGGGGGTCAAGCCAGCAAGAGGAGAAGGAGATTTGAGATTTGAAAGTGTTTTCTAGGATTAGAATGAGAGAGGATGAGAAGATAATTGAAAAAAATTGAAAAATAAAATGGTTTTCCCTTATCCCTGTGAACAAAATGCACCGTTTAAGGAACAAATTTATAATCAGTCGTACCCACATGGCGGGTACGTACCCATTCAAGTACCCGACCATAGCCATTCAAGTACCCAAATTTTTTTTAATTTTTTTTGTTTGGGTACGAGCTCGGGTACGCGTACGACAACTAGATAGGAGTACCCATACTTTAGAGCTCTTACTAATCCCTCGCAAGTTTTGTATTCGTTGATGAAAAACGTTTGCATGGGAACAATTTTCTCACTATTCAGTCGCTAGTTTTCTATTTGTGAAGAAATTATGTTTAGTCTCCCAAATTTATCACTAAACGTGTCTTTATGTAATCATAGTTTTGCGAAGTAGTGGTTGTCTCACAAATCCATCGCTAAATATGCACCAACTGATAAAGATTTGTTTGCAAGGGTGTGTATTTTGTCGCAAATCCCTCGCTAGGAAGCCAACTTCAATACAAGAAGTCAGAAAAACACAATGCGATGAAAGAAGTTGCCCGGTAACACGCGAAAATCCCTCCCCGTGCGTCCTAGATGCCCGAGAGGACTTCGAGGAAATCAGGCCTCAGCTCTAAAGAGAGATCGAAGAAGTACATATCGGACGCACACCGTCGTGCATCTAACACCATGCGGATAAGCGTTGACCTCGTGCCCGAGATCAAGACAAAAATGATCTCTTACCTACTCAGAAACAAAGACCTCTTCGACTGGACTTCAGTCGATCTACCAAGATTTGCGTATGTGAGGATGATGGGTTAGTGCTAATAAGTTTTAGACGATAAGTATGATTGCTGAGGGTGCATGGTGAAAATTAAGCTAAGGTCCTAGTTAGTCTTGTTGAATAACTAATGGAGGTTTTGGATATGGTTCTTAAGTCTTCAAATATTGTATCACTAATAGGATTAGGTGAAGAAAACGAGTGTGAAGGACAACACAGTCGGGTGTATTCTTAACGTTTTAGTTTAGGAGTCCAAAGTCATTATTAGAGTTATTACGTTAGGGTATTATAATAACCTTCAGAGGAATTGTGAGAGTTACCTTAGGATGCAAGGAATTAGTATTTAAGATACTCGAGCGTAGTCGAAATTAGTATTTAGGAAAGAGACAATTGATTTCCAGATTATAATATATATTGAGATTTTGTTTTGTGGGAATATCTAATTATTATTGTTTGTTGTTATATGAGGTTAATAGCATGATAGTGCCTGCATTAAAGTAAGATGCATGTTTATTGTTGTACTTAATTACTATCATATGTCGCTGCATTGATGAGTATATACACTATAATGATACAACGATGTCAAACCGTGAGGTGTGGAATTTTTTATGTATATTATTTAATTGCCTTTGGGCGAGATTGAAATTTTATGTCGAGTTTTTGGTAATTTAAAATACACCAAGGAATATATTGTTGGTCTTTATGGGTACAAGTCCTTATTTGATACGGCACAATTCATAAAATATTTATAACACATGAGTTAAGTGATTTGTACTGTGAATGCATGGTCTGTATGACGTGCTGGAATTGTATTATTTTTTGGGTTGGCCACGTGAGTTAAATTGTCGTGGTTGCGAGCGTTATTTATTCTACTGTTTTGAGAGGGAGGTGCTGATGTTTGAACAATGTTGAAAAGTAATTACTAGTCAAGTCCCCTTAGAAACACTTCGAATAGTAACGATGATTATTACTCTCTTTCTTTCATATGCAATAAAATTTAAGATTTTTTTAATCTTGTTTCAAATATATTATTGTTTTACAAAGCCAATATATAATTATACTATTTTTTTTTACAATATTTTTATTTAGGGTTTGCTTAAACTTAACCCTTAGAGTTAAAAAATAGTAAAATCTCATTGGGAACGTAAGTTGTCTAACTTTAAATTATTAAATCTTTATTTTTCAATGAAAACATGTAATCTATAGTCTATAATCCTCAGCCCTAAGGTTAAGAAAATTCTTTTATTTATCATAATCTATTTTTTACCTCTCAATCTCTTCTCTCTTCATTTCTCTTCAAAAATTATTACGTAAATGTGATATAATGAAAATACCTTAAATTCTTATAACATTCAATCATCTTTTAATTTTATTGCATAATTTTAAACTACATTCCATATGAAGCAGATCAAATGATCATCAAAGTCATCAAGCGAGAAAAAAAAGGTTTATTTAAGTTTTTAGTTTATGAACTTAGTGTTGGGTTTCCTTCCTTATTTGATGGGAAGAGATAAAAAGCCCAAGTCATTACTTGGAGAGAAAGTCAAGTTGAGTTGAAGGCAAGTCAAGGTACTTGGAGAGCAAGCTTATTTACTTGGAGACAAAGTCAAGCCACTTGGAGTGGAGAGCAAGCAATTGGAGTGGGGAGTAGGTCAGAGCCTCCAATCCAAACAATATAAATAGAGCTCTCTAGGAGAGAGCAAGAAGCACCATGGTGTGCCACAAGCACCACACCACCAAACCTCGAGAGAGAGTCTTAGAGAGTTCTTCCACCATAGAGTGAGTATAGAGAGTTCCTAGCAAGACGCTGGAGAGAAATCCTAGTGTTATACTAGAGATATTTTATTCCATCCTTTTAGGGTGAGATTGAGAGTATTCCTCATTCACACGGAGAGACACTTTGTATTCCTACTTTTTCATAGTGGAGATTTTACTAGCTTGTGCCCGTGATTTTTAACTTCTCTAATCTGGAGAAGGTTTTTCCACGTTAAAATTCCTGGTGTTATATCTTCTACTTCTACCCCATCTATTTCCCAATAACATACTTATCTGCATATATATTGCTTCCGCATTGTATAGCCTATTTTGCGTCACACGGAGGAGGGAAATTTATTCTAGTTTTTTCCAACAGTGGTATCAGAGCTCCTAGGTTTATCCGGGGAGCGTTGCCTGTGTGACTCAAGATGGATGAGACCGCTAGCTCTATTGTTTCATATGATGGAGACATGTTCAAGTTGACTGCAGATAATTACTCTTATTGGAAGCCCATGATGGAGGATCACTTATACTGCAAGGATATGCATCAACCTATCTCTTGCAAGGACAAGCCTACAGGTAAGACTGACGAAGAATGAAACCTTTTGAATCGAAAAGCAGTTGCAATGATTCGAAAGTATATTGATAGGAGTTTGTTCGAGCATGTGTCTACTTACATCAATGCTTATGAATTATGGTTCAAGCTTGAATCTATGATTCAAAAGAAAACTCCAAGGAATAAGGCTACACTCGTTAGAAGGCTGGTAAAGCTCGACTACAAGGATGGTCAGAGCATGATGGAGCATTTGAACACGTTCAAGGGGCTAGTCAATCACTTGTCGAAGGTGGATATGAAGATTGATAACGAGTTGCAAGCACTTCTGCTACTCAGTTCGCTGCCAGAGAGCTGGGACACGTTGGTGGTGACGCTCAGCAATTTTGTGCCTGAAGATAAGATCTCAATGGATACTGTTACAGATAGTCTATTGAATGAAGAATCCAGGAGAACAGAAAGAGATATGTACTTCCAGTCCGAAGCAAATATTGTGGATAGACGAGGGAGAGGAGAAGCTCGTGGAGAAGTAAATCCCGTGGAAGAAGCAAAGGTGAAGAAGAGGACATTCCCAGTCTCGTTCAAGAATTGTGTGTTTATATTGTGGCATTGAAGGCCAAAAGAGATCAGTTTGCAGATCCTTGAAGAGAGACCAGAAAGCGGGAACAATTCATCCAGATAAGATTGATCTGAGGAAGAAGGTAGATGACAAGCCTACCACTGTCGTCGCAGCAGATGACAATGACATATTCCTCATTGGAGAAGACAATTATCTCAATGTTGCATATGGTGATTGCTCTTGGATCGTTGATTCAGGTGCCTCTTTCCACGTAAGTCCTCATGTAGATTATTTTTCAAATTACATGAAAGGTGATTATGGTACTGTAAAAATGGGAAACCATGTTACCAACAAGATTGCAGGTTGTAACATCCCAAATTTAATTCCAAGTATAATCTATGTTGGGATGGTCTTAGGGTAGAAGAAATGGAGATATAAGTTAGAATTTAGCCAAAAATACATGTAGAACTAGGTTTAAAACATAGAACCTTAGGAAATTTAAAATAAAAGATTGGCAACTCTAAACACAAATTCCACCGTTGGATGTGAAGATTAGTATGTAGGGAAGCTTTCTTTAAAATTTAGGAAGATCCAACGGGTAACGAAGAAGTTATGGCCTTTCAAAGTCTGGATACTGCAAAATTGTGCAGCTTAATCGCCTCTTAATCGCCTCTTAATCGGTTAAGCTGAAATTTAATCGATTAAGAGCTGTTGCTGATGAAAAAAATAAAAGCAAAACACACGCTCTTTCTTTCCCAAATTCGTTTCTCTCTTCCTCTCTCCCCTAGGGTTCCATTCTCCATCATCAAATCCACCAAGAACAAGTGGGATTTCTTCATTCCATCAACAAATCTATTCCTTCTTCACTTCAAGTAAGTGTTTAATGCCATGGATTTCCTCTTTTCTCTCTCTAAATTCGTTTTCCCTTTCTCTTGTCTTCCATGGTGGTTTTCAACTCTAGGCCATGGAAGCTTCACATTTTCTTGAGTTTTGGCAAGAGGCTATGACATAAATGCTAACTCTTCTTGTTATGGCAATTATATTAGGTTCCTCCCTCTTCCTTTGGATTCTAACTCAATTGGTGGCAAGGCTTTCAAGCTTGGAGCAAGCAAAATCACCTTATCTCCAAGTGTTTGAGGTAAGGGGGTGGGTTTTGCCTTGTTCTAGGGAGTGAGTTCTAGTTAGTATATAATGATTTGTTAGGGTTATGTGTTAGGGGAGAAAATTAGACTATAAAACCCTAGGTTATTGAATATGAAATTATAACTAAATAAATATGTATGATGTTGGATGTAAAGATTAGGAAAAAGGAAACCCAATGATATATGATAATGAATTATTTGATAAATGAAACTTGGATAATGATTATATTGAAGTACATGAGGAATTGGGTAATGTGATAGTGAAGTTGACATAAATGATTTCTATGATTATTGATTTTATTTGTAAAGTTGTGAATTAAATGATAATTAATTACTGTTGCAAATATATGTATGTGTTGTGGAATAAATTGATATAGGAAGAAAATGGAATGGAAACGAATATATGTGTTGTTAAAGCAAAAATATGAGAAGGTGATATTATGTATGTTTGGTTGAATATATTTGTACACTAAATGTGAAAATATAAATAAAGGTGGAAAAGGGAATGAAATAATTACATGTAAATTAAAAGTGAAACAATGATATTCATTATGTGACAAGTATGAGTTGATTGTGTATATTTGTCCCCTTATGTTAAATTTGTTTAATTGTGATTAAATGTATGGTATATGTTTAACTGAGAACACGAATGTTATTTAAGAAGATTCGGTAATTAATACGGGAAATGAGTATAAATGTTAAGTATTAACAATTGTGAACAAATGTCATGGCTTATGAATTAAATTTGTGAATATAGGAAACGGAAGTAAAATGATTATGTGTAAACAAAAGGAAAAAGGTGATATATGTAAATTAAAATGAAGGGCAATCTAAATGTTGGGCTATAAAAGAGAATACTACTTGGTATGATTGTGATAGTTGAGAAAGGAAATGAATAAAGGAATTACATGAATGATTATGTGTTGATTGTGGTTGGTTGTGATTAAATGTGTTATGATTGATTGAACAAGAATGTGGTATATATGTTGGCCTCTGTTTTGAGGTGACGATTCTTAAATTGTGATGAATTGTTTATAATGAGAATGATGTTTAAGTATAACCTATGTGGTGGTATGAGGTACCTTTCGATGTGGAGGTGAAGTACCCACCGGCCAAATTGTATGAGGTACCTTCCGGTGTGGAGATGAAGTACAATGGTATGAGGTACCTTCCGGTGTGGAGGTGAAGTACCCATAGGCCAAATGTATGAGGTACCTTCCTGCGTGGAGGTGAAGTACAATAGTGTGTTGACCTCTAACCTGAGGGACACGGAATGAAATAAATGAATATTGTGTTGACCTCTGACCTGAGGGACACTAAACGAAATAAATTATTAATGTGTTGACCTCTGACCTGAGGGACACGAAAGGAATTAAAGTGAATAATGTGTTGACCTCTGACCTGAGAGACACATAAATGAAATGAAGTGATTGGGTGTTGACCTCTGACCTGAGGGACACATAATTTAAATAAGGAAAAGTATGAGGGCCTCTGTTTTGAGGTGATAAATGTGTTGAATGAAATTTGTGCATTGGCCTCTGATTTGAGGTGATGTACCGAAATAAAATGAGTATGTGAAATGAATAAAAAGAAAAGGAAATGGATGTTGAATGGAATAATGAAAATGGAAATGTGGAATAAATAATGAGTATGGAAATAATGAAATGAGTATGGTGTGCAATATGTGAATATATGCCTATTGGCTAATTGTGTTTGACCTAGAGGGTTGTTATGTCTAGTTAGAGACTGCTTTCTATTTCATGTGCAATGCTCACTCCCTTAACATTTTTCAGGTACGGAAATTGAGTTGGCACAGCCCCCGGCCGAGCAAGAGTACTTTCCCTTACAGGGAGAGTAGGGTGTTATGGGTTTTAGATCATAATATGGACCTAAGCCTCCTATACTATTTTGATGTAAATTTGTTATAAATCTTTTTAAATGAGGCTTAGGATGTTTTGTTTTGATAAAGTTATAAGTTTTGGTTTTTGATACTCAAACTTAGTATTTTCTGCTGAAACTCTGATTATTTGATGCACTCTGATATATTTGGAGCCCATTGGGCCTTGATATGACTTATATATATAATCTGAAGCCCTGCTGGCTATTGGTTGTTTAATTAAAATTGTTTACCACATGTTGAATTTTGGAATAGTCCTAAAAACAAACAAAACTCCGTCCGTTGGACGGTTGATTTTCATAAATCAAAAAGGAATTTTCAAGTCCGTATTTTATCATAAGGGGAAATTAAGGGTAAAAATCTTAGGTGTTACACAGGTATCATAGATATTGTGTTATTAACTGATACAGGTAGCAAGCCTGTGCTGAAGAAGGTGAGACATGTCCCGGATATGCGTCTTAACCTTATATCAACAGGAATGTTAGATGATGCTGGTTATGTGAGGCACTTTGGTGCTGGGAAGTGGAAGCTAGCCAAAGGAAACCTGGTAGTAACCAGAGGTGAAAAGGAAGGCTCCTTGTATATTATGCAAGGAAGCATTTGTTCTGGAGAAGCAAATGTAGCTGCAGACTCCAAAGATCTTTGGCATAGACGGTTGGGGCATATGAGTGATAGAGCACTCCAGATGCTCGCCAAAGAACACTTGACAGGTATAAAAGGACAAATATTGGAATCTTGTATTGACTGTATTGCAGGTAGACAACGTAGAGTCAATTTTCAGAGACCAGATGAACCCTCAAGGAGAGAAGAAGTACTTGAGCTTGTGCATTCAGATGTTTGTGAATCATCTGAGAAGTCCCTTGGAGGATCTTATTACTTTGTCACATTCATTGATGATCACTCGAGAAGAGTATGGGTATACTTGCTAAAGAGTAAAGATCAAGTATTATCAGCATTCAAAGAATTCCATGCTCTGGTGGAGCGTGAGACCGGCAAGAAGTTGAAATGTCTAAAGGCAGATAATGGTGGAGAGTACAGAGGTCCGTTCGAAGCCTATTGCAAGGCTCATGGGATCAAATTGCAAAAAATCCCACCAAAAAACTCCTCAAGTGAATGGTGTGGCTGAGAAGATGAACCAGACAATTGAAGAGAAGATCATATGTATGCTTAAAGATGCAAACCTTCTCAAGTCCTTCTGGGGAGAAGCCATGAAGACTGCAGTTGATTTGATAAACCTGACTCCTTCAAGACCCCTCAAAGGTGAAATCCCGGAGGAAGTGTGGTATAAGAAGAGAGCATCCTACAACCATTTGAGAGTCTTCGGATGTAGAGCCTTCGTACACATTCCTAAAGACGAGAGGAAAAAACTAGATGCTAAGACCAAGGAGTGCATATACCTTGGGTCTCCCAAAGATAAGTTTGTGTATAGATTGTGGGATCCTATCAACAAGAAAGTTGTAAGAAGCAGAGATGTCGTGTTCTTTGAAGATCAGACAATTAAAGACATCGGGCAGAGAAGGCAACCTAAGACTAAGGATTGCAATGATTCAGGGGGATAGATTCCTCAACCTCAATAAGAAGTTCCTAATCAACAATCGGATCAGAGACACCAACAAGATGACCCTGTCCAAGCAGAACATGAAGTTCCTGATCAAACAGATGTGCAAATGAATCCCGATAAGATGAATCAAGACGCACAGATGGAAGAAGAACTTGAGCCGGCAGAGCATCAGATACAGGTTGAACTAAGGCATTCCCTAAGACCACCAATACCTTCTACAAGGTATTCCCCTAATGATTACATATTATTGACAGATGAAGGTGAACCTCAGTACTTCTCAGAAGCCTTAGAGACTCCTGAGAAAGAAGAGTGGATGAAAGCCATGAAATAGGAGATGAACTCTTTACATGAGAACCAGACATATGATTTTGTAGAGCTTCCCAAAGGTAGAAAAGCTTTGAAGAACAAATGGGTTTACACGCTTAAAAGTGAAGAAGGAAACTCAAGACCAAGGTACAAAGCTCGAATTGTTGTGAAAGGATGCAATCAGAAGAAAGGAGTTGATTTCGATGAGATATTCTCACCAGTGGTGAAGTACCCTTCCGCCAGATTAGCCTTGGGTCTTGTTGCTTGCCTTGACCTTGAGGTCGAACAACTCGATGTTAAAATCGCATTTTTGCATGGAGACATCGAAGAGGAAATCTATATGGAGCAGCCAGAAGGATTTGAGGTACAAGGCAAGGAGAACCTTGTATGCCGCTTGAAGAAGAGTCTGTACGGTCTGAAGCAAGCATCCAGACAATGGTACAAGAAGTTTGAATCCTTCATGACCAAGCACAGTTTCAAGAAAACAATTGCTGATCACTGTGTGTTCATAAAGAGGTATGAAGAAGATAATAGTTTTATTATACTGTTATTATATGTCGATGATATGTTAATCATAGGTCGTGACCAAGCCAAGATCACTAGTTTGAAGAAAGCATTGAGCAAGTCTTTTTCCATGAAAGACTTAGATCCTGTAAAGTAGATCCTTGGGATGAAGGTAATTAGAGATCGTTCCAATAAGTTGTTGTGGCTATCACAAGAAAAATACATTGAGAAAGTTCTCAACAGATTCAACATGGATAAGGCAAAGCCAGTCAATATTCCACTAGCCGCGCATTTCAAGCTGAGTGCGATGCAGTGTCCAACTAGTGAAGAAGAGAAGACTGAGATGAGAAAGGTGCCTTATGCCTTTGTAGTAGGAAGTTTAATGTATGCCATGATTTGTACAAGACCAGATATTGCCCACGCAGTTGGAGTTGTTAGTCGATTCTTGTCCAATCCTGGCAGAGAACACTGGAATGCAGTAAAGTGGATTCTCATATAGTTACGAGGTACTACTAATAGATGTTTATGCTTTGGTAATGGAGATCCTTTGTTAGTAGGATACACAAATGTTGACATGGCAGGTGATGTAGATTCCAGAAAATCCACATCAGCATATCTTACTACATTTGCAGGGGGAGCTGTATCATGGCAGTCCAAGTTACAAAGATGCATTGCATTATCAACCACTGAAGCCGAGTACATTGCAGTGTCAGAAGCTGGCAAGGAGGTGAACTAGATGAAGAACTTCTTACGTGAATTAGGTCATGATCAAGAAAGATATGTTTTGCACTGTGATAATCAAAGTGCAAGTTGCTTAGCTAAGAGTCCTACATTTCATTCTCGGACAAAGCACATTGACTATCGTTATCATTGGATACGAGATGCTCTGGAGGAAGGGTTACTGCAGCTAGAGAAAGTTCATACTGATGACAACTGGTCCGATATGATGACCAAGGTAGTTCCAGTCAAGAAGCCCAAAGATTGTTGCTTTGGAGTAGGATTCGTGACATCCCCTCAACTAAGTCAGAAAGGGGGAGAATTGTTGGGCTTCCTTCCTTATTTGATGGGAAGAGATAAAAATCCCAAGTCATTACTTGGAGAGAAAATCAAGTTGAGTGGAAGACAAGTCAAGGTACTTGGAGAGCAAGCTTATTTACTTGGAGACAAAGTCTAGTCACTTGGAGTGAAGAACAAGCAATTGGAGTGGGGAGCAAGTTAGAGCCTCCAATCCAAACAATATAAATAAAGCTCTCTAGGAGAGAGCAAGAAGCACCATGGTGTGCCACAAGCACTACACCACCAAACCTCGAGAGAGAGTCTTAGAGAATTCTTCCACCATAGAGTGAGTATAGAGAGTTCCTAGCGAGACGCTGGAGAGAAATCCTAGTGCTATACTAGAGATATTTTATTCCATCCTTTTAGGGTAGAGATTGAGAGTATTCCTCCTACACACGGAGAGACACTTTGTATTCCTACTTTTTCAAAGGGGAGATTTTACTGGCTTGTGCTCGTGGTTTTTTACTTCTCTAATTTGGAGAAGGTTTTTCCACGTTAAAATTCCTGGTGTTATATCTTCTACTTCCACCCCTTCTATTTTCCAATAACATACTTATCTGCATACATATTGTTTCCGCATTGTATAGCCTATTTTGCGTCACACAAAGAAGGGAAATTTATTCTGGTTTTTCCCAACACTTAGGTATTTTTTTTAAATTAGTTCTTGAACTTTTTTTTTAATGTTTTGGGTCCCTTAACTTTACTCAAACATTTGAAAATGATTTAATCAACAACATATCACATTATTTTCGTAACATCAACAAGTGAGGTGTTATGCAGTGTCATATGGTATCACATAATTCCTTTAAAAATAATTAAAAAATTCAATTTTTTTAGTAATTTTCAATTTTTTTATTTTAAAAAATCATGTAGCATCACCTGATAGAATACCTATCAACGTGACGATTGTGAGGTGGTATGTCGTTAACAATATTATCATAAAAGGATAATTTTTAAACGTTTGAGCAAAATTCAAAAACCCAAAATATTTTGGAAAAAGCTTTGTTGATAAAGGCAAAGTTCACTTAGATGATCTCTACGCCTCATAAGGGATTAGTCTTCGACAATCGGTTGAACGATACCCTTGATGCACACCAAAAAAACCCAAAATATTTTTTAGAAAAATTCAAAAACCAATTTCAAAAGATCATAAATTCAGAAATTAAATACTTAAGGCTTATTTATGGTTTTGGTCTCTAAAAGTTCAACATGTTTTGGTTTTAATCCCCAAAAGTTATTTTGACCGTGACTAGTCCATAGTTGTTCAAACATTTTGGTTTTGGTCCCATCCGTCAGAAAAAATCAATTATTTGTTGACGTGATTAACTAAAACTCACACCAACAACTACTTGGTGTGAGATAGCGCCAAATAAGTATTATGACATGGATGATTCTGGTCCATAAACGCAAAATTTTGCATATGGGACCATTTTGCGTATGAGACTATTTTGTGTCGTGGATCTGTATCATCTACTTCATATCACTTATTTGGCACCACCTCACACTACGTGACTGCTGATATGGTGTTCCGTTAGCCCTATCAACAAATAACAATTTTTTTTCATAATGAAGTGAATCAAAACCAAAATGTTTAAATAATTAAGGTAAGACCCGATCAAAATAACTTATGGGGACTAAAACCAAAACATGCTAAATTTTTAGGGACCAAAACATAAATAAGCCAATACTTAAATAAAAAAATCTCCTTCTTCGATGGACAGTTAGACACTATGAATCGTTTCTTGACCAACAAAACATACAAGACAAATGATAAAGAACACAGAAACAGTGTTACCTAATCAATCCCAAAGCATATGCTTCATCACCTTCTCTTTTGATTCCTCATTCCCGCCACCATAAAAAAGAATATCCATTTCTTAGTACCCTTTCCAACTCCTTTAGATTCCCTCTTCCACTACACCAACATTAATTTCTCCAAATGAACAACATCATGAACACTGCTACTCCATCTTCTTCTCTCTCTATAAATCCCACTCTCTCTCCTCCAATTCTCTCAACCCCCACCACATCTTGCCTTCCCAACTCCTTTGCACCAAAACCCATTATTCTTTCTTGCAGAAGAACACGGCTGTGCTCTTTTCGGGGTTCTAAAACGGTGAAGAGTAGAAAAAGTTTGGTTCTTGAAGTTAGAAACATGACTGTGGAAGAGTTTGATTTGCATAAAGAGGATGAGAAGGAGGAAGAGGGTGCTCCTGATTCTGCTTTGATTGGTGATTCTGAAAATGTTTCGAGGCCTAGAAGAATTGCTCTCTTTGTTGAGCCTTCTCCTTTTTCGTTAGTCCCTTTTTTTTGGCCTATTTGTTTTATTTGATTTTTTTGTTATTGATTTAGGCTTCGTTGTGCATAGTAACCAATGCTTCATTGAATGTGGGGTGTTTGAAATTGAAACCTGATTACATTTTTTTTCGCTACTGTTTTGCTTTGTACTAACATAGGACAGTGTTGGGTTTCAATTTTTGAAGCAATTGAATTGCCTTGTTTGTTTGACTTAACATATGGATTTTGTTCTATGCTTTGACATATATTCTAAAGATAGAACCGAATAAAGGTTAAAAAGTGAGATATTTTGACTCTACTAAAAGGGTAGAACCAAATAGAATAGAAACTATGTTTGATTCTTCTAAAAGTAGTACCCCTCCTACTCTTTAACGGATTCCACTGGTGTTGTCAAATTAAAATTTTCTATGTCAAATGGATTGAGTTGACTTTGTGTTCATCTGTTTTGGATATCCATTCTATTAGCTTCATATTTTTGTGTAGTCTCGCGATCAGATATGTTGCATCTTAGTTATTGTGTTTCTTCTTGATGCTATTTCTTGGAGATTTGAATATTTTGACATAAATAAAATATAGCGCAATGTCCAACTTATGAATGTGTGACCAGCCATTAATTTGCATTGTTGAGAAACTAATGTACCAATTTTCTAGTTTCTGTCTGTATTACAGTCTGAATGAGAATGGAATGAGAATGGATTGGACTTAGATTTATTCATGTGTGGTGTCAACTATTTAGGAAATAAATGTCTTCTTTTTAGCAGACTATTTATTCAAAGCTATATCTATTTTACAGATACGTCTCTGGATACAAAAATCGGTTTCAAAATTTTATAAGATACCTTCGTGAAATGGGAGATGAGGTAACTTGTTATACTTCATTTGTTTTTGCGTATGCACATTTCTTTTCTCCCTTATATTTGGTGCTTTTATGTGGTATACCAAAAATTCAGAGAAAACCAGGGACAGATAGCTTTTGCATTATAAAGATATTTGTTTCACCTTTTATCCTGTACATTTTTTAACGTTGTTAGCTAACTAGTTGTTTTGCTTTGTGTTATAGGTGATGGTTGTGACAACACATGAAGGAGTACCCAAGGAATTTTATGGAGCCAAATTAGTTGGATCCAGGAGGTTGCTAACATTTATCTGTTTTAATTGTTTAGCTCATTTTTCCGCTTCATCTTCCCTTTTCTCTCCTTAGTAGTGTCTATCAATCTTGAGGAGCTTGATTTTTGTTTCTTTTTTTTTTTTTGAAATGTTGATTTTTGTTTCTTAATTGCATTGATTGCATATATTTGTTTCCTCATTCTGCTACCTACATGTGTTGAGCTGTGCACATATGTTTAAATTTCTCTATTAATCCTAGTTTGATATCTTCTTTAAAGGTATGATTACTACCACAACCTTTGCTTTATACTAACAATTTTCATTTGAATAAAAAAACACATAAAAAATGCAGCTTTCCCTGCCCTTTGTATCAAAAGGTACCCCTCTCCTTAGCACTTAGTCCAAGAATAATTTCGGAGGTAGCCCGTTTTAAGCCTGATATAATTCATGCATCATCTCCAGGCATAATGGTTGGTCTGCAATTCCTCTATCTCCTCATTCCTTAAATTATGGGATTAAAAAGGATAATATAGTTAAATATTTATTCTCACATATCTGACTCTGGTAATTTCAGGTTTTTGGTGCCCTTATCATTGCAAAACTTTTGTCAGTTCCCATTGTCATGTCCTATCATACCCATGTACCAGTGTAAGTTCTATTCAGATTTCATATTTTCTGAATATATTTACCATTTCAAATCAAGTGGCACTTCTGCTTTCCATTATTTTCATATGACGGTAGGATATTAGAACTGCTCTATAGTGAATCAAGTATTGCTTATGGCTTTTATCTTATCTTGTCTTCAGATACATTCCAAGATATACCTTTAGCTGGCTGGTGAAACCCATGTGGTGGGTCATAAGTATGCATATCTTCTTGCCACTTTTTCCCAATTTTTGACCCAAATATTTGTGATCATGACATAAACTTTTCTGCTTTATATAGAATTTCTTCATACAGCAGCTGATCTGACTCTGGTGCCATCAGCTGCCATTGGAAGGGAACTCCAAGCTGCTAGAGTAACAGCAGGTGAACATAAAAGACCCCTTATCTTGTCTTTCAGCTATGCTCAATAGATAACATTATCTGAACCTGAGCATTTTTGCCTTTGTCAATGCTGCAATATCTTGACTGACTTGTTTCTCCTGTTGTGCTTAGCTAACAAGATCCGTCTTTGGAACAAGGGTGTTGATTCTGTAAGTTTCCATCCACAATATCGCTCACATGAAATGCGATTAAGACTAAGGTTTGGTCCTATTTTTTTTATTTTTTATTTTTTTTATGTTCAAGTTTTTATAATGACGGGGTTCGATCTTATTCTTAAATATTTGTCTTATAGCAATGGTGAACCCGAGAAACCCTTGATAGTTCATGTTGGACGGCTTGGATATGAGAAGAGTTTAGATTTTCTCAAAAGGTAGTGAACTTCATCTTCAAATTTGCCTAACTAGGACTTGAAACTGTATTCAAATGTGAGAAGAGTAGTAAAAATTGCTTGGTTATTGATGCACTGAAGCTGAACGATTGTAACTTCAGACCTCTTCGAATATGCTTTATAGCAATTACCTTCCTATAAAATATATCTTGTGTGCGAATTTTAATATCTGTGCCCTACCTTTCACACATGAATCCTGTCATTTGCAGGCTCATGGATAGGCTTCCTGAAGTGCGAATTGCTTTTATTGGAGATGGACCATACAGGTAACTTACTCTAACATGTGATGGTCCTTCATGTTTTACATTAAGCAATGTTAAATATAAAATCTGTTACTTTTAGTAATATGAGTTCTTAACTGCCAGGGGGGAGCTGGAGAAAATGTTTGAAGGTATGCCTGCAGTATTCACAGGAATGTTAGGAGGGGAAGAACTGTCTCAAGCATATGCCAGTGGAGATGTTTTTGTCATGCCTTCAGAATCAGAGACACTTGGCCTTGTCGTTTTGGAGGCAATGTCTTCCGGGATTCCTGTGGTGGGAGCACGTGCCGGAGGAATTCCAGATATAATCCCCGCAGACCAAGAGGGCAAAACTGGCTATCTATATAATCCGGGTGACCTTGAAGACTGCTTAAGCAAATTGAAGCCTTTGTTGCTCAACAAAGAGTTTAGAGAAAACATGGGAAAGGCCGCGCGTATGGAGATGGAAAAGTATGATTGGAAGGCAGCGACTCAAAAGATTCGCAATGAACAATACAATGCTGCCATTTGGTTCTGGCGCAAGAAGAGGGCTCAACTATTGAGGCCCTTTCAATGGTTGACGAAGCGTATTTTCTCATCACCCACGGTCACACCTTCCAAGCTTTAGGTCGGTTCCTCGGAACTTTGCTTCTCCACAGAAGATTAGTAAAATGTGTGGTTCAGTGAGTTTATCGTATTCATTTGCTGTATATAGTGGAACAAGGTCATTGTTTCAATCCTTCATGCATCAGAAAAACTTGAATGTCAATTTGATTCAGACTTTAGCACCATCATATCCTATATATAATCAAGCATTGTGGTCTATAATGTCATAAGGTACATGGTGCCACCAAGAACAGTGACTCGTTTCGATGCGCATTTTAAAACACTAGAACACAATAAGAATTGCTCAGTGTACAAAACTAAAGTTCACATCTAGATAGCAGTATCAAAGTTCAAACACAAATCCATGTGCATAACAAAAATGCATGCTTGATATTCAACCAAGGTTTATATCACCTTTCATTAGGGGTAGGTGACAGAATCAAAATTATAGGGTTTCTAAGAGATGGGGAAAAGGAATTAAAATAAGGTAAGTATGCATTGAGTCCAAGAAAATTTTTCGGTCTCAAATATAATAAAATAAAACACTAAATTAATATATCAAATACTCACCCGGTTTTATATGTAAGCTTCTTTGATTAAAAATCACATATTTTACAACGTTAATATTATTAGTGATACTGAAAATATAAATATTTGATATACATTTTCAAAACTACATTTATGAAATAATTATTATTGATATTTTAAAAAGCATTGAATAAATATAATTATTTGTGGAAAAAAAATAATATCATTAAAAATTGGAAATGTGCAAAGACTGGATTGGAATTGGAATGCAATCCTGCTCTGATACCTTTCAGGATCAGGCCCGGTCCTCATATATTTGGGGCCTTTGGGCGAAATTATTTTTTGGGCCCTAATAATTTATTAATAATTTTTTATGAAAAATAAATCAATAAAAACATGCAATGTATTTATACTTCCTTTTTCCTATAAAGATGGTAAAAAATAATAAATTTTTTTGTCTCAAACTAAAATTAAAGTAATTAATGAAAATGCTTAAAACTTGTAAACTTTATATTGTGATTGGTTGATTAATGCAAAATGCATTAAATTAGTTGTTTTGATAATTGGTTGATGTATTAGACAAACCATTAAATGCATGTCTCTTTAACTTTTTGACTTTTGCAAGTTTTCACAAGTATTTAACTTTCAAAATAGCAGCAATAACAAAAAAAAATCAATAATAGGCTTTTTTTTTTTTAGACTGTGAAAAGTACCGTTTTAGTAATTGAGTTTTTTTCTCATTTTTTGTGCATAAGCTATTTATTCGGAACAAATGGCTATTTATTCGGAACAAATATTGAGAGAGGGCTTCCACACTAGGATTATGACTTCAAATAAGTATTAAAAGATGTTTCTCAGTTCTCACATCCGTATATGTGAGTGGAACCAGCGGAAATTCAAAAGCCTAATAAAAATAGGCACAAATTGAAGTTGAAGTGCCCCTTCTTCCTGCAAGTGTAAAACTGAATAAGCAGTCAAAAGGAGTAATAATTTTGTTTAAGATGCGAAAGTACTAAAAAAGATGGGGCCCTTAATTTCTTGGGCCCAGGGCGGGCGCCTCTATTACCCCTGCGCTGGGCCGGGCCTGTTCAGGATTGGTCCAGAATGCTACCTTTTGTTCTAAATCGTGATAAATTCAAGAAGGGAATGTTTTATTTAGTTATGGCCTATAACATTTGGATTGAGAGAAAGGCTAGGATTTTTTTTTGTAATAGAGCTAGTTCTGTGCATGCTGTCTTGTGTAGGATTAAGCATGATGTTATATTTAGAATTCATGTTTTACAGTTTCCTAAGATTAGAACTGGGCAGAGAAATTTTTTGAGGGGTCTAGACTGTAACAATCCAACTTTGATGAAACTCCCCATAATTTTTTAGGGTTTTTCACCTTAGGAATTACTATCAAAAACAAGAATTATTTCCACTTGGCAGAGTAACATGCACAAAAAACTCATTAACCATTTTCATAATGTCATCTTTCATAAAATACCAAAATTCTTTTATGAACAAAAGTTAAAAAGCAGTGTTGCATGAACATCCAAATTTAACATCTGAATCTAATATATGGTTTATCTTATACATAATTTTATTATTTTTACATATAAAACAAGCCAAATATTATATCTGGATGTCAATTACAGATGTTCAAATTATTGTAAGTTAAAACCATTTGGGTCATAACTTTTGTTGCTTTCACATCAACTAATTATATCATCATCTACTAATTCTTCTATATCAATAAGAGCTCTAAAATATTACTATTATTTTCATCGCACACAAAGGTAGAAAATCCACACCACCTAACCGAGACCTATTATATGATTTTTCAGCTATAATAATTAATTACTTCTTGACGAATTTATTGCACATCCTCTACCCAGCAATCATGCAATTGGAGAGCAAAAATTTGATTATTTTTAGGCCTAATTATGTCACAATTTCTTGAAATTTGCGATACTTTTGTCATATATCATTATATTTTTTTCATGTTTGACTCCCCGAAGTCACTTCTGGTTTATCATATATCTCTATATCAATTCTGACCAATTTTACTAATATGTAATATCGGAATCTTGATCGAAGATCTTTATATATATATATATATATATATATATATATATATATATATATATAGTTAAATAAAAAATAAAAATAAAAAAAGATTGAAGAGAGATGTCTTTTCGCCAATATGACATCACACGATACCACATGACTAATCTCATGCGTCTGACTAGGTTTCTGATGTTACATGTCAGTAAAATTGGCAAAAAATAGAAGTACGGGTATATGACAAATCCAAAAATAATTTCAGGGAGTGGATAAAAAAGAAATATGGCTATCTGTCAAAAGTATCCCAAACTTCAATGACTGTTGACAAAATTAAGTTTGTTTGTTTGTTTTTTTTTTCTAACAACGAGACAAGCATGAAAATAACTGTTATTAGCATTGCCTTCTGAAAATCATTTCACCTTTGGTTTTTGTTTCTCATAACTTCCCATAAATCAATCAAAATTTGTTCATGTTTGCTCAATCATGAGAAGAGAACCATTAATTTCTTCCTCGCTTTTAATTATAAAGCATTATTCTACTCATGCAACTTCTTCATCCTAACAACCAAGTTATCAAACACATTCTTAGTTTCAATGTTCGATAACTTGCTCGTGTCGGTTTAACTTTTCTTTTAATTATAAAGCTTTCTAGTTTGAACCTTTACAATCGTCCAAATAATGAACTACCAAGTTATGAAAAGAATCATAAGCTACAATTGCTGAACCTATATTGTTTAGGTCCCCAATTGAAAGTTTTTTTTTTCTTTCTAACCTCCATTGGAATATGGTCAAAAATACCTCTTTTTAACACCCATTTAGCTTCACTATCAGAAAAATCCATTAAGATGTCCAAAACAAAAAATTTATCCAATCTACTGATAGGGTTCAAGGTCAATAATTAAAGGAAAACATAAAAAACGTAAGAACAAAAGGAAAGTAAATGATTATTTTCATTTTCCTCTTCTGAACACAGAAGCTAGTCTTAAGTACATAGGAAACCCTAAAATAAAAGTGGGCTGCCTTGAAAGGTTCTTAGGCCCAACAATAAATTATTCGGGATACCAAAGCCAAGAAGGAGAATAAAACTTAAAGTGGATGATCATAACCAACCAACCATGCAGGGGTCTTCCTAATACGTGTGGGCCTCACCCTTGGCCCATCATTGCCCTCCTCTTGAAGAGCACCATTGTCCTCAAGGGTGGAAGGAAATGGGCCTTGAAGACCCGGCCTGTATGCAGCTCGAAGGAAGGAGGTAGGGGGTGAAACCCTTTGTATTGTAGGGACGGCTAAGGTGTGTGGAGAGGGGGCCCCCAGGCATGTGGGAAGTAGAGAAAGTTGGCATGCTGGGCAGTGTAGTGGACAACTCACTTTTGGCATGTGAAGTGCCAGAGGAAGTAATAGTTGGTACTTTGGCTGTCACATGAACTAGTTGACCGCCACTTCTCTCTTCTAAATGAAAATTATGGTCTGAATTAATTTTCTCTCTGCTAGAAACCGAGGGACTTCGAGGCTCTCGACTAGAAACTCGTGAGTTCTCTTCGACGGCCAGGGAAGGAAGAGGGACGAAGGCTGCTGTAGGGTCGCCATGGAACCGGCGAAGGAGACTAACGTGGAAGACAGGGTGGATCCGAGAAGAAGCTGGTAGATCCAACTCGTAAGCGATGGCACCGAAGCGGCGAAGGACCTTATAAGGGCCGTAGTAACGGCGTGCAAGCTTCGGAAAGGGGCGTCGCACTAGGGATTGTTGCCGATGGGGTTGGAGCTTCAGCAAGACCCACTCACCAACTTCAAAGGTAACATCTTTTCTTTTTTGATCTGCTTGTGATTTCATGCGTTGAGAAGCACGTTGTAAATGAAACTTAAGATCTGCTAGTAACCTGTCCCTTTCTTGTAAGGATGCTGCCACGGAAGGAATGATGGTACTCCCAAGGATGTAGTCTTTGATGGAAGGAGGGAGACGACCGTACAGAGCTTGAAAAGGAGACATACCAATGGATGTGTGCTTGGTGGTATTAAACCAATACTCAGCAAGGTGTAAGACTCTGAACCAGGAACGAGGGTTATTTGAAGTAAAACAGCGAAGGTAAGTTTCCAAGCACCGATTAACAACCTCCGTCTGTTCGTCGGTTTCTGGGTGATAGGCAGAGCTGAACTTTAGATTAGTACCCATGAGACGGAATATTTCTTTCCAAAACTGACTAACAAATATCTTGTCTCTGTCAGAAACGATGGATCGTGGTACACCATGAAGGCGAACAATGTCAGTGACAAACCGGGCAGCCAGAGTTACAGCTGAAAACTTGGAGGGAAGGGCAATCAAGTGGCTATACTTGGTGAGGCGGTCAACAATCACCCATATCACTGTGTGGCCATGGGAAGTGGGTAAGTTAGTGATAAAATCCATGGAAATGTCTTACCATACTCTGTCTGGTGTTGTTAATGGCTGTAATAAACCTTGGGGTTTTTGTGGCAGGTATTTGTTGGACTGACATGTTGCACAAGCAGTAATGAAGGCGTTGGTGTGCTTGTAAATCCCTGGCCAGTAGCAGCATGAAGCCAACCGAGCAAGGGTTAGTTTAAGGCCAGAGTGACCTGCTTGAGGAGAGGAGTGGAATTCAGAAATTAAGGAAGATCTGAGGTTTCCAATATCTGGCATGTAGAGCCTGTTTTTAAAAAAGAGAACCCCTTTTGAAAAGTGGAAGTGTTTCTTCATACTAGCATCTGTTTCACTCTTATTAACCAATGCTTTTCCTTCATCTGTGAGGTAAAACTGAAGCAGTAGTTGAGAGAGAATATCTGGAATGGGGGTTGTCCAGGCAGAAAAAATGGGAGTCTCCTCTATGTGACAACGGGACAAGGCATCGGTTGTTCTGTTGGTTTTGCCAGGTCTGTACACAATTTCATAGCTGAAACCAATTAGTTTTGTTGCCCATTTCTGCTGTTCTGGTGTATGTAATGCTTGAGTCATCAAATGACGTAGGCTTTGTTGATCTGTTAAGATTCTGAATTGCCTCCCTATCAAATATTGACACCACTTCTTTACTGCTTCTGTAACAGCAAACATTTCCCGGACATATGCAGATGCTGCTTGCATTCTGGATGACATTTTGCGGCTGAAATAAGCAATAGGATGGCCATGCTGAGAGAGGATAGCACCGATGGCTACTCCAGAAGCATCTGTCTCCACATCAAAAGGAATGGAGAAATCAGGTAGTTTCAAAACTGAAGTGCTAGTCATAGCTTCTTTTAAGTTTGTAAAAGCTGTTTGTGCTTCAGTAGGCCATGTAAAAGTAGTAGATTTCAGCAGGTCTGTGAGAGGAGTGGCGAGGAGCGCATAATTTTTGACAAACTTCCGGTAAAAACTGGTGAGACCCAAAAACCCAAGTAGAGCCGTGAGCGAACGTGGGGGAGGCCAATCAACCATTGCCTGTATTTTGTCAGGGTCTGGTTTTACTGCCCCATCTGAGATAATATGACCTAAATAGTTAACAGAATCAACTCCAAAAACACATTTAGTTAACTTAGCAAAAAAACTGTTAGAAGCTAATAAGGTCAAAATAATCTGCAAATGTTGTAGGTGTTCAGATAGAGAAGGGCTATATATTAAAATGTCATAAAAAAAACCCAGCACAAACCAACGTAAGTAAGGACGTAAGAGATCGTTCATTGCAGCCTGAAATGACGACGGAGCAATAGTTAGCCCAAAGGTCATCACCAGAAATTCATAATGCCCGTCGAATGTCCTAAATGTGAGTGTCCTGTTGTTGCACACGGATTTGAAGATAACCGAACCGTAGGTCGATTTTTGAAAAGATTGTTGCAGCACCAAGTTCGTCCAACAATTCATCTATTGTTGGGATTGGAAAACGATCCTTGATAGTGATAGCATTTAAGGCACGATAATCCACACAGAAACGCCATGATCCGTCCTTATTGCGAACTAATAAAACCGGGGAGGAATAGGGACTGTTACTAGGGACTACGATTCCTTCCTCAATCATCTCTTGCAACATTTTGGACATAATTTCTTTTTGGGAGTGGGGGTAGCGGTAGGGTTTAGCATTAATAGGGCTGGAGTTGGGTAGGAGGGGAATATGGTGGTCATGTTTTCGGGGTGGAGGAAGTCTTGTAGGTTTCTGGAAAACAGCAGGAAATTTGTCCAGCAAGCTTTGGATTTTGGGGTTAGTGTTTGAAGGGGAAGGTGTGTTGGGGTTTGTGTCAAGAGGGGGGGTGAAAGGTAATTGTGTAAAGGGATGCTACAGCGTCGATTCGAAAAAGATGTGTTAGCTGGTGGAAAGAAGAGGGGTTGAGAGAGGTATTGGTGTCACCTTTAATGGTGATGAGGGTGTCCTTAAAGGTGAAGGTCATGGAGGGAATGGCGAAATCTGAAACTATAGGGCCCAAGGTCCTAAGCCATTATATGCCAAGGACTACATCTGCACCGTTAATTGGTAACAAATAACAGGGGATGTGGAATAATTGATTTTGTAAGGTAATGGGTGTTTTTGGTGAAAGGCCACTGCAGTAAATGTGGGCACCATCGCCCACCATAACTGGAAATTTAGGAGTGTCTTGTATGGGTAGGTTGAGGTGGGCAACAATTCTAGGTTGAATGACATTATGAGAGCTTCCTGTATCAATAAGAATGGTAACAGGCTGACCAGAAATGAAACCACAAAATTTAAGAGTTCTAGGAGAGGGGTTACCCTCTAGAGCATGATTAGATAACTGAAAATGGACTGGTTCATCTATAAGAATGGAAGGCTCCTCCTGAAAAGCATTGTCCCAGGGGTTGGTTCCAAACTGATCATGGTGTCATTGAGTGGTTGTGTTTCAGCATCATCCACCAAAAGGAGTAAAAATTGGTTGGGTTGGCATTTGTGTCCCACATGAAATTTTTCATCGCAGTTAAAACATAGCCCTTGTGCTCGTCTCTCTTGCATTTGGGCTACTGTCAACTTACAAATGGGTATGGTTTTAGGGGGTAGGGAAGGGATTTGTGTTGGTGGGGGTGGTGGTGGGGGAAAACGGTATGGTTTGGGACGTGAGTCTCTTAATTTAGCTTCAACTAGTTTAGCAAGGCCAATGGCATGGGAAAGGTTTTGAGGGCGAATAATAGTTAATTCACGCTTAATGTCAATTTGCAACCCTGATAGGAAACAGTTCAAAAGCATTTCGGGAGTGAGGCCCAAGACTCTATTAGAGAGTCGTTCAAAGGCTGCTTGGTAATCTGTGACAGAACCTGTTTGGCGTAATTTAAATAATTCTGCTTGGTGGTTTTCATAAGTGGAGGGCCCAAATCTTGTTTCCAAAGCTCTTGCAAATGCAGTCCAGTCAGAAAGTTGCTGGTTTTGGTACATCCATTTATACCAACTCAACGCTGGGCCCTTCATGTAGAATGCAGCCATGTTGAGACGCTGCTCATTTGGAACCTGGTAAAACTGAAAGAATTGTTCTACTTGGAATATCCAGTCAAGGGGATCTTGTCCTTCAAATGGTAATAATTGCAATTTAGGGGGTCTAGTAGTGGTGGGTTGGTGTGTATGAGGTGTGGGTGTAAAGGTTGGGGTGGGGTACGGGTTAGGGTTGTAAGGTGTAATGTTAGGGTTTGGCGTTTGAAAGGGTGGCATAGTGGAATGGGTTGTTTGGGGAAAAGTAGGACAGGGGTGTTGGAAAGAAGTGGGGTTGTTGGGATTTGGTGGTGGGGTAGTGAGAAATGGTGGCTGTTGGAAGGGACAGATGTGACTAGGTTTTGGGGTAGTAAATTGGGAAGTTGGGTTTTCAAGATGTAGAGGAGTTACCTAGGGTTGGAGGTGACCAGAAATTTGTTCCATGAAATTCACAAGAGATTGATTGAGTGCCAGATATCGTAGATCCATAGCTTGTTGTAACTGCAAATGGCGGTTATCTTGTGTAGCTTGCTGATTTTCCATTTGCGTTTGCATCGTCCCCACTTGTGCAGATAACTGCTGTATAACTGCATTAGGATCAGTAGGTGGGGGTTGGGGAGGATCGAGGTTGGATATGAAAGAACCAAATTGATAAGGTTCAAGGTCAATAATTAAAGGAAAGCATAAAAAAAAACGTATGAACAAAAGGAAAGTAAATGATTATTTTCATTCTCCTTTTCTCAACACAGAAGCTAGTCTTAAGTACATAAGAAACCCTAAAATAAAAGTGGGCTGCCTTGAAAGGGTCTTAGGCCCAACAATAAATTATTCGGGATACCAAAGCCAAGAAGGAGAATAAAACTTAAAGTGGATGATCATAACCAACCAACCATGCAGGGGTCTTCCTAATACGTGTGGGCCTCACCCTTGGCCCATCACCTACTCATTGCGGAATCAATAAAATTCATTGAAATTTGTTTATTGAGGTAACAATTGATAATGTATAACCAGTCTCACCTAGTGAGAATTAACTAATGCTCGGTTGCTGTAAGCAGGAAAGTCCACCAGATTCATATTTTTAATAAATTTGTTGAATTTAAACATTGTACCAACATCTCCAACATAATCCCTACCTCTTCTTTCCTCTTAATTTCAAAAAATCATTAAAATCTCAAAAGACACTCATGCTACATCTAGACATGATCAATTCTTTCTTTCCAGCATCGTCTCATTTTTTTCTTGCAAAGTACAAGGTGTATAGATATTTAAAAAAGAAAAAGGGTTAGCTTTTTTAAGTTTTTTAGAATTAGAAAAAATAACATAAATACCTATTTCTATTTTTCTAGAGAATATAAAAATTTTATTTTTTAATTATATATAATTTATTAATAAATGCTTTTATATCATTTGTTGGCATTTTCCTTAAAAAATATTAGCAATTTTATTTTTTCAAACTAGGTAAACACCGTATAAATAAAAAAAAACCAAATCGAAAGCATCTTTATCCAAATACTCCCTCCGACTCGAATTATAAGCAACAAAAAAATACTTCTCTTGGTTTAAAATATAAGCAAAATTAACTAACTTTATTAAATTTTGTTTCATTCCCAATGTCATTTTCCTAAAACATCTCTAGAAAATTATTATCTTATTTAATTTTTGTTTCATTCTCAATACTACTTTCCTAAAATACCTCTATTTTTTATAATTTTGAGAAAATTAAATACAATCAACTAACCTCCTTAATAAACGTAAAAGTAGTTAAATTTGCTTCTAATTTGAACCGAAAGGAGTATTTGGGATCTGATCTGGTGAACATGTCAAATGGGAGAAGTACAGTAGGATATAAGTGGGTTTTCAAGAAGACGAGTAGTGTCCCTTATTTAGGAGTATCAGATACAAAACTTGCCCAGTAGTTAAGAGCTAAAGATAGAGTGAACATAGAGTACAAAACATAGTTATATGGTTCACTTATTTAACCTATGTGAGTTCGTTATAAAAGAAGTCTTGTAAAAATAATATAAAAAATGATGAACCAGGTAGAGGGAGGGAGAGGGAGAGGGAGGGAGAGAGAGAGAGAGAGAGAGAGAGCTTTAGGGTGAAATCCTATTCAGGGTGATTTAGGTATTTCACGACCATCTTGGTTTAAAATATAAGCAAAAGTAATTCATTTTCTTAAATTTTGTTTCATTCTCAATACTACTTATTTAAAATATTTTTAAAAATTTGTTATCTCATTTAATTTTTGTTTCATTTCCAGTATTACTTTCTTAAAATAACACTATCTTTTTATAAATTTGAAAAAAATTAAACATACACAAACTATATCATCATAATTTATATTATTTGATATTATCTAATCAACAATTGAGCTGTGCGATGCACGGGTGGGTTATGCTAGTATCTTTAATTTTTAACTGTTTATTCCATATAATAATGAATCTACTGCTGCCATGAACGGTGCTGCATTGAACGGAGCCCACCTTAAATCTCTCATGTCTTATTTTGTGATTTATTTTTTCTTAACAAAGTTTATTCTTTCTACCAACAATAAGAAGATACAGCAAGGAAATGCCTCAATCATTGCCTACACAAATCAAACAGCTAACAACTCAAACTATCAGCTTTTAGCATGTCATGGTGTTTCCCAACCACACTTTGATAATTATATAATAAAAACAGCATTGTGCAGTGCATTATCATAATAATTCCCTTTTTATTTTGTGTCATAGTTTATGCCTCCTCGGCATACTTGCTTAGTTGCTTTCCTCCTTTGCTAATTGTTCAAGTTTATTAAAATGTCCACAATGGCATACTTGAAGAGGATCCCGTTGACCACATGCTTAATTTACTTTCTGATTTTGTATTTATTATTTTGGCTTAATTACGTGATAAGTCCCTGAAGTTTGGAAATACTTTTGTCAGATATTTTTATTCATTTTTTTTTCAATGTTTGACACCCCGAAATTACTTATAGGTTTGTCATATACCCCTACTACTAATTCTGACCAATTTTGTTGACATGTAACATCGAAATCCTGATCAGACGCAGGAAGTTAAGCACCAGGTGCTTCGTGGGCGAAGATTTTTTTTTAAAAAAAAATTAAAAAACTAAAAAACTTAATCTTTTTATATTTTTAGTTAAATAAAAAAAGAAAGAAAAGAATTGAAGAGAGAGAGGTCGTCTTCGCCAGCGCGACATCACTTGGTACCACATGACCAACCTTCTGCGTCTGACTAGGATTCTGATGTTATTTGTCATTAAAATTGGTCAGAATTGGTAGTAGGGGTATATGACAAACCCAGAAGCAACTTCAGGGAACCAGACATTGAAAAAAAAGTATAAGGTATCTGACAAACTTACTTCAAACTTCAGGGACTTGTGACATAATTAAGACTGTTATTTTCTTTTTTCTGTCCAATAGAGCCCAAATATATATATTTTCTTTTATTTTATAGAGTAAAGTTACAATATACTAATAGAGGTCATACTAAAAGTGACGAAGAGTCTCAGGCATGGTGTTGGCATTTGCTAGCTTTAAAGGTGAGAAATATATATGGGTTTCTTAATTTAATAAAAAAGAATTAATTAAAAAATAGTATATTTATGTTTAATTTCAAAAATAATAATGATAACATCTAATGTATATCCGAACTATTAGAATTATTAATTATTAGTTCAATTGACGAGTCATTACAAAGAAATTAAAGATACCAACAAAGTTGATTAGTTTTATTAGTGATATTGGAAATATCAATATTTGATAAGCTTTTTCAAAATTAAATTACCTTATGATTATTATTAAGGTTCTAAAAAATGTTAAGTAAATAGAGATGTTTGTGGTAAAAAAAAATATTTGCAATTGAAAATTCAGGAGATGCAGCTATATTTATAGTTAAAATTTATAATTAATCAATATCATTAAAATACAAACTAAAGAAACATACATAACTATATAAAGCTTTTTGATTCTAAGATATTGTACTTTTGTTGAGATAATTGTATCACTTCTAATTTTAAATATATTAAAAAAACCAATTTGAATTAGTGAAATGATCAAACTAATATTCATTTTCTTGTTTTATGAATATTTTTTGTGTCTTATTTATAGGGTTTCGTAAGAATTTTCAATATTGAAAAAAATATACCAAATATTCATTTTCAATAAAATTAACAACATTAATAAAATTCCTTATTTTGCTCAAATTTTTCAAAGAAAATCATATAAAAAACACAAGAGGGGTTATACTTAATGCTATACAATAATTTAAACAAAGTATTGAAAATAATTAAGTAAGACACAAAAATTGATGGAAGGAAGAATCAAACTACATACCTCTTATATGAGTTGTGCTAAGTAGAAACCACCAAGCCACATAAAAAATTATGTTATTAAGTGCCACTAGTATATTTATATACAAATGTTTCTCTATGTATAATATTTTTTTTTTGGGTTTACGACGGTCGATCCTATTGTCCCTGCTTCGACCCAGGCCTGAAGACTCTCAATGTTTTTTTAGGCAAACTCTTTTTCTTTTATTATTATTTGGAAAGAAAACACACTTTAAGTTTGAATCCATATATTTTTATTTTTATATCTTACAGTCTAAACGATTGAACGAAGTTTTGATAATATATTCTTTTTGGTTATATGCAAGAATTTTTTAGGATTTTTTTATTTTTATCAAAAAAGGTAGTTAAATTTGTTAGTAGTATTGGAATTGAGATATTTTAATATGCTTTTTCAAAATTATCCCTATAATTATTATTGGGGTTCTAAAAAATGTTGAAAAAATAAAAATATTTTGTGGAATAAAATAATTAAATACTATTAGAAATTGAAATGTAATACTATAAATATAACCAAAATAAAAATATCAAAAATATCTTTTTTTTTTGTTTACATGGGAGGTCTGGGACTAGAACCCATGATCCGGGGATGGGGAAATCCTAAGTGTCCCTGCAGCCACCAACTGGGTTGTCTTACGCGGACAATATCAAAAATATCTTATACATAAAACCTAAGAGAATTGGAATTAAGATTTTAATGCATGTCATATTAAATCAAGTATATAACACTTTTGTTTACTCACTTTACAAATTTACAAGTAAGCTAATTTTAGATAGCATGTTGCCCTTTCATGCATCCCAAGAGTAACCAACCAATAGGGTTTGGTTAGTATTGGCAATTAGGTAGGTGGGAGGGCGGGCGGGCTACGCCCGCGCTCGCAAATGGCCCGCAAATTTTGCGGACGAGCATGTCGGCCCATTAAAATTTTTAGGGTCAAAAATTCCAGCTTGCCCGTCCTAAATGCGGGCAGGGCGGGCATGTAGGCGGGCATGTAGGCGGCCCGCGTTCATTAATTAAAAAAAATAAAAATTCCAAAAAAAAATGGTATTTGATTTTTGGCCCCCATTTTAAAATTTTAATGACTAAAATAAACCAATGTTTTATTATTTTTATCTTTTGTGTTATGGAATTGTTTTTTGTCTAAGGAGAAACGAATATATATATATATACTTTCTGTCTTTTTGGATACCGAAAATATATATATATATATATATATATATATATATATATATATATATAAAATAACCTTAGGGGCACGGAATATGCTTGTGCTATGTGTTTGGTATCACCATAGGCGCATATAACTTTCCATGTTTGGTATGGCAAAGCCAAAATATCATGTGCTTGGGTATCGGAGTGGCCAAAATCACATGGTATATTCCAACTCTTTCTTTCATGTGGGCAGCCCGTAGGCCGCCCGAAAAAAAAAATAAAAATAGGCGAACGCGAGCAAGCATATTTTAGAAATGATTTTAAAATATGTATCCTGTCCACAAAAAAATGCAGACAGATGGACAGAATGGGATCCGCGGGTATATGCCCTAATTACCAACACTAGGTTTGGTGAAACAGAGAATAAAGTAGCTGAAGTGCCCTCCTATGCAACTTGCAGGAAAGTTGCTTCTTTACTGAAAGGAAGTGGGGGATTGTCATTTCTCATAGAGAAACTTTTTAGGTGCCATTATTTCCTTGTAAATTTTTTGTTTTAGTTGGCGGGACCAAAACTATAGGTGCCACCACTGTGAGTCTATGATCATGGGTAATGTGTCTTTGACAAAGGTTTTGAAATCAACAACAATTTTAGTGCCAACAATTCCCAACATCAAAAAGCAAGAAGAACAAATCAATAATCCTAGTTTCATAGACATTGTTTATAGAATTTTTGTCCCACATTAATATATAATATCGTAGTATTCTTTTACAAAACCCAATGCATAATCAATACACCTCTATTTATCACATACATTCTTTTTTTTACTTTCAATATTTTTCTCTCTTTTCAATAATGATTATATAAGAACATTATAGTCAAATACTTTAAATTCTTACATTATTTAATCATTTCTTAAAACTCATGTATAACCTTAAAATACACTGCATATAAAACGGATGAAGTAGTTTTATGTTCTCTCTTAGCTCTCGAATACTCCTTTTGGTGGTGGTTTCAACTATATTAAAAAAAATATTAATTTTGCATTTATTAAGAAAATTAGTTGAGTGCATTTAGTTTTTTGAAATTTATTAAAAAATTGACTACTTTAACAAGCATGCATTGGGAATAAAAGAATCTTATGTTCAAGGATGGAAGGAAAAAAAATTTCTTGTTTTTTTAAATTTTATTTTATGAAATGCCACAATATTATATTTGTTAACCCGTATAAAAAAAAAACTAGAAAAAGACAAGTTGAAGGATAAAAATAATGTGAGATAAGAAGTTCAAGTTTTACTCTATTGCAAAGCATGTCTAGTTAGCGTTAATTCATTTTAATGATGTGTCATAATATTATCAATCGTTGGTTGATCAATCGAATCCAACAAATTGCCCCACCAACAAGCATAAGGTTCCAAATATAAAGATTGAGATGTGGAATTTGATGAGCAGCATGAATGCATGATACTATTGTTTCCTAAGTAATTGTAACCGGTGAATATATTCATTCAAGGAAAGTACAATTCCTAGATTGATATCCAATGGTGAGAGACTATCAATACTCTCTCAAATGTCAATTACGCACATCGGTACACGTCAACACCTGTTATTAATCAATAATGATTGGGTTTTAGTTTATTAACCCTCCAATTTAATCTCTTGACCTCTTTTTTTTTGCTAAAATCCAAAATTGTCCTTTTTTTTTTCTGGGTTTATAACACAATCACTGAGGCCTAAGCGGGAATTCAAAAAATGAAAAAAAAAAAAAAATACAACTCGCTGAGGGATCAACGAGCTATGTAAATTTACACACTCGCTGATCCCGGAGCGAGCTAAGTGATTTATGACATTAGAATATAGCTTGCTCAAGGGTCAGCGAGTGTGTAAATTTACATAGCTCGTTAACTCCTCAGCGAGCTGTATTTTTTTTTCTTTTTCGCTTTCTCGCTTTGGCCTCAGCGAGGTGTTAAAATATAAAGAAGTAGCATATGTGATACAAGGGTCATACTCAAAGCTTTGTCGCACAGTATATAACAACAAGAGGAGAAGGACGGTTGCAAAGATAAAGAGAAAAGAGGGAATCACTGTGGGTGGTGGTGGTGGAGGAGATAGCAGTGTAGTAGCCTCTTTTGGTGTTGACGTCTTTCGCCTCATCATTCAGACTGTGGGTGGTGGTGAGTGACAAGTCTCTTTTAGGGGTACCAATACAGTAGTTTGCATTTACTCTTTATCTTCCAACCACAAATATGAAAATAAAGAATTTAATCAAAAACATACACCAGTTTGATACTGTTTTCAAGTTATTAAACATGATGTTCCTCTCAGATGTGCTGAGAGGAAATGTAGGCAAAGCATTATGCATACATCAGAATCGTTTAAACAAATCCCAAATCCATAAGAAATAAGCATTATGTGGTTTCAATTTCTTTGTGTTGTTTTATGGTGAAAAAATCGGGGGGGGGGGGGGGAACTATTTTTGGTAACATCAAGTATCACATGTGAACTAACCAAGGAAATCAATAAGCGAGAAAGCGAAAAAGGAAAAAAAAAATACAGTTCGCTGAGGGGTCAGCTGTAACATCCCGATTTCTGATTCCAAGCTTAATCAAAATAAGCCTAAGTTAGGATCAATGAAAGAATCAGTAGTAAATCGTGTATAGGAGTTAAGAGTAATGCCTTAGATTTAAAAACTAGCAAAATATGAAAATTTGGTGAAGTAATCGATTACCTTGGGGTGGTAATCAATTACCACCACTCTGTGAGAAGTTCTAAATTTGATTTAAGGGATGTAATCGATTACATCAGATAGGGTAATCGATTACCAAGCAGCTGTGAGAAATCACTAAATTACAAAATCAAGAGGGTAATCGATTACTGGCTAAGGTAATCGATTACCAGCTTGTAAAACATTAAAAAAATAATGCCTTGGAGACCACTCCTTTGTGGCTTCATCAAGAAGCCACTCATTTAGGACCACATATCCATTTCTTTCATGAGAAGAAAAGGACAAGAAACAAAACAAACACAACAACAACACTTCACCATCTTCTTCATTTTCTCTCTTGGTCCAAGAACAAGCATCATCATCATCAACTAATAAACCTTAGAAATCAAGCATCATAATCACCATGAAAATCATTCCCATCATCTTCCTCAAATCCTAAGCAAGAAAATAAGCCAAGAATCACCCTCACCACTTCCTCTCAAACTCGTCTCTCCCTCCCTATCTCCATTGAATTTATTCAATTCTATAGCTATGGAGTAACACACAAGCACATGCTTCTTCAAGAGCAAGTGAAGACAAGCTCACTTCCTCCTTCGCAATCTCCTCTTGAAAAATTTCCTCTTCATCTCTTTGTTGCTTGGCTAAGACATCTCAAAGAGGTTCAAGGGTTTAAGGCTTTAAGAGCTAGGCAAAGGAAAAGCTAGAGCCAAAGGTTCCTTATCTCTTATCACCTTTGAGGTAAGGAGGGGGTATTACCCTTATTAAGAGGATAGGTTCTAGGGTGATTATAGTGGTATCTAAGATTAGAGGAGGATACATAGATAAATAGTTATGAGAATAAACAATAGGGTAGTGGATATAAATAATAAATGGAGCATAAGAATGAATGAAATGAAAACCACTATATGAGTTATGATTTTTATGTGTAAAAGATATGTATATAGTAAGTTAAGTATGATAAGAAATTAAATGAACCCACTTATGATTGTACAAAATATGTTGTTTGATAATGTCTGAATGATGATGTTTGTGTTGATATGTGTATGTAAGTTGATTATTATAAAGTAAAAGATAAGCTGGAAACGTTTGTGCACATGTTAGTGGTGTGATTAGTTGATGATTGGAAACTTGAGATGTTAAAAAGGAGAATATTGATAAGAAAATGAATGTGGCCATCGAGGGCCTGAATAACTGTCGCGCTGACTAATGATCCGTATGGGTGACACCGTCCCATTAGGCGAAATGCACTGTTAGGTTGAAATGCCCTTAGGTGGAAATGCCCATTAGATGGAAAGGCCCTTCAGGTGGAAATGCCCTTCGGGTGGAAATGCCCATTAGGTGGAAAATCTCGTTAGGTGAAGAGTGTACCCACGGATCATTATGCGCAATTAAAAGGATTTAAAGATTTGTAGGATGAAGATAATGATGATTGTGTGTTTGCATGGATTGTGTTATTATGTTTGAATGACTACGAAATGTATGAAAGTCCTAACGGGTGTGGTCCTAATGGGTTGGAAATTCTTGATGGGTGGATAAATTCCTGTTGGGTGGGATTCTCCTAATGGGTGGAAACTTCCTAGTGGGTGTAAATACCTGACATGTGCGATAGTCCTAATGGGGAAATAGAATAAAATAAAAAGCAAAGAAAGTAAGTGATAATATAGACAGGAATATGAATGTGATCGTGTGAGGAAGTACTATATTATAAGTGTATTAGGCTTAGTTTATTACTATAGCTCTTTAGAAACTATTTTCTAAGTATTGTGTAATGCTCACCTCCTTGCTATTTTTACACAGGTACTGAGACTGAGCATACTCCTTTGTAGGCCGAGCAGAAGTACTCTCCCTTCCAGGGAGAGTAGGTTATAGTTTGTAGGGCATGATGTATGTCCTGGGCCACACTTTTTGGGTTATAATGATGTACTGACTTTTGTTGTAAAAATGTAATTATATGTGTTGGGCTGGCCCAGGACTACTTTATATTTTGGGAAAAGTATTTGTCTTTAGGGAATCAAACTGATCCAAGCCTTGTAAATATTTTCTTAACTGATGTGAATGTACACATGCACTAATGCACTATGCCTTGCTGGCTTCCTGATTTATATAAATGTTGTTTATAATAGGTGTTCAGGAAAACTAATGTTTTGGAAAGTCATACGAACAAAGTAAACTCCGTCCAAATTTTACGGCGAATTTTTATAAGAATTTAATGTGACCAAGAATTTTAATGAGTTAATGAATGTCTTAAAAGAAATTTTCAAATAACTAAATCTAGTCGGGGTAATAAGTGTATTAAATAGGATAGGGTGTTACATCAGCGAACTATGTAAATTTACACACTCGCTGACCCATGAGCGAGCTATATTCTAATGGCATAAATCACTTAGCTCACTCCAGGGTCAGCGAGTGTGTAAATTTACATAACTCGTTGACCCCTCAGTGAGTTGTATTTTTTTCTTCATTTTTTGAATTTTCGCTTAGGCCTCAGCGAGTATATTATAAACCTAGAAAAAAAGGGCCAAATTTTGGATTTGGGGAAAAAAGGGGGTCAAGTGATTAAATTGGGGGGGGGGGGGTTAATAAACTAAAACCCATAATGATTTTGTAAAATACTCTGTTTGCTTCTATTTTCAAGATTTTTTTTTGAGATTTTTATCTTGTAGAATCAGAAAGGTTTTGATGAAGCCAAAAGTATCAGCTCAGTATGCTCGGCCAGTCAGTTATTTTGGTGAACTCAGATCTCAGCCATTGATGAAGCCAAACGTATCAGTTCAGTATGCTCAGCCAATCAACTACTCTGACGAGCTCGGATCTCGACCATTGATGAAGTCAATCATTTTAACGAGCTCGGGTCTCGGCCATATCTCAATGCTCGCATGAAGTAAAATATATTAATGAGCATAGCTATGGATCTTGACATCGAGTGTAGAATCAAAAAGGTCGTGTTGAAGACAAATAAATCAGGTCGGTTCTCGGCACTCGGTGTGTTCATTATCTCAATATCATCAAGTCGGCATAAGATCGAATCGGTTAGTGTTCATCATCTCTGTTCTATCAAGTCGGCATAAGATCGACTTATTCAGACTTCGATCAGTTCATCTACTCAAGTCCCCTAGCTCGGCAAAGCATTCAGTCAGGTGCCGAGCTCGCTCGTCGTTCAACTCGCTCATCAAACAACATACAGAAGTCTCCACTCCCGATGTTTTTGTAATCGTTTTCCTTTTCTGAGTGTGGGTGGTAGACTTAGGATTTAACTTAAGCGCATATCAATCAGTAAGTATTAAATACCATCTGAGTTAAATTAGGAAGGGATTGATTGAAAATCAAATCTGATTCCATGTGACCGTTGGAAAGGCAATTACTTTCAAAATCTTTCCTAATTTGAAGACTTCGTTCCCTCTCTGATTTTCGGGGATTCTGGAGATTATAAAGGGGAGTGTTGTCTTCTCCAACAACACTAGAGAACGCACAGATAGAATTTTTGACACACGAAAAGCAAATTTTCAATCTTCTCTGTCAATCCCTTTCGAAATCGATACTCAATTGGCTTTAACATTTTCTGATCAATATACAATTGAGTGTCTGTTTGGAGCCACAACTGTTTTCTGTAATCACTGGTATTCGAAGAAACGAAGGAGTCTTTGAAGGTTTCAAAGAGTTCCGACTGTGGAAGTGCTGAAGAGGTTCTTCGACCATCAATTTAATTGGGGTAGATTTCAAGGGTTTGATACACTCTTGAAAGTAGGGGTGTTCAGAACCGAACCGATCCATTGGATAACCGAAAAACCGATCCAAAAAACCGAAATAAAAAAAAACCGAAAAAAATTGGACCAATTTGGATGAGATGATTGTAAAACCGACCCGTTCGGTTCGGTTTTCGGTTCTTAGTTTCATAACCGAACCGAACCGAATCGGACCGGACCTTAATGTGTCAAAGCGTTTTCTGAAGTGGTATGTATGGCCCAAGCCCAATTTGGCCAACCCTAACACCACTTCCTCAGTTCCTCACTTCCTCTAAGTCCTCAAACGTGCCGCTCCTTCCTCTCTCTTACCAATTCGGCCACCGCTCCTTCCTCTCTCACCAAAGCGTCACTCACCGGCTCGCTGTTCAAACTCTATTCCGACGCTCTCTCTTTCATTCCTTCCTTCGTCCTCACTGTTGCGGCGCCTCTGCTGTACTCATACCGCTCGGGTTGCTCCGCTACTCCGATTCGCGGGTACGCTGCTCCGATTTGTTGGTGGTTCGTTGGTCATCACGATTTAGTTGCTGCTGGGTTCGGCTGGTGGTCGCTGGTAGTTCGCTGGTGGTGGTTGGTTGCTGCAATGATTCGTTGGTGGTTATCATATACATAAGTCATAACTATGATAGTGGTTGGTTGTTTGTAATGTTGATGTTGATTTATCTATTTTGTTTTTATTTATTTTTCTGTGATCTGCATTGGTTTGGACATGTTGATGACTTGATTCAATGTATGAATATGAATATCATTCGATTTGATGAAAATTATCTGTATGAGATTTTAGTTTTTTTTACGGGAGAATGAGGTTTTTAGTTGGAATATTATTTGATTCAACCTGTTGGTATTAATTACGGTTTTCATATTTTTGGTGCTATTCTGTACCCTGTCTTCATATTTTTGGTGCAATAAAGAATGAACCGAACCGAGCCGAACCGAAACCGAATGTATTTTTTTGGATCGGATCGGATTGGATGTCTTAAGCTAAATCAACCGAACCGAACCGAACCGATGTTAATTTTTATCTTTGGATCGGTTGATTTTATTCACAAAAATCGAACCGAACCGATCCACGAACACCCCTATTTGAAAGGGTTAGGTTGAGTGAGCTTCACTGGTAATTCCTGTAACTAATTAAATTGATTTTGAGTAAAAAGCTCCCTAAGGTTTAGGGGGGACTGGACGTAGCTCTCAAGGGTGAGAGTGAACCGGTATAAAATTTCTGTGTCTCTTCTCTTTTACCGCTTTCTGCATTATCTGTTTATTTGGTCGTCTGCATTGTCCGAGTATTTTAGTCGTCCTCGTCGTACCTTAAATTGCTCGAATCGTGCTAGCTATGAATCCGCTGCAAAACTGGTTTTTGTGTGTTGCAGCTCGGATAATCTATTATTGGTATAGATAACCAATTATCTCATTCTGCTCGGCACAAAACCAACTCTTTTATAAAAACAGCAAGCATCATTTTAACTATTTCAATTAAATCCGAAAAATTGGTACTATCACTTCCAACTACTATTCACCCCCTCTCTAGTAGATTGTTAGGCCGCTTGTTGGTTTCCAACATATCTTCCATCAAGAAAGATAATTAAATTTGTTAGTGGCATTGAAAATGTGAAAATTTGATATATTTTTTCAAAAAATATCCTTATAATTATTATTATTGAGACTCTAAAAAGTGTCAAATTAATAAAGATGTTTGTGGAAAAAAATAATTTAATGTTATTAGAAATTAAAATAAGATTTTATAAATAAAACCAAAATAAAAACGCCAAAAAGGTTTTACATATAAGACAGGAGAAAGTAAAAAATTAGTATAAGAAAAATGTTAAAGAGTGTTTTTAGGGTATTATTTAAAAGAACAAAAGAGGTAATTTTATCTTAGAAAATATTCAATTTAAAATATCGAAAACTAGTAAACTAAGATTTCCGATATGAGTTATTCTTTAATGTATTCATTAACCAATACCCTTAAAACACTTATTAACAATACACAAATTATAATTAATTAATAAAAAGTACCTAAATAAACAATTCAAAGTGTCACTAACTTTTTTATGATGCGAAAGGAAATATGAAAATTAGGACATTTGTTAAAAGGTCCTAAAATAAAAGAGTAAAGCTGTCGAAACATATTTTCATACACATCACCTCTCATATATGCATGATCCCCACCGGCTTAATTATAAAATGGTCTCACTTAAGTTTTTGTTGATCAAGAGAAATCCTATTTTTACACCTTGTATTTAGGTATAAGAAGTGTAAAAAAGAGAAAAATAGAAAGAGAAGAGAAAAAAAATGATTGATGATTTGATGTGATAATAAGAAATGGAAAGAAAAATATGATACAAATAATAGTATAAGAAAAAAAGTTATAAAAATATCATTAATGTATGATTAATTCTCTCTATGGAAATTTTATTTATACACAAAATTTGAACTCAAATACTTATTTAAAGAAAAGTTGACATGTATATTTTAAATCAAACACTAATTGTGGCCTCCATTAAAAAACATTTTTATTTTTCATGTGCATTAAAGTGTGCACAACTAGCATTTTTCAAAATAAAATGAACACCACTGCCCAAAGAGACAAGAAGAAAATACTTTGATGCTCCATGAGAGAACAAAGTAAAATAAAAATAAAAATGCCATAGTACAGCATGAGATGCTCAAATTTGTGGCCCTTAATTTCGTCTATGGTCAAGATTCCTTATCAAACTCAATTTGGCCCTTAACTTTTCTCTATTGGACTAGATTCGATATCAATCTCAGTCAACTCACTTCCATTATTTTCTTACCTGTTTTGCTCTAGTGGAAATAAGTAAGGCAATGAACTACATTTATGTATCACTTTGAACAAATGCAATCTGACTCAGCATTTCCGGACCAAGCATATGATGACATGGCCTAGTGTCCACATCAACTGCCTCCACTTTCCTAAAAAAAGCACGTGAACAAATGATTCTTTACTTCGAAGGGAAAAATTATTCTACGCACTACTGCACTAGGACTCTTAATATTCAGTACTGAACAATTGAACATATATAGAATGAAAAATAGCTCCTGAATTTAATTAAGGGAAGCACATAAAACAATCATTTACTCCAAAGTGGTATGCAGTGTGAGTCTATAAGGATGAAAAGTTTCATGCTGTACTTAAATTCATTAATATTTCGGCACAAGTGTCTTTATTTAATAATAACTAAGGGAAGGTAAGCAGTAGTAAATTTTTTTTTATACTGAAAATCTAAGATCCACTCGATCACATTGGACCCAACGAATTTACTAAACTAGAGGAAATATTTACCCAACCACTAGAGCGCTTTCCTCATAAATCGAAACATGTCCAACTTAATCAATAATCGAACACAAAACCTTAAAGTCCTTTATACTCGCCCTGAAAATATAAATAAATATCAATTTGGAGTCTCCTACAACAAAAATATCTATATGAAACTTTGTGAAACTGAAAGTGGATACTGATTAAACTCCGAACAATTGACTAATGAAGAATCTTGCACTTTCTTGTAGAATCTTTTGTCCACTACATTGTAGAGCTAGTGGTTCCATTCATTATGTTTCAAAGGGTTCATGATAAAGTTACATTTCTTTTAGTACAGGAGGACCTAAAACCTTGCCTAACTACTCATCACATTTGGTAATCTAAAGCCCATGTGGCTCGTGAATAACCACTAACCACTAATCATATTTGAAAAGGCTAGAATCTAATCATGCTTTAAAGATTTAGATACACCACTAACATAGGCTTAAGAAGAATAACACCCTCTTTGCTTCAAATTACACAACCAGTAGTACAACAATATGATTGGTGCCTTGGTTTCATTTTATGATATAAACTTGGAACTCCAAGTCTATTTGAAGCATCTCATGAAAAGTAAAGAGATAACTCCTCTTGCAATGGGAATTCTGCAGATAACTCCTTATACAGGTAGATGCACATCAGATGCTAGCTCACTGAAATTCGCCATCTAACTATAATCAAATTACAAAACATGTAATCAGAAAATAACATTACACAAAGTCCAAACTTCATAATTTAAAACTTCTTTTCAACAGACTAGCCCGAGGATTGTAATATCGGGATACGTTATATATGCACTAATCTCTTCATAGATTCTAATTACTAAGGACTAATTCAAGTCCTCCGCAAACATATTCACAAGGACCATCTATGAAGCATTCCAACATCACTGAATAAGGTCTAGCATGTTGGTACCTTCACAACTCTAAACCTGCATCATATCAAGTGCGTGATTCACTGATGTTGCATCGATTGCATTTGCAAAATGGTATCATAAGGAGCAAATTGGAAACCATGGAGAGTGGCTCTGAGTAAATTTTGATCCTGTGGTTTAGATCCATATGAAGAAACCCCACACAATGGTGTGTTGAACTTGTTTCCATTCGCCGAATTGAAAACCATTGGTGTGCCCTCGTATGGTAAGTTCCAGTCAAATTCTTGTTTGATCGTGCCAGACACCTTCTGATTCTGCTGTGGATTCACAACCTTGACCGAGTGATCTGGAGAAGAAGGTCTGTCACCATCCGACGAAGGAGATTTTGTTTCCGATAGATTGACCATTGTGATATCATGGATACTGGATCTCCTCTTATCCTTACCTCCCGTAAGCTGCCTGATGAAATACTTCTGAGCATGACTTGCAACCTGAGTCGGTGTCCTCGTGGTCACGAAATTCCTAGATATGTTTCTCCAGTCCCCTTTACCATACTTCTTAAGACCCAGCAGAAATAGCCTGTAGTGATATAATAAGAAAATAATTCCACATTAAAATAGTAAAAGAGATTGTACCAAAACAAAACAACCGTAAAATAGCAAAAATCCCTGAGGTTGAGGCAAATATGCAAAACAATGTGACGAACCTAATAGCAATAACATATATTAAATTATTAATGCAACATAACCTGATTTTGTAAACACTCATTCAAGTCCAACAACTCAAATCAACTATCCAAAGCTCAAATCCTTTAAACAAGCACTTGAACTTCAAAGTTGTTTTAAATCCTAGCTAAGCAATGATTCTTCCTCCATTATTTGACAAACTTATAAATTTGGTCATTGATCAAAATATCACTTATGAAGGAACAATATACTAACATAGATACCGGATTCTCTCAATAACCCTGCAAAACATGTACTGCATACAGCATAGGAATTCACGGTACTTCACAATGTATATAAAGCCTTTCAATATTTGACAATAAGTACCGAAACGCATATTAGAAAGTACCATCAATCAGGTAATTATGTACTTAAAAAAAAAAAAACCAAAAAAGGGGTTATGAACTTATGATGTGCAATTACCTGTGCTCCTCTTCAGTCCATGGCACTCCTTTCTTTCTCTCCTGCTCAGATGGCCTAGTGGAAGCACCCCTTTTCCCACCAACACTATAAAATTGGTTAAACCCATCAAAGCCATGAGTGTCAACCTCAACCCCCTCCAGTGTGAAAGAACTAGTACTATAACCAGGAACTGGGATTAAACCTGCTTCAATGACACTCACATCTTCTTCCAGTTCCTTGTATTGTTTGATCACATCACCAACAGTCTTGCCTGGAATCATTTGTGCCACCTTCAGCCACCGATCTGGCGTGTCCTTGTCATACAAAGCCAAGGCATTCTCAAACAACTTGTTCTCTTGTGGAGTCCAATTTGCTCCCTTGCTTTCCTGGAACAACCAATTGGAATTTTGGAGATAGGAAGCTGGAGACAGAACCTCAATTCCCCTGTTCATTGTTCTAGATTCTAAGATACTAATTGCACATAGCAACCTTGTCAAAACAATATTATAGGATGATACATACACACTCTAAAACCCAGCCGAAGGTTGTGTTAAACAGTCGACAGCCAAGTTAAAACTTTATCGAATCTAAACAATATTAAATACAAACTCTATGAAAATTTCAAGCTTTAAAGAGAGAGAGAGAGTGAGATAAACAATGGCAGAAGAGTAAAGATTCTTAAGGCCAAAAAGAGACATATAATCAAAAAGCATTTGTAAGGAATCTACTACCCATTTCACTGTCCCACAAACTTGAGGAACCTAGAAATTTCTTAATTCAACATAACCAAAGCATACAAAAAACCCTTAAGAAAACTATTCAGATCTAAGAGAAGTAGAGATAATGATAACAAAATCTAAAAGAAAAGAAAAAACAAAACCCATATAATAATTTGGAAGAGAATCTCAACCCCTTAAAAAGTTTAAAGAGTGGAAGTCAATAATTGAGATGACTGAAGATGCATGTATGTATATATATATTGTGGTGGTAGAATATAGATAGAACCAAAAATAGTGAAGAGGGTATGTGAGAAAAGGGAAAAAGATATGAACTTGAAGAAGAAGAAGAAGAAGAGTTTGAGAGAGAGTGTGAGAATAACAGTGGAGAGAGTGAGAATGAGTGAACAGAAATGTGTCAGGTCTTTCTCTATGTAAGTACTGTTTGAGAGACAGCGATCTATGGAACAGGGAAGAGGAGAGAGAGAGAGAGAGAGGAAAAGAGAGAGGTCAAAGGGGTTGAGTTGTGATTGGTGGAGAGGATGTTTGTGGGCACTCAGAGTGTTGAGAGAGAGAGAGAGAGAGAGAGAGAGAGAGAGAGATTGTTTTGTAAAAGACCCAATTGAAAAGGACAATCTTTGGTTTGGAGATGAGTACATGGAGGGGTTTGAGACATTTGGGTAAAATGGTAATATTGATGGAAGCCATCAACAACTGAACATTCACCATAGGGCGACATGCAAATTATACCACTAGTTTAACTAGTTTAATTACAAGGGTTGTACAACATAGTATCTCCAAAGCATATTCGTTAATTAATGCCTAAGGGCATCCACTCCATGGTATAGTATTGACTTTCGGGTCATCAGACTCTTACACATCAATATTATATCACCATTTTTCTATAGATTCAATTTCAGATTTTTCATATCTTTTACCACAACCGAGTTTAAACACCATAGTCACCAAACATGCATTAGCATTCTATCACCATATACTTTTATACTTTTATACAGTTCACAATTTTATTTCAATAATGCTTTTCTAATACAATTTTAATAATATTAATTACGTACAATTTATAAAAATAATCTCAAATAATATTTAAATATTAAAATTAAATAAAAGTTAATATTAACAATAATTAATGGTACCTATTAAAAATTATAAAATACATAAAAAATACAATATAATTTGAAATTACTTTATGGAAAAAAGATGCTGGATCTGTGCTATATAGCCAGTTTTGAAACAGTGGACTGTTTCTTGAATTTAAAACATCTATTAATTTTAAATTATTATTTATTTATTTATTTGAATTAAAATATGTATTTTTATTTATTTATTTATTTTTCCATAACAAAACAATATATTTAATAATAAAATAGAAAAAGTATATATTTAAAAATATTATTTTTATTTTTTAAAAACAATATTATTATTATTATTTTTAATTATTATTTATTTATTGTTAATAATATTTATTTATTATTATTATTATTTGTTTATTAGGGTATAGTAAAAAAGAAGAAAAGACAAAAAAATGGTTTCCACCAGGTTTTGAATATTAGCAAAGTCTTGAAAGAGTTTAGAAGAAAATCTGCACTTAAGACTCTCCACCAGACTCTGCTATGGATACATTAAAACTCATCCTTTTGTTTAGGGTTAACACTCTTTTAGGTAATTGTAGTTAAGAGCTTTTTAATTAATTTTTTTTATCAGTAAAAGAAATTTATTCCAACTAAAACGGACTACAAAAGCAATAAGTTAAGCAAAAGCTTTTTAATTTATTAGAAGCTTTTATATTTAATTAATCAATAAATTGCTATAGCCGTGCAATAAACACTAATTAGAAGGAGGATATACCTTTTAAATGTATAAGTGATCTAAGATCACATTATAAAATCCATAAAATTGAAAGAAAAAAAACTCAAATTGAAATATTAAGTTTGATATGTTTTGGTTTTTTTAATTGTTATTTAATGACTTTGATCACGCAAACCGGATCTCATGATTTAACTTATTTTTCTTTTTATTATATTACAATATTTTTTGGATTTGCTTAAGCTTAACATTTAGGATTGAGGATAATAGTTAAAAAGTGGTAAACTTTTTTGAAAAAACTAAGTCCATTATTTTGATATACTAAACACTTAATTTTTCAATACAACAATAATTTTTATAGCCTTAGGGTTGAGGTTAAGAAAATCCTATTCTTTTTAGAAGTCACTGGTATGTTCTTATGTTAGGACTTAGACTTAAATATATACTTAGTTTTTGAACTTTAGGATCGTTTTGTCACAAACACATGTTTTTTCAATGTTTTACTTCTCGAAATTATTTACAGATTTGCAATATATCCTTGCTACCTATTCCTACCAAATTTTGCTAAGATGTCATACCAGAATCTTAATCAGACATGAGAGATTAATTAGCCACACAGTGTCAGGTGAGCAGAAAAAAAAACTAAAAAAAATATTATTATTATATTTTAGTTTTTTTTTTTAATAAAAAAAAAGAGATTGGAGAGAGATGTTATATTCGCTCATGTGGCATCACATGACTAACCTCTTACATGCAACTAGAATTCTGGTATGACATCTCAACAAAATTTGACCAGAATCGATAACAAGGTATATGACAAATCTGAAAGTAAGAGTTTATAACAAAATGATTTTAATATCTAAAGACTGAATACATAATTAAATCTAATACTTATTTAATTTTTTTTAAAAAATATTTGGATATAATAATTAGGATTAATGTTTAACCAAGTTGCCACTTACTAGTAGTTGTGTTTAACTTACAGTCGTGCATTTATTTCATAATTGTGTTGTCTCAAATGTTATTTGGAGAAGCATATTCACATGTGGTTGGATTTGAGTGCATTAAGAGAGTTTGTTGATTCCTTTCCTTTTTGTCACCTTTGTAACTGGTTCGAATATCACTGGTACTCACTGTGCTAATACAATTTTTGTTTATTAAAAAAAAGCTCATGGTGACTTTTTTTTTTAAAAAAATTTTCAAGTTTTTAAAATTTCAAATAATTTTAGCATGTGGGTTATTAGACAAGAACGAATCAAATTTATTGTTTATATTTAGTTTGGTTTTGTCCGGTTTCTGTATGATAAATGCTTGTAAATCAAATTATTAAGATTAGATCAATAAAGTTTGATTGATTCGATCGATAATCTCTTCCAAAAATTAGACTAGATCGGGTTGTCATGCTCTTATTTGTTGTTTTTTACATCATGAATTTTTAACATACTCTCTTATTTAATCCAACTATCCAATCCTCTAGCATACATTGCATATGCTAAAAGGGATTTCACTTTCCACGTACCAATTACCACTACTACAAAAAAGCCTTTTGAAAGAGGTTATTTAAGCTAAAAGAGGGCGGTTCCGAACCCTCCTTAAATGTATCGCCCTTAAAAATACTTATTAAAACGAGGGAGGTTCGGAACCGCCTTCTTTTTTTTTTCAATGAGGCTGGTTCTGAACCACCCTCTTTTGTCTTCAAAAAAATTATTTAGAATTGCCCCCTTTAATCTGGTTTTATTAGTTAGCCACAGTTATAACCGTGACTAAATAAGAAGATATTTTTTTAAAAAATATTTAGCCACACTTTAAACTGTGGCCAAAATAGATATTTTTTTTTAAATATGCACAGCTTGAGTTGTGGCTATACTTTTTTCATCAAACCCAAATTTTATAACATGCCATATTCATTGTTGGACTCTAAAGCCTCTAAAGGCAAGTGATATACTAAAAATCCAATCATATGAAGTCAAGGAAGAGTGTTCTATATATTTGTTCAATATACAAGAGATATAATACAATAGTTTTCTATATACTACTTGGAAAGGTATGTTATAAGTTTCTCATTCGACTATCTGAGGTCATTCAAAAGTACAACTTGGAAAGGTATGTTATAAGTTTCTCATTTGCTGCACTAAGAACTCCTTTCATAGTGCCTCCAGCACAGCCAGCAGCGTAGGCAAGATTCATGGGGCCATCCACTGTAAGGAATTACTTCTCATTGTAAGTTTCAGCTCCAAGGAATTACTTCTCATTGGAAGGCTCATTTCGAAGGACTTCAGGGGCCATCCACTGAGGCTGCATTATGAGTTTGTGACAGCAAAAAGGCTTGTTAGCTTGAGAAAGCAATAAAAAAACATCAACATAAAAGCAAAATAAAGATTCTGCTACTCGCTGTTCTAGCAAGATGATTTGTATGTAAAAGCTGAAAAAAAGAGTGCTATCATTACAATGCCTCTTCCAGATTTTGTAGTCAATAAAGTTGCTTCCTTCAACCTTCCATCAGCTGATCTCTTGATTCAAAGCTGAAGTATAGCATGTGATCGAGATGATTCCTCATTCGCACCAGTCATACCGGTACTTCTTGTAGCATTTCCTTTCTCAATAAATTCCTTGATTGTCTCAACTTTAGAAACCCTGTACTCTTGCAAGCCGACAATGCAAACCTGCTGTTTTCCATCCTCCCTCATGCAAAGCTTTCTGCAAAATCTTAAACAAATAAGACAAGTAACTAAAAAAGTGAGACTTTTTATAGTCCACAAGTTAACATGACTTACTTTCGATCATTGAGGAGATCAAATAGTTTTCCCCCATATATTTCGAAGAAACTAACAAACAATTGGAAACCTTGATTCCGATATGTGCGGTGCATTAAACTTAAAATATCTTGTGATGCTTTGAGAGGCAATGGTTGCATTGTATATGTTTTCCCACTCCCTAAAAAAAAGTAACTTCGTATCAACTAAAAAATTCCAGAAAAATACACATGTTTTCTAAACTACTTTCTATGTTTCCTGACAAGAATTAAATGAACTAATCTCACAATATAAATCAAAAGACCTTCACCTAACGTATCTAAGTAAATATCAGGAACATATTCAATTTAATTTGAAATGTTTTATGAAGTTAGTCAAATGGCTCACAGACTGGGCTAAATCTTACCATGGGAAATTTCATAAAAACAAGCCTGACAGAGGTTCAATGTAAGAAACACAAAGGCAAAAGTTCGCAAACTGAAATGTCCAATCTTCAATTGCATATGCTTCATGGACACAAAAGTTAAAAAGCATGCAACTTACAAACAATTTACTTCATTAGCCATCTTCACTTTTTATTCATACCTTTAAATCTACTCTAATCGTAAAGCAAAAATATTTCGGATTCTTCAAGGAACATTTGATTTTTCTATCTCAAAATATTGTGAATTAAAAATAAGCTCTTAGATCAATTCCGAAATGTTGAATGATATTCCAAATTTTTACAATCTGGCGGTCAATAATGCTCATTGTAAGTACTCATACATTCCTCAATTGACAAAAAACTAAATACTTACCTGTTTGGCCATAAGCAAAGCAAGTTGCCTTTGTCCGTTGGAAAATAAGAGGAACTACGGGCTCCACAGTCTCAGCATACACCTAGGGGGATAGAGAGTAAATCTAGTGAAACTAGTGAACTATCAGTCAATGAGGCGACAAGCACAACCAGTTAAATACTTACTTCTTCATTAGAAACATCTTCATTCAGCACAGCATCAAAAACAAACTCATGTTTCTCAACATATTCTGTTAAGTCAACCTGCAAAACATGTTGAAGTGGAAATAGAACTCAAAAAAGGTACAACATCCAAACATCCAGGTACATTAAGAATGTTTCAATTGTAAAATCTTAGTTAGGAAATTTTGAACTTAGTGATTGTCCCTCTAATAGTTATTTTAAAGTATGGGTGTGAATGAAATCGATTAGACACAGATTCAGAATGAGAAAGAGTGATTTAGAAATTAGCGATACTAGGTTGAAGTGTTGAACTATATTGAAAATTGAAGCATTATAAGAAAGGATGTCTTACTTGATATAAAATGCAGGAGTAACACTCACTTAGATCTTATATATTTCGAGCTTCAATATAGAAAAATATTTTATTGATAGTGAAACATGGAAATCAATAATATAATATGTGAAATATTATTTTTCCAAAGTATGTATACACTAAGAAATATCAGTTATTTTGAATTAAAAAAAAAGAAAGGGGAGAAGATGACCTGCGTCCTGCTGAGAAGAAGAGCAGCGGACAACACCGGTGACTGGTGAGGGGACCATGAGGGAGAAGGAGGAAGACCTGAAGAAGAGTGACGGCGGAGGAAGATGGCGGAGGAAGGCGAGAGGGAGAGGGACAGGGGACGGCCGGACGGCGAGACGGAGGGACGGCGGAGGAAGAAGGAAGGATGGCGGAGGAACGAACGACGAGGACGAATGAGCGAGAAGGAAGGACGACGGAGCAAGACGGAGGAACCACGACGGAGAAGGCTGGACGGCGTGGAGGGGCGGCACCGCGGCGGGGAGGGAGAAAAGGGAAGGGCCAGCCGCCAGCCGCAGCAGTTGAGGTCTGAGGGAGTAAGTCAGTAAGGGATGCAATTAGGGTTTGGAGACTTAAGAGTGTGTGTTGTGTGTATGTATTTAATATTTTTAATTTATGATTTAAGAGGGCAATTGAATTAAGTAATAAACAAGGGCGGTTTAACAAATAAACTCTTCTCAAAAATGCTTTGAATTTTATTTAATTTTAACATTTTTTAAATAAAATATACGAAGGCGGTACTTAAACGGAACCTCCTTTAAAAATAACATTTTTAAGGCTGGTTAGAGTAAGGAACCCTTCTCTTAAAAGTTTTTAGCAAAAGAAGGTAGTTCCGTTAAGGAACCGCCCTCAAAATATCGCCTTTAATTAGCAATTTTGTAGTAGTGTACATCATTTTATTCATCTTACTTAAATACGAGGATGAACCAACATAAAATAAAGTGAGGGCACTTGTCGTGACTACAATTTTGAAAATATTTATTATATCATTGTTAATTGTTTTTCATATTTGTATTTGCATGTTATTATTTCTTTTACTATATAAAAATTAAGATATAATAGTCACTTAGGTTCTCCAAAAACACATTGGGCATCAACTTAATTCTCAAAAGATTTTTTTCTACCAACCATATCCCTCAAAGGCAAAACGGCATCATATTCATCCCTCATTTCATCTCTCTATTAGTCCTTTCATCAAGTGTCATGTGACACTTTTTTTATTGGCTATCTCTCCCAACTCATCTATACATGAAACCGCAAGTTCATCTCTCTCAAGTATGTTTAAGGTTGGATATATTCAAGTATTTAAATTTTAAGATTAAAAGAAGTAAAAAATTCACACCAAAGCTTCATCTTGCTCGATTATCTTATTCTCACTTGTCACCATCTTCATCTTCTAATATTGACGAAACAAGCTTGAAAGTTGAAACCCCACCAAAGCTTTAAAGACACCACCACCACTGCTTGGATAGACAGCCGCCGCAAGAACCCCTGTGCCAAAATTTGACAACCGCCACTACAAGAAAAACCCTTTAGTGCAACGACAATTCGCAATGACTTAAAAATGTCGTTGCAAAAAATACATTCTGCAACGACTTAAGTATGTCGTTGTAAAAAAGACTTTCTTCTGCAACGACATATTTAAGTCGTTGCAAAAAAACTTTCTTCTGCAACGACATATTTTAATCGTTGCAAAAAACTTTCTTCTGCAACGACTTAAATACAAAAACTAAAGATACAAAGGAAACTCTTCTTTAATTTTCCAATCTAGTCCCAAACTAATTACCAATTGACAAACCATACCACGGTAACCTAGCCGCCACCCACCTCTTCTCCTTCTCCTTCTCCTTCTTCAGTTCGTTCTTCTTCTCTCCCTCTCGCATTCTTTCTTTAATTTGTAGTTTCGGCCATTCTCCTCCATGTTTCTATTTTTCATTTTTGTAACCCACTCATCACTCAGGAGCTCTCGTCACTTTGAAACCGACCACGACCCATCTGACTCACAAGCTTTGCGGGATTTCATTGTTCCTTTCACCTCTCGCTTGCGATTAGGGTTCGCCGCCACCGCCAGCTCCTCCTCACCACCATGGTCCACCACTGCCAGTCGATTGTCCTCACTCCTCTACACCGCTTCTTCGCTCGTTCTCCATCGCTCGTTCTGGTGATGTCCTTTAACTCTGTTGCGCTGGATGCGACCACCATCACCTTGAGCGACCCTCATCCTTATCCTTCCCAAAACCCAAATAAAAACCCAATTCCCCTTTCCCAAACCCTAACGAAAAACCCAAATCTCCTTTCCCAAACCCTAACTTAGTAAATGTAGAAGGTGCAAGCTTTATAATTTTGGCTTGGTTGATTTCTCTATTTTTATTTTCATTGATACACTGCTTCTGGTTCTTGCACTAATTGGTTTTACATTATGGGTTTTGCTCTGTTTGGCGATTTGGCAGATATTTTAAGCATTTGGAATTTGGAGTCTGTTATGTTCGTAATTTTACTGATGTTGATGACAGGGTCAATGTTGATTCATTTACTAGCTACCAATACAAGTGCTTACTAGCTTAAGTTTTTCTTTATTGGCAGAAAGTGATTATTTTTATATCTCACGTTTGTATGTTTAGTTGGTTCAACTTGTGTAGTACTAAGTAAGTGGAATCTGACAAGAAGCTGAAATTTAGCTTTTACGAAAAGTTACATTTTCAGCTTTTGTAAGTATCTAACCATTTTCCTTATCACATTTGATGTTCATTTAAGGATCTAGTTTTGTTCACTCCCTAAAAAAAATTAGTTTAGGGAGGGAACTTTAAAATGGCTCTGTCAATGTGACAACACTCCTTTAAAATGACAGCAGCCTTTTTCCATTAACATATCCATATATACTAATTACAACATCCTTCCTTTTCTTTTCTGGTCTTTGTGTACGTATGTGTCTTTATTCCTTCTTGGTCTTACATTTGGTATTAGGTTTCACATGCCAATACTCTAATTGAGATATGTCTAAAATAATACTGATTTGTATTGACTATGCTTGCTGCATCTTGTTTACACAAATCAAGTGTGATTTGAGATAGAGCTATGCAACATTGAATCGTTTTCGTGGCTGTCATTGTGCCAAGAGTCAGTACCGAAGCCGTCAATGTCCGTGCTTTGCTGCAGATAGGGAATGTGATCCAGATGTTTGCAAGAATTGTTGGGTTAGGTGAGATTTTACTTCTTTATGATTGTATGGGTGTAGCATTGTCATTGTAAGTTTCATACTTAAATCCCAATAATTATTTGTCACGTATACAATGAAGCGTAATATGGTATGAGTTCTCATATTTATTGGAAATCATTGTATTACAAGAATGTCATTTTTTCATGAATTTAAGTTGATAAATTTAAGGGGTTGAAAAGGAAAAATAAGGGAAGGTAATTAATTATTATTCTTGTACTTTGATATTATGTCTTGTGCTTTGATATTATTGGTCTATTCTATATTCTTGTACTTTGATATTATGTCTTGTGCCTTGATATTATTGTCATATGGTAGATGTTATGTCTTGTGCTTTGATATTATTGGTCTATTCTATATTCTTGTACACTTGTGATCTACATGTAAAGAATCAGTGTTGTATTTGGATGTTGTGCTTGTTCTTGCTTTTTGCTAGCATTTATCTTCAGTTTGTGCTTTATTTTATTAAATTTAAGGTAGGGGAGAACAACTCTTTGTATGTTTCTCATCTAAAATACCTAATATTGTGAAAGATACAAGAAAATAGGTATGCCACATACAATTCGATAAATATCATGATAATCATCTAAAGACTTGCAGTGAACTTCGACTTGAGCTTCTCTTGTTGAAATAACGTGTTCATTATCACATTCTATTGAAAAATAGACACATCTCTGATATACATGGATTAAATCACAAAGGGCAAATTGGGGTGTTGCCCCAATGATAAGGAGGTTTTTATTTCAATTTGCTATGTTGATTTAGTCCGTGTCTCTTGGTGCAAGAAATCACTACTTTGTTTTGCCTATGCTTGCAATTGATATCTTTGGTTTGTTCTACTAGTATTACCAAGTTCAAATAGATGAGGACTACTAGGATAATGCAGCTGCAAATGCTAAAAAAAAAAAAGCTGAAGCAAGTAATGAAAAAAAGTTATTGTGATTAATGCTTGTTGTATCAGTTATTGTATTTCTTGTGTGTCAGTATCAACTCACATGGTCTTAAATTTGAGAATAAAGTATCAACTTGCTATGGGCTGTACTAAGAAAATTAGGAAATGATAATGATTTAAAACTCCAGGATGATTTCCTTCCAATTCCATCTAAGATTGCTCTTGATCAGGTCATATACTTAGTCCTTTGTTCTATTATTATGGAAGTTCCACTTTTGTCTTCCTGTTTGGTTTAAAGGGAATAAGTTGGAGTAGTATTGCAACCATTTAACAATACAAATTTAAATATTGTTATTAATTATAACAGAAAATGTGTTTGATTGTTAAATTAGGAAGACTAAAATACCTGCTACAATTTGTAAGCCCCGGGTTCATGTAAACATTAGCTATTCACCACTGGGTTTTCTTAAGGTTGATGATTGCCTAAAACCAGGTGTATTTGCAATGCTAGTTGTTAATGCTTCAGCCTGAAATCTCTCATTTTTGCATATACTTCAACTGTCCTTAAAGAACCTGTTGGGGTTGTTTATACTGAGGACTCAACTAACGCTAAGAATTTATCTATGTAAGTATTTTTTTTTGTGCTTGCCCTTTTGTTCAGTAGTTTGTTGCATTTTTGTCCTTTTCTTTGATTTTTATCTATTCTAATTGTCATGTTGCTCTAGACTAGCAATTGCTGGTTTGTTGAACTTGAGTGTTATGCATACTCACATTTGTGCTTTGATTGATCTCACATTTTTTGGTTTGCTTAGGTTTGCTTCAACATTAATTATGATTGTTTCACAACAAGGAAGTGAGAAAAGGAGCTAGTTTCATTAAAAAACGGATTGAAGAAATGATTAAGGAAGAAGACATTAAGGTTCTTAAAATCCAGGTCTTTCCCCTTCATCTTTCCCATGCTCTATGTTTTTCAAGACTCCCCCTTTATGTTGTTTATGTTTATTTTAATTGTTTTCTATGAACATAGCAAAGTTGGTCTTGTATTGGTCTTTTCATGAAGTGTACATTCACTGTGATGGGTATAAGCAGAAAGTAAATAACTACTGCGTTTTGCCTATTCTTGCAATTGAATGAATTTAGGATTTTATGTTCTGAGTCTTGGCATGATAACAGATCTAGTATTATGAAAATTGATTAGTTTGTTTTCTAAATAAATATTATTATTCAATTCACGTGTTGTTGTGTTGATTCATTCCCAAAGGAGTATTGGTTAGTTGGGTGGGTGGAGTGAGGATGAGGAGATCTATCAAATCCACTCACTCTAATCCATCATCTCATATCTTATTTCAGTTTTGTTAGTAAGATATAGTTTAATCTATTGAAAGAGGATAACCTGAAGTCTAGAACCACTTAATTCCCAAAGCCAAGATAAACTTGCTACTATGTGTGTTTATGATAGACAAGACACCAGCTAACTTTACAACTCTGTTTTGTCAATAATATTATGTTTTCCCTAAAGGATTGTTATCTAATTTTCTGTACTGAAATTGAGAATGAAATAATTTTTACTCTATTGTATCTTTGTTCATTTCACTCCTAATTGTTTGGCCAAGATTTGGACTCAAGTGGAGTACCAACATCTTTTAAGGCTGAGATTGCACACCAAGATTTGAATGTTTGAATTCCTGATGCATAGTTTTTTCTATAGAGGGCTTTAGAAGCATAACATGCATTTAATCAGATATGGAGCAAGGAAGCACCAATACTTCATATTTTTATTTAACATCTTTTGCTGGTCCAACACAATAAAAAACAATGTTTTTGATTGTTTCATGATTATCTCATTTATCTTTTTGTTTTATTAGAAATTCAACTCAGCTATTCTTTCTTTGTTTTGTTGAATGATACAGGTTGAACCTTATTGAAAGGATGTTGAGATTGATAATAAGTATGGAGATGGAAGCGCCTTTTAATTATTTTAAAATTTCTTGTTAGCTATTTAAGTAGATTGAGTGTGGATCAATCAATAAAGTGTCTTTTTTTTGTACTTTTGATATATAGATTGATCAATAGAATGCTAATGACATTCTTTATATTAGATTGTTGAGATTTGAGCTCTTTATTTATAAGCAATTTAATAATATAAAATTTATTAATTATTTTTAATTATTATCATGATATTTAAATTGGTTATATCAGGTTAAAAAGATTATTATTTTTTTTATATAAATGAAAGCTATTGCAACGACAAAATTGTCGTTGCAGTAACCTTGATTGGCAATGACATTGTTGTTGCAAAACACCCTTATGGCAGCAATACCGTATCATTGGCAACGACAAATGTCGTTACCTAAATGGTAAGCCACGTCAGCAAAACAGAACCTTTGGCAACGACATTTGTCGTTGCCAATAATGTCGTAACCTAAAAGAAAAGCCACGTCATCCTGTTGTTGCATTTTTGGCAACGACAAATTTTTTGCAACGATAGAAGTCGTTGCAAAAATGGGGTGAATCCCAACAAAGATTTGTCATTGCGATAGTTATTTTGTCGTTGCAATACTCTTTAGCTACGCCCTGACCCGCAACGACAGATGTCGTTGCAAAAAACATTTTTCGCAACGACTTTTCTTTTTTAGCAACGACTTTTGTCGTTGCAATTGGCCGACTTTCTTGTAGTGCGTAGCGCCAACCTTGAGATCCATCACTCCCTCACAAATACTTTCCACAATTCTAAGAGCAAACAAAAACAATTGAAATCATTAGATATGTTGTATAGATTTTATTGCTCCTGGTCCATTTGGATGCACTATTATTGTAAAAATTTTATACAATGTAAATCAATCATACACCATTATAAATGTTAAGAGTTTTATAATAGAGTAAATAGTTTGTACATGTTTTTTACACTATCACCACATTATTCGTCACTCAAGGATGTATGGTTATTGACTTCTAAATAAAAGTAATATAAATGAACGGTAAATGATGTTGAATAATAAATTAGTGGGAGGGAATAAGTTTTAATGCTTAGCACATAGAGAGCTCGTTTTCATTTTCTGTGCTGAAGTTTACAATGCATCATTATATTACAAGAATTTATAGTAGTTGGAATTTCTAAAATTAAGGAAAACTAACTATCGGTGAAAGTATGTTTCACCATAAACAAATATAGTAAAAAAACAAGAAAAATAAAACAACATTATTATTCCTTGAATTAAGGTATGCATGGGAGAAATAGTCATTGCTATTTTAACACTCCCCCTCGATGATTATTTCCTCTGAAAGTAGACCTTGTTGTCATACCGAGCTGTCTCCTGAACTCTTTGAACTTTGAACCGCTAAGACCTTTGGTAAATACATCAGCTACCTGACCTTCAGTGTTGACATACTTCATCTCTATTTCACCTCGTAACACTTTTTCTCTTATGAAATGATAATGCACTTCTACATGCTTGGTTCTGGCATGAAATACAAGATTTTTCGCCAAACGAATCGCAGACTGATTATCACAATATAATATGACTGCATAATCAGTCGGCTGATGTAGATCTTGTAGCAACCGTATTAACCACGCACATTCCTGAGCTGCCATAGCTGATGCTCTATACTCTGCCTCTGTACTGGACAAAGAAATCATTGGTTGTCTCTTGCTACACCAATATATTATTCCTGATCCCAGTGAAAACATATATCCTGTAGTCGAACGACGAGTTTCATGATCGCCAGCATAATCTGCATCGCAATATCCCATGACTTCGTATCGTACACCCTTCTTATAAAAGATACCATAATCAATAGTACCCTTGATATATCGTAAAATTCAGCGAGCTGTTTCCAAATGCGACTTCTTTGGGCTCTGCTTAAATCGACTAACCACACCTACTGCATATGATATGTCAGGTCGAGTTAAAGTAAGGTAGATTAGACTCCTTACTAACTCTCTATACATCATGCCGTCTTCTAAGTCTTTTCCTTCAACTGAACATAACCTTGTGTTAATCTCTAAAGGTGTCGAGATTGGTTTACAATCTAACAAACCAAATTTTTCCAATAAATCTTGAGCATACTTTTGCTGACATAGAAATATCCCATCATTAGTTCTCTCAACTTCAAGCCCTAGAAAGTGCTTTAATTCTCCAAGCTCCTTCATTTGAAAACGCACTGACAAATTGCCTCTTGTCTGCTGAACTTCTTCTACATCATATCCTGTGATAATGAGATCATCAACATAAACTAGGACTATCGCTAACTTACCCCTCCATTCTTTTACGAACAAGCTTGAATCTGCTGGTGCCACTTGATATCCACTCTGCACTAAAAACTCTACAATTTTTCCATACCATGCTCTGGGTGTTTGCTTTAACCCATACAATGTTTTCTTCAGCTTACACACATAATTTGGGTGAATGTTGCTCTCAAACCCCTTGGGCTGCTCCATATATATTTCCCGATCTAACTCACCATGCAAAAATGCATTTTTGACGTCCATTTGCCATAGCTTCCATGACTTGCTAGCTGCTAATGCTAAAAGTACACGTACTATAGTTATCTTAGCCACTGGACTAAACGTTTCATCATAGTCCAGACTGTACTTTTGTGAAAATCCTCGAGCCACTAGACGAGCCTTATACCTTTCCACCGATCCATCTGGATTAGTCTTCACCTTATAAACCCATTTACAAGAGATGGGTTGTACTTCATCTGGCTTTGGCACTAACTCCCAAGTTTCATTTTGATTTAGCGCCTTAAGCTCCTCCTCCATTGCATCTATCCTCTCCTTAGACCGGGCTGCTTCTTCATATGTATTTGTCTCTTTCACACCAATGTCTTCAATTAATGCTGCGTTAGCATATTTTGGATTTGGCTTTCGAATTCTTGTTGATCTCCTAGGTAGTAACTGAGGTACTTCCTCTACTATCTCTTCTATTTGGCTTGGTCTTTCCTCTTCAAAAGACCTTGTATGCACTCCTGTTTGCCAAGGTCCTTTCATTTTATTTGGTTACCTTTCTCTTTCTTGATCAGCAACTACTGTCCCTTCTCTTATTGGGGTAATTTCCTTAACTTCTTGATGTTCCTCCAAATGCTCTTGTACCTTCTCCTCGATCTCTTTGGAATCAGGCAACGATACTGCTTGAGAAGGCCACCAAGAAGATGCTTCATCAAATACCACATTCCTTGAAACATAACAATGTCCTGTTGTTGGGTCACAACATCTCCATCCTTTTCGCTGACTATCATAGCCAACAAATATACAACGAATTGCCTTCTTATCAAATTTGCTACGTTGTTGATTTGGTATAAACACATAACAAACACTTCCGAATACTCGAAAGTAGCTCACCGATGGCTTTTTCAATAGCAATTTCTCATATGGTGAAATGAAATCAAGCCTAGCTTGAGGTAGCCTATTAATAACATAAGCAACCGCCTTCATACATTCTGCCCAAAACTTAGGCGGAACATTCTTAGAATGCAACATGCTCCTACACGTTTCTGCCAGATGCCGATTCTTCCTTTCAGCAACTCCGTTTTGCTGCGGAGTATTTGGGCAGGTCAATTGTCGCCTTATTCCACTTCTATGCAAGTATTCTGTAAACTCTTATGAAGTATACTCTCCACCATTATCTGTGCGTAAGCAACGAATGCTACATCCAGTTTCCTTCTCAGCCTTCTCTTTAAATTCCTTGAACTTCAAGAAAGCTTCTGATTTCTCTTTCATAAAGTCCACCCACACGTATCTTGAGAACTCATCGATAAATGTGATCATATATCGATTTTTACTTATTGAAGGTTGATTCACAGGTCCAAAAACATCTGAATGTACTAACTCATGTGGTCTCTCTGCTCTATATCTTGACTCTTCATAAGGGAGCTCATGAGCTTTGCCATACTGACATCCTGCACAAATAATGTTGTCTCGTATTTCCAAATTCGGTAGGCCCCTTAACATCGCTTTCTTCATCATTACCTTCAACTTATTATAACTAACATGTCCAAGCCTTGCATGCCACAAATCTACTGTCTCGTTCTTTCTTGTCTTGTCTACGTATGCCTCTTGGGCCGTCATCACATAAACAGACTCAAGTCGTCTTCCCTCCATCAATGGTTGACCTGAAGGCTTCAAACTTCGATAAACTTTTACATCTTTAGGCCCAAACACCACGTAATTGCCTGAAGACGTTAATTGTGAAACCGACAATAAGTTTCTCTTCATTCCGGGCACATGATATACTTGGTCCACTTGCACTTGATGTAGTCCAAAGCGATGAACAATAGTTGTCTTCCCGATATGAGCAATAGGCAATCTAGAGTTATTGGCTGTAACCACCACACGCTCTCCTTTGTACTCTTCTTTATTTAATAGTTTATTCTCGTCTCCTGTCATATGGTTAGAGCAACCAGAGTCGACAATCCAATCACTAACATAATTAATTGCTTTGTCACTTATTGATACTAATGCGATCTCCTTTGCTGGTGTGTCCATGCACGATGCAGCCATTTCCTCAACATTGTCCCACTGGAACTCTTTGTTATCTAACTTTATGTCATACTTAGATTCTTCCATAGCAAATTATGCTTGGAAATCCCATTATTCTTCACTTTCATTGAGCGTAGAGGCATTACCTTCTATCTTCTTGGGTCGGCAATCTGGAGCATAGTGGCCAATCCTTCCACATTTATAGCATAGATCTTCTTGGCGACAATATCTCTTCTCCTCTCTATCATCCCTGTATCGGGGTTGTCTTGCTCCCCCTCGTTGTGGACCTCCTCCACGTCTACCTTTTTGCCAACCTTGCCTGTTCTGTGAGCTTTCTCCTTTGTGATTGAATCGGGTCATTGTATTAGCTTCTCTAGGCATTTTATTTTTGGCAAAGAGTGCTTTATCATCCTCATTTATAGATACCTTAGACATTTGTTTGTCTAAAGCTTCTTGATTAGCCAGAATATTTTCTAGCTCCGTCAAAGAAGGTTCATTTGCCCATCCTCTGGTGGCAGTAACAATCCCGTGATATTTGGGATTCAAACCATGAATAATGATCCTTCTTTTTCTGGCGTCATTAATTGCACTCTCTACATCGAGCTTTGCAATTTCATTACTAACGGACTTCACCTTTGTGAAATATTGGCTTATTGTCATGTTACCTTGCTGAGTTGACATGAGCTCATTCTCCAGTAGCTGCAATTTTGCATCACTCTTCCTTGCAAATAAAGTTGCAAGTGCTTCCCAAGCTTCTTTCAGTGTTTTAAAGTCCTTGATTCGCTGTAAGAATTCATCCTCCACGGTGATGGAAAATACATACATCGCTTTTCCAACTTTGATTTGCCATTTATTTCTCTCTCCCTCGTCAGTTGCTGCAATTGTTTCATCACCACCGACAACACCCCACAGGCCTTGTCCTCGCATATAGTATTTAATACGCGTTCTCTACGCATCGTAATTGTCGTTGTTCAACTTCTCCATTGAGCTAGTTGAAGTTGCAATATCTGACATGGTCCCAGACCAACAAATATGAACACCGCAGTCCCTTGACTATACGTCACCGACAACACTTCACAACGGTCCCTAACCGTAAAAAAATGCACTATATGCTAGCTGGAGCAAGGCGGCCCTGGACCGTTTGCTCTGATACCAAATGTTGAATAATAAATTAGTGGGAGGGAATAAGTTTTAATGCTTAGCACATAGAGTGCTCGTTTTCATTTTCTGTGCTAAAGTTTACAATGCATCATTACAAGAATTTATAGTAGTTGGAATTTCTAAAATTAAGAAAAACTAACTATCGGTGAAAGTATGTTTCACCATAAACAAATATAGTAAAAAAAAAGAAAAGTAAAACAACATTACTATTCCTTGAATTAAGGTATGCATGGGAGAAATAGTCATTGCTATTTTAACAAATGATGTACCGATAGTGCAAAAAACAATGTCAATGCACACATTGTTTCTGCGCGGAAAATGTGAAACGAGGACAAATAACAAAAAATATAGGATTAGGTTCGTAAACATACTTGATGAAATCAATGGCTACTCTTATTATATGTTTGGAGAGGAGTACAAGAGGTGGGGTATTTGCTATAAAACTGGTGAACAGTAAGCTAAAGGCAAAGAAATATCATAGGACGCCTTTGTCTTGCCACCCTCAAACTTCCTCTATCACTTTCGTTTCTCTGGGTCATTGTGTATGTGTGTCGTTGTTGTATCAGTTATGGTGGTAAGTAGCTCTGGGTTTCTTGTCTTGCCTTCTTCTTCTTTGGAGCCTCTTTTTATACTTGTTCTCCGGCTTGGCCTCCACGTTCTTTCATCCTTCAATCCAGTGGTCTTTACCTAGATGCTCATCTTGTCCACTGCTGCTGCCGCATTCCTTATTTGTCTTTGAGTACAATGGTGGAAAATACCATTTATGGTATTATGAATGACTGGCGTGATGCATTGTTGGGCCCGATACTGTAACGTATGGGAAAAGGGAATTTATGGGGAATCCCCATTCTACTTAGCCAGGACGCTCAGGCATGAGGACGCCTTTCCACTTCTGGCCTGATCATGTGGAAGGGCCTCCTTCTGAACTTTTGGGCCCATACCCCCATTGGGCCATTCTCCGTTTCTTTTCATTCTTTTCCTTTATGGATCACAATCCATAACAATTATTTTTGTCCTAAACACACATATTAAACTCTTTATAATAATCGCTTTGAATGTCACACATCTAATGATTTATAATGGATTGTAAATTAATATCAAAACTTCACACATAAAACGTATCAAAATTAAACTCATCATATATAAATAAATTTACAACTAAAGAAATTTATTCATATGAAAATTATGCAAACCTACTTCATGACCAAATATTATGCTTGGAAATAATGGAATTTGTGCCAGTAAAATATTCAATTTAACAATCTCACCATGTGTTCATTTATAGTTTAGAGAACACTATCTAACTATATAGCACTATACAATAGTTTAATAATAACTTGATATAGTAGTAATAGAACCATGTTCATGACCTTGGCTACGCACAATCGCTTCCTCTCTCGATCCCAACCTCCACCTCCCTCTCTTCCTCGATTTCCCTGAGTTGATGACCGATGAACCTTTGCATAGCTTCCCTCCTTTTCTCCCAACCCAACACCAACTTGTAATTATTTGACGATGCCGCTCCCTGCTGGGCTCGTAAGATCATTCTCTCTAATTTTTGGCCAATGAGAATAATAACGAGAATGTACGTGGTAGTTGAGAAGAAATTGTTTCTGCTCATGTGTTAATAATATCAGTGGTTATCATTATGTTGGTGTTATGAAGATGGTGGACTAGTGAGAATGAGATAATAGAGCAAGATGAAGATGAAGATTTGGTGTGGATTTTTTTTATTTTTTTTAATCTTAAATTCAATGGTTAAAAATGTTTGATAGTAGTGATCTTGAAATTGTTTAGAAATGTTTCAAATTTTCTATTGAAAAAATTTAGACTAGATTTGTATTTTTCAAATAACGCTTGAGATTGTAATAAATACAATGTTTCTTTAATAGTGTATTTATTAAAGAACATTGAAATGCGGAGTCATTTGTGATAACTAGTAATTTTACTCGTACATTGCACGGGTTTAAATTTTTTTTTTTAAAAAATTTGATTATAGATTTTGGAAATATGTATTTTTAAATAATAAGTTAATATGAATTTTTTATAAAAATGATTTATATGTATTTAGAAATGAATAGTCATAAACATTAACCTTTAAATCTAGTTTCAGCTACCAACTTTTTCATTAATAAAAATTAACTAATAATGTATCAACTATGCGATTTCTAATTTTAATTAACAACATAATTTCTTATATTAAAAAAAAATCCAACTCATTTTGATTTTTGTTTTATTTAATCCATCCTTCCAAATGCATTTTGTTAGTAATTCGTTTTGCAAGTCCAAATGTAGCTATTTTTTTACCATATATCATCATCATCATCATTATTATTACATCTGTCCCAAAATATAAGACATGTTTTCACACTTTTAATTAATTCGTGTTTATAAGATTCGAACTTTCAAATTACTTGCTTGTATTAGAACTTCATAATTGTAAATAAGTATATTGTCTAAAGTATAAAATAACGCATCATTATTTTTTAAAATTTAAATTGCAGCATATTGTATAAATTTTTGGATTTTTTTAAATTTGAATTCATGACTGAGTAAATATTTGATTGTATTAAGTTAAATCATTATACCAAATTATAGCTCATCTTTAATACTTATATATCCGCTTTTCCGTTACACCCAAAATTTATTATTCATAATGATGCTCTGTTTAAATGTTTAATATCAATTTGCCTATATTATGACTTGTTTGTATTAGAAGCTCTGAAATTACAACATTATATTCGTTTTTTTTTTCTGGTTAATTATCATATGACGGGTCGTTTAGACATTATATATTTTTTATGTCAATATTTGATTCAAATTGTTTCCTTTGTTTAAATGTTTAATACCAATTTGCCTATATTATGACTTGTTTGTATTAGAAATTCTGAAATTACAACATTATATTCATTTTTTTGCTGGTTAATTATCATATGACGGATCGTTAAGGCATTATATATTTTTTATGTCAATATTTGATTCAAATTATTTCCTTTTGAAAAGAACATTAATAACCCGTGCAAATTGTAATAATATCGAAATGCAAATTGTATGTTTGTGGACAATTTTTATATTTATGTGTAATCCAAATTGCACTAATAAAATTTTACTAAAAATAACTTAAGATAAATATTTATTCCCGTGCAATGCACGGACAAACAAATTTGGAGGGAAAAGCAAGGATGAAGGAGGGAAAATGAAAATGACAAAAATACCTCAAACTTCTATTTTATAATATGTTGATGACGCTCCTCACAATGTTTATGTGGCGGTGTCTTTCGACCGAAGCATTTTGCCCTGCTCTCATGCAAGAAAAAGTGCATATTGTGGATATCCAATGGTTTTTCAGCAAGATCCTACCGGTTGTTGGACTTGTTTGCAAAATTTAATAAATGACTTAAATGTAAACCTAAGTGTGTCCTGGTTAAAAACTTGTGATGTCCTGTTATCAATTTGCCTTCATCCTCTTCCTGTAGCAGCAACAGCAGTATCCCGAACAGCAGTAGCAACAACATCTCAGCATGCAGCATCCTCTTTCCGTTTTTAATTTTTTTTATATAAAGTAAAATTATTTTACTTCTTTTTTTTTTAACAAAATTATTATACTTCAATGCATATTAAAAAGTAAAAAAAAAAATAACTTCCAATCATTAAAAAAAAGAAACTAAGGCATAACGGAAATAATAAAAAAAAAGTGCACCATTGTCATATAATAATGCATATCAAAAATAACTTCCAATCATTATTAAAAAAAGGACGGAAATAAAAAAAAAAGGACGGAAATAAAAAAAATAACTAAGGCATAATAGAAGGTGTATATACACCGATAACCAGTCTCACCTTTATCCGTAAACATTTCCAACCGTTGATCAAATATGGCCCAAAAAAATCAATGGCCAATATGCAATATACCGGGTGCATGACTACACCCGGTACAGAGCAAAACTTCACCTTTCGACCAGCCACAAAATGCTCTATAAAGGATCTAACCTTTTTTTTTCAATTTCCATTTGCCCATTCGAAATAAGTGGTTAAAAAATATAATAAAATGATTTCTCGCCCACAATCAAACAAGAAAAATTGCAATTCTTGAATCTCGCATCAAACAAACAATTACAATAATGAATTTGTGAATCATAAAGTAAATGGGATCCACCATAAGAAAACTAGCTGTTTGTGGCGGAGAATTCGCAGTGGTTCTCCAAACCGTCGTCGGTGTTTGATTGAGCGTATGATTTGGCATCAGTTCTTCAAACAGCCGCAAGTTGCTCGCACGTACACCCCTCAAGGTTCTCTCACTCTCAAAACTCAGGTCCCTTCTCTCCGATAAGGGCCACTCGCAAGGCTTCTGTCTTTCGAACCAATCTTCATCTTTGTTCTCTCTTTCGAACTAATCTTCACCTCTGTCTCGTCTCCTTCAAGCTCTTCTGGTTCCGCTTCCATCCATCTTTGTGCTGAAGCTCCGATCCGGTTCAAGCTTCGTGTACTTCATCTTCACCTTTGGTATCTACTCTTCCCTTCGGTATTCCAGCATTTATTTAGATTTTATTCCGCTGATTGAAGTATAAGTTTAATTGATTGCATTTTTGAGTTTTAGGGTTTCAAAATATGATTCAGTTGCTGATTTTAGGTGATTCTATTTCTGGTTTTAGATCCTAGAGTTTGTGCTTTAGGGTTTCAGTTCTAACATGGTGACTAATATATGTTTTTGTTTTCCTCTAATTTTGACTTAATTTGAATGCATCTAAAGTATTTGACAAAATGCCCAAACCAGTCATTTTTTCATAAATCATAAGTTTAGTCATTTTTTCAGTTCAGACATCCTGAGAATTAGACTCATTCTCTCCATATGGATTTATATTGTCAAGAGATATGTTGATGAGTTTAATTCTGTCCCCAGCAATTGTGGCATCTAGGTTGGGTAACAGTTGTACGTCTTTGTGCTTTACAGGTTCCACATGAAGGACCGATGTGTGATCTCTTGTGGTCTGATCCAGATGATCGCTGTGGGTGGGGAATATCTCCTCGAGGTGTTGGATATACATTTGGACAAGATATAGCTGCTCAGTTCAATCATACCAATGGTCTCTCCCTGATATCTAGAGCTCACCAGCTTGTTATGGAAGGATACAATTGGTGTCAGGTAAACGACAAATATTTGAATCTGTTGCATATTGGTATCTTTTTGAATTCTCCAGATTCATATGGAACTGTCTGACCGATTCGATACGGATTGAAAGCCTTTAGGTTCATCTTTCTTCTCTCCATACTGGAATGTAAAACACATCATTGCAGCTTACTGAACAGCATGTTCAGATGGAAAAATTCAGAAACATAAAGGAAGGCATTCAAAATTAACACTCTACAATGAAAGAGTCATACACAATGAAGACTTCCAAAGTTAAGGCCTTAAGGGTATGTTTTTTAAGCTTTTTTTTTTTAATATAAAAAAAGTGACTATTTTGATTAAAAAAACCATTTATGACACTTGAGAATTTGTTTGGTTTTATCCTTTTTTTATTTATTTAAAAGAAGTGCAAAAAAAAAAGGTTATGAAATTGTAAAATAACCATAACATTTATTCTTGTATTTCAGCCACTGGTATTGGAACAAGCAAATTATACCAAGGTAACAATATTGACTCCTGCTTCAGGAAAACATGCAGTGACTCTTTCATTGGTTTCATTACATTTATTAAAATATCTATATCTACGAGAATAAACTGATACAGAAGGGAAAATAAAAAACTCAGAAGATGGGCCTTGATTTTCAACTTTTATATCATAACTTAAGATGATATAAATCACTTCAGTTTAGTTATCAACAGCATACGCCTCATGTCAAGTAGTCAGTTTTCTAGTTCCATTCCAACTTATTTGGTTGGTAAATTTTTCACACTGTGGCACAAAAGGAAGAGGTCAATACATACAAATGTTGCGCAAATTAGTTTTTGTATATTTTAGATCAGGATGATACATTGTGATTATGTCAATTGTTTTTGTTAAAGGTGCTTATTTTGCTAGTTCTGGCTGTTTCATTTCATTTCCTGGAGGCTTGTGGATATGAGTTGTACATGATTGAGGCTAGAACTCGTGTTTTGGCTACATTTAATGGAGACAAGCATGTTATTTTTACTTGGTTCTTTATTTTGCAGTATCCTATGCCTATCCCTCAGTTTGTTGGTAACAAAATATAATTCTTTGTTGTAATTTCATGCTGATATTTAACAAGTAGAATCTATAATTGCATTGTCATATAGTTTTAAGATTATGGTTGAAGTCGGAGAGTGACATATCAAATATGAGGTGTTAGTGTAGATTCGTGCCATGTCAAATATGAGGTGTTAGTGTAGATTTCTTACATTTGCACTTGTATGTAGTGTAGATTCTGATCTTACATTTACATTTGCCCCGGTTTGAAAGAGTTCTTAAGGCAACTTAGTGAATTTGCTGACTTGGTTCTGTTTACTGCTGGTCTTGAAGGTTTGCCTCAAAAATCTAAGCTGCACTAATGCATCTTTGTTTTTTGTGAGTTCTTTTCAACTTTTCTGAATGATATTTGCCTCTGACTTCTCACAGGTTATATATGCTAGACCCCTTGTTGACAGAATAGACAAGGAAAATCGGTTTACTCTACGACTTTATAGGCCCTCAACGACTAGCACGTAAGCTTCTGCCTCATTTTCACTTCACTGCTCTGTCTTTATGTCATTAATATTTCTTGCTGCTCCCTCATTAGACTTCATGTGTCTTTGCTAAATTTGCTGCATTCATATAATATCACTTGACTCTATTTGCTGCATTCATATAATATGCTAGGCCCCTTGTTTTTTTTTTTTTATAATTGCTTAGATCACTCAATTTGTATGGCATGATCTTATCTGTGCTTACCTCATAATCCTATAGGTCTACTGTATTCTCATGATCTTTTTATTTTTTATTTTTTTTAGTCTAGAACCTAATTGGCATTGTGTGTATAAACTTGGAACAGGAGGATTCAAGAATTTTGATGCTTGTTTAGACTTTGGACTTGAAAAAGAGATTAAAGGTTTTAAAGTTTGATAGCTAGTTTGGGAATCACTTGACAAAAATAAACAAGATTTTGTGATGATGATGATGATGATGATGCATCGGATGATGATGATGCATCAGAATTTTCATGAATTTTCATGAGGATTCCATTCTGAGAGCCGAGAAGGCGGCGGAGAAGCAAGCCATCGAGGAATTGGAGAAAGAAAAAGAAGCGCAGGAGCAGCAGGCTGAGGTGATTGAATTTTTTTATACTAAGTTACTAGTACTGCATTAGTTTGATTTAATTTTGTTACCATCTTACCGAGCAAAATGACACCTAAACTTGTTTACTTCCTTGCAAATACAGTATTCGCGCTTTAGTTTTGTTCATCCAATGACAACTAAACTTGTGCTGTGTGGCTCATGTAGAAACAGTTAGATTTTTAAAGTTACTTTTTTTAAAAAAATTATTTGTGTTATTTTTTTTGTTATAAAATTCAATAAACAACTTATATGTTGTTAATCCACCACCTCTGCTTTGCATGATGTTTAATTTGATTTGAATGTGACACTCCTTGTATCCTTCTCAATCACTGGTAAGATTTTGGATTTAGTATTCCTGTGCTAGGTTGGGTTTGAGGTTATTTTGGTTACTTAATTAGCGTCTTCCATGTCTGAACATCAAGTTGAGCCTATCCTTAATTTTGAATCTATACTGGTATGCTCATGATTTATTATGCTCTTGTGATATGCTTAATTTTTTATAATTAAATCGTGTTCTCAGCTCGATAGAGATTGGATACCTAAAATAATAGAGAAGAGAAAGAATCAAAATCTTCTTAAGTGAAAATTAAATTCTAATAATATTAAGAATATTTAAATATTAAAGTTTTAATATTTAAAAGTTTTAATATTATTATAATTTAATTTTTACTTTAGAATATTTTTTATATTTAAATCGTGTTCTCAACTTGATAGAGATTTATTACCTAAATCAATAATAAAGAAGAGAAATAACCAACATCAGAGGTAGAAAAGGGATTCAAAGGATGAGACGAAGTAAGTTCAATTTTATCTTCTTCAAATAATATATTCACATGATTTGAAGTTAAGGTTGGATGTTTTTTCTTGTAAGATTCTTGTTTTTCTCTCATCTGTGTTTTTTTTTTTTTAAATTATGATTATAATTTGATGGGATTATTTTGACCCATATGTCTTGACCATATACTTCATTTAAGTCCATAGAACATTGTATATGGACTTAAACGTGGATCAAATGGCCTACTAGCATAGTGAACATCGTAATTCGTAAAGGAAATTGCTTTTTGGTCACCATGACTGACTTTTTGGTCCCTGTAAGGCCCTATATTTTCACAAATAAATAAATATTAAAGTATTTAAAATAATAATGTTATTATATTAGATAAAATAATGAATTTTCTGAAATTAGGTTAAAGTACTCGAGTGTTTTGGGAAGGACTCGAGTATAATCTTTAACTGTTTGAAATATTTGAATTTGAGCCGAAAGACTCGAGTCTTTCATGGAAGACTCGAGTGTTCTTTGATGTGCTGAAAAGGACTCGAGTACTGGGAAAATACTCGAGTATATCGAGCAGTGGTGCTGAATCTATAAGTCGGTTTTGATTCAAAACTCGCACCAAAACGCATTTTCTCGAAGTTCCAAGCACAGAGCTGGACCTTACTTCATAGGAGGGTAACCTTAGGCTATAAATAGAGGTTTGGGGAAGCCCCATACTCATTCAAATCCTCCTAACCCGAATCTATATTCACATATCCTCTATTTTCTGGTGCTCTCTTGGTGCCTTCGATTCTCTCTCTTCACTCAACCAAATCCTGTGAAACCAAAACACAAATCAAAGTTCTAATTCCCATATTGAATTAGAACCAATAGCCACACGAAACTACATCCTGTAGAGCAAGTTCTAGGCAATCAAAGTCGAGTCTCTGAAGCTGCGAAAACAGAGCAACTTTCAGCACTTTCAACCCCTCTCTCTCGAATTGGTCTGGTAAATCCAGGAAACCTCTTGATCCCAAATTTGTTTCTGATTAAAGTTAGCATTTCCTAGTTTCTTAAGCTAACTTATTTCATTCTTTTTCATGCCTTATTTGTGGTGAATTTGGTGGCCAAAGTGTGTTGTTCAAAGTGCAGAACTTGAGTGTTGGAACTCAAAGTTTGATTCTAATCGTTTCTCTCTCAATCAACTGTTCCCGTAGCTTCTCTAAGGTAAGGGGGAAGTTACCTAATCACTAGAATGGTATTTAACAAGCTAAATCCATAGGAACCAATAGGAGGTTCATGGGTAATAGAGTTTGAATTAGGAAACTGACTTGGAGGTCAGGAACTCATTGTTTTTATGTTCAAACAAGTTTAATTGGACCTAATGATGCTCACTGGATTGATTTGCGAATTTATAATCAAGTAGAAATGAAATTCATATGTTAAAGTGGACAATTTCTATGTTATATGCAATCTGTGATTTGATGCTATTTGATGTTGTTTTAGTTGTGTTTAAATGTTGTAACATGTTTATTTTATGTGCCCATGTCGTTGTTTTGTGTAGGATTGGAATAAAAGTGTAAGAATCACGAATTGGTACTTAAATTGCAGAAAACTAGTGCTGTTGCAGCAAAAAGACTCGAGTAATTTAAGGAAGACTCGAGTGTTCTGGGAATTTGGAAGAACACTCGAGTGGATCTTGAAGACTCGAGTATTTTTGCATGAACACTCGAGTAGTCCAGAACTACTCGAGTAATATGAACAAATTTTCAGAAAACACTTATTTTTCCAAAATTTTATTAGAATTCACTCGTTTAATACTATAATGTTTTAATCCCGTTGGTTGATGGTTATCCTGGAGGTGTCCTACTGGAATTTTATTCAGTGGTTGATTATTTCCCTACAGGAGTCCCAACGGAAGTGCGTACACCCATTTGGTTGATACGATCCCTAGATGTCCCAGTGAAAGTTTTACTCACTTGGTTGATGTTTTTCTATGGGAGTCCCAATGGGGTCGTTGCAATAAATATCCGCCAATAGGAGGCTATGCCCCGACGGATTATTAAACAAATGATTATACACTGTTTCTAAAACCATCACAAGGTGGCTGGGCCGCTGATGGACTTTCTGAAAAGAGGATTGAAAGTAAGAAAACCCATCATAAGAGGGTTATGCCTCTGATGGTCTTTTTCGGAAAGCACCAGCACCAGTTAAAAGAAAGATTAAAGAAGATGGAATAAAAGAATGAAATGTGAATGACGGACTATGTCCTTGATGGAAATGATAACAGATTGATAAGAAGGATTGGTAATAAATTATGTTTGCATACATGCATTTGTTGCTCCAGTTTGCGAGGACTTTCCCTTTTATACTATTAATGCTGGGCGGAGGAAGCCTGTAAGTCGTGAGTGCAAGGCTATGCCTGTGAGTCCTACAACGCCGGGAAATGGGAACCCGTAAGTCGTGAGTGCAGGGCTAAGCCCGTAAGTCCTATGCAGAGCGAAGCTCGTAAGTCATGAGTGCAGAGCGAAGCTCGTAAGTCCTACCACCTCCAAACTGTGATGCCCCGGGAAATTGTGGAGATTAGCATGCATCATGCCATTAACAAAAAGATTAACTGCTTGAATAAAAAGGGTTTGACATATGTGTATGCATAGTGTGAATTGTTATTACTGGAATATTTGTGTTTGTTGCTTTTAGCCAATGTTATTTATCGTTCGTTTTAACGTGATTAGCTATGACTTACTCCCTTGTTCCCCTTGTAGGTAATGAAGATCATGTTTTCACAGACAGGGGAGTAGGAACGGCAAGGGATATGAGATTCCCTTCCCGACCGTTGGAGTTGAGAACCATGCTCTGAGTTACGAGTAGTGTCTTAAGTAGCTCAGAGTCTAATTATTATTAGTGTAAATTAGTTTGAACTATTGTGTTTTATTAATCGAACTAAGTTCTGTTATTTTGCTTCCGCACTTGACAATACTTGAAGCTTTGCTTCTGCAATTGAATGATAAAACTTTGAAATTTATTTGCGAAAAATTATTCTCTATTTTCATTATAATAAATAAATCAAGGTTAGAGAGTCGGGATGTTACATTAGTGGTATCAGAACAATGGTTCAAACTCTCGGCCTATGGAATATGGCCACACATGCTATAAGCTGTGATAACTCTGGATTGAGTTATGGGTAGATTAGGATAAAGTCAGTAGGAAGTGAAATATATATATTGTTTATAATTGTTATCTTTGATGAATAGCATCGTAGTAATGGCCTCAAGAAACGCTCGCCATACCGACGAATCTCTTGATCGTATCGCTGCGATCTTGGAGCATCTGGCTAATAGGCAAGCTGCTGGTCCGTCCGAGTTCAAGGCACTAGCTGATTTTAGGAATTGTGACCCTCCAATGTTTCACGGTGGAGCTAACCCTGAGGAGGCGCAGATCTGGATTCAGGAACTGGAAAAGATATTTTAGACAATTTCATGTGACGAGGAGCAGAAAGTCACATATGCTGCTTATGTTCTGGTGGGTCCCGCAGACAACTGGTGGAAATACACAAAGCAAACTTTGGAACATGAGCATAGGCAGATCACTTGGGGTGTTTTCGTGGAGAAATTTTATGAGAAGTTTTTCCCTGAAGATATAGGAAACAAGAAGGAGATCGAATTCCTGGAGCTGAAGCAGGAAACCATGACTGTTGGGGAATATGCCTCAAAGTTTGAGGAGCTGATGAAGTACTCTTCATACTTCACTCTTCGCCCCGATGAGAATGCTAAGTGCGTGCCTTTTGAGAATGGTTTAAGGCCGGATATTAAGCCATTCGTAAGTGGACAATGCATTCGACACTTCGCAACTTTGGTGCAACGTTGTCGTATCACCGAAGATGACCTCAAGGCAAAGATGGTGTATGAGCGACAACAGCAAAGTCAGCAAAATTATGGTCCCCACCGTAATCGTGAAAAGAACAACCGTCACCATAATGACCACAACAAGAGTCCCTACGATAAGAACGGACAAGGGAAAACGAGTGAGGAGAAACCAACAGACGGTAGCTTATCAAAATGTGATAAGTGTCACAAGTTCCATGGTGGAAGATTTTGTTGGACTTCGCAACCTAAAACCTGCTTCAACTGTGGAAAACAAGGACACATCTCCCCATACTGTCCCGAAAAGAATAAAAACCAAGGCGGTGCGATACCCAAACCCAACACCAGTGTCAAAGTTTTCACGATGATGGGAAGCGAAGCCAATCCGTTAGAGGATTTGGAATAGGCTAGTTGTCTTTTGAGCCGTTGTCTGGATTTAGAATAAGTTAGTTGTCTTTCGAACTGTGATCTTATATAAGTATTTTGATTTTGAAACCCACCTATGTTTCTCTTTGTTTAGAATATTCAAACTATTTGAAATCTGAAATCTCAGATCTCAGCTTTTGCTAAGTAACCGAGATGTGTTCACCCCAATCAATTCATTAGTAGTTTCATGGCAGCCTATTCGTAAAATAGTTATACGCGATAAAATCGCCTTAGTTGGCTTCAAAGCTTAAGATGCAACCCTAAGAGTAGATAGAATATCATAGTAAGTCTTCTCTCTTCTTACCAAGCCTAAATCCATATAGGCCACACCCAAAGAATACCTAAGCATGTCTTCCATGTTTATAGAAGAAGAAACCAAGATTGGAAACCATCCTTGTAATCAGTGGATAACCCAAGGTCTTCTCCCAAAAGGATGTTAGTTTCTTCCTTTATCGTAAAGTTGAGTTTACCATTACCCTTATGCCTAAGACTGATCCCATTCGTTAACCCCGCGCCAATCGACATCCATCAAAGATTGGTTGCGAAAGGTGGTCGCCTTAAGGTTAGGAGCGAATAGAACTCTGCTATGCTGATTCCAAGTGGGAGAGAGTTCACCTATCGAACCCATCGATATACCCTTACAAGAAAATCCGACACTCAAAACTGGTCCCGTTCGGATTAAAGATAGGAAAATTAAGCGATCGCGAGGAAAGGAAATTTCGTTAGTAAGGGTCGCATGAGAATGTGGTAATGTTAATGTCATCGTTTGGGAGCTAGGAAGACAGATGAAGGAAGAATACCCGTATCGATTCAAGTAAGTTTTTATTTTCCAAATCGAATTTCGAGGATGAAATTTTGTTTAAGTGGAGGAGGATGTAAGACCCTATATTTTCACAAATAAATAAATATTAAAGTATTTAAAATAATAATGTTATTATATTAGATAATATAATGAATTTTCTGAAATTAGGTTAAAGTACTCGAGTGTTTTGGGAAGGACTCGAGTATAATCTTTAACTGTTTGAAAAATTTGAATTTGAGCCGAAAGACTCGAGTCTTTCATGGAAGACTCGAGTGTTCTTTGATGTGCTGAAAAAGACTCGAGTACTGGGAAAAATACTCGAGTATATCGAGCAGTGGTGCTGAATCTATAAGTCAGTTTTGATTCAAAACTTACACCAAAACGCGTTTTCTCGAAGTTCCAAGCACAGAGCTGGACCTTACTTCATAGGAGGGTAACCTTAGGCTATAAATAGAGGCTTAGGGAAGCCCCAAACTCATTCAAATCCTCCTAACCCGAATCTATATTTACATTTCCTCTATTTTCTGGTGCTCTTTTGGTGCCTTCGATTCTCTCTCTTCACTCAACCAAATCCTGTGAAACCAAAACACAAATCAAAGTTCTAATTCCCATCTTGAATTAGAACCAATAGTCACACGAAACTACCTCATGTAGAGCAAGTTCTAGGCAATCAAAGTCGAGTCTCTGAAGCTGCGAAAACAGAGCAACTTTCAGCACTTTCAACCCCTCTCTCTCGAATTGGTCTGGTAAATCCAGGAAACCTCTTGATCCCAAATTTGTTTCTGATTAAAGTTAGCATTTCCTAGTTTCTTAAGCTAACTTATTTCATTCTTTTTCATGCCTTATTTGTGGTGAATTTGGTGGCCAAAGTGTGCTGTTCAAAGTGCAGAACTTGAGTGTTGGAACTCAAAGTTTGATTCTAATTGTTTCTCTCTCAATCAACTGTTCCCGTAGCTTCTCTAAGGTAAGGGGGAAGTTACCTAATCACTAGAATGATATTTAACAAGCTAAATCCATAGGAACCAATATGAGGTTCATGGGCAATAGAGTTTGAATTAGGAAACTGACTTGGAGGTCAGGAACTCATTGTTTTTATGTTCAAACAAGTTTAATTGGACCTAATGATGCCCACTGGATTGATTTGCGAATTTAAAATCAAGTAGAAATGAAATTCATATGTTAAAGTGGACAATTTCTATGTTATATGCAATCTGTGATTTGATGTTATTTGATGTTGTTTTAGTTGTGTTTAAATGTTGTAACATGTTTATTTTATGTGCCCATGTCGTTGTTTTGTGTAGGATTGGAATAAAAGTGTAAGAATCACGAATTGGTACTTAAAATGCAGAAAACTGGTGCTGTTGCAGCAAAAAGACTCGAGTAATTTAAGGAAGACTCGAGTGTTCTGGGAATTTGGAAGAACACTCGAGTGGATCTTGAAGATTCGAGTATTTTTGCATGAACACTCGAGTAGTCAAGAACTACTCGAGTAATATGAACAAATTTTCAGAAAACACTTATTTTTCCAAAATTTTATTAGAATTCACTCGTTTAATACTATAATGTTTTAATCCCGTTGGTTGATGGTTATCCTGGAGGTGTCCTACTGGAATTTTATTCAGTGGTTGATTATTTCCCTACAGGAGTCCCAACGGAAGTGCGTACACCCATTTGGTTGATACGATCCCTAGATGTCCCAGTGAAAGTTTTACTCACTTGGTTGATGTTTTTCTATGGGAGTCCCAATGGGGTCGTTGCAATAAATATCCGCCAATAGGAGGCTATGCCCCGACGGATTATTAAACAAATGATTATACACTGTTTCTAAAACCATCACAAGGTGGCTGGGCAGCTGATGGACTTTCTGAAAAGAGGATTGAAAGTAAGAAAACCCATCATAAGAGGGCTATGCCTCTGATGGTCTTTTTCGGAAAGCACCAGCACCAACTAAAAGAAAGATTAAAGGAGATGGAATAAAAGAATGAAATGTGAATGACAGACTATGTCCTTGATGGAAATGTTAACGGATTGATAAGAAGGATTGGTAATAAATTATGTTTGCATACATGCATTTGTTGCTCCAGTTTGCGAGGACTTTCCCTTTTATACTATTAACGCTGGGCGGAGGAAGCCTGTAAGTCGTGAGTGCAAGGCTATGCCTGTGAGTCCTACAACGCCGGGAAATGGGAACCCGTAAGTCGTGAGTGCAGGGCTAAGCCCGTAAGTCCTATGCAGAGCGAAGCTCGTAAGTCATGAGTGCAAAGCGAAGCTCGTAAGTCCTACCACCTCCAAACTGTGATGCCCCGGGAAATTGTGGAGATTTGCATGCATCATGCCATTAACAAAAAGATTAACTGCTTGAATAAAAAGGGTTTGACATATGTGTATGCATAGTGTGAATTGTTATTACTGGAATATTTGTGTTTGTTGCTTTTAGCCAATGTTATTTTCGTTCGTTTTAACGTGATTAGCTATGACTTACTCCCTTGTTGCCCTTGTAGGTAATGAAGATCCTGTTTTCACAGACAGGGGAGTAGGAACGGCAAGGGATATGAGATTCCCTTCCCGACCGTTGGAGTTGAGAACCATGCTCTGGGTTACGAGTAGTGTCTTAAGTAGCTCAGAGTCTAATTATTATTAGTGTAAATTAGTTTGAACTATTGTGTTTTATTAATCGAACTAAGTTCTGTTATTTTGCTTCCGCACTTGACAATACTTGAAGCTTTGCTTCTGCAATTGAATGATAAAACTTTGAAATTTATTTGCGAAAAATTATTCTATATTTTCATTATAATAAATAAATCAAAGTTAGAGAGTCGGGATGTTACAGCCCCCATTTCAAATTTTCATGGATCAAAATACCCTTAACAGTGTTAACATTTCCGATTCTATGAAACCGGAAAAGTCTTTCCGGTTTTGTTGAACCGAAAAAGAAATCCCGATTTTCCTGAACCGAAAGACTTCCGGTATAATTAAACCGGAATACTTCCGGTATAGCACAATCGGAAGTATGTGAGCAACATGTTTCATTTGCAGGAATACTTCCAAACGACCTACAAACTTATGGATCTCTCTCCTCATGCTTTAATACCACCACATGGGAGAGTAAATCTCTGGCTAAAGCAGATGTTGTGTGGGTATCTAAAATATGGCCATCATTCACTTCCTTCATTTAACTGAAAAAGTTAGTCTCTACAGTTGATATTTTATGTCGAAGTCACTGACTCACTGTGAGGATTATTATCATTTTCACATTTTTCAGGAATCGTAGGAGTAGAGAAGCTAATATCTTGAAAGCTATTGAAGGTGGAGTAAAAACATTGTTTGACATTGTGGCATATGCTGATGTTGACCGCAGTGCCTGGATTGCTGCATCATCAAATGTGAGGTTGTGCTCCCGATGAGACTATTGAAATATCACTTTTACATACTTCCGGTTGTGCTATACCGGAAGTATTCCGGTTTAATTATACTGGAAGTCTTCCGGTTCAGGAAAATCGGGACTTTTTTCCGGTTCAGCAAAACCGGAAAAACTTTTCCGTGAAACCGGAAATGTTAACACTGTTAAAGGTATTTTGGTCCATGAAAATTTGAAATGGGGGCCAAAAAGTCAATCACGGAGGCGAAAATGCAATTTCCATTCGTAAATGGCCTACTAGCATAGTATTGGAAAATGGAAATGGCCTAATAAAGAGAGAAGATGGCATAATCCTTAGACCACCCAAGGATCCGTGGATGGGGAGCCATCACTTATTGTTGGGGCAAGTTTCTCTATGCAAATGGAAAAAGAGGGATCTACTTCCTCGTTCCTATTTAACTGTCCGTTTTTTGTGAAGTTTTTTGTTTCTTTTTATTTGTCCTTTTGATTATTTTAAGGTATAATAAATGCTACTTTCCATGTCTACCCCTATTTAATAGGATATTGGTTTTCGTAAGTAGTGGAAGATAAGTAATGATTATAGAAAGAGAAAGGATATAGTGGGTAAAAACATAATTAATGTATTGGAAATCTAAGTAATGATTGCATTTCTTAAAGAATGTGTTTTGTTTGAAATATGACAGATAAATAAGAACGGAGGGAGCAGTTTTTTTACCCCTCTATTTAATACTCCTTTGATTCCCCAAAATTTAATTTTTTCGTAAAATGTTTTCATGTATGTACTACCTCCGTTCCTAATTATAAAACCCTCTTGGGAGATTTCACGTTCATTAAGAAAATGGAATAATTTAGTTAATTGTATTGGAAATGTGAACTTTTGATATGTATTTTCAAAATTACCCCTATTAATATTATTGGGAATCTAAAAAGTGTTAAACAAATAGGGTGTTTGTGGAAAAAAATAATTAATGCTCACTGAAAATTGGTAAAGGGCCTTATAAATAGAGACAAAATAAAAGTGTCAAGATGGTCTTATAATTAGGGACGAAGGGAGTATTTTTTTTCATTTTTAACAATTTGTACACTTAGGGATCAATTTACGAGTTTTAAAATTACAAATACACTTATCCCTTGACGTATTAATATTTTTTGTCCAGTACACACCCCCGACGTATGTTAAAAAATACTCCCTCTGGTCCATATTATAAGCATTCTTTTTGTGAGAGAGAAATGATACTTATAATATGAACCGAAGGGAGTAACACATAAGCTGATTAATCAGCTTGCAAAATTTGAAATAGTATTAATTTTGCTCAATACGTGATCCCCAAGTTTATGTCTTATTTTAAACAATGATGTGGTCAACATAGCAACCAAAAATCACAGATTTGGAAAATGGTACACACTGGTGCCATAAGAGCTCTGCATGAGAAACAAATGAATGAAAAAAGTTCTTGGAAGTGAGAAGATAAAAGAGACAAGCAAGAGAAGGTGATGATAACTTTTAATCTGGTCTTGTCGATCTTCACACACCCATTGCATGTGTCTATAGTACTTACACTTCTTTATGACAGGAAGGACGCTTGGTTTTGAGAAGAGAAGATTTTGGGATAAAATTTCAAGAAACAACCAACAACTTTTCAAGCAATGTCTAAATCCTCAACCTGCACTTCAGTTGCAGTTGCCACTAACCATGTTAAGAATGCAGCAAGTAAGCATTTTTTAAAATGACTAAAAGAGTGCATGGCCAATCAATGAAGAATCATAAAGAATTAGCTACTTTTATCGATTGACCTTTCTTTTGCCACTACCAAGTGACAAACTTAAATAAGAAGACATATTGGTGCATTTTAAAATGATGAAACCACTTCAAGCAGTAAATCATCCTTCTTAGCAAACAAAATTTGGTCTTATCATGTTGATTTTTTTTTTCACTATAAATCTAATAATACTTGTGGTAAAACTAAAACTGATGCACAAAGATTATGGTGAAGCAAAGGGACTGGATACAAAAAAAAACTAACATACTTAGACTAGACATTTAATCAAATAGTTTATAAGCAATCAACTAAATGTTGAAAAAAGTAACAGTTAGAAATTTATTCATTTATGCAACAAAGTCATTAAAAGTTTCAATCATTTCATTATTCATAGCAAATTAGAAATTGTAATATGAATTACCTTTGTGAATAGCAAATACGGTTCTAGTTCTAGATTCTTTCTCAGCAACTCTTCCTTTCAATCCCAACAACAACAAATTTAATAAACCCTAAAAAATTAGGAGAACGAGTTTATAATTAAAAAATTAAAAAAAAATAAAAATTGAAATCGGGAAGAGAAGAAGAGAGAGACCTTGATGATGCGTATCGCGATATGGAGAAAACAAGAGGCTCCATAATAACGTGGGTGGTCATCTTCGAACTCACCAATTTACCGGACCAAATGGAAAACGAAGATGAGAGAGAATCTGAGAGGGTGAGAAGAGGAAGAGGAGTGACAAAGTTGAGAAGAGGAGACGAGAGAACGGGGGTAGGGGTGTTCGGTTCGGTCGGCGGTGGAGGAGCTGCGGCGGTAAACTATGAGCAGTTGCGGTGGTGTAGGGTTATTGTTGAGTGTTTAGACTTGAGAGCAGCAGTCAGCAATCTGCAAAACCTAAAATGTGTGCAACTGAATAAAACAAGAAGTCACAGACAGTGTGCATAAAACGTTGCGTTTCATGTAGGTAAGGATCGGTTCGGTTTGGACCGGTTCGGTTTTTCAACTGAAACCGAAAACCGAACCGAATCAATCGGTTCTTAGAAAATGAATTAAAAAAACCAATAAATGCGTTTTTTTTTTGTTTTTTGGACCGATTTGTGGTTTTTAATTGGACCAGTTCGGCTTTGAACACCCCTAAGAGAGAGAGAGAACGAAGATGAGAAGAGGAGGCCACAAAACTGACTAGATAATTAGAGTTAACAAATCAGAGTTAATAGTCAATTTAGTCACCCAAAGATTATATTGGCATCAATTTAGTCCCTCAAAGTTATTTGTCATCAATTTAGTTCTTCAAAGATTAATTATGGCACTAATTTAGTCCTCCAAAGATATTTGTCACTAATTTAGTCTCTCAAATATCAATTGTGACACCAATTTAGTCCTCCAAAGATATTTGGTACCATATTGATACAATTAATCTTTGATGGACTATATTGATGATAAATATCTTTAGGAGACTAAATGGATGACACAATTGTTCTTTGAGGGGCTATATTGGTGCCAAATAACTTTGGGGGATTAAATTGGTGGCATAATTGATGTTTGAGGGACTAAATTGGTGGCAAATATCTTTGGGGACTAAATTGATGGCACAATTAATCTTTGAGGGACTTGAAACATAATCTTTGGAGGACCAAATTAACCATTTATTCAAATAAATATGTTGGGAATTCGAAGAAGAATAGGAATGATCGAAGAACTGGGGAAAAGCGAAGAGTATTAGGTGAAATTAGGGAAAAAATGAAGTAATTTGGGAATTCGATTTTGGACCGAAGAATTGCTTAGGCCGAATCCCGTTACGAACTCACTTGGCCCAATCGCGTATCCAACACAAATTTTTTTACTAGGTACTCAAACCATGAGGTATAATGGAAATTCTTATTTATATTTTTTGAGTAATCAAAACACAAAAATGGTGTAAAAAGTTATTTTTTTTTACCCAAATAATAACTTATGGAATGCAGATAAGAAAATTAAAAATACACCAAATAAACCCACTTAGTTCTAAAACACTGTGTAGATTAACATTTAATTAAATAACAGTGATCAAACCCATGAGAGCAGATTAATATTTAACAACAAAATTATAAATGGCATTTCAACAAACACTTGTTATGAATCCATAACCTAGAAATAAAAAAACCTAAAATTCATATATATATATATATATATATATATATATATATATTTTTAAACCAAGATTCGTAGTGGTGAACCCTGAGTCTGCAATTATAAGTTCTTTTTTTTTTTTAGAGTGAGGAGTGATATGTTGAACCCTTCTTTTTATTTTTTAAAAAATTTAATTTCTAAAGGCTAACAAATACATATTCATTTAATATTCATAAAATAAACATCATGTTATAGTCTAGCCTAGTGGTTGGTGACTTAAAATATTTTTAAAAGGTCACCTATTCGAATCTCGCCTACAATATGTTATTTAATTTTTTTTATTTTTAAAATTTTACTAAAGATTTATAATTATATTTTTTAGGCAAATAATTTTTCGACGGATAATTCCGTTGGTAATATTTTATAATTTTTTTTAATTTGTGCATTATCGACGGAAAAATCTGTCGGAAAATAATAAATTTGCTTTTTGTTTAATTTTTTAAAAAAAACACGCTATTACCGACGGGATTTCCGTCGATAAATCCGTTGGAAAAGACAAAATACCAAATCCGTCGAAAATGAAAATACTGACATATATTTCCGTCGGAAAAGGCTTGAATAGCGACGGAAAAAAATCCGTCGGAAAAAATCCGTCGGAAATCAGGGGTATTTCTTGTAGTGCTTCCCTTTACTAAATCTGATACCAAAACAAAGGTTATAAAAAAACAAAGATAAAAAATCCACATAACAAATACATAAAACAATATCCAGAAAGACATGAAGGTAAAAAATATATTCACACCTGTACTATCAGCCAGACAAAAATTATTAAGAAATTGTTTATCCTTCATTCTGACGCCTCTTGAGCATAGTCCTGTGAATATAACACACATCATAAATGTTTCCAACTATACAATATCCTTCGTCTGCATATTACAACCATCCAAAGGTAATGCTTTCTCCCTTTTTATTTTTTATTTCACAAATTCTGATATCAAAACAAACATAAAAAAAAGAAGCAAAAAATTCACAAAACATAGACAGAAAACAGTATCCACAAACGTCAAAATAAGAAAGGCAGATGGGAAAAAATTTGCACCCGTATTATCATAAAGACAAAAATTCTCAGCAAATTGTCTGACTTCCAAATTGTCATCATTAGCAAACAAATCCTTCATTCTGATATTACTTGATCTCACAAAGCTCTCAACACCAGCAACTCTTCCTGACCTTGGTCCTGACAAAGCCACAAAGAAATCAGAAATGCTTCCAAAAAAAAAAGGCCTGAGCCAAAATTAAACAGCCTTGTGTTTATTTTTTTCTCTTAAACATATATCCCAAGAAAATAAAAAGAATAAACCTTTCAACAAATGCTTCCCCGGTGTAAGTCTTAATAATAAATTTGGAATGACCTCATTTGACTGCACAAAGCTTTCAACACCAGCACTTGTTTCTGAGGATTGTCTTAGCAAAACAACAAAGAACTAAGAATAAACACAGCTGCAACTCCAAACAATAAACACATAGACAATCAAAAATATAGAATAAAAGAAAAAATATAAGAACCAACAACCATAACAAAGGTAAAAATCTCTACCAATTAGGCTACCATCCAAAGCACTATCATTAGCAAAGAGAGCATCACTTGACCATCAATTTCAAAGAATAATCATGCTTAATAAATTCGAAAATTAACCTCTCAAAACATGCTTCCCTGGAGCAAGCTTGAACATTGATGGTAACTTCACATTACAATCCTTATCACGATCTGGGGAAAATAAACACAAAAAAATGGTACAATCGAACGGAAAGGAAAAATACAAACAAAGACAACTTATGTGCTAACAAATCACATACCTTGGGAGAAATCAAATTTGGGCCTCTTTCCAAACTTTTCTCTCTCCATATATGACCAACCATAGAACAAACCACAAAAACCTAAACATACATAAATCACAGATCAGAAAGAGGACAAAGCCGAAAAAAAAAAGTAGAATCATCGCCTCCAAAACATGTTATCACTAACCCACAACAACCGAAGAAAAACGGAAGCCAACGAAGAGTGTAACAGCTCGAATCACAACGCAAGTTCGAACAATGAACAAATAATCCAGAATAAAACATAAAATATATAACATTAATCTTTTTAAAATATGTAAGAAGAAGGGAGGTCACTCGAGCCATGTATGAGATCGGGCAAAAAAAGGAAATGGAGCTCCACATAGAACAAACCAAAAACAGCAGCTCGAGACACTCAACTGCTTTAGATGCTCGCCCTCCATATGCATTCATGATTTGGATCCTCATCAGGTTACTCTATAAACCTCTCTAACTTTTACTCTATCAAAATATCTAGAAATATTGTTTTCTTTTTTAGAGAAGTGTTGGTCCATGTCAAATATTGTTTCTTGGTTGGATATTTGAATTTCGGAGATTAAAACAATCTGTGAGAGTTATGCAAGGGGCTCTTATTGTTGCATCCTTTGTCGAAATCATTATTGGCATTTTTCAGGAAATGGACTGTTTGTTGTTTTCTTCATTATTGGATTTTTTTAGGAACCGATGGACTTTTTTATGAAGTTGTTGTGGACTGTTTGTGGAAGTCTTTTGCACGTTTTAGTTGAAATATATGTTTGTGAATCGGAAAAGTATGCAAAAACAGCTTGCTAGAGATCGTTTCAAAATTCCTATATTTTTGTTTAGGTAGTAAACTAAATGCTATTTAGGAGACTGGATTTTGAATCTAAAACTTTTGTATCATTTAAAAGAAAGGACTTGAGTGCATCAATCGATCAAAGTAGGATGCATATGATATTCCTCCAGCAAATGATTTGATGTTAAGTTGTCTTTGTATATACGTTAATGTTTTGAGTTGGGTATGAATAATTTGAGGATTTTGGCACTGCATTGATTCGTTGAATTTTTAATGTGATTTTCATCATGCAACAGTAAAATTGGTACTACTTAATGTATTTTTAAGATACCTATTGCAGGGTAAAAAATCTCTGGCATTGGATACAACTATTGGAATGTGGCAATTATTATTTGCTGAAAAGCAATGGCCACTGGTTGATCCTTGGTGCCAGTTCTTACAGGTAATATGAATTGTTATCTTTATACACCTTGTTAACTTTCACTTTGGAGCATCCTTATTGAGATAACTTCAGCCTGAAGGTCAGAAATCTCCTAATGCTTGATTGTTTTACTTACTCAGGCTCGGCACAATAAAACAATCTCTAGGGACACTAATATTGTTATCTTATTATATTATTAATATTTTAGTTTCCTTGCCTGATTCTGACTTTGTTTATTTATGCGTGTGTCACTGTCACCAGTTTGATTATATAATACTCCTAAGTCCTAATCTTGTTTTAATTGCCTCACTTGATTTGTATGTACTTCATTTTCGTGTATGCCATATGCCTTTTGTTACTCTAAATGTGTGAAAGTTGTTTTGGCAGGGGATGCCCTGTTTTCTGGATGAGTTAGGATGAGAGATCTTATCCTCCTGGATTTGTATAGTTCCAACGAAAAAATGTACGATATTAACATTCATGTGAGTTAATCCCTTTCATGGTCTTACAACCTTAACATTATAATGCAGGAGATGTCATATAATAACTGCTTAGCGCTAAGATTTGACATTAAAACTTGAAATCCTTTTCATTTTTTTGTCAGATTTGACCTTAATTCAGAGTGGAGCATACTTAGTGGAGGAAGACGCATGCTGCCTTGAAGAATGAAGATGATGATGATGAGTGAAAATATTGCCTGTGTTGTTTATTATTTAGAACTTAGAGCTTGGATTTTTTAATTATAATCATTTTAATGAAAATTGTATTGCTTGTACTATTAGTTGAAAAAAATGACATATATAAAAATATATGATGACTTACTAGATGTAATTTATTTAATTTTTTTTTTAAAAACCATTTTTTCCGACGGTTTTTTCCGTCGGTATTTTTTTTGCAATTTGTAGCACATTTCTGATGGATTTTCCGTCAGAAACAAAATATGTTACCGACGGATTTTTCCGTCGGTATTTTTGACAGTTTTAAAATTCCGTCACAAGCCATTTCCAACGCCATTTTTACTGACGGTTTCGGTCCGTCGGAAAATCCGTCGGAAAAATGGCATTTCCAACGGATTTTGGTCATTACCGACGGATTTTGGCCGTCGGTAATACCAATATTTCTTGTAGTGAAGTGTGAATGGCTCTGATGTTAATGCTCATATCAATCACGAAGTTGGTGTTAGTAGTCTCCAAAGTGGTCTGTTTCAAACTCATTGTCAAAGTCATGTTGATGAAGATTGTGTTGTCTTGGACAATTTGGAGGAAATGAATCAGGAGTCCGATTCTGATATTGGTTTTTCTGTGGATGATGATGATATTTTAGGTTTGTATTTTTTGAATGCTTTTACTATGTTTGTTGGTTGTGCCTTTTGTCTATAGTTTTGGGTCTGTTCCAATGCGTTGTGATAATTTGATATCCTTTATTTTTAGGGGATAATGAATTAGTGTGTGAGGGACCAACTTTGGAGTTTCATGGGCAAGGATATTTTGATCTTGATGATTGTGATTATAGTTGTCGTTTTTGTGGAGCCATGTTTTGGTACAAAGAAAAGGTAAATCCAAAAAAAAAAGTGGTGTTCCTGTTTTTAGCCTTTGTTGCTCAAAGGGGAAAGTGAGGCTACCGATGCTTACCGAACCTCCTGAGTTACTGCGTAGTTTGTTTTTCGACCAAAATGATCCCATTTCTAAGCATTTCCAGCAAAATGTAAGAGATTATAACATGATGTTTTCTTTCACATCAATGGGTGGTAAAGTTGATAATAAAGTTAATGATGGACATGGTCCTTACGTCTATAAAATTTCTGGACAAAATTATCATCGAATGGGGTCTTTGCTGCCTACTGAAGGACAACCGCCTAGGTTTTATCAGCTTTACATATATGACACGGAGAATGAAATTGCTAACAGAATGTCTCTTGGAAGGTTGGGTTCTTTCCTTTATGGTTTCTACTTTCACAAAGCAATTTCGAAGTTCTGAGCTTTTTTTTCTTTTTTATTTATCTTTGTTTTTTTATTTTTTATTTTTTATTTTTTATTTTTTTTTAATTTTGTGACTCATCTTATTGGTTTTGTGATTTTTTGGTTCATGTAGGGTGTCGAGTTGTCTGACTGAATCAGGTTTTGATGTTGCTTTAGTTCAAATGCTGAAAGAATTGGTTGATGAGTATAACCCAATTGCCAAAGTTTTTAGGATGGCAAGGGATTCTCTGCAAGAGCATCCAGTCGATAACATGAAGCTCAAGTTGATTCGGAGGCGAGACAAGGATTCAAGGTTGTATAATTTGCCAACTGTTGATGAAATAGTTGCTTTGGTTGTGGGTGATATAAATGTAAATAATTTTGAGAGAGATATAATAGTAGAGACTCGGTCAGGTTCTCTGCAAAGGATACATGAATTGCATCCTTTGTATGTTCCCATGCATTACCCTATGTTTTTTCCTTTTGGTGAGGATGGCTATTGTGACAACACTGCGCACCTTGAAAGTACACGTCCAGATGCGAGGCGAAAAGGAAAGATTACACTGCGTGAGTTTTTTGCATTTAGGTTCCAGTATAGGGAACGTGAAAATGTGATATTCTTACATGGCAGAAGACTTTTTCAGCAATTTGTAGTTGACGCATACACAATGGTTGAGAGTTGGAGATTGACATTCTATCGTTCTCATTCTCATCAGCAAAGTTTAAGACAAAGTGTTTATAGGGGCTTGGTTGATGCTGTTTTTGAAGGAGAGCAACAGGGTTGTAAAGTTGGCAAGAGGATTGTTTTGCCACCGAGTTTTACTGGGGGTGCTCGATATATGATGCAGAATTATCAGGATGCCATGGCTATTTGCAAATGGGCTGGGTATCCTGATTTGTTTATTACTTTTACGTGTAATCCTAAATGGCCTGAGATTACAAGGAATCTAGAAGGATCAGGATTAAAGCCGGAGGATAGGCCCGATGTTGTTGTCAGGATTTTTAGGATGAAATTAAGGGAGTTGATGGAGGATTTGAAATCAGGCAAGGTTTTTGGAAAGGTTAAGGCATGTAAATTCCCAGCTTAGTTTTCTACTTTTTTTATTTTTAATTTAAATTATAGATAGGAATAATTTATGTTTTAATTTGCAATCCTTGCTCTATCTTGAACACATTTATTTATTTATTTATTTATTTCAGTTGTGTACACAATTGAGTTTCAAAAGCGTGGTTTGCCTCACGCTCATATCTTGTTATTCCTCCAACCACAGTGTAAGCACCCGATCCCTGAGGACATTGACAATATAATTTCAGCTGAGATACCTGATCCTGTTGAAAATCCTGAGTTGTACGATGCAGTCAAGGAGTTTATGATGCATGGTCCATGTGAGAATTGTAATATGAATTCCCCCTGCATGATTGATGGAAGGTGTTCAAAGCATTAACCCAAGGATTGGACAGAAACTACTACCATCAATGAGGATGGATATCCTGTTTACAGGAGAAGGAGGAGTGGAATTACAATTGAGAAAAATGGGATACTGCTTGATAATAGGAGCACAGTGGCTTATAATTGCTTCCTTTTGTTGAAGCATCGATCACATTGCAATACTGAGTGGTGCAATCAGCAAAGAAGCATAAAATATTTATTTAAGTATGTTTATAAGGGGAGTGATAGAGTTACCGCTGCTTTGTATAAACAGTCCAGTGGAGATCCTACAAATGAAATTGATGAAATTTAGTGTTATTATGATTGTAGATATGTGTCTTCGTGCGAAGCTCTGTGGAGGATTTATTCGTTTGAGATAAATTATCGTCGGCCAGCTGTTGAAAGACTAAAGTTCCATCTTCCTGGTGAACAAAGTGTTGTTTTTGAAGATGAGGATAATATTGGAGAACTTCTACATCGTCCGGCAAATCAGTCTTTGATGTTTTTGGCTCGGTTCGAAGCAAATCAAACGTATGAGGATGCGAAGAATTTGACTTATTGTGAATTTCCTCAAAAGTTTGTTTATAAACGAAAGGAGATGATTTGACAACTAAGGAAAAAAGGATTCGCAATAGGCAGAGTTACCTATGTACCACCGAGTTCTGGGAAGTTGTTTTACTTGAGCATGTTGCTTCATAGAGTTAGAGGGCCACAATCGTATGAGGAAATACGCACAATTGATGGTGTTGTTCAACCTACATTTAGGGAGGCGTGTTATAAATTGGGTCTTCTTGATGACGATCGCGAGTTTATCGAAGCAATTAAGGAAGCTTCACACTGGGGGAGTGGTATCATGCTTCGTTCACTATTTGTTAGTATGTCAATCTCCAACAGTATAAGCAAGCCAGAGCACATTTGGGAAAATACCTGGACAGAATTATCGGAGGATCTGGTCATGCAGCGACGTCGGAGATTTGGTAATGAAATGGAATCTTTTTCATTACTCTTGGTTGTCTTATTTTTTTGTTTATTAATTTGTGCTGTTTATTTATTATATTTTTTTTATTCATTACTCTTTATTTTTTTGTTTATTAATTGGTTATTATCTGTTTATTCATTAGTCTTCATTTATTTATTATATTTTTTTTATTGTTATCGTGTGAGAAATCAGGCTTTCAATTCAGTGATGTGCAAATCCAGACGCTTGGATTGTTGGAAATAGAAAAACATTTACGCAAGTTGGGGAAGTCATTAGGAGATTTTCCAAATATGCCGTTACCAGATATAAACGAGCAACCAGCGATGCATAACGACGTTATTCTTGAACAACTTGATTTTAATAGGAGTGTTTTGGCTGAAGAGTTTGAGAATCTATATCAAACAATGAATGATGAGCAGAGACGTGTTTTTAATTCAATAATGGTTTCGATTCAGGACAAAAAAGGTGGATTTTTTTTTGTTTTTTTTTAAATAATTCTTGATAGTGGTTTATTGTTTATTGGTTTCTGTTATTTTTGTTGTATAAGGTTGCTATAAAATTGTTGTAGGTGGCTTTTTCTTCGTTAATGGGTATGGAGGAACGGGCAAAACATTTTTGTGGAGAGCACTCACTGCAAGGCTGATGTCAATGGGAGAGATAGTTCTTTGCGTTGCATCCAGTGGAATAGCTGCTACTTTGCTTTCGTTGGCAAGGACAACACATTCCAGGTTTGCTATTCCTATTTCTATTTCAGACGAATCAACGTGTGGTATTACTCAAGGATTTTTTCTTGCTGAGTTAATTAAGAAAACATGTCTAATAATATGGGACGAGGCTCTGATGATAAAGAAACAATGTTTTGAAGCATTAGATAGATCGATGAGGGACATTTTGGGTGTTGAAAATCCTGATTCGTATCTGAAACCCTTTGGTGGAAAGTCTATTGCATTAGAAGGTGATTTTAGGCAAATATTACCTGTTGTACCTGGTGGTAGTAGATCTGATGTTGTTTTTTCTGCGATCAATTCATCGTATTTATGGGATCATTGTGAAATACATACCCTTACTAGAAATATGAGATTGCAAATGAATAATGATGGTGCTGAAAATGAAGAATTAAGAGAATTTTCAGATTGGATGTTGAAAATTGGGGATGGTATGCTAAACTTGCCTAACGATGGAGATGTTGAAATTGAAATTCCTCGAGATTTTTTGTCAAATGGTTATGATGATCCTTTAGAGGAAATTTACAGATCTGGTTTTCCTGATTTCCATGCAAATTATTCTGATGTATCTTATTTGAAGGATAGGGCTGTATTGGCCCCTACACTTGAGATTGTTGAGCAGGTAAATGATTTTATAATGAACAAGCTTCCAAGTCAGGAGAGAGAGTATTTGAGCTGCGATAGGACAACAATATAACATAGCTGCGCAGGTTGTACCTCCTGCGATTCTTAATGATATGAAGGTGTCGGGTCTCCCTAATCATTGTATTACTTTGAAAGTTGGAATTCCTATAATGTTATTGAGAAATTTAGATCAGGCTGCAGGTTTGTGTAATGGCACTAGGTTGATTATCACACACTTGGGAAACCATGTAATTGGCGCTGAGGTGATTTCTGGTGGAAGTGTCGGTCAAGCTGTGTTTATTACTCGCATGAGTATGTCCCCATCAGAATCAAGACTTCCTTTCAAACTTAAGCGTCGTCAGTTGCCTATTACAGTTTCCTATTGTATGGCAATCAACAAAAGCCAAGGGCAGTCACTTGGTCATGTCGTTGTTTATTTGTTGAACCCTGTTTTTACTCATGGTCAGCTTTATGTCGCTGTTTCAAGGGTGAAGAGGAAAAAAGGACTAAAATTTTTGCTTCTTGATGATGATGGAAGAACTGTGAGTACTACTAGAAATGTGGTATACAAGGAGATATTCCAAAATGTTGCTTGATCAATTTTCATATCTTTTACCAATGCCACTAAAAGGTTTTGCAGGTAAATATTTCAAAATCTTTTTTTGCTATGAAATTCTTGTAGGTTTTTCCATGATGCATATATCTTATTGAAAAATTTGTGAAGGCCTAAATTCTCTTATATTTTGGTGAGAATTTCTTATTTCCATTATGATGATAAAATTCGTTCCAGTTATAGAAAGAAAATTATCAATGCATATTTCTCATTTTTATATTCGTTCCAGTTATAGAAAGAAAATTATTAGTGCATATTTCTCATTTTTATATTCGTTCCAGTTAAAATTTGTTCCAGTTATGGTTTGATTTTCCATATTACATGTTTCTCATTTTTATATGATTGTTTATGCTATAAATGTTTCTTATATAGTTATTTAAGTAAAGTTTTTTTAATTATAAGGCACATATGATATAAGTATATAGCTATATCTGTATTTGTGCCTCTGTCACAAATTCATTGCTTGATATGAAACCGTTTTATTTGCACTTTTTTAATATTAAGCATGTGTTAATTTTTTTGTTTTTGTTTTTAATTATAATATCATTTCTGATTATATTGAGTATGTAACTATTTTGTTGAATGACAATTCAATGGTGGATGTGGCAATTGATGCCACCTCACTATTCAAAGAACCGAGCTTCTGGAACTTCTTGTGCTTTAATTGATAGTGAGTTGCATTATTGAAAAGATGGACAAGACCATGCATCAGAGATATTTTTCATTGAACCGATTAAAATAATTTAAATGCTCCTTTGAGATTTAGAATGCCGATAGTTTGAAAATTTAAGTGTTAATAATAAAAATTAAATTAGGTAGTCATGTATGATTCCTATATATAGCTATGCTTCTCTCTTCTCACTTCATTCCTATATCATTCTCTTTTATCTTTTCCCGTGTGGTTCTTGTAATTCACATTCCAGAGTAAAGTTCTTCTCTTTGCTTCGAACCCTCTTTTTCCATTTTTTGTTTCCTTTCAGACGAGACTTAATGTTTTTTTTGTTAATTCTTTTCACATTTCAGAAAGGAGATGGCGAATAATGTGGATATCAACAGTCTTCCTATTTTGTATGAGCACAAGGTTGTGAACAAAGCTATTGAGGTGAAGCCTTTTTTCATTGTTTTCCTTTTTTTCCTTAATTTTATTTTTTTATTTTTTTCTTTTAAAATTTTTTTGTTCCAACTGTAGTTACTGTTTTGTGTTTTGTAAATGACAGAATACTTTTAGTGCCAGCCGTGATTTCGTGAAGCAATTCGGTTCCTAAATAGGAGCTTACTGGGTCTGTCACTGCCCAAACTCTGACATTATGTGATTGCAGTTTTTTTTCTGGTGTAGGGATATCTCCGTTTGTTTATGGTTGGAAGAATATGAGAAATCGCTTTAACATAGCTGATGGTGATACGGTGTGTTTTTCCTATCTTGGTGGGGAACGATTTCGTGTTTCTATTCCAAACTGGGATGGCTTCGTTCATCCAGATGAGCCTCTAAACGTTGTTGATGATGATGCTGATGGTGATTCTGATTCCAGTGATAGCGATGATGATGATGATGGTGATGCCAATGATGATGCTGATGCCAACGGCGGCAAAGGATCCAATGAAGGTGCTGGTGCAGCTAACCCTGGCAGTGGTTCAAGTTTGGTGCTTGCTTGATTTTAGTTTAGTTTCTGGGTTTTCTTTTTTGTCCTTTGTGAACCGAATGTGGTGAGCCCTCTGTTTCACCATATGTGTTTATGTTTATGTTTCCAACTTTTATCGTTTATCCAACTAAGTCAGTTCTAATCGTTCGGTGTTTATTTTCTTTGTTGATTTCTTTCGATAAAACCACTCAGGCATGGACTGTTAATGATTCGTTTAATTATTCTAAAAAAATGCACTTATCAAGTTAGTTTTAAAATTTGTGCTGATTTGAATAACCGATAATAATAACAAATAATTGAAATTGTAATATATATAAAATAATATATATAAAATAATAGGGTAACAGGTGAATAAATAGAGGTAATGAATAGATATAAAATCTATCCATGGATATGTATGGCTTTTGGTGTTCTCTTCTCGGTATGATATATTAGTCAATAGTATATTTAATGGTGATCATAATTGCTGCCTCTTTTATTTGGGTATTGGGCTGGTTTATGGTGACTCTTTGTTTCACGTGTATTAGTGAATTCCAGTAGAATGAAATGAATGAATACTGTATTTCCAATCCCTCTATTTACTTGTATTTTTGAGTTATTATTTTTTGTGCCAATAAAATAGATAATGAATCCATCTAATGAGGATAAACTACAGAACATAACTGGCGGGTGAAGATTGGGTTTTCAAGTTTCAAGTGTGGCTTTCTAATACCTTGGTTTGGTTTGTCTCTTCGTTTGTAACGCCATTTGCGGATTACGGTGAGTAATAAATATGAAATGTATTTCCAAAATCAATGCTAGATTTTTTGTGCCATAAATTAATAAATTATGAATTATAAATAATAATAATAATAACGGTAATAATAATAGTAATAATAATAATAAAAATAATATAATAATATTAATCATAATCATAGTAATAGTAATAGTATTATAGTAATATAGTAATAGAAATAGTAATAGTAATAGTAATAATCTACATAATAGCTGTAACTGTAATTAGACTAAATGGTAATAAATTATGAATAATGATAATAATTATAGTTATAATTATGATTATAATTATAATTATAATTATAATTATAATTATAATTTGTGCAAAATAATTTGTGATAAAATAATTTCGTTTGAGATCTTATTGCAGGTAAATCTAATGGTACTTCTTAACGAATATTTATTTTCGCCTAATGTCTTATTCTAATTTATTTCTATGTTGAAATAAATATTTATTTTGGTGTCATTTTTTGCTCCCTTTTTTTTAGGATTTACATCTGCTACAACTTATTGGAATAATGCTACCAAGGTTTTTTTTAACCCACCAATACATGAAAGAGTATTGCTACAAGAGAGGTGCAAATATATTTTAAAATTTTTAGCACTTTAAAATGCATTAAAATCTTCTAAAAATTAATATCTTATATTATGTTCTTTGTATTTTCAGTGAGGTTTGTGAAGTACCCACACAAACTTTAAGTTCGTCTCAAATCACAGGTGGTAGTCAAGGCACAATTGGAGCTGCAATCACTAATGCTGAATTGAGAAAAACAATTGCAGATATAAGAAGCATTGATGAAGTTTTTTAGGTTAATAGTCACATAGGTCCCCGAAAGATATCCGTGGAATCAGTTAGGTCCCTGAAAGATTTGTGGAATCTCTTAAACACCCCAAAGATCAATTTGGCGTCACGTTAGTCCCCCTATCCAATTTCGACACGAGGGACCTAACGGAATCCTATGTGGCATGTTAAATGCTTTGTTGACCACAATGTCATAATGGACTGTTAAGAAGGTTCCACGTTTATTGAGCCAAAAAAGCATTTAATTTGCCACGTAGGATTCCGTTAGGTCCCTCATGGGAGGATTAACGTGATGCCAAATTGATCTTTCGAGGGTTTAAGAGATTCCACAAATCTTTCAGGGACCTAACTGATTCCAAAATGATCTTTGGGGGGTTTAAGAGATTCCACAAATCTTTCAAGGACCTAACTGATTCCATAGGTATCTTTCGAGGACCTATGTGACTATTAACTCAGGTTTTTTAATAATACTCAAGTTTTGTGGTTTTGATAGTCGTTTTTTTTCTTTTTTTGGGTGAAATAATGTGTGTTGTTGTCACTTTTTGAAAGGCTGGGAGATATTCTGTTATTGCGAAAATTAAAGAAATCATTGAAGATCACAATTGGTGCTATGATGGGTGTGATAAATGTCCTCAAAAAATTTCTGACAAGGAGAGGAATGATGGGACCATGGGTATTTGGTGCACGAGGTGCAATAAGGAGCCAAAGATTATTACGCAAAGGTGTATTGATCTATATTTTAAATCTAAAGTTTATGTGTGTATTTGCACAATGGTAACCAGTTTATTTTTTCTTTCATAGGTTTAAAATTCAGTTGAGAGTGTATGATCAAACCGGCGATGCATGTTTTACAGTTTTCGATAAAGATGCTTTTAAATTGATAAAAAAGACGGCGACAAAGTTGAAGGATCAAATGGTAAAGGTAACAAAAAATATTATCGTCATGTCATACAATAATTTTGATTTCCGTATTTAACAATTTTAATTTACGTGTTTCAGGAAGGTGATGAATTTGGATTCCCAAAAGAATTTGACAATCTAATTTCAAAGGAGTATATTTTTTTGGTTGATGTTAAACATTATTATAATATTGAAAAAAATAGATAATTACAATGTGATAACAATTGTGCCAAATGATAATGTGAATGAAGAATCACACGTTCAACTATCCCCAAATCCTTTGAATGCTGCAAGTGTAAGTTTAATGCATTGTTTTGTTTATATAATTTCTAATTTAAAAATTTTAGTTTGTTTATAATTTATTATAATTTTTAATTTTTTATATTAATAAAATCATGATTTATTGTAATTTTTTATATTTTTCTTTATAGCAAGGTAGTTGTTCAACTGAATCTCAATCACTAGCCAGCAATGTGCCTACTCCATTGTCAATAACTTCCATAAAGAAAAGATTAATTGACATTGTTGATGATTGTGGTGTTGGAATTGATGATATACAAACTCCTAATTACTCAAGTACAAAACAAAAGAGGCGTGAAAAACATACCAATTGATAAGTGCATGTAAATTATGAATGAAGTATGCTTGAACCAATTGTATATATATTTTTCCATAATTAGTATTAAGTACGATAAATTTATATTCCTTACTTTTTTTAATTTTATTTATTTGTTTATTGATTTTTTTTATTTATAAAATTCTTCCTTTCAAGATTCGCCGAAGATATTGATGGAGGAAGGAGTGCACGTTTTGTCAAAGTGCCTTTGATTTTTTTGAGTTTCAGAAATTTACTTTATTTCCTTTTTTGGGATTTTTATTGTTTAGTTGATGTTGATTGATAGTACACTGGTAAAGTTTGAACTATGTTAAGTATTGTTGCTTTTTACTATTAAAAAATTAGTGTTTCTTTCTTTTTCTTTTTTTTTTGCTTATCTGTTTTGATGGTGTTATTTGATTAGCTAATTTGAATTGACATTCTTATATAGTAAATTGATAGCCAAACTAATGCCCGTGCGACTGCACGGGTAAACTTACTAGTAGATCAAGGGGTCATCTTGTGTGCAATTTTAAAATTTATACGCTGATCTATAAACGTACGAAGCATAAAAAAATTTTAAAAAAAATGTATACATAAGAGTATTTCAGGAAAAAAAATTTAGAGGGTAAAGTATTAAATAGAGGGGGTCAAAGAATAGATCCCAAAACTTAAAGAATCGGACATTATAAGTCTCGCTGTATTTCCTGAACTGAAACTCCCTCATAACTTTGCTCTAGAAAATCCCAATTAACACGAACGTAGGCGTCGTCAATTTGGAAAGCTAGCTAGCTACAAGTCTACAACACCATTCTTTGACTTGGTTTTGTGCATGCACTGAATTATCTCTATCTTGTGCAAGGATTATTGTATTATCTGAAGTCCCATCTTTCTTTGCAGAGAGCTCAAAATCTCATCCTAAAAAGCTAGAGTACGTTCTCAAGGACTTTAAATGACATTATTAAGTATTAACTAACTAATGATACTATTATTTTGGGGACTAAATTGAGAGTTTACACCAACTTCTCATCAAACTTTCCTTCGTAAACGCTAAGCTAAAAAGCTTCCCAAGAATGCTTGCAATGGTTGGAAATCATAAGGCCCTATACAAGGTTTCATACTCAGAACTTCAAGATTGATTTCTTCCTTAAGAACCGACGACACGGCAAGGGTTGCCAAGAGTATAGTCATCTTCTAAGAAAAAGTCATGAACCTTGTTACACTTGAAGTGAATGATGATAGTTTGAGTATGGAAGAAACGAGGTTTCTTGTCACCCAAGCAAACCCACTCCTCGCTCAATTTTTGGAACTAAAGGATTTCCTCACCATTTTAATGGAATAATATATTACTCTATTTGAGTCAGATATCATTCCACTGAAATTACAACACTACACCAAATAACCATGTAGGCAGTCGGATGACTTTAGTCTCTCACTTTGTAAGAAACTTTCACTTTATGTTAAAAGCTAAACTTAGCTTCTTGTTTCAAAAAAAAAAAAAGTAGAAAAAAGAAAAGAAACAAACTGTTGTCAAAAACGTGTTGCTATGTTTAGTGAACAACCACGCAAGGCTCCTATTTTTAGAAAAGTTAACAACATGCATTACAAAATTAGTTATGTAACATGTATATATAGGGCCCTTTGCATCCTTGTATTGCATTCAGAAAACAAGAAAAATATTATTGTAACAATAGCATTCAGAATTCAAAGAGAAAGAAATATAAAAAATAGGGAAAACTCCAACGAGTCCCTAAAGTTTGTATTGTGTGTTATTTTTTAAGTTTATTTTTTAAGGCAATTTATTTATATTGCCAACATCTGGTATCAGAGCCAGTTAATTTAAAATGGGAACAAGTTCAAGTACAACTACACAACAACATGTGCAATCCTCAATTTTCAAGTTTGATGGAAAATCAAATTTTTCCATGTGGAAGCGATTAATGGAGCTATGTCTAAAGACTAGTGGCTACGGAGAAATTATTCAGAAAGGTTTCGTTGAAACCAGAACAACAGACAAAGAAGATCAACAACAAATAGAAAAAGATCGTGTACTAAACGAAAGAGCATTATTTTTAATTTATCAATCGGTGGAGCTACATGTTTTAGAGAAAAATTTTCATGCAAAAACAGCAAAAGAAGCATGGCAAATTTTAACTAAAACCTATGAAGGCGGTGATCCAATTAAACGAACGAGGTTTCAAGGCCTAAAAAGACAATTTGAGATGATGGAGCAAGGCAAAAGTGAAACTATTCGTGACTATTTTTCACGAGTTGATAAGCTGGTCAATGAGATGAAAAACAATGGCGATAATATAGTAGAAAAAGAAATCATGGAGAAAATCATGCGTACGCTCACAAGTCGATTCGATTTTGTGGTAGCTGCGATAGAAGAATCAAGAGACCTTAGCACAGTATCCTTAAATGATTTGCAAGCGTCTCTAGAATCACGTGATATGCGAATGAATGAAAAATCAAGTGACACAATGGAACAAGCATTGAAAGCTCAATCAAATGTCAGAAATGATCGAGTTATTCCAAGGAAGGTGGAGTACAATCAAAAAGGCCATAATCTCAGAGGAAGAGGAAGAGGAAGGTACTCTATGTCTCAAACTACTAGAGGTAATGAAGGTTTTCAAAATAAATCCTCTATTCAATGTCATAAATGCAACAAGTATGGACACTTTCAATATGAATGCAAATCTCATATTCAGTGCCATAATTGTAATAAATATTGGCACTATAGTCAAGAGTGTCGTACTAAAACATTGAATAATAGAGAGAGACATGTTCACGTCGCTGAAAATGAAGATACAATGAAAGCAGTACTATTAACTAGTCACACAGGAGTTGATAAAAATGATCACCAATGGTTATTAGATACAGGGTGTAGCAATCATCTAAGTGGAAATAAAGAAATATTTTCTTCCATAGATAAAAGCTTCCGCAGTGCTGTCAAGCTTGGTGATAATTCAAAGCTTGATGTCTTGGGGAAAGGAAAGATAGCTATTCGACTTAATGACGGATCTTTAAATTACATTTCTGATGTATTTTATGCACCTGGAATATGTCAAAATCTTCTAAGTGTTGGCCAACTAGCAGAGAAAGGCTACGATTTGAAATTCAACAAAGAAGGTTGCACAATAAATGATGTTGAGATGGGTCTGATAGCAAAGACGAACATGTCCCGAAATCGTCTATTTCCGATGAACATCAGGTATGATGTTAATTCATGTTATAAAGCGGTAAATGTCGATGATAATTGGCTTTGGCACATGAGGTTAGGGCATTTCAACTTTGAAAGCATCAAATTTCTTGCCAATAAAAAATGGGTTACTGGTTTGCCTGTTATCCAAGCTCCTGATCAGCTATGTGAAGCGTGTGTAGCAGGCAAGAAGCATCGAGACCCTTTTCCAAAAGGACGTGCATGGAGAGCCACAAAACCACTCGAGCTGGTGCACTCTGATTTATGCTATTTGGAGGTTCAATCCAATGGAGGTAATAAATATTTTATCACTTTCATTGATGACTATAGTAGGAAGACATGGGTGTATTTTCTAAAAAATAAGTCTGATGCTTGTGATATGCTCAAAAGTTTTATGGCACATGTTGAAAGACGAAGTGGTCACACTCTAAAAACCCTAAGAACTGATAGAGGAACCGAGTATATTGTTTGTGATGATTTTTTAAGAAAACATGGTGTTAAACATCAAATGACTGTCAGATATACTCCTCAACAAAATGGAGTGGCAGAAAGAAAAAATAGAACTATTATGGATATGGTACGAAGTATGCTACATTGCAAGAAACTTCCCAAAATTTTCTGGGCAGAAGCTGTAGCTTGTGCTGTCTATATCCTGAATAGATGTCCTATTAAAAGTGTTCGAGATCGAACTCCACAAGAAGCTTGGAGTGGGACAAAGCCGGATCTCAGTCACTTGAAGGTATTCGGTTGTATTGCTTATTCACATGTTCCCGATCAACTGAGGAAGAAGTTAGATGATAGGGCAGAGAAATGCATCTTTGTAGGGTATAGTGAAGATACAAAAGCCTACAAGTTGTATAATCCAGAAACTCAAAAAGTAATTATCAGTCGAGATGTTACTTTCGATGAAAATGGAGCATGGGACTGGCCAGAGAAAGAAAAGGAGACACTACCTATTCCGATAATAATAAATGAAGAGATTGAAAAAAATAATAATGGAGATGAACATCCAAAAGATATTATAAGAGAAGATGAAGCAGCATTTGATGCACCAACCCCGAGGTATCCACAAAGGGCACGACGCCCAAATTCTAACTTGCAGGATTTTATAATTGGAAGAGATGATGATCCAGAAGACAGGGAGGACGAGGTAAATTACTATGCCTTATTCGCAGATTGTGATCCAGTGGCATATGAAGAAGCAATCAATGATGATCGTTGGATTAAAGCAATGAACGAGGAGATTCAAGCAATCGAAAAGAATGACGCATGTGAGTTAACAATGCTTCCAGAAGGAAAGAAGCCTATTGGAGTCAAGTGGGTGTATAAGACAAAATACAATCCAAATGATGAGGTAGATCGATATAAAGCAAGATTAGTGGCAAAAGGATACAAGCAGAAACCAGGCATTGATTATTTTGAAGTGTTCGCCCCAGTTGCCAGATTCGATACGGTACGTATGATTATCTCTCTTGCCGCACAAAATAAATGGAAAATATTCCAAATGGATGTTAAATCAGCTTTCTTAAATGGTGTACTCGAAGAAGAAGTTTACATTCAGCAGCCACCGGGTTATCAAAAACAAGGAGATGAAAACAAGGTATATCGATTAAAGAAAGCACTGTAGGGATTGAAGCAAGCACCTCGAGCATGGTACACACGTATCGACACATATTTTATTAATAATGGATTTCATAGAAGTCCAAACGAACATGCTTTATATGTTAAAACAAATAAAGCTGGAGATTTTATTATTGTGTGTTTGTATGTCGATGACTTGATATTCACTGGCACTAATTCAAAATTGCTAGCTGAATTCAAGGAAAGCATGTCCACCCAATTTGAAATGACAGATATGGGCCTATTGTCATACTTTCTAGGCATTGAGGTGAAACAAATAAATGAAGGGATTTTTATATCTCAAAAGAAATATGCAAACGATGTTTTAAAGAAATTCAAGATGGAGGCTTCTAAGCCGATGCTCACACCAGTTGAGGAGAGACTGAAGCTAACAAAAGAAAGCGGTGGAGATCTCGTCAACTCAACTCATTTCAGAATGTTAGTCGGAAGTCTCAGGTATTTGACTGCCACAAGACCTGATATAGTTTATGGAGTCGGACTCATTAGCAAATTCATGGAATCACCGAGACAATCTCATTGGCAAGCTGCAAAGAGAATCCTGAGATATATCAAAGGCACAATCGACGAAGGTATTTTTTATTCAAGTTCAAATAAACCTGAGTTAATTGGATACACAGACAGTGATTGGGCTGGAGAAACTGAAACTCGAAAAAGCAAATCGGGTTACGCCTTTCACCTTGGCTCAGGAGTATTTTCTTGGTCCTCCAAGAAACAACAAGTCGTTGCACTTTCGACAGCAGAGGCAGAGTACATTGCCGCAACTAACTGTGCTACTCAAGCAGTTTGGTTGAGAAGAATATTAGGTGAACTGCAACATCAGCAAGGTGGTCCGACACGGATATTTTGTGATAATAAATCAACTATTGCTTTATCAAAGAATCCAGTGCTTCATGGACGTAGCAAGCATATTGACATCAAGCATCATTTCATTCGAGACTTGATCAGAGACAAAGAAATCGTGGTGGAATATTGCTCTTCTGAAGATCAAGTAGCAGATATTTTCACGAAGCCACTCAAACCTAATTTATTTTTAAAATTGAAGAATATGCTCGATATGATGAAGCCAAGTTTAAGGGAGGATGTTAAAAGTTAAACTTAGCTTCTTGTTTAAAAAAAAAAACAAAAAGTAGAAAAAAGAAAAGAAACAAACTGTTGTCAAAAACGTGTTGCTATGTTTAGTGAACAACCACGCAAGGCTCCTATTTTTTAGAAAAGTTAACAACATGCATTACAAAATTAGTTATGTAACATGTAGTATATATAGGGCCCTTTGCATCCTTGTATTGCATTCAGAAAACAAGAAAAAAATTATTGTAACAATAGCATTTAGAATTCAAAGAGAAAGAAATATAAAAAATAGGGAAAACTCCAACGAGTCCCTAAAGTTTGTATTGTGTGTTATTTTTTAAGTTTATTTTTTAAGGCAATTTATTTATATTGCCAACACTTTAGTTCCTGATTTTTCAATAATTTCTTTTTAGTCCCTCACTTTGAAAAAAGTTACTTGCGTTAGTCCCTGACAACGTTTTCCGTTTATAGACGTTAACGTGACTGATAATTTATAATATCGTATTTCATTTTAGTCCCTAACTTAAAATTTTTAATTCACTTTAGTCCTTCGCTATATCGCGTTTCATTTTAGTCCCTAACTTAAAATTTTTAATTCACTTTAGTCCCTCACTATAATAACACAATGATGTTTCTTTTGTTTTTCTCTTGTAGTAGGCCCAGCCCAGGGGGAGAGCAACAAGGGCCCCCGCCCTGGACCCATGATTTTTAGGGGCCCCAAAAAAATTTATTTACATATATATATATATATATATACACACAGACACATATATACATAAAACGTTAAAAATGTTGATATTAGTACTAGCCAGCACAGTCGGTCATTGAGATTTTTGCTTTCCATAGTAACTAGAGCTCGAGTCCCACTATTGGCATCTTTTCTTTTTTTACTTATTTATATGTGTTCTCTTTTTTATTTTGTTCAAATTAAATGCACTTTTTAAATTTTTTTCTTTCATTTTTATTATGAGTCATACTTAACTATATTATAAAGATCAATGCAAATAGTTATATTTCTTAAATTTTAAAAAATACTTTAACATTACAATTTTATATCTTAATTTATATTAAAAATTTCACAAATATATTATTTCACATTAATGAATAAAAAACAAATATGATTAAACAAAACCAATAAGTGTCTTGTAAAAAATACAAAGTAACTTATAAATAGAACAAAAAATTCATCTAAAAACAATTTATAAAAAAAAACTGAAGGAAGTATTTATTTCTAAATTTCAAGCTTTGTTGAATTGATTGTTATTTTTATCCATAATAGAATGAAAATATACAACTATGAGAGAAATGTTGTTTATTTTTTACTAATTAATCAACATTAAAATATATAATTTTAGAATCAGTTTAAATGACAATATAAGATTGCATTGTGGAACAATGTTTGCCAAAATTAGAACATAGGGTTATAAAGTAGATTTCGAACATTAAGTAATGATATTATTAAGATATATAATTATATTATTGCATAATATTTTATTTCACCTCCCTTTAACTTTTTGTCCAAATATTTTTTACTAATTATGGTTTTGAAATACCTCTTTATTCTCAAACTTTTCTACTAATAGAATTGTTGAAGCGGTTGAAGCCTATGTGATTTATTTATGGTTGATTGTATTTTTGCAAATTTATAGAGTTATAAGTATTAACAATATTTTGGAAAAGTTCCTATATTAAGAGAGATTTTATTGTTAAAATTTTATTTATTTACAATTTTTTTATAGTTTAAGGGCCCCGAAAAAAATTTCGGCCCGAGCCTATAACATGTCAGGACCGGGCTTGAGTGTGACTACCATAAAAACATTGTCTGTTCTTATTGCTATTCAGTAAACTAACTTTATAGTTTATATAAGCACTGACTCCAAGCTCTACACCCGAAGCCCGAAGGTATCAATAGCAAAGTTTCTTCCGGAGGAGCACTTCATGCATATATAACTAGTATATTTTTTCTCTAAACTCTTTAGTGTTTTTTTTAAGCTCTTCAGTGTTTAGTTATCTATCCATGTGTGGACTAACCGGAATCCTACGTACATCAAGTTAAGATATATGAAGAAGGGTCTTCCATAACACAAAGCAGTGCCTTTGTTTGATAGACTCGTGTTTGACAAGGTATTCCATATCCACTTTACACTTATGAAATTTGCACATAGTTTGGTTTCAAAACTAAAACATTGTTTGTATTAACAAACAATACAAGCACTAGGTGGACGAGTTCGTATCTTGCTATCACGAGCTACTCTTTTGCCTAGGCATGTGGAGGAATTTTTGAGGATAACTAGTCGATCTACATTATCACAAGAATATGGTATGACGTTTGAATATCATGCTAAACATATTGGGGGAGTTTACAACATTTTGGTGATGACTTTTAAATACATAACTCAATAGAATATTTTTAATCAAAGCTATTGATACCTTCAGATTCAAAGTTTAGAGTCGGTGCTTATATAAACTATAAAGTTAGTTTACAGAATAGCAAGAAGAACAGTTTATGGTAGTCACACTACAAGAGAAAAGCGAAAGAAGCATCATTGATATTATAGTGAGAGATTAAAGTGAATTAAAATTGTTAAGTTAGGGACTAAAATGAAACACGATATGTTGAGAGACTAAAGTGAATTAAAAATTTTTAGGGACTAAAATGAAATAGATATTATAAATTAATGATCACGTTAACGTCTATAAACGGAAAACGTTGTCAGAGACTAACGTGAGTAACCTTTTTCAAAATGATTGACTAAAAAGGAATTATTGAAAAATCAGGGACTAAAGTGAAAGCTCATTACAAAGTGAGGAACTAAAGTGACAATTTAGTCGATTGAAAATTATATATAACTGTTAGAGTGGTTTAGAATTTCTTGGTTTTGTTCACATTTGGTGTTACACTTCTACCATTTATAATTCACTGGGGAAGGAGGTGGCGACGGTGGTGGGTTGCTCGCCAGAGAAGGAGCGGTGGTCACCGATAATGCTTGATCTGTTGACGGTAGGAGGTTGTTTTCCCAATCTTTGTCTTCTCTTTCCTCTTCGTCATATCTCTGGTCCGGTGGTTTAGGCAGTGTCGTCCACGGCGGAGCACCGACTTTCTTGGCCCGGAAGGACTGTGGTTGACTGTGGAGATGTGGTGCCCTTCGATGAAGGTACTTTGGCCACCCACGAAGTTTATTTTCCTCAACAGTCGATGAGATGGTGGTTTTCAGTGACGGTCGGCACTCTTTGAACCGGTGACAATGCGGCGGGAGGTGGCGATGCGGTGGACGTCGGTCGTACGACGGTTGTTGGATCTGTTTCTTCTTTTTTTGGTCTTGTTTTAGATGTTGAAAATAAGAAATAGGGATGTGGTCTTGTTGAGGTGGAGATGACGAAGGTATATTGTAGATCTGAAATAGTGGGTAAGAGGTGGGCGAATTTGGGAGATATGTTTGTGGTTGTGGTTGAGGTGGTGGCCAAAGGGGAAAAGGAGAATGTGATGGTTGTTGGAACTTAGTATAGGATGGATAATGAGAATATGAAGGTGGTGCACAAGGCTTTGATTGTGGATAATAGGTTTGTGTTGATGGTTTTGGAGGTGGTTGTTGAGGTGATGGCCAGTGTGAAAAGGAAGATAGATGATAGTGTAATGGTGAAATATACTGGGTTTGCAGAAATGGTGATAGAGTATCAAGAGGTGAGGGTGAATAATATGAAGACAATGGTGGCTGATGGTGAGAGTGGTGGTTGTGGGTAAGAGGTCGATAATAGTGATCATCCATGGGAGGCAAAGCTCTCAATGAAAGGACCAATGATAGAAAGCTAAAAGCTATTCTACCAAGTGATTAATTCTACAAGTTATTCTACTCCTATTAAAAGCAATTAAAAGGATAATAAAAGAAACTTTATTTTTCATTAATGATAGTGCATAAGGGATACAATCCTTATATAGCAAATATTACAACCCTAAAACTATTATTAGCCATACACTTGGCATAATCTTATAACTAAAGAAACTTCTGGAATAAACCATATAATAAAGTATAATCTAATTATATTATTATTATTTTTATCCTATCCCTTGTCTTATAATCAACCTAGTTAACTTTATTAATCTCAACATCCTATCACAGTGTTCCTGTTTTCTTAAATGGTTCTGTATCTGTTAACTTTCTTATGTTTTCGTATTTCTTTCTAATAAAAAAAGACAACTGGATAATTATGTTGTACACTTCTCTGTAGGACTGTCGCTGCATTAAAAATTCTGTGATAATTTCAGTTATTTCATAATTCACTGACAAGTCCTCGCGATGATAATAAAATCACAATGCCGGCACTTGGCATCATACTTGCCCTCCAATAATTATTGCTAGGACTTCAGGACATGAACTTTATTATTTTGCTCTACCTCCCTCATAAAGGCGCCTACTTCATAAGTAAGCTTTCAATTCAAGTATTTACAGTGTAATATGAAATTCATGGTAGCAACTTCATAATTTTCCTATTTGTTTTTCTGTTCCAGGTTATAAGTTTGTATCAACGTCATCTTTTTGGGTAATAGAGCCATTAGAGATAACAGATAACAAGGACCAGCGAAAGGGAAATCTGCACTGATGCTACAGCAGAAGATGGCATATATACACAAGATGGAAAACCTGCCAACAAGAAATAGACTGGAAACTGGAAAGCTTGTTGGTATTGGTATATTCTTGGTATCTGGTACTTTTCGTTTTGTTTATTAACCTATAAGTCTAAACAAACGTCCATAATATATCCAAAATATATTACAACAGATAATTCTAGATCTCTGTTATTAATCTTCACTCTTCTAGTCTGAGTTCATCATATTCTAATGTTTATGAAGTTCAAAGTTGACAAGATTCCAAGATTTAAGTAGAAACCAAATCTTGTTCTTGTGCATATTCGTGTTGTTTGTCTTACAATCATGATCGAAAATCTTCAAGGAACTAGACTCGCTTTTTTAGTTTTTATCTTCCCGAATCTCAAGCATTGATTTGCTTTGACATTTATGATTTCTTCAACTCAACTAAGAGCTAATATCCAGTTTCATTGTATGTTGAGAATACGACGATATTAGTTTCATCTGTTGATCTTCATTCTATATTTTAACAAGATTCATTCATCGATTTGAAATTTTTAAGTAATTTAATTTTCCGAAATATTGAACTGCGTTCAAGAAACTTCTAACGAGTAATAAAAGGATAAGCAAATTACATTTCATAGGAAGGTAAAAAAAATGATATGATATTTATATTTTTTGGAGGGAGTGATAATCTTAACATTATCTGCTTCTGCCCTTGGACTAAAGCCATCATGTGATGCTAATGGATTCCATCCAACATCAGCACAAACTGCAGCTATCAGATAATGCCACACCTTTAGGTGCAGACCAATATGATGAAACAGATGAGAGAGAGAGAAAAAAACATAACCCCTTTCTTCAAGTCATCAAGTACCAACAGATAAGCCTCTTCTTCATGAGTCTATAAATGTAGAATCAAACATCAAAGGAAGCCACATGCTTGATCAGACAAACAACTTGCACTGTGTTATTAAAGAAACTCATTTACATTTACTTCCATAAACATCAGTGATGAGAATGAAAGATTTTTTTAAACCTGATGTGAAGGATTTTCTAAATCCTTGTAGTCTCTTCATGGTAACAGAAGTTGAAGAGCTCAAATCCATAATTTGTTTGCTCCCGGTTTGGGCATCACTGATTGTTGTTTCAACTTTCAACTATATACACTGAAATGAACCAGCACAAGTGTTATCTTCTGTGTTCCAATGTATGACCTTATCATTGTTCCTTGTGCAAGAAGGTTCACCAGCCATGAACAAGGATCCACACAAGTCCAGCGAATTGGAATCGGTCTAATCTTTTTGAGTATTTCCACGGTTATCGCTGGGTTTTTAGAGAACATTCACCTTGACTTTGTCAGGAAAAACAACTACTATGATCTTAAGACTATCCCTATGTCAATATTCCGGCAAATACCGCAGTATTTTATTATTGGATGTGCAGAGGTTTTTACTAGCATTGGTCAGATGGAGTTCTTTTTATGATCAGGCACCTGATTCTATGAGAAGCCTAGGTGCAAGTCTCTCACTTACAACCACTGCCTTGGGAGGTTACACTAGCACTTTGCTTGTCACTATTGTTAACAAAGTCACCAGAACATACACATTGCAGGCTTGGTTGGATTCCAGACAATCTGAATAGAGGCCATCTAGACTGCTTCTACTGGCTTTTCTCCATTCTCTGCTTTCTTGACTTCCTTGTGTTTCTCTTTATTTGCCAAGGAATAGCATTACAAGGTGGTTGGAATTTGAAAGACTCATTGAGATATAAGCTTTTTGGAGATTCCACATCCTTTTTTGCTGAAAATATTATTGGTTTTTTATTTTATTTTATTTTTTTTTTGGTCAGTGTTATAGTAATTGGGGTACTCTAAATTGGCAAATCACACATCTTGTTAATTAACCATCCTTTATGTTTTTTTTTTTTCATTATCATTAATCAAGAAATTGAGTGAATCGGCAATTAGAGTGTCAGTAACCTCATCCCAACACTAAATAATGTATCTAAGTTACGTTTAATGGATTCAATTATAATTTCGGTGTTTTTGCATTTCAGCTAAGACAACCAAACTCATCTCTCTTCAGGAGGTGCTAATTACTTGATCAGATCAAGGTATATAAATGGAAGATACCAAAATAGCAGATGGACAAAGATACCAAAATAGCTTTAAAATGGAAGGCAAGAGACTATATTGAGACATCTTTTTTATACCATGAATTAAAGGTGAGGGACAAAATAGCTAGGAACATATTTATATTGATATTGTCCATGTCTTAGCTTGGTAGCTATCAAAAGTATAAAGCAACTCCACTGAAATGCAGGCTAAATTAACCAAAAACAATTATCGCACAATTACATGCAAGATACACCAGAAAAGTACATTGATCTCCTCTACAAGGTGGGGTTGTTGGTAAGTTTACATTTACATAAATATAAAGTTGGAAGAGATGATGCAATGGGTTGGTAACGTAACCTCTCTATTTTTTAATACTTCCTCCGGCTTGAAATATAAGCAACAAAATACATACATCTCTTGGTTTAAAATATAAGCAAAATTAACCAATTTTCTTAAATTTTATTTCATTCTCAACCATTTTCCTAAAACATCCCTAGAAAATTGTTATCTTATTTAATTTTTGTTTCATTCCCAATGCAACTTTCCTAAAATACCTATATTATTTTATAAATTTGAGAAAATTAAATACAATCAACTAACTTCCTTAATAAGTGTAACTTTAGTTAGTTTTGCTTATAATTTGAGCCGGAGGGAGTATAAAAGAACACCCCATCTATGTATTATTAGGTGCGATCTTCCCAATTCAAAGACAAAAAACAAAGGAGAAGAATGTACAGCGAATATGGGGCTTATGCTTAAGGCCCGCCTTGCGCCACTCACAACCCAAACTTGAATCACTACACTAAGATGACAACCTCTTCAATACACCTTTTTGAGTTTTAGATGTGATGCACCTTGTAATATCATTAATTTAATGCCTTTGATTTATAGTTAAAAGATGTGAATGATTGAGATTAAATGAATAAAATATGACAAAATGTCTAATTTACCCATCTTCTTTCTCCACCCTCTCAACGCCACCACTACTCTCCCCTTTCTCCTCCTATTAAGGTTTTTTTACCCAAAAATATGAGTTTCGTCCATCATTAATTGTGAAAAGCTTTTGATTAAGCTCAAACAATATTCCAGATATCTCGTTCACTTAATTTGCATATAATACTTAACAAAATCTATCTACTCAAAGATTTGGAGGTTAAAAAAAACAAGATCTTTCATTTCTTGAAACTCATTATATAAGGACATAGAAATCATGATTATAATCCAATAAAAATCGATTAAAATCCCAAAAAAAAATTATAATCAAAAAGTGATTTTTAAAAGATATCCTAAACCACTATGTTTTAATCGGATTTATTTAAATACCACGAAAATAAATTATATACATAAACTCCAAAAAAAAATTATAAACTATTGCATACCTCTTGAAGATTTTCTTAAGACTAATTATCTCGAAGAATCTTGTTCTTCTGGTACTCTTCCTCTATAGCCAAGACCTAGATCGAAATAGTGTGCAGTCAAAAAATATATGAGTAAATAAATGATACGAGTGAAGAAGGATATTTATGTGTATAAATGATTACATACCTATTGAGGATTGTATGAACTAACTCAAAGGAGCACGTACTATAGGAACTCGATCTTCCCTTACAACTTTTTCTTTCTTTATTACCAAGACTTTGATCAAAATAGCGCAGCCAGAAGCGATAAGAGTGCAGAAGAATATTGATAATGTATTATATATATATATATATTGGGCTTGGGCCTGATTGGCACGTAACTTGAAGGCCCTCTATACTGGACACAAATTCGGATTATATATGTGTGTGTTTGTGTTAGAAAAATAATAAGTTGAAGATGGTTTTGCCATGGGAAAATCACCGCATATCTGGATAGTCGAGGTGTAACTATACCAACCGATTCTTGCTTCCAAGGTTAGCACAACAGTTCTCTAACTCGTGGACTCAAGGCAAAGAACTTAGATTCTCACAAAGTTAGATCGCTCACAAACAAGAAAGGGAGAGAGGAGGAAAGGGAAGAACAACGATGGAGGACAAATTTGTGTGTAACAACCAAACTGAAAATGTGGCACCTTATAGCCTCTTGGCTAATACACACAACAACCAAAAATTAATGGCCAATCAATTGCAATCATGACCCACCATAAAAATGCTGAAATAAAGGCCCATAAAACTTACAACGGCTATTTGAAAGAAAAAAAAAACGTGGAAGATAAAAAGACGTTAGCAAAAAAAAGGACTCATCCACCCCGCATGCCCGAAGGAACGGCAGCGCACACGCGTGTGTATTAGGCCCAACAAATCCACTACTAAAACCCAAATATTTATTTGCAAGTGTGTAGAGAAGAATGAAATATAAAGGGTCAAGTTTTACAAAAAATTAACCAATGTGGGATTAAGGTTTATCATGTAAATGCCATTAAATCCAACAAACTATATATATATATACACACACACACACACACTCCCTCCCGCTTGAAATATAAACAACAAAAAACATATCACTTTTGGTTTAAAATATAAGCAAAATTAACCAACTTTCTTACATTTTATTTCATTCTCAATGCCACTTTCCTAAAACATCCCTAGAAAATTGTTATCTTATTTAAGTTTTGTTTCATTCCCAACGCAACTTTCCTAAAATACCTATATTCTTTTATAAATTTGAGAAAATTAAATACAATCAACTAACCTCCTTAATAAGCGTAATTTTAGTTAGTTTTGTTTATAATTTGAGCCAGAGGGAGTATATAATAATCCTCTTACTCATAACAAATCATATGATAATCAAGCTTGTATTAGAAATATTAAGGCTATGAAATAGGGTATGAATGTATACAATAACCAAGCTAGTTTAACAAATATTAAGGCGATGAAATAGGGTATGAATGTCCTTATAAAAGTTATAGGTCTTTGTCATGGATTTGTTTAGTGATTGGCTTAAAGGCCTAAGGCATGAAAATTAGTAGAAAGACATTTATTCCCAATTGCTTTTCTCAAAGTAATAAGATTTTGAGAATATGTGATATGAAGGGTTATGAGTTATGAGCTCCTATGATAAATGCTTAATCCTGAAGAAGTGAAGATTATTGGATTAAGGGAGTTGAGATTACTAGATATCATGACATCACATTAGTATATATGATATGTTAAGGTCTTAATTGTGGCATCATCATATTATATTGATAATTACGAAATGTGTATGCAAACTTTAAGTTTCTTAATTGCTTATTTATATAGCTTCTTGACAGTGACTTGCTCCTTGTCCCTTAATGTGTTAGGTAATGGGAAGTCAAAACCTTGTCTGTATGGAGATGAGACCTCTTCACTTAGATGATTGAGAGATAGAGGATACATACATCGCCACAGTTCAAGGGGATATTGAATTGTTATTGCATCATCGAAACCCTCGATCCCGTATTAGACCAATATACTCGAATCCCCATAATTTAGTAAGTCGGGTCATTACATTGTTCCTATTTTAGGAGGGACACATTTTATTTAATCGATGGGGTTGCTCTAAGGTATTTGGATTTAGTTTTAGTTTGTTCAATCTCTTTTATGTGTTTTAAATCGAAGTGTGTATCACTTGTAAACAGGACTAAATGTCACATTTTATGTCATTCCATGTCTCCATGTACGGCTATTATCTGAAAATACAATAAATTTAATTTTAAAATTCTATTATAATTTTATTGTAAATTTCAACCCTTTGACACATAGTGATAAAGCACGATACATCTAATTTTATCTACTTGTAATTAATTTTTTTAAAATATATTTAATAATTTAAATTTATGCTTGCATCGCCCCACAACCTTAAATTTTTGGGTCCGTCATTGCCCCCTTAAACCCGTTTTTTCCAAACCCCTCTGCATCATCTTCAACAGTCCATAACCCATCTTCTCACATTTTATTTTTTTATAATATTCTCTTTCGAATGTTGGAGTGTTGACTCATTCTTCCTTAATTTTATCATTTAGTTTTTATGTTGTAATTATCTCTATATTATTTATTTCTTTATTCTTTTGTAATTATCTTTATACCTTAAACTTAGACTACTACTCAAACTTATCTATGTATTGTAACTGTACGTGTAAATGAGTTGATGCTTCAATTTTGAATAATATATTTTTTCTTCTTCTTCTTTGCTCTATATGGTATTGAGAACCATCTAGCTTCACAACATATTTTTTCTCTCGGTCCTATTCTCCTTCCTTTTACAATGCCTATTTCTTCAAACACATCTCTTATTGAACTTAACACTGCCACCACTCTACCCATCAAACTCATATATGGAAATCATCACAATTGGTATAACCAAATTCTCCACCTTCTGAAAGTCAATGATCTCTATGGTTATGTCACTGATGATACCCCTGTCCACCTCCCAAAGTTGAATATGGTGATAAAATTGTTGATAATCTAGATTATTTCCATGGGAAACGTCAGGATGTTTACCTTGCTCTTCTTGGGTCTTGTGGCACTGAGCCTAGATTGTCATGAGCTCTGCTGCAGCATGGACCCGATTGAAATAAGCAATATGCCAATCGCTCCTGCACCCGTGTTATGTCTCTCAAAGAACGCCTTGCTTCAATCTCCAAAGGCAATTCCAATGTGAGTGATTACCTTCGTTCAATGCGAATCATTGGTGATGAACTTGCTCTCATTGATCATCCCATTGATGATATTGATATTGATATTGATAGTGTTGTTCTCAATGGACTTGGACCCTCATTCCGTGAGTTTTCAGCCTCCATTCGCATCAGGAAAACTCCGACAAAGAGCTACAGGTTCAACATATCCCTTCTAGTCATCAACTGGCTGATCTTCTCACCAAGTCACTACCTGCATCTCGACATTCCTTTCTTGTGTCCAAGATCGGTGTTGTTTCACCCATCACCATCAAGCCGGGGGGGAGGGGGGTGTTGGAGTGTTGATTCATGTTTCCTGAATTTTCTCATTTAGTTTTTATGTTAATCATCTCTTTATTATTTATTTCTTTATTCTTTTGTAATTATCTTTAAACCTTAAACTTAGACTACTCACACTTATCTATATATTGTAACTGTACGTGTATATGAGTTGTTGCTTCAGTTTTGAATAATATATTTTTCCTTCTTCTTTGCTTTGTATCGAACACGCACGCTTTGTTTTCGATTGGTAACATATGCACCTAACGATCCCAAGCTCTAAAGTGCTTTGATAGATTAAATGCAAGTAGTTTAAACACCTAGAAATATACATGATCATCAAATCAAGAAATGGAGGTACACAATCACCGATAACAAAAAAAAAGAGAGAACAACTCATATATCATGAATTAAAGAATCTTGATCCTCCTATTACCATTAATAAATTCAATAACATTCTTTTCGGACATAATCTTCAATAGTTATGCTTAAAATTATAATGACTTTATTGCAATTAGAGGATGGTTGGAAAAAAAAAACAATTTTTTTGCGTTAGAGGTATGATTGAAACGAGAATGTTGAGGATGGTTTAAACCAAGTGTGAGCAACAATGATATATTATAGATGGTTGAAGATGATGGTGAAGGATTTGGGAAATAAGGTTTTAAGAGAGGATATGAATGTGGGTGTAAGTATTTTAAAGAGGATGGGAAAGTAAAGTATAAGTTTGAAGGTAAAGATATTTTGAAAAGTTTAATATAAATATTATATAAAATCAGGAATGTAAGTAATAGATACTAGGTGTATAGTTTAAATATAAGAAAGTGGGTGTGAGTAGTAATATACTGGTGTGAGTATTGATATATATAGGTTTAGGGTGTAAATAATAGGAGCGGGTGTAAATAACAAATATATGGGTGTGAATGATAGGTTAGGGTAATTTTGAAAAGTTGGTGAAAAAAATTATAAAACTTGGGTGTAAGTAGTAGTGTTTAGGGTGCAAATAGCATCTCCCATCTTGAAATATAATATTAAGGTGAATGTTATTTGCACCATTTTACTTTTATATCGAGACCTGAGATCAAGCCACCTCGCCTATAAACTTGGACTCGAATAAACTTGGTTCAACTTGAATACTCGCATATAAATTTGGATAAATAAACTCGCGTAAACTTGCTTAAACTTGTAAGTTCACCATCAAATTTATGAGTTCACTAACCCACTTAGATTACATTCTTTATACACCTAAAAACAACATTATTTTATTATGTAACACCCAAAATGATATTGTTAACCGATACTTCGTGTGAATTGTAATATACGAGGATATATTTGAAAAATAAAGTAAGAAAAGATGGTGTAGTTAATTGAATTTATAACATAAGTAGTTGTTGAATAAAATAGCAATTGAATAGCCGTTGTTAAATATTGATCGAAATTACAAATATTAATGGAAATACAAACTAATAGTATTTGCTTAAAAATCAAATTTTTATTTATTAATCAAATGAAGAAATAATATTCGAAAACAGTGTTTAAAAACAGTAGGTTAGTTTTTTTTTTCTTTCTAATAGTCTAGAGTTAAGTTTAAAGTTATGAAACTCGGATACTTATTACAATGGCTTAATCATGTGTCAAGTTTTTGAATTTTAGGTTATTTTATCACATGTTCTTATTTTTTTTTCTTTCAACGACTGTCTCTCTGAAATACTTCTAGTTTGTCATATACCCTCTTACTAATTTTGGTCAAATTTTGCTGCTGTCATATCACATCGGAATTCTAATCAGAAGCGGGAGTTTAATCACGTGGTGTCATGTGATTCTACATGGGAGAAGACAACCTCTCTCAATAATCTTTTTTTTTAACAAAAAAAATATAAATAATAATTTTTTAGTTTTTATTTTTTATTTTTTAAAAAAGGGAATCGCCCATGGGACATCATGTGGTATTAAGTGACTAATGGAGTGTCACGTCAACATATCATGTGTTTTTTTTTAATAAAAGGTCCTTGAAAGTTGACCGAATTTTTTTTTAATCCCTATTTTTTTTTACCGGTGAAGATCCTTAAAAGTTTAAAATTTTTGTTTTGGTCCATGACGTTAATAAAATACCATTAATTGTTTACATGGCTAACGGATTACCACGTCAACATACCATATTTCTGCACAATAATGAATTGTTGTTACGTTGACATATGACATGGATAACACAGCAAGACAAGCAGAACTCTAGCCACGGTTGGCGCAAGATTGCCAACTTCACCAACCCAATAACTTAAACAAACCAATAGGCATTATACAAGTATATAACATTCACTTCTTGCATAAATATTTCAATGTGAGATTTCAGATGAACTAAAATATTATAATTTTTACTCTTCCACTCTTTTAGTTTATATAATAAACCAAATACATAATAAAAATCATGTTTTATTCTATACTGTTATTATATGTCTATTATTCTTACATGTCATCTGTCAACGTGGCAACACATGACATGCTGATGTGGTAATCCGTTAATCATGTCACCAATTAACAGTATTTTACTAACGGAAGAGACCAAAACCAAAAATTTTAAAACTTTTAAGGACCTTGACCAGTCAAAAAAAAAAAGATAGGGACTAAAACCATAATTCGGTTAACTTTTAGGGACCTTTTACTTTTAAAAAAAGACACATGGCATTCTGATGTGACACTCTGTTAGCCACGTCATCGATTAACAATGGATCTCTAACGGCAGAGACCAAAACCAAAAAATTTAAACTTTTAAGAATCAAGACCAATCAAATAAAAAGATAGGGACTAAAATCAAAACTCGGACAATTTTCAGGGACAAAAACTTAAATAAGCCTAAAAATAGTACTTCCTCCGGTCCTTATTATAAGGCATACTTAACCGAATTATACATGCCAAGGAAAATAGTTAGTTTTATGAATTTTATGAGAATATATTGTAATATTACAATCATACCCTCTCAACTTTTCTTGAAAAATTCACACTCATTAATGAACAACAAAAAACACATAGATAGTCAAAGCATTTAATAAAGGCAAAAAAAAAGTAATAAATGATGCATAAAAAATATAAAGTGACTTATAATTAGGAAAAAAATCTTTTAAAATGTGAGATAATAAATACATGAGTATGATATTGGTAACCATGCAATCATTAATTTTTCATCGCATGATTAAATTAAATATTTATTCAACTAAATCAATTATACTTTGTGTCACGATAACCCTTTAGGCCTGGGATACAGGTTAGAATTCCCCAAGGAGCATGTGACAAAGTACACAGTGTCTTAATAGTCATCTTTTTATAATTTAGGCTTATTTATGTATTTATCCCTGAAAATTGGGAGTGTTTTGATTTTGGTCCCTGAAATTTTTTTTGATCTTGACGCATCCTTAATTGTTTTGAAAATTTGGTTTTAGTCCTTCTTGTAAAAAAAAAAAATCAGTTAACTACTTACGTGACTACGGAATGCCACATCAACATACACGTATGTAAGTATGGAATGTCATGGTAGGATGACATGGATGATCCGGATCCACAGGAGCAAAAGGGTCATAGCCCAATCCACAAACATTTTAGTTGGGCCTTGGCTCTTTTGCTCCTGCGGGTCCGGATCATTCACGTCATCTTATCGATGACATGCAATACTTGCACACGTGTGTATGCTAATGCGGCGTTTCGTTAATGCGGCGTTTCGTTAATTACATCAGCAATTAACGAATTTTTCCTAACGACAGGGACTAAAACCAAATTTTCAAAACAATTAAGGATGAGTCAAGGTAAAAAAAACTTCCGGGGACCAAAATCAAAACACTCCCGACTTTGAGGGATTAAAACCATAAATAAGCCTATAATTTATACTAAAAACCAAAAAAAGAATCCTCATTCCCCATCGTTCTTCACAATAGATAATGTACAGAGAATGGGAGGTTCAAAATACTTGCAGCCATTCCAACACCTTCAGATTTATTCCTGCTGCAGCACCCCCTTTCTTCCATTTCTCTTTCAAGTATACATAATTCTCTGTTTTAAAAAGATGATTGCCCTTAAATCCATTCATCATTCGTTCAGTTCTACAAATGACAAGTATACTATCCACTGCACAAGGCTCCTCAACACAAGGGGTTCTATTTTGTGCCTTTGCAAATCCAATGACTCTGATTCTCAAACACCCCAACCTGGTGATACTCGCAAACAAGACCTGCTAGCCCGAATTGTCATGCTTCAAACTAGAAAAGTCCGTCTCATGGATTATATAGATGAGAAATCTGCATATTTAACCAAATTTGGCGAAGAAGCCAAGACCGAGTTAGACAAAATTGGAGAAGATGCCCTCAAAGGATTAGATGAAGCTGGCGAAAGAGTATGCTTCAACTTTTGAGTTAATCATGTAAATCATGCACATCATGAAGGAAAATCTACACCTTCAATATTGACCCTTTATTTGTGATTAACAGATAACAGCAAACATAGAGAGCCAGATGCTAGAATTCGAGGAATCTGCAGAACTTAATAGACAAGAGATTCAGAAGCGCGAAAACAAACTAGAGGAGTTCGAAGTTCAAATGGAGGATGACAGAAACGAAGGGCTATTCTTTAAGAACCTCAGAAAAAAGGGACCTGTTGATATAGCAAAAGCCAAGGAAGAGGCAGAAAAAATAAAACAAGTAACCAGAGAAAAAGTTGGTAGCAAAACCAGGAAAATCATTTACCTCTTCTTCATTGGCCTGCTCACCTTTGGAGTAGTAGATTCTATTGCCGCGTCCTCAACTGATTGGAGAAAAGTTGCATTTCTTGGGGCAATTCTCTTGGCTTTAATTTCTCAGTTCATCTATGAACAAAACATATCATCTGAAACTGGGACAACAAGAAAGGACAACAATGATGAGGAAAATAACTGAAGTTCAATATTACCTGTGATTCAAGGCAAGTACATGGGAAAGACGATATTATAAATCGATGTGCAATGATGTAATAAACCCAAGTTAAGGCTTATAACTTGGGACTGATAGCATCAGGCAGCTTTGCTTTCGCATCAACAACAGCTGATATTGGTGATATCACTATAATCACCAAAATCTGAGTAACTGGGTTACCATGTGATGCTGATTAAATTCTTTACATCCTATGTTAATACAAAAAAATATACCTTTCTTGTTATCATAGCTTTCAGAAATGTACATGTAGATACTAATTTTTATCTCTGCATTTGCAAACTCTACAAGGTCATTCCTTCTTTACAGCTTAACATGCCCAGTGTATCAAATAGTTGAAGTATAGTAATTGCTGCCTGAAACTCGCATTGCCTCCTTAAAGAAAACAGCCAATTCATTTAGCACATTAGGCTGATAAATATCTGATCAACCAAAACACATGAGCCTTTCTATTCACACAACTCCAAACTGTAGGCACAAGGCATGTTGTACTGCATCCCACACCATTAGCCACTGCATGGGCCAAACCTGGCGGTGACCCTTTTTTGATGGTAAACCAACAAAATATGCTTGTATTTTAATAAAATGCCTATAATTGGAAGAGAGTCGAAGTTGAAGACCCGTGCAAAATCACTGCTCTAACTAAAATATTCCAAGTAATGGCAGTTGGTAAAACACCGCGTGCCAAAGCATCATCTAAAAACCCTATTGCATCTGTCACTCTACCACAAGAGCAGAGCCCCTTAAGAGTAATATTATAAGAGATGATGTCTGGTTGTAGCCTATCATGTGAGATGTGATCCCAAATCTCTGACGCTTTTTCACAATGCCCGACTTTGTAAAAACCCTCCATAATGGTATTGTGTGTCACAAGATTAACATACTTCCTTTGTCTCATCATTGAATAGAGGTCCAGTGCTTTCTCCATTTTACCAGAAGAACAAAGTCTATGGATGACAATGTTGTACATCTTGACATCAGGCTTAAAGCCTGTGTCCAGAAACAGTTGCCACAACCTAAGGGCTGCATCAACCATATTGCTCTGACAAAGACCATCTATCAAAGTGCTGTATGTGATGATATCTGGTTTCAGACCAGTCTCTAACATTTCCTGAATGTAATCATAAACCTCGCGATATCTTTCTGCTCTACATAATCCCTTTATAAGAATATTATAGGACACAATTGTTGGTGAGCAACCTTTGATGCCCATTTCGCCAAAAAATTCAATAGCATTGTCAAGTTTAGAATGCTTGATGAACCCATCAATCATTGCATTGCAGACATGGTGATTCAATTTACAGCCATGCCTATTCATAAGATTGACAACTCCAGCTGCTTCATCTAATCTTCCTTCTTTGCATAATGCATTTATCATTGAGGAGTATGCAAAAGCATCCACATCACTTCCCCTATGTTCAGCCTCTTCTAACAACCGTAAAGCCTTATCCAGGCACCCATTCTTACACAAACCATGAATGAATATTCCATAAGTGGTAGAATCTGCATTACAAGCTGTCTCATGCAAAACTTCCCACAGCGATACAGCTTCTTCCACCTTCCCATTTTCAAGCAACCCCTTGAGAAATATATTATAACTTACTATATTACGCGAACCATACTTATCCATATCCTTCCACAACTCAAAACTTTCATCAACCTTCCCTGCTTTACACAGTCCATTAAGCATAGCATTACATGTAACAACATCCGGTCTAATTCCACTTTCAACAATCTCCTTATAAACTCTTTTAGCTCCATCCAAGTTCCCCGCCTCACACAACCCATGAATCAGAGAACTATACGTAAACAAATCACACTTCCTCTCATTCCTCTTCATCCTCTCCCATATCTCCAACCCTTCATTAAACCTCCCACACTTGCACAACCCACTAATCATAACATTATAGCTAACAACATTGGGATAAACCGAATCCCCTTGCAGCAACCTCTCCCACATCTCATTCGCCTTCAAAAAATCCCGTTTTTTAAAAAACCCATCAATGATCATATTATAACACATCACATCGGGCATAACTCCTTGTTCAGACATTTCATCGAACACCTCCAACGCGCCACACAAATCACCACTTTTCACCATCCCATTGATCAAAGTCCCATAAGTAAACTTATCCGGCATCATCCCAACCTCCCGAATCCACTTCAACAACCCTTTCGCCTTCTCGAATTTTCTCCTCTTACACAAAACCTTCATCAAAACATTATAACTCTGCAAATTAGGCCTCACACCAACAACCTCAAAATATGCGAAAAACTTCTCCGCACGGTCCCATTCATTCGATTCAACGAATGCATTAAGCAACGAATTAAACGACCTTATCCCCGGACAACACCCGAAAACCTGTTCCATATTCTGGAACAAGTTCAAGGCCTCGTTTGGCTTGTTGTTTTTGGCATAGGCTTTGAACACTGTGAGTGCAACGTCTTCGGGGCATTTGGTTTTCAGGGTTCTGATGGTTTGGACGACGCGGGGCAGGTGGGGGAGGAGGGTAGGGTCGGAGGTGATGCGGCGGAGGATGTGGAGGAAGACGGTGGGGGTGTGGGTGTAGTCGTGACGGAGCGTGGCGGCGTCGAAGAGTTGGAGGGCTGAGTGGTGGTTCTTTTCTGATTTGAGGAGCTTCAGGAGAAGATTGGGAGATAGAAATTTGGGGAGCTCCACCATGGTGGCATGGACACTGTAGCAGTAGTGGGAGTAGGATATGAGTTCATCAGTGTTGGATTTTCACAAACTTAGGTTTACAACTTACATTGCATTCATTTGAATTTTGCCGGTTGATGTCTAGCATGTTTGCTTCACCCGTGTGAAATCAATTTTGGCCCTAAAATCACGTTAGAGCAATTAGTAGCGTTGACATTTTAGAATTGATTTTGGAATAACTCACCGCAGAACCAAACATGCACAACGTATTTTTTTCCCCTCTCGTTCTTTAATTCTATTCTTCACGATTAAACTTTGAGGTGATATTTCGAGTTAAGGGGAGGGTACGACGAGTTGGGACGAGTTAAGCTTGTCAGTCACTCATCCCAACATGTTGATCCAGTCAATTTTTAAATTTGAATATGTCCTTAATTAGAAAGGGACACGTTCAAATTGGGACGGGTTGGATTAACCCAAGACAATAATACTGTAAAATTTATAAAAATATGGATTTATTCTTGAAACAAAAATGACAAAAATTGATATGATGCAATAAATACTTCATCACAAAATTTCTTTTATATGTCATATAGTTAAAATGATTTTTAAAATTTAAATCTTATGTGATTGCGTTATGATAGTTGATTAGATTGTCTCGTCATTATGCTTATTCAACATGACTTAAGTATTCTGCATAACTTAAAAAGTGAACATCGAGAGATTTTGTTATTCAAAATAGACAAAGATGAATATTTCGCTAGCAAATACCTACCACACTATGATTTAGCATGTACAGGTAATATAATTTTAAGAGTGAAATACCACTTTGGTCCCTATGTTTTTTTATAAGAGACTTTAGTCCCTCAAAATGTGAAAATTCACTTTTATTCTTTGAAGATTTTTTTATGGGACAATTAAGTCCCTCTGTCAACTCCGACAACTGTCTCAACTGCGGACTTAAGTGTTCCATAAAAAAATTTTCAGGGACTTAACTGTCCCATAAAAAAATCTTTAATGACTAAAAGTGAATTTCTACATTTTGACGGATTAAAGTCTCTCATCTAAAAAACATGAAGGACCAAAGTAGTACTTCACTCTAATTTTAATATATCACTAGCATAAACATCTTAGACAAGATACTCATATTATATTAATAACTATATAGTAAAGAAATATATCGGATACTTCATGTTTGGAGTTGGGTTCATTTCAATTATTATTCTTTTGACAAAAAATTTTAGACAAAAGCAAATAAATGGAGAATAATAGAACCTTAGTATGCATAAAAGGATGGGTCGCGTGACTCGTGGTATATCCAAACTTGTCACCTCTTATATCGGATTTGCCCCTTTTTGTTATTATTTGTCCATTTTAGGGCAATTATGACGAATCAAATCCGATCCGAAATTATTAGGACGGGAAGAGTCTAAGGGACGAATTTCAGGTTCTATTCACCCCTACTTCGAGCTTTCTGTTGTTGTTATTGAATTTTTTTTTGTCTTTTCAATTTTATTATATACCTAAGTTGAACAATGGGACATATTTTTAATTAGATCGAACAGGCTTTTATACTCCTTCCGGTCCAAAATGTAAGCACCCTTTCTCTCTCACAAAAAGGGTGCTTACATTTTGGACCGGAGGGAGTATGATATAAGCTTATTGACTTGGTGTTTGACCAGTTTACTCTCGTAAAAGCGAATCAAATGGTTTGAGCTAAGAGTATGATTGTTAAACACTAGAATTTACTCTTAAATTCTTTGAAGTTTACAACTTCATATTACAAAAATGAGTTGACTCTTACGCAAATTCTTTTATTAGTAAACTCGCATGAGTATAGGTAAATTCTAGTACAATTGATAAATTTCTGATTAGTCTCTTGAATTTACGAGCCTATATTTAATTATTTACATATTGATTAGGTATCATAAGACAATTTTTTATCATTACCATATATAGAGCTAATATGTAAGTTGAATTACTTATATCTTCCCATATATAATAAAGGCTTATTTATGTTTTTGAGTAATATGTTATATTGGTCTCTGACTTTATAGATATCAATCAATTTCGCCCCTGAGATTATCGAAATTATAAATTAGACCTTGAGACAGCAAGACGTGAGTCAAGTTAGTTTTTTCGTTAATGATCCTTAACGGTCAACCCATGTTGACTAACAGGTGGCCAAAATGACGTCATTTTGCCCTTTAAATAAAATCTTAATTTCGAGGACCAATTTGAATTATCTCATTTAACGGCTATAGTCTCACATCCCTTTATCCAATCGTAAAAACTTCGTCTTCAACCTCTTTTCTCAGAAACCAATCTAACCTTTTTTTTTAACCTCGATCCTTAGTTCCTTATTTTTCTTTCCTTAACACCATTACTACAACAATGTACTTAAATTAAGAAATGGTTTTAAAATAACAATGCACCCCCAAGTGTCATTGCTAATGGTAGACACAACCATATATAAGAAGAACCTCAAACTTGTACCACATTTTTAAAATGGCAAGCAGAATTCATGTCTAAACCAATCTACTCACAAAACTGTATGTTTTCTACTAATAGTCACCTTAAGTAAGAAAAGTTATATGCTTGCGTGCATATATAAAAAAAGGTAAAATTGCTTCATTGGTCCTCTAAGTTATTTATTTGTTTAAAAGTAGCCCTTCAAGTTATTTTGTTTGAAAGTGGTCTATCATGTTTACTTCCGTTAACATAGTTAATCCTTTCGTTAATTTTTTCATTTTTGCTCATCTTTTTCGTCTCCGGTCATCTTCTCTGTTAATATTTCCAGCCGAAACCAATCTAACCTCTTTTTTTTTTTACCTCGATCCTTAGTTCCTTATTTTCCTTTCCTTAACACCGTTACTACAACTATGTACTTAAATTAAGAAATGGTTATAAAATAACAATGCACCCCAAGTGTCATTGCTAATGGTAGACACAACCATATATAAGAAGAACCTCAAACTTGTACCACATTTTTAAAATGGCAACCAGCAGAATTCATGTCTAAACCAATCTACTCACAAAACTGTATGTTTTCTACTAATAGTCACCTTTAAGTAAGAACAGCTATATGCTTGCATGCATATAAAAAAAAAGGCAAAATTGTTTCATTGGTTCCCTAAGTTATTTATTTGTTTGAAAGTAGTCCTTCAAGTTTTTTTGTTTGAAAGTGGTCTCTCATGTTTACTTCCGTTAGCATAGTTAGTCCTTTCGTTAATTTTTTCCTTTTCGCTCATCTTTTTCATCTCCGGTGATCTTCTCTGTTCATATTTCCAGTCGAAACCATTTTTTCCGACGACGAAGCTCTACTTTTTTTCTTTCTTTTTTTTTCTCATTCTTTGCCAACAAATATTCAGATCCGACCACCAATCTCTCCACCATTCTCCACCACGTCCTGAAGGTGGTGTGATTGGATTTGTGGGATTGGAGATAAAAGATATTGGCCGGAAAAAATGGAGTTTCGCCGGAGAAGATGACCGTAGATGGAAAACTTAGGGACCACTTTCAAAAAAACAACTTAAAGGACGACCACTTTAGAACAAATAAATAACTTAAGGGACAAAATAAGTAATTTAATGATTATTAGCATAAAAGAATGATTTTTTCATCTTTGAATTATAGAGTTAGATACTTGTGAAATTATATACACTAGTTACTGTTGCAAATGCAGTACATTGATGTTACAATAATGGCGGTAAGGAAAGGCAAATAAGGAACTAAGGAGAGGTAAAGAAAAGAAATGCGATTGCTCCCTTAGAAGTTGAAGACAATGTTTTTACCGTTGGATGAAGAGGGGTGAAATTATAGCTGTTGGATGAGATGATTCAAATTGGTCTCTGATATTAAGATTTTTTTTTTTAAAAAAAAAGGATAAAATGACGTCGTTTTGGCCACATGTTAGCCAATGTGGGTTGACCGTTAAGGACCACTAACGACAGAGACTAACTTGACTTACGTCTTGCTATCTGAGGGACTAATTTGTAATTTTGATAATCTCAGGGACGAAATTGACTGATGTCTACAAACTCAGGTATCAATATGACATATTATTCTTATGTTTTTGCTCCCTAAAAGTTCAGCTTGTTTTGGTTTTAGTTGTTAAAGGTTATTTTGACCGGGACTAGTTCTTAATTTTTCAAATATTTTGGTTTTGGTCTCCTTCGTTAGTAAAAATTTGTTGTTTGATGATGTGTGTGGATAACAGAACACTACATCATCAGCCACGTGATGTGCTGGGAGGTGGTTCTAAGTATGTGGTGTGACATTAATGATTTAGGCCCATGAATGCAAAATTTTGCGTATAGGACCATTTGCGTTCATGGACCTGTATCATCCTCATTATACCGCCTATTTGGCATATAACAAATTTTTCCTAATAGCAAAGATAAAAATCAAAACATTTGAGAATTTAAAAACTAGTTCCGGTCAACATAACTTTTAGGGACGAATGACATAAATAAGTCTATTACAAATCTATAAAGCTAATTTTAACTTTTAGTATTATTTTTTATTGTTGTATCAAGATTTTAAAAAATAAAAACGCGACAAAAAACCATATGCTGATAGTTGGGGACATATAATACTCTATGTTTTTATTTGTTTCATTGCAATGTTAGAATGTTTAAAAATAATTTTGGGTAAGACTTTAAACTGTATTTATGACTTAAAATATGTTATTAACTAACTTTTTTAGACACGTAAACTTTTAAATGTTTAAGAGTCCATTTTATAATTTGAGTTTAACATGACAAAATATTTTTATTGAGTCAAAACTATTTTTAAAGGTCATTTTTGTAATTTTAATTTACTTTAAATTTTATTACTAATAATTAAAAATGTTTACAACTTTTAATAATTAAAAGAATTAAATTTTGTAAATGATAGCCTACCTTTTTTTTTATCAATTAAATCATTATAGTAAAAAATATATTAAAAAAATATCAATTTAATTTGTTTTATTTTTTATAAACTACATATCAATTTAGCTAATATTGTCTATATGATAGAGTATTAAAGCATGGAAAACTTACATATATTATTCAATGGTATTAGTATTTCATGAATGACATTTTTAAAACTCTTATTTTAGCTTTCTAATATTATAATTAAGTTCTTTTCTTATATGCTAGTTATTCATAGTTTTTATTATTACTGATATAATATTGATTAAGCATGGAAAAAATTTTGATTATTTTCTTCATTTCCTTTGTTTTCATTTTTCTATTTCTTTCATCTCATAAGTATCTCTTGGGGAATTCAAAACCTTTTTTTTTTAAATTCACTTTATAAGAAATTTCATGGAAGAAGAATTTATTAATTCATATAGAAAATTATGATAAGCAAATTATTCATTTATGTTATTTTGTTTCGCAAAATCATACTTTGATCTCATCTATGTACATCAAATCAATTATTAAAAATAGTTTGTCTTTTAAAAACATTAAGCATACCCGTTCTCTCTCACATTGCATTTTACCTTTCCTCAACACTATAACACCTAATTCACTCATCTCTTAACTCTTCCACTCCACCCATCGTATCATCCCTCATTTACACCTCAATTGGGATCTTGATTAAGGTCACAATCATTAAAAAAAGTAATACATAAGAGTTTTGACCAAAACACATAAAAATTTAAGGGGTATTTTATTATAATACCAGCAACATTATTATTCACACTCATCATTTTACAATTTTTTTACATTTCCAAAACTACTCATTTCCTCCAAAACTAAAACTTTCCTCTTCTTCTCTACAACATACTCCACCCTTATTCTCATTTCGAATCCCTAACCCAATATTCAACCTTTTCTCACACTGTTACTTTAACCTTTATTTTCATTCACAAACGAAAAATTGTAAACTTGTCTCCATTGTATCACATAATAAGAGACCCTTTTTGAATTCGATAGCATAAAATGAAACTTGAATGAAAAGATGAATCAAAAACAATGTTGGGTATTTACCCTCTTTGGATGAAAATTGAAGGACCAACTTGAAGAATGGGAAGTACAAAAAATGAGGCAAGCTGACCAAGGTATGGAAGAGAAGGAATTTGAATTATTTGAGGAAACCAAAGGAAAGGTGAAAAAAAAGCGATGCTATATATGTGTGTTAAAACTGAATACTTTTAACATATGCACTCAAGCACAATCATACCAGGTTCGGATCATGTTTGAGTGATCAAGACTAATGAAGGGGAAGGGGATGAGTGTGAACAATGAAATGAGAGGAATAAGAACTAAATTTTCATCTGGGTACGAATAATATGTTTATCGGTGTTAGCAATGTAATATGGGTAATTTTGAAAATGTGGTAAAAAAAAAGTAATCTCGTCAAGTGAAAATAACAATGTCGTGGATGTTAATAAAATTAGGAAAAATTTAAAGGTATGAAAATATATTTGGAAAACTTCGAGAAAGGTAATTTTTTTCAGTACTACAAAAAGGCATCAACAAGCAAAATTAATTTGTGATCGGAAAAGTCAACTTCTTTTGAAATGATTAGAAAATACATCGACAATGCAATAAAACCAATGAAGAAAATGACTTATCTAATTGCTTTCTCCAATATCAATTCACCCTCGTTAATCATATATTATGCTGTTGTCAAGAAATAATGTGTAAAATAAGGATTGGAACTTCACTCCTACCGGTTTTCTATCCTATTCAACTTTTCTTTTGTTTAGATAGTTTTGTTTTTTTTAAAGGAAAGAACACAACTATCGAAGTTTAATCACATACTCACACGCTTAATGTCCCACACTTTTATCAATTATACCGACTCCACTTGATATCTTTGAGAAACGTGACAGAATATTCATCACGCTCATTGATCTATTTTTATCAAAGAAACAATAATTAAACATTGGACTATGTTGCATATTAAGTGAACTATTGAACTCAATTGACCAACTTCTTCAACTAATAGGTAATTGTTTTTTATTGCATTAAGTCAAAATCCAGGCACTCCTCTCTCTACCTTATGCACTTTGGTATCTATTTTTTGACGTTTTCCATATGTGTGTGAGTGCGCGCGCGTGTGTATATATATATATATATATTTAGTCTTGACCTTTAAATTTTTGTGCGTCATGAATCAGATGACTTGGGTTATGACTATGTGTGTTTATATATATATCATGATATCACTTTCCCGATATCACTTTCCCGATATCACTTTCCCGATTAGCTTGCTGAGGTCCTAATGCTCAACGTTACCAACAAAAAGAAAGGCCCATTGTGTGTGATGTAAGGAAGATGATAAATGAGTTAGAACGAGGAGTGTAGTAAGTGTGTTGAGTAATAGTTTGAGAGTAAATGTGATTTTAACAGTGAGATTGGAAGACCTTGAGAGTGAAAGTGAGCTTTAGAGATTTTGAGAGTGACAATAAGAATGTAGGGTGTGTATTTTGGTAAACGGAGTTGGGGATTGTGAGGAAAAAGGAGTTGAGGGCTTAATTTTTAGTTATGGGTATTTTAGGATTTTTTAGGTGGGTTTTATGGTGCAATGTCTCAATGTGAGAGGGGATGGCTCGCAAGCTTGAAAATCATGGCTATGTTATATTTTGTTCAACTTTTACAACACATTTGGTGACCAAGATAAAAGAGAGATATGATAGGATATGCTATCTTATCTTATTGCAATTCATGATTTTAGTGAGCCAACAAGATAAGATTTGTTGACCTATCATATTAAGTTCACCTAGTATATTATCTATCACATAGGTGAGTTAAGTTAGAAATGAGCATATTAAGATAGTACATTGTTTTCCCTTATTACAATCACACCCAAACACCCCTATCGTCACACTTTTACGACCGCCACCACACTACTTCCACCATCACCCTACCACCACAATCAATACACAACCACCCCTACTACCACTACAAACGTCATCTACAAAACACCATTATCACTACAATGGTTGCTACCACTCGCACACCATCACCACTACCACCATATCAACCCTACCATCACAGTCACCACCAATGCCATACTACTACCATCATCATTGTCACCCCACTTCCCTTTATGTTCACCACCACTAACACGATCGTCACCCCATCCATCATATCCACCACCACCACTGCAACCATCACCCTCACCACTACCACACCATTGTTACCACTGTTCCACACCCCTAAAACTAACACCATCACGATTATAACGAATCTCGCAATCATATGGATTGACGACTTTCCCCACATACCAACATGGGTCTTTTTAGTATATTTTGTCCTCTCTCACACGCTTCTTGGGGAAACTTCCTAAGAGGTCACTCATTCCATAATTACTCCAAGTCAAGCACGCTTAACTATGGAGTTCTTAAGTGATTGGCTACCGAAAAGAAGATGCATCTTGTGGATATAGGTAGTAATAATAAATTCATTTAAGCCTTCTTCTCATTCCGGCGTGTTAATGGTTCATTCATGTATCCCTCCCTTAGAAGCCTGCTAGGAGTCACTCCTCGTTTCTACCTCTTGCACCAGCGATCATTCCCCATCCTTGTTTGCCCGGGTCTTGCAACGATTATTGTTGAGTTCCTGACCACTTGTCATCGTTAATTGTCCTAGGAGATTGAAAACTTTAATTTTTTATAGCTGGTTGTATATTTATTTTATATGAATATTGTTATAAATCTTAAAAGAGTTTGAAAGTATTGCAACATACTTGAAACAAGAATTTGAAATGAAAGATTTTTAAAAATAAAATAAAATTTTGTTTTAGCTTCAAATTTAATATCTAACAAAGGAGATCTTTATTCATCAATTCAATAATGTAGATGAGATCCCAAAACGAATTAATATGGCCAAAAGTTCGTCCAAATAATTGTTTTTTTTAATCTTACTAGGTGTAATGAAGAAATTCTTGATCCAAAAATAGCATATTTGAGTGCAAATGGTGTATTAATGTATATTGTAAATAATCCATGACCCAATATAACCTTTTTGATAAATTAACCATTAAGACAAAATTATGCGCAAACACAAAGGTATTTGAATGATATAAAACATACACTTCATCATCTTGGACTAGCAACATATATAGGACTATACAAGTTGTTTCAGACCTGTCGCGGGCTAAGGACACCTACCTTGCACGATGACCCTATTACAACTTACAGAGACCTATAAGAACACATAAAGATAAGAGGCCGAGCTTAGATGACCCATGCCGAAAGACTTAAAGCCTGGACTAACTCGAAGGAACCCTCTTACAACTTACGGAGACCTATAAGAAAACATAAAGATAAGAGGCCGAGCTTAGATGACCCATGACGAAAGACTTAAAGCCTGGACTAACTCGAAGGAGCTCAGATTTGGACCTGAGCCATGGATACGTCACGAGACTTGTTCTTGAAGACAATCTCCAACAGATAAATAGCTCAATTATTGGATTATCTACAAATATAAGGGATCACTTCTTATCTTAATAAGATAAGATCATGCGAAGATTATCCTCAAAGATAGAAGATTTATCAAGGAAATACATCAGGCCAAGCTGCTCATCTTGATTTTATAAATACCAACCTCCAGCAAGGGCATGAACACACAAGAATACACACAACCAATACGGAATTCAATCAGCTATTACACTCACAGAAAGTATACACGCATTATACCAACACTCCCTAAAGAGAGAATCCAAGCAGAGAGATCACCCGAAATTCCTTCCATCCTCATGGTGGTAGTTGATCTCAATCCCAACACAGAGACTCAATAACATCACGAAGGCCACTACCAAATAGTACTGAGAGTTTCAACCTTAGGATACGAAATGGTTTGCCCATCTCATTCATATAGGGGATACAAGCCAGCAAACAACCTTCCTAAGAGTAGGGGGCATATCGTTCAACACTCTTAGGAACAACTTGAAGCCTTCTATATATCTTCCATGCACAATCTCAACGTGCTTGGTAAAACTACGTAGTTTTGATCCCTAGAACCTAGTTCGAATGGGTATGTAGGACTAAGAGTTCCCTCTTGTCAGACTAAAAATCCTTAACAAGGGCCTCTGTCTAACCAGGATAGAACACAAGTAAAGACCCCATAGTCCAAACTAATTGGATATTCCAATGTTGGTATATGTGAAATCCACATAAAGCACAATCACAAAGATATTTGTTCATATATGGTGAAACGACATCTATTTATTGGCACTCAACCAAACTAGCTTTGATGGATATGTCATCAAATCATGTTGATATCACAATATTTCATGAGCCAAATAAAGAATGTGGGCGGCTAAGATTGATGATTAAACATATCCAAGTGTCATGTGCTCTTAAAACATTCTGAAGCAGCCAAATAGTGGTACATGAAGATGATGTTGCATGCATTGCTAAAAAAAAAAGAGAGAGCTATATTAAAGTAAAAAGATCTGTACATGTTTCTAGAAAACAATAATCCACACGCGAACTTCAGTAAATGATTAAATATATGTTCATCAAGTTCATCCATGTTAGAATCTAGTAGTTCTTTTTACAAAGTTATCATCAACCAAAACAGTTAAGCGGCTAGTACAAAAGAGTTGTCTTAATTACTTGTCTCAGAGATATTTGTCTACATGAGATGATATTGAATATGTGTTATACTTTCATACCACTTTCTATGGGCTTTATCACATTGACTTTTTCCTTATGATTTTTAATGATGCAACTTTTTATGCATAAGAATTGCAAAGAATAACATAATTGTTTTCTTTCACTAAACCTTGTGTTTTTAGCACTTACACTTGGATCTTTTTTTAAAAATTATGGAGTTTTAGGGTTGGGGTTATAATATTTGCATGGATGTTTATAACCTCATCCCTTAAACTCCATAATTTTTATAGGAGTGAACACTATAATTCATTCTCCTTGACTTGTCTAATTATCTCTTTATAACTTATGGACATTCGTTTCATATAAATTAATATATTGGAAGCCATTATGGGAAATTGTTTGTCTTGCACCCAAACATCTAAGGGAAAGAGCATGCAATATGCTGCTAAAGAACTTGATGCCCAAGATTCGAACTTGGATCCTTATACCTTCAAACCATTAAACTTGATACATGATCACTTGGATTACAGATCGTGGACAACCCATTGACTTTTTTTTTTAAATCTAAAGATAGAATGTTTACACTGCATTATAATGCATTAAACACTAATAATTATGAAAGCTCTCCTAAGTAGGGGTGTAACGGTCCGGTCTGATCCGGTCTGTAAGTCATATTACAGACCGGACCGCTCAATTTAGTATAGTTCGGTCCGGTCCGGTCCCAACATTATTTATTCTCAAAGACCGGACCGGACCGGACCGTTCATGAACGGTTCGGTCACGGTCCGGTCCGGTCCGGTCCGGTCCGGTCTATTTTGCTTTTTTTTCTTGTTTTTTTCCCTCTAAAATCAAGCACTAAACATGTCATATTATCACTAAACATAACAAGTGTTAATTAATCAAGAAAAACACCTAATTCGCTAGAAATATTCTAAAGGTTTTAGGACAAAAAAGATAATTACTTCAAGGGAAGACAACATAACTCTGAAAGGCTGTACATCGAATCCAAGTGCCATAATCATAATGCATTAAGATAGGGCCACCAATTTACAGAAGACATGTAGATTAAAGAAATTTTGAAAGATAGTTCATAACTCATACTATCAACAAATGAGTACTTGAAAGATGGCAGCATGAACAGCTCGGGAGCAGGCAAAAATTTGTGCCCATGTAAGTGCAAAAATACTGCACAAATGCACATAAACTCGTATTAAGTGCAAAAATACTGCACACTAAAATAGTATTAAATGCTTAATTAGTTAATTATTGGATTAAATGCACATGACTATCTCTAGGTTTTTTTAAAAATTATTAATCCTATCGGTCCGGTCCGGTCCCAGCGGTCTAATAATATATGGGACCGTGGACCGGACTGTTCGAGTATGGTCTGCACTTTTTGGGACCGGACCGGACCGGACTGCATTTTTTGGTCCGATCCGGTCCGGTCCGAGCGGTCTCGCGGTATCGGACCGGATCACTTACACCCCTACTCCTAAGGGGAAAAAAAGGCAGGCAATATGTTGCTAAAGAATCAACAAATGGATATACCCAAGATTTGAACTTAGAACAAGTTCAAATTCTCTATACCACTTTCTTTGTGCCACTCCCTTTGCCACCAATAAAATATTGCCACGTCATTAAAAAATTCCATGTCATGTTCAACTTTTGTGCTAAGTGACTAATCAAGGCCAGAAACGTACCATTTCTTCTTCTCCCACAATCCATGCTCAACAACTTTTTTCTTCTTCTCCCTCTTCCTTTCCCCGATTCAAAGGCCAACAAGGTCAAGTCTTGGGTTCACAACTATCACAAGTGTTAATGTTGCAATCTAGCTCAACAGTCAGTGACAGAACATATCAATGAGTAGATCTATGTTGTGTCTAGAAGTTCTTACACCAAGTGTAGTGTAAAACATGTTGGTTGTTGGGTCTTTCTTAACGGGAAGGATTATGCAACATGCATAAACATGGTTTGGGATTTGTTTTATGTGATATTGATAAGCAAGGAACTAAGATAAGGGTGATTAATAAGAGGGAGAAATTAAAAGAAGAAGAAGCCACTGGTGGTGTTAGCACAAAGTTAAACATAAGTCACTAACGACGTTAGTGCAAAGTTAAACATGACATGGCAATTATTAATGATGTGGCAATATTTTATTGGTGGTAAAGGGAGTGGCATATAGAAAGTTGTGTAGAAAATTGTACTCACTTAAAACCTCAAACCTCCTACAAACCCAAACTTTAAAACTTGGTGGATGACCACTTGGGCTACGACCCGTGGACACAACTCGATGATTATTAGGTTACCTTAAAACAAAGACTTACATACTTTTTAGTCATTTATCATACTTTTATGTTTCAATTTTGTTAATCCTTTATGTTTTCGACGTTTGCCAATTTCATTATTTCATCACAACGGTGTTAGATTTATACCCATATATACTAATTCTTGTAGAGATTCATTTTCCAAACACCGAAACTTGCATTTTCTCACCGGAATCTGCAACATCAAAACAAGAAAAGCAAAAATGTGGGTGAAATTACACTAAAAAAAAAGTGGAACAAAATTGATATTTCACCAATCAAAGTATCAAAAACATGTTAGAAAATGCACATTCTAGCGAAAAAATGCAGATTCTGGTAATCAGAAAAGTAATCTATGATCAAATCAAAATATTTTGGTAAAAATCTAACGCCATCGTGGCGGAAATATAAAATTAATAAATGTTAAAAATATAAAGATTAAATTGATTCTTTTTAAAACTAAATGACCAAATTAAAACTTGAAAATAAAATTTAAAAAAAAAATATTGAAGTCTAAATCAAATTATTACATTCCAATTACAACACCAAATTGAGGCCTAGTCAATGGTGAAGACAATGCATTGGGTTATGAGCCTCTCTTTTTTACATCATTTGCTTTTTTATCTCTTATAACATGGGATGTTTTTCGACTACTTTTTGACTTTTCTGGCAAACTTGGCGATAATGGAGCTTTACAAACTACTAGTATATTGAAAAGGATGAAAGCACAAATCTCAGACTTGGTAATTGAAATGGGAATTGATTTGATTCCTTCAATATCCCAGTGTGGGACAATATAGTGATCTTATATGTTGAGGAACAATCATTAGCTTCTAGTTTCTGTCTAGCTGATGGGATTTGAGCTTTGTAGTATTTTAGTGCTTCCTCTTTGGACTTCTTGCTCAATTACTTTCCCAGCTGGCTAGGTTCACTAGTCTAATTTTCACTCCATTGGTTTTGAGGACAAACCTTAATTCTTCAATTTTACTCCTCAACAAACAAAATTGAAAAATGTGATCTTTGCACGTCTTCTTATGCCTAATTACTTTATTTCGTATATTATTTTATTTTATTAAATTGACACAATCAAAATTTTGATGATAAAGTTTAAATGTGAGACAATGTACATATAAATTAATAAACGAATTTAATTTTTAGGCCTCCAACGTGTGAAAGATTACTCTATTGTTCATTTTAGAAATACTAGTAATTTTACCCGTGCATCGCACGGGTTTAATTTTTTTTTTTTTAAAAAAAATTGATTATAGATTTTGGAAATATGTCTTTTTAAATAATAAGTTAATATGAACTTTTTATAAAAATGATTTACATGTATTTAGAAATGAATAGTCATAAACATTAACCTTTGATCTAGTTTCAGCTACCAACTTTTTCATTAATAAAAATTAACTAATAATGTATCAACTATGTGATTTCTAATTTTAATCAACAAAATAATTTCTTATATTAAAAAAAATCCAACTCATTTTGATTTTTGTTTTATTTAATCCATCATTCCAAATGCATTTTGTTAGTAATTCGTTTTGCAAGTACAAATGCAGCTAATTTTTTTTCCATATATATCATCATCGTCATCATTATTATTATTACATCTGTCCCAAAATATAAGACATATTTTCACACTTTTAATTAATTCGTGTTTATAGGATTCGAACTTTCAAATTACTTGCTTGTATTAGAACTTCATAATTGTAAATAAGTATATTGTCTAAAGTATAAAATAACGCATCATTATTTTCACAATTTAAATTGCAACATATTGTATGAATTTTTGGATTTTTTGAATTTGAATTCATGACTGAGTAAATATTTGATTGTATTAAGCTAAATCATTATACCAAATTATAGCTCATCTTTAATACTTATATATCCGTTTTTTCCGTTGTACCCAAAATTTATTATTCATAATGATGCTCTGTTTAAATGTTTAATACCAATTTGCCTATATTATGACTTGTTTGTATTAGAATTTCTGAAATTACAACATTATATTCGTTTTTTTTCTGCTTAATTATCATTTGACGGGTCGTTTAGGCATTATATATTTTTTATGTCAATATTTGATTCAAATTATTTTCTTTTGAAAAGATCATTAATAACCCGTGCAAATTGTAATAATATCGAAATGCAAATTGTATGTTTGCGGGCAATTTTTATATTTATGTGTAATCCAAGTTGTACTGATAAAAATTTACTAAAAATAACTTAAGATAAATATTTATTCCCGTGCGATGCACGGACAAACAAATTTGGAGGGAAAAGCAAGGATAAAGGAGGGAAAATGAAAATGACAAAAATGCCCTCAACTTCACCTATTTTATAATATGTTTGATGACTATTTGGAGAAGAAAAAATTTGCTATTAGACAACTTAATCACATCATCCACCATAAAAAAGAATTTTGGTTGTGAATAAGGTCAAGATCGTTTTTAATTTTTATAATCGTGGCTATATTTATGATTATATAAATTTTCATTTTTTTTAATATTCGTGAACTAATTCATGATCTAAAAATCATGAACAAAATCACGATCATAATAAAAATGAGATGGCATCATAATTTATATAATAATATTTTCTTTTGATCAAAGCAATGAAATTGGTCTGATTATTGAGTTCAATTCATACAGAATCTTTTCATCAAATTCCATGAATTTGTCCCATTTATTTCCTTGTTGATTTTACTTTTATAATTTTTTTTCTCAATAAAAGTAGTTCCTTATGTGTGTCCTAATAAGATAAGGCAAAGTTTGGCATGTATGGAACTTCATAGCAATAAACCCAAGAAAGGAAAACCTACCAAAACTAGGATATTATTGACGGACAAAATTTCTGTAAGAGTGGAAGCAGATTTTTTTTTATTTGTTCTTTTTTATGGTCCAAATTTGTAGTTTGAATTAACGATTAAGGAGCTTTCAAAATATTTTGAACAAGAATAGCCGATTAAAATTAATCTAGTTGGTAAAAAATTATCTTATAGCTGGCGAGGTTATAAATATAAATCTCATTGTCAATGTGACAATCTTGTTAGATAGGTAATTGGTAAGTCCATTTGTAAACTTTCATAAAACTTTGAGATCTACCCTAATTATAGTAAGTCCCAGAAACTTAGCTTACCAAAACTTTCCAAGAATAATCTTTTATTATCTACTATTAAAGTTGTGAGTTTTAATTTTATGCCCCATAATCGAATTTTTATCCGATTTTTTGGCAAAAAAGACTAAAATAAATACTCTTAGCATTAAGTAATTTTCAACTTCAAAATGTCAAAGAAAAAAATATACTTTTAACACACCCATGTCGAAAATATGTTTCGACTCACCAATGTTAAAAGTACAAATTTTTACACTTTTAACAATGATACGTTGAAAATGCGAAAACAAGAAAGAACCAACTAACAGGGATAATGATTCTACAAACATCCTTAAATAGAGAAGAAAAATAAAATAAAGCATTCGGATAATTGAAAACTATGCCATCCAATAAAATTATACACCAAAACAGAAGAGATGATAACAATAATAATAATAATGTGAAGACTTTGCTAATGATTATGCAAAGCTAAGAGAAAGCAAAACACAAATGCATAGGTGTGCAGGACCAGGACCGACCCGATGATCCGGACCGGATCCGGTTGTTTCGGGTCGGGTTGGATCCAATCTCATGTGTGAAAGAGACAAACTTGATCTAAATAAAGCTACTCGGCATCGGGTACAGGCCGGGTTCTGGTTTGACTCAAGATCACCTGACCCAACCCGATATATGTAAACATTTTTTTTTATATAAAAATGATGTAAACACGTTATTATTTTAGTTTTATATTTATATAATACATTATATTCTAAATGGCGTCATTTCAAATTTAGCAATTTAATTACTTTTTATTTATTTATTAAGAGACGCATTATTACTTAACTTTACTACCAAAAGTCCTATTTTCTTATCTTTGTTGTACGATATTATATAAACGACATTTTGTAAACAATATTTCCCTAGTTTAATTATTTTTTGTAGCAATAAGTAAAATCTTGAATCTAAATTTAGCACAATTTTTTTAGGGAGATTTTATTAACACCCATTACATTACTATATACACCCATTTTTAAAAATATTTTGCATCTATCTACCAATTTTATCCTTTTTACAAACTTTTCTAAATATTAACTATTTTCTTCATTTTTACTAACATCCACTCTTCATTTTTACTAACACCCGTCTCTCTTAAATCCTTCTTTTCTCTTCCCACACCCAAACTTCTCTCCTCAAATCTATTCTACTTCTCACACCATTCTTAAGTCTTAACTTCTCCTTCAAATTGTTCTATCTATTTATATATTTATTTATTTATATATATGAACACGTAACTCTCGGTCATGTCTTCTAATGATATTCACTCACATTCCTCTTCCTTCATACATCAACCGGACATTCAAGGGCAATTAAATTATTTCATCAAAGTGTATTGCTGATTTGCTGCCCACCATTTTCACACAATTGGGTGGTGTCAATAATTCAAAAACTGGATCATGAGCATCACACATACTTTTGTTAAAATATTTGCACCTAATTTGATTGAAGTAAACCCGTGTTTTCAGGAAGTCGCGTTGCAGAAACACTATATAGTATATTTTTAGACTGTAATTGATTCTTTTTGTATTATTTTTAATGAAATGTATCATCTGCAAATCAATATAGACCAAATCATTCGTTCCTCTTCTTGTATCATTGGTCGAGCAGAAGAAGAATGTTGGGATTGAAAAAAAATAATGACAATTTTTGGAAAGGTTTTGGGTGAGCAAGATTATTGAGAAATTGGGGGTATGAGTGTGATAATTGGTTAGTTATTAGGTTTTTAGGATTAAGGGTGTAAATAATAGGATTGGGGGTGTGAGTATTGGATATATGGGTGTAAGTAGTAATAGAAGGGTAATATTAATAAGTAAGTGCAAAAATTTATAAAAACTGGGTGCGAGAAGTAATAAAACGGGTGTTAATAACATCTCCTTTTTTTTAACATCGAAACTTAGTATCTTGTAATGATTTGTTTTACTTTGATCTCACTTTTAGGCTTGTGATTCTTGTTCCGGGTCAACTCGGACCCGTCCTCATTTTGACCCGTCTTAGTTAGACCCAAATATATTCGGGTTTTTTCAGGTTTAGAAATGAGTATGTGTTTAAATATTGATCATATTAATATTTACGGGTCGAGTGACGGTCAAGACAAACCCATCTCAACTCGTCTCACGCTCACACTTAAATTCATATGAATGAATCAACATGTAATATGAAAATAAATTCAGAATTAAATACAGTTGTAGGAGAGAAAGAACTAATAAAATTCACGCTAAAGCAGATGAATTTTGAGCTATGGAGGTTACAGAATTGCAGGGATTTTGTAGAAAAATTATTAGTTAGTCCTGGACCATGACCACATGGTTCAGGCACATCTCAACCGTTGGTAGTTTATTTTTTATTTAAAAAAAATCAAAATTCAAATAATGAAGGGTGATGATTATTCTGGACCATGTGATCCCGGACCACCTAATAATTGCTCGATTTTGTAAACAACTACACACTTTATTACAACACTTCATAGAAAATAAAACTTTTTCTTTTTCTTTGTTCCTTGTATTTGGTTTTTCTTTTGCTTTTGTTTTTTTCCTTGTATCTCTTTGTTCCAAAATTAATTTAATTTTTACTTCCGACATCAATAAGTTGAAACATATTTTTGATATGAATATATTAGAAATGTATTTTATTTTGTTTCCGACATCCCAAAATCAAAAACTATTTAATGCTGAAAATATTTTAATTTTTTTTTAAAAAAAAGGTAGGTACAAAAATTAAAACTCAAATTTGGCTCGTTGAAAGAATGTGTCATTGATACTGAAAAAGAATGATGGATGATTCTGTCTTCGAAGATCTATAACTTTTTTCTCTTTGTAGTAAAAGGAATATTTTTATTTTATAGGATAACAATTTTGTTAAGGATATAATTTTCATTATTCTCTCAATGAAGGGTGTTGGAGTTAATTGTGATGGAAAATTGTATTATTTATCAAATCAGCAAATACAATCCTAATGTTTTTCCTTCTTTCTTTTTTTCATAAGTACATGATATTTCATATATATATATATATATATATATATATATATATATATATATTGAACATATTTATTATATGATTAAATTTTTTTATCAATAAATAATGTGCATCTAAATCGATTGTGACAAGTGATTAATGAATATGCATTGATAGTGTATAGTTTTTTATACTGTCGATTCATCATCCGTCATTCGTTTGTATTATTTTTAACTAAAAGTCAATAATCATAAACATGTAGATGATAGATGATGCATTGACGGTGTAAAAAAACTTTACTACACTATCAATGCACCAACTATTTTATTTTATCTTGTGACATTATTCCATGTCCACTCATGTAGATGAAATATTGTTTTTATGGATGACAGCACAGGATAACTAAACTAGTTAATAAAAAGAAAAAAGCTTGAACAAGATTAGTCTATCAAAGATTAAAAAGAGTTTAATTATTTTTACAAAAAATAAATAATTATAGATATGTTTGATCGTCCCATAATCAAACCCAAACCCAAAATATATCCCCTGGGCTGCATTCACAACAAGAATTCCAATGTCCTTAGGTTTGATGACACTGGTATTGGCATTTAGGTTATATCTATCATATACAAACGTATCTTTGCTTATTGAAATTTGAAAACAAACTGAAACCAGCTGTAGATTTCCATGCTGAGGGCATGGCTTGGTTACAAAAAATCAACATAACAATACGTAATGTCCTCAATAAATAGTCCGGTTGACCAAGTAGCAGGAATATAAATATGAGCATCTGGGTTGGAACCTCTTATCTCCTTTCTTCGTCAAAACTTGGCCTATATATCTATAAAAAAAGTATCGTGATTTTTATATTTTACCAAAATGGTAATGGAGTTTTAATTCCGTATTTTAGTTATCCTAACAAAATATTTTATCAATGAAGCAAATTAAATTAATGCAATTGAATTTTTTTAATAAGTGCATGGTTTTTTTATATGTACCTTGGAGCATATGTCAAGAAATTTATATCGGGAATATCTATATTGAGAATTGATACAATTAATGCATATAAATTTTATAAATATGTCAACTATGGATAAAGATTTATCCAATAAAAATTAACTAATATGTGTCCTAGAACACACATTAAAAATACTTTTAAGTTTATGATCTATGCTCATATTCAAACATTATTCATGTTCAAAGTTATAATCCATCCTTAGATGTTGAGGTTAAACATGTTCAGAATAGTCCATCCTTCAAAATCTTGTCAAAATTTTAGAATAAATAATAACTTTAGAGCAAAAGTCAAGGATACTAGTTAAATAGCCAAATGTAATAAAATTTGTTGAAAAGCATAATTTTTATGTTTGCAAGTGGATAATAAATAAAAACTTAAAATACTACCTTAACAAGTACTACTAAAGGCCAGCCTTGGCAGCTATCTTTAATTTAACGCATAGATGAAGAGTGAATAGACCGACAAAACTCTCATTTTATGCAATTCTTTACTAGAGACCGACCCATATATTGTGCATCAATTGCCTTTTCCTGTACTTGTGGGAATTTAGCCAATTCTCTTCCAATAAACTGTTTTGGGAAAACCATAAACTGCTTACCTTAATCTACGCATCTACAGAAAAAGAAAACACCTCCCAAGTATTATTATTATTATTATTCAAATAAAAAGAAACAATTGAAAAATCCAATATATTCTCAACTGTTCAAGCACAGGCAAGTCTGCAAAGACACATATTTTATCTTTAATAATTGCATGTAAGCAAAATCCTTGGTAAAGCAACACTAAATCTCTAATTGAACTCTGGAAATTCCTTTATGGGAATCGTGGTTAATTAGAGGCAGATTTACATAAAACAATATTATAGGAAAAATAGAACAAAGAAGGTAATAAATAACCTTGATATTCTTTCTATATGTCAAATAAATGTCTACATTAAGGAAAATCATATTAAGCTATAAATGATGTGCCTATCAAAAAAAAAAAAAGCTATAAATGATGTTGACTTAACATGGCAGTTTCAAATTTTCAATAATATTCCAGTTGCAAGTCAATATCAGTAGCTCCCAAAACACAGAATCTGCAACACTGTTGTCTCACAAAACATGGAGGGCCAACCCCACTGCACTCTTGTTTCTATTTATTCTCTCAAACTGGTGTCCGTTTCTTTCTAACACTGTTAAACAATTCGTTCAATTTATGTGAACCACACTAAAATCTCAATAGAAGTTGAAGCTTAGTTATAACTCTTAAACTGGAGAAAATTTTAAAGCTCCAGATTTACCTCCCAATCACACAAACATGGAATGGACATAAATATGTTGATACTAAAAAGCTAAGGTGATGTCTTGTTGGGACCTAGGTCTGGAGTAAGTCACGTTTAATAAAGTGTGATTAATTGTATCAAAGTAAAAAAGCACTAAACCACAGCTATGATGTTGTACTCAAAACTACAACTTATGACAAGCAGCAAAACCAGGTGGCATGAGCCCACCTTGTTACCACTTTTGCAGTGATACATAACATGCCAAAAATTCAAGTTAAAATGCTCCAAAATTATGAGCCTTCAAAATCTAGCACCAATCAACCTAACCTTTTGCAGTATAAAGACAGAAAAAGAAGCCCTATCATGCTCAAAGGCAAAGCAAATTTTCAGTGGGCACCATATATCAAGCCATGTGTGCCAGCCTTTTTTAGGAAAAATGAAAAGAAAACACCACCATAGGAATGGAACTAGACAGCAAAGATTGAAACCATTAACATCAGCATATAGTTAAAGAGTAAAAGAAACACTGAAAATTATTGTTATTAAGAGTAATTGAAGAAGCATGCTAAAATAAAAATGCAGGGTGCTTATACCAACCAACCAACCAACCATCAAGAATACATTAAGCATGTGTGTTTTACACAACAAATGCAGGAAATCTAACAACATCAAACCAAAGAACACGTAATGGAACTTCAATTTTAATACAACCGAAGTACGCTTCTTGCAATAGAATGCGCTTGGCTCGTCCTTCCTTTCACAGATCCATTTCTCCGGCTGCCTCGCATCGCCAGCATCGGCGTCAGGTAGAGCCGTAAACGGCCATTGTCAAAGTGGTTAGGAGAGTACCTTGCACTCCGATTCCTTTCCAGTACAAACTCATCTCTGCCCTTCTTTCCATGCCCATTAGCCTGAAAATCACTCTTCCTTGCAGTTCCAAATGACCCACCAATGTTTGGTGCATTCCGCCAACTCACACTGCTATTGCTTCTCAACACCTTGGGATTGAAACCACCACTCCTAACGGAATCCCCATTCCGCTCCCCTCTAAACTCTTGCCATGATTCCGACATAGAACGCTCAACCCCATTGCCATTACCTCTATTACTATACCTATTATCCTCATCATCATCTTTATTCCCACCACCTCTCCGATTTATTAAACCCCAAATGCTCCATGCCTTGCTCCACCGGGACCACTTCTTATTAGACCCTTTCCTATCACCACCGCCATTCCCAACCACAGAAGCACTATCTCTAAACCCCAACTCAAATGTTTCAGAACAATCATCTCTCAACGAATTCGAGTTCGAATCCCTCGAATCCCTATCATTAAACACCATCTTCTGCCCATGGAAGTAATCAACACTAGCAGGAGTCACCTTAGCATTGGCATTGACATTATTGACACTGACATTAACATTACTACCACCAATGCCAATGCCATTCGAAACCGGCTTCAGTTCATCCATTTCGGCAACAACCGCAGCAGCGGTCTTCCTTATGGAACTAGACCTATCAAGACTCTTCCTCCTCCTGGACGAAGAATCAGAGTAATACTCCCTAGTCTGTGCAGTCCCACCAGGGAGATTCTCATCCTCATTCTCATTGATCGCGTTCATCGCCGGCTCCTCGACCGGAATCAACGAATCAGTCCTCATAACCTGCGGCACAACAGGAGCATCCTCCACCACAGACAACATAGTAGGCATCCTCGAAAAGCCCTTCCCAATCAAGTACCCATCCCACGAAGCCCTCGGCTCGTCGAACGAGTATCTCGAGTCCTCGAACGACATCCGGCCACAATCGAACGACATCCTACCAGCATCAAGCGAGAACCTCGGATCAGTGTCACAAGACCGCCTCCCGAACCCATAGTCCGCGATCTCGGACTGCGTCTCCCTGAACTGACGGCCTATCGGCTTCTCCACAGGCAAAGTGGCTGACCCCACGCCGACACCGTTTCGCCGCTGCTTCTTCATCTTCTGCTTCTGCCTCCATTTCTGCAGCTTCTTGCTGAAAACCGAAGCCGCGCTCCAGAAGCTTCCAGCGATTTCTTTGAAATCACGAACCGAAACGGAACTCTTCTTAGCTTGCGAATCGAGATCGATGTGGTCCTTCATCGGCTTCAAAAAATCTTCTTCACCAACAAAAATCACAGGTTCAGGCTCAGGTTCAAGTTCCGGTTCTTCTTCCACAATTTCGTGAACGCTGTTCTCGATCACATTGCTCGAAACAACAGCTACATTGTTCGGTTCCTCCAAAACCCTAATCTCATCGCTGTTTTCATCATCATCATCATCATCTTCTTCTTCTTCTTCAATTTCAAGAACAACGTCGTGATTCTCTTCTTCTTCTTCTTTGGAAGATTCGATGACCGGTATGGAAGAAGAAGCAGCTAAATTTCTGGTTTCAGCTACAACGGAAGAAGAAGAAGAAGCTTCGTTGGTGTTCTTGGAGATTTTGCGAACGTCGTCTTGATTGAAGAGCGAGAACAACGTGCTGCGTCCCCTAACGTCGCAGGATTTTCGCTGAGGCTCGAAGACGCCGGAGAAGCCTTCGTTCTTGGAGGCGGAGAAGGACTGAGTACGACGGAGCTCAGGTAAGAAGGAGGAGGAGGAGGTGGGAGGCTTGGTGGAACGGGAGGAGAGAGCGGAGTTAGGTCGGAAGATGGCTTTAAGAGCGGCGGCGGCGGTGGAGGAGGTGGGAGGCTTGCGGGAAGAAGAAGAAGCGGCCGTGTTGGTGTTGTTGGGATCGAGAAAAGCGAGACGCTCGCAGAGGCATTGAGGGCAGAAGCCGGTGAAGGATTCTTGGGGGTGTTTGTCGCATGAGGTGGAGAGACGGTGGGGTTGTATCTGGGGTTGTGGCGGTGGTTGTGGGAGGTGAGTGGTGGTGGTGGTGGGATTCATAACCGGAGAAAGTGAAAGTGGGAGATAGTGGTGAAGAAGAAGAGTGAGGTCATGAGTTGAGTTGAGAGGAGTGAGGGAAGAGCAAAGAAGTGTGTGTTTGTGTTTGTGCTATGCTGTGAGTGAATGAGTAAAGGAAAGTTGAGAGAGTGAGAGAGAGAGAGAATGATAGAACGAAGGAACAGTTTTGGTTCCAACGGACAAACACAGAGAGAAAGTGAGAGAGAGAGAGAGAGAGGTGTTGTGGCTTTGGGAAGGGAGAGAGTGTAGTAGTGGAAAACTGGGAAAACATTAGTAGTAGTAGATGGAAAACAAATACACTAACGTGTCCCAGTTCACATTTATTATTATTTATTATTATAATTATGGGAGTTACTAGCATGTAATCCAATTTTGAATTGTTGGCATGCAATCTTCTCATCAACCAATAGCAAGTTGTCACTTAATTCATTTGTGTTATGTCATCATCTCAGGTAGTCAAATGTAATTTTTTGCAATTTGGTCCAACTTAAAAAGTAAATTACAATTTTAGTCCTTTGTACCTATTGATAAATTATAAGTTTTAATTTTAAAAAATATAATTAAAAAAAAATCAAAGTAGCTTCTGGAGTGCTGGTGGTTCGTCTTCTTCCCCACCACCACCACCACCACCGGCCACCATCACCTCCAATCCAAATGCCTCAGACGTCGTCCGCCAATCCCTTCTTGGTAGTAGTGCTTATATTTTCGATACTAAAGGGATTGACGGACGACGTCTGAGGCATTTGGATCGGAGGTGATGGTGGCCGGTGGTGGTGGTGGTGGTGGTGGGGAAGAAGACGAACCACCAGCACTCCAGAAGCTACTTTGATTTTTTTTTTAAATTATATTTTTTAAAATTAAAACTTATAATTTATCAATAGGTACAAAGGACTAAAATTGTAATTTACTTTTTAAGTTGAACCAAATTGCAAAAAATTACATTTGACTACTTGGGATGATGACATGGCACAAGTGAATTAAGTGGCAACTTGCTATTGGTTGATGAGAAGATTGCATGCCAACAATCTAAAATTGGATTGCATATTAGAAAAGTCCTATTATTATTATTATTATTATTATTATTATTATTATTATTATTATTATTATTATTATTATTATTATTATTATTATTATTATATTGAGAATATATTAATGGACAGGCACTTGATTTTACTACTCTCTCTGCTTCTATTTATAGGACATACTTAACCATATTAAATGGATCAAGGACGGTAGGTAAGTTTCTTGAAACTTTAAAAAAATACTTTAATATTACAATCTTACCTTCTTAACTTGCATTGGAAATTTCACATTGTATTACTTCACATTAATGGGCAAAGGGCAAATAAAAGAAAATAACAATAAATGTCTCTTAGAAAATACAAAGTGACTTATAAATAAGACCAAAGAATCTTTCTAAAATGTGACTTATAAATAAGACCGGAGAGAGTATTTTATTTTATTTGTTTTGAAAAAGGACACTTTTTTTTCAAGTTGAAAAAGGAGAAGCCAATAATTAAATTCTTAATCACAATTTCAATCACTAATTGTGTTAGCCCCACTATGACAAGGGAAGTATTTCGGTACCCTCCGTAAATAAAGGGTTGTTGTACCCTTCATAGTTAATCCAATCAAACAGCGACATATATGTGCTTATATACCACATAAATGATACATTAAATAGACATAATCACAAATTATTAATTTTGCAATTAGCTTCTAAAATGTTTTTGCAAAACCAACATTCCCAAAATTAAAAATCTTCTTGATCTTTTCTTCACCTCCGAAACTAATATATGAATTTAGGAGCATCATGTTCTGTGCAATTTAAACTCAATGAGAAAGGTTTTTTAGTTTCTACTTGACAAGGGATTATTACTCTCGGATTTGGATTTCAATCGGCATAATAGCATAACGGACGAGTAAATAATAACAACTTATTGTCATTTAAGCTAAGTTTGGTTATTTGTTACACCTTTTTTTTCTGTTTGGGGAGATATACGGAGATCACCCACTATAACCATTAGATTAGAACCATCAATCACATGTTCTTTCTCACAATTTCTACAAAACATTCTTTGGTATATGTTCACTTTTAAAAAATTATAATAACATAAAAAACCCTATTACTTAAAAAAGAATCATAGAATCATAGATATGAAATGTGGAAGATGTTTGGAAAAAAAATCACATAAATACTCCATAATCTTAATTGTAAAATTTATAATATGACTGTGCTTATTTAATGTGGCAAGTAATCACATATGTAATTATTTTATTGGATAAGTTGTAGAGGGTACAACAACCCTTTGTTTACATAGGGTACCGAAATAATCCCCGATAAATAAACGGTTAATGATGGATTGACGGTGTAAAAAACTTTACACTGTTAGTGCACACCCATTAAACTCTAAAAAATATACTAGATAAATTTTCCCCAATACAAATCATATGCTACTACATTTTTGTATTTTTTATGACTTTATCTATCTTTTTATTTCTTTCTTCCTTTCTTTTTATTTTAATTTTTTTTATCTCTTTCTTTTTATTTTGAATTTAATTTTTTTTTTGACATAAAATTCTCTATCTTTACAAGTTATGATTTTAATGTCTTATGTTTTGTCACATTATATATATTTCAAATATTGTCTTAATCACTACATTTCATTTCCAAATGTTTTCTTAACTCTTAATTTACATTTTATTTTCTCAATCTTACTTTTAAGTTCAAGTATTTGTGAAATTAAAAATATTATTTTAACTTATATGCTTAATTATATTTTTGGTTCTTTATCTTATTTTCAAGATTCACTTTGGTCCTTAATTTCTTTTTTTGACTTGTTTTGGTTCTTTTGTTTTCAAAAAATTCAATTTATGTCGTTCTTGTAGTATTATTTTTATTGAAATATTCACACTCATTATTAGAAAATGCCAAATGTTGTCAGAATTTGGAAATGTTCCAGGTCACCATCCGACAGGGATATGAACAGTGGTACTGCTTCGGCAATGGTGGAGCAATCTGGCTAGCGATATGGTTGATTAATATGGATAGAAATGACGATGGGATAAAGATACAAATGAAAATGGCATTAGGAGCTCTATCAAAATAGAGCTATACGAATATTTTTTTTTTATAATAGCTATACGAATATTTGTTAAGCTCTATTGACAGAATGTAATAAATGTGAATATTACAGGTAAAACTAACATTATTATTACGGAAAGACCATATTGAATTTTTTGTACAAAAATAAAGGACCAAAATAATAAGTAAAAAAAATAGATTAAGGATCGAAGTGAATCTTGAAAATAAGATAAAGGAGCAAACGAACCGAACTATACTTCACTCAAGTTTAGTTCGTTTATTTAACGAACTCAATTTCGAGTTCAAGTTCGATTCATTTGACTTACGAGCCAAGTTCACGATCAACTTAACAAATGAAGTATCGAACGAACTTTAAACTGCTCAACTCATTTCTAGCACTATGTACCTATTAGCTATATTTTCACTTCGTTAGAAGGCTTGTTTTCAACAAAAGAAGTGACGACGAAGGAAGTGAACTTGCACTGATTTAAGTGTAAAAGTGATTTCAACAGATGTGAACATGCATCGAAAAGAAGGAGTTCGTCGAAAGGAATAAAGTGTCTTGTGCCATAAATTCCATGTTAAAAGAAAGCGCAGATTTCTAGGAACAGTAAATGTCAGGGACCTTTCATTGGGAACTGAAATGGCAACCATTGAATCAGTAGCAATGTAAAGGGTCAATGGTGAGGTTATAAATAACATAATTTTTTTAGCATTTGGAAAACACTGAACAGAGAATTTACATTCAAAAATATTCGAATTGTCATATTGGTATGTTTTTCGGAAAGAGGAGAAGGTGTTCATCATGGGTCTGGTGAGATGTTGTCAAAAGATTAAACATGTGAGATTAAGGAGGTTGTGGGTAGAAAGAAATGAATACAAAATCTTTGCCCAAAGATCTCACCTAGATCCTCTGAAGATGAAAAATTAAACATGGGAGATTATGCCTTTCTCTTTGGTTTGTTTCGAACAAGAAGGCATAATCTCAATTAAGGAGGGTCTACGACTTGATACTTAAGCCTTGGAGGACCTAAACAGGTGTCTATGGTCCAAAGTTGAATCCAGTGATTGGTTGAAGATTTGGACATTCTTTCAGCTTGAAGAGGAAAAGGAAAAGACACGCTGAAGTTTCCTCGGCCAAGTACTAAAGAAAATCCTTTGGTCAGCTTGATCGATGAAGTATGATGAATACAAAGGATCATGCAACCAATGGAAGAGAGGAAATTTTTGGAACTGAGGAAAGGGGTCGACACTTTCCATCGCGTAGTGTCGAAGAGGCTCTATGTCGAAAGGGCTCTAAAGATAACTTGGTATATATCCATCATTCACGAAGGGAACATTTTGATACAACCACCTGTCGAAGAAGGATCGTCGAAAAGACCAAAAGTCTCAGTCGAAGATATTATGCGGTTGAAGTAACGGTTATTGACTTCAGTTTTTAAACTTCAAAATTGTACACGTGTCAAAAGAATAAGTTAGCAATTACTTTAGTTTTTGCCTATAAATAGGAATAACTTCGATGTATTAAGTGTTGGAACTTTGGTTATTATCCTACACATCTTACTGATAGATTGACGTAGAAAACACCATTGTAATGACCTTGCTTTCACTTTCAATGCAAACTTTATATTTCGTTGCCTTGTTTACAACTTTCCTTTAGATTTCCTGCATTTTCAAACGCTTTTGTCTTTACTTTCAAGTATTACTTCTGCAATTTACTTTCACTTGTACAAAAAAACCCAAAAAAATAACAAAATTATCACAAAACTTGTTGTTACCTACTCATCATGTAAACACATCTTATTCGACACGTTAAAACCATTTTTCCCCGTAAACAGTACCTTACTCCCTCTGTCCCTTAAGTTATGTTCATTTAGTCATTTTCATTTGTCCCATAAGTTATGTTCATTTAGAAATCTGATACTCATTTATACTTCTTTTTCTAAGCATAGCCTTATTTATTAATCCTCTTTTTCACCACTCATTTCTCCACCTTTCTTCAATATATATAATCTTCATACATTTATTAATTCTCTCTCCTATGGGGGTAATTTAGTCAAAATATATCAAATTCTTATATCATTTATTCATTTCTTAATCTTTGTGCAATTTCTAAATTGACTTAACTTATAGGACGGAGGGAGTCTACTCTCTGAAGTGTATTTCACACTTTAAATGAGTCAAACTAATCTCAACGCAATTTTTTAGGGAGCTAAGCGCTTGGTAGGGAGAATGTGTTGATATTTTCGAGAGGAAATCTCTCTTGGAAAAACTATATACTACTTTCATCCCTGTATATAAGATCATTTTGGTAAATTTCACGTACATTAAGAAAGTTGATAAATTTAGTCAATAATATTGAAAATGTGAATATTTGATATGTATTTTCAAAATTACCCTTATTAATAGTATTGGAAATCTAAAAAGTGTTAATTAAATAGGGGTCTTTGTGGAAATAAGTAATTAATTGTCATTGAAAATTGGTATAAAATATTATTCTTAAATTTGGAAGAAATAATATTTTGTCTTTTATTATTAGGTTACTAGACCTCTATATATACATAAGCATGCAACCTATTTTAGGAAATATGGACAACTAATTCTAAGGAAACAAATACCTATGATTATGGGATTGATCCTAAATACAGAAACCTAATAATAGCAACATAGAACTTGTTATAGAAATACAGCACAACAACTATAAAACTTCCTAAAATACACAAAGACAACCATGGTTTTGACACTCCCCCTCAAGCTGGTGAATAGGTGTTTTCCATTCCCAGTTTGGATATAATTCCTTCAAAGTTAATGCAGTTCAGCCCCTTTGAGTATGTCTGCAAGTTGATTCTGAGTGGATACATATGGTGTGCAAATCATGCCACTGTCTAGTTTTTCCTTGATAAAGTGTCTGTCAACCTCGATATGTTTAGTTCTATCATGCTGCATTGGGTTGTGGGCTATACTAATTGCATATTTATTGTCACAATATAACCTCATAGGTTCATCCCACCTTATCTTCAAGTCTTCCAATATAATCTTTAGCCATAGAAGTTTACATATTCCGTGGGCCATTGCTCGAAATTCTGCTTCAGCACTTGATCTAGCAACTACACTCTGTTTTTTACTCTTCCAAGTCACTAAGTTTCCACCAAGGAAGGTGCAGTACCCAGTGGTTGATCTCCTATCTACCACTGACCCCGCATAGTCCGCATCTGTATATTCTTCAAGACTTACACTCTTGTTTCGTTTGAACAAAATCCCTCTTCCGGAGGTCCCTTTCAAGTAGTGGACAATTCTAAGAGCAGCTTGTAAATGTGCTTCCTTTGGTTGGTGCATAAACTGGCTGACTAAACTTACAGCAAAAGCAATGTCTGGTCTAGTGTGAGATAAGTAAATAAGCATGCCCACAAGTCTTTGATACATTTCCTTGTCCACGGCAATATCATCCTCTGCACTTCCCAACTTTATATTTGGATCAACTGGAGTACTTGCTGGTCTACAGGTTGTCTTACCTGTTTCTTTAAGCAAGTCAGTAATATACTTTTGTTGAGATATGAAGATTCCTTTCTTGGAATGAGCCACTTCAATTCCCAAAAAATATTTAAGTCTCCCTAGTGTCTTGATCTCGAATTCCGTGGCAAGGCATTCACTTAACACTTGCTGCTCCTTTTTGTCATCCCCACTTACTATAATATCATCTACATACACTAATAGAATTGTTACTCCCCCTGAAACTGAATGTTTGATAAATAATGTGTGATCCCCTTGGCTCTGTTTGTAGCCCAAACCTGTCATAACTTTGGTGAATCTTCCAAACCATGCTCTTGGGGATTGTTTCAGCCCATATAGAGCCTTTCTTAACTTGCAAACAGTTCCAGCAGCAACCTGTCCATTGTAACCAGGGGGCAACTCCATGTATATTTCTTCTTCAAGGTCTCCATGTAAAAAGGCATTCTTCACATCGAACTGTTGCAGGTCCCGATCATGATTTGCTGCTAATGACATTATTACTCTGACAGTGTTTATCTTAGCAATCGGGGCGAATGTCTCCAAGTAATCAACTCCATAGGTTTGAGTGAATCCTTTAGCCACTAACCTTGCCTTGTAACGTTCGATGGTCCCATCAGCCCTATACTTTACTGCATATACCCACTTGCATCCTACTGGTTTTATTCCAGGTGGTAGTGTGACAAATTCCCAGGTCCTATTTTTGTTTAATGCCTCCATTTCCACATCCATGGCATGTTTCCATTTCCTATCAGATAATGCTTCAAATACAGAGGAAGGTGTGTGTGTGGAGTTGAGGTTTGTGAGAAAGGTTTTATGGGTAGGTGAGAATTTTTCAAAGGATAAGAAATTTGATAGTGGGTAAAGTGGTTGTTGGGTGCATGTTCTAGTTCCCTTTCTAAGAGCAATGGGTAGGTCTAGAGTTTGGTCCCCCTGTGTTTCTAGATTTTCAGAAACAAACTCATTAGAATGATTGGAGTTTATAGGATTCGAAGGTGTTACCTCATGCAATGATGATGGGTTGGATTCTTGGACAATGCCAAATTCTAGAATGGCCTTTTTTCTCCTTGAATATACCATATTTTTCCCAAATTTTCCACCATTAGGTTCAGGTACCACCGTTGGTTCAGGTGCAGGTCTGCTCTCATTTTCAGGGACAGCAGATTCAGGTGTAGGTACCACCGTTGGTTCAGGTGCAGGTCTGCTCTCATTTTCAGGGACAGTAATGTCATTTGTCCCAATTTCAGGTCCAAATGTCATATTTGGAAGCATGAGAGTCTCATTTTCCTCTCTTACATTCTCCTCCTGAAGATGAGACTGCTTGAAGTAGTTTTCTTGTTCGTTGAAGGTGACATCTCTTGACACGTAGAATTTTTTTGACGGGGGATGAAAACATTTGTATCCCTTTTGAGTGGTAGAATACCCTAAGAATATACATTTGACAGCCCTAGGTTCCAATTTTCTCCTTTCATTACTATGAACATGCACAAAGGATACACACCCAAATATTCTAGGTTGTAGTTTATTTGTAGGATCCAAGTGTGGGTAGAATGAGGATAGGACTTCCATGGGACTTTTTGAGTCTAAGATTTTAGTGGGTAACCTATTGATTAGATAAGTTGCAGTAAGAAGGGCTTCCCCCCAAAATCTCTTAGGAACATGGTTTTGAAAAAGTAGAGCTCTAGTTTGATCTAATAGGTGGCCATTTTTCCTTTCTGCAATCCCATTCTGTTGGGGTGTGTTCACACATGAGGACTCATGGATTATCCCTTCCTTTTGGCAAAAAGAGTTTAGTACAAGGTTAAAGTAGTCCTTGGCACTATCGGACCTAATTCTTTTGATACCGACCCCAAATTGATTTTTAATCATTGAGACGAATTGAATAAACACGGAGCTAACTTCAGATTTTTGTTTTAATAGAAACACCCAAGTCACCCGGGTACAATCATCTATGAAGGTTAAAAACCATTTAGCACTTGAGATATTAGGAACATAAGCAGGACCCCATACATCAGTGTGAACAAGAAAAAAAAGGGGAAGGACTTGTATTGTTGCTAATGGGAAAAGGTATACGCTTGTGTTTTGCAAGCTCACACACCTCACAATGGAGACTCTCCACATTTAAATTTTTAAACAAGGAAGGAAAAAACACTTTTATAACTCTAAATGAAGGGTGTCCTAGTCGGCAATGGTATAGTTGACCTTTCTCTTTGTTAGTCATGGTGGATTCAGATATGAGAGATTGGCTCTTGATAGGCAGATTAGGATCCTCCATGTAGTATAGGCCATTCCATTCTCTAGCATGTCCAATCGTCCTCCCCGAGTTGTTGTCCTGTAGTATACAAGAGTTACTATGAAACACAACATTACATGAGAGATCTTTTGTGAGTTTTTGTATAGAAATCAGATTTGTGGATAGTTTAGGGACATGAAGAACATTTTTTAATGTTATGGATGGGCTTATTTGGACCTCTCCTTGTCCTGCTGCAGTTATAAGTGTTCCATCTGCTGTGGAAATTTTCTTGTTACTAGGACATGGGGAATAAGTGGAGAAGTATTTGGATTGAGGGGTCATATGGTCAGTGGCTCCTGAGTCTAATATCCAGTAATGTGTAAATGATGTATCTGAAACATTAAGCCCAACAGAAAGTGGAAACTTACCAGAATATGTTAAGGAGCATGTACCTGTGGGCTTGTCCAATTTAGTAAGGAAGGATCTCACACGTTCTATCTCTTCATGATTCAGCTGGACAGATTCTTCACTTTGTCCATTAGCAACGTGTGCTTGCCCTTGTCCTCCTTTTTTTGGAGGACCTCCTTTTGGCCCCCATTCTCGGCTTGGGGGGTTTTCCATGTAATTTCCAGCACTTCTCCCTTGTGTGACGCGGCTTTTTACAGTGGGTACACCAGACCTCCTCATATTTTTTCTCCATATTGGGAACCCAGCTTTTCCTCTGGTTAGCCGCCATGATTGTTCCTCCTTCAGCTATCATTGCAGAGCTTTCAGCGGTTGAGGTGTCCAGCATCAGTCCTCTCCTGCTTTCTTCACTCCGGATAATGGCTACCACTTCATTAAGCCCTAGGACTTTCTCTTTTCCCAGGATTTGAATTCGGACTTGGTCATATTCAGGATTCAGACCTACCAAAAAATCATAGACTCTATCTTGTTCAATATACTCCTTTAGGATTGTTGAGTCTTCTGAACACTTTGCTTTTATAACTCGATAGTGGTCCAATTCCATCCATAGAGACTTGAGTTGATTGGCATATTCTGTAATTGATCTATTTCCCTGCTTGGCAGCCACGGTTTTCACCTTTACATCATAAATTTGAGCAGCATCCTTGGCCTTAGAATAAGTTTGTTCTACTGCCTCCCAAATTTCTTTTGCTGATTTAAGGAACATGCAGGTATCACTGATTTCTGGGACCATTGAATCCCACAGCCACGCCATGATCATGGAGTCTTCTTCGTCCCATGATTTGAACTTGGAATCTGTTTCATCAGGCGCATTATCAGTCAGGTGACTGACCTTTCCTTTTCCTTTCAAGATGGTCCTAATGAGTTGAGACCATTTGAGATAATTCTTCCCATTTAACCGATAAACAGAATGAACATTCTGCAATTCTCCAGCAGCCTAGGGTTTATCCCCAGTTCCTAGAGTAGGGTCCACAACTTCAGCCATGACCAAGTGCAATCAAGGTAGAGAGAGTTGTGCTGCAATTAAGGCTGCGACAAGGTTTAAAGGTAGTGCAGCAATGAAGGCTGCAACTTGGGTTTAAAGGAAAGGTCAGAGACTCCCAAGGATTAGGAGCTCTGATACCATCTTAAATTTGGAAGAAATAATATTTTGTCTTATATTTATTATGAGGTTACTAGACCTCTATATATACATAATCCTGCAACCTATTTTAGGAAATATGGACAACTAATTCTAAGGAAACAAATACCTATGATTATGGGATTGATCCTAAATACAGAAACCTAATAATAGCAACATAGAACTTGTTATAGAAATACAGCACAACAACTATAAAACTTCTTAAAATACACAAAGACAACCATGGTTTTGACAATTATAAATAGGGAGAAATAAAAGTCTTAAAATGATCTCATATTTATGGACGAAAGAAGTATTTAGTAGAGAATTTAGAAATAAATGTTCGGAAAATTAACATTTTCAAAAATCTTAAATTGCGAAAAAAATAACAATGTTGGGATTTCAACATTTTAGATGAGAATGTTGGAAATACCAGGGAATGTCATTTTTTTAATAAAATGACCCATATATCCTTATCCCTCTAGTCCTTAATTTTTTTTGTTGGGGGTATCTTTGAAAATTTTATCACATAGAAAAATATTTTATATCTACCAAATATAAACTAGATACCAAAATTTAATTTACCCAAACATCATTTTTTTTAATTAACTCTTAATAGTTAGTTCAGTTAATAAAATTATAAGACATAAAGTATAAGTACCTGAATTCGATAATCAGCTGTATATGCACAATTTCCTTCCTTTCTCCCCCAATAACTTTGTCTATATAAAAAACATTTCCATGAATTATGCTAAAAAAATATCTCTCGTACCAAACATCCTAATGAAATTCGCCCTCTTATATTTGTTTTTAAAATCCGTGGTCTTACCCAAATGGGTTTGACCTAGTGGAAACATGCTAGAATCATAAGGATATTGAGAATCCATAAGATCAGAGGCTTGAATTCTTGTGGAGAATAATCTTTGGAGAGACACCCCACTCTTATTGCTCCAGGTGCCGGGACTGTGCCTCCACAGTTTTTCTTTCACCAAAAAAATCCGTGGTCTTAAAAATGAAACCCAGAATATTGACACAAAAAGTATTTAGGTTAATTAATAAGTGAGCTGTTTGTAATTTTTAGATGCTTTATTCATGCATACTTCGTATTTAGAAATTATCTTCATCTTAATTTTCTTTTGCTTTTGTTCTGGTTTCATTCATGGGGATGCTTCCAATTTTCAAAGATTCCTGTCTGAGAGAAAAAGCAAAAGTAAATCACGCCATCACAAATTTGCATTTCGGGAGAGAGAAAAATAAAGGCCTTCTGCTCCGTTTTCTTCCTTTTTCACATTTCGCTTTCTTTCTCTCTTGCTTTCTTCTCTCTCTTTATTTTTTTTAATTTATTTTTTAATTTCACTTTCCTTTTTTATTTTACTTTTTCTTTTTCCTGTTTGAAGCTCCTTTTTGTTTTTTCAACTCTCTTTTCTCCAAACAGCTCCAATTTTCACCCAATTTTGCCACTTACTTAGTACGCAGACAACCTAAGCTCCTATCTGTGTGACCCAAACAAAAGGTACATAAGCCCCACATCATACCTAAGGTTGTAAAACTGAACAATTTATTTTTTTTTTAAAAAAAAAACCTCAACATTTTATGTGTTTTAAATTAATTCGTCCCAACTGATTTTTTTTATTATTATTATTTAAATGTTTGTTAATTATAAATATAAATTCGCGTTTTCATCTCATTTTCTATTTTCAAAATTTTGTATAAAAAACAGTGAAAATAATAAAATTTTGTTTTCACTATTTTCTGTATAAATAGTTGGAAACAAAAAATAGAATGAAAACACGATGTCAGATAATTAATAAAAAATATAAATTAAGCATTGGATTATAATATAATTATTAATAGTTTTTTAAAATAAAACAGAAAACATTTTCGTAAATCAAACAGATCCTAATTTTCTGATTTTATATCAAGGTGTTTTTTTTTAAATATCAAGGTGTTTTTTTAATGTGTTAAGAACTCCTACAAAAGTAAATTTGTATGGAGAACGATTTGTTTAATATTTTGAGAGATAATAACAACTTTAGCTTTTTCAAGCATATTTACTTTTTTACCATGTGTTATTGGACATACATTAAAAATAAGATCACAAATTATTAAAATTTACATTCTGAATAAGTGAAGTCAAGAGTTTAAGAACTACATTCATACCATAGCCTAAAATATTACTACCTTCCTCCCTAAATATAAAGCCCTCTTGACACTTTTATTTTGTCCCTATTTATAAAGCCTCATATCAATTTTCAATGATCATTAATTACTGTTTTCCACAAACACCCCTATTTATTTAACACTTTTTAGATTCCCAATAATATTAATAGGGATACTTTAGAAATTACATATCAAAAGTTCACATTTCCAATACAATTAACTAAATTATTCCACTTTCTTAATGGACGTGAAATCCCCCAAAGAGGCTTTATATTTAGGGACGGTCCCTAAATATAAAGCTCTCTTGACACTTTTATTTTGTCCCTATTTATAAAGCCCCATACCAATTTTCAATGATCATTAATTTTTTTTTCCACAAACACCCCTATTTATTTAACACTTTTTAGATTCTCAATAATATTTAATAGGGGTAATTTTGAAATTACATATCAAAAGTTCACATTTCCAATATAATTAACTAAATTATTTCACTTTCTTAATGAACGTGAAATCCCCCAAAGAGGCTTTATATTTAGGACGGATGGAGTATATTATAATTTACAAAGAGAATTTTGAGCTCCTTGTTAACCAACAATGATGTGGCATGCATAATGGTAGAGACACACTACCATCTTAGAGAAGAATCAATATTTAATTTTTGGTGAAAACATTAGTTAAAAAAGCAAATATGACTATCCCTGAAAAATTAATCTTTTACGCTTAAAAATATGATGAAAGAATACTAGGTAAAACCAAATTAAAAGGCAGCTACTCGTTTTTATATCTCAAGATCATAAATTGCTACGATTTATTAATCAAATCAAGAGCTTAACAACTATAATCATAACCTAGCTAGCCTAAAATAGTTAATCAAGTTAAGCGGAGAATAATATTTTCAATTATATTCATGAAGTATTTAAAGTACTTTTAGTGGAATGAATGAATCATTCGATAATCTTCAGAGGATCGGAGTTGTAAGAGGTTTAAAATACTATACGTGCATCAGCGTGTCAACTCAAATATGACAAACCTATACCTTCATGTTGTAAAACATATACTCCTAGGATTATAAAAAAAAAAAAAAAAAACATATACTCCTATGGATCCTTAAATATATACTCAAATATATATATATATATGATAAGCTTCTCATGAAAAATTCACGGAAAATAAAAAAATTAATTATTATTATTCTTACAATTTAAAATAGGTTTAAATTCAATGTTTCTATAAATGTTGATTTCTTTGAAATTATTTCTTGTTCTTTGGTTTTGGTTTGATTTTGGTTTCCGCCGTTAACTATGGTTTAGGATAATGTAATTGCAGATTTAATTTTGGTCCCCATATTTTCATTATATGGAGCTTTTGGTCTCTGCTTTTCCTTTCCGTTTTGATTTTGGTCCCTATCTCATTAAGCTACGTCAGCATTTTTCATCCATAATTGATGAATTTGTTAAGGACACTTGTTAAGGAACCAATTCAATGAGAAGATATTGGAAAGTGTAATTTTTTATAGACTTATTTATGCTTTTGGTCCCTAAAAGTTCAGCGTGTTTTGGTTTTAGTCCCTATAAGTTATTTTGACCGGGACTGGTCCTTAATTTTTCAAATATTTTGGTTTTGATTCACTCCATTATGAAAAAAAATGTTATTTGCTGACGTGACTAGCGGAACACCATATCAGCAGTCACGTAGTGTGAGAAGACGTTAAATAAGTTATATGACATGTATGATACAGATCCATCGACACAAAATGGTCCCATACGTAAAATGGTCTCATACGCATAATTTTGCGTTTATGAACCTGAATCATTCATTTCACAATATTTATTTGGCACTATCTCATACCACGTAGCTGTTAGTGTGAGTTTCCGTTAACCACATCAACAAATAATTGATTTTTTCTAACAGATGGGACCAAAACCAAAATGTTTGAAAAATTAAGGATCAGTCACGGTCAAAATAAACTTTTAAGGACTAAAACCAAAACACGCTGAACTTTTAGGGACCAAAACCATAAATAAGCCTTTTTTATATTCTCAAAAGAAGGAATGTGAACTTAATTATGAATTTTTTCTATTATTAATAACCTTGATTAATATCCTTAGGATATACTTGTTTGCAAGTCCTTAAGGTTATGTATAAGGATTGAGAAATGATTAAATAAATGAAGAATTTTGGGTATTTTGATTACAATACTTCTATTCTATGTAATAAGTATTGAATAGAAGAAAAAAAATAAGAGGTGAAAAATAGGTTATGATAAATAAGAATATAGAGAGAAAACAATATTAACTACACATTGATTTTGTAAAACTCTAATATATATGAAAAAATGGAAAAAACTTAAAAACAATACATATGAAACAGAAGAAATATTGTTAGCATTACGTTATTTGAGTTATCAACATTTGGTATAATTTTTCAAATTCGTCATATATATAATTATTATTGGGATTCTAAAATATTGAATAAATATAAGTATATTTGTGGAAAAAAGTAATTAATGTTATTGAAAATTGAAAAAATGACTAATAAATAAGATTTTAAAAAAAATTCAAAGAAGAGCTTACGGTTTTGATATACTCAGCCCTTAGGGCTGAGTTTAAGCATTAAATAGTTTCCTCTGTTCACTTATTACAACAACAACATTTATTAGTATTAATTAGGATTAACTAAAAATATATCTTTTTTTATTTACTACCTTTAATTCTTCTGATTTAATATTTTTTACAATATCTTTTGTATCATTTTTTCTTTTATCTTTTTTTTTTGGTGAATTTTTTTTTAATCTTTTCTCTTTTAAGGTTTGCTTTTTAAAAACAAAACTTATATAAAATACAACAACCTAGTCCGCATAAGACAGCTCAGTTGGTGGCTGCAGGGACATTTAGGATTTCCCCCTCCCCTAGGTCATGGGTTCTAGTCCCAGACCTCCCATGTAAACAAAAAAAAAATACAACAACCTACTTCTGAACAAAGGAATCTGATACATTTATTTGAGGGTAATGTTTGGGGCTAAGCATAAAGATCAAAGACTGACAAGGAAGAAATACAATATTAAACACTTTGTTATATGGAACATAATAGAATACAGGGGTCATGTATTTGTAATTAAACGGGGATGTATGTAATATGTTTGAGCTCTTTTTGCTACACAAGGTTTGACTTGTATTTTAAACTATTGCTCAACAGCATTAATAATATTTTTTTGCTTATAAAAAAACTGAATAAAGGGAGAATGGAGAGGTAAAAAAATCATTTTCATTTTTCACCTATGCTTTAATCTTTATGTCTCTATTTATTTGAAACTTTATTTTTAAAATTGCAAAAAAAAAAAATATATATATATATATATATCACCCTTTGTAAGAAAAACCCTTTTGATCAGTTGTAGGTTGTTATTTTTTATAAGTTTTTTTATATATAAACAAGCAAAACTTAAAAAAGAAAAGAGGAAAGAGAAAATGATATAAAAGGTATTATTGTAAAAAATATCAAATCAGAAAAATTAAAGGTAGTAAATGAAAAGGATATATTTTTAATTAATCCTAATTAATACTAATAAATGTTGTTGTTATAATAATTGAACAGAGGAAACTATTTAATGCTTAAACTCAGCCCTAAGGGCTGAGTATATCAAAACCGTTTTTTTTTATAAGCAAAGTTTTGATGGAGAAAGAAAAGGGGGGAGGAGCTTATATTATCGACCGAAAGAATTATGCCAAATTTAATCCATCAAACAAATTTTTTTCTTACAGAAAAAAATCATGTTGAAAATATAAATCTTTGTGTTATCTTTAATTTAATATATTTTTTTTAAAAAAAAATTTGAATCAGTGGATCTGACTTTAATCGAAGAATGGCTTGAATGTCAAATTGATTTGATCATGAACGATTTACTAAATTTTCAGTGGCTTAGATTATGTAGTTTCCATATCGAACAGTAACTCTCTCTCTCTCTCTCTTTTCCGTTTCATATGTAGTGTTATTTTATCATTTGTATTATGTTTCATAAGTTTTGTTGTTTTATAAATCCAATACATAATTAATGTTATTTTTCCAAACACACTCATATTTATTACACTCTCTTATATAGGGACATTATAGTCAAAATACAACAAATCCTTACCTCATTTAATTATTTCTTAAAACTCGTGCATAATTTTAAAACACACTACATATGAAACCGAGTGAGTAATATGTACTCTTCGAGTACATAAAAAATCTCATATGAAACAGGGTGTTTTACTCATTTCTTCGTGCTTGTAAAAATTAGAGTGCAATTCTCCCATAATTTTGGTGTACTGTAGTGTCTCGTTCTTTGTCAAAGATGTTTTTCCTAATGTGGGTTGAGGAATGAGACATAAGGTAGGAATTGGCTTGAGTGTGGCTTGCCTTTTTTCCATTTGGCAAAAAAGGGTACGTAGGAGACTATAAAGACTAAACAAATTAATGAATCAAGTCCCACGTCAATAAGACAAAAATTGGTATCCCTCAAAGTAGCTAAGGACTAAAGAAAATTTTCCATTTGGTGATCAGGATAACGAGACATAATAATATATGTGTTGGAATAATGACTAATTATATTGTGCTTATTCTTAGTTAATTTTTAGTTTTTATATATTGTTATTCCCTTTCCACTAGCAAATATCTAATTCCGTTTTTTGGATGATCTTTTCATGCCCAAAAATCACACGCGCCCACGAACTATCGATCGTTCTAGTAGGGAGGAGGGTGTACATACTGGTCTTCTTGTTGGAAAGCCACATGCCAAACTTCTTTTTTATTTTTGCACGTTTTACGTTTTTCTACACATGGTCGTTGTATACTTGCATATTTATGGGATATAAATTTGGTCGTTCTCTCATAATGATTTAGTTGTTTTTCCTTTATGGCTCATAATGCCTCTATCTTCCGGTTGTTGGAGACTCAGCAGAGCACTAGGGTGTTAGGCTATACATAGAGCCTTTGTGTTGTCTTCCATGAAACACAGAAAAAAGAAATCCTCACCCTCTCTATTCTTTTATGAGCAACCTATCTTCTTTGTGAGATTCCAAGTTCTCGATCCTGAGTACACGCATTCGTGAGCTGTTGTAATAATTTTGGGAGCAAGACCGATGATATAGTTACACCACATCTATTTGGCAATTTTGCTTTTAAGACAGTGGTTATTCCATGACATAGTTATCATTGACATTATTTTCTAACAATTTAAAAGCAAGATTTTTGTTGATTCGATGGTTGTTCTTCTTTTCAACAAAGTCAATCTGCCCGACATACCAAAATTGAGCCACTTGATGGGACAAACTACAAGCGTTGGTCTCAAAAGCTTGACCTCTTCTTTAAGCAATTGAAGGCTAATTTCGTTCTGGTTATTGACCCCCCTACTATCTCTGAGACCAAACATCCAAACATCCAGCCACTGCAGAAGTCACTCAAGCATTTGACAATTACAACAAATAGGTATGTGTTCAGCTGCTGAATGTAACACCCCGATTTTGTTTCCCAAAAATATTGCATTTTATTCATTAAAATATTAGTAAAAATGAGAGTCAATTTTTTTTTAATAACATAATCATTATATATACGTACTTTGCTTGGTTCATTTTATTTATTCCCAAAAGATCCATTACTTCTAAGCATTTCCAAAAGTCAGTGTTGTTAGATTTGTCACAAAATTTTTTTTTCGCGCCACCTACAAAATTGAGTCGTTACAATACACAATTACATATCCACTGAACCACACCAAAATACTTACTTTGCATTTTTAACATTGCCACATAAAGGTCACAAGTACTCCATAATTACATAAGTTTCCAAAAGCAGTGATTAAAGCAGAGTAAAAAGAGTTGTGGACACCAAGTCCCAAAATACATCAAAAGATAAGGGTAATTACATCATCGGTTATCTAGAGTATGAATCTCCTCAGTTGAGACAAGACCCAAACAAAAATAAAACACCCTAGCCACAACACCCATGAGACTCCTTAAGCTACCGGCTGAACCTCATCATCCTCCGGTGCTATCTTCTCAGCCTCCTTAGTCTTCACCTCCGCAGGCGGTGCAGGCTGCACACCTCGTGCGTAGTAAGTCCGAGGGCCACCATCCATGTAGTCTCTCAGAGTAATGCGACCGATGTGCAAGTCGATCCTTGCACCTCTCAACCTTTGCTCCAGGTCACTGATCTCCAGCCGAGTCGGGCCTCTCCAGATCCATCATCAGGGGTAACTTCCCACACTCCGCCCACTAGGGGCCACATTTGGATTGCGACGTGGTACGTCATCTGCCCGTTGCGTCACCACGAAGAACGAAGAGAAACAACGAACAGGAGAAAAAATAAGCTTTTCTGGACGCATGACACGTCGACAAAAGAGACATACCACAACATATCTCAAGCAGAAGATAAACAACAGTACAGATGCACATGTACATGAATGAATGCATGATAATCATCATCATAAGATAAATAATTCATTGATCTCGCATCATCAAGCTTATCACAAGTTCATTGCCATCAATCCCAGCACCACACTTTTTATCATTATGAGTAATTAACTTTGTTACTGTACTTTTATTAATTCTTATTGGAATTCTAATCGCCAATGATGTTAGGGTATTTTAAATCATCATTGGGATAACTATCTAATCGGCACTCATGTCTACATCTCCTCCACATCCTCCCAAACCTAGTCGAAAGCAAACGGGAAGTTCAGGAACCTTAACCCACGCCGATCGAACAGTCGAGAAAATCCAGCAGCATATAAATATATTTGTGAAGACCACAACCGTACGGGCTGGTCATTATGACAATTAATATTTTACGCGATACTGCAAGGGCCCAACAACAAATCGATCTGCCCGCCTCGTTCCGGTTCCCTCTCACCGCTTCAGATTTGATCAAGGGGGCGATAGTACTTTTCTAGTTCGCGGTGCAGAACACGCTACGATCCCTTGAGTCTTAAGTCCCGATCACGTATAGTCTAGTTCTGCCTAGAAAAGCACCCTAGGTTTCTTGACAAGTCACCGTCATCACCCTCCCCTATCACAATCACACTACTGAATATCCGCAGATAGAGAGGGTATCTTCCTCTCCACTACTTCACGCTCATCTCTCCGCATTATAATTAATATCTTTTAAGTATTTTATTAAGTCTTGTTAACATAACTGCGGATGAGTCACCCTTATCCATCCTTTGGTGATCCTCGACCTCTAATTAAACAATCTTTTACAACATCCATTCTTTTCCAATAACACGTGCTCATTAAAGGCTCGGACTCACGGAGCATCACTCTCGTGGCCAGCACAAACTCAACTTAGAGAATATAAATCTGTCTTGGTGCTCATCAGAGAGACTCACTTTCAATCATCAATTCCTTAATCTCATGGCATTCATTCATCACTTTTAATTTCGTCTTTTCCAATGGCATGCTGACATAATAAAACAGAATGAATCATCATGCATGAGTAGGCATAATATTTGCATATTCTCAGGTTCGAATAAATCAATCAAGCAACAACACAAAAATGCAATAGTGATCTTAGTCTTTCGTGCGAGGAACCAAACAATTAGACAGACCAATTGCCCTCACACTATTTAACCCTTATCCGATCACAGTTTCGATTTAAACAATCGAAACTAAAATCATTTAAGCATGGCATACATTCCAGATAAGCTATTATTCTCACCTTGACTGTGAACTGAAACTCTCTGAGGATCCACGAAACTCTGATTCCCACGATCACGCTCGAGAGCGGTACCTTTATTTCCTCAAATTAAACATAACGTATTAATATAAAATTTCAAATAACTTATTCGTTCTTCATCACTTACATAAAACTTTAAAACTTATAATAAATCCTTTCGGGTAAAACGAAAACACATTTCTTTCTCTCCAAATAATCCCAAAGTAAAAGACAACTCAAATGCCTTAAAATACATTAAAAATAATTCATAAATAAATTTTAAAAGTGTGTACGGGTTGCTGGTCCGCCTTGGACAGCACCCTAACCAACTCCTAAAACACCAAAAAATTCACGTTTTCACTTCCGGCTTTTTCCTAAATCAAATACCACTTAAAAGCTATGTTTTAAATCACTTGAACACATTTTTAAAGTTGGAAAACAAACCAAACCAATTCTGGACAGCAAAGAATAGATTTACAAAATCACTTTAATAAAATCCAAAAACAATGTAAAAGCACTTTTCGCTTCAAAACACGCTTTAGCACAAAATTACCACTTTAACACTTTAAAATTCAAGCTCAATCAATAAAAGTAAAACTTGGACAGCCACTAAACATAACCAGCAATTCCAAATAAATCAAATCAAACAACTTAAAATCAATTAATTTTCAAAGCTAAGTACGTAATTAGCATTCCTCAAACATCACTTTGATAAATCAATTAACATAATCACATAGCATATGTTTATTCATGCTCTAAATCGGTTAAGTATACTTACATATATCCTAAGTCAAGCGACTCACTCAATAAATTAACTTAGTCCTAAACTAAACATAGGTCATACAACAAACACTTAACTTTTATATTCACATAGGTCATACACTTTTCAAATATCAATTAGCATTTAACAAATTAAATTCCTATTCTACTAATCATACCTTGGCCGAATTTCACTTTGATGCAAAGCAACATGTATAAATTTTCTAACATTCCATAAAACATCAATACAACACTTTTTCAATTAAATCCAACCATATAATCAATTGATGTAACAACCCTAATTTAATTTCAAGTATAACTGATATGATAATAAGCTTAGAGTGAAGAGAATGGTGATACTAAATTAAAACTAGTGGATTAAAGGAGTCGTTTTAGAGCTAAAAACATAGAACTTTAGGAAATTAGAAATAAAAGATTTACAACTCAAGACGTAAATTCCACCGTTGGATATGAAGATTAGTGTGTGTAGAAGCTTGATTTCAAATTTAAGCAATATCTAACGGATAATGAAGAAGTTATGGCATTTTGAAGTGCCAAGAAAATGAAAGTTTGTTGGACTACTAGAGTAGTGCAAGCACTAATCGAGTAGTCCATGCCAACAAAAAGCCAAAAAAGTGAGAATTCCTGAACTACTCGAGTAGTGCATGGACTACTTGAGCAGTACGACTCAGCAGTGAAAAAAATAAAGCCATGTGGAGTGTTCATTTGCTCCATTTCTTCTTCATTAAGCATATACATAAACTTCTCCATGAAGCTAGGGCTTCATCGCTAAACTTCCATGGTTTTATTCATCATCAAAGGCACCCACATCATCAAGCTTCCTTTCCTTCTTTTTCTCTTAGTGGTGACCCCATTTCCTTCAAGCTTCATCACCATCTCTCTCTTTGGTTTTCTCTCTCCTCCTCTCAAGCCAAGCTCTAGGTAAGTTTGATTTAAGTTTCCTTTCTCTCCTCCTTCAATTTACACGAATTAACATCATCATCCCTAACCAATGTCACCTCTATTGTGTTATGGTGGATTAGGGTTCATTTTCTCTCTCTCCTCCACAGCTCTTGAAGTTTTCTCTCTCTATACCAAGGCTTGGAGAATCAAGCCCTCTTCCTACCTCTCACTACATATTTGGTAGCTATTTGGTTAGAGTTCAAAATGTTAGGATTGGCAGCCTTCACGCAAGAGGGGGGTGAATTGGGTGTTTAGAAAGACATTGGAAAACGATCGATTCAAAACGTTCTTAAAAAGATTAAAGAGATTTTACGAAGCGGAAGACTTAAAGAACGATTGAAAACGTTTTAAGCACAATAGAAACACAATATTTATATTAATATTGAAAATTATTATTCGCGAGATCGAAAGGATAAACAATTAAAACGCAATCCACACGCTAAATAATTTAAAACATGAAAATAGTTTTATTTGCGGAAATATGATTAGCACAAAATAGAATTGCGAAACGTAAAGAGATAAGGGATAGAAAATTTGTGCACCGGTGTTTTTATACTGGTTTAGCCTTTTCAGCGAAAGACCTACGTCCAGTCCCCAAGTGACCCGCTTGAGCTTTTCTTCAATAACTGAAACAGGGACAACCAGCCCCAAATACAGGCAAAGAGCGCCCCACACGCTACTAGGAACCTCCGTTCGCTAGGGACCTCGATACAAACAACTAGAAAGACCCTTCCTAGATTTCCCAAATAGCCTAACTATTAGGTGACCCACCGTTTGTCTAGCACTACCCAAACACAAGGGTTTTCTCACCCTACGAACGCGACACACGTTCACACTAAGGGATAATACTCCCTAAAATCTAAGGGTTACACTCCCCTTACAGATAAAAAGGATTACAAAGAAATTTGGTGCAACAACCAATAATGCTCTCTAGAATAGAGCGAATACAACAATCAAAGTCCTATAACAACTCTTAGCACTAAGGCACACTCAAGGTTTTTTTTTTAGAAAAGACTGAAGAAGATGATGATGATGATGATGATTCTCCAAAAAAAAATTTCCCAAAAAGATGAAGCAATGAAGAATAATGGATAAGAGTTAGAAAACCTTTTCAAAATGAAGAAGAAGAGCCTTTTAAAATCAAAACGTGATCAACCAATTAAGGAAATAAATCATTTTGAGAATCAAATTGATTTCAGCACGTTTTTCAAAATTTGAAAATGAGTAATCGATTACTTAGGAAAGGGTACTCGATTACCTGCTCTCTGGTACAAGATTTTCAAAAGTTGCAGCATCAGTAATCGATTACTTTGGTCTGGGTAATTGATTACCTACTCACTGATTTTCAAAGAAAGATTGCAACATCAAAGATAATCGATTATTATCTTCATGTAATCGATTACTTACCCTTAGATGACCAGTCCAAGAGAGTAATCCATTACAGGAAGCTAAGTAATCCATTACATACTCTCAGGTTATAAATTTTGCAGAAGATAATCGATTATTTCAAAGGAGTAATCGATTACTTCAACTCAAAAATAGATTTTCATAAAAAGCTTGTAACCAGAGGTTTTCGCAAAGGTTTTCTAAAAAGAATTTCCGGGAGCAAGGATTATAAAAAGACTTCTTCTAATTTTCAAAAACGAAAAACATCATCATCATAACTTAATAAAATTATCTTGAGTACCTTAGACTAATGTTGTTTTAGATAAAACTCTAAACCCTCAAAGGCTGAATGCTATAAGGACGCACAACTTCAAGACATCATCCATGTACCTGTAGCATAATTATATTCATGTTGTCATCATCAAAATATCATAATGGGGAATATGATTCTCAACACAAAAAGGGTTAGGGTTTGGTACACTCTCTCTCTCTACACGGTAGAGGTAAGGAGTGGGTGTTACCTTGATTTAGGAGATAGTTTCTAGTTAGTATATAGTGATTGCTAAGAATGTGTGTTTAGTTGTTATATTGAACCATAGGGTAGTTATGATGATAATATGTTGAATGTACAAATAGATAAATTGGTTACACGATGATAGTGGTGAATATTTGTTGTGATGAAATGGTGATAATTGTGGCTGTGTGATTATATGAAGTGTTGTTTTGCTTGTTGAATAATGTGATGAGAAATGTGAATAATTAGGAATAAATGTTAATATGTATGTTAAATGATGAATGGGATATATTGTGATTGCATGATGTGAGTGTGTTGATATGAATGAATAAAATGATTTAAAGTATGAGATTGAACCTAGGTTATTGGATGTGTAAATTGCGAAGATTGTATAATTGTATAAAAGAAAACAAAGATATGAGTCGAGCAGCTAATCCATTGGGGACACTAACCCACTAGGTGCACTGTTAGGTGCCAAATGCCTCTAGGTAAACGCCCCATCAGGTACAAACGCCCCATCAGGCCCAAAACGCCCCGTTAGGCGCCTGTGTACCCAATGGATTAGTGTGCTGCAAATTAAAACGAAATGAAAATGTGAAATGGAACATGGGAAAGAATGAAATGATAATGAGTGAATTAACAAAGAGAATGAGACTAACAAGTGTATTATGGCCTAATGGATGTAAAAGGGACCTGATGGGTGTAAAATTACCTAATTGGTGACAAATGACCTAACAGTTGCATTAAATCTTAGTGGTGCATGAATAATGGAATGGTTAAAAGACATTCAAAATGGGAAATGAGCCAAATAAGGATATATGTGAAAATAAAGGAGTGGAAATTGAATTAATGCAAATGTTTGGGTGTGAATTAGCATGATTGGTTTGGTGAATGGCATTATGTGTAATACTTGATTGTTGTGTTTGACTTAGTTGTTCTCATGTCTAGTTAGAAACTACTTTTCTACTCCATGTGTAATGCTCACCTCCTTACCATTTTTGCACAGGTTCTGAGATTGAGCTAGCACAACCCGCGGCCAAACAGGAGTGCTCTCCCTCATAGGGAGAGTAAGTCATATTTATTAGGGCTTGTGTTTAGTCTTGGATCTTTTGTCTATGATGATGTTGATCTTTTGATTTTGTGGTACATGATTATTTTGGGTTGGTCCGGGACCACTTCCTATTGGTTAGGAAGTATGTTTTTGGGAAACTTAAAACAATTCCAAACTTGTAATTACTTTATGATCTTCCGTTGTGACTAGAACTCTGATGGGAATGCATGTTAATGCACATTGATAGTTTTGGCCATGTTGGCTTACTGAATGAAATGAATGTTTGATTATAACAGGTTACATGGAAAATGATATTTTTGGAATGTTCATAAAACAAAGTAAACTCCGTCCGATTTTAAGGAGATTTTTATAAGTTAAAAAGGTTTTAAAAAGAAATTTTTAAGTTCACGATTTTCCTATGGGGTAATTAAGGGTTATTATATGTAGGGTCTTGCAATTGCCAACATCAAATCACTTATACAACACACAATCACTTTAAAAACAATTTCGTTTTCATATCTACCTACTTAAACATAAAGAGGCCGAATTGCACTTAGCAAAATAGAGCAAAGATTACAAGTTTCAAATACTTTAAATCAACTTAATTAATTCAAGGTATTAGCATGCAATTTCATTTTCAAGAAATAAAAATCATTTAAACATTTACACACTCACAAACCGAATATAAATCAAAGAAATAAGCCACAATTACAAACTTTACATGCTTCAAGCAACTTAATCAACTTCAAGCATCAACATACAAGTTTATTTTCATAAAACAAAGTTTCCTAAGCATACTTACAATGCATGGCCGAATTAAATCAAAGGAAATAGGCTAAAAACTACAAATCTAAACTCTTAAATCATCATGATCCAATTCAAGCATTCAAACACTAATTTTATTTTCATGAAACAAAATCATTTAGTCACATTTCCACACTTGGCCGTATATAGCAAGAAAATGAACTAAGAATCACAAACCTAAAACACCTAAATCAACATAACTCATGTCAAGCTCTCAAATACAATTTTTTTTTCATGAAACAAAAATCAATTACCCATTCTTTCTCTCATGGCCGAATACACACACACACCCATGAACAAGGGCACATAAACTTCATCAAACAAAGTCATTTATCCATATTTTCATGCCTCAACCGAATATACATACATGCAAGAACAAAGACTTAAACTTTTTATCAAACAAAAATCATTCATTCATTTTTCTCATGATTAGGCCGAATATAAATATATATATACATACAAACAAGAACATACTTTTTTTTATCAAATAAACACATGCACATTCATAGATTATACACATTCTTGCACAAAAATCATGTATCAAAATTTATTAAACACACATGCATGTTCTCTAGGTCAAAACCGTGTGACCCTAGGAGGAACAAATCAAAGAAAACATTCATTAATTCATGCATACTCATGTAGAAAACAAAAAATATACTAAGAAAATAGCAAGAATCATCAACCAATTACATGCATAAAAGATAATTTCATTTCCCCCAATTTGAAGCTCTAGGTCGTGACATACAATGGGGAAAAAGAAAAAATTTGTGCAAATCAACAACTCATAGCTCATGAACATAATATATCAACTCATTGTTAAGCATAAAAACACAAATCAAAGATCAAAAATTATTTTAAACACAAAGGGACCAAAACCGTGAGCATCATCAAAGTTGATGCATGTTTATTTTGTTGATTCCAAGCTTAAATACATATATTATCAAGCATAGAAAGTCATAAGAAATAGAAAGAATCAACATGCAAGAAGCTTTAAGCATTGAACAACAAAAATACTTCCTTGAAGCTCTTGAAGAAAAACCAAAAAATAAAGAAGAAAAAGAGAAGAGAATAAGCTAAGGGCTTGATAACTAGAATGAAGAACAAGAATGAGTAGAAAATTTTCAAGCTTTCTTTCTTCTTCTCCTCTCTTCCTCCCTATAGTTTCTTCTTCTCACCTCCTTCTTTCTTTTTTTTTTCTAAGTGTTGAGTAAGAGTGCAAAGGAGGCTTCATGACATAGGGTAGGTATTTATAGGCAATTTAAGTTGGGGTTGAAGGACTAAAAAGAGGGGGTCGAATAAGGCTAGGGGTCATAAGGGCTTGTTTGCAAATTTTTATTAGTTTAGACTTTATGACATATGTTTTAGTTGAAGACATAATTAATAGGGTCATTAATGCTTTGTCTCCTTAGTGCTTCATGGAGAAAACAAATAATTAAGGCATTTTTTTTAATTTGAATTTTGGCTCTAAATACATCTTCTCACTTAACTTATAGGGTAAGCTTAAAATTTTTCTCCTTACTCTAGGGCTTGGCCGTGGCACTCATTGGAGAGGGGAAATAAAATTTTCCTTCTTTATTTTAAAGGAAGTACAAAATAAAAATCTAATTTAAATAAAATAAATATAATCCCCACGGTTTTTAAATAGATAAAAACACAAAATTTCACAAATTAATAATTTCATGAAAAATCCAATCAAATACTAATTTAATTAAATTATGGAAATAAAATTCCAACCAGTAAATCAAATAAATAAATTTCTATTTCATTTTTTTAAATACAGAAAATAGTTGAGGAAATTGCGGGTATTACACTGAACAACATGTCCAACAATCTCCTTGAATTGTTCGTGACCAACAAATCAGTCAAGTCAATTTGGGAGATGCTGGAGAAAAAGTAAGGAGATGATAATACTGGGTGTAATACCGCAATTTCCTCAATTATTTTCTTTATTTAAAAATGAAATAGAAATTTATTTATTTGATTTATTTGTTGGAAATTTTATTTCCATAAATTAATTAAATTAGTATTTGATTTGATTTTTCAAGGGTTTATAAATTTGTGAATTTTTGTGTTTTTATTTATTTAAAAACCGTGGGAGTATATTTATTTTATTTAAATTAGATTTTTATTTTATACTTCCTTTAAAGTAGAGAAGGAAAATTTTATTTCCCTCTCCTATGTGTTGTACGGCCAAGCCCTAGTGTACGGAGAAAAATTTTAAGCTTACCATATAAGTTAAGTGAGGAGTTGTATTTAGATCCAAAATTCAAATTCAAATAAGCCTTAATTATTTATCTTCTCTATAGAGCACTTTAGAGACAAAGCATTTATTACCCCATTGATTATGTCTCCAACTAAGTTAGTTGTCTTAAGTCCTAATAAACTAATGAAAATTTGCAAACAAGCCCCTTGTGACCCCTAGCATGTTTCGACCCCCTTTTAGTCAAATTACCCCAACTTAGTTTCCATATAAATACCCACCCCAATGCCTTAAGACACTCATTTGCCTCATATGCCTTAAGACAAAAAAAAAAGAAAGAGAGGTGAGAAGAGAAGAAGGAGACCGCGAGGGTGACACGTCCCGCAAGCGCACGGGTTATGTCAAGTAGTAGTATAAAAAGATATTGTCTCCACATGGATTTTGTTTGTTAATTACCTACTAATTACAAGTATAGATTAGCTAAATGAATCTATTAGAGATATGAATAATAAAATAAAAGATTGGATTTAAGAAAAATAAAATAAAATAAATCTAAAGATATGAGATAAGATAAGAATTAAATCTTCCAAGGATTAGTTTCACCACATATCAACATTGACAATCAATTAAAGATATATCTCTTATTAAATTAGATTTACTTTGAAGGTGAATTATCCTAATGTAGAATACTAGTTCATTTCAGACTCTTGGCAACCGTACCTAATGAGGTCTAATTCCTACTTTCGTGGTAATTAAGGTACATTAAATCCATTAAGATCTTTGTTAATTCATTGAATCCTCTCAAGGATTAGAACTACTTTCGTGATCTAAAACCTTAAGTTTAACTATGTATTTTCTAATACTAATTATGTTCACCTTTCGGTACTTCCCTTACTATTTGGGATCATGCAATAGTGGGATCTGACACAATCACAAGCATTAAGAACACCATAATTAAATCTGAAATAAACATTAATAAGAGACAAATATTAAAATATAATGTCAATGCCTTCATGGGCTAATCCTAATCCTTAGAAACGGAAAACTACTCAATCATATACATAATACAAATCAAAAAATAAGAATAAAGGAATAAAAGGTAGAAATAACCAAAAGATGAGGAATTTCCTCCGTCTTCAAACGCCTTCTAATTCTTCATAGAGAGAATTGTGCAACCTTGAATCCTTATTTTCTAATTTGTTTCTGGATATGATAGAGAAATAATCCTAATTCTAATTCTAATCCTACTACTACTAATATCCTAATATGACTAATGTTCTATTACTACATGTTATTTTACAGGGTTTCTATCTTCCTCCTTTTATAGATTTTCCTTCCTCCAAGTGGCCCAAATAACAAAATCAGCTCAATAGCAATCTTCTTTCTCTCAATTGCTTCTATCTCTATCTTTTTCTAGAATTTTCTCACAAAATCTCTTAGCATATCTTCTTTGATTTATTCCTTGATTTTTCAAAGCTTCAATCCTCAAAATAATTATCTACACATAAAAAACACTAGAAAACCTTTCCAAGTGAAATATAAATTAAATGCATGCTAAATTATAATAAAATGCATGAATATGTAATAAAATAAATACAACTAATAGGAAAATAATATGTATGAAACGCACACATCAGAGGGAGAGAGGAGGAAGAAGGAAACTTGATTTTATTCTTACTCATTTTGTTCTTCAACTAGGTAATTATCTTAAGAATTAAACTTTCTTCTTCTTTTTCATTTATGTTTTCGGTTTTTCATGAGCTTCAAAGAAGATTTTTTTTGTTCCTTAACTTGAGCTCTTACATGTTGATTCTTTCTATTTCTCTTACTTTTTTATACTTGTTTCTACTTGGATTGAAGTTTAAAATAAAAAAATGAGCATGCACCATGATCGATGCATGATGCTCACGGTTTTGACCCCCTTTTTGTTTAAATAATTTTTGATCTTTGATTAATGTTTTTATGCTTAAATATGAGTTAAGTTAGTCTGTTCATGAGTTATGTGTTGTTGATTTGCACAAATTTTTCTTATTTCCCCATTGCATGCCACAGTTAGGGTTAGAAAAGGGGAAAATTGATTTTGTTCTTACATGCATGAAATTGATTATTGATTCTTGCTATTTGATTGATATATTTTTCGGTTTTAACATAAAAATGCATGCTTGAATGAAATTTTGCTTTGATATGCATATTTTAGGGCTATACAGTTTTAGCCTTGATGCATGCATGTATTTATTTGACAAAAAAAATGTGTATGATCTATGTTTATGCATGTGTATATTCGGCCTAAAATATGAGAAATGAATGAATGATTTTGTTTGATGAAGTTTATATGCCCTTGTTCATATATGTGTGTGTTCGGCCAAAAGGAAGAAAGAGGAATGAAATGATTTTGTTTTATGAAAATAAAATTGGTGTTTGAATGCTTGTCATGAGCTATGATGATTTGAAGTGTTTATATTTGTGATTTTTAGCTTATTCCTTCTTGATTAATTCGGCCATGCATTGTAAGTGTACTTAGGAAATTTTGTTTTATGAAAATAAATTTGCATGTTGGTTTTTGAAGTTGATTAAGTTGCTTAAAACATGTAAAGCTTGTATTTTTGGCCTAATTCTTTGATTATATTCGGTTTTGCATGTGTATATGTTAAAGTGAATTTTATTCCTTGAAAATGAACTTGCATGTTGATGCCTTGAAAAGATTAAGTTGATTTAAAGTGTTTAAAACTTGTAGAACTTGATTTATTTGAACTTGTGCAATTCGGCCTCTTTGTGTATAAGTAGGTAGATATGAAAATGAAATTGTTTTGAAAGTGATTATGTGTTATATAAGTGATTTAGTGTTAGTTAAGTGAGTATATGTTTAAGTTTAATTGAAAAGTGTTGTTTTGATGTTTTAAGGAATGTTAGAAAAATTTATAATTGTTGTTTGGCTTTGATGCATGATTCGGCCATGATGTGTTTAGGAGGATAGGAATTTAGTTTGTTAAATGCTAATTGATATTTGAAAAGTGTATAACCTATGTAAAGTGAAAACTAAGTGTTTGTTGTTAAAGATGCTTCTTTAAAAGTAAAAGATTGGTTTATAATCAAGTTAAGATGTTAAGCATGTTGTTTGATTAATGTATATGTATGTATGTTTAAATGATGAAAGTCAGAAAAGAATATGTGCTATGTGACTATGTGAATTGATTTATTAACGTATCGTTTATCGTTTGTATGTTAGTTGATGATTTGAAAATGTTTGGGTACGTAATTAGCTTTGAAAATTAATTGATTTTAAGTTTGATTGATTTGATTTGATTGAAATCGTGAGGCATGTTTGGTGGCTGTCCTAAGGTTTGTTTGATGTTAAAAAGCTTGAATTTTAAAGTGTTTAAGTGTTTGCCTTGTGTTGAAACATGTCTTGAAACAAAAAGTACTTTTACGTTGTTTATGGATTTTCTAAAAATGATTTTGTGAATAAATCCTTTGCTGTCCAAAATTGGTTTGGTTTGTTTTCCAACTTTAGTGTGTTCAAGTGATTTAAAGTATAGCTTTCAAGTGGTATTTGATATAGGAAAAAAGCCAGAAGTGAAAACGTGAATTTTTTGGTGTTTTCGGAACTGATTAGGTGCTGTCCAAGGCAGACCAGCAACCCCTATTTGCTTTTTTAAAATTAATTATGGATTATTTTCAATGTATTTTAAGGTATTTGAGTTGTCGTTTTACTTCGGAACGATTTGAGAAAAAGAAATGCGTTTTCGTTTTACCCGAAAGGATTTCTTTTAAGTTTTAGAGTTTTGTGCAAGTGATAAATAACGAATAAGTTATTTGGAATTTTTATATTAATACGTTATGTTTAATTTGAGGCGAGCATGATCGTGAGAATCAGAGTTTCGTGGATCCTCAGAGAGTTTCTGTTCGCAATCAAGGTGAGAAGAATAGCTTGTCTGGAATGTATGCCATGATTAAATGATTTTAGTTTCGATTGTTTAAATTGAAACGTGATCGAATAAAGGTTAAGTAGTGTGAGGGAATTGGTCTGTTTGATTGTTTGGCTCCTCGCACGAAAGATTACGATCACTATTGTATTTATGCGATGTTGCTTGATTGATTTATGTGAACATGAGAATATGCAAGTATTATGTCTGCTCATGCATGATGATTCATTTTGTTTTATTATGTTTAGCAAGATGCATGACATTGAAAAATGAAAATAAAGCGATGAACGGATGTTATGAGTTTGAGAAATTAATTTAATGAAAGTAGTGATTGAAAGTGAATCTCCCTGATGAGCACCGAGATGGATTTATGCTCTCTAGGTTGAGTTGTGCTGGCCACGAGAGTGATGCTCCGTGAGTCCGAGCCTTAAATTATCAAGTATTAATGGAAAAGAATGGATGTGGTAAAAGATTGTTTAATTAGAGGTCAAGGATCACCAAAGGATGGATAAGGGTGACTCGTCCACAATTAGATTAATAAGCCTTAGTAAAATATTTAAAAGGCACTAATTATAATGCGGTGAGATGAGCGAAAAGTAGTGGAGAGGAAGATACTCTGCTTATCTGCGGATATTCCGGTGGGTGATGATGATAGAGGAGGGTGATGACGGTGACTTGTCAAGTAGCCTAGGATGCTTTTCAAGGCAGAACTAGACTATATGTGATCAGGACTTAAGACCCAAGGGATCGTAGCATGTTCTGCACCGCGAACTAGAAAAGTACTATCGCCCCTGTTAGATCTAGTGTGCATGTGCATGTGGAGATTGTTAGATCTATTACGCAAGTGAATGGTTTTGATAATGACAAATGTTTTGAACAAGCTTAAGTCTTGGAGAAGCTCATCAAAGAACAACAAGCAACAATGATGAAGAGAGAGCAAGCTCTTAGATTCAATATGTGTATTACTTGTAATATCTTTTATTTTGAGTCTTAGAGTTTTGGGTAGAGTTTTTAGAGGGTAGTGAATCTCTATCAAGTGCATGATCATATTATAATTTGAGTATTTCACTTAACCTAAAATCAATAGGTGGCTTAAACATTTTAAAGAAAAGGTTTAGTTTTGAGAAAAAAAGTTTTTAATTGACTTTTACAGTGGTTAATCGATTAACAGGAAATTTGGATCAGCCTTTAATCGATTAGCACATTTGCTTAATCGATTAGCTGTTGTTCAACGGTGGTTAATCGATTAGCCTGGTGCCTTAATCGATTAATACGTGCTGAACAACTTTTCAAAACAGCTTTTCACTTCCCAAAATTAGTTTTAATGTTTTCTAAACTTTTGGGTATTTTGTATAAACCTTTTCCTAATCATTGTGATTAACTAACTTCATTTTCATATCATTTTAGAAAGATAAAAGCCACACTATTCTCTCAACATTCTCTCTCACTTTTACAAAGATCAAAGTTCTCATTTTCATATTCTTTGATCAAGAAACTTTTGAATTATCAAGTTTGATAGTTCATAGTTCTTGAAGGAGATTCAAATAGGTTTATTGTGTTTTCTTAGAGTTGTAATCATTGCAAGAAGGCAAGCTCAAATACAACAAAGAAGAAGTCTTGGTGGTGTTCATCAAGCAAATTGATTTGGAAGTCTTGTTGTGATAACATGCAATTGGAAGTCTTGTTGTGAGGCATCAACAAGCAAGTGGAAGACTTGGTGTGGGGTTATCTTCAAGCAAGAGAAGAGAGGTTAGATTAGAAGTTCATGATGGTTGCAAGACAAGAGTGGGGTATCTCTTGGAGGCTATCAAGTGGGGTATCTTGAGAGGCAATCGCTTGTAATTTGAGAACTCTAATTCCTTATTGAAGAGTTTCTCTCTATTGTGATAGAGGGGTTTGGATGTCGCTCTCGGTGGTTGAGAGTGAACCAGTATAAATCTCTGTGCAAGCTTCTCTTCCCTTAACTCTTTAACTTTTGCTATTTCATATTATTCTTGATTGAAAACCTAGAAAAGATTGATTTTCTATAATTGAATGAATTAGGTTTTGTTAGTTCTAATTGATTTGGGGAAAACCTTTTTCATAATCTAGGTAATCATTAACAATCTTGGTGTTAATCAATTTCGCGCTATCTCTGATATTCTATGTTAATTGATTGATTTTCGTTTTCGTTTGAAAAGTGATTTTTCAGTTTTAACAATGATTAACCGATTAAATAGGTGTGTTAATCGATTAACCAAAAACCAGTTGTCAGGCATTAATTGATTAACCCTTGCCTTAATCGATTAACAGCTGAGAATTTTGTAAAAACCATTCGTTTTAATTGTTTCGATTTGGTTCGTTCGAAAATCTTTCAAGGTTTCTTTAACACCTATTCAACCCCCCCTTCTAGGTGTTCTCCTAGTGTTGTTTAGTTAATTCACTCACCGATTGTAGTTCTTACAATTGGTATCAGAGCTCGGTCGAAAGACACGAGCATAGAGCTTTTTCGTAAAGATCCTTAAAGAAACTACAATGGGTTCTACGAATCCCTTTGGTGGTGAAGGTGCTTCAATAAACCGCCCTCCTATGTTTGGTGGAGAGGGTTATGCTTATTGGAAAGTTAGAATGAAAATCTTTATTGAAGCAATAGATGTGAATATTTGGGAAGCCATTGAGAATGGTCCTCACATTCCCTCAAAACAAGTAGAAGATGCATCTCAACTCATTCCTAAAGATAAGTGGACCGAAGATGATAAAAAGAAAATTCAATATGATTTAAAAGCTAAAAACATCATCTCTTCGGCTCTATCTTATGATGAGTTCTTTAGGGCCTCCCAATGTCAAAATACCAAAGATATGTGGGACACCTTGCAAGTCACACATGAAGGCACTAGTGAAGTTAGGTGTGCTAGATTAAATTCTTTAATGCATAAATATGAATTGTTTCGTATGTTGCCTAATGAATCTATTTGTGATATGCAAAAACGTTTTACTCATAATATTAATCATCTCATTGCTCTTGGAAAAACTTTTCTGAACTGTGAAGTTATTAACAAAGTATTAAGATGTATAAGCAGGGAATGACAACCTAAGGTTACCGCAATTATTGAATCAAAGGACTTGGACACCATGGACTTATCAACACTTTTCGGAAAGCTTCAAGAACATGAAATGGAGCTTGGACGTTTGAATATGCATGAAGAATCGGATAAGAATAAAGGAAGAAAAGGAATTGCTCGTAAAGCTAAAACTTCATATAATAGAGAAGAGAGTTCCGATAGTGAAGATTCTGATTCGGACATTGATGAAGAGACTATGCAACTTCTATTAAGAAAATTTAGCAAGCATCTAAGGAGAAAAGGAAGGTTGAAAAAAGATAAGAGGAAAGAGACAAATTCCCCACACCACAAGACTAAGACAACTAAAGAAGTAGTAGTTTTCCATGAATGCGGAAAACCCGGTCACATAAAGTATATGTGCTCAAAGTATCTCAAAAAGATTGAAAAAGAGAAAAAGCATTCGAAGCACAAAAAGGCATACATTGTATGAGATGAAAAAGAAAAGGAAAGCACATCAAGTAGTTCTTCGGATGATGAAGAAATCGCTACACTTAGCTTACTAGTTCAAGTAGATGAAGAAGAAAGCTCAAGTAATTAATCATATGAACAAAGCGAGGAAAGCGATGTAAGTGATACCAAATCTGAAGTTTCTTCCAAGTATGAAATTTTATATAATGCTTAAAATAAAATGCATGAACAACTTAAGAAACTAGCTTTGAAAAATTTAGAAAGGAAGAAGCTCATTTTGAAACATCAACAAGAGATTTTAAAACTTCAAAAACAAGTTGATGAGCTTAATCTTCAAAATGAAACTCTTGATCTTAATATGCTAGTTCTTCTTGTGATTGTGCTAGTAGATTGAATGTTGTGGTTGATTGTGAGAATTGCAAGTTGCTTGAAGATAAAAATGCTATTTTGAAAAATAAGTTTGCGAGTTTCACAAGTGGAGATATTAAATTGCGCACATTGTTAAATTTTCAAAGAGAAAATTCAAACAAGTTTGGTTTGGGTTATACTAATGCTAAGAGTAAGTCTCATAGAAATGTTGTTGATTTTTCTAAGATTGATTTTTCAAATGCACCAAATTGTTTCTATTGTGGCACTCATGGACATACTTCAAATGTGTGTTATATTAAAGTGCATGGTATACCTAAAGGAAATTTTGTTTGGGTTAAGAAGGGTGGAAATCCCTTAACTAACAAAAATGGATCCAAGACCATTTGGATACCAAAAAGCAAAGCATGATTATTTTGTAGGTACAATTGAAGAGCAAAAGGTCTACAAGTATTATTCATTATTTGAATCTTCAAGTATCAAAGAGAATTTCCTACAATTGGTATTATTTTTACAAAGCTCACATTTGGTATCAAGTGAGTTTTCACAAGTGGTAATAAGTATTTACAATTAGTGTTGAAAATTCACAAGTGTTGTTATGATATATTTTTCTACAATTGGTATCATTGTGTGTTCATTATGTGATTATCATGCTATTGTGGTTATTGTGAAATTTCTTTACAATTGGTATCATACTTTGTCAAGTGATATTATGATTTTAAATTTCAAAAGAACTAATTGAAATTTGTTGTTATATTTCTTTTTAATTGGTATCACATTTCAAGGTATATTTCATTGATTAATTGGTATCAATTATGTAGAGAAAGGATTATTAATTTTTCATATTTTGGCTTAAGATTTCATTGTTATATTACTTTTTGATAATGCCAAAAAGGGGGAAAAAGGTTGTTTTGTTCTTTTTATATAGGGGGAGCAAAGTTGTTGAAGATAGGGGGAGAATCAAGCTTAACTCAACTGGATTTCAAATGTCAAATGCAAATATTGAGGGGGAGCAAGAATCTCAACAAGTAATCAATCAACAACGTCAAAACATATTTGTCATCATCAAAAATGGGGAGATTGTTAGATCTAGTGTGCATGTGCATATGCATGTGGAGATTGTTAGATCTATTATGCAAGTGCATGGTTTTGATAATGACAACTGTTTTGAACATGCTTAAGTCTTGGAGAAGCTCACCAAAGAACAACAAGCAACAATGATGAAGAGAGAGCAAGCTCTTAGATTAAATATGTGTATTACTTGTAATATCTTTTATTTTGAGTCTTAGAGTTTTGGGTAGAGTTTTTAGAGGGTAGTGAATCTCTATCAAATGCATGATCATATTATAATTTGAGTATTTCACTTAACCTAAAATCAATAGGTGGCTTAAACATTTTAAAGAAAATGTTTAGTTTTGAGAAAACAAGTTTTTAATTGACTTTTACAGTGGTTAATCGATTAACAGGAAATATGGATCAGCCTTTAACCGATTAGCACATTTTCTTAATCGATTAGTTGTTGTTCAACAGTGGTTAATCGATTAGCCTCATGCCTTAATCGATTAACACGTGCTAAACATATTTTTAAAACAGCTTTTCATTTCTCAAAATTAGTTTTAATGTTTTCTAAACTTTTGGGTATTCTATATAAACCTTTTCCTAATCATTGTGATTAACTAACTTCATTTTCATATCATTTTAGAAAGATATAAGCCACACTATTCTCTCAACATTCTCTCTCACTTTTACAAAGATCAAAGTTCTCATTTTCATATTCTTTGATCAAGAAACTTTTGAATCTCAAGTTTGATAGTTCATAGTTCTTGAAGGAGATTCAAATAGGTTTATTGTGTTTTCTTAGAGTTGTAATCATTGCAAGAAGGCAAGCTAAAATGCAACAAAGAAGAAGTCTTGGTGGTGTTCATCAGGCAAATTGATTTAGAAGTCTTGTTGTGATAACAAGCAATTGGAAGTCTTGTTGTGAGGCATCAACATGCAAGTGGAAGACTTGGTGTGGGGTTATCATCAAGCAAGAGAAGAGATGTTAGATTAGAAGTTCAAGAGGGTTGCAAGGCAAGAGTGGTGTATCTCTTGGAGGCTATCAAGTGGGGTATCTTGAGAGGCAATCGCTTGTAATTTGAGAACTTTAATTCCTTATTGAAGAAACCTTCTCTATTGTGATAGAGGGGACTGGATGTAGCTCTAGGTGGTTAAGAGTGAACCAGTATAAATCTCTGTGCAAGCTTCTCTTCCCTTAACTCTTTAACTTTTGCTATTTCATATTGTTCTTGATTGAAAACCTAGAAAAGATTGATTTTCTATAATTGAATGAATTAGGTTTTGTTAGTTCTAATTGATTTGGGGAAAACCTTTTTCATAATCTAGGTAATCATTAACAATCTTGGTGTTAATCAATTCCGCGCTATCTCTGATATTCTATGTTAATTGATTGATTTTTCGTTTTTGTTTGAAAAGTGATTTTTCAGTTTTAACAGTGATTAATCGATTAACTAGGTGTGTTAATCGATTAACCAAAAATCAGCTGTCAGACATTAATCGATTAACCCTTGCCTTAATCGATTAACAGCTGAGAATTTTGTGAAAATCATTCGTTTTAATTTTTTCGATTTGTTTCGTTCGAAAATCTTTCAAGGTTTCTTTAACATCTATTCAACCCCCCCCCCTCTAGGTGTTCTCCTAGTGTTGTTTAGTTAATTCACTCACCGATTGTAGTTCTTACAGCCCCCTTGATCAAATTCGAAACGGTGAGAGGGAACCTGAACGAGGCGGGCAGATCGATTTGTTGTTGGGCCTTTGCGGTATCGCGTAAAATTGTAATGATTGTCGACCCGTACGTTTGTGGCCTTGACATACATATTTATATGCTGTTAATTTTCTCGACTGTTCGACCGGCATGGGTTAAGGTTCCTGTCCGTCTCGTTTGCTTCCGGCTAGGTTTGGGAGGATGTGGATGAGATGTAGGCGTTTGTGCTGACTAGATAATTTCCCAGTGATGTTTTATTTTTCCCCCGACAACATTGGTGACGCGAATTCCAATAAGACTTAATAATATACATTAATAAAGCTAAGTGTTTATAAGGATGAAAGTGTGGTGATGTAAGTGATGGCAATGAATTTGTGATAAGCGTGATGATGCAAGATCAATGAATTATTTATATGATAGTGATGATGATCATGCATCCATTTCATTTTCATGTGCATCTGTATTGTTATTTATTTCCTACTTTGAGATATGATGGTGGTACGTCTCTTTTGTCGACGTGTCATGTGTCCAGAAATACTTATTCTTTCTCCTGTTCGTTGTTTCTCTTCGTTCTTCGTGGCGATGCAATGGCCAGATGGTGTACAGCATTGCGATCCAAATGTGGCCCCTAACGAGGGGGAGTGTGGGAAGCTACCCCTGATGGTTGGATCTGGAGAGGCCCGACTCGGTTGGAGGTTAGAGGTTCGGAGCACAGGCTGAGAGGAGCAAGGATTGACTTGCACATTGGTAGCATTACCTTGAGAGACTACATGGATGGTGGCCCTCGGACTTACTATGCACGGCGTGCGCAGCCTGCACCGCCTGCTGAGGTTAAGATTGAGGAGGTTGAGGAGATAGCACCGGAGGATGACGAGGATCAACCTGCAGGAATTGATCGGCCACATGAGAATAGAAGAGGCAAATTGTCTCAAGATAGGTATCAAAATGATTTAAATTTATCTAATGCTGATCTTGTTGAGTTTGTTCCTAGTTCTTGAAAGAACAGGTTCAAGAAACCGAAACAGGGAAAACATCAAGGTCAAAACAACAAGCAGAATCAAAAGGGAAACAATCATGTCCTGAAACCAAATAATGCAATCCTTAAAAATAAAGAACTATTATATTGGTTCTGCCAAAAGGTTGGTCACAAGGCTTACCATTGCAAGGCACGGAAGAGATCAGAAAACAACAATCCAAGGCAGGCATCACACCAATCGTGTCCTCAAGAAAACTTGGTTGAAGATGATAAACCAATTGTTCCTGTTGTTAAGGAAGTGAATCTAGTATGCAGAGTCACTGAATGGATCCTTGACACTGAAGCAACGAGACACATATGTACGAACAAAGAATTGTTCCAAGAATATGAGGAAGCAACATATGACGATATTGTTTACATTTGCAACTCTACTACTACTGGAGTATGCAGCAAAGGAATAATCCTACTCAAATTAACTTCCGGAAAGTCTTTAGCTTTGAACAATGTGCTTTATGTGTCTTTCATGCTTAGGAATTTAGTTTCTTCTGCTTTTCTTAATAAGGCTAATTTAAAAATTGTTCTTGAGGCTGCTAAAATTGTAAAAACCAAAAATGAAAAGGTGTTTTTGTGAGAAAGGGGTATCTGAATGGTGGACTATTTGTAATCAACTCCTTTGATATTAATTATATTGGTTCCACTTCTACTTATTTCACTGAATGCTCTGATCTTTGGCATAGTAGATTAAGACATTTGAATTTTGGTTCTTTACAAAAATTAGAAATATGGGTTTACTACCCACTTTATCTGAAAGAACAAATTCCAAATGTACAATATGTGTAGAGGCTAAATACTTTAAGAAATCGTTTAATTTTGTAACATCTGGACAAACCGAACTTTTAGAATTAGTGCAGTCCAATATGGCAGATTTTAAGAGTTTGGTAAGTCAAGGGGAAAAGAGATTTTCTATAACTTTTGTAGGCGATTTCTCAAGGTACACGAAAATCTACCTTTTAAGATCAAAAGATGAGCCTGACTCAATGTTTTTGAAAAATAAGGCAGAAGTGAAAAATCAGTTAGATCGAAAAATTAGGAGACTTAGAATTGGTAAAGGATAAGAATACGGTACAAATAGTCTTAAAGATTTTTTGTGAGAAAAAATGGCATAATTCATGAATTTTCTGCCCTTTATACCGCAGAAGAGAATGGCATTGCCCTAAGGAAAAACAAAAATTTTAAAAATATGATGAATGTTATGTTACTTTCCTCTGGTTTGCCTGATAATCTCTGCGGTAAAACTATTTTGACAGCATGCTATGTTTTGAATAAAGTACCTCACAAAGTATTAGATAAAACACCCTATGAAAAGTGGAAAGGTTTTGTACCTAATTTGAAATTTTTGAAATAGTAGGGTTGTTTGGCAAAGGTTGGGTTACTTTTTTTAAAGGGCTAAAATTGTTGTTAAAACCATAGATGTTATTTTAATTCATTATGCTCCTAATAGTGATGCCTACACATTTATGTCTCTTAGTGATAGCTCTATCATTGAATCTAGAGATGTTGAATTCTTTGAAGGTACTTTTCCTTCTAAAGAAAAACTGAATTCTCTAGATGTTAGTTCCTTATCCAGACATCCTTAAGCTCTAGTGCTCATCCCTAGACTTGTCTGCATCTTCGTCTTTGTATGTTTCTAGTCAACATAATATAAAATAGGAGAAGTTGAGGACAAATTTGATTTTCCTCCTAAGACTCATTCATTTTCCATCCTAAACATGTATTTCCCTCCTAGGTACATCATTAATGATGAGCTAAAACAGACGGGTAATTTCGTATTTTCCACAATAAAATTTCTTTGAGAAGTTTTGTTGAAATAAAATAGGAGAAGTTGAGGGCAAATTTGATTTCCCTCCTAAAACCCATTTATTTTCCATCCTAAACATATATTTCCCTCCTAAGTACATCATTAATGATGAGCTAAAACAAAAGGGTAATTTCGTATTTTCCACAATGAAACTTCTCTGAGAAGTTTTGTTGAAACTAAAAAGCAAATCATATCCTTTACTCCCTTTGACTTCATGTCACACTCTCTTTGTATCGTTCTTTCTTTTCACATTTGACACCCTTTCTTCTTTTTCTTCTTTTTTTCCTCTTCCATCGTTCTTTTTCTTCTTTTTTTCTTCTTCTTTTTATTTTTTTCCTTTTTCCATCGTTATTATTCTTCTTCTTTTCTTTTTTTTTTCTTCTTTTTCTTCTTTGGTGACCCTAAAGATTTGATTTGCTTTTTTTATGGAATTTTTATTTGGGTTTTTTTTTTTACAAATTTCAAAATCAGTGAAGGAACGAAAAGTCAAAATAGGTTTTTGATTTGGCACAAATTGGTGAAGACTCTCTCTCTCTTTTTTTTTAACATTTTTGGCACAAATCCTTCGATTTTTTGAATTAAGGGTTTGCTTTTTTTTTTAATTGTTTTTTTTTTCAAACAGATATTTTTATGTCAAAAAAAGTTTAAATTAAGAATAAAAATTCTGTAGGGTATGTGATTCTGTAACAGTTGGTAATCTTGTACAATTGTCATTAGGCGATTTTTGGATGGTGAGGATTGTATCATTGTAGGTTGGACGGTCTGCTCCTTATGCGACAGGTTTAGGCCTATGATGACTTATATCAGTCTATGTTGAATCACAGTAAATCAGTCATTACTCTTTCTTATGTAGTTTTTAGGAATATTCTCTAAATCACCCTTTATGTTGAAGCAGGGTCTTTTTTTTCGTTCCTTAATTATGTATTGTTCATACCGTAATGCAATGAAAAGCTATAAGTTTATAATTTTTCTCTTTGTCGATATTTATTTATGATTTCAACCATTACATTATTTGTTGTTAGATTTATTTTAACTTTGCCCTGCTTTGTCTTCTAGCAATGAGAAAGATCAAAATTTGAAAGAATTTGATTATAATGCTAAATTATGAGGTGAAATGAGATTATTTGAAGGAGTGTAGATGCTGCTGATAAGAGGTGAGTCAAGGAGATACAATGAGATTGGGAGATTTCTTTTGTATTGGTCATGACGGTGATTGTACCATCATGGAAGCAATTTGTATATGGATTTCATATGCATCCTTTCTTATGAAGAGCTTTGGGGATAACTTATTATCTAGAGCATTTTGCTAAGTTGCTTGCAATAATATTACTACTCAAATAAAATACATGTCATTCATCATTAAAAAAAAAAAGTTCATATCAACTTATCATCTAAAAAACACATTTGCAAAATCTATACTCAAATCAATATTTTTTTAAAAAAACAATTAAAACTCGTGCATTGCACGGGAAAATTTACTAGTTCAAATAATTTTGGTAAAAATGTTGTGAGTGGTGAACCCATAAGGAGTAAAAGGCAAAGGATATAAACTAGTTTTAGTCCTGATTTTATCCCAAAACTTTGCATTTTAGAAGAAATTGCACCATGATTATCTGACAATCTTGCTTTTAATATAGTGGTTATTCCATGACACAGCTATCACCAACGTTATTTTCTAACAATATGTATGTTTTAATCTATGATTTAGTGATTCAATATGACATTTATATCCTGATCAGCCTATTTTTTGTATCCCATGAAAGAGTTAGGTAAAAATATTCTTGTTTGATTTAGAAAAGAAAATGAGGGGAGGGACAAAGATCGTTGGAATCATATTTTGTCCCTTGATTAGAAGAGAGAATAGAGAGAAAACACAATAACAATAGCAAAAATACAATAATGTCTTCTTTCTTCTCACCTCTTATTTATTGGTGGGACATATCAAGTATATATTTGTCTTCTGACATTTTTATTGTTTTATTTCTTTTCACTTAAAGAAGAGAAAACTCAACTTTAATCTTTCTCCTATTTCTTCACATTTTCTTTTGTACCAAACAACTATACAATCTACTCATTTTCTCATCATAATTTTTTTTTCCTATTTTTTTTCCTTGCTTCTTTCTTCCTATTTTTTCCGTGTAATCTAAGAAAGTGTAAGTTACTTTCAATAGTTAACTAACAAAAGCTACATGTCAAAGTGCAAAAATGCTGTTGTTATTCTCATTTACTCAAGTTTGAAAAAATTAAGGAAAAAGAAAAATGATTGATGGGGTGCATGGGGTTTTCGAGAGCCGCCGCTATATCACGAGAAAAACCCGGCCACGCAAGAGGATCAACTGTCCAATGTCTACTCACTTCGTTCGTGTCTCAAAAAACACTTCTGCAGTGCTTGCAGTGCATTGCAGACATTTGCAGTGTCTTTATATTCATTACTAACACCAAACCAAAAATTTACCCAACCCTGCATCCTCTTATCCATGTCATTCACCTGGGTCCACACCCATTACAACAAACTCCTCTATTGTTTCTTTATTTTTAATTTTGTGCCTATGTGTTGGTTGTTGGCCATAAAGGTACTCCAAAGTGGGTGCCGGGTGATATACCCATTCAGGGTATACATACTCCTTCGATTTTTATTATAAGTCTTTTTGACTAATTTTCACACATTTTAAAAAATTTGGTTAATATTGTTAATGATATTGAAAATGTAAATATTTGGTATACTTTTTCAAAAATATCCCTATAATTATTATTGAGAATCTAAAAAGTGTTGAATAAATAGGGGTGTTTGTGGAAAATAAGTAATTAATATCATTGGAAGTTAGAAATGTGGCTTATATTAAGGACAAAGAAAAGTCTTCAAATTGAGCTTATATATAAAACCAGAGGGAGTAATATATTTGATATGGGTATTCATGGGTATATTTTGGATATGAATACCTTCCTTCGGTTTTTAAAATTAGTAGGGTCGATCATGACATATTTAGGATCCTAGATGAAATAAAAATAAGAGATCCTTTTTTATAAATTTTTTTTCAAATTTCAAGTAAATTTTCTATAATATGAAGTACTATTATATTCACAAGTCTATGTCATTAAATGCAATCAACAAGATTACGTAGGCTACAAATATAATAATTTAATTGTATGATATTATAAAAAAATAATAAACAAAATAACAAAATGGGTACCTAAAAGTAGCTTATCCTCCACGACTTACCTAAATCCTAATGTTGAAATAAATAAGAAAAAACGCTAATTTCCATGCGAGCGATCCTAATGTGATTTTACCAGTTTATCTGCTAGTTTTCTTTCTTTTTTTTTCCTTTTTTCACATACAAACAAATATTTTCTAGACACCATCTTAGAAAACATAACAATTAAATAGAAAGTGATCAATAACACCTAGAGGATTCAGGATTGAGATATGGGGGTACCAATTACAAATGATATAATACAGATCGAGCAAAAAGAACTTGTCAAAAGCAAATAAGGGAGATAAATAACTGTTCAATCACAACAAAAAATAAAATATTTAAGGTATAATACTACAATTTAAAAATTTATATATGCTGATTTCTAATTTAAAAAATATTTATAATTTTTTTTTATATATGTATTGGTACTAAAAAAATTTTGGGGCCCTTAATTTTCTGGGCCCTGAACCTGCGTCCCACTTGTCCTCCCTATAAGGTCAGCCCTAAAAATTAGGGGAAGAAATAAGTTGAGAAGTTCGCAATTTGTTTTAAACTCGATTCATTGATTAGTTCAATAAACTTAATTCATAAATTAAATGAATTGAACTTGAATAATAATTTGACAGCTCGTTAAATAAATGAGATCAGATGACTTCGAGCTAAGCATAATTTGATTCGTTAAGTTTATAATTGGCTTGATTGTATATATACATACATAAAATACTTTATATTATTATATGAATTTTTTTAATGTATATCCCATGACACATTTTAAGAAACACATAATGAATATACCAACGAGGCTTGATTCAGTTGGTGTAAGACCCCAACTGAAATCTTGGGAATGGGACACGGGTGCTAGTAGCCTCGGGTTCGATTCCCACTAAAAACATCTCGCTGGGAGAACTAGTCATGCAGCTCGCTCTGAATTAGTCTCAAGGGCTCCCTGGTATTAAGGGTGCTCTTGGGGATACCGGTGGTTCCGCAAGGAAAACGGACAAAAAAAACACATAATGAATATATTTGCATCACGAATTTGTGCATTTGTGAAATCCATGTACATTAGTAACATCAATTTTTAATTATGCAAAATTGTTCATTGTGAATATCGATCTTAACATGTGTTCTACGTTAGAAAAGCCCTTATTATATAATATATGTATATACTTTTTATATTAGTATATGAATATAATAATATATATGCAATATATATTTTATAAAAATTGATTTAAATGTTTTCATTGTCATCTTTATTTATACATTCACATGTATACGTATCTATGAATGTATGTATCCATGCATGTATCAACAACCATCATTCAAACTAATTAACTGCATACATTTGAGTTCATTAACCTATTAGAAAACTCATGAATTTTAATCGGGTCGAGTTTGAACTAAAAAAATAGCTCGAATTGAACTCGACTTTAACTTTTTCTTAAAGAATAGACTCGAGTTGAACTAAGTTCGACTTTACTCAACTCATTTCCAGCTCTACTTAAAATAAGTTTTTTTTTTGAAGAAAATACTTCCTATGTACTTGTATCCGTATCTATTATCTAATACCGGATTTGTATTGGTGCAACATGGATTGTTGGATTTGGAAAATGGTAAATCCTAACAAGAACTCCCTCAGTTTTTGCTAAATAATTGTTCTGTAAAGTTATATCGCATATATTAAAAATATAATTAATATGTCTGTTAGCATTAAATTTATGTTGCAGTTACAAAATTTATCATGTATATTTCTCAAATAATTATACTTATTTTTTTACTTACTATCTCTCTTATTAAACAGGGGTAAAGTTGTAAATATAATAATTAATGTTGTATTGCTTCTTTAAAAAAGGCAATTACTTAAATAGGAACAAATTGTTTTCTTATAAAGACAATTATTTAAGAACGGGTATAGTATTCTCATTACTATTTTTTAAGGATTAAATATAATAAAAAATATTGTTGAAAATGTAATTTTTTATATTCTAAAACACTTATCATTTTATTTCTCGTTATATTAATCTTAACAAAATTCCTTTAAAACATTTATTGGCAATTTCTCTCTTTATAATAAATGAGTTAGGATAATTATATTTATATGATATCATATATATCACCATGCCGCATATGCTTAATCTTACAAACTATAGTTTATTCTCTAGAAGTGGAAGAGGAAACTAATTAATATATAAGTTTTTGGGTTGAAGTACTTTTTGTAGGTGTAGTACTCTTTTTGTTTTACTTAAATATATAGTGAAGTATCAATTTAACTCATAATGTTTTTTCACTATATCAACTTAACCCTGAAAATTTATAAATACACATTTATTTCCTCAAGATTTTCAGATGTACCAATATGGGCCTTCAAGATTTCGGATGTACCAATTTTGTCCTTAATACATAAGGGACCAAGTTGGTATGGAAGAAAATCTCGAAAGACCAAATTGGCAATCCAAAAATCTTAAAGGACTAAATGTGTATTTATAAATTTTTAGTGACTAAATTGATATAGTAAAAAAATATTAAGAACTAAATTGATACTTCACTCTGAATATATTTTTTCCCTGCAAAACAATAATCATAATAGATATAAATTTGTTTATTTTTATTTTAGTTTTTGGATGTGAACCACTTACGCAATAATAAATTGTGTAATATAATTTATCATAAATGAACTAAATTTTTAGTGACAAATCATATTATGTAAAGTTATTCTAATATCAATATACCTAACACTTGTCGGTTTGATGGTTGTTTCGTAGGTCTTTAGGTATCGATATGCTATTAGTGAAAGCTGAGACAGATGTACGGGGTTTATGTCCTTTAAACATGTAGTCATGATGAGTTCAATTTCTGATTTTTGCAAATGGAGAGTGCTTTGCTAACAGCCTCATCCCTAAAATGGCTCAATCGATGTACAAATGTATTACTCCCTCTGTTTCTTATTAACTGTCCTTTTTTGAAGAAATTTTTTGTTTCTTTTTATCTGTCATTTTGAAGATTTCAAGAGTGCAATGAATGTTATTTTCCATGTCAACTTTTATTAAATAAGTCTTTTTTTTTTTGGTAAGAAAAAATTCCATTACCACAAAACGAAATATAATACAACCTAGAGGCCATATTCAATTTCCTTGCCACCTTCTAGAAAGGGTTCAAGTCCTTGAATATGCCTAAGAGTTAATGAAGCTAAGCCACCTTCTATGAAGGGTTCCTAGTTATCAATAACCCCATGAATGAGACTATACAAAGAATTATCATAGTTCTATGCTAATTCTGTTGGCTAAAGCCTTATTCTGCCATTGTGCATATTTAGGGAAACAAAAAGCAATTCTAATAGCTACCTCCTTCCTAATCATCCTGAATATGCGTGCTAAAGATAGACTTTGATCCTTGAAAGTCCTTATGTTCCTCTCTGCCCAAATGTGATAAAGAAGAGCACGCAGCAAAAAGTAGGGAAACACACTGTCTCCGAGTTTTATCCCTAAAAGCATACACAATCCATCTTGTCCAATTCTAAAATTTGCAAGGCCAAGAGTCAATAAGGAACCAATTGCAACATAGATCCATCAAAGCTTTGCTCCAGCTGCATTCAAAGAAGATGTGATTCCTGGTTTCTTGTGCAGCAAGACATAAGCAACAGTGATTAGGGATGTATGAGAACTGTCTCAAACGATCCAGAGTCATGAGTCTGCCATGGTTGTAATGAAAGATAAATGTTATAGTTGAGGAAAAACATAATTAATATATTAAAAATCTAAGCAATAATTACATTTTTTAAAAATGTGTTTTGTTTGAAATATGATCGATAAATGAAAACAAAGAGAGTAATTACCTAATTGCTTTGTTAAACACTTTTGGTTTACTAAAAAAAAGTATTAAGGTACTAAAGGATCATGTCATGATTCATAAGAGTTGCACGTTTGAGTAAATCTTATAAATGACTAAGATTGGAAGATTAGTCTTTCTCTCTCACAGACATAGAGAGTACATTCCGGAAAAAAAATCTCATACCCCTCTGTTTTTAAATATAAGATCATTTTGGTAGAATTTATGTTCATTAAAAAATAGTTGATTTAGTTAATTGCACTGAAAATATGAATATTTGATTTTTTTTTTGAAAAACTAGCCCTATAAATATTATTAAAATTTAAAAATTGTTTAATAAATAAGAATGTTTGTGAAAGAAATAATTAATTATTATAATGAAATAATAAAAATAACCTTATAAATAAAAACAAAATAAAAGACTGAAAAAATCTTATACGAGTATTTAAGAAGACTTTTTCTTTTTGAACCTCGCCACCGACTTTTTGGCACTCATTTTGATTTTTATTAGACTATTATGACCCTAACTGTTTTTCAACTTCTGACTCTTAATAATCGGAATGATTATTTCGATTTTTATAAGTCGAAAACAAATTTATAGATTTTTCCGACTTACATCAGTCGAAAATATATTTTGTAATAATAAGTACTTTTAGTAGTCGGAAATAGGGATGGGCAAAATACTCATACCCGCCGGTACCCGCAAAAATACCCGCAACGGATACCCGCACTATTCCCTTGCGGGTGGGGACGGGTATTGTGATACCCGCCCCGCGGGTACACGCATATATAAAATAATATTTTATTAATAAATATTATATATATATTAATATTTTTATTACTTTGAGAATATATAAATTTTATTTTATGTATATTTCATATTGAATTTTAAAGATAAAATTATAATGATAAACATTTATCATATGTATGTAAATATTCATCTTATAATTATTTTTATAAGAATTATTACAAAATATATAATTATATAATAAAAGTTTAAAACCCGTGGGTACCCGCAGATACACGTTACCTGCACAAATACCCATAAATACCTGTGGATATGGGCATGAGTATGCACTACCCGCGCCCGTGGGTACCCATAACCATCCCTAAGTCGGAAATAACATTTTGTAATAATAAGTGCAAATTGATCTTTCAAGGAAGTCACCTCATCTTCTCTCTCCAACAATAAGGCCTCCAATTTCATCTTCTCATGCCTTAGTTGTGTCACCTCAATTCTTTTTTTTCTTCAACTCTTTCACTTGATCATGGTTTGGTTCGGTTATTTTTCAGTCTGGCCGCGAGACACAGCTATTGTTGCTTCACTCAGATATTTTTAATCACAAAATGTTATTATTACCAGAGTAGTTTAATTTTCCGACTTTCAAAAGTCATTTTTTTAAAAAAAAATTTCTTGAAAGTCGAAAACAATAACACATAAAAAGATGTTTTAGTTCATAAAAATTGAAAATAATGGTCAAAAAGTCGTTTATGGAAAAAAAATTAAATCATTTTAGAATACCGGGAGTATAGATATAGCTCAAACAAGGTATAGCTCAACCTCAAATCCATGCACAATGCAACCTCCTACAGCAATTCCCTTTCAGTTGCAAATCACGGGTTCCCATTATTTTATCCTTTATTAACTTCTCTCTCCCCATCGAAGTGGTGAACCCCACATTTCACCACTCACACGCGTGGCTCATTATTTAACCAACGAATATTGAATATCCAGAGAGAGAAATTGCCCTTCGGAGCAGGCTTGGGCATTGCAGAAGAGTCTTGGAATATCAAGCGGAGTTGACTCAGTTAGCTTTGTAAAATTAATTGAGATTTTAAAAATGAAATATAGGTATTAGTAACCTGAGTTCGATTTTTAGAAAGAAAAAAAAATATCCGTTGAGAGAGACAATCTTAAATTAGTTTTCTAAATTCTCATTAATAATGGTGAACGTGTTGGGAATAAACTTGAAAAGAGCATAAACCTAAAAGGAAGAGTCTTGAGTATAAAATTTTGAGTATGTAATATCTTATAGGCAAAACAGATCGTTTGGTCCCTTAAGTTATTTTTTTGTTACAATTTGGTCCCCTAAGTCATTTTCGTTTGAAAGTGGTCCCCTAACTCATGTAACGTTACCATCGTTAATCCTTTTCGTCCATGAACGAACTCCCTATCGCGCTCACAATCAATGACAATGTTGTAGTTCGTTCTCTCTCAACAAATGCCCTAGCAACCCTCTGTTTTTCCTCCAAAGTTTAGTGTTTTTCTCTCTTAGCTCAGAATGACTTCTCATGAAAGAAAGGAGAAGATGAAGCGAGTGACTTCAAACACCAAAAAGTCGTTGTTTCACTCCAACATTTTAAACTTTTAACATGGTAAAAGGGAGGGTATGCGTGGATCACCCACGTTGGGCACTATGGCTGCCACATCAGCTTAAATAGACGATGTTAGGAGGTAATGAAATGAAAAGACTAATGATGCTAACGTTACATGAGTTAGGGGACCACTTTCAAACGAAAATGACCTAGGGGACCAGATTGGAACAAATAAATAACTTAGGGGACCATACGAACAGTTTTGCCTATCTTATATTACTAATTCTTAACCGATCAATTTAGTCTTAAATTTTAGAAATTTTAGATTGGTTCTAGATAGAAAAATGTTCCTTGACATTAATGATTGTAATTTTTTTAATATTCCATTCGGCTCGAATTATAAACAAATCTAACTAATTTTACGCTTATTAAGGAGGTTAGTTGATTCTATTTAAGTTTCTCAAATTTATAAAAAAAAATAGAGGTATTTTAGGAAAGTAGTATTGAGAATGAAACGAAAATTAACTAATACTCTACTCATCAATTTTCATATTCTATTTTTGTTTTCAGCACTTGTCTTATCAAATCCTTAACTTCCACAAAAAGGCATAAAATTTTAGTTTAGTTAGAAACCATAAGTTATTTAATTAGATCAAATAAAATCTTTAATATTTAATTTCACCAAAAAATATATAATTAAATAATTTTTTTGAAACTTTATGACAACTCTAAAAATGGCAAGGAATAAATTAAAGATTAAAAAAATAAGAAATAAATTAAAGATAAATTATTTTTTTATTCGAGTACTCATTTATATTTTTTTATGATGTATATTTGGAGAGCCTAACGAACATCAAAATCAGAAGTTTATTTTCCAAATTTTTTGTACATAAAAGTGTTTGAAAATATGTATTAAAGATATGGAAAGAAATGAGAAGAGACAAAGAAACTGAAAGGGAGAGAAAGGAAGGCAACAAAAAAAAACGAAAGAAAGAAGATGAAGAGAAGTGTGTCTCTAAGGAAACATGATGAACGATTATGATTTAATCTAATAAAATATGATGGATGACTAAGATTTAAAGACACAAAACACACACTTAATGATGGATTTAGGAAAGAAATACAACATTAGGAGGGAAAATGAGTGTTTTAGGAGGGAAATCTTTTTTGCCCTTCTTCTTCTCATATTTTATATTATGTTGATTAATGAAAACTATAAACTAAACATGGGGTAATAATTATAATTATCAATAAAAAAGTTTGAACAGGTACGTAGGACCAAGAGATCTTTCATGCCAGACTAATCATATCCTAAACTTTTGTCTCGTTTTGTTTTGTTTAAGAGAAAAGTTAGAACAGGAAAACAATAAATTTGTTAAAAGACAAATATATCATAGTCTTACATAATAAAAATAAATATTTTTTTCCCACGTGTATGTATATCAAACATAACCAAATATTTCTTTTTAATTTTAATCATTTATTACATAATAAAAATTTTGGTTTCAAAATGTTTAAAAAAAATGGGGTAGGAATTTATATTAGTTGCTACTTTATATTGATTTTTTTTCTAAAACATGACAAAGAAAATTAAAACAAATAAACAAAAAACTTCAATAAAGTGATACTAATATTAAAAGAGAAAATAGTTTGTAGTGTAAAGGTTTTTTACACTGTCAGCGCATTATACACCATTCAAGGGTGTATGATTATTCACTTCTAAATAAAAGTAATGCAAATGAATGGTGGATGATGTACCGACAGTGTAAAAAACTTTACACTGTCAATGCACACATATTAAACTCATTAAAAATAAAAAACGTAGGGAGCGAGATCTTTATAATCCCACATACTTATACCCTAGAAAAGCAGAATCTGATTACTGAATTCTAACCTTATTCTCTTGCAATGTGGTATTTTCTTCGCTTGCTCCCAAAAATCGTACAAATGAAGGACCTTCCCCTTTGGTAATACATTGCTTAATGAATAAGATTGATGAAGAAGGCAAAAATGTTGCCTCTTTATAGCAAAAGAATCTTAATGATCCTTAATGTTGCCTAATGAGATTACATTTTTCACTAAATAAATGCCAATCGTTTTAACTTTGACTGGCTTTGAAAATTGTGCTTGGAACTTTGACAACTTTAAATTCTAAAAATATTGTTGCATCAACAAGTTTCCCACTTCGACACACGTACACATCCCTCGAAATCACATTTGTGTTTGATGAACTTTCAAAGCAAATCCATCCTCACTCGACGTCACTTATATCGTTGAAAATGAATATCTTGTCAAAATAAATTTAAGTCTTAAAACCCCATTTTCATTTGCAGACTAGTCCCTATTTATAAGCACATGAAATTTAATTAAACTCTCATTTTAAAAATAAACATAAAAATAATAAACAAAATTACATGTGCGAGTGGAAACTTTTCTGAAAATATTGAATTGAATCAATTGATAACGTATGCACGTCGTATATATAATGATAGTTATTAGATTAGAGAGTATATATTGATTGGTACGTGTGGATTGAGGCGTAAAGTGTTCACCTGTCCTCTATCCTATACTTTTTCCTTTTCCACTACGAAAAACAATTTTCACCAAACAAAATGGGTTTGTGATGTGTTCGTTCTTTGTTTTTTTAAATGTTTCTCAAACTTTGTCACAACTCACAAGATTTGGTTTTGGTTTGTCTTTCTATTCTTAATCAGCTAATTTGGTTGGTTGATGTGAATATGATAATTCCTATATCCAAAGTGGATGGAGCATGCATGTGTCGTAGTATTTGGTGGGACAGATTTTAATAGTATATATTTTGGGACCAAAATTCTCCCCTTTAGGATGTGATCCCTGCAGCATACTTTGATCTCTTTATTTGTCACGTATATATATCCTCCACTAAGAAACACAGAGCCTTTGTTTTCAACAAATCTTTATCAACGGGGTGCATATTTGTGTTTTGTTGCCTCCTTCACATTATTTGAACTCCATTCAAACGTCAAAGTCTACCAAAGTGACATATTCAAAATTTATGTGCAAGATACTGTACTTTGACAATTATTTCTGATGGTATTCTCCACTCATTTCTATTTTGTTATAAAAAAATATATACACAATTTTAGCATGCAAAGACAATTTCATTTATTTAAATATGCTAAATTCGTGCAATATTAATAGTAATGATAATTTTTTAAAAAAAAAAGTTTTCAAAATACCCATCTATGCAAATAAGATGACTAATCATTTTGGGTACCAGCTAGAAAGAGTATAACAAGGAGTAGAATGAGTATATTACAAAATTTGACCTCATTAACCTTTTTTTTTTTCCACTTTTAGTTTTACTTCTGTCATCATCACAAGACAAGGATTTAGATTCAATGTAATAGGAAAAATGACTATTTGCAAACTCGCTCAGCTGTAAAAAATATTTAATTTTCTCATTAAAGCAAAAAAAATTATGATAATTATAACTCATAATATAAACTCAACTAACAAAAGTCGTTGAGTTCGTGAATGCATAGTGATTATAGCTTCATTAACGGCAACAAATCCAAATCCATCCCCACATTGTAGCTATGAGCCTATGAGGTTTAACTTGGTTTACACCAGTATAATTTGAATTAAGTTATACTTGATCTCAATTGCTAATTCTATTTTCATCTAATAGTCTAAAATGTAGAATTTATTGCTCTCCTATTTTTTCACTTAATTTTTTTTTTTTTGTATTTACTTTCTCTCTCACTATTATCTTTTGTTTTTTTATCACTTAAAAAATCTTTTGCATTTGAAAAATGATATTTGAAAATTGAATTTGAAAAATAACATAAAACCAGTGAAGAAAATTGCATCAAAGTCTACTACTTCACCATTAAGAACCATCTTGCAACATTTCTATAAAAAAAAATTGCAACATGGAAACAGCACGAATAGAACAAGTTTTTAACCAATGTTTACTTATTGTTGAACAAGCTAAGTTATTAAGATCATTTTTCTAATTCAATTTATAACATAGTTTGGGCCAATCTTTTTCATTTGAAAAAAAAATTACTACCACTACCATTTGCATAATGGGAAAAAAAAGAAAAAGAAGACAAATTTTAAGTACTCTGAGTCATGGTTTTACTTTTCAGATCTTTCTCCAATGATTTTACTTATTCGTGTTCATATATGTAGCATTCACTGAAACATTAGCATATGAATTTTATTTATTTTTTTAAAATTAGACTATAATTGATAGGTTCCCACTAACTGATCATAGGGTTTTATGCTAAAAAAATTGGCTGCACTTTTGGGAGTTCATGATCTAATGCACGAATGATACAGTGAGTAGTGTGAGGGAGAGAAATAGTGAAGGAGGTGAGAGAATTTAAGAGAAAGAAAATTAAATTAAAAAGATAGAGAATAAAAATATGACAAAGAGAAAGTTTAAACAAAAAAGAGGAAAGGAGAAAAATTAGAGAAGACAAAGTATTTAACCTAAACCATTTGATCAATGTAAAATTGATGGTTAGGATTGAGTGCAACTTTACTTAAATTACATCAACTCTTATACTTTTCATAATTTAGTATAAAATATGAATTTCAATAATTATCTGTGGAATAATAATACATTATATGTTATATAGATCATTTGTGACAAATTTGAGAAAATTTAAACATTATTGAATATATAATCAAATAGTTTCATTTTCATATACTTTTAAGACACATATTTAATTTCCTTAATTTTGACGTATATAAATGTAGCATGCACTACATGATTTTCGATTTTTGTGAAATTTAATATAGACAATAATCTACCTGATAGGAACTTTCAATTCAACGATAAATTCGATTAAAGTTAACTTAGTGTAGGACTTATAAACGATGTAAAAGTTCATGTAATTTAACTTATCCATTCTTTTATATATATATATATAGACACACACAATTTTGAAAAGGAAGACAAAAAAATTATACAACATCCGGAATCAACTTCAGGTACTTACATACACTTTATAACTCTAACTATATGTATATTAAAACAATATTATTACACTCTTCATAAGAGCCAATTTTTAAATACTAATGCTAATTTATAGAATATGCATATAATTAACACGAGGTAACAACATCTTATAAAGTAACCTAGTATGATCATGATCATGTATCCTACCTAAGAAGGTTTGCACTTGTGTTCTACAGACATAGGTGTACACTCATTTTTTTTATTGTATGACATGGAAAGCGGCTGATTAGTACTATTCAAGCATGCATAACAAAGATTACATGAAGATAACACTTCGTGATTTGGAGAGCCAATTTTTTTTAATCTTGTTTTCTGTTCTTTAGTGAGAAACTGAAGATTTGGTAGCAGACTAAATGGTTTCTGTCCCCTCTTCATAGCTTTTACACAGTGAGAATGATCTTTCGATCCCACGCTTCTTTTAAGATTTTGTCATTTTGTAATTGAAAGGAACAATTTAAAAATTCTCAATGTCTCAATATTTATAGAGCTTTTGTTTAGAAGTCTGGAATTTGAACAGGGTGCAGTGTCAGATGATCAGATCCTTAAACAATGATAAAATTACCGTAGTGATAATATGGTACTTTAGTGCCATAAGATTGATCATACTACATGATTATAAGTAATAATGATATTATTAACCTAGGATGCAAGTAGTTGATCGATCATCAGTACCAAATTAAAGTTACTACTTACTATGTCGTTTTTTCTTTTGGATAAGTAAAGTTACTGTGTCCTTATGTATCATTTCATTTTTTTTTTTTATATAAGATTTATGGTCTCATGTTAACTATTGTTTAGATTTTTCATAATAATTGAAGGATTTAAAACTCAGCCGTATGTCACATTAAAAAAATTAAAAATTTAGCCGTGTGTAAATCAATCTAAAAGTTGGGAAGATATCCTGCAGAGGCCCAAATTTAAAATTTAACTTTGTTCCCAAAAAGTTTTATGGTGATTTTTCCAATAAAGTTTATAATATTTTATATTTAATTAACGTGCTACAAAATCTATATTTTTTTTACTCTTTGACCAGTACCACATGTGTCCCCAAGAGCACCCTTAATTCCAGGGAACCCTTGAGGCTAATCCTGCACGAGGTCGTATTCATATGCCTTTTCTAGCGGTGTGTGTTAACCGGGAATCGAACCTGAAACTTTTTAGTCTCAGTCCCCATTGCCAAATTCTCAAGTTGGCAGGATCGTACCACTTGAAATTGGTTGCTACAAAATCTATTTATAGAGCTAATGTCTGATATTATAATTAACTAATGTCATATAAAATCTATCTATTGTCGATGCTTGGTTATACAGCTATATTACTAGGCGTACCTGTTATTTTTTTTAGCTATGTAGCAAGTTATGAATAAAAAAATTAAAATTAAAAAAAAAAAAAAAGCTACTAGTATATAACAAGTTGAATGTGGATCTTTCTTACGTTAGGTTTAAATCACACTGACGACACCTTGAAGGCATTGTTTTAATGCAAGAAATACTTGGTTAACATTTTTTGGAGATTTTCGGTTGTGAACTTGTGAACCATCGGTTGGACTTAACTAATTAAAATGTTAGACCTTTTTTTTTTTTTCAAAAATAAATACTTTTCATGTTTTATTTTAGCGAGGAATCAGATTTTATGTTAGCAAAACTAAGATTAAATTAAGTTTATTCTCCCATATTTACTTAAAAAAACCTAATTAGATTAAGTTTTGTTCCAAATGTGAATTTGGCATACTACTACGCTACTAACCTCTTATACCCGGGAAAAAAAAAAAAAAAACACTATGCTGCTAGCTTAAACTTGGTGCATTTAGAAAAGTTTAATACTGTTTTTTACTGTTTTTGAGTGTTGCTCTAAATTGAATAATGCTCTTTAACTTTTAGGCATTTATAAAACGAATTGTGATCTTATTAAAAAAAGAAAAAAAAAGGAACTCCATGTTCCATATCGGATGATTAAGGGATTAAATGACGATAATATTCAATATCGTAAGTAATTGCATAGCAATACTCTTGGAAAAATTAAACTAGGCGGTACAATATAACCACATGATTGATAATGTGAGAAAAACTTTTTATTTATTTATTTATTTATTTTACACCAAGGGTATCCTCCGCCCGACAGCCGAAGACTAATCCCTCAGAAGCGTAGAGATCACCGAAGTAAGTTTTGTCTCTAGCAACATAATCTTTTCCATATCCACGAGGGGTGACAAATGAATGGATGGGGTAGTGGATTTGGATTTGGATATTTATGGATGGATTTAAAAATATCCAACAACCTATTTAAATCCATTCCATCCTACTTAAAATCATCCAAATCCATTCATATCCTAACTTAATGGATTGATTTCAATCCATCCATTTATCTATTTGAACGGATTTTGGGATGGACATCTAACCCATTTGGTTTTGTTTGTTTGTTTTTTTTTAATTATTTTTATTTAAATAAATTTAGAATTACCAAACAGAGAAGGAGGGCAGTGGGACTTCAGGAACAAACAGAGATAGATCTATGATGAATTTTAAAGCAGTGTGTTGATATTAGACAAGCAAACAAACAGCTATATTAAGCTAATAGTCGCAACGTGTCGGGTTTGGGGCGAGTTTTGACAATACCAACCCCACACTTATCAAGAGCGGGGCGGATTTGGGTGCGGGGCGGGTATGAAAAAGTGAAAATCAAACCCATTCCCGTCGGGTTTGGTCGGGTTCGGGAAAACCCGCGAATAACTCATCCAGTTATTTTTTTTTAAAATTATTTTTTATTGTATTAAACAAAAATCACATATAAGATACATTTTAATTCAAATAATATATAATAATAAACATCGTATTTTAAAATTATCTAAAAACTTAAGAATTAAATCATGGTTTTAGCTAAATATATTAGTTTTGTTTTGCCATTTTAACAATAATTATAATGAAAATTATTTTAATTTTATATCACAGCGGGTTTGGGAGCGGGGGCGGGGCGGGTATTTAAAATATTAAACCCGCCCCACCTCCATCTTTTTAAAGCGGATTTCGGTTTCAAATTTCTCCAAACTCAATCAGAGTGGGCTTTCCCCCACCAAAATCGGGTCGGTTTCAAGCGGGTACCCGCGGGTATGAGTTTTTTCATCTTTTTAAAGCGGATTTCAGTTTCAAATTTCTCCAAACTCAATCAGAGTGGGCTTTCCCCCACCAAAATCGGGTCGGTTTCAAGCGGGTACCCGCGGGTATGAGTTTTTTTGACATCCCTAGGATGGATATTTGGATATCCATTGGATATTTAAGATGGATTTCAATCCATCTAATTTTAAAGCAATCTAACGGATCACATCCATTTAAATCCATTATTTTAAATGGATGGATTGGATGGATAAAAAATGTAATGGATTAGGATGAACTATGGATATTGGATAATTTTGCCACCCCTACCCACGATAGGGATCGAACCCCTGACATCATACTTAAGGAACCTAATCATCTACCAATTGTGCTAGACTTTGTTGATGTGGGAAGAACTTTTTAGTAACCATAGATTTCACCTTAGAAAAATCCAACAAAGCCCAGCACAGTTGGTAGATAGCTGGGTTCCTTAAGCATGATGTCAGGGGTTCGATCCCTGTCGTGGGCATGGAAAAGACTTTGTTGGTAGAGGCAAAACCCACTTCGGTGATCTCTACGCCTCGGAGGGGATTAGTCTTCGGCTGTCGGCTGGGGGATACCCTTGGTGTACACAGAAAAAAAAATCCAATACTTTACAAAATCATTGATTGTTTTGAAATTCATCACATCTACATATCTTACCAATCAATAGAATAGTGTAGATACAAACGTGCGAATCCAATCCATAGATTCCACTAATCTTTGCCTAGGTCATTATATTCAATAATGTTGTCTATGTATACGTTTGGGTAATTATTGTCTATAATAACAAAACCATTTCGCACAAACATAAAGTTATTCTTCTTGAATTGGTTACACGGTTCTAATCTAAATAGTAAATAGTTATTTTCTCATTTTTGTGGAGATTTTGTTTTACAATAAAACAAAAACAAAAAAATAAATCACTATACAAGCCCATGCTTATATGTGTGAAATGAAAAGAATGAAAAGAAAGGGAAAAGGAAGAAACTCATCATTACAAAGGAAATTTTGATGCAAAAGGACAATCAAATTGAGGCTCCTTTACCCCACAAACAATGTACATAAAAAACAAATCAGATTCTTTTTGTTTTTCTGAATAAAAAACAAATGCAGAGAATGATAGATTACTTTAAACAAAGCCCCCATCTTGGACCCAATGTGTCTCCAAATATTCTTTGACATTTTGCCATTTTGCCCCTTATGTGGGATGCATTATTTTTGGCAGCATTTACATGATTAATAATATTTAAACCACAATTATGTTTCTCTATTGATCTTATATATACAAGGAAAAGGTTTTCAATGCATGTGCAAAAAAATATAATACAAAATAAACATACCCTCTTTTTTTGCCGCTAATCACTCCACATGGCACCCATCTAACTCAAACGGCCTCAAATAAATGGTCTATATACCGTTTGATTGAAGTTGGATTCTAAACGATTTCCTACATGCGGCACTCGAGGTAGTGTCTCAAATGGCCATGATTGCACATTTCTTGGGCCATTAGGTTACACATGATGTAGGTTTATCATGGAACAAATTAATGTCCTAATCCTTCAAACCACATGATGAAATTTATATATCATCTTCCAATAAAAAAAAAATTGATAATTAAATTCAAGACATATATGTGGAGGATGTAAAGTTTGGCATGTTACTAAAGCAAGACAAAGGGAACAAAGAAGGATACGAGCGGGAGATTTCTAGGGATACCCTCCTAGGGATTTATAAAATAGTCCTATAATTTAGAATAGTGTACGTAGCCATTATTTTAATTTTTTTAAGTATATAGAAGAGAGACATTACTCACTGCATACCTTGAAAATGCAAACGAGTGAGGTGCAAAAAGAGTAAGATAAGATAAACAAAGGAGGTGAGATGGGCAGTGTATACCTGCATTATAGTTTTGTATTCAAATTGCATGAAAATCATCAGTGAAATTGGCTTTGAAAGTTGAAAGGATGGGAAAAAGAAAAGATGATCGTCGCTCTTTTTTTTTTTCTTGCTACTTTTCCTTTTTGATGATAAAGTGGAGAGAGATTGATGACGATGTACAAGAAAGGATTTACACTAAAGGGGTGTTTTCACATGAAGGAATATATAGATGTAACATATTATAAAGAACAACACCATCCTAAGACTAAATTAACCTTCACACAGCTTGTAATATCGAGACTTTCTCTATTATATTCATGAATTTGTTTTGTATCACTTTTATATATAATGTAATTTAAATATCTAATTTGTATAATTTTGCATACAATTTAGAGTATCGTAAGTCACTTTAAAAAATAAGTGACTTATCACTTTCGATCCGGACTTTGTATGTCTCATCACTTTTATCCCTAGCATACATTATTAAATTGTAAAATCATTTTTAAAATTGACAAAAGTTGTTTACGTTAATTTTTAGTGAAGACTAAAATGAATGATATGAATAGGAAGTCATGGACTAACATGAATAACATTTTTAAGTTGGTAAACGGTTGTGTAATTTCGATAATGTCGGGAATGAAAATGAGGGATGCACACAAAATTTGGGACTAAAGTAGTGGTTTATTCTTAAGAAAAGTATTGGACTACCAAAGCTAATTTGATACTTCTGAGTATACTTTCTTGCTTTCTTTTTCGATTTTTGCATACATCAACCAGCGATAAGCGAGAAAGAGATATATAAGTGGGAAGAGCTTTCCACATTTATGGAACCCGTTTGCCATCGTTTTAACTAAATTAATATTCATCGCATGGCTTTAGCTTTCTTGCTTAAGTAGTTCTTTGCTATGGTTAATTCCTCTATTATAAACTATCTGTTGATTTTTCCCAAGAATTAATTAAGAAAGGTATTAAATAATCCTTAATTTAAGAAAAATAATAGTAACATTTTTTTTATAAAAAAAATTTAAGTGAATTGGATCTCAAGATTTATCAAAACCAAAGCAGATCTCACAACTTTATGAACGCTAACAGAGTACTTTACATTGGCCGCATAATTCGAAGTTTCAAACTCATGTCACTATAAGACGAGCCAGAAAAGAAAAATTACATTTGACTAAATCATTCTCCTTCCCTGTTAATTTTCTGTCACTTTCTAGGAAGTTGATCCCTAATTCATTTAGACTTAATAAAGATACCAAGATATATATAAGGATAAAAGTAAAGTACATATAGTTAATACATTCTTATTTTCTTAGAACATAATTTAAATCGTAAATATTTCAAGGGTTTTCTTAAATTAAAAGGTTGTGGATAAACATCAATAAAAAAGTGTTTTTTTAAAAACTAAACATATAAAATTTTTGACTTATTAAATATTCGATTTCCCATGAAACACGTCTATTTTTAGAGGCTTATCCTCGACACTTAGTTTGAAATTAAGAAAACTAACATTGGTGAAGTATATATATCTATATCTTGCCATCAGATGGAATTAAAGATTTGGGAACCAAATCCAACAAGAAAAGTCACTACCCTCTAATGGATAAATACCCAATTGAGATTGTTGTCCAAACTCCAAAAGCATTTATACGTCGTGAATGGCTGTTGGGGTAAAGAGAGATTGACTAAACTATGTACTATGGTCAGACCACCATTCATCATTTTCATGCAGGAGTCCTATGAACTTGCAAATGCTGCATGGCCAAATAAAGAAACACGGCCTTGTTATGGCATTAAGATTAAGATTAAGTGTGATTTATATATGCACACACGCTTTTCAGTTTGCACCGATCACATAAGCCATCTGAAACTTTAAAAAAAAAATGTCTATCCAAAGGCATAAGCTTATCCGAAAATAGTGGGTTGGTGTGAAATCAAGAAAGATGGGTGCAAAACACAAAAGCTAAGATTAAGACAAGGCAAGAGAATATACTGGTATTTGCTACCATACTGCTCAAACTCTTATACTTTTCAGATACATCCATACGTGCCATTAGATAAGGCCATAGTTTCATTGAAACTTTCTAAATGATCAAAATTGTAAGCATACCTCAGCTTTTGGTGCAATTATCTTTCTATTTAGCACTATGCATGATACATTCTTTTTTCAAGCAAAGGTCTTCATGAAGTCACTTCCTATAATTGGAATAAATAAAAGCGATCAGAAAATTTGAAAAGCCAAAGCAATGGTGGCCTCAATGTAATAACCAAAGTATGCACCCTTTTGCATGTTCCTAAGTCCAAACTTCCCTGTACAGGGGAGCACAATCTATAGAATTCATTCTAAAAGTTGAAGTACTCTACTTTGGTAATTACCATATCAACATGAGGTACAATATGTACATGGTAAGCAAAGGCATATTATTTTTCATGAGAGAAACTAAATGAAAAATGTTTAATGAATGCTTGTATTTTCCTTTTGTGTTTCCACAATTTTGTCTGATATGCCTTCGGCGAATCTGCCTAACAATTGATCCCATTCTGGAACACCTAGTCTACTTCCGCATTGATCATTCTTCCTACATTGCGACGATCTAGCCACTGCATTAACTTTCTGAGCAATTAGTGGAAGTCGTTCAGCTGCCTCATTCAAAAATTGAGCTGCAGCTCCACTAGAAACCTCTTCCCCGGACCCCTTTTCTAGTTTTAAAAATAACCGCACCACACTCTCAGCTGCTGCGTCCAAGCTACTAAGTGCTTCCTTGCACGCATCTATGGTTTCTCCCAGTTCACTCCCTTCACAACTACCCTCCTTCCGATCTTTGTCTTTCCTCGGTTGATTATCAGCAGAGTGTTCTTTGTCTGGGCATCTGGCTGATTCACTTGTTGAATCTTCTATATCTTGTGCGGATGTCTTGTCCTACAATAGGCATTTGAAGCAGCAGATATTTGAAGAAAGTCATTCATGTTGTTACTTTTCATAATAAGTAATAGGCTTTTTAAATACCTTGGTGAAGTTTTAAAACAGAAAGGGTCAATTGAAGTCGCAATGCACAACGGTTGTCAAGGAGACGGATTTAATGAACTACTGATTATGTTACTATACTTACTATACAACATTATTCAACTTCAAAAAACCTAAATGATTTTTATTGTTATCTGGACTAAGAAAGTGTTTTACTTGACCCCGTGAAGAACAAAATAACTATCCATTTACTATCAATCCTAATATTCTTCTCAGGTGATTTCATCATGTTTGGTTGCTAAAGAAAGGGCATAGTTTTGTAAGTCTATGTAACCTGCTCAAAAAAATTTCTTACCTCCTCAATTTGCATCACCTCCAAGGATCTGTCTTCTGATATATGGTTTGCAGCTTCATCCTCCGAGCTCTTACATTTATTAGTCCTATTCCCTATAGGACTGCTAAATAGTTTCTTGCAGTCACCTGGATAATCCCGTTGCACAACATACCTTGCAGAAAACCTTCTAACTGATGAATTTCTTGACTTTATCTGCATAGTAAACAAACCAAGTAAATTTTTTATATCAATTATAATAGTATTCTTGATTTTTTTTATCATAGCAAGAAAGTAATTTTTATTGCACAATACTAAACTTCTCTTGTATCGTACAGCAAGAAACTTTGTAGGATACCAACTATTTTTCAATTTTCTTGCTCAAAGTGCTTTACAAACACAATATTCATAAAAATAAGAAACTTATTGTAAAGGACCATGGGTTGTAAAATTTATGGGAAGAAAAAAAATATATTCACCAGTAATTATCGAGTAAATGGGTCCCTTTTCTTAAATATCATCCCCAACGAGTCCTTTTCAATATTTTTTTTTCTCGATAAAACAAGGCAGGACATCTTCAGAACTGACGTTCCTCATCCGATCCATAACTTGAGAAAGCCATTAAAAAGCTGTGCTAGTGTACATAAAAAGTATATTCTGAATTGAAATAAAATAAACATTATAAATCAGATATATTGCCAAAAGTATATTCTGAATTTCCCTAGAAGGGAAGTAGGATTAAGAAAAATCAGAAGACCAATTCAAAGTAGTATAAACAAGACTTTCCTTACTCATCTTTAGGATCCTTCTTTACTTCCAAGAAAAAGTCTAACATTGCACATTAGTTATTGAATGCAAGAAGACAAACCTTATGTGTATTTGATAAGTTACCAAAATGTTGCTTAAACATATCACTATCTTCTTCACAATGTAGGTTGCCCAAGTTAGCTTCAAGAGTTGTTTCTGACTTGCTTCCTGATTCATGTAAATGCAACTGCTGTGCTTCTTTGTCAGAAACTTCTTCAGGAGAACAAGAAACATCATTATTGTTGCAACCAAAGTGCTTTTCTGAAACAAGGCCCACCTTTTCAATTTGGCTATGGCTAATGACCCCAAGGGGGTCATGGTCCTTACTTATCACAGCATCATCTTGTCCTGCAATAAGCCATTATGTATACTGTTAAGAGTTGAGTCCCATGTTGCAGAAACTATATACACAACCATTTATAATGACTTGGATAACCCTCTCCCCATGATCTAGGTTCAATTATTCTAATTTGGTGTCGGAGTCTATACTGATGTTAAGCCACCCACTGATGTCTACCACTGTATACTTATGCTCGATATATCTAACCTCAGGCATGAAGAGATTATATTAGTGTTAAGACATACGCCCCAAATCAATCGAAAAAACTCTAATAACTTGAACAACTCTCCCCAAAGAACTAACTTTTGTAGAGCACTTTTCCCAAGATTCATATCAATATCAATTGGTATAGGTAGGGCATTCGACAATGTCTCTTTATAGCAAACAAGTGGCACAGGCTCTCCCATCGCAATGGTTAGCTTTTGTAGTGTGATTTTGCCAAGATTCATATCAATATCAATCAGAGCATAATTTTTCGTGTTTATTTTATCCTCTACTCTTGTAACTTTCACTGTTTCTGCTCTAGTAAATTTCTTTTTTATTTAAGAAAAAATAGATTTTAACAAACATTTGTATGATACACACAAATACAATGGGAATATATCATCGATGTGGACACGCTTACATATCAAATATATACAATCTAAAAAACCACTCTGCGTGCAATAGAAAATGCCCATTACCTATATGTACATTCCAAAGCTACACACAAGAAAATGGGTTTTATATTTTAAACCAAAGTTGAAATGAGGTTGGTTGACAAGATTTGGTCTTCTGCACTATGACCGATAAAATAGAGAAATATGATGTGAGCACTGAGCACAAGGGTTGTACTTACTTAGACTCGAGGGAACCTCTGGAAACTTTGTGTCCGTTAAATTCTGCATCTCTGGGGATGAAAGTGCATCAATGCAAACAGTGTAAACAGAGAGCCAGCGGTTATCCACGGCAGTGTTGCTGAAATTATGGGGAATTCATGAGCATGGAACTGTATACCATAAAAAGTTCATGATTGAGATTCAATGATTACCTGAATGTTCTTAAAAGCCCTGAAGAACAACAAGAGTTATCAGTTTTTGGCGATGAAGAAGCATGATCAGAAGGTATTTGAACTTCTGGAGATGAAGGAGCATATGCCTGATCATCATCAATGCAAAAGAGATTAAAGAGTTGACTTTGTAATCAAAATCCTAACACCATATGTTGTCATCAAGGAGCTAAGAGAGTTTTTGGCGATGAAGAAGCATGATCAGAAGGTATTTGAACTTCTGGAGATGAAGGAGCATATGCCTGATCATCATCAATGCAAAAGAGATTAAAGAGTTGACTTTGTAATCAAAATCCTAACACCATATGTTGTCATCAAGGAGCTAAGAGAGTTCTTTTGTCTTTCAGCACCAACACTAAATGCATGACACCCTTAGCGTAGACTCAGTTTTTTTTTTTTAATCCTTGACACCCGCACAGAAGAAGCTTCACAGAAATTGTGTTGAGGGCCATGACAAGGACAACCTTCCCCTTTTGAGCTAGCTTTTGGGTTGGAGCTAGACATAGTTATTCTAATAATTGGTTAGGGTATGCCATCATGAAAACCTTGAATCCTCCCTGAAAAAGCTAACCATGGATGTTGATTTGGGCTTACTATATACTAGGTTCTTGATAAACAATGAGAACAATAACTATCAGAAACAAATGCAAACTTCACCAACCTCCAATACCTTACAATTTCCAAAGGTGGTTTGACACACAATTTTCTCTCCCACAATTGCCATGGACAACTGGACATAACTAGCTTAGCCTAATCGCAATGAAGGATTGGTTGATTAGAAGGAATTAGTTTTCTGTCATATTCCAAAACTGAAACGTCAATTAAAACAACAGTTTTTAACCTTAAATATACTCTTCAATGATGGTGAATTAGTGATATATTTGCACTAGAACATGTTGACCATGACATAAAGTTTATTCAAGTATATATCTCCTCATTCCAAAGAGGCTTTCATTAAGTCATAAACAAGCTTATGCGTGTTAGAAATACCACCATGAGGGTTTCTTTTTTTTAAGGTAGAGGGGATTTAAATACAATGGAACATGGAGTTTCTCAGAAAAGGGGAAAGAAATAATCCAGAGTACAATACCTCTGATGAAGTGTTAAGATTCTTGCAGTCAATATTGGAGTGGGTCACTTTTGCTTGTGCCCATTTTGGAAGTCTTGAAGTGCTAAATTTAAAAGATGAAGCCTCTCCATGATTACTTTCTGGATAAAGCGCTCCATCACCACTTTGGCTGCTGTTCCCCAATGGCCAGACATTCTCAGGTTTGATCTTGGGGTGCTGGCACTCCTCACAAAATGATAGATGAAAACGGGCAGGAGATTGAACTAAGCTTCTCGGAGACAATGGATTACTTCTTTCCATTAATCTCTCCAATATTCTAGAAGTCAATGGAGCAGGCAATTTCCACACAAAAACACAACCATAGCCATCTACCTGAATATGAATACATTAATAACAAATACAATGATGGTTACAACAAAGAAGGTATAAAACTTTACCTTCTCAATGATAAAAGTAAAATCTACTAAGCCAGAGTCTAAACCACCGAGGAAATCTTGTATGTAAGTTACATTCCTCACCAATTATTTTATTTTAGTTCTAGTGCTATTTTGGTTTTTAATTTTTATTTAGCTGATTTCTGGAAACATTAAGAGGCTCATGCCAGAAAACCATAGAAAAGGAATGCCCTATGTTTGTGCTGCACTGCTGCCAAGATTTGAGAACAACATGAAGAGATCTCTAATATTTACTCTGATAAGAACCTGTTTTTTATGTTGATAAGACTATGCTATAGAGAGGTAAGGTGCTAATGACATTCTTGCACAACAGCAAAACTAAACCAAAGAGATCGCTTTACATGAGAAGACCACAATCATGGTACCACTTAAAAGTCATTAAATTAAATTAAGAACTACACCTTGGTGTGAAAATTAAGAACACTATTATTGATCATAGAGATAACGTTTTAAAGTTTCAGCTGCACCTTTTTCTTTCCCCTGTACAACTTGGTGCATTAATTTTATACATGATTAAATAAAAGCATGGTTTTATCTTTCTATGCCCTTTCTTCAACACAATACTTTAATGTTATACTAATAATAAACATGTGCATGACTAATTTTCTAGGAAAAAATTTTAAATTATAAAGCCATCACTCTGAAATTGTGTATAGTTACGTGAAAGAAGTGTAAAATAAAATAAATGAACATTAGGCAAGAGAGAATCTCACTGAAACTATGTGCTTGCAATCAGGCAAGAAGATGACACCAGTTACAATCTCAGCATGCCCCATGGCCTTTGCAACCATCTCCCCGGTGATAAAGTCAAATATGCAGATGGATTTGTTAGAGAATGAGCAGACCACAAAAGTGCAGCTTGGATCCATTATAACCTGCTAACATAGTTAGTTCTTGAAAAGCATGAAGATGTCGGTAATCTTTTTCAAACAATAAAGCTTACCTTTATAGGTTCTCCAAAAAATTTGCCATGATTATACGACCTAATTAGCTTCCCAGCAGTCATGTCAAACGTCTTTATCTTCTTATCCTACGAGAATGATAATGTAATCAGTAACTTTAAGCAATGACTTCTGTGATTATGAATGATAATCTTATCAAATGGACAGATGTGTGGAACTACTTGGACTGATTGTTTACAACTTTACTTGAGTGGTCTTCCACAACCAGCAACCCACCCTTGAACTTTGATGAGTAAAACTGTTCACAAACTACTACTTTACCTGCCCAACTGTGACAACAGTGTCACATGTCAGATCCACAGCCATGTCATAAACAGTTCCACATTGTGAAGCCTTTTGACGATGTTGCTGCAAAATCTTATAACCATTATCTGCTATCACTACATCACGAAGCACCAGGAAACTGTATGAAAGCATGATTATGTTAATGATAGAGGAAACCATTCAATTCATAAAAATAATTTGGGTTTGCTGGCTGTTGTATAATTTGAAAACAACATTGTGATGGACATATAGAATAAGCAGACAATAAACAAAAGGAAAAACTTAACAAAAAGGATCTATCTAAATAAACTTGTTGACATCTGCATGCAAAGCAGCAATGACTTCAAACTGCAGAACTTGAGAGCCTTATCTGTCATCTATGAAAACCACATAATAGAAAGCAATGTTCAAAATTATCAGGGATCTAATCAATGGTTTTATGGTTTTCGTTAAATTACCAATTACAAGTTGCCTTCCCATGAAAACATTCATGACATAAGTACATACATAATACATAACCAGCAAACCTACTACACTATTGACACTAGTCATCAGGTAGCCAAATAAAATATAGAAGAATGGTAATTTGTCTTGCTTCATTGAATTTCAGGCACATTTTGACTCGCATGAGTCAGCCTCGCAGGCATTGCATCAAATGTTGACTCTATACTTGTCATTTGGTAGGTACCACCAGTAGTAATTAATCACAAGAGGTTGATAAAGTTCAAATTTATTTAAAGCTTTTATGAAACAGTACCAGAGCCTTCAAATGGAAATTTCAGTTTCCTATTATTCAATTTTTCAGCTAAGGCCCTCAGAGTCCTTTTTCTTTTATTTTTTCATTTTGCTTCAAATTTATTTAAATCGACCTAGTGGGAAAAGGCTTTGGTTGTTGTTGTTTTCAAGTTTGTTTCAGTTCGCAAAGCCAAACCACTACTAGCGCACCTATCAGCACCACAACTGAGAATCCTGCAACTGTTGCTGCTAATTTTGATGGAAGTCACTGCAGCTGAATGATCATCAATGCGGTCAATGAGATCAAAATTTCTGCAACATACACCCAAAGAGTCATTGATATGTATAACAACCAACTATGTCAGCCTAAAATATTGTGAAATCGTACCTCTTCACATCATAGAGATGGATCACACAATCTCGTCCCCCTGAAGCAAGAAAGTATCTTTTTTCTGCAATATCTTCAGACATGTCTTGGGTGGACAAGGTAAAACTTAATGTAAGAATCTCTGCATCATGAGCACCCTGAAATTATATATAAATGACAGTTAAAAAAATAATGAATATTACCCTCAAATATAGTTCTACAACAGAATATTTTTTAAAAAAGCACAGGTGCCTGAGTTCACCTGAAAACATGTGTAATCAGAAGTTTGAAGGTTGAATATATGAAGGTTTCCTTTGCAATCACCAGCGGCAAGATACTTTCCATCTGAACTAACTGCAAGTGACCGAAACTCTTGACTGATAAGATCTGCCTTGACTACGTCACGTTCAAAAGTCCCAGCACTTACTGCGGGCAATAGGCAGGAAGGACAAAACATGTGAGAACTAGATAGCTAAAGAAACTTCAAAAAGTGAATTGAGAATTTTTGCTCACTGTATTAAGTTACCTAAACATGAAGAACCCAATAGTTCAGTCTTCAAAGAGTGATGCTTTTCCGGGTCTTTTGCTAAATCAGATTGCAAAGCAAGATCCCATAACCTAATGGTACCATCAGCAGAACATGTTGCAAAAGAAATCCCCCCAGAACAACCTCTAGCAGTGCATGCGAGAGATGGATCATGCATGTTTTCACAACATAGATTCTTGATATCCCATATGCATGACGAATGTGAAACTAGCACAAAACACCTTGTGGCCTGGTAATATGAAGGATTTTTTCTGTTAAACACTATTAAATTTATGCAACACCGATGGCCAAGAGAAAATGGGGAGAAAAATATTCGCTGCATTAGCCACTGACTTACAAGCATAGGACTTTGGTGCCATGATCTATTATGAACGGCCAATGGGTAACCAGAAAACATGCGAAAATAAAATAAACCAAAGATACCATTTACCTGATTCAGATCATGGATGTCCCAGATGTAGAGACTGTGATCTCCATAAATAACCACTGTAGGTAAATGTAGAGAATATATCAAGGCTCAGTAAAACTTTACAAGGTTATACTACCAAAGCAAGTTGAAGATTTAGCACTCACCGAGCCTTTCTAAGGCCGAAAATTGACATGCAACTGCATCGGGCAGGGCAAGCGACTGTTGAAGATCCTGTTCTGGAACTTTAGCATGGAAAATGGTATTGTTTCCTTCATAAAACTTTTTGGCCTTCGAATATAATATACTGCCAACGTATTCTAGAGACATGGGAGCAAGTAACTGGACTATTCCATCATTGCATGCACAAGCAATTAGTTTTCCTGATGTTGATAATGCAAAAGCTTTTTGAACCTGAAAATGATAATTTGGGAACTGTGAAAATTTATGAAGCACTAACAACAGTAAAATCCCCCTAACAACTCATAATCAAATGTAATAGAGTTCATAAAAGGTATGATTAACTTTACTTTAATCTACAGCTTCAAAGCATTAAGTAAAATTGCTGAAGGCATTTAAAGTAGATGAATGTATAAACTATCAGTGACTAAAACTATGTATGCGGTGCAGTTCAGACCATTCACAGTCAGATTCAAAATACCTCATCTACTTCATGCCGATAAATTAGGAAACCTCAAGTTATAGCTAAAACTGCAGTTTGCCATCTTATAAACTTGGAACATTATAAAGATTACCAGCCTGAACTAAGAACATTTACTTCTACATGGGGAATCTATTTTATTTCAAGTCGGTATAGGTCAGTTACAAGTTAACATTCTTTTCCTCACATTTCCTCTTTGAAAAGACTCATTTAGCATACTTAGATAAATTACAAAGATGATAAAAAGCTAGACATACCTTCAAAGTAACTGACTTTTTGACTGACAACCCCGAATGAATAAGGCTCAAATTGCCTGTAAACAGAAAGAAATGAAGTTGAGCAAATAGCTAATGAATCATGCCGGTGCAAGAAAATGTTGGGTCAAAATCTGAACCAAAAATTATCAAATATTAGACTAGCTTTGAACCTAATCAAACCTGAATCAGTCAATGCATATATAGGAAAGCAATCACCAGCTTGTTCACAATTATCATAGCTGCTGCTGATCCACGCAGAAGAAGCAACAGATATAAAAGAGCTTCCTTTATGAATAGCAAGATTGGCAGGCTTTTCATGCAATGCTTGTGTTGCCGACCTGCGCATCTCTCCATTTATTTGAGTTCTTCCAGATGATCCAAGTACCCAGAACTTCAAGTGCTTTTTCCCAGCAGTTACAATAAATTTTGCATCTGATGAGAAGCTAACACTTGAGACAGTAGAACAAGATGAAGTTGCTTGAAGCTTTGTTACAAGCTCACCACTCCGCCAGTCCCAAAGGTAAATGTAACCCCCAACAGATACCAGATGTTTACCTAGGACAGAAAACTATAGAATAAGTAAGAAGCAGGGAGTAACAAAATTACAGAAGAAAGGTATATACATTGCATAAATTTAACCAACCATTGGGTGAGAAGCAGATGCATGCAACTCCATATACATGACCTTTCAATTCAGAGACAATTGACAGAGTAGAAGAATCCCATACTAGTACTGAAGATGGGCTACCTGCCTGCAAAACCTATTTAGATTCTTGTAAAAACAAACTGTTAAAAACTGAGACATCATGTATCATTCTCACTCGTTTCATATCCACAAATGTGGACAAGAGGTGGGGTATAATGAAAGGAATATACATCATCAGTCATCCTTTAGAAGACTGAATGAGGAATGCTACGATTAGGAATCAATCTAGTTCATTCACTGAAGAAATGCTATGAACATGATATCTTTATTATTACATCTCGAATTCAAAATTTATTGTCATAATGGCTATTCAACTATATATCTAACACCTATTGGTTTGCCTATAACCATTTCACCCATATAGCTAGGAAACAGATCAATATCTAACCTACTACATATGCAGGGTAGTAAATGAAAAATATCATTTGATCTATAATGTTTCAATTTCATTAAATTTATTAAAACATAAAAAACAATTTTCCAATGAATTAGCTACATGTTTGGTTTGGATTATTATTTGGGAAAATGGCTTTTTTTTATTAATCATAGAAGTTGTTTTAACTTTTTGGCATCATGTTTGGGTCGTTAAATTAAAAGATGTTGATTAACTTCTATACTCTAAAAACAGGTTTTTTCTATAAGCTACTGTTTGAGCATTTTGTTTATAAGTTTTTGAACCTCAACCAAATAACAATTTCAACCACTCCATATCTCTTTTGGTAAATTAATATAGAAAAACAATCCTCTTCATACAATCCAAAGAAAATGTTGTCTTCAAATTGATTGTATATGGTTTAACGTATCCAAACATAAACTAGTATGATAACAGTGAAAAATATGACAGCTCCAGATGCCTAAACTCTAAAAACATTCATCATTCTTTATAACTCACTTGGGCGTCAAATAGTATATGATCAAAACATTGTTGAGAAAATAACAATCAATATCCTCAAGAATTAAAAATCAACGGAAAAGATAAATTTCACACTGAAGCACCACAGGTTAGCTGACAGTCTCGACAAGATGAAGCTATTTTATTCATAAGGTCTAAAACTTCTTGCAGAGTGGTCAACATGTGAGTATACGGGACACTAATACCATGATCAAGTTACTGATAATTGATCCATACCTCTCCAGCAGCGACAAAGCGCCCATCTCGTGACAAAGCTACACAGCTCAATGGCTTAGGCAACCTATGAGACACCACCAGGTGGGACTGAGTACCCAACTTCACATCATAAACCACCACCACAGAACCCACCAAATAAACACATTCGGAACTCAAGGTATTTGAAGCTAAACCATTGCCATTCTTCGCTGTCAAACCAATAACCTCCTCCAAAACCAGCTGCCGGGAAAAATAAACCAATATATGAACAAATGATATTTTTCATGTTTGGCCACCCTAATTAAATTAGGGAAGGTAATGTATAAAGATTAGAAGCTTCACCTCTGCAAAACTAATTATCAAACAAAAATTATTAATCTATGCAAACAACTTCATACCATTTTTATAATTCAATGTAAAAGAATGACTTTTTTCACACAGCTCAAATAATACATAATATCTCAAGATTGCTTTACAATCATATACAAATATAAGACCGGTTCTAATATAATCGATTAAAACAATATCCAATAACTCGATAATAGTACATATCATTGATTATGAAAACAACGACTCCCTTCGTTCCTATTTATCCGTCTTATTATACAAAAACGCATCTTTTAAGAAATGTAACGATTGGGTTGATTTTCAATAAAATAATTGTGTTTTTCCCCTAATATATAATTTTTCAAACTGTAATCATTAATTTTTCTCCGCTACAATCGTAGTAACTATTATACTCTTGAATTTCTAAATGAAACAGATAAATAGAAATAAGAATTATCTTCAAATGGGATAGGTAACTAAGAACGAAAGGAGTATCTTTTTACAGATAATCCAAACACACAAACGCGAAGATAGTAGTAGCACAGTGTTAGGGTTTATGGGTTTTGAAAATCAAAATGCCAAAAAAGAAAAATAAAAAATAAAAAAGAAGGAAGGAAACTGACGTTTGGTGCAGTGGTATTGGGTTTGTTGAATCTGGAATTGGGCTTCATTGTTGTGGTGTGATCAAGCAGAGTAGTTGAAGAACAATTTCATCATCTTTTAGAGAGAGAGAGAGAATGTGAGAGTGATGAAGAGAGAGAAAGAGAGGGAGGGGGGAGGGGCGGGAATTTGGCTCAAATGCAATTGCCGTTTTGCATATGAAAATCAGGAAAATGATTGCAGGCGCTACTTTTTTTTTTTTTTTTTTTTTTTTTTTTTTTTTTTTTTAAACTTGAATGGTACTCTCTTGTTAGTAACATTGTTTTTTAAAACTAGTAAGTAGAAGGACGGATTGTAATGAATGGTTTTTTTAAATTAAATTTAAGTAACAAAAATTCAATAGTTAAATTGATTCAAAATATAAGTGATTCTATATAGCTACTCAGAAATCCTGTTTAAAAAAATTTGTATATTAGTGAAACCAAATATTTTGAAACATTGATTCAAGATATTAGTGATTGCAATAATATTGGTTTAAAGTTAAAGCAATATAATATATATAAAGCTGGAGCAATTGGTGAAGCTGGAGTAACTTAAAAATGGGGCTTTCAAATGACTGAAATAGTTAACCACCATTGCAAATATAGATATTCATACATGTAATTGCCTGTTACTAAGGAAATTGGCTAAGAAACCTGAAAAGTTCGGTTTCAATATTAGAAAACAAAACACATCATTCAGTTAAATGAGTGCACCTAGGTCCATATTTATGGATCACAATTTAGATAGATTTAAGTCATTACAAAAGATTGCATCATATGGATTTCATGATATCAAACACTTTCTCAAAAAATAGATATATACATTATAAACAGTCAAAATAAACTACTGAAAGATTGTTTGATCTGATGGAGTCCTTCATATGATGCCTTGCCAACCTGTATATTAGTAAATTGTAATTAGAAGCTATGTATAAAGTTCAGAAAAAAAATGTTAAGAAATAGAATAAGTCAGAAGTGAATACGTATGAGGTACTTTGATACACCCAAGCCTAGGGGTAGTAGTGTCGACCGTTTCTTAGGCAAGGGAGATATTGATTTCCAAAGGAAAACGTGATTCACTCCTCTTGATTAAGATTGCTAAACAAGAGTCAGATAAGGAAAGTTCCCAAGTGAATCTTTGGCCTTGATGACTCGCCTTAAGAGCTGGATCTTTGTTTGAAATTTGAAATCCTTTCCTATTTGGGGTGTTGATCGAATATGATTAAGAGGGAATCAAGGGTTGACTAAATTGTGAGTCTAATGAATTAAGGTTGGCCGAATTAGGAAGGAGGAAATCTCAATTTGTTAGAGTGATCTTGAGTGATTAGGACTCATGAAACATGTGATGCTAAAATCAAGGGATTGTGTTTCAAGGAAATTTTAAAGAAATTATGAGGAAGGCTACGGTTTGGGAAATGATGGAATTGGAATAAAAGAATTGATGAGTGTCTTAAAGTCTTTGTTTTCAACCATGTGATGCTAAAAATATGGTAGGCAGCCAAGACTCCTTCTTCTTCTTCTCATGAATTTCTTATTCTTCTTCTCAAGAACTCAAACACTTCATCAATGGTGGATTTAACATGAAATGCTATTACGAAATTTCGTATGCGAAGATGATGAAATTCAGGAATGAAATCGTATTTGTTTTTGATGAGGAAATAAGGATAGATGAAGGAGAGGCACCACTCTTGAGGAATTTCTCAAAAAAGCTAAATGTCTGCTTTGAGTATTTATTACATACTTTGGGATTACACATTTAGGTTCGGCCTTACAGCCTTTGCAATATAACTGATCAGTGTCAGGGTTCTTGATAACTATCTTTTTGCATTGAGTGCAACCACGATGCCACCAATTATTGTCCTCAATTATGTCAGTAACAGTTGCAACAGTGCGATAATTTCCAGCCTAATATATTATGATATAATTAGTTGCATCACAACATGAGTAATGTGGTTTCCGTTAAAAAACTATTCTAATCAATAAATTACTTGCACTGATTTTATAATTTGGATGTTCAGATACCTGTTTCTCCTCTCAAATTTCTTGAACAGTTTTGCAATAAAGAGGGTTGGATAGAGCAAGTTGAATGTCAGCAGAGGTTTCAGACTGTGCTTGAGAAGGAGCTTGTGTGAGCATTGGAAGTTGTTCACCTCTATAAGAAATGGATTTGATATGTTTTGGTTGGATATATTACTATTCAGAAATGTAAAGGCTGTAACTTAGGAAAATGAGGAATGAGTTCAATTTTTCATACGCCTCAATAAGTTGACGGGCTTGAGGGATTTGAGGATTTAGCATCACTTTGGTCGTATCCCAAGATGGAACCAATGATCTTACCCCTGAATTTGCAAAATATGTGTGAAAGAATTGGAATTACCAAAAAGGGAAATATTTATGTGAAAGGTTGTTTTAATAAATTCATGCTTAATATAGTGATTGCATATAATTAAAGTGATTGTGAGTATGATTCTAAACATATATAAAATGTAAATTCTAAACATATATACCATCATAAATTTGGATTCTTGCAAGGTGTAGCGCAACAATCTTTACTTCATCTCCTTGGCTAAGAAAGTTATACATCTCAATTGCTTTCTCTTGAAATAAGCTAACCTTTATGGACTGGTTGCTGTTCAAAATCAAAACCATGTTTAAATTACATGTAAAAAGTGAAGAACTTAAAGGCTTTTGTTATAAAAGAACATTGAAAACGAAATTTCACCTTAGGTCAGTGATTTTGAACATCAGCCTTTTATGTGATTCGCCTTGATTTTGGTATTCAGTAAGCGACCCATACTCAGAGACTACTCCAATTGCATCTGCATAGATATCAGGTAATACAAAAAAATGTGTTGATCACCAGGTGGCATTTTATGAAGGAAAAAATTAATTTTAAGTAAAATATCATTATGTTAAGAAGTGCAATACCTATTAAGTATTCAGTATAGCTACTTAGAGTCAGCAGCTTATTAATTGGAATGAAATCAAAGGCATGAAAAGGGATGTCAGCTTCACACATTTCTATTATGGTTGCAAAGTTAATAGTGATTTTGAAAGAGTGTTTTGAAGTCTTGTATTCTTTGTTGTTGTCATCCACAACAAATTTTGAGAACTCATAGCACATTCCTTCATTGAGTATCTTCTGATGCTTATGTATAATCATTTCTTGATAAATACTTGCTTGAATCTTTTGTGACTATAGACAGTAAAAATAAGAAAATAGTCATAAATTAACCACCAAACTTATCAACATAATGAACAAACCAAACAAAGTAAGTAATATTGGTCTACTTACATTTTCATCAATGAGAAGCATATGGAAAGAGGATACAGTTCCATTTTCTCTTTTCCTGAACCAAATCCTAGAAACTCTAGCCTTGAGTACCTTACTCTCTCTTCCCTTTTTCAATTCCTTCAGTGACATTATTCCCAATCTGACAATATGTGGTAAAAAAAGTTAATGCATGCAACTTCCTGGTGCCTTTTTTTTCAAGGCTTAATGATTTAAAAAAGTAACTTTCAAAGGCCGTATAGTAGCCATACCTGTTATTATGAAATAGAAAGCAATACTCTTGAATAAGAAATTGGACTTAGCAAAACTTTCTTTGAGTTCAGCTCTTGAATGTTGCATGGAAGAGGAGCCGATTATTTTTTTCATATTAATCAACATAAAATTCTAAAAGTAAAGGTTAAAATTTGGCAGAGTTCAAGAGATAGCAATCTTCATCAATTTTCTAATCAAGGATTCAAGTTAATATATTTATATAATGAGGTATGAACATGTAAGAGACTGTTTTGCATGACAATATTAATTTTTAGTAACCTCCGTAAATAATTATCAGTATTCATAACTCAACAGTCAACACTAAAAGCAACACAACCAAAAAAAAAATCAGAGATAATCCAAAATTCCTTAGCTGCAAAATGTCAACATCCAAAACTTTAAAGTAGATTAACATTATTGTGGGAATGTTATTACCTTTGTACTTGTCGGGGAGATGCCCTTTTACTCTTTCCAAGTTCAAGATTCATTGTCGGAAACGTCCAAGTGTGATGAAGGCAAGAAAATGCGTAAACAGGTAAAGCAAAGAAAGTAATTGGTGGTCCAGAGAGCTGTAGCTTTCATGCAGATTACACAAAAGCTCCACTTTTAAGCTTTTGGCTGTGTTTTGAAGAGAGACAAAATAAATGTAGTACTTCTAACTTTTGGCTCCAAGAACTAAATAAAATATTGGTTCTAGTAGGTTTGGCTGTCAAAGATATTTTTACCTTTTGAGTGATAGTGAAACGTGTGGTGGAAGATTAATACTAAGGAACCCATAGGATAGTGAGAGAGAGAGTGTGAAATATAAGCTGCAAAATTAAATGAGTGGACAACAAAATTTACCAAGCAAAAAAAAGTTTGTGGTTAAAAAAATTTAAAAAATTATTAAAAAATAATGACAAAATTATTTTAATTAATTGTTCTCCCTCCATCCCTAAATATAAAGGACTCTATACACTTTTATTGTGTCCCTATTTATTTAGCCCCATACCAATTGCAAAAATCATTAATTACTTTTTCCACAAAAACACTTATTTTATAAAATTTATTGAGATTTTCAATAATCTTAATAGTATTATTAACAAAGGTAATACCCCTACTAATATTAATCATTTCTTAGCCTCAACAGTTAGATTTTATAATGAAGAGGTTTAAAGGTGGTAACATGGTCCTGAAAATATAAATTAATCATCATTTAAACATTATAATTAATCTTATACTCAACCATACATGTATAAGCAAAAAGGCTTTGCCAAAAAAAATCTCTTTAGAAATTCAAGATGGGGATGGTTCACAAAGAGGATCGTGAGTTTGCTGCTCATTTTTGCTCGATACTAAGAGAATGCCATTGCATATAGTCTAGGGGTGTTCAGAACCGAACCGATCCATGGGATAACCGAAAAACCGATCCAAAAAACCGAAATAAAAAAAACCGAAAAAAATTGGACCAATTTGGATGAGATGATTGTAAAACCGACCGGTTCGGTTCGGTTTTCGGTTCTAGTTTCATAACCGGACCAAACCGAACCTTAATGTGTCAAAGCGTTTTCTGAAGCGGTATGTATGGCCCAAGCCCAATTCGGCCAACCCTAACATCACTTCCTCAGTTCGACAGTTCCTCACTTCCTTTAGGTCCTCAAACCAAAGCCGGCACCGCTCCTTCCTCTCTCTCACCAATTCGGCCACCGCTCCTTCCTCTCTCACCAAAGTGTCACTCACCGGCTCGCTGTTCAAACTCTGTTCCGACGCTCTCTCTTTCATTCCTTCCTTCGTCCTCACTGTTGCGGCGCCTCTGCTGTACTCACCGCTCGGGTTGCTCCGCTGCTCCGATTTGCTGGTGGTTCGCTGGTCATCACGGTTCAGTTGCTGCTGGGGTTCGCGCTGCTGGTCGCTGGTAGTTCGCTGGTGGTGGCTGGTTGCTGCAGTGATTTGCTGGTGGTTATCATATTCATAAGTCATAACTATGACAGTGGTTGGTTGTTTGCAAATGTTGATGTTCATTATTTTGTTTTTATTTGTTTTTCTGTGATCTACATTGGTTTGGACATGTTGATGACTTGATTCAATGTATGAATATGAATATCATTTGATTTGATGAAAATTATCTGTATGAGATTTTAGTTTTTTTTTACGGGAGAATGAGGTTTTTAGTTAGAATATTTTTTGATTCTAACTTGTTGGTATTAATTACGGTTTTCATATTTTTGGTGCTATTCTGTACCCTGTCTTCATATTTTTGGTGCAATTAGGAATGAACCGAACCGAGCCGAACCGAAACCGAATGTATTTTTTTGGATCGGATCGGATCGGATATCTTAAGCTAAACCAACCGAACCGAACCGATGTTAATTTTTATCTTTGGATCGGTTGATTTTTTTCACAAAAACCGAACCGAACCGATCCATGAACACCCCTAATATAGTCAGTGCTATAACACTTACATGAGGAAATATCATCTTGCAATATTTGACTAAATTTAGAGACCCAAACACAAAAAAAAATTAGTAACATAACTGAACAACACATTTATAAATTGTTTAATCTTACATCATAGTTCCATAATTAGATATATAGTAGCATAGGAACACAAAATACAAAAGCCAAATTAATAATTGTCAGGTTACAACAACCACACATATTTAAATATTATAAAATAGGAAACCCACAAGACCCAACATATTATTTCACATATATGTCCATTACTTAGTAAAGTTCAGGCCTCATGCTTTTGCTTTAAACATTGTTTTGAATGTATCCAAACCTTGAATTCCCCATATAGTTGAGGTGAACTTCAGCCCTGTCTTGAATACCTTCAGCATGCCTGAATTGTTGTCATCCATCATTGATCCTCCCTATGGGCAGCACCATCCCTTGAAAGTAATAGAGGGCATATCTTGTTTCATGTCTATTATAAACATTCCAATGAACTCCTAACTCATTGCCATACAGAACTATGAAGTCCTCCTCCACATCAACATAAGGCTGAATAAAAATGCAAATGAAAATGGTTATCTATAAACAAATATCAAAACAAAAGGATAAACTTGATTCAGCCTTGTTCAGCAGCACAAGTTCATAGAGAACTTTCTTGTCTTCTGGTCCATCAGAGTGGGTTGATGTTGGTATGGTGAAAGAAACTGATGCTGCAAAGAAGAAAAAAAATGCACCAAGAGGAAACAGAGCCTTTATCAGAGAAGACAATAGTATGAAAAAATGCAAGAAAAGATGAGGAAGTGTGTTCCTTAGCTGCCTATTTATAGCCAAAGAAAGGACCAATATGTGAAACATACACAAAATATGTTATGCTAGTATTAATATTGGTTGACTGTTTTGGTTGCTATTGTAATTAAAGAGAGCAGTTTCAAAGGCATTGGGACTCATGAAGGAAAAGAAAATTCAATGCATGCATTAAGTGTGTCAGTGTGTGAGAAAGCATGCCTGACAATGAAAGGGACGGATGCAACTTGGAGCTAAAGTCCAAAAATAGGAAATGCAGCCTTTGAATGCATCAACATAAAGTTGTTTATATATCTTTATCAAAGGCATGTACTTCCTTTTTTTTTATTCAGCTGACAAGCAACAGATTTGTCATATAATAAAATATGATAAAAGAGGATAAAGTCCAATGACAACGTGACACTTATGTCTAGTGGAATAAACAACAGTGCATTCAAGAACATGCAATAGATGGAAAAAGACAAAAATTAGGAAACAAATAATGACCATCACACGTTTTATTTTTGCTGAAAGATCCTGACGAAATGATAACCATCAAGTATTGGTTGCTACATTTATGAATCAGTCAAAAAAACACTTGCAAGTAGTCCACCATTCATGCCTGTACTGAAACTTTAATTGCTCATAAGGCTTAAAAGACTTTGCTTCAAAATCATAGCTTATTGTATATGTAGGAGCATAAGACAGTAGACTTTGCTTTAAAGATTGAATTTCTAATTTTTTTTATAGCTTCTGTTTTTCCTTAAAATCCTAGCCATAATTTTTAAAATAAAAAAATCCCCTTACTTAATGAAAAAGAAAAATCTACTCAATTCCAAAATCAGTTTAGCACATAAACAATATAGAATATACACTTGTGATGAGACTATCATCAATGTGATGAGACTTTCTCCATAACAGCTAAACTGCATAGACAAAATCCTCATTGTTGTCTACTAATTTCGGCCAAGTGAAAAGAAAAAGGCATATAAATGGGGAAAAGAAAAACACACAGGAACAAAGAAAAGTAAGGAATAGAAACATGATCATAGAGCTAAGATGTGCGTGCAAAGGATAGAGGTAGAAAACTAATCTATTCAATCTAAAATTAGTATTCAGAGCAACAACGACCTTCCCTTGAAATTTGGTATCGAAATAGTTTGTCAAGTAAATATTCCAACACTACATTTGCAAGGACATGACAATTTTCAAAAAAATTTGACCACTATCTCAGTACACTCACCCTTGGCATTTCCTTGAAGAGCAACCAGTTGCTTCAAAAGCTTTAGTGAATGCTTTTGACTATGTATAACTGGAAAAAATCTGCTCCTGCAATCTAAAACCAACAATAAAATGCATGTTAGGTTATTGACTTTAACTAAAAAAAATGCATGTTCAGTTATTGGCTTTAACTAAAAGAAAATGCATGTTAAATATTAAGGAGTAAATAACGACTGGAAAAAAACTAAAAAACATTTGCACCTCAATATTTTACCTCTGAACAAAGACCTTTCCCTAATTCCTGATGCATCTGAAGGCTATACTAAATTTGCTCGTTAAATCAGCTGAAGTATAAACAGACACTCATTAACCTAAAGTATCTTATGCCATACTTTAGAGTTTCGAAGACAACATTCTCCCATCTATAAACTCCATAATTAACCTTAGCCTTTTCTAAGAAATTCGTACTTGTTTGTCCAATGTTGCCTGGAACAACAGACACCACCAAAGCAAAAGAAAAAATTATAAGAATAAAATATAGAGTAAACTTACAACCATCTATCATCATCATAGTTCCCCTAACTCAATTTTTAGTTTCCTCCATTCCTCTAGTATAATTTCCTATGCTTCCAATAAAACAACAATGTCTCAATGGGTTCAACACTGCCTTAAAAGATTTTGATTCAAAATTTTAGCTTATTGTAAATGTAGGAGCGTAAGACAGTAGATACACAAACAAGATAGTATAAACAACTTGCATAACTAAACATGTGTGCAAATGTCAATTGAATCCCCAAAGTCATTCCAATATCAGACAGCACATTTTTTAAAGACTGAATTTCTATATTTTTTTTTATAGCTTCTGTTGTTCCTTAAAATCCTAGACATGACTTTTTAAAAAAAAAATCACTTCTCTTAATGCAAAAGAAAAATCTACTCAATTCCAAAATCAGAATAGCACATAAACAATATAGAGTACACACTTGTGATGAGACTATCATCCATGTGATGAGACTTTCTCGATAACAACTATACAACACAAACAAAATCCTCATTGTTGTCTACTAATTTCAGCAAAATGAAAAAAAAAAGACATATAAATGAGAAGAAAAAAAACACACAGGAAAAAAGATAAGTAAGGAATAGAAACATGATCATAAAACTAAGATGTGTGTGCTAAAGATAGAAGTAGAACAACTAATCTATTCAATCTTTAATTAGTATTCAGACCAACAACAACCTTCCCTTGAAATTTTTTATCGAAATAGTTTGTCAAGTAAACATTTGCAAGGACATGACAATTTTCAAAAATATTGACCACTATCTCAGTATACTCACCCTTAGCATTTCCTTAAGAGCAAAACCAATTTCTTTAAAAGCTTTAGTGAATGCTTTTGACTGAGTAGAACTGAAATAAATCTGCTCCTGAAATCTAAAATCAAAAATAAAATGCATGTTGGGTTATTGGCTTTAACTAATAAGAAAATGCATGTTAAGTTATTCGATTTAACAGGCTTAAAAAATGCATGTTAACTATTAAGGAGTAAGTAAGAACTGGAAAAAGACTAAAAGGAAATTGCAGTTCAATATTTTACCTGTGAACGACGAACTTTTCTCTAATTCCTGATGCATCTAAAGGCTATATTGAATTTGCACCAATACATGACCTAAAGTATAAACAGACACTCATTAACCTAAAGTGTCTTAAGGCATACTTGACAGTTTCAAAGACAACATTGTCCCATCTATAAACTCCATCATTAACCTTAGCTTTTCCTAAGTAATTCGTGCTTGATTGTCCAATGTTGCCTGGAACTATAGACACCACCAAAGCAAAAGAAAAAATTCTAAGAATATAATATAGAATAAAATTACAACCATCTATCATCATCATAGTTCCCCTAACTCAATTTTTAGTTTCCTTCATTTCCTCTAGTATAATTTCCTATGCTTTGAATAAGACAACACTGTCTCAATGGGTTCAATAGCTAACTTTCAAAAGGACAAACAAAATGGATATCATACATGTTTATGCTTTCACCACATTTCAATAATAGATAAAAGATACTTGATTAAGAAGTCCATTTTCATCAAAATGGATATCATGCATGTTCAGCTAAGTAACAACAACTGACTCTGTTATGTTAGCTTTCCTTTTTTTTCTTTGTACAGATAACTCTATTAAATTAGTCAAGATGATTCTATTATATTATCTCCAAATCAGAAAATGGAAGTCAAAACCGAAATCTGCATAATAGAAATAAATTAACTTATCCCAAAATACTCAATATATCAGATGTAGGTGCATACAAAGTTAGATTGTCTTTGCACAAAGAACAACCAATTTGGTACTGACACCTCCAAAGTTAATAATTCTAAACATGGACCAACTAAAAAATTCAATAGATAACTTGACCTGCAAAAATCAAATTTGACCTGGAATTTGATCATTTTGTGGTTGTCCCAACAGATGCTCACAGTTCCAAAATCAACAGCTTGATGTGCAATTGATCCACAAAATATATATTTTGGTCCAAGACACATACTTAGGATATCTGCAAAGTCAATAAAATATGAAGTGAGTATATATCCAAAAAAGATACATAATTTAATGGATACACCACTATCAAATAAAGACTTACCATGCATTGCTTCCCTTTTATTCCCTCTTCAAATGTACATTAAGTCCCAAAAAATAAGTGAGCCAATTGCCAACTTACAAAACAGTGATAGTATTTTTACATGATATTTTGAAAAATCTCCTTGTATACCACATTCTGAGTGGTAGTACAGGGATATTTTTCTATATCCAAAATGACAAACTTCAAACCCTTCTTCGACTTCACCCTCGATACAGCCACATACAATTGGCCATGACTAAACAAAGGCCTGGGGAGATAGACAGTGACATTGGAGAGTGATTGACCTTGACTCTTATTTATGGTCATGCAAAAGGACACAGTTATTGGAAATTGTCTACGCTGAAGTCTAAATGGTAATCGGGATTCTGATGGACTCATATTCATTCGACTTAGCAAAACAGTATTGCCAACACTTCCCCCATATATAACTTTTGCACCAATAACATAGTCGGCTAAGTGAGTTACAATCAGTCGAGTGCCATTACATAAACCAGCAGCTTGATCAATATTTCTAAGAAGCATGATTGGCGTCCCGACTTTTAAATTTAGTTCATGACTTGGAAGGCCAGAAATTTTAATATCATTAAGCATTGCTGAAGTAATGCATTGAGCTTAAACATCAAAATGCTCACCACAAAATGCAGTTGAGTCAGAGCTTAGAAAGGTCTTGTAATCTCCGGGAAGCTTGTCCATTATATAGCTATTAACCTCGTCCACAATGTCAAGAGTCAGTGTGAAAATAGCTCTATCCTTAAGATATTGAGGATCTGAATAATGTATCTGAAAATTTGGGCATGTTTGCTGGAAAATTGCCTCTAGCGGATGATCAAACTGAGTTATAATCAAATCAGGGGGGTTATCTATTTCTGCCTCCCCATCATTGGCTTCTCCAACATTTCATCACCAATATTGAGCATCCATTTTGAGAATTCCCTCAATTCAGCCACCTCAGCTTCATTTCCTACCATTTGCAATCTCATATTTCTTGTCAATTTCAGAACCTCACAATGAAACCAAAGAGTTGATGAATTAATGCTATTGAAAACAATATATGGTCTTTTGCCACCGGGAATAACAGGCAGAATTTGCCGAAAGTCACCTCCGAGCACAACAGTCTTGCCTCCAAAAGGAACAAACTCGGACTGTGGTTGAGCTTCTGCCAATAGATCTCTCATTATCCTATCCAATGCCTCAAAACAAAATTTTCTGACCATGGGAGCTTCATCCCATATTATGAGGGAAGCTGCAATTATCAACTCAGCAACCAATGAACCCTTTTTAATATTACATGTGGAGTCTTCGGTTATGGCAATTGGAATGTGGAACCGAGAATGTGCAGTTCTTGCAGCTAGTAGCAGAGTTGCAGTTATGCCACTCGATGCAACTGTGAGAACAATCTTTCCTTGAGATCTGAGTTTGGCACTCAATGCCCTCCACAAGTAAGTTTCTCCAGTCCCTCCATATTCATTTAGAAAGAAAAAACCACCTACAGAATTATCCTTCATATTATTATTAAAATTGGAGTGGCACAATGTAGTAATAGATCCTCATTTTGGAAATTTAGAATGAATTATTCAAAGTAAGTGGAAATATAAATTAACTGCAGAAATGCTTTGTACAACAAACGTGAGTAGATTTATACATTCACCTGTATTTTGCTCAACAGAATTCATGATTCTATTAAAGGCTCTTTTTTGTTCTTCATTCATGTCTTTGAATAGCTCTACAAACTCGAGCTCCAATAGTGCCTTATCAAAATTCATTTGCTCTGCAATTAGTGAATTTCTAACCGACCTTACAGCATCATAATCAACTTGAGGCATGAATGGAAAATCTTTTAAAGACTTGCCATTTCTGATTAAACACTTTTCAATTTCCACCAGGCCTAACGCCTAAATTTGAGCGTCGCTAAATTGAATGGCTGTCAAAGAATGTATATATTACTTAATGTTAAACAATTAGTCAATAATCAAATTCAAAATGATGTTAAACAATAATAATTAATAAATTGGTATTGAAAATTAATATTCACATACCATGTCCTGAAATTAACCTTCTATATGAGTAAGTCAAATCCTCTGATATAAATCTCCAAGTGGCTTGCCAAACAACCTCCGGTCGAGCAACGCTACATGAAATCAAAATACTTACAAACAAACTGTAACAGCCCGATTTTCGGAAACCAAAATATTTACTTATACTTTTTAAGGTTGCAAAATTGAGGCCAGATTTTTTTTTATAATTTTTTTTTTTAAAACGTTGTTGAAGTTTCTTCAACACACTTCTTTTGAAAACCGAGTTGTTACTTGGATTCCACAACTCCTTCAGCTTGCTTTTCGAAAACCTTTCATTATGAAAACAGTTTGATTTCTACTTAAATCATTTCATAAAAAGGGTTCATACATTCCTTCCAAGGTCGGGCATGCTTCAAAATAATTGAAGTACAGTAATAGTCCATCACTTAGGTAATCCTGAACACAATCAACTTAGTCTAATTCAACTATTGGTTCCTTTCTTCTATCAAAGATGATCGGCTCCAGCTTCTTCTTCTCCTTTGTGGGTGCCTTCATATTGGAAGACAATGCCACAGCCTTCTTTGGTTCTTCTTCAGAACTTGGTTGAAGCTCCACTCCGAATAGCCTCACTGAATTTCCCTTTTTCCTATACTGCGGTGGTGGTTCAGCATTATGTCCCACAAAGGACACACTCCCCAAACACGAACTAGTTGTTTTTCCGCATAGCTTGTGCTCCGGATCCGCGACCACCAATTGAGAATATCCGTTCCATTCCCATCCATAACGCGTAGCTCTCCACCCTATCCCTTCACGAAGCCATGTAGAGATTTCCAAGTGTCGATCCATCTGCCCGTTGGAATACCAGGGATACCGATGAGCCAACGAACAGGAGAGAGTAAGCATTCCGGACGCGTAGCGTCGACGAGGTGGAATTACGGTAGGCAAAATAATAGGACACACACACATACACACAAACAACATACAATACATATACACCACAACAAGCACACAGGTCATCATCCTTAATATCCCGTTTATTCTTATTCTTTATTATTTCCTTCCCAATTCTCCACTTATTGTTTCTCCTCCCACTCATGGGGCTTACTTTCTTTTCCACATTTCCATTCACAGTCTCCTTCTCATCCTTCCCACTTCTCATACTCTTATTCTGCACGTTATAATCCTTTTCTTATAATATTTTATCAAATTACAACCACCGACGATCAGGGGAGTTAAAGGATCATCGAGGTACGCGTTTCTTTCGTAGTTAGCACTCACGTTTCAAGCCTACATCTCCTCGGCCATCCATCCACCTAGTCGGAAGCAAACAGGAGTACAGGACCTTTACCGTGCGGGCACGACAGCTGTCAATCACAAATGGTCCCAGACCAGGAGGCTCAGCCTCAATATCAAATCACATAATAACATGGCACACTGCCTCACAATGGCAAACAATTGCCCCACTCCAGTCCCTCTCACTGTTCTCGATTTGCAATATAGGGGGCGACAGTATTGTTGTAGTGCGCGCACAGAACTTACCACGGTATTAGACCCAGTCCCCACCTTGTTAGTGCACCACTTATGGAGTTCGTTCCGTCTACAACAATACTCTAGACTTCTTGACGTTTCACCGTCATCGTCCTCCCCTAATGCAATCTCGTCCTAAGTATCCGCAGATACTTATCGTTCCTTCCTCTCCACTACTTCGATTAACTCTCATAACTCATCGCGTTCGCTGTTAATGTCTTTTAAAAGTCTTTTATCTTTTAATAACCTAATAGTCGGCTCACCCTTCGTGCATCCCTTCAATGAGTCTCGATCACTAACTTTGCACAATCTTTCTCTTTCTCATAACTCATATAGCACAGAGCTGGGATCACATCACCGAATTCACATCTTTTCTCTCAAATCATCATTCACAAAATCTTAATCTCACTTCTTTCTAGAAACATCATCCCTCGACTTCTCAAAATACTACCTCCAAAAATTTCACAAAATCAACTTTCACCAACACTCACAAAATATTGTTTCCACGGACTTTTCCTCAAGAGGTCATTTCGTAAAACTTTCTCAAAAACGTTGTTCTGAAACATCCTTTCATAAAACTTCTTTCAAAAAGATCGTTTCATAAAAACTCCTTTGAAAAATCCTGTTTCACAAGCTTCTTCAAAAATTCCATTTCAAAAACCTTTCCCAAAATTTCATTTCATAAAACCTTGTTCAGAAATGTTTCTTTTCACAATTCCTTTTTCAAAAACACATTTTTGCTGGGCACTAATGGAGGAGCAAGCTCAACTTTACACGAGTACCCAGACTAAAACCAAGACAGAGGAGCTCGGCTCAACTCAGTCCTTCTCCCTTTTCAACAACTCACATTACTCTCCCCAGCTCTGGCTCGTTCTCATTCTCACTTTCAATTTCCTTTCCAGTCCACTCTTATTGCTTTTTCGCTCATCCTCGTATCTCTTATTATTATTCTTATTCCTTATTGCACCGTCACTTCCAACCTCACACCTTCTCAACTCTTTCATTTTATTTTCATTCTTTTGTTAAGGACACAACAACATCCCACACCCGTCCACTCATCATAACAATAAACATCATAAATAAATAAATAAATAACAAAGCATGCTATTACACATCACATCACACAATAATATTGTGGTCTTTGTCACATTCATATAAGTGGTCACACAATCAAACAATTGCCACTTATACTACTGACTTCAACCACTTAGTCCCGATCTTTGAGATGATACGGGACGTCCTAATAAATCACCTAGCTACCACAGTGTCGTAAGGAAAGCTTCTCTCTCACCTGAGGTCCAGCTAGTGAATGTGTGTTCTCTTTGAAACCTTGTGCTGCCATCTGCCAGCTGCACCCAACCCCTTTTCTATAGCATTTCTCACATTAAATAAAACACTTTACGTTATTAACTTATTTGAGAAACCTTTTCTCTAGTTTGATACTTGTCTTTTTCTTTCGTTGGGAAAACTTTGAAAATATAACTATTTTCGATCCGACTTTTTCTTGAATCAATTTCCACTTAAAACTTTACTCTAAATCATATGAAAATATTTTTAACTGTAAAAAGGTAAGTCCAAGTAATTTTGGACAGCAAAACGATTTTATAAAATTACTTTAATAAAACTCTGAAAATATGGTAAAAACACTCTTTACTTTAAATAACTTTTTAATTTAAAACATCATTTTAAAAATCCATGTTTTAATCATAAAACAAGCTTTGGGACAGCCATGAACACAACATGACATCCAAATAAATCACACCACATACCATTGCAAATAACGTTTAGGAACGTAAGTATTCATAAACCAAACAAAAAAATCAGATTCCAAACAAAATACATCAACATTTATTTCCATGCACATCTTATTTAAGTAGTTAAGCTTCCTAAACCTATCCAGACCACATAACCGAATAAAGCAAAGGAAATAAATCAAACCTCACAACTTAAATCACATGAATCAACTTATTCATTCAAGGCATTTCATTTTCTTTTAACCTCAACCAAATACTCACAGCACACATAGGCACACATTCATTCCAATAGGTATTTAAACACAACACCCTTCCATGATCAATTAGATTTATTTATTTCCTTTATTTCTAAGAAAAGAACCCATTAGATAATAAAAGTTCACAACACAAGTTCAAACAATTTGTTTTAGCATAATTCCTCAAAATACACCTATTTCCTCTAAGTCATTTTATTGAAAAATGCATCCTAGTTTAGCTCACATGCATAGGCCGAATAGTGTCATGGCAAGGCAAAATCAAATATGCACATAGATCATGAATCGAGGCATAGATCATTTTTCCAAAAGTCTTGCTTTTTCTTATTTTCTTTATGAAATCCGTGAGCTTCACAAGAAAGTTTAGCAAACAAAAATTTAGTTTCTTAACATAATAAAGTCAAAGATTATGTCAAGGTCTTTTATCCTTTAAGGAAAACACATGCATGCACTTAAGATTCCTAGGTGAAGCAATTTTCAACATGCATGCAAGTAAAATGATAATCTAGTATAGTTTCCTAGGCTAGACCGAATGATGTCATGCAAGGAAACAAAGTCTTATAATTTATTTTCTACATGCAAGTGCCTAACTCATGAATCATGTCATGTAAAACATCATTTTACCCTTTTTAATCATCAACCGAATCATTGTCATACATACACAAACCTTGGTTCAAATTCTTTTTGTACAAAAATTTTTTTTTAAAGCTTGCTAAACTTATTTTCTTTGAAAAACCGTGATATGCACTCAAGGAATCAAGACTTTACACTCAAGTTAAACATACAAGATTCAAGTTTCATGTTTTCTTTAAAATCAACTATAGATCAAGACATGCACAAGAAGATCAAGACAAAAACATAGACTTAAACTCAAGTCTTCAAACAAACCGTGAAAGTAAGCTAGAAAGTAACATAGAAGTAGCATGAAATCATTTAGATCAAAGTAGAACAACAAGGCCTAAAATTTCTACTCATGGCCGAATCATTTAGTCTTTGATTTGGTGATTTACAAGTTCATTTATTCGCAAAAATCCAAGATCAAATCATAAGAAGAACATGCAAAGAAGGACAAGGATCATCAAGCCACAAAATCAACATGCATGAGAAAATCAAAGCAAACTAGGAATTTAAAACACAACTTCAAACTAAAACCGTGATGAAGAAAATTATAAGCAAGAGATCAAAAACTTTTTCACATCAATATTCAAGATCAAGGCATAAAATAACATGCAAGACACTTAGATCTCAAGATCACTCGAAATATTTCATGCATCCAAAAAGAATTAAACAAAGTCCATCAAAGTCCTTTACATCATGAAAATCACTTAATCAAAACTCATTCTACCTTAATTTCTAACTTAAATCTTCAATCTCCTCTTCTTTGATTTGCCTCGGTTCCTTCTTCTTTCTAGGGTTGATGGGGGTTTCTCCTTGATCTTTGATGAAGAAGATGGCTAAGAAAGGAATTAGAGAAGTTTTGGGATGAAAACTTTGGAGTTTCACTCTTCTTTCTCTCTTCTCTTCCTCACGAGTTCACTCCTTCTCTCTAGGTCTTCAAGAGCTTGATGGTGCCCTTGAAGAGAAATGTGTTTGTGTTGGTGTTGGTGTGGGGAAGGGGGGTGGACGAAGGAAAGAAGATATAAACTAAAGGCAACACATATACACACACACGGTTTGGAGGGCAAGCACAAGGGATGAGATTTTCCTATTTTGGCCTTGGTTCAATGTGGAAGCTTAAGGGTGATTTGGTCCAATCCATTTGTTGCATGGCTTGGTTCAAGCCGTGGGGGGACATGGAGGAAAGAAAGTCTTCCTTAGGTTCATGACTAATCCCTCCTAGTTTCTCCCTAGGCTTCATGAGTCACTCACTCTACTTCTCCTCCCATTTTCTATTTTGAATTTCAATTGCTTAAGGCTTAAGGGATGGCTTCTATTTGATTCCTCTATTCTTATCACACGGCCGAACCACACATACACACATGCACTCTTAATTTTAACTTCATCAACACACATCATGCATCTACTTAACATATACATAAGCATACACAATTATCATCTTTAGTGCATCATACCCATACGGCATACACATGTATCATACATGTAAATTCACACATTCATGCATCACCATCACTTATACACATATATTCACATACATACATTCATGCATCATATTTTACTTATATGCACATTCATGTTTCTTTAATTAATCATGGTGCTAATCCTAAACATACACACCAGGTCGTACACAATCAATTACAAAATAAATCACAAATTTTTATAAAATCATGAAGTATATAATCTTTCCCAAAGTCAAATTTCTAAATGTTGAACATTGCCCCAAAAACCATTTCCTTAAAAATATTATTTCTTATCTTGAAAACGTGAATTTTAGAAAATCATTTAGGAAAATATTTCTTTCAAAACACTTTTCTCAAAAATACATTCTTCTAGTGTTTTTATTTAATATGAGGAATTTACGGGGTGTTACACAAACTCCTCAATTGATGCCCCGTTGCCCAGTCCTTGGCCTCTGTGATTGCATCAATAAATTCAGCATCATCATGAAGCAATCCAAGTTTATAACATGCATCTCTAAAAGTATGATACTCGATACCATCAATAGTTCTTATTTCAGCATAGCTCTCAGGGCCCTTGACTCTATTAATTAAAAGACTTAGATAGTAGAGTTCACCAGCACTCGGAGGGACAAAAGTAAGGCGACCTATACACAAACCCTTTTTCCGCAATTGGCAACAACAGTCTTTTGGTTTATACACAAACTGTCTAGGAAATTCCAAGTAAGTCAAGCTTTTTGCCAATTCATACCGTTGATTTGCTTCCATCCACGCCATAAACATCGATTTATGATTAGCTGGATTTGCAACCACTTCCTCTAAATTATCATCATCCTTACACAATACACTTTGTTCACATGGAAGATGAAATTTTAATTTTTACACTGAAGGATACCTATAGTTGATTTCAAATGAAAAAATTCTCCACACTGCCTCGCATGGAGAAATGTAGCGGCAGTCGTAATAGCATTTTATTTCATCAATGACTGTTGATGAATCACCACTTGATTGGCTGTATAAGGCAACCATGACTCTATCACTTCCCTTACTAATGTACTTGAATAAGTACTTGATACTATGACTTTGATTGCACCATTCAGTGTTGATATGGGACCGGAACTTGCGTAAAAGCTTTCGATTGTGTGCAACAACGTTTCGATTATCCAGCTGCCACCCACCCTTCATGAATACTGTACCATCATCCCTTCTCATATAGATTGGATATCCATCTTCATTGATTCTTGTGACAGGCTCGAAGTCTTTTGGATAGTACTTTGAACATCGACCGTCAATCATGCATGGCGATTTATTATTTACAACTCCGCATGGTCAATGTACCATAAACTCTTTCACCAATTCATGCATTTCAGGATCATCCTTCTCACTTGGTATCTCAGCACTGATAATTTTGTCAATGTCGCGAGGATGTGGATGCTTGTATTGCGGAAGTAGGAATAAAAGGATGTGAGCATGTGGCAAACACCTTTTCTGAAACTCGATCGTATAAACAGCTGCATAAGATAGCAAACAGTTATATTCAAATCAGTCACTAAAATAAAGAGTAACAACATGAACAGAATAATACTTCAAAACAACACTCATAAATGCAAATAATAAATGACTGGGTTATCTAACAATAAAATCAGCTTGCCTGCTTTTAAACGTCCAAAAATGTGTCCTTTCTTGAGTTCTGTCATAAGCTGTTTGAGCTTCATTTTGAATATTCGAACAACAATATCAGGCCTATCCTCAAGCTTTAACCCACGACTTGATGTGTATCGAGTGTACTCAGGCCATTTAGGATTGCACGTAAAAGTCAAGAATATATCAGGATACCCTGCCCATTTACAAATGACCATTGCATCCTGATAGTTTTGCATTAGGTATCGTGCACCTTCCGTAAAGCTTGATGGTAGGACAATCCTTTTCCCAACTGCTGCTCCATCTCTTTTTCCCTGGAACACAACGTCACTCAAGCCTTTATATAAATCTTGTCGAAGTTTCGGCTGATGGTATCTAATAAAATTAAGTCTCCAAGCTTCCACCATACAGTACGCATCAACTACAAACTATTGTAGTAGCCTTCGAGCATATAATAGCACCACATACTCCTCATTCCTATCATGAAGCCTATATGCAAAGTTTTCTCGCAAAGTCAACTTTCCATTCCTCCTAACATCAGGATCAAACATTTCAGTGTGTGATGTGTCATCACAGTATCCATCCTCACCAAATATAAAACACAAAGGATACTCCATTGGAACGTATAAAGGATGAAGCTCATTAATTCTTTGCAACAACCCACTCTGTGTTTCCACAATAATATCCCGATCACCATTATCCACATCAACATCTCCCGGAACCAATGCAGCAATTTCATCGCATGTAGGGAGGTTATAAAACCTTGAATCTTTATTTCTCTTTCTTAACAGCCGCAATTTCAGGTTTGGAACCTCTTGACCAGCAAGTCTATCTCTTGTCATTCTGAACACTTTTGCAATTGGATTGTACTCATCAATTAACTTTTGTAATTTCTCAACTATTTCAGGATCAAGAGTTGCGGAAGTTTCACATGTACGACCCCTAGAATTTAAACAAAAGCAGTCTTTCCAAAATTATACAATCAAAGGAACGATTAAGCAAATGCACGATAAGAGGTTTAGCAACTACCTCAAAGCATGAAAGTGGTTTTGGATCTCATTTTGAGTATCATGGATGTACAACTGAGCGAATCTTGGTGTTTGACCTTTGAGAGGTAGAAGACTACCAATCCTATGATGATTCTGCCCAGACAATCGATAGACATAACGGCCATTACCATCATTTATACTTCTGTCAATCTTACCCCCCATCGATGTGAAAGAAAATATCATGTTATAGGCTCTAATATTTTCTTGAAAGTTCCTGGATTGAGGATCTTCTTTATCCATGAATAATTTCAACAGCTCATCAGGCGATTTTGTCATAAGTGGCAACTTGATTTTCCCTTTTGCACAACACTTAGTATAGATTGGGCGATCATTCTTCCTTCCCCGATGTATTCTCTCCAATAGCCAAAACTTTGCTCCACAATGTTGGCAAGAATGAACAGGATCACCAACATCATCATATCCATCATTTATTGCACCTGAGTATGACATTCCAACCTCTTCAAAATCTTCAAACTCTTCTTCATCATCCTCACAATATTCAAGACCAACATCTATCAAAATGCATGATATGAAATTCATTGGTAAGTATTTCTTTTAAAAAGAAAAAGATTTTAAATATTGAAAGCATGATGAGAATTCCTACCTGACTCGGACTCTGTGTCATTATTTTGCAATTGCTCAGAGGAATTATGCTTTCCAAATACAGCCGACAAATCTCTCACACTTTTTGTTTGATCAACAAATTTAAATCTCTTTCCCCTAACAACACCCTTCATAGGATTACTGCGAGAAGCCAATTCGAACACATCAGATCGAGGAGTGTATGTTTGGGATGTTTCAATCTGCTTATCTATAGCACATAAGTCTTTGGAAACATTAGTAACCCGAACTCCAGAATCAGCTGTACATAACTGTGTCAATACCATATCATTAGAGGGAGGATTCATAAGCAAAGTAGTAATGTTTAGATTCAGAGCTTTAGGATTTGACAAAGTTGGGATTCCGCCATGGTTTGGCAGATTGGAACCAAGCAAACAATTACTAAGACGATGTTCAACTTTCCCACAATATCGCAACACATTTCCATCCCCAATTTTGCGATACTCTACACTGTAACAACCAGGATTTAAAAAACCAGAACCTTTACAAATTGGAGCTTCACTTGATTTTGGTCGCTGCCACAAATTGATCACATGCACTCCAGGTCGCAGAGATCTTGGATTGGAATTACATGTCCAAGACTCTGCATATTGGTCACCCAAACATAAGTGCATGTGGTAATTTCAAGTGTGCATACTACATCCATCTCGCCATTGAAAATTGACTACACACAATATACATTAAATGCAGTCAATCAAAGCCAATCTAATACCAGGCTTTCTTTTCCGGTTCTTTTGGGAAACACCTTTTTCAGCACTTTGTCCTCCTGACCCAAACATTGCAGCTCTATACTTCTTGGCAGGATAATCCACAGATTGGTCGGGTAATTGAGGTGTCAGTGACAAATTTGTTATGTCAGACAAATGCTTCCTTTTTTCCCTTTTCATGCTATCAAAGCTCTTCCCTGACACATGTTTCCTTCCTTGCATACTGGTATTTTCATGTCTATCCGCCTGCCACGTACTCACTGCTTGACATCCTAGTTCAAGCAAAATGTTTAAATGATACAGTTTACCATTCATATAATCCAACTGCTTAACAATACGACTATACAATCAACAAAAAGCACAGCAAAATTAGCATAACTATCTTACTTGGCTGGTTTTGGTCATCACTTATTGATAGACCCAGTCTTTGACGCTTTTGTGAGGAGCTATTGAAATCTCCATATTTTGCCTCCATCACTTTAATATTTGGAATAACTTGCTGCTGAGTCTTGTCATCATGGGATCCTGAAGTAAATTTATATACGCATTCATTTATAGATAAAACTAAACCAAAAACAAATCTTTCTGACTTCAACTAAATAAATTGACGTTTCATATATTCCAAGCAGAGGACAATATGACCATAAATTCAAAAAAAGGAAAACAAAATTAGCTAACTGTATTACTTGCTGAGTTTTCGTCACCACTTATTGTCAGGCTCACTCTTTGGCGCTTATGTGAGGAACAATTGCAATCTCCATTCCTTGCCTCCATCAGTTTCATATTTGGGATAGGTTTTTCCTGAGTCTTGTCATCATAAGACCCTGAGGTAAATTTATACACACACATTCATTTTAGATTAAAGATTAAACCAATCACATATGATCACCTTCATGCAATGTTCACTACTTTATCACACTATCAAATTAACAAACAATCAATTAAATAAACTCATCTATATGAAAGACCAGCATGCAAATAACGTATCCAAATATACAAATAACGTATTTAAATATGTTAGTAGTTATTACTCACTCCATTCAGGAACTCGCTCCATTCAGGGTACATTACAATCCACAATTAAATTACTGGTTCACATAGCTATAAATTACAATCTTACTACTGTTACTGATTTTAATTATAACACTCTATCAAACCACCTCAAGCTGAAATAATTGATAAACAATATCAGTCACATAAAACAGCTAGCTAATCATGAGAAGGAGTCGTTCATCAACTTCTTGAATCACCAAAACCAACATGCAAAGCAATAGACTGATATTATCACAAAACAGTGATGAAACATGACAATTGCCAAAATAATGAAAGAGTGAAGACTTACTACCAAAACCAGATATGTGTTCGTTGAAATTTACCTTCAGCCCTCATCCTTTTCTAGCAAGTTGGTTACTCCCCACTCCATTACGGAATCCAAGTCATTCCTCACAAACAGAAAATAAAATTTATGGTCAAAATCTAACAATGAAAGTGAATTCCTCTTGGTCCACCATTCCTACTGCAATGGTTAGAAAACCCAAATTCCCAATTGATCAAGCAAAAGCAGGAAGTAACGAAAAAGAAATGCAAAGCAATACACCTAAATTTTGGGTCCTTCAGAACCATCGCATTATACTCATCATCCACAAACATCAACATGCAATGAGCTTTATCGAAATGAAAATAGAACAACATCGGTAGCTCACCTCAAAGAGCTGATCGAAAGAAAAAAAAAAGCACCTCCAATAGCAATAGCGCCAAAAAATGGCGTGGATGATGACCTCACAAATAAGATATGTCACACGATGAGGATGTTAGCACAAAAAAAAAAAATCGAACTGTGGGGACAGAAAAATGAAAGTCGAAGAAAAGAGTAAGAGTGTAAGAAAGAAGGGAAAGAAAAAGGCGCCCAGCTTTCAGACAGGAATAGAAGCTTCTTCTGTAAGAATGTGGAACAGGCCAAGCTTCTTATCTACGCCACTCATTTCATTGCTATTTAATAAATAAAGTATTCATTTTTTTTTTTGGGTTTACATGGGAGGTCTGGGACTAGAACCCATGACCTGGGGGAGGGGGAAATCCTAAGTGTCCCCGCAGCCACCAACTGGGCTGTCTTACGCGGACAATAAAGTATTCATTTCATTGCCAATTAAATAATCACATTTAATATTGTTTAGCTTGTTTACTTCAGAGTTGGGGGCCACTTTCTCACTTCATTTGAGCGGGAGTTTCACACAAGTGTATCTAGCATTTATTAACAATGTAGGTTATACACGAGTTTTGATAAATAATTAATTAATGTAAGAATTTGGTATATTTTGCATATAATTCTCTTATATAATAGCATTATTGAAGATAGATAAAGATTTTGGAAGTGAAAAAAAGAGTGAATTAAATAAGGATGTGTTGGAAAAAATAACATTAATTATGTATTCGATTTTTAAAAAAATACATATGAAATATGAGACAAAAACTCTATAAACACTACGCATGAATCAGAGAGAGTAACTGTGATTCTAGTCTCTTTAGGAAAGGAGAATGTTACTTTTGATTTTTGAATGACTTCCTTATTACTGTTTTTTCTTCCAGGTATCCATCGACACGACATAAGCACGGTAACTAATTCTTTTGAATTTTTTGAGGGTTATACTCCCAACTTAAATTCTTTATATTTGCAAGAGTTGGAGATCGAACTACCAACCACTTGCTTAAATGACACAGCTCACACCAGCTGTGTCAATCTCGGTTAATGACTTCATTGCTTATTTACTTGAAAAAATATTGATTTATTTATTGTTTTTCTAATGTGTAACCATGATATACTTTCTTCAATTTGAAATATAAGAAAAAAAATAATTTCACGCTTATTAAAGAGATTATTTGATTATATTTAATTTTTTCAAATTTAAAAAAAATAATAATAATAATAAAGGTATCTTAGGAGAGCATCATTGGGAATGAAACTAAAATTAAATAATATAACAATTTTCTAGGAATGTTTTAGGAAAGTAGTATCGGGAATGAAACAAAATTTAAGAAAGTTAGTTAGTTTTGCTTACGTTTTAAATCAAGAAAAAATATATTTTTTCTTCTATTTCAAACCGGATGGAGTATATTAATAAAGGTATGTTGTTATTATCAACATGGGTTGAAACTAATGGTAAGTGGCTCGATTTCGCTTAAGTAAGATCTCGAATTTGATTCACTATGGATACAGAAAATTCATGTTAGGAAACTCATCTATCATAACCAGACACTCGACTTGGGTTGTATCCGGATGTACCTGGGAAACCGGGTGGACAACCAAAAAAATAAATATATATTACTATTTTCATTCTTATATCTCTATCATATTTCTAATTAAATACATCATTTAAAAAATGTAATCATTGTTTAGATTTTCAATATAGTAATTGTGTTTTTTTTCCACTATACTATTTCTCTATATAATCATTAATGTTTTATTAAATAGGGGTAAAAAAAGATTATTGTTGTGTGCATTTAGTTTTCTCGAATACAATTTATACTCTTGAAATTCTTAAAAGGACAAATAAAAATTTTTACACAATAAATATATACCCATTAATCTCTTAAAAAAATATATATGTTTTTTATTTTTTTATTACAAACCAGAGTATATATTATTTTTTATTTTATAAGCTAATGCAAATTTTTTTTATTTAAGTGGGAAAATTTTACGGACAATTTAAGAAAAAGGGTAATTTTAAAACTATTTGTTAAATATTGAACAATCAACAAAACTATTTACGAAAATGAGATAATCAAAATCAAAACTATTTACTAAATTTACAAAGTCAAATTTTAGTCCAACTGCCACGTGGCACTTTTTATTAATACTTCAGATTTTTATAAGATTAAAAAACAAAGAAACAGGGGTTGCACCACGTGGCAAACTTGTCTTTTTCTTAAAAATCCTGGAAGACCAATAAAAAGGTAACACATGGCATTTGTATTGCATCACCTAGGGGTGTAAGTGGGTCAGAATTAACCCGCGAACCCGATGAACCCAACCCAACCCAACCCATATTTGACGGGTTGGGTCGATTTAACGGGTTGGGTTGGTTTTTTATTTTGTAACCCAATCAAGTATGGGTTGGGTCACGGGTTTATTATCTTAAAAACCGATTAACCCAACCCAACCCACTAATATAAATATATTTTATTTATTTATTTATTTCTAACATATTTTATGCTTAATTTATCATAATTTGATGAAAAATTGTGTAACTGTATAGTTTATGGATAATATGGTTCATAATTATGTAATTTGGTTGATTTGGATAATATTTAATTACTTATTTATGTGATTTTTGTTCTATTTTTAATTTTATTTTTATATTTACTTAGATTTTTTTAGTTTTTATTTTATCAAAATCAAAATACATAAACCCAATCACCCAACCCAACCCAACCCGAATTTTCATGGGTTGGATTGGGTCGGTTTTAACACTCAAATTAAGAATAACCCAACCCAACCCAATTTATTTTGGTTGGGTTGGGTGTTAAACCTCATCAAAACCCAACCCAACCCGACCCGTTACACCCCTAGCATCACCTCATATGACATGTTTGATTTTGTAAATTTTGATTTTGAATATTCCATTTTCATAAATAATTTTATGAACTGTCTTATATTTAATAAATAGTTTTAAAATTATCCAATTTTTTATAAATTGTTTACTTCCTCCGACTCGAATTATAAGCAAAATTAACTAATTTTACGCTTATTAAGGATGTTAGTTGATTGTATTTAATTTTCCCGAATTTATAAAAGAATAGAGGTATTTTAGGAAAGTTGCATTGAGAATGAAACAAAAATTAAATAAGATAACAATTTTCTAGATATATTTTTCAAAAATGCATTGGGAATGAAATAAAATTTAAGAAAGTTGGTTAATTTTACTTATATTTTAAAACAAAAAATATATGTTTTTTGTTACTTATATTTCAAGACGAAGGGAGTATTAAAATTTCCTATTCAACATATTATAAAATAGGAGAAGTTGAGGGCATTTTTGTCATTTTCATTTTCCCTCTTTCATCCTTGCTTTTCCCTCCAAATTTGTTTGTCCGTGCATCGCACGAGAATAAATATTTATCTTAAGTTATTTTGAGTAAATTTTTATTAGTACAATTTGGATTACACATAAATATAAAAATTGTCCGCAAACATACAATTTGCATTTCGATATTATTACAATTTGCACAGGTTATTAATGATCTTTTCAAAAGGAAATAATTTGAATCAAATATTGACATAAAAAATATATAATGCCTAAACGACCCGTCATATGATAATTAACCAGCAAAAAAATGAATATAATGTTGTAATTTCAGAAATTCTAATACAAACAAGTCATAATATAGACAAATTGGTATTAAACATTTAAACGGAGCATTATTATGAATAATAAATTTTGGGTACAACGGAAAAACGGATATATAAGTATTAAATATTACCTATAATTTGGTATAATGATTTAGCTTAATACAATCAAATATTTACTCAGTCATGAATTCAAATTTAAAAAAATCCAAAAATTTATATATATTTTTTGCAATTTAAATTGTGAAAAATAATGATGCGTTATTTTATACTTTAGACAACATACTTATTTACAATTATGAAGTTCTAATACAAGCAAATAATTTGAAAGTTCGAATCTTATAAACACGAATTAATTAAAAGTGTGAAAACAATTCTTATATTTTGGGATAGATGTAATAATAATGATGATGATGATATATATGGTATAAAAAATAGCTGCATTTGGATTTGCAAAACGAATTACTAACAAAATGCATTTGGAATGATGGATTAAATAAAACAAAAATCAAAATGAGTTGGATTTTTTTTAATATAAGAAATTATGTTGTTAATTAAAATTAGAAATCGCATAGTTGATACATTATTAGTTAATTTTTATTAATGAAAAAGTTGGTAGCTGAAACTAGATTCAAATATTAATGTTTATGACTATTCATTTTTTTTGAAGGATATGACTATTCATTTCTAAATACATGTAAATCATTTTTATAAAAAAATTCATATTAACTTATTATTTAAAAAAGACATATTTCCAAAATCTATAATCAATTTTTTTTTTAAAAAAAAAAATTTAAAGCCGTGCGATGCACGGGTTAAATTCCTATTTAAGTAAAAAACCGCAAATGCAAGCAGAGAATATGTGGATCCAGGTTGCTGTTCCTTGAGGTAGGTGGCTATTGGCACGTGCTACTTACACACTACACGTGTTTCCACGTCATTCTTTTTTTTTACTCATTCTTAACACCACAACGTCACTTCAACACATCGCCGAGTCTCAACCTCTTTCCATTTTTCTCACCAAACCCCTCAAAACAAAAACCAACCCTTCTTTCTTTGTTTCCAATTCTTACATAGGAGGGTTGTTGCTGTTGTTGTTGTTGTTCAATGTACTATTGTCCCGAAGAAAACTTAGGAAGCACGTACTTTTCACAATAGTCTTCGTGTTACGTATTTGCCTAAGTTATTTTTCAACATTTTTAATCAATCATATTCTATATCATATCATATAATATTTTCTTTGTATATGTTGTGTCACATTGTATTTGTATCTCTTACTGTATTTGTGCTTCTTTTAGAAAGACTCTGGTGATAGTACTACTTGCAATGATTTTTCATACAAAGAGAACCACCCCTTCAAACTTTTCTTCTATAGTAACTCGTTTTTTTTCTTTATTCAAACTTATATGAATTTATGAGTTAAGAGTTAAGACACTTTGATATTATTTTTTTTTTTTCGGTCATGGCTGCTACAATTTCAGCACCATCTTTGATTCATTCCTCATTCAAGAGGTCTTCTTCTTCAAGTTCCTTGGAACCTCATTTGAGTTTTGTTAGTTTTAGGAAGATCAAGTTTGGATTTGAGTGCAAAACCTTATCAAAAAGATTGGAATGGAAAGGAAGGACAAGGAGGGAAAGGGGTGTGATCAGGTGCACTGCAGAGGGCATAGATGGGGGAATGTTTATAGGAGGAGGGAGAGGAAGAAGAGAAGAAGGTGTTGTTAGTGTCAGCATACCAGAGAGGTTCAAGGTGGTTTTTTTGCTGGCATGTGTTATGTGTTTGTGTAATGTTGACCGCGTTGTCATGTCTGTGGCTGTTGTTCCTCTAGCTGCCAAGCATGGTTGGTCCAGTTCTTTTCTTGGCATTGTTCAGGTAAACTTCTCGTGACTCCAAAACTTTTTTAATTAAGGTTTTATATATATAAATGTGTTTACCTCAGTAGAAAGGAAAATATGACTGATGCAACCGCAATTGTGATCGTGATGCAATTGCTGAAATGGTCAAAACCTCCCTGTAGGGTTGCGAATCACAATTTAAAACCTTATCTTGTCTAATCATGACAGACAAAAAAAGCATAGAAAATAAAATTATAATCAATGACATGGAAAGAAATATTGTTTTATTTGAAAGGAACAAAAGCCTCATATTCATTATTAGTTTTAAATTAATGCTAAGCACGCATATGCACAAATACATCACCTCACTTTTGTATAGTTTTTAATATATGATTCAATTTTAGTAATCACCTCGCATAACAAGCCACCCCTGCATCGCGATTGCAATCATATTTGTCTTTACTGTAATTGCAGAAAAAAAAATGTAGCTGATGCTAATATTGCCAAAACCGCAATATTGCAGCTAAATTGAACTACAATTTAGAACATTGATCTGATTATAGCTAATTTCATCTCATTACATGCAAACCTTTCATTCAGATTATGAAGACTATGGTATGTTAGGAGATGTGTGACTTGTGACCTATGTGTAATAAGCACTTTCCTTAGTTTAGTTCTTAGTTATTAGATTAGATAAGAAAACATTTATTTTGAAGAACTCAGTTGAAGACAACCAATTATTTTTGTTAACTACCTAAGCTCTAACTGGTTAGTACTTGGTAGTTAGTAGTACTAGTTCCTGAGACATAAATAACTTCTTTTGAGTGTTTAATAATTCCTACAAGCCTCTTTTAAAACATAACTAGTTGTTTTTTAGTTTCCATTTGTTTGTGGTGGAGCCACAGGCTAACATAAAGTATACGTCCTGCATTATCAGTCATCTTTTCTATGGGGATACATATTCTCTTCAGTGATTGGAGGAGCTTTGGTAGATAGATATGGAGGAAAGAGGGTGATGGCATGGGGTGTTCTTTTATGGTCTTTGGCAACTCTTCTTACCCCTTTGGCAGCCGACCATTCCACAATGGGTTTGCTGGCGGTTCGTGCTTTCTTTGGATTAGCTGAAGGTGTGGCTCTTCCATCCATGAGCACTCTCTTATCAAGGTGATGCCTCTAGAATATCTTCGGAGATTATACTGCATTTGTAGCTATGTTATTTGATGGAGACTTGGGAAACAAAGTACTCGATATTTGAGCACATCAATCTTGGGTTAGGTAGCCTTAGTTATCACTAGGCTAATTATTGAATCATGAATTATAAATTGTATCGAATCCTGAGATTCATGAATATAATGAAAAACTGCCGGAAATATATCATTTAAATGATGCATCATGTATAATTAAGTGTCCTCATCAAAGGTATGGTTAATCGAACATAGTATGGTGATGGAATTGATTTTCCTCTCTACTTAACCTTTGGGCTATGGCCAAGCATTTAGAAATTGATTTTCTTGTCTGCTTAACCACTCTCAATGTTAAACTTATCATTTCTTATGAATATTAATGAAAGTTCTCAAAGCCTTATCAACAGGCTTCTCTTATAACTTGTGAGAATCTCATTGTTGCCTATGTAAATCTAGTTATCTTCAAATTCAAAGCTGATAAAATCTTCGTCGTTGAGTAGGTGGTTTCCAAGTAATGAAAGAGCAAGTGCACTTGGAATTTCAATGGCTGGATTTCATCTTGGCAATGTTGTAGGCTTGTTGTTAACACCAATTATGTTGTCAACTATTGGTGTATCTGGTCCTTTTATCTTATTCTCTGCTGTCGGGTTGCTTTGGGTGATGTCATGGGCATATCGAGTTACCGACGATCCTATGGAAAGTAACTTCATCAGCAGATCAGAACTAAGATTAATCCAAGCTGGAAAAACCGGTTCTCCCATAAAAAGCAACACGTTTCCTCCTCTACACCTTCTGTTATCAAAATTACCATCATGGGCTATAATATTTGCCAATGCAACTAACAATTGGGTGAGTTGTATTTGCTTTTGTGTGAAAATATTGGCCTTCTAACATGAATCCAATTTTAGATAGCATTACTAATATTGACTTTGATTAACTGGCAGGGATACTTTGTTCTCCTCTCATGGATGCCAGTTTATTTCAAAAGTGTAATTACTTTCTCTACTTTTTCTTAATAATATTTAAGGCTTATATTAATGAACAACTTTGTAGTTTTTGTTTCATATAAAATATAATGAGGATTACCTACAAAGTAACAGCTGCAGATATCTTCATATGTATTCATCTCAATTATGCCATGCTCATGTTAGTGAAATTAATTGTTTAAAATCGACAACATTCAGTGTTAAAATGACAATGTTCAGTTCAGGTAAATTTGGATGGGATGCATTCCTAGATAATGATGACAGTAATGTTAGTGCAAGTGAACAGAAATTTTATTTTCTTGCCCCATTTTGCAATTTCTTTTTCTGATGGTTGAACAAGCACATAAGTCATTGATATTCAAATAGACTTAAGAGTTGGAAGCCTAGAATATTCAATGATGGCTATTTTTCTTCTTCTTTATGTAGGTATATAATGTGAACTTGAAGCAAGCAGCTTGGTTTAGTGCAGTTCCATGGGCAACGATGGCGATTTCAGGTTATCTAGCTGGTTCTATATCAGACTCTTTAATCAACACAGGGTACCCTACAACATTTGTCCGAAAGGTTATGCAGGTAACTCTTTCAGCACCATCTTGCAGAAGCATGCCTGTGTGTCAGTGTGTGAATACATATATAACATGTTTATATACTGTTTCCAGTTTCAGATATAAGGATTAAAATGAGAAACACTGTTAAGATGTTAGAATTAGACACACACGCGGGCATGCACACACAAACACACTCTATTTTGAAGCAATTAGAGTTTAATTCCATGTCATTGAGATTCAATATATTTTTACATTAGCTGCTGCGGACAATCTAGTACAATTTCATCTTCTATGCATGCTTGGGACCGGTTATGTATAGTTTTGTAAAATTGGCAGATTTTTAAGCAATTAGAGATCAATATCAGAAGGAAATCATATGAATGGATGGAGACTATTTCCTTATTTTTGTTGATTTTTAGTGTCTGAGAAAGTAGTCTGATAAATACTTCGTAAAATACAGACCATCGGGTTCATTGGGCCGGCAGTGACCTTGGTTTGCTTGAATTATGCCAATACACCAGCAACTGCTGCTGCGCTCATGACTGCAGCTTTGAGCTTGAGTTCATTCAGCCAGGCTGGCTTTATGCTCAACATTCAAGTACGTTAGTTCAGCTCACAAAATGGACATACACCAAAACTTGAATCGGTTAATGAACAGTACAATTTTAGATGAACTTACAAATACATTAGTGTGACCTTTAACCTCACAAATTTTGCATTTTGAATGATCAGGACATTGCTCCTCAGTATGCTGGAATCCTACATGGTAAGAAGTTGACCCAATGTGCTGTAACTGTAAGGAATGACAAACATTGGTGTTATTCACTTAATAAAAAAAAAAAAAAAAAAAAAAAAAAACTTAGGTGTTTGTTCTTGGTGCTTGTGATGTTTTTCCCTAATAAAAGGGAACATGAGTAATACTGTAATTATTACACATGCTATATTTTTATTGATGAGCCGTTACACATGTTCTTATTGAAGAGCAACACCACAAGTATTTATAAGAAACCTTATTTTTTTGAGTTTTTCTTTTTGAACCCCATTGATTACTCATCGGCCCCCATTTTTTCCGCCTTACACAAGGCGGTAGAGCATTTTTCCGCCTTATACAAGGCGGTAGTGTAAATTATCTGTTTTTCCCGCCTCTTTTTAGGCGGAAAAATGATAATTTTTCACTTCCACCTTGTATAAGGCGGAATAATATGATAATTTTACACTACCGCCTTGTATAAGGCGGAAAAAATGCACTATCGCCTTGTATATGGCGGAAAAAATGTAGTACCGCCTTGTATAAGGCTGAAAGAAATGGGGGCCGGTGAGTAAATAGTGGGGTCCAAAAAGAAAAACCCATTTTTTTTATTGGAAAGAAACACCTAAGTTTTGTGCTACAGGGAATGCTACTTTTTACCTATATTTTTTTTGGCCTTTTTGCAAGTAGTTGTTTCTTTAACAATCACAATACTGCTATTACAGGAATCTCAAATTCAGCTGGGACTTTAGCAGCTATCATAAGCACAATTGGAACTGGCTATTTTGTACAATGGCTGGGATCATTTCAGGCATTTTTAACTTTAACAGCAGGTCTCTATTTTGTGACAACCATTTTTTGGAATCTTTTTGCCACTGGTGAGCAAGTTTTCTGAGTTCCTCACATTCTCGCACTTGCTCATATTAGCCACTCAAAACAGAGGAAACACAGGATTTCAACATTGAAATTTGAGTTATCTTCTGCTAAAAAGGAATGAACAGCAATTTTTCCTGTGTCTTGCCAAACATAAGAGTAGTTTTCCCTCTCTCTTGTTATTTTGGTAAAAAAATCAACAAATTTTGTTCCAAAGTAAAGTAAAAATAATAAATGAAAATTTTTAAAGATTGTGTATTATTCATGATTGAGTAACTAAAGAAAAATGCATTTAATTATAAAAATATATATATATATGATAGATCTATTAATTTTTAAAATCTCATTGTTACTTTCAATTTTCTAAACATTTATAGAATATTAATGTATCATGTATTAATTGTAATGATTTGAAAATTTGCTTGATAGCAATTTGTATAGAATATTAATGTATCATGTATTAATGTCACATAGAGTTTGAGGAAGAAGAAAACAGCTCATAAGTTGGGATTGGGATTACGTGAACCACTGTTTTGATTAATGTTTCTCTCCCAGCGCGTGAGAGTGATTTCTCCTTCCATCCTTTCAATTTCTTCCAAACCCGCTCTTTGAAAAAAGCAAAAATATGGGATTTTGATCTCCCAACAATGGTTGGAAGGCCCGGATATCTTGCATGCTGCTCAACTGCCTTTATACTCAACAAATCTTCAATCTCATTAATTTTGAAAGTAAGAACATTCTAGCTGAAAGAGAGCTCTGATTTGTCATAATTAATGCATCGTCTAGAAGCTTTTCAAAAGATGAAAAGATATCCTTGAGTGAGTTAGCTTCCACAATAGTGGCCCCGGAGAAAATAATGTTGTCATTTGCAAAAAAATAGATGTGATATGGCCGGTGCATGGGGTGAAACTTTAAGACCATGAATGGCATTTGATTCCATGTTCTTTGTTAACAATGCCGATAAAATTTCGTGACAAAGAACGAAGAGATAAGGTGACAAAGGATTTCTTTATCTAAGTCCCCTACTAAATTTAAACGGGTGATGAGGTTCACCATTGAGCATTATGGAGAAGGAGGCAGAAGTCACAACTCTTTTTCCAATCTTTTTCTTTTTGAGGTAATTAAAACATTTAAATGTGACCAAAGCATCATCAGTTCTATTAAGGACAAAGGCACTTTGATGATCACAAGCAATTGATGGTAAAATCAATTTAAGCCTATTAACAATCGTTTTTATAGTAATTTTAAAAATCACGTTACCAAGATTAATAGGTCTAAATTGATTAGCATAAATGGATTTTTAAATCTTGGGGATGAGAACTAAAAAAGTTTGACATAACCTCAAACCATGCAATAATTTATACTCCCTCCGTCCCTAAATATAAAATTCCTTTGGGGGATTTCACGTCCATTAAGAAAGTGAAATAATTTAGTTAATTGTATTGGAAATGTGAACTTTTGATATGTATTTTCAAAATTACCCCTATTAATATTATTGAGAATATAAAAAGTGTTAAATAAATAGGTTTTCAAACCCGGGTTTCACCGGACCCGGTTCAACCCTCACGCATTAAAAAAAAAAAAACCTAATAATACCTAAAACTTCACAGGGTCAAAATGAAAAAAAGGAACACCGGAACAACGATAGACTCAATATACAAGTGTTTTTTTTTCATAATACGTAGATTTTGTAGTATATTTTTTAATTTTTTTACTATATATATAAATATCGGTCTAACCTTTCGGCTTAAATAGTTAATACGGTTAAAACCTATACGGAGCCTCTTTCGACTTAACCTCCGATTCGGTTCTGACAGCATTGAATTTTATTGGTTTCGTGTGAGCTATATCTCCTAAGCGGAAAAGAAAATTTTGATATGAAAGTATAAGTCATTATCCAATTTTTTTTTAAAAGTAATGAGACGGTCCATGTTCTTCTATCATATAGTAAGGTATATCTCACAACTCCAACATAAAAACAAATAATCATGAAAATCATCATGCATCAACCTTGTTGCTCATGTATTTGTTCAAGATTTATATGAGTGATTGGTTCTTGAGTGTTTTGAGATTTGAGGTAACACCTTATGAGAGAGTGTGGTGCAATATTGGAGAGGGGGAAGGGAAAAAAAATTGGGAGGAAAGATTTTTATAAGGTTTATTTAAGTTTTTAGTCCCTGAATTTATGTGCTCTTTTGGAATTAGTCCTTGAACTTTTTTTTTCAATGCTTTGAGTCCCCGAACTCTTCTTTGGATGCTTTGGATCCCTGAACCTTTTTTCGAGAAGTCCAATTCCAAAAAAACATCTAGATTTAGGGACTAAAATCCTAAATAAGTTTTTTTTTTTTTAAAAAAAAAAAGGTAACATAAGAAATATAAAAAGGGGTATAGTCTACAAACCCCAGTGTTTATCCTACAAACCCCAATTTTTCTAAATATTCCAAAATTACCCTTGTTATAACTTTTCTCCATTTCAATTCTATAACTCCTGAAACCACAAACCCCAACCTCATATTCCCTTCCCCAACCTTTCATATTCCCTTACCCAACCTTCTCCACCAACTTCCACCGCTTGCGATCGCCGCCGCATCCACCGCCGTTTCCGCCTCCATCGCCGTTTCCGCCTCTAACGCGTTTTCGTGTGTAAAGGTGAGACCTTCTTCTCTGTTTTTTGGTTGCTTTTGTGTTGGGTTTCATTTGTTCTTCTTCCTATATTGTTTTCATTCGTTTTCATTCTTCTCTCTTGTTCTTCATTCTAGTTTTTTTTCTTTTTGTTTTCTTGTTCTTCATTCAACATACTGTCACAATAATGGGAAACCCTATCTCTAACTTGGAACCTTTTGCTGTCAAATCTTGCTCTGGTGATGAATCTTTTGATTCATATTCAAGACAAGTTGTCAGTCACTGTTTGAACCATACCCTTCACACCCAGCATTCATTTTGCCCCTCACTACTCTCATTGCTCTTTTATAACCAATTTTCAGTTAATTCTTACTCTCACTGTTTGAACCACACCCAAAAAAGTTTAGCCTTTCGGAAGCCCTTGGACAATCACAATGTACAAACTATTGAAAGGAAATTACACATACACAATGTAAAGTTAGAGTTTACATGCCATGCTGCCAAAATCATGCTCTGCCATCTTAAATCCATAGTACTTAAGTACTTTTTATGTTATATAAGGTACTAAAACATCTCAGCTAGAAACATTTAATTAGAACTGATACTAACAGTTTACACTATATTAGAATTAAAAGCATGATAGCTTCTAGATATGCATATAATGTTATGAAAATCAACCTCCAGTTTCTACTTTCTAGTGCCAAACACTCTAGAATTGAAGCTATTTAATTGAAGATACCTTAATGCAATCTTGTGTTCATCTCCATGCTTAATTTGACTTATTTTGGTCCTTTATGATCTTCATAAGTTAGTATGGCCTCTGAATGTATGTATATTGCTTTTGTCCATAACTTAAACCTCTTTTAATTGGCTTGAAATTTCAGATATGGCTAGAACGAAACGTACAGCTGAAACTGTGCGAGCAGAACAAGAAGCAGAACGTACACGAAAAGAGGCAGAAGAAGAGGAGAAGAGGAGACGACCCACTGCATCGAATAAGAGGGAAAAGGCCGCGGCGCGTAATCCAATTGGAACATCATCTCAAGCGGACCCGGAGCCTCAACCTCAAATGCAAACATCATCTCAGGTGGCCCCGGAACCTGAACCTCAAGTGCAAACATCATCTCAACTGGCCCCGCAAATATCACCTCAAGCGGCTCCGGAAACTGAACCTCAAGTGCAAACCTCACCTAAAGCGACCCCAGAACATCAACCTCAATTGACACCGGAAGGTGAACCTCAAGCACAAACATCACCTCAAGTGACACCGCAACCGCTCAATGTATCTCACCCTATCGAGGCATCGCCTCCACCATCAACACCACATGTTACTTCCATTGCTGCTGATCCATCACATTCGGTACCTCAAACTACAGTTGCGGAAGCCCCAGCTTCTTCAAACCCGAATGCTGACGAGGACGGTGAGCATAATGATGATCATGATGATTCAGCCGATGAAGGTCAGGATGATGTGCATGATTCAGCCGAGGAGGGTCAAGGAAATGGTGATGATTCCAGCTCTGAAGAAGAAGAGGAGCAAGAGGAGATTCCTGATCCTCAAGACATGACTTTGCTTAGATCATATGCAAACCATGTCGCTCGTGATATATGGCAAGGCATTGTAAGTATCGTTTTTACCTTTTAATTATTTCGAAAATTTATAATCTGTATTTGTCAGCGTAAATATATTTTCCACTTTTATTTTTTCAGAATCGTGATGTTCTTGGTAGAAGCACCAATAGAAAGTGGTGTTTGCCACTTACAAGTGAGTTGCCTGAGGAGGTTAAGCTTATTGTTAGAAGTCGGGGCTTAGACGGCTTGTCAATGCTTCGTATGAGCAGGTTGACAGGAAACTGTTGAATGCTTTTGCTGAGCGTTGGTACCCTGACACCAACACCTTCCACCTTCCAGTTGGTGAGATGACGGTGACGCTGGACGATGTGTCATCCATTCTTCACATTCCTGTTTCCGGCAGACTGATCCCATGGAAGAAGCTAGGCAAGGAGGACGGTGCTTGCTTATTTATGAATTTCGGTTATCGGAATATTTGGCCAGAGAAGCAGGTTACAAACTCGAATTTTAAATATCTAAGTTATATAAAATTCCGACAGAATACTGTCGGAATATATAAATTCCGAGGATGGTGTTTCGGATTTTGATTATATATGAATTTAATCTATCAGAATATTTGGCCAGAGAAGCAGGTTACAAACTCGAATTTTAAATATCTAAGTTATATAAAATTCCGACATAATACTGTCGGAATATATAAATTCCGAGGATGGTGTTTCGGATTTTGATTATATATGAATTTAATATATCGGAATATTTGGCCAGAGAAGCAGGTTACAAACTAGAGTTTTAAATATCTAAGTTATATAAAATTCCGACAGAATAATGTCGGAATACATAAATTCCGAGGATGGTGTTTCGGATTTTGATTATATATGAATTTAATATATCGGAATATTTGGCCAGAGAAGCAAAGTTACAAACGAGAATTGAAATACCTAAGTTAAATAAAATTTCGAGAGCATGTGGTCAGAATTTTTAAAAATTCCGAGTTATATGCCTCGGAATATTCATTTTTCTGAATTTTGTTTGTCAGAGAAGCAGAATACCATATTATGATGTCAAATTTTCATAAATAACAATCAAAATTCAATAAGTATCCAAAATTCCAATATTCATAAGTATCCAAAATTCCAAAATTCATAATCCAAAAAATCCAAAAAATTCATAATCCAAAAAATCCAAAAAATTCATAATCCATTCAAAATCCAAAAAATCCATAATTCCAAAATCCCCATTCAACCATTACAACACTATTGTTTCAATTTTTGAATCTGGTTTTGGTTTTGGCAAGAAAGGCCTATAAGCACGCAAATGATCGCTTATAACCGCTTCCCATGCTCCTGCACCATCAGAAAAATGTGTACGCCATAGTTGATAGACCGGAGGCAAGGGTGATCCATCACGCAACTTGACCTGATATCATAAAAATGAAATAATTAGGAAAACGAACTTACTCATCAACAAAAGCAATATAAATAATACTGAGTTATCAATGATACCTGAACAAAATGATTTTTCGAAACATTACGCCCAACTGCCCAAACAGTTATCTTTGCAGGAGGTGCCGAGTGGAGTGGGAGAAACATCTGCCCGACAATCTCGATCAAGGGCATCTTGTATCTATTGGTTTTGTATGTGGAATCTATGGCCAATACAATACTGAAATTACGCAGCAATTTTATAGAGGTTGGGTGCGCAAAGAACATATTCTCCACCACGTTGCCTTCACATGTGGTATGCCAAGTATCGTAACCGTTATCGTTTAATAACTTCAAAAGATGCTGCATCTCTGTCCTAGGCATTCGAATATTCAATCGATAACGCTTCCGTTCATTGTAAATGTTGCGAATTGTGGAGACATTTTTCGGATGTCGATCCTTCAACGTTGTCATGACCCTGTTTGCCTTCACACCACTTTTTGTGAGATCTTGAACAAAAGCTTTTTCTTCTTGATTAAGAGAGCTAGCAGTTCCATGTCCCAAAAGTGAATAATAGGGAGGATGGTTGTGTTTTCCACATTTTACATCTAGTCCCCATGGTCCCCCTTTTTCAGTCGGCTTAGCGTAAATGATGAATGGACAATTGCATTTCTTGGAACCCGTTATGTTCTTCCTTTTCGATATCTTATTAGGAACAAATACACCGGCCCTTTCACAACTCAAGATAACCCTATCTCTTGTTCCATAATCAGACCTTGCAATCTTCAACAAAAATCCTTGTCCTCTTCCAACCTCCTTAACAAAATTCACCAACTCGTCACGAGTTGCAAAGGGTTTATCATAGTGAAAAGCATACCCATGGTCAGGGAAGTCAACAACTTCTAATTGAAGATGATTAAACTTATCATCATCCATTGCACCATCCATGATAGCGTAACTACAGTAACATAAAAAAATATACTAAATAAAAAATAATTCCGAGACATATATTTCAGAAATGTGAATTTTCCGACATCACTTTATCGAAAATAAACTTAACAAATATGAAAAAAAATTCCGATACACCCGTATCGGAATGTAGATGATTCCGACAATAACGAGTCGGAAATTGAAACAGTAACGACAAAAAAAAGTGAAACGGCACGGATGTATGTTACTTGCTGTAATGTGCAATGAAACAACTTGGGACTGCTTCAGGAACGTTGGTGTCAACAAAATGTATGCCTCAATGATTTTTTTGCTCTAGAAAAGAGTAGAGAGAGATAGAAAGAGAGAGGTTTTGATGGAGAATGAAAGGTTGCATGAGTTATGGGGTTTTCTTGGAGTGAAAGAAGGTGAAAAGATGATGGGGAGGTGGGGTTTGTGGTTTGGGGTTTGTAGTTTTTTTTTTTAATTTGTAAGGGTAAACTGGACATTTCCCCATTAAAATGGGGTTTGTAGGATAAACACTGGGGTTTGTAGATTAATCCCCATATAAAAATAGTGGGGTGTACTAAGCCATAAATGAGATGAAAAAGCCCCACTTTTGAGAAATTTTATATAAATCTAGAAATTTCTAAATGCAATTGTAGGGTAGGCTATTCGAAGTGTATTTTTACATTTTTTGATGGATTATCCGAAAATTTTGCATATAAATGCAAGAATCACTCCTTAGGTGAGGATAGAATTTCTCAAAGAATATGTTAGGATTAAAAATTTTAACTCCTTAAAAATTTAAAGCATTTAAACCTAGTTCAAGATAATGAGCATAAAGATTAGATAAGAAGAGTTAATTACGAGAGCGTTGAGAATAAAAGTTGGCGGAAACTTCAAAATTCATTCTCCTTCTATATCTTGTCTCAACAGTTAAACCCTTCCAAATCACTCTAACTTCATACTTCTTTCTAAGAAAGACTTCAAATATTTTAAATTTTGGCTTAATATCAATTGGTCTATATAAATATTGACATTTCTGTAATTAGTCTCTACAATTTATTTTTTTTGGTTTTGTCTTTTCGTTATATTTTGGTTTTGGTCCCCGTCGTCAATTATGGTTTAGGATAATATAAATATAGTTTTGATTTCTGTCCCAATTTTTTGATTTATGATGGTTTTAGTCTCTAATTTTTTGTTTTATTTTGGTTTTGGTCCATATTTTTCCTTTTCGTTTTGGTTTTGGTATCCGTCCCGTTAGACCACTTCAACATTTTTTATCCAAAATTGATGCAGATAACAAAACCAAAATAAAACAAAAAACAAAGATCAAAACAAAAAAATGTATTTAAAAATTAATTTAAAAAATATAAATATTTATAGAATCAATTTGATATTTAATCCTCCAATTTTTAACCAAACACATCCAAAACTTTTTCTAAAGGAAACAAGATCGAGACATGAATAATTCAGAATGTTGTATTCTTCTTTGCTGAAAAAAAAAATAAAGGCTTAATTATGTGTGAAAGTTTTTGAATTTTAAAATCATTTTGTCACGAAATTTGTTTTTAATGTCCGACTTTTCAAAAGTTACTTTTGAATTTGTTATATACCCCTTTTAACAATTTCAGTTGAATTTGCAGACATATCATATCGGAATCCTAGTTAGATGCAAGAAGTTAGTCACGTGATACCTCGTTATGACACGTAGACGAAAACGACCTATATCTAATTTTTTAAAACTAAATATATAAAAATATTTTCTTTTCAGTCTTTTAATTTAAAAAAAGACGTGTCTCTAAGATTCTCGTGTGACATAGTAATAAAATTTGCCCAAAATTAATAACATAAATACATGTAAAATCCAAAAATAATTTCGACAAGTTAAACATTAAAAAATTGTGACATCCTGATGTCACTGACAAAAATTTATAACAAAACAACCCTAAAATCAAGGACCGAAAACATTACTCCTTCCGTCCCTAATTATAAGGTCTCTTAACACTTTTATTTTGTCCCTATTTATAAAGTCATTTACCAACTTTTAATGAACATTAATTATTTTTTTTCACAAACACCCCTATTTATTTAACGCTTTTTAGATTCCCAATAATATTAATAGGGGTAATTTTGAAAATACATATCAAAAGTTCACATTTCCAATACAATTAACTAAATTATTCCACTTTCTTAATTGACGTGAAATATCCCAAGAGGGCCTTATAATTAGGGATGGAGGTAGTATTAAATAATACTTCCTCTGGTCCTATTTATAGGGCATACTTAACCATATCACACAGACCAAGGAGGGTAGTTAGGTTTCTTGAAACTTTAAAAAAATACTTCAACATTATAATCTTACCCTCTTCACTTGCATTGGGAAATTCACAATGTATTACTTTATATTATTGGGCAAAGGGCAAATAAGAGAAAATAACAATAAATGTTTCCTAAAAAATACAAAGTGACTTATAAATAGGAGCAAAGAATCCTTCTAAAATGTGACTTATAAATAGGACCGGAGGAGGGAATAATAAAAATCAGAACATGGTACCCATAGAAAACATTACATAGGTAAACTGGTAAAGCAAGAGATTATTATTCTCCTCGTAACAAAGTTAGATGATGATACCCACCGATAAAACCAAGAATAACAAAACAGGACAAAAATATACTCCCAAGAGTTACTGTAAACAACAAAAAATATATTTAAAAAAAAAAAAAAAAAAAAAACGAGAAGCCTTGACCTTGAAGTGTCCTTCAATTTTACGAAACAATCCAAACACAACGCCATTAACACTTACGTCCACAAACCATTCACTTCATTTTTATCTCAATCTCTTCCAAAATTCACACCCCTTTAAAAAATTTCACTTTTTTAAAATTGGGTTGTTACAAAAATCTGATTTTTATGTGTTCCGCGAAGGCATGAATTTCAACTTTACATCTCTGAGATTTTTAGCTTTTTTATGAACTGCGTTTTTTGTTTAAAAAAAAAAAGTCTGATTTTTTTTTTTATATGCATTCTGTGAAGCCATGAATTTTAAGAGCTTAGAAGATTTCTGGGTTTTTTACATGAATCAACATTCAAAACCATCAACAAGGCGTTGGCACTTTGTTGGGACACTCTTCAGTATTGTGTTCTTGTTGTGTTCATTTTTATTCAGTTGGTGGTTCTTGTTCTTTGTGCCTTTTGCTGGGTATGGATGTGCATGGTACAGTCATTTCTTTGTTGAAGGGAATGTTCCAGCCACTTTTGGGCACCCCTTTTGGTCATTCTTGTGTGATTGCAGGATGTTTGGGTTAATGCTTACTGGTCAGATGGATAGAGAGATCAAGAGGCTTGGAAAAAGACCTGTCATTCAAGTGTTTTGATCTTCCTGATTTTAGGGTTGTTGTTGCTTTGCTCACTGCTGTTTCAGGTGAATTTCCATCTGAGTTTTTTAGAGTGTTTGTTTGTTTAGAATGTTTTTTTATAGGCAAAGTTTTTGACGGTGAGGGATCAAACCCAGGTGTTCGCACTTTATGTCGTGCTGGTCTACCAGCTGAGCTATGACAAAATAAAGACACATTGGTTTTTGGTTGGAATGTTGGAAATCACTTTGGATTCCAACTAATCCTAGTCGAGCTAGGGGGACTTATCTAATAGTTATTGTTTACTAGCTATTGTTTTTCTGATTGACTTAATTGGCTTTAGATGAACTTTCTGAAATATAATAGCTGATTGAACCTTATGTGTGTGAGAGTGGGGAACTGCAAACTGCAATATTCTGGATTGAATGACTTTGCTAAAACATTATAGCTGAACAAAGTAATGTGCTGAAGAGAATTAGATTAGAGGAATATGGTCTCTGGGGTTTTAAATTGTGATTGCAGATGTGTTGCAGCTGCGGTTGCGGTAGCATTGTGACTGTTATAGGCTAATAGCAGCCAATACGGTTCGCAATCACGGTCTGATGCAGTTGTGTTAGCCACTGCAATTAAGATGTTGTAATCACATCAAATCATGTGATGCCAGATGCTGTTTAAAACCCTGGGTTTAACTTATGCTATATGTTCAGATGCATAGATGTTGAAGTTGTGTTGATAATATGAATGCCTGCAATTCCTGAGAATCAAAAGCAATGACATTTCCCAAGTACACCATGCACTGCAAATCGCATAGAAGGAGTATTATTGAGTATTGAAAATTGCATAGTTTAGTTAGAAATTCACAGAAAAAAAGTCTTCAGCTCAACAGTGTTACCCTTTGATATAAGAGTCTGCATTGAGAGCCAGTTCCATTGGATGGCACTATGGCAGTGACCATCATAACCTTGAAAAGATTGCTCAAAGTCAAAGATGTTATAATTTTTATTATCAAGGCCATTTAACGTCTTTCCTAACTTTAATGTAACTACCTTAAACAACAAATACAAAAGAGTGGAGGCAGTAAATGAAATGTAAAACATTTTTTATTTTTAAATTTCGGAATTTGCACTCAGCACCCCCAAATTTTGCCACAATTATACACATACCAGTTACCACCTCTAGTTTCAAAAATGTCATTGACATCCTTTATTTTGCATTCTGTTGCACTCACACCTCTCTGTCCAACAGTTTGTTAGAAAAACTAATGGAAACGTGTAGCATATGTATTCCAGATGCTGTTTGATGCTGCCAATGTTCGGAAATGACATTTATGACCTTTACACTGACATAATAGTATAGTATAATACATCAAATTCCTGAGTTGGATACCAACAACAAAGGTTTCTAACTTTCTAGTTTCTATAGCCTAACTTATCCTCTGGATTGGGTAAATACATAAGTTTTAAGGTCATAATTTTCATTTCCGAACATTTACAGCCTCAAGCAGCATGTGCAAACACATCTACATATTTCCGCTGGTTTTTCCAATGGACCATTAGAAAGAGGGTGTGTGAGTCTAATGCAGAATGCCAAACATGGGAGGTCAATGTTGTTTGTGAAATGAAACTTGAGGGTGCACACATGTCGCCATGACAAACTCATGAAAGGTACCGAATGCAATTTCCCTATAATTTTTTAATATTTTCTTCTTTACGCAGACTTGTGATAGCATGTAATTAGAACTGTGTCAAGGTTCATTGTATCAATTTTGGTAATTAGGATGTTAGGTTCAGGAAATGTATCATTAGATTTATTACATATATGCAGTATCAGTTTTTTAGTTCAAGCTGATGGTCAGCAAATAATGCTTCTCTTTAACTCTGATTCAACATTGTATCTAGAGCCTAAAGAGAGACGGCCCTAAAGCTGCGCACACCCGGTTGACCCACCCGGGCACCTCACAATCTTGTGATGAGACCCATGGCTACTTTTGATACCATAGACACTCCGTCTGAAGCACCTTTGTTCACTTACTATATTAGTGCTCCTCCCTCCACTAACACGTTGGATGGGAGTAAGTGAGTGACTATGATACATGTGCTTCTGATATCATGTTATTGCTTTCTAGCGCGAGAAAGTTGATGCCTAGTTGTGCTATGTTATCAAGTCTACAATTCATTCCTCCTTGAAACAAACCTTCCACCCCCATCTCACCCGTCTGTTTTGGAGCAAGCCAATGTTCTGTGCACTAATGGTATCCGACAACTCTGTGGAGTCTCATGGTCTTATCTGTTATTTCCCTGGGGAAGTTTGTTGGTCCTATGTAGGCTTATTTGGTAAAAAGGTTTATACAGCAGTCTAAGACTTCAATGAGCTATTTGCTCCTGCTACCATACTAGCAAAGGAGCTCGAGTACCAAAGCACCCTTTTTATTCTTCTTTTTCTCTTCGCCAAAATTTTTGCAATTTTGTAGGACCAGAGTTCGGGATGGATGATCTGCATTAGTTATGAACTTGTGATCCTGTGGCCTCAACCAGCTCTCCAGTCCTTGTGCTTGCTCTACCATGAATTCCCTTCTTACCATCTATGCTCAATTGGGTCATCCTAGCCTAACCAGACCATGGAGAAAGTTGTTGAACCTCTCCAAGTTGTCTAGTCTTCCTCATTAATAGTGTCAACTGGCAAAACACACCTGCAGTCCGTTGCCGATAGAGCTCGTAGTTGAGCAATGTCTCCCTTTTTATTTACCTCTTTTTTTTTATAGGCTTCCTTTTTATTTACTTAACTATAATATGCTACAGGAATCATATCAAAAGGATTCCTACAACTTTAGTTATTCAGCCTTAAACATCGGCTGTTAGGATCTGAATTCTGCAGAATCTGATATGCTATCGTAGTTTGGGAAGTTTGAATATCCTATCATGACCGGAGTTACAGAACCACAAAATCAGTGAGGTTTGTCTCAACAGAAAGAGGCGAGGACCCAAAAATTAGAGATTTTTCGCAACAGAAAAGGGGAGACAGAACTGTTCCTGCGTTAGGGTCTAAATACTTTGTTTTAATTGATGATCACTCCCGTCGTATTTGTTTTTTTTTAATGCAAAACTTGTCTGATTTGTTTTTAATTTAGAATGTGTATCAAATAATTAAGACTTAGATTGGTGTCCCTCTTTAAAGTTTGCATAGTGATAAAGCCCAGTTTCACTCATCCTTTTCAAACCTTTAAGGGTTCTAACAGCATTCTTCTTTAAACATCTTCTGTCCATACCCCTCAAAAAATTGGGGTTGCTAAAAACAATAGAATAACCAAACCTTCCACTGAAATAAGTCAGATGTGATATTGATATTCTTCACTACAATTAATCTTTGGAATCAGAAGACTGCAATCAACCATTCGATATCACCATTGATTGAGATCTACCGGTGATAAATGTTTCCAGATATTTAACCATAAACTCATGTGTATCTTTTTGTTTGGCAGCAAACATTTTATTTCTTTCTGCAAGGAATTTGTTTCTTTGTTCTTGTGCATCTGACTTTGTTTAGGAAGAATCACTTTTTTGATGAGTTTTCTACCTGGACTTCCAAGCTTTTGCAGGATCTAAGTTCACTATGCTTAGACTGTATTACCTGTTATGAGGTTTATAGAAGTTGTAGCGTCATTCCCTTTTGTTCTTATACATGTGCAGGTTTGTATGATTTTGAAATATGATGCGCTTCAGACCGACACCGGTATGAGAAATATTGACATGCAGATACATTTTTTCGAAGTCAAATTCGTGGATGGGAAGATGGTGCTTTGTGGTTGACTACAATCTGTTGAGGACAATGCTGTGTGATATTGAAAAAAAAAAAAAAAACAATTTTATGGACTGTACATATATAACACCAATCAAGTGGACTTTATATATGATATTATCTATATGTACATTGAAAGTTGAAACATTTGTTGCTGTTTGATTGTTTCCATTTGACCCTACAATAGCCAACATGTTCCCACCAGACTCTCCTTGCAAGAAGCACCCATCTAGTCTTGTGAGAGGTCTACAATGTTACACATATCTTTCTTTACAATCTTAAGGTTCACATGCATCCTCTCTGACACGGGAGGTTCTTGGGATACTTTATCTACCTTGATCCTTAAAGTTGACCCTGTAATACTTCTCTCTCTCTAGTAAATTATCAATCTGATTTTTTATATTGGTCACCAAACAAAAACAATTACCAGAAAGTTTAAACGATCATCACATTGGTTTTTTAGGGACTTATTTGATAGTCATGAGAATCTTTTCGGGATCAAAATTTACACGGTATAGTGAGCATTTAAATTTTCAAGGATTTATTTGGTGATCATTTTTTGTGAGGGATTAACTTGATCACCATTGTATCTTTAGATGATCAATATGACATTTTTCTCTGTTTCACTGCATAAATGTCAACATGATATCATAAAACTTTTGCTATGCTCAGGGTCCAAGCAGGGGTTAGACCCACCATTTGGGTTTATAGAAAGTAGATATACCTTTCATTTGATAGAAGGTTGATTTTATGACTCGAACTTGTGACAAAATACCACAACTCAAACATGTGGCATCCTTGTTACTAGCTGGTGTGCCAAAACTTTCCTCCCTGGGATACTCTACATAACTCATCTATAGACTAGCACCCAAGACCATGTCTGCTATCATTTCTTAGCTTCATGAGCATGCCATTTACATAATTTCAAGCTCCCTTTCTCACGAGCATATTTAAACTTGAATGAGATCTCTTATAACCTTGTCCATGAGTTTCTTGACCAGAAATTTTCTGGTCTGCCTGTTTGAAAATCTTTTTTGCACAGGTATGATTGCTCACTAATCATCAATTTTTACGTGACATATTAACGAAAGGATTAAAATTGCGCACTTCTTATTTGGAATTAAAGACACCAAATGGCTTATATTAAAATAAGGGGGATAAAACTATAACTTTGGTCCTTGACATCTTGAAAGGTTATTTCACTTTCGCCTCCAAGATTTCGAAAATTCCTCCTCGGTTTCTGAGATTGTGAAACGTTATTCACCTTAATCCCATATGGGTTGTTAACCATCATCACAAGAATGTAACTAAAATAAATTTAGCAATCTCAAGGATTAAATTGAACTATATGTTTCTAAGTTAAGGATTACACTAAAAGAATAATTAAACAGCATCACTTCCTAGAGAGGAATATGATTAACATTTTACAATCTCAGGAACTAGAGAGGAACTTTCATATCTCAAGGACAAAAATGAAATCATCTTGCAATGTTGAGAATCAAAGTAACAATTTGTTCAACAAGGGGTCTCGCAATTAAGCCAAAAGGAAGTATTGTGGTAAACGAAATCACATTACTTATTATTAACCCAATCATCCATTTTTTCACTATATAATTAAGGTAAACTAGATTTTGAAAATCATACAGCTTCAAGTGAATGATGGATTTGTGTTAGAATTAGAGGAAGATGAGAATTAGACGAGAAGATCTAACATAATAGGGAAAAAGTAGAGTGCTATATCCTCACTATCTGGTCATCTTGTAATAAAGTTTGAATGACAAGTATTTGATCACCCATTGAGTCAGAGTACCAAGGAACTACCACAAAGGCATTCATATTAATCAAGAGCTTAGATTCTCAGACTCCACGATTCGGTACCGTTGGAGTAAATCCCAAACGAGATTTTTGTTCCAGATCTCCTGCACTTGGATAAGAACTCTATCTGTACACATCGTCTGTGTCTGTTATCACAATTGCATTGTGAATTTATTGAACAAAGCCTCTCGACCATTTCAGTTTGCTATTAATCGTTTGGGCAAACCCGAAACCGAATCAGTAGAAGCTTGCATAGTTTTACACTTCAGAAGGTATTACATGCTGCATTTTTTAGAGGTTAATTTTAAGGCAATGAAAACCTGAAATTATTTTCAAGAATACCATTTACGAAGTGAGATTTGCTAATGACCATTGGTTCCTTTTCCACTTCCATTTTTCTTAATGCCGTTCATATTTCACCACTGCCACTTCTTTAAAACACACCTCCCTGTACACTGTTCCGGTACAGTACCAGCAGCATCGGAAGTTTTCAAGAGCCGCTCGAAAAGAAGCTTGACTTGTCAAGCTCATCTAAAAATAAAATTCAGGATAACTTCCACATTTGATAGAATGAAAGGCTCATTAATACTCCCCAAATTACTATTCACATACAGGGAAAATTCTGAGCAACGCAATGAAACTAGACTCTAAGAAACATCTACCCTTTAAACAACTTATAATCGCTACTTTTTTAATAAGCAATATATAACCACTACCTAAAAGATGACTAATAAGATAATATACAATGCAATGCTAAACCTAACTCTTTGATCTAAATAACCATAGGATATGAATTCAGGCCTGAATTTGAGCTGTACCAACTGCATCATACAACTCCGCAGTAGCAAGATCACCTCAAGGCCTAACTAATTACAACAAATGATCAACCTTTGGATAACGGCCATGGGCAGATCACATGAATATATTGGATCTTGTTTTCACCTGATGTAATATGCTGCCAACATTAGATTTTCCCACCATCGAAAAGTTTGCAGGTGAAGAGTTCCTGATTTACCTTCGCTGATGGGCCTTGCTATCAGTTCTGATTCTGTCAGCATACATAGGAAGACGGATTATCTCATGTATTTCGTTCAACAGGATATCCTCCGTGATATTGTCCTTTATACTTCGCATCACCTGTAATAAATTAAGCAATGGCAAAAGTCAACTACTGACTGAGAGAAGGAAATAAAAATTTAAAGGAATTGGCATAGGACCTTCTTAAAAGTATTGAAGTCATTTGGAGTAGATTTATCCGTTCTAACTCGGTGGAATATCCATTCCTGTTTATCAGAATCCAAAGAACACTCGATGATCTTTCCAGAATAAAGCGAGGGATCGGAGTCTTCTGCAGATTTTAAATTTCCATTAAGCATTTGCAACAAATGCAACTAAAGAAGCGTATAGTAACAAGCTGTAGACTTTAAAGCATAAGCGAGACAGAATCATGTGCTAAAATCATTAGAACATCTGAGTTGGACAGGTATGATGACACCTAAATTTTGCTGACCTTTGAATGCAACTATGTGCCCGTCCATGAGTTTCTTCTTTCCTCGTTCATAGAGAAAAAGTAGCTGGCGGTCGTCATCAATCTGTCAACACAACCAGCTAGAAATTAGATGGGTGCAACGACAACAAACTATAAGTGACCAAGAGGACAAGTGAAGAAAGAGAATATCAAGAAATCCAACAAAAATATGTAATAAGTTGATGGTACCACCTCAAAGAGAAAATCAACCGAGTTCAGATTTGCATATTTCCACTTTAAGAGGCCTTCATGAGTGCGTGGTGTATAAGGATCATCCCAACCCTGGTTATCAATATTGTAAGTAACAACCTCCATTCAATTCAATAAAAAAAGGAAAATAAGTATAAAACTCCCTGTTTTGTAAGGAGGATTCAAATGGAAATAAAAGGAATGCTCCAATGTACCTGGACATGACTTAGTCTAGGCAAAGTACATAGGTCCTCTAGCTAGTCTACATATATTGTCTATTTCACCAGATATCATATTAGGTTCACTATAGAAGCCAAGAGGATATTCATTGTCATGATGAATATGTTGCAGTACTAGGTAGGTAGATCCCAATGCGAGAAAGAACCAGCGTGAAAAGTAAAAATCTTAAAAAGGTTTCTAACCACAGCATATGAAAACAAGTTACGTGCCAGCTTAGGATTGATTCATAGACAAGTTATTCAACATATCAAAAGAGAATCTCACCCTCATATCAAAAGAGAATCTCACCCTCATGTTTAGTAAAATTAAAGCGACCCAAACCCACCTGAAATATGAGACCGTCTGCATCATGTGAGAGTTTCGGAATGAACTCCTTTAAAAGCTTTGTGACAGTAGAGAGCAACCAAAAATCTTTCCTCCTCACCTAATCATTTCAAGCATATTAATAGCCAAGCCACCGGGGCAAAATGAAGCTTAAATTATGCCCATTTAAAGGTTAGAGATGCATACCCTGAATGGCTCCAAATCATATCGATAGTAAGGATTTCTGCCATGGTATCGTTCATGATTCCTAGGCTCGATCACTTCTTTCTCAAGCATTTTCCACCGTTCATAGAAAGGTCGCTGTATCAAGTTGGAACTATTAATCATACACTGCTAAGTACACCTTGGAATTAAAAAAAAGGCCGTGCTGAGTTGCGTTACAAATTATTATTTTGTAACAGTGCAAATAAAATACAGCTAAAGGCAAGCACGAGTGATTTTCTGTCCTCTAAGTATGGACCGATATTTATCAAAACCAAAATGAGATCATTATGTTGTTTGATTAGAGTTAAATCAAACCTCTATCACTGATACTTGGTTGACTGCCATCAGATCATATATAAGGTATCTCCTTTCCTGCTTTCGTGAATCTGGCAATGTATCAATAATCATCTCCCCATCAAGTAATGTGAAGTGATGAGTCTTCTCAGCCAAACCCTTAGAATTCGAAGATATAAAATATCAGTTTGTGCACCATTAAGTTACAACAGCTCTAACAAACATTATCAAAATTTCCGCTACGAAATAGCACACATACATCATTTGTAACCCTGCAAGGAAACCTCATTTGCACCCTTCGAAAATTGAAATTTCTATCGATCAAGTAACATCCATCCATAGTAATTAGCATCATATATCTTGTTCCATCAGCTTTCCATGTTGCATAGTAATAACGCTGTCGTAGCAGCTGTAAATTATCCCTGCAGGCCAAGGTAATCAATTTAACATTTACAGATTAAATGGTCGGATCAATAAGGAAAAATGTCTTGAAAATAATTCCTGCAATTAAATAATACAATTACTACATTCGCAAAACTATGGTAGTGTCAGGAGACTGGGCCCAAGTGTTGCGAAAGCTAGGTCCAAACACTAATTAGGAAGGGGAAAGCATAAGGGGGGTGAGAGGGAAAGCTAGTTTTGGAAACATAAAACAGATCTGAGGTCTGATAAAGGGGAGGATTCACATTTGGGTGGGGTTATGTTATGTGAACTATATTATGGGTTTACGGCTTTGAGCTTGGAGCTAGGGGATCTTCTCCTAGCTGGGGGCATTTTGCTCTTATATTCTCTGTATTTTCCTCTATTTTCCACATTAATACAGTCTTCTTCTAGACAGGAATTGATTCCTATCAGGAAATGCATAAATAAATGACAACTTAGGAGGAGAGGTTTAGGTTTTTAATAGACTATGAATAAAAATTATGAAGTAACAAAAAATATACTGTACAGCGACATCGGTTTAAAGCGTAGCATATTAACATCTGATTTCTCCTTGTGGGATCTGGCCATTGGAGGAATAGTTTGTAACTAATGGTATGACTAATGAAAGGAACGTGCATAAATGATACAGAATGGGTTACATAAAGAAGAATTTATTTTTCTGGTAGATAATGAGGGCATTTGATAAGCCACTGATTTACCTTTTTCTTATGAAATTGACATATGCATATGTATGGTAAAAAACTACTTATAAAAACTCAATATTTTGAGATAAATGTCAGGCCATAATTAAAGGCCATCTCCCTCACGAAAATTCAACTCGGTGAGTCTGGTGGTAGAATTGATTTTATGCAGTATCTTTGGTGACATTCCAAGCATGACTCATTTTCAGATATTAAATAAAAAGGACATTCAATACGAAATATAGCACACAAGAAAACCAATGCTAACCACCAACAGAATCATACAATTAGTCAAAGGCATGAAAGCAACTTAAAAATATAGTAGCTAAAGAACTAGCAGCACTATGTTTACTCTTTAATTGGTATAACATCACAACATAATGCGCTAATGGCTCAGATAAGTTGGACCTGTTTAGAGAAACTGGGTGTGACCCGGGGAATGGCATGTGTCCTCTGGCCTGCATTCTAAGAATTAGTAAGATGGCTATAACAAGCATAAGAGATACAAGCAAGGTAAATCATGTTATAAGTGAAAACAGCCTTTAAAAGAATCCATGTTATCAGCAACTAAGATATAAACATATTTATTAACAAAATAGAAAACAGAATTCAACAAGAATATAGGTATTTGATTAAGTTCATGAACATCCAAAACATAACAATGTCCAAGAGATATCATAATGCCTGCACAACGGTTAAAAATCTGCAGAACAAAATAAGAATCTTGGAACTACAATGAGCTTTGCAGAAACAAAATATTTCCAAATTATTAGCCACAACTACTTGAATGTGAAAAGAGAGAGGAAATAAAGCGGAATACTAGCTAAACAAGATAGGATAAGAGTAATACGATCTCTCAAGGGAGAAAAATCCACCCTTCCAGCAACGAAACAGTCTAACTGCTTGGAGATCTTACTAATCACTGGATTCCAAAAGGACAAAGCATGAGGATTGCCTCCTAAGGGAATGCCGAGATAGGTTAGTGACCACTAAAGAGTTTGACACCCCACTAAGAAAGCTAAAGCACTTAAAAGACTGACTATCAGCATTCACCCCCGCTGAGCCACTTCTTAAGGCCAGCGATGAGCTTAAAGAAGTTTAAAATAGGCAAAATAATTTATTTTTTTTAAAAAAAAAAAGTCAGCATTTGACGAGAAATTACAATCCCTTGTGATCCAACTGTTGACCCCTTAACCAACCCATTGTGGACAGCTTTGCTGTTAAAATTTTGCTTTTATGAAAAATTAGTTTATAAAACATAAACTATATAAAAGGCGCTATTGGAAAGAAATGGTTTGGTCAAAAAACAGTTTTTATAAGTATATGATTTTGCTTCCTACAAGAAACAACAACTTTCGCTTCTTGGTAACAGTAGTTCTTTTTTATTTTTTATTTTTTATTTTGCAGCATCTGCTATCACCGGATCACATTTATATTATGTCAAAGCACCTTGAAAAATAATAAGCAACTCTTTCAATTAAAAAAGAAAGTTTTATTCATTTCAGAGCAAAATAAAAGAGGCTCTGCCTGTAACTAGGAATTTTCTTGCTCAAAGCAACAACTTTTAACGAACGAAAGGACAAAAAAACAAAAAAATGCTGATAGATTAACCCATACACAAAGTTACAAACACAATAGCCCAACAATGTGCAAATATAGAGAGTACCAAATAATAGAGTAACTAGCATTATACCAGCCACCAATACCTTTTATGCAAAGTATTTAAAAGGAAAGATGAAGAGAAGTATTAAAGCTGAAAACGTCCTAATTTCACAACTGAGTGGCCAACACAAAGGAAATCCAAATAATTAAGTGGTATGTGGAAGAGTGAAAACAAGAATTTAAAAGGCTTACCCCAATACCCAATTTAAGTGTTTGATAACAGAACTGTCGAAATGCATCTTGTTGATCATTAGGTATCTCATCACCCAAAACATCATCATTAGTCATTATTGTGTCTGTTTCATGGTTCTCCTGTGAGAATAGGAAAGATGTCAAGATTTGAAGCACAAAGCTAGTAGCTGAATCAACTTCTATATGAATATTATAATTAGGTAAAAGCAACAGCAGATGAACAAACATTTATAGAGTATGAGACACGATTAAAAATCAAAACATCAAAATTCACTTTCTATGTTATCCAATTTATCCATACATGCATAGGAGAGACTGGTACTCCATCATCATCCTCATCTGGCACCGCTTCACCATTGAGATCAACAAGTTTGGGAGTTCTCTTCCACTCTGGAGTAGGAGGACAAACTACCATTTCAGGCTTTTTTTCGTGATAGAACTTGTATAATGCATCAATGTAATCAGGTTTGTATATTCCTGGAGGGCGTGCTTCAGAAAATATTTTTATTGCCTGCAGAATAGGCAAATCAAAAATATAAATGCTGAACTCGAGCAACATCTTTAACAAACGTATAAAGTTTTATCAGGTAACTCCATAACTGACCTGAGTAACAGACATTGACATTGCGCGCATTAGGTAATGGATGATCATGTATCCGGTACGATTATGACCATGTGTACAATGAACAAGTATGTACTTCTTTGAGTGTTTTTGACGGGAAAGAAAGAGTGTAACCTGGAATTGAAAATAATCACATGGTTAAAAGCTGGTGATAAAAATTATGTTGCTATAGTAAGTCAGAAAAAAGTGGCTTTTTACTTTTTATCCAAATGGGACAAAGTGTTAATTGATTTATTTTATTCTATTTTATTTCAAAACATGGATAACGTAAGGAGCCAAAAATACATTACATGCTATGCATAAAAATAAAAAATATTAAACAAAGCCGAAGAATAAATAATTACTCCCTCCGTTCCTTTTTAAGTGTCGTTTTTTGGAGAGTTATTTTGTTTCTTTTTATCTGTCGTATTGAGAAATTCAAGAGTGTAATAAATGCTATTTTCCATGTTTGCCCCTATTTAATAAGTCTTGGTTTACGTAAATAGTGGAGAAAAATTAATGATTATAGAAAGAGAAAGGGTATAATGGGAAAAAACATAATTAATGTATTGGAAATCTAAGTAATGATTGATTTTCTTAAGGGGCGTGTTTTTTTTGAAATATGACAGATAAAAAGGAACGGAGGGAGTATTTAATATTAAGATATAAAACCAATTAATTATTAATTAAATAAAATATTATGATAATTTACAAGGCAAAAGCCCAGATAGCAAAACAATTAAATTTGCAAGCATCTGATATTTACTAGAGAAATAACTTAAGCTTCTGTTTAGCTTATATGAACTGATCCACAGGAAAGTGTTTAAAAAAAGAAAATATGACTTCAACACATCAAACGTTTTGAAAGTATCAGGAATCCTCAGTCCTCACCAATGGAGCGGTTGCTGAGGTGATACATATGTTTATTCATGTAAAGAACGCAATGCTTGCCTAATCTAGAAAGAGAAATGGATGTCACATTCTTCAAAATAAAACAAGACGACGAAAGCAATATCATTAAGAAAGAAACAAACCTCGTAAACAAAATGATTAACAGACAAATTATCAGGTACAGAATCGCGGCCCTTGCATTGAATCTAAACAACAACAGGTCTTCAAATGTCAGGACAAGAAAGAGGTGTCTCAGTTCTAGAGAAAAACTAAAAACCTTTAGTTTGTGAGCAAAGGTTGCATGCACACTACAAACCTTAACATGCTTGATACCCTCTTTCTTTAGATCTGACACTGGATAATATCGAGAAGTATTTGTCAAATCAATCACCAGACCAAGCTGCAAGCCAGGCAAATAAATGTAAAAAAGCAGAAAAAAAAATGAAGTGAACCATCTCGGTACAAATAGATTGTGCTGCTGAAGACATTCAGCACAGGTAGTGATATTTTAAAAACTAGATCAAGAGGTATCTTTTTTCTTCTTTCCTTGTTTTCCAAGAACCTAAGTAGTCAATTGAGCTTAATAGCGGCATTATAGAGACGGCAGAGCGGGGCGGAGCTCGCCGCGATGGAAAACAGTGATGCATCGCATTTTCTGGTTGTGTTCGTTGAATCATGGCCTGTTGCAACCATAACAGGGATAAAGAGCGAAAATCCTAAAAATACCCCCACTTAAATCCCTTTCGTACTATTTTTTTTTTATCCTTTTTGGCCATTTAGCTCCCAACCCAAACAATAGTTTTTTAATACATATATTATAACCTCATCAGACCCACACTTCAAAACAGCATACAAATTGGGATTGAGGGAAACCCTCACCACCTCTTCTCATTTCCGGCGATGATAACCTAAGTTCCAGTGGCATGCTTCCTATTTCTGGCAATAACTACTTCCGGCAACCACTGTTCCTTTGTTATCTCCTCTGTTTTTCCTTTTCTTCATCCTCAGAAACCATGGCTCCACCATCTCAGCCACAATTGGTAGCCCTCTTTTTGCTTGGATCTGGTTTAAGGCTTAAACTATTAGCTGTCCTTCTTTTGCTTGGGTTTGAAATATGACAGACAGGCTGACAGATATATTGAGATACATAATTTTTATGACTTATGTTGGATTTGAGTTATGCATTTAATTTTGTGTATTTATATTTTTGAGCATATATATGTGTAATATAAATTCTTTATTCTCTGTTTCTCCATATGTCTCAATAGTGGCCATCCCGCTACTCGCTATCCCATTTTTGGGGTCAGCCGCTCCGCTATTTGGGACTGACTACTTAGCCAGATTCAAGAACCTGGTAAACCCTTTCATTAAGATCACTCCAGCTCTTAAAATTAAAAGAAAAAGAAGCAGACGAGAAAGACTAAAATCTGATGAAGCATAACACGTTCTGAATAAATTCTACTCACTTTTCTCCCTAAAACTCTCTGTTGATGTATCACTTGTTTAAATGAGTATCTTTTACCAGGAGCAATGCAGTCATTGAACGATTCACCAAGTGGAACCTTAGAAGGTATCATGTAACAAATTTCCTGGCCAAATGAAGGGCAATCCAACCAACCTGCATGCAATAATAAATGATAAAATGACAATACAAAATTATTTTACACTTATATCATCTTAATCGTCACGTGAAATATGTTAGCCGTCTCAATTCAAATATGAGTGAAGCAAAGAATAAAATAGTTATCCGTTAGCATTTCATAAATTGAAACTTGAAAATCGTCCAATATAAGGTTCTTGCTTGTATCACTCAACCTCCGCCAACAGCCCCAAAAGAACACAAACTGCTCGCAAGTTCAACTAAATATTTACCCAAAAATGTCAGAAAAAATCAAGCAAACACCAGAAATTCCTAAAAAAATAAATAATAAATACACTACAGATAGTCTAGCATAAGTATAGAAATAGAATGGTATAACACGTATCTGAATTTACCATCTATAAGAAGAACAGCATTGCGTGAATACATTAAATAGTTGGGACGAAATATGAATGAAATAACATCACTAATTACTGCATGCAAAGAAGCAAGTTGATGAGGAAAGAAATCCTTACCCTGAGGAAGCTTGCTACTATCATATGATTTAAGGGCCTTGGTATGAAACATCGGGTCATATCCAGTTGACTGTGATACTTGCACAGGTCTGTCATCAGGACGTTCTCTCTTCAACCGTCTCTTTCTTTCTTCACGTTCCTAAAAGGCAGAGTTCGGCAATTGGTGTTAATGAAAACACATGTAACGGTAAAATGCATTTGAATACTTATGCAGCAGCTCAAAGAATCTGGAATATGTGGGATAGATTTAATCAGATGGCCAAAAAGAAATTTGTATGGGGCTCCAACCACTTTTCTTGAAAGTTAAAGTAAATTAGGTTTTTTTCCACTTTATTTTAATGTTTTCAAAGAGACTTAATGGTGGGGAACTAGTGTACACAAGAACGTTAAAGTTAAAAGGGAGTACTGTAAAGCTTGGCACTTAATTAAAAACGATGAATTGGGAAAAATATAAGATAGCTGAAAAAAAGAGGGTGAGCCTTGGCGCAACAGTAAGCTTGCTGCCTTGTGACCTGGATGACACGGGTTCAAATCCTAGAAACATCCTCTCCGCTTATGGGGGTAAAACCATATACATTTACCCTCCTTAAAACCCACTATCTTTGAGCCTCATGCACCAATCCACCCTTTTTAGGACATCTCATGGTATCTTGCAACTTGCATCAATCAACATGCTCCCACACACCACAACAAAATAGGGTGGCTGGAAGGGGGAAAAAAGGCATCTTCAAGAAACTACTCGTAGAGTCGTACTTTATCATTGCAAGCGAACATGCCTTGTCGTTTTTTGGGGGATGTTACACTGACAACCTGCCCTTTAATCAATCAAAGGCCTTCTTCTGTTATTAATAGCCAAGTCCCTCATTAGGCATTAGTCCCTAAAGGTATCTTATATCATATTTCTCCTCGTGGGTCCAGATGCACTTGTTTTGTACTTTTGTTCATGATCTTTCTCTGGGTAAAGATAATTTATCTCCTCGTGCTATTAAATATGTTTTTATTGATCATTCCAGGGTACAAAAAGGTTATCGCTGTTATTCACTTGTCACTCATCATTCGTATTCTTGAAGTATTGTGTTCCCACATTGCTTAAGAGTTAAGAATATGAGCCTTAAGCCATTTATAATAACGTCGGAAATTCTCCCCCTAATTGCTAGCTTTTGGGGTCGGGCTAGGACCAACCATTGTAACATGGTACATATTAGAGCCAGCCCCGATGTTGGGCCACCCATGGCTGTCCGTTCCTGCAAAATTCCACACTCCGTATGGGGCATTCCTGGGAGTGAGGGGGTGTGTTAAAGTACTGAAGTCCCACATCACTTTAGAACAAGAGCCAAAAGCCATTAATAAGAACTTGGGCAATTCTCCACTTAAGAGATAACATTTGGGATAGAGTTAGGCTCGACTATTCTATCATAGAGTGCATCCTACTTACAGAGAATATCATGAGGATATCATCTATTTAGGAGTTGTATATTTTTTTATTTTATTTGTACAGCTGTCATACATTTAGTTTCTTAACATTAATGCCTGAAAATTTTTGTATATAACGGATGGTGCTGAGGCTAGTTTACTCATGCAATCCACTAAACACTTAGTCCATCTCAAGAAACTCATTAAAGTATACCAAATGCATGAACCTATGATCTCAAGTCTCAAGCAAGTATCAAAATGGGTTCCTCCAACAAATGCGATGGATTGGCATGCTTAAATTGACTTTTAGGGAGAAAATGCTGTTTATTAGAAGCATTTACTAATGCTGATGTGGTATCAGCAAATTCCCTATTATGGCAGGGATGTAAGATTTAATTCCTTCCAAGTTTCCAACAGCTCTTCAAAAAGTCAAAAATTATAGAACTTAACCATGTTACATGCCTGGGGACGAGTGCATCCTAATTTACAATTTGTATCTAGCATTTACAATATTAAAACGTGTACTATCCAGCAATGAAGAAAAAATACAGTTCTTCAAATAACCAAATACAGTCAAGTAAAGAACTAGCCTGACTAAAATGAAGGTGAAGATCTCAACCAAACCTAACAAAAACCCTATATGAAAATAAATTAATACAAAATATATCAATAAATGAGAAATTACAATCATAGTAGCCCAGGGCTATGCATCATAGCCAACTTAGGTAGTGTTTGGCCCAACTTATATTTGACTTCTTTTCTCCTTTAAAGTAGATGTCGGGCCAAAGACTTATATAAAAAACTCTACAGAGGAGATGGTGATGGAGGATCTGTCACGGGCTATGGGTTAATGATTGGGTGAAGGCAGTAGTGGATGATAGCTGAAATGGGTGATTGGTATTGGTAAAGATGAGATTGTTTATTTTCTAGGTTTGAATGCGAGTTGGAAGTGTGGAGATGGAAAACAGGTTTGGCTATGGTTAAAGGGGGTATAATTTGGAAGTTGAACAAGGAGGTTATGGATTGTACAGATGGTGATGATCATGGGTTATAGGAGAACAAAGAACATGTTCGATTGTTTCACTTTTGAGTTTTATGAGTTGCAACTTGCAAGGAATGACGTTTCAGGGAAGAAGGAGAAGAATTTGACATTTTTTTTTATCAATTAGAAATGTTATAAAAAAAAAAAAAGCTTTAGGTTAAAAAAAGAAAATGAAATTAACAAACAATTTTTATCTTAAAAGGAGCTTTGAAGGTTGAAAAAAAATATGAAACTACCAATCAACTTTAGAGTTTTTGAAGCTACTTATATCTACATTCTCCTTATAAGGAGCTTTTAAGCCAGGCCAAACATACCTTTAGTCTTTAGACTACCCCAATATTGTTAAAAGGAATAAAAAAAACCAAAAGAATAGAGGAAAGATTACCCGCCGTGCTATATCAACTGCAGATTCAATGTGCTCTTCGGGTGCATTATACTCGTCAACATGACCCCCAACATGACCCCCAAAGGCATCTTCATCTTCCTCAGGCACCGGTGAGGCATTCAAGTCCATAGCAACTACCATCAAGCAGCACCAAGCAACATTCGCCCACCAAAGTATGCAATATGAATAAACCCACACTTACCTAAGTTTTTTGGTACCTATATTTCTTCTGCCTGCACCATTCAAATATCAATAATATTATCAAGCCAGCAAGCCCCAGCAAGTGTTATGTTAAAAAAATAAAATAACATAAGATACTAGCTTATTGTTCAAACATCACAACAGCCACTTCAAAAATAATAATAATAATAATAATAATAATAATAATAATAAAAAAAAAACATCACAACAGAATAATTATTTGATCCTCCTCCTATCAAGAAAAAATAGATCAAAGTGAAATTTTAGTTTCAAGAGCTAGTACCACCCCTCTTGTTTCAAAAGTTACACTCACCTTCCTCAAGTTTCAGTTATCATTACACTTACATCCCATGGAGGATAGGTATGTATAATTTACAGTGGAGCAGATAATTAAGTCAAATATCAAGGAGGTCAGTGTAAATTACAACACCCCCCCCCCCCCCCCCCAAAAAAAAAAAAAAAAAAAAAAACTGCTGGCTTATTGTTCAACGTTAACCATCTCAATAGAACAATCATAAAAGTGAAACTTTAGTTTTTTCCTTCAACGCTAGGTTAACCAAACACCCAAATTTTACAAAAATGTAAAATAATAAAATAAATCACTAAGCTTCTCTTTCTCCTCTTACAAGTTCACAAATCGAAGGAAAAAACGAATTTTGAATCCTTACATGCGAAATTCACATCAACATTCTCAACCGAAGTTCAAAAACTGAAAATCAACTCAAAGAGCGTGTGAGAGTATGAAAAAGGAAAAAAAAACACCTCAGCAAGCAAATGAAATGAACGAATTACCTCTCCAAACAACAAACCGAGCTCGAATTCTAATCCATTTGGGTGAGAGTGAAAATCGAAAATCAAAACTCGATCACAGAAACAATGAGTGAGAGTGGGGAAGTAGGTATGTTAGGGAATCAACGAAATTGGCATGAAGGAAGAGGGAGAAACCCTAGGAAAATTGAGCTGCTAAGGGTGTTCTTCGGAAGTGAGTGATGGTGTCGAAGCTCGAAACCCTAGAGAGAGAGAGAGAGAGAGAGAGAGAGAGAGAGAGAGAGGTGAGGGTTGTTGTTTGTTTTGTTCTTTGCTGCTTAGATAGAGAAAGAAAGCAGAGAGGGTGGAGGAAGAAACAAAACGTGATTCCGATGATTATTAGTATTATTACTTGCTCTTAACCGTGCAATGGGTGAGTGATTGATATTTTAATTTTTTAAATTAAATATTTTAAATTAATTTAAATTAAATATTATTTTTTTTATTATAAAGTAAAGATTATTCTGAAACAACAAAAAAATAATCATACAAAAAGGTAGGAGTTCAACCAGTGGAGGTTGACACAAGTGGAAGGGACTTGTGTCCCTTAAGCATATGGTCGCGGGTTCGAGTCGTACCCGAGGCGCATGTGAATGGAGCAAACCTTACTGGGAGCATCGCCCCCGAAAGGGCCCGACCGTGGTGCGAGGGATTAGTCACACAGTTGCACGGGTGGATACCCTGGTTCATCCAAAAAAAAGTAGGAGTTCAAACTAAATCCTATACTTTAAAAAATTAGTTGATAAATTTTGTACTTTCTTGTATAAAAAAAATGTAACACTTTTTATATGAGATATTCCTTCTTTATTTTAGGGATAAATTGACATTTTTATACATGATTATTAAATTTATTATGATAAATAAATATTAAATCAGAATTGAACATGATTTCTTTATATTTATGTGATGGATGGAGTAGTTTTTTTTTGTACAATTAGTATTTTTTTAATATGATTATCACATTTGTTGTTATTAATGATAATTAAATTTTTCATCTTTTTAATAAATTATTTTATCTCAAGTTAATAATAATATTGAATCCTAAAAAATCTTTATCTTATCTCAAGCTAAATATTTTTATTATTTTTTATGATTATCTTTATTTTATGGGATCTTAATCTTTAATTTTTTTTTTAACACTTCTCATCATATCTCATTATTAAAAAATGAAGACATATGTCAACAACAAAAATGGGCTCTTGGTTTTTTTTTTAAAATAAACCTAATCTCTATATACCTAACAATAGTGGGATAACATAAGAATATGATAGAAAAATAAAGTTTTATTAGAATTTATATATAGACTTACATTTCTACATAATAAGTAGTAATACCTATCTTACCTTTATAAATATGGAGAATATAAATCTTAGTAGCGGTGTGAGTGTCTAAACATAAATTTAGTTTATCTACATAATTTTTAGTTTTTTTTACAATTTATATTTAAAATTATTAATTGATCTCAAACTAATGGTCCATATCATATGAGGAAAAAATAGAAAAAAATATTGTTAAAAAATTTGATTTGTTATTAATAGTTTTAATTTTCTTGTTACAATAAAAAAAACAAAAAAAAATATTTACATCAAGCATAAAATCAAATCGTATTTTTTTATAGGATGATTTTTATTTATTACAATAGAGAAAATATATTGTAGAAGGAAAAGCAAATCCTATTATTATATAGGATGATTACATTTGGTTTGTTATTAATAATTTTAATTCTCTTGTCACAATAAAAAACCAAAAACAAAAAAATATTTACATCAAACATGAATCAAATCCTATTTTTATATAGGATGATTTTTATCTATCACAATAGAGAAAATATATTATAGAAAAAAATCAACTCCTATTATTATATTGACGCAATATAATAAATCAAATCTTATTATTATTATAAATGAAGTCTTCTTGAATTAAACTTGAATCTATTAAGAAAATGAAATGGTAGGATTCAGTATATCGGCCACCGTCACACGCCATCTTCCACTATCTACGTGATTAAAGAGACCATTGGTGCAAATAACAATAAATAACTATCTTCCTTAGTAGTTTATGATAGTCACCCTGAAACAATTAATGCAATATTAGATTTTGATGCACTCTATTGTCACCCGCAATTGAAGAAACAATCACTAAAAAAACTGGTTGAGCATTATTTACTTTGCGGGGTAACCGCACAATTGGTTACACCCAAATCAAAATTTTGAACAAACTACATTTTGATCAATGGTGCACACAAATTGTTGAATTAAAGTAAGTATTTAGAGAGAAACTTAAGAATCAAATAATGTAAATTAAAATGAGAGCGAATTATTAGAATTAAAAAAACTCAATGACGAAAAAAATACAAAAATTGAAGGCAAATATAATTGTGAGATTGTTGTTTACCTGAATATCCATAAGTTTGTGAGTCAATTTCAATTCGCTAAATGTTAAAATAATGTTGAGGAGTCATCCAATGCATAATGCGTATTATATATAATGATTTGGAAAAGTTGGAAAAAAATTAAGGATAATGATTTCACATGCAGATAAGATTAAATAAATTCGAATAAAAGCCTTATCTCTTTGGGTTTATCGTTTTGAGGATAATGATTTTTTTTTAAGCAAACTGAGGATAATGATCTCACACTCAGGATAATAATTTCACATATAGATAATTTATTTAATTTCAAATTATAATTTTGATTAGAGATAATGTTATTTACCTACAAACGCTCCGATGCGAGTATTCCTTAAGCGGACAAATGTGGTGCCTTGAAAAATGATCTTTTTATATAAGCATAGTAGATTAGGTTTTTTTTCTTGAACTTTTTTATTTTTTTTAATGTTTTGGGTTTTAGAAATTGTAGAATCAGAAAAGTTTTGATGAAGACAAAGATATCAGCTCGGGGTTCTTATTGTTCTCGACCAGTGATACTTTGATGAGCTAGGATCTCGGCCATTGATGAAGCCAAACGTATTAGCTCAGTATGCTCGACCAGTCAATTATTGTGATGAGCGTAGCGATGGATCTCGGCACTGAGTATAGAATCAAAAAGGAGACAAACAAATCAGCTTGTTCTCGGCCATATCTCAGTGCTTGTATGAAGTGAAAAATATTGATGAGTATAGCGATGGCTCTCGGCTCAGGTCGGCGCAAGTCGGTCACATTCTAAATGGTCGGCAGAAGTTCAGGTCGGTCAGACTGGGATCAGTTCCTCAACTCAAGTTCCCTAGCTCGGCAAGACAGTCAGTCAAGTGTCGAGCTCGCTCGTCGCTCAACTCTCTCAGCAAACAACATTCAGAAGTCTTACCTCTCGATGTTCTTTGTAGTTGTTTTCCTTTCCGAGTGTGGGTGGTAGACTTAGGATTTAACTCAAGCGCATATCAATCAGTAAGTATTAAATACCATCTGAGTTAAATTAGGAAGGGATTGATTGAAAATCAAATTTGATTCTAAGTGACCGTTGGAAAGGCAATTACTCCCAAAATCTTTCCTAAATTGATTACTCTGCTCTAGAGCTGTCAAAATGGGCCGGGCCAGCCGGGCCGGGCCAAAAAGCCCGAAAAATCATAGGGCTCGAGCTCCTTAATATGGCCTGTTTATTCAACCCGGGCTATTTAGCCCGGCCCGGTTCAGGCTCGTGTTCGGGCCGGGTAAACCCGGCCGGGTTCGGGCCGGCCCGACGGCCCAGAAGAAAAGAAAAAAATTCAATTTTTTTTTATTTTATATGTGTAAAAAGACACTTATAATAAAATTCTCTTAATTTTTATCAATATTCACATATCAAAAATGCACCTGAACAAATCAAAGCACAACATTAATTGTCCTATATGAGTTATACATACATTTTAATTTATGTAAGAATAGAAAATCAAATATATCCTCTAAAAAATGTGTAAAAGAATAAAACACTTATTATTGTTTAAAAAAATATGTGTAAAAAATAAAGGAAGTTTATTCATTAATTTTTTTGAAAAATAAATATATATTTTTTTGAAGGGGTTGAATTGTAAAAAAAAAAAAGAAGAAGAAGAAAAAGGTGATGCGGGCCGGCCCGCACCCGGCCCGAAGCCCGCTTAGGGCGGGTTTGGGTTTGATACTATGGTACTTAATTTATAACCGGGCTTTTTGGCCCGAGCCCGGTTTGGCCCGAACCCGAACCGGGCCGACTCGAACCCGGCCCGCAGGCCCGTTTTGACAGCTCTACTCTGCTCCCTCTCTGATTTTTCGGGGATTCTGGAGATTATAAAGGGAGTATTGTCTTCTCCAACGGAACTAGAGAAATAAGAACCGAGAACGCACAGGAAAAAAATTTCTGACACACGAAAAACGAATTTTCAATTTTCTTTGTCAATCCCTTTTAAAAATCGATACTCAATTAGGTTTAACACTTTCAGATCAATATTCAATTGAGTGTCTGTTTTGGAGCCACAACTGTTATTTGTAAACATTGTAATTCAAAGAAAAGAAGGAATCTTTGAAGGTTTCAAAGAGTTCCGATTATAGAAGAGCTGAAGAGGTTCTTCGGCCATTATTTCAATTGGGGTAGATTTCAAGAGTTTGGTACACTCTTGAAAGGGTTAGGTTGAGAGAGGTTCTCTTGTAATTTCTTGTATCCAATTGTTTTGTTTCTGAGTAAAAGCTCCCCAAGGTTTAGGGGGGACTGGACGTAGCTCTCAAGGGTGAGAGTGAACCAGTATAAAATTATTGTGTCTGATCTTTTATCGCTTTCTGCATTCTTTTTGCATTCTGCATTGTCTGATCAATTTAGTCAGCCTTATCTAACTTTAGTTCGGTTGAAGTGTATTTGTTGTGAATCCGCTGCAAAACTGGTTTTTGTGTGTTGCAGCTCGGATAATTGATTATCGGTCTAGATAATCGACTATCTCACTCTGCTCGGCACAAAACCCGCTCTTTTATTTAAACACAACAAGTATAATTTCACACATTTCAATTAAATCCGAAAAATTGGTACTATCGCTTCCAACTACTATTCACCCCCTTCTAGTAGATTGTTAGAGCATCTCCACCAGTGAACCAGTTTCCCGTTCTTAAATGGACCCCACACATTATTTTATTATTCTTCACATCTTTTTATACTTTAAGAACCTCTAAGAACGTGAATCACTTTTTCACTCCACCCGTGAACCTACTTTTCGTTCATAAATGGGTCTCATTACCTACCCCACACTCCTATTATTTTATAATAAATATAACTATCATCAACTAACCATATTTTTTTACCGCCAAAAAAACTAACAACATTTTAAATAATTTATTTTTCAACGGCTAATTTTTTTTTAACTTATTTTTTTCAGCTAAATTTTTTTCAACTATTTATTTTTTTGCAAACTAATTTTTGCAACGGCAATTTTTTCCCACAAAAGTATGAAATATCATAAACTCAAATTAGTAATGGTTATTGGTAATTATAATAACACATTTAAAATATACTACTTCAAGCTCAACACCCCAACATATACTTTAATTTATATATTTTTTTTCAGCCACACAATTTTTTTTCAGCCACACCAACATATACTTGAAGTATACTTTAACAATACTTCAAGTTCAGCATCCATCTACTCTGTATCAAATTCAACTCACCTCCAGCATATACTCACTCTCTCTCATTCTTCAGATTCAACTCACTCTCTCTCATTCTTGATTGGGATCCAACATATATTCTCACTCTCTCTCATTCTTGATTCGGTCTCTTCTCTCTTCTCCGTCTCCTCCGGTCTCGATCGTCTTTGCTTACTCTCTCCTCCGCCGGTCTCTGTTCGATCTCACTCTCGATCTCTCCTTCTCCGCCAAGATCGATCTCTCCTTCTCCGATCTAGTTTCCCCACCTTCGTGTTTCTCCACCAAGATGGATGATGCATGTGTGATATGAAGCAATCAATGGCAACGATGACACCACCACCGTGTTTCTCCACCGCCACCGAGAAGCCCACCGCCACCGCTGCCAACAAGTCCAGATCTGCATGTCTATTGAAGCACACCCATGGTTCGATTTTGGGATTTTATTGTAATTTAATTTGGTTTCACTGTGAGTTCTTGGTATTTTATTGTAATTTAATTTGTGATCAGTGTAATTTAATTTGGGATTTGTTCAATTTTTTCAATTTTATTGGATTATTGTAATTTTGTTTTTTCGTTTGGTTTCACTGTGAGTTCTTGGGAGTCTTCACTGTTGAGTCTCCTCCTTCTCCTTCAATCTGGTAAATCTGTTGAGTTCTCCCTCCATTGCAATTATTTTTGTATTTTTATCAATTTTTTTTTGCTTGCTGTATGTGATGATGTGACACTTGATCTCGTTGCCAAATAGTGGAAGGTTGCGAAAACGCAACGAACCACACACCTCTCCACCGGCAACGAACGCTCACTCACGTTCGCCACGCACATACGAACGGGTTTCACAACCCTGCTGGAGGTGCTCTTAGGCCACTTGTTGGTTTCCAACATAAATAAGTTACGTGGCATCCATGATTTTTTTAATTAAAATAATTAATTCTTTTAAAAATTATTACTAAAAGTTTTGATTTTTTTCTAAATTATAATTTTGATTATTTTTAATAAAATTTGATTTTTTTTTTAATTTAAAAAATTTCACATGGCACGTTATCTATCAACGCGATGTATGTGATATGACATGTTGTGAGTCATACCATCATCCATGTGACAAAAGGATCGTTTTCAAATAATAGAGGAAAGTTCAAGATTTGAAACATAAAAAAAAATTCAAGGACCTATTCCAAAAAAAAACACATAAGTTTATGAACTAAAAACTTAAATAAGCCTGATTATTATTATTTTGAGTTAATAGTCATATAGGTCTCCGAAAGACATCCGTGGAATTAGTTAGGTCCCTGAAAGATTTGTGGAATCTCTTAAACTCCCCAAATATCAATGTGGTGTCACATTAGTCCCCTCATCCAATTTCGTCAAGAGAGATCTAACAGAATCCTATGTGTCTCGTTAAATATTTTATTGGCCCCAATACCATGTTGGACGGTTAAGAAGGTGTCACGTTTGAGCCAATAAAGCATTTAACGTGTCACGTAGGATTCCGTTAGGTCCCTCGTGAGGGACTAATGTGATGTCAAATTGATCTTTGGGGTCTAAGAGATTCCACAAATCTTTCAGGACCTAACTGATTCCACAAGTATCTTTCAGGGACCTATGTGACTATTAACTCTATTATTTTCTTATATTTTTCAAGAAAAAATATGGCTTAAATACTTTTTTGGTCATTTATTTTATTTTTATATTTAAATTTGATCTTTTATATTTAAAAATAGTCAATTTAGTCCTTCATATTTCTGACATTTGTCAATTTCATGCTTTTGGTATGATGATGTTAAATTTTCACCAAAATATATTGATTTTGTCACAGGTTTCTTCTTCCGATCACCCGAATCTACATTTTTTGCCGAAATCTACATTTTCTGACGTATTTGATACTTTTATTGATATTATGGTTTTGGTCCTTAAAAGTTCAGCATGTTTTGGTTTTAGTCCCTAAAAGTTATTTTGACCGGGACTAATCCTTAATTTTTCAAACATTTTGGTTTTGGTCTCATCCGTTAGAAAAAAAAATCAATTATTTGTTGACGTGGTTAACGGAAACCCACACCATCAACCACGTACTGTGAGATAGTGCCAAATAAGCATTGTGACATGAATGATTCATGTCCATAAAGGCAAAATTCTGTGTATGGGACCATGTTGCGTATGAGACCATTTTGTGTCCGTGGATTTGTATCATCCACGTCATATCACTTATTTGGCATCACTTCGCACTACGTGACTGCTGATATAATGTTCCGTTTGCCACATCAGCAAATAACAATTTTTTCACAATGGAGTGGATCAAAACCAAAATATTTGAAAAATTAAGGACATGTCCCGGTCAAAATAACTTATAGGGACTAAAACCAAAACACACTCAACTTTTAAGGACCAAAACCATAAATAAGCCAAATTTTAATGTTGTCCCACTTTTTTTAAGGTGAAATTTCACTCACACTTTTGCTTTTTCTTTGTTTTAAAATTTGCAAATTATAGTGATAAAATACAAATTTTGGTGATAAAAAAATGAATCTGAAGCAAAATCAGTATATTTCGTTGGAAATTTTACACTGTCATTCCGGAATGATGAAATTGACAAAAGTTATAATCGTAAATGACTTAATTGACTATTTTTAAAAATAGGGTCTTACTAGGGCACTTGTTAAGGTTACTACATATGGAAAAAAATCCTAAGTCCACATTCACCACTCTCTCGAAAACATAAAAAATCACACTTTCTAATCACTTTTATCTATAATTGCTTCTTATAGGGCACTCGTTAGCATTTTCCTTAAAAAGAGTCTTGCTAGCACTTGTTAAGGTTATTACACATAGAAAAAATCTCAACTCCACATTCTTCACCACTCTCTCGAAAATATAAAAAATCACACTTTCCAATCACTTGAAACCTAAAAATAAGATAACAGACCAAAAGAACATTTAAGCCATAAAAAATATGTACTCTTTTGTTAGCTTCAATCTTTATGGTGGAAGATAAGCACATATAAATAGAAATGTTTTATTGAAAACGATGAATCTAATAAAAGTGACACTACCACTCAAAGATAGATTTTTACCTTTGCAAGATGATAACTTCTACCTCATTGCATCAATGACTTGCTGCTAGCAAGAAACCTTCCTAGGATTAACTCCAACTGATAAACCCAAGTAAAGAAACGAAAGTGAGATTATTTTACAATTAAGGATATCCAAAGTGGCGTCCAAAAAGTCATCCTTCGCATTAATACATGTTTTGTTTGAATGAAACAGAGGTCCTTGAGAAGGACGCTTAGTCCGGAGAGTGGGAGTTCTCAGTCTTGCGCACCTGTTCGAACTGTGTTTGGGGAATCAAGACTACGTAGTTCTTATAGGCACGTTGATATTGTGCATGAGAGAGATTTAGGCGACATAGGAGCTATTCCTATGGTCGTTTAGTGGGTTTGTAACCTTTGTTATGAGCAAATCGGGCTAACTGTTTCGGATCCAGAGGCTATGGCTCTAAGTACTGTTGACAATAACTTTGACAATGCTGTGAATTCTCTGCTGTGGGGTTGTGATCAACTGCCACTGTGGGGGTTGCAGGAGTTTGGGTACATGGTTGCAGAAGTTTGGGTATATTGTTGGAGAGTGCCCTATGGCAATCGTATTTTCTCTTTTACTTGTACTTATTTCATGTTTATGGATTATTACTATTAATAATAATGAGGCATTTCATTTATTATATTTATGATTTAATTGTTTAATTAAAATAGATGTAATAAAGTCCTTAGGATTATAAGTCCAATGTCATAAGAATATAAAGTACATGACTTGATAGTGAGATCTTATTGATTGAAAATTATCCTTAAAGATTTCCTAGTCGAGTATTATAGTTAATAAGGACAACTATAATGCAGTGAGACTAGTATGTGGCAGACTGATGACTATATCTCACCGGTCATGGATATGGGATATCAAGTATTCACGTAAGTACACATTGGGACAATAATTGTGTACTGGATTGACCCGCCATGAGAATGCTACATGGGTTATTAAGTGAGTGTCATAAGCGATTCTCATAGTGACAATGGTGTACATGGTCCTTCGACCTGAAGTCGCTACGGTTCCCAACATGAGGAATTATGTGCTTTCACGCAATCAAACGTCATCTTTAACCAGGTGATCATAACGGTTGTAGTCGGGTATATGACAAATCATGTAGAGGAATGTGAGTGACGTAGATGGGATTTGTCCTTCCTTGTCAATAGGAATTATATCTCTGGGCCCCTTGATTGAGTGAGACGGTGAAATGTATGGCCATACTCAAGACAGTCAATATGAGATATTGACGAGACTTGTTTAGACGGGTCTACTCAGGGATAAAAAAACCATATGTTACACTATAGATGGGTGACACGTTCCATGCCATGAGTGTAACTAAGATATTTGGACAAAGGGATTAAATTTACACATGATCATTGGTCACACTAAGGTTATGTCAGATCACAGACATTCCTGTCACTTGGGTAGCAATGACGTGTTGCTAGATACCGCTCATTGCTTGTAAACTTAAAATGGGATTTTAACTTTACTGTCAACGTTACAGGAACCTATAGGGTCACACACTAAGAACAGATAGATTGGAGATATCACATTTGATAAAAAATACAATAGTTGTATTTTTTATAAAATTTACGTCCGTGCGATGCACCGTATGACCGTGCGACGCATTCTGATAGGTGCTGTCAAGCCCAACCTACTGGTCTGATACTATTATAAATAATAGTATTAGCCTTAGGGTTTTGGTACGTGTGAGACACAGAACGGCAACCCTAGCCGTCCATATCAGAGAGTGAGTGATACACTGAATCTCTCTCTTTTCTGCTAGCACTGAGAAGAGAGATGTGACTCCAATTGGGAATATGTTCGTGTGGATACCAATAGAGGCGCGACTACCTTGTTGCGCTCGTGATTGACGTGGATTGTTCGTGGATGATCTGACCAGCGCCGTTCTCCTCTTCGCATCAAGAGGTAAACGTTTTTCTATCTCGAATCATGCTCTCTGGCATGGATCCTGTTCTAGAAATAGGGGATTTCGTTTTTATTTTCCGTTGCGTATTCTATCCCTATTTCCAGCATATATATCATGTATACTTTGTGCATATTGGCATTGTGGTTGTACTTGTTGGTGTACTTGGTGTATTTGGTGTGTTGAGCCCTCTTATGGAGATTGATATTTATAGGACCGACATGGGCTTCTTGGCTTGATGTATTTCTCGTAGTGAATCTTTTATTTTTGAAAATAATTTTCGTGTGATCTTATCTTATTAAGATAAGCGGTGGTCCTCTATAATTGTAGTTGATCCAACTTTATCTCCTCTAACAAAGTCGTTATCTACTGGAGATTGATTAAGTCTCATGACTTGCCTATCAGTTATGTCCACACCAAAGCTCTTCCGAACTAGTCCATGCTTTAAGTTATTTGCTATAGGTCATTTGAATGAGTCTCTTGTCCTAAGGCCTTCCATTATAGGTGGTCTTAGGACAATAAAGTGGAATAAGTGTCCTTATCTTGTGACAGGACCAAAACAATACCGTATATGCTGCTTTTATGGAAGTTCACTTTTAACCCAAAGTGACTTATGTTAATCGCCAAAGTTTTGAACATTACCAATTTAGTCTATAATGCAACCCACTCAATCAAACTTTAGGGTCTAAAATATCTTTATTACCAAAATGAGTCTTCAATTTTTCCCTCTATATACTTTCTCATTTCCTTATTTCATATCATTTTTTAGAAGATTTTGATGGTCATTTTTATATAAGGTTCTTTAATTTTTTGTATAGTATTTATTATTTTTTTCTCAATTGCTTTTATTAAATACTCCCTCCGTTCCTAGATATAAGTATTACATAGTGAGAGTGCTTTGGTCTTATTATAAGCACTTGGTCAAATTTTTAGTGATATTTATTACTTTTTTTTCCCACAAATAGCTTTATTTATTCAAAACTTTTTAAAGTCTCAATGATAATTATAGGGGTAATTTCGAAAAAATATAACAAATATTATCATTTTCAATACCACTAACAATATTAACTAATTTTTTTTGCTCCATGTGAAAATCTACTCTAAAAACTTATATTTAAAGACAGAGGGAGTACTTGATTATTCATTTAGGCTTAATTATGTCACAAGTCCATGAAGTTTGCAGTACTTTTGTCATATACCCTTATTTTTTTTAATGTTTGTCTCCCTGAAGTTGTTTATGAGTTTGTCATATATACCCCTACAACTAATTCCGACCAATGTTTTTTATAATTTTAGTTAAATAAAAAAGAAGATTGAAGAGAGAGGTCGTTTTCGCCCATGTGACAACACGTGGCACCAGAGGGTCAACCTTCTGCGTATGCCTAGGATTCCGATGTTACATATCAGCAAAATTTGCCAGAATTGATAGTAGAGGTATATGACAAACACATAAGTAACTTCGGGGAATCAAATATTGGACAAAAAAATATCTGACAAAAGTACCCCAACTTTAAAGACTTGTGACATAATCAAGTCATTAATTTATTATTGACAAAACTACTCATTTTTAGGAGTGAATCTTTATTGGATCAATTGGGAGCAATCCCCTCAATTTTGTAAAGTATTATATATGGATTGATTAATACACCACCCGTTCTTAAATATGTGACTTTTTTGATATTTTTATTTTGTCCATATTTATAACAGTTTATACTAATTTTCAATAACAATTATTTACTTCTTTCCAAAAATACTCATATTTACTTAACACTTTTTAAATTCTCAATACTTTTAATATGTGTAGTTTTGAAAATACATATAAAATGCTTATATTTCCAACACCATTAACTAAATTAACCAACTTCTTATTAGACGTAAAATCTACCAAAAGAATTTTATATATAAGGACGAAAAGAGTACTACTTTCGTTCTTTTATGTAAACATTTGAGTTTGACTTTTCTTGATCCCTTTCAAAAAAATTTATTTCAGGTTTTAATTATATTAATTTTTTTTACAAATACTCCTATTTATAATCACTTTTTAGAGTTTTCAGGATAATTATATGGATAATTTTGAAAAAATATACTACGCCGATCTCTAATATAAGAAAAAAAAGACACTTATATTAGTATCAAATACGAGAAAAAGTTAACTAATTTTTTATTCCCAATACAATTATTCCTGGGACTAGATTATATCATTTAATTATTGTTTCATTCCCAATACAACTTTTCTAAAGTAACACTATTTTTTTATGAATTTAAAAAAATTAAATACTCCTACATTTGTTATGGACTGGTTCCACTACTTATCAATGAATACTTGTATCATGCATGGATCTATGAGCATCCATATCACGGACTAATAAACAATGATATCATTGACCAACAAGTACCGATTAACTGCGATTAACTGATATAACGACTCATAATGACGTTATTAAATCTTTAGTTCATTACTCATGGAGTCATAGGATTACTTACAATAATTAAAAATCATAAAAAGCTCATCATTGCTACGTATATTGTTATAAAGTAGGAGACCAAATACTATAGTAAACACTCGTTTTTTAATCAATTATAATATATATATATATATATAAGATTATTAGTTTTAAATAAAAACAAAAATTAATTAAGTTTTAAATAAAGACAAAAAATAATTAATTTTTTATTTTTAATATGTTCTTATTTTTTATTGCTACTTAAATGATTGGTTGGGGGTTCAATCCTCAATTTTTTCAAACGTAAGAGGCCTTACTAAGAAAAACTTGTTTTGAGTTGGAAAAATAACTAATAAAAAAATAAAATAAAAGTTGACAAGTGTTATGATTTAATTGGCTTGGGGAAATAACTTATTTCCATGTAATAGGAACTTTATTCTCATATAATTTTAATAGATTATAATCTTATCAGATTATATTATAATCACATAAAAAATAATCATAATCTCATCTTACCATATATATCAAATAGATTTCAAACAAAGATGTTTATAAAAAAAATATAATAATTTTTTCCAATATAGGTTGGGACGCGTGTTAAGTGTGACGACCCGACTTTATATTCTTAATAAAATACTTATATTCGAAAATATGACCATTTTTTTTTCTTTCCATCATAAGTCAAGTCATCATCATTTTCAATTCTTGAGGAAAACATTCAAAGACATCATGAAAGAAAACATCAAACTTCATATTTCATTTCAAAGTCATAGAGTACATTTTCCATTACATCAAAAAAGTTAACAACACTAAACTTAACTTAGATACTCTAGGTTATTACATTATATTACATATATTACAACAAAACATATAACAACCTAGAGCAACCGGTTCGAAACTCAAAATATAACATAACATAAGTAAGAGAAACCTGATGGGTTGCATTATCCACATTCCACTAGCCAGAACTCAACTCAGTCGTCAGTTCCCCACTGACTCCCAGTTGAGTTTTCTATAGGATCATCCTCCGCCACCTGGTCAGCATCCTCCACCGGGTCCTCATCCTCAATAGGATCTTCCTCCTCCTCCTCCTCCTCCAGTGCCGGATCAGATGGCACATAAACGGGAGTCCGAGATCGGGCTCTAGTGGGAGGGCGAGGGTGAGCAGGAACCTCCAAAATAATTCTTTCTTCGGAGGGTGATGGACTGGGTGGAAGGGTGCGCCTTGAAAAATGTCTTGGTGGTGGTGGTGTTCCATGGCGAAACACAAAATTAGGTGGAATATGCATAATGTACACCATTGGGATCCTCGTACGACGCGGACGCATCCGGGACCATGGATTTGGGTGACGGAAAGTGACTTCCACGTCCCCTTCGTACGTGGCCCGATGCTCCTCGAAATTCCACTCCCCGTTAGGGAGCGGCCTCATCTCCACGCACATCAGATTCCGTGCCATGTCCTACAACAAGGGATTAGAAGTGAGTCATAGCTAAATACAATAACAAATGAGCATAACAGAGGCTAAAAATAACAATCACATGTATCAACAAGTATAAGCAATAATGCAAACTCATATGCTCAAACTGATTTAGTTCGTTTTAGTTTCCTTTAGTGTCATGATGCATGCCTACTCCTCATTCATGCTTCACGGTTCGGCATCCTTTCGGGAATTCATTCAAAACCTATGTTTCCATCGAACCGGAGCGTATCCATATCTCAAGCATCACGATTGATTGGGAACTAGCCTTCATAGCATCCTGTGCCATGGTATCCAAGTCTTCATAGCATCTTGTGCCATGGTATCCAAAATTCTATCCTATGCTAGATATCCACAATCAAAACGGAGCAACCCCATGCATGATAATGTCATATAAAGTTTCATTTCAGTCTTTCATTATTCTCATCAGCATTCTTGGCTATTCATTTCCAGATATCTCATCATTCCATATTCTTACTTTCTTTAACTTTTCTTTTAGTTGGTGCTGAAGCTTTTGGAAAAATCTATCAGCGGCCTAGCTACTTTGCGATGGTTTTAGGAATAGCATATAATAAGTTACTTTAGTAATCCATCGGGCATAGCCTCCTATTGATGGTAGTTGCAACGACCCCATTGGGACTCCTATAGGGAAATATCAACCAAGTGAATAAAAACTTTCACTGAGACGTCTATAGGATAAACATCGACCAAATGGGTGTACGCACTTCCGTTGGGACTCCTGTAGGAAAATGATCAACCACTGAATAAAGTTCCAGTAGGACACCTCCAGGTTAATTATCAACCAACGGGATTAAGTTATGCCACTGGGTGTAATCCTCATAGTGGTTAGAATTTAGCCATTAGGATATTAGACGAGTTAATTATTGAATATTTAAGAAAATAAGTGTTTCCTGAAAAATTGTTGAGAATACTCGAGTAGTTCATGAACTACTCGAGTAGTTCATGCAAAAATACTCGAGTCGTTCTTAGCTTTCCAGAATACTCGAGTCTTTCTTAAAATACTCGAGTCTTTTAGCTGCAACAGCACCAGTTTTTCTGCAATTTTAGCACCAATTCGATTTCCATGCTTGATTTCTCCTTTCTTATGCAAAACAGAAGCTTATACACATGAAACAAACATGTTATAACAATTAAACATAACTGAAACAACAGAAATCAACATCAATTCACAGATTGCACAAACACTTTAACTTTTCCATTTTAAACTGTGAAATTCATTTCCGCTTGATTTTAATTTCGAAACACCTTACAGTGAGCTTTATTAAGTTCATTTAAACTTGTTTGAATATTAAAATCATGGGTTTCTAACCTCCAAGTCAGAATCCCAATTCAAGTTGCATCCCTCTTTGAACCTTCAATGGTTCCTACATTTTTAGCTTGAAATTACTTATTCTAGTATTTAGATAACTCCTCCCTTACCTCAGAGAAGCTAAAGAAAAGATTGATTGCAAAGAAAAGTGGTTGAATCAAAACTTCGTTTCTGAACTTGTGCAAAAACAGTTGCACTTGGCTGACTTTGGCAATCAATTGCACCACGAATAAGACATGAAAAAGGATGAAACAAGTTAGCTTAAGCAACTGGGAAATGCCAACTTTTATTAGAAACAACTTTGGAATCAAAAGAGTTCCTGGATTTACCAAACGGATTCAAGAAAGATGGGTACTTGATGCTGAAACTTGCTCTGTTTTTCGCAGCTTTAGAACCTCAACTTTGATTGCCTATAACTCGATCTACAGGAGGTTATTTTGAGTGATTTCGGGTTCTAATTCAAGATTGGAATTAGAACTTCAGTTTGTGTTTAGGTTTCAAAGGGAATGAATGAGGATTGAGAGAGAACGAATGGATCAAAGCCAACACCTCAAAACAGAGAAAACTTGACAGAAATTCGGGTTTGATTGATTTAGATGAGTTTTGGGGCTCCCCAATTCACTTATTTATAGCCTAAGATTACCCTACTTCGAAGTAAAGTCCAGCTCTGTGCTTGGAACCAAGGGAATTGCGTTTTGGTTCGAAGTTTGAATCAAAACCGACTTATACACACACAGCCACTGCACAAAATACTCGAGTATTTATAGAATACTCGAGTATTCCAACCAAAAATTCAAATTTCTAACTGCTAGTTACAATACTCGAGTCTCCTCCAAAATACTCAAGTATTTTAACCAAATTTTAGAAAATTCATTATTTTATTCAATATAATAATATTATTCTTTTAAATATTTAATTTCTTTTATTTATTTAAAAAATGTAGGGTCTTACATTAAGCGGCTCGGTTTCGTTTAAGCAAAGTCTCGGATTCGATTCCTTACGGATGCAGAAAATTCCTGTTGGGAGACTCTCCTGTCATGATCAGGCACGCGACCTGGATCAAATCCAGTACCTAGGTAATACTTGAGAAACTGGATAAAAAAAATTAGCATAGGATCTTAAAAATACGTACTCCCTTCGGTCTCTAATATAAAAAAATTTTGACACACTTTTCTTGGTTTTAAATATAAGAAAAGTTAACCAACTTTTTATTCTCAATACAATCATTTCTAAAATGTTTATAGAAAATAGTGATCTCATTTAACTTTTGATTCATTCCCAATGCAACTTTCCTAAAGTAGCAATATTTTTTACTCATATGATTTTGAGAAAATTAAATACATTCAACTAATTTTCTTTGGCTTATTTATGGTTTTAGTCCTTAAAAGTTCAGCGTGTTTTGATTTTAGTCCCTATGAGTTATTTTGACCGGGACTAGTTCTTAAATTTTCAAAAAATTTGGTTTTAGTCTCTTCCATTAGTAAAAATAAGTTATTTGTTGATATGGTTAACGAAAATTCACACCAGCAGCCATGTGGTGTGAGGTAGCGCCAAATAGGTGATGTTACATGAATGATTCAAGGCCATGAACTCAAAATTTCGCGTACGGGATCATTTTGCGTATCAGACCATTTTGCGTCCGTGGATTTATATCATCCACGTCATATCACTTATTTGGTGTCACCGCAGATCACTTGGACTGTTGATGTGATGTTCCGCTAACCACGCAAACAAATAACAAATTTTTATTAATGGAAGGGAACAAAACCAAAATGTTTGAAAATTTAAGGACTAGTCTCGGTCAAAATAACTTATAAGGACTAAAACCAAAACACGTTATACTTTTAAGGACCAAAATCATAAATAAGCCATTTCTTTTTTTTTTTTGCATATCCGGTTCCCTAAGTATTACCTAGGTACATCCGGATCCGACTCAGGTCACGTGCCTGACTATGGCAGGTGAGTCTCCCAACATGAATTTTCAGAATTCACAAAGACTCGAACTCGAGACCTTGCTTAAGCGAGACCGAGCCGCTTACCACTAGTTCCAAAATCCACTTTGGTAATAAGCCATTTTCTTTTAATACATCTCATTTCGATTATTTTTTCTAGGAGGGAGGGAGTATTTAAATGTCGTGAAAATAGTTTTAGGAGTGCCATTTGCATCACCAAAGTGGGAATTGGGATCTCCGCTTCGAATAGTTTCCCTTCCATCCACCTTTGAGCTCAACGTAACGAATCTCGCCATTTTCCTCACCAACCGCCATGATTTCAGATGAGTCTCTCTTCCACAGCTCCCTCATCACTCTCTACCTCATTGCCCCACCAACCTTCATCTCTCTCTTCTTCCTCCAAGCCCCTTATGGCAAACACCACAGGCCTGGTTGGGGCCCCAACCTCCCTCCACCCTTGGCATGGTTCCTCATGGAAAGTCCCACACTTTGGCTTACCCTTTTGCTTTTCCCACATGGCCAACGCTCCACCAACCCAAAATCACTTGTTCTCATCACCCCTTTTCTCTTTCACTATTTTAATAGAACCATCTTATACCCTTTGAGCCTCTTCAGAAACAACAACTCCAAAAATTCAAAGAAAGGTTTCCCTTTTAGTGTTGCCCTCATGGCCTTTGTGTATAACTTGTTGAATGCTTATCTTCAAGCCAGGTTTGTGTCTCATTACAAGAGTTATGATGATGATGGGAGTGAAAGGTGTGGTTTTTGGTTCAAGTTTTTTGGTGGGTTGGTGGTGTTTTTGTGTGGGGTGTGGATCAATGTTTGGTCTGACAGGGTTTTGTTGAGGCTCAAGAGTGAAGGGAAAGGGTATGTTGTCCCAAAGGGAGGGTTGTTTGAGCTTGTGACGTGTCCCAATTACTTTGGTGAGATTGTGGAGTGGTTTGGTTGGGCTTTGATGACTTGGTCTTGGGTTGGGCTTGGGTTCTTTATCTACACTTGTGCTAACTTGGTGCCTAGAGCACGTGCTAATCATCAGTGGTATTTGGAGAAATTTGGGGAGGATTACCCTAAGGATAGGAAAGCTGTTATCCCATATTTGTATTGATTTTTAGCTTTGTAATTGGGATGTTTATGTTATTGTCTAGGGATGAAACAATGTGTGTTTGTTGCTGATGAAGCATTGCAGCAAAATTTGATATATCTAAGTAATTGATATACTACCAAGTTTTTTGATTGTCTATTTATTTATCCTATGTTCATTTAGAGGTGTGTGTTACTAATTTACTCTGTTATGATTTGTCATTGTTCAGGGACAACACAATGTTAGTTTGTTGCTGAAGCAATGCAGCAAAACTTATATATCTCATATGTAGTTGGATTTTTTGGATTGGTAAAATTCTAAGGTTTTTATTTTAACTGTGCAATGACATTGTATTGTAAAGGTTTTTTACACTTTCTTATCATCATGAAAACTTTACACTGCACCCCTATTAAACTCTATTATTTTGTTACTTTTTTTTTTTTAATTTCCATCAAAGGTATCATCCCTTAGCTGATAAGTGGCTTTACTAAAGTGTTTTTTTTTTCTTTCAACGAATTCTTTTTGATACACATGTACAGTGAATCAAACCTTGTCTTTGACATCATTATCTCTTAGGTGTGCTTGGCCTTTTTCCTTACTTTGTGTTACTTTAGTTGTGTGTTAAACTTACTACCTTATGACTCTGCCTCTTCAAGATACACTTCTTTTGCATATCTTTAACTTATTACGTATATGTGTCAGATAAATTAAGCAATGAAGTACAGAAAATGTACATAAATTAATTTGAAGATTTTCATCAGACCATATCACATAATTTGTGGAATGATCTTTATATTGATATTAAATATGAAAGATATGAGCCGTGAGTTGTAACTGATATTTTGTGTCTCAAAATTGTCGAAGGATGATTATGTGCAACTGTGGCAGATTGGTTTAATCAACATGTTAACCTCGAATTATTTGACTTAATTATATATTTAGTCATTGAATTTTAGGGTCATTTTGTCAAATGTATTTGTTCTTTTTTTTTTTTTCAATATATGATTTCCCGAAGTTGCTTATAAGATTGTCATATACCTCTCTCATCAATTCCGGTCAAATTTTTGATGACACGTCTGACGTCACATCGGAATCTGAGTTAAACATTGAAAAAAAAAAACAAGAGCCCGTGACAAAATAATCCTAAAGTTTAAAAACCGAACACATAATTAAGCCGAATTATTTCTACATGCTCCATAACTGAAATGCCGTGGTGTTCTGCAAGAAACAAAAACAGATGACATTAAGTGGCCAACAACTTCTGATGTGGCTATTGCTCATTTAAGTTGTGTATAAGCGCCAAAAAGTGGAAAACAGGAGCTGAGTCACAAGTAACTAAGGCATATTTAGAAGTTCTTTGGACCTCTTTGTGAGCCAAAATGGTGTCCAACGTTATTCAGCTAAATTAAACTCGTTAGTTGTTGTTGACATCTTTGACATACTTAATTAAGCTGGTTGGCTAATGAGGGCAGTAGTTTAAACTTTAAAATCACCTTTAGAAATGAGATTCCAGTTTGTTATTGTAATTCACTACATATATGAAGCATTGAGTGAGTCATATTGACTCTAATGAAGTGTATTTAAACCTTCATTATTCAATTATTCTCTCCATATATAAAGCGAATAAAATCTCCTGTCTCAATTGAGGTTTTTTTTTTTTTTTTTTTTTTTTTTTTTTTTTTTTTAATAATAAAAAAGACAACTTCCTTAAACTGCAAACGAAAGATAGTTACCCAACACATATTTTTCATCTTAAGTTCATTTCATTTTCAACAATGAAGAATGATGTACAGTCAAAATGTAATTCTAGACTCATCCAAATAGATAAAACATAAAAGAGTCACCTTCAAAGCTTCATTGTGTTTGACATAAAACAAAGCAAACTGTTTCCACATGTTCACAGATTAATTGGTGAGTTTAACTATTGCCTAAAGAATAATAATGATTTATTTGGGTCTTCAATACATTCTTTATCTTGTATAGTGATACAAGAGACAATGTAGGCAAGTTCTTGAGAGGGTTTAATTTGCAAGGAGTTTAGGTGTCACTTGTTCAAGTTAAATGTTGATAACCTCATCATTGAAATGGATTCCCGGGTTGCAATAAACTTGATGCAATCTACACGCTCTACTGCCCATCATTGTAGCAGTCTTCTATTCGTTAGATCAAATCCCTTTTGGAAGGAAGGTGGAAAACTGGAATACTAGGCTTCTTCATGTATCATGGGAAGGAATACGGGTCATGTCATGTTATGATTGGCCTAAACCGCAAATAACAAGTAATAATTTCTTGGTTATGATAGTAGTTTCTCTTGCTCTTCCTACTATATGGTATCATAATATTTGTGAGGATGCCTATGAGATAAATTTCTCAAGAATGATATTGTAACTTAGCATGGTAACCAGGCAGGTTAAGGGCAGATTTTGATATTTTTGAAAATAATGAAGCAAAGTGAAAAATAATGATAATTTAGAAATTATGAATTATAACATTTCACCTGAAAATGAAAGAAAAACAAACCAAATTCAATGTAAAATATTGTTACTTGAGGATTTTAGGAGACTTTTTGCGGAAACGATGAGGAAATTTATTACTCCCTCCGGCTTGAAATATAAGCAACAAAAAACATACCTCTCTTGGCTTAAAATATAAGCAAAACTAACCAACTTTCTTAAATTTTATTTCATTCCCAATGTCACTTTCCAAAAACATCACTAGGAAATTGCTATCTTATTTAATTTTTGTTTCATTCCCAATGCAACTTTCCCAAAATACCTCTATTCTTTTATAAATTTGAGAAAATTAAATACAATCAACTAATCTCCTTAATAAGCGTAAAATTAGTTGGTTTTGCTTATAATTCGAGCCGGAAGGAGTACTTAATTGTTGCTGAAAAATCCAAGTCCAATATATGCTTCCCCGCAGGCCATAATTTTGTGCTTGAAACTCACCAGATAATAGATATCAATAGGTATAATTTCAATATCAATGTGAATATCAAATGGATAAGAAAATTATAGATCCCATGTGACCATAACAAACAACTTTTATATAGCTCTAAGAGTCTAATCCAATGTAATGAACTTCTGCAAGTGCAACACGTCAATAGGGTGAAATTTCTAGGACTATTTTTTTGTCCTGCAGTGATTTTTCTCCTGAAACTCCAGCAATATATACAATGTTTATCTACAAATTTTGTTTGAGGCATGTTCATCAGAATCTATAAATGGAGGAAATCACCATTTATATATATAAAAAAAAATAAATTATAAACAACAGCAATATTTGTGGATATTAGAAAAATCATTCTTGTAAATAATACAGAACACATAACACAACAACTTCATCTTATTAGGTTCCTGAAACTCAAGCAGTGTATACAATCTTCATCTAAGTCTACAAATGGAGAAACTCACCATTTTAAATAGAAAAAAAGTATAAAAAAATAAAACAAAAAGTAAGGGAAAAAGAAGCAGATAATTAAGTGATTCTGAAATTAACTGCAACATTCTAACTCAAACAAATACAAATAGTTTCACTTTTATTCCCCCTTCTGGTCTTCTGTTGGAAGATGACAGAAAAATATCAAACACAATTCACATGGTACTCTTCTTTAAATCCCCAAAATTTGATTCTAGAAAGATGGCCAAGATGCTAGATGATGTACCAACAGCAGAAGATATTAGTATTTTATCAGGAAGACATTGATGCTGTTTCCACTATCTACCATTCCATTCATATAGCTATCACAGCTCCAGTACCTTCTTTCACCAGTGAGTGCCATATAGCAGGCTGATAGAAAGAGATATTCAACTGTTATCAGGGGCAAGAAATCAAATGAAGGATAAACTACAGAATGAAACTAATTATAAATCCAACCTCATTTATACACTGCAATCACCGTTAATTCCAAAATCACACAAATCCATCTTAAAATTGCAGTTGCACGGGCAGGAGTTTTCATTTGCACGTCAGTCATGGGAATTAGGGCGTTTGGAAAAGCATAAAAGAGCTTACTTGAGCTTATGAGAATAGTTAATGAAAATAAACTTGTGAATATAGCTTATAAAAATCCCTTATGACCTTCCTATAAGATCCTTTTAGTTTCATTTCAATAAGCTTGTCAAAGAAACTCATGAAAATAAACTCTTAATCTTATTAAAAAAAACTTACCGAATAAGTGCTTAATTAAGATGTTTACCCAAACATGCCCTTAGTCTAAGGGAAATGTAACTTCAAGTGGTAAACACTACAGATAAAATGCTCCCTAGAATGCCTCAATGGTTCTGAAATCTGAACATGTACTTACAAAATTATTATTTTGTGTTGTTTAGATGAACTCACATCAAGAAAAGTTGCGGTTTGCACCAACTTTCGCTGTAAACTCCTCATTGGCGGGACTGTCTCCTGCTGGATCTTCCGCTTTCAAACTTCCATTTTCACTGGAAACTTTAGACACCACATTTTCATACTTCTCTTTTAGGCGAGATGAGTCAACAGTTTCGACAAGGCTCTGCTTAATTTGTTGCACCAAAGCAGCAATTCTATTATTTGAATCCACATCAGGTGTGTCTCCAGCCTTAGCAACTTCCAATTTCAATAGCTCTATCTTGCTCTTAACATCTGATGAGTTCACAGAGTATTCAATTTCTTTTTCTATATCTTTATTTAGTTCTTCAATCTTTGACTCATACTCTGACAATGAAGACTCGTCTCTGCCATCTCGTGGCTTTGCTTTTACATACTTAACATCTAAGCCTGCTGACTTCAGAGCATTAGCTAGTTGCAAGTCGACCTCTTTATTAAATTCAATGATTTTCTTCTTCAACTCATCATCCAAATCACTTGGTGAGGATGCACCGACACTTTGAATTTCAGCCTTTAATGTCTCATAGTTTTCCTTTATTCTAGGATTGTTCAAGACATCATCAAATATTGTCTTCAACTCTTGCTTCAACGTGGCAGCCTCGTTTTTCGTTTCTGACATATGCTTTACTTTAGATAATTCTTTCAACATTTCAAGCTTACTCTGGAGCTTGCCATAGTTGGGAGCAGCTGACAAACCCTGGTCAAACTCTGCCTTTAGCTTCTCTATCTTATCCTTAAGCAATGGATCAATAAATTGGTTCTGTGAATTTGCTTTTGTAACTTCCTCCTTTAGTTTTGACAACCTGTCTGTCAAGCCCACGGCTTTAATTGCCTCGGAGTACTCATGATCAACCTCCTTTTTCAATTTCTTTATCATATCGTCCAAATCAAGTCTTGGAGGCTCAGCAGAGGATCCCTTAGTTTCCAATATTTTCTGCTTCAGTTTCTGAACCTCAGCCTCTAGTTCAGCATCAGGAATCCTCCTAGCAACAGGTATATCCCTTTTCTTCATGTTGATTTTCTTCTTAGGATCAATAGGAATTCCTTCCTGGAATCCACCAATCTTTCGAAACTTGTCATGGCGATGTTGCAGTAGGTCTTCTGTATTCAGCTTGGAGAGCTCCTGCACAATGGATAAACCAAAGTTCTAAATTAGCATATGCTTTAACATATTTTGACTTCAGTAGAACACTTGCTGCTTGTTAAACTTACATCCATGGTTTCATTGATTGCAATTTTTATTTGTTGTGAGGTCCAAGATGGATCTGCATGCGCACCACCAAGTGGCTCCTACGGAAAGGCAAAATGAAATTCGACTAAGATTCCTTATAGAATATAGTTATCAATATATGCAACCATAGCTATCTATATTGTATATAGAATAAAGATAAAATTGCAGGAGTTAGAAGGTTTGACAATTTGCCTCAACGCTGACATAATTATTACATATATTTAAAATTCTAAAACTATTAAGATGGTATACTTCATATATATGTGAATAGGATTCAATATCAAAAAGCATCAATTAATAGGGTTATTACAGGGATAACACCATCTGCAACTTGCAATCTGCAAAGTTCATTGGCTGTAATCTTCAGCTTCTCAGCAGCCTGCAAAAAATATAAACAGAAGAAAATAATTACAAATGCACTATAAATTGAATGAGTCAAGTACCAGTGCTGTATATACCTTTGGAGCAGCTTTAGCGCTCTTCCACAAGATAGCTGCACATGCCTCTGGACTAAATCATGACAAAAATAGAGACCAAACCAACGGAGCAGATCAGAACAGACTTTTACAATTGGTAAAATGATTAAACAATAACCCAAGCATGTCTGGTTCATTCTAAGACGCAACTTGTATGATGGGTTATATTGATTCCATCCTAAATTAAACTTTAACTAAATTTAACCACAATTACAAATATATAAATGAAATGGTTTCAATACGAGATTAATTTAAATATAGATATGAAATTAATTTTGTTAAATACTTCACTGATTAAAAAGGTTTTAAAGATGCGGTAGGTTCAACTCTTCACACAACCTGCTGTGTCTATCTGATGGTGATATAATCTGTCTTTCTCTGATTATTCATTACACACAGAGAGGAAGAGGAGGGGGGATTGGATATTGGTGAGAACAATGAGTAATCAGCAAAGCCAAAACAAATGAAACAGAACATTTTCCCTTATCGGCGGTAATAGTATACAAGGGAGGGCAAGTATTAAAAGAAAAGGGATAAAAACAAATAAAAAGAGACCACCTCAAAGGAGACTCTAAGTATGCAACAGATATTTTCCATAATGATTGTCCCATTATATGCATATTACTAAATGTTTAGAAGGATTCGCAGAGTTCACAACTGGCATATCAAATAATCACGTTCAACACAGTTCTGAACTATCAATCTCCATTAATATGAAAATTATAAGAGAAATTGCAATCTCAAACCTCCAGGTACAGATATTTTACAGAGTCAATATTATTACAAATTTGCTCAACAAGATTCATCTAACATGGATTAGGTTTAAGAAAGGGGAAAAAAAAGAGGCACAAAGTTGAAACAAATATTTCAATTTCCATATTATAAAATTTGCAAGGAGTAGCGTGAAAAATTAAATCACCTGGCAACATAGAAAACGGCATTTTCAAGCATAAGTAATTTATTAGCACATCCAATGGCAAGTGCACCACCGGAACCACCTTCTCCAATAACTATTGACAAAACTGGCACCTTCAGACCAAACATGGTTCTCAAATTATGAGCAATCGCTTCACCCTGCATACATGAAAGCCATCAAATGGATTAACCCAGTAATAAAAGAGAGACAAAGAACAATACTAATTATTAAAGCATAATTATCAATATACTTGGCCCAGTTCCTCTGATTTAAGGTCAGCATATGCCCCAGGCGTGTCAATGAAAGTAACTATTGGGAATCGATGATGATCTGCATATTTCATCAGGCGAAGAGCCTTCCTATAACTGTTTGAATTGAAAACTTACCATCAATGTCAGAGGCAGAACTTAATCAAATAAATTACAGAGTATAATCCTATCTTAAATCTATTCAACATTTCAATACTAGTTAGAGTTCCTAGCTGACATACCCATGAGGAGTTGGCATTCCAAAGTTACGCTGTATGTTTTCTTTAGTATTTCTACCCTTTTGGTGACCAATGAACATGTATCTTTTACCATCTATAGTCCCTATACCAGTAACGATAGCAGGATCATCATAACCCGCTCGATCACCATGGAGTTCCACAAACTGCAACACGAGGAAACATGATACTTGTGTTAAAGTAGTGGTTCAACAACAATAAAAAAATTAAAATATGTACAAGAAACATACAATAACTAATACATTGAAGTGAATAAGAAAGATAATATTTAGGTGACCTTTTCAGTTATGTTGAAGATGTGATCAAGGAAAGTTGGCCTGTTAGGATGACGTGCAATGTTGACCCGCTGTATAGGAGTCAGATGAGTGTATAGATCCTTTAAAGCCTGAAATAACAATTGGAGCAGTGAAAGCATGAGACTTTACCAAACTTTTCTGTTGAAATCGTAAGGACTAGGTGGAAAAGGAAAATGATTATATATTTGAATAATCTATACTTATACACCCTATCTAACTAATAATCTAGGTCAAGTACAATTGCAGTGCAACATGTAAAAGCCTAAGTAAATAACACTCACAACATATTAACACTAATACTCTTTAACATAAGGATTGCCCTAATATTTTAATAGTTATTAATTCTAAAAATTACTAAAATATAAGGAAAAATATAATCCAGCAAAAAAAAGAAGCAGAGAACACATCCGATTGCTTAGACAGTTAAACCCATATTTCAGAAACAAAAATGTGAGATAAGCAACTAAGAAGCCAAAGAGAATATATTTGAGAAAAGGGGGTTGCCAACATGAATAACAGTCATGCTTAACTAATGCATCTAGGACACAAAAACTGGCGTTGTTTAAAGAAGCTCCATTAATACTAGCAAGTGACAATCAGAGTGCAAAATTAAGGTTAATTAGTTAAAGAAAATGGGGGTCAGGAGAAAGATACTAGTATGCAATCCAATCTACCAATGATTTGTTTAATGTTTCTTGAGAACTCTTAAATGTTTGAGATTGAGCACATAATTCAATCAATAGTCAACATTAGTTTTCTCAAGAATAATGCTGATCTGTTATGACAGCCAAACCTGCTGGTACTTAGACTCCAACGAGAGAATCTGATCACTAAAGTCCAGACCAGTTTCATTCGCCATCTTCCGCACCTGTTATAAACCATATATAGCATTAGCATAAACTTGATGAATCAGGAAGACTCTTACAAATAATTCTCACTTAAGAGAACAAAGCACACACAGAGACACACGTAAACAAGAAATTACATCGATGATCTTCTTTTGCAGATCAACAAGAGGCTTTTCGAACTCCAAAGTGACAGGCTTTGGCTTCTCTTTGAGTGGCTTGAAATGAGAGAGATGACTTAGCACCCCACCTTTCACATTGGGATCAGGGTTATCTGGCCATGGATACTCATTCTTCTTCACCTTCCTCAACTTAGAAGCAACAGTGAAATCCCTCTTCTTCAGAAACAAATGTGACCTTCCCAAAGTTCTCAGAGGGACACCACTGAAACCACTGGTTGAACTCCTCAGAAGATCCGAAGCCGAAGCCCCAGTAAGAGATGCAGCAGAAGAAGCAGCCATATCCTCCTCTTCTTCAATTCCTCAGTTGAAATCCTTCAAAAACCACAAGAAGGTTAACACCAAGACTAAAAATTTATGAAACTATAAAACAAAATAGCCAAAACCCCGAAAGGGAATAAGAATAAGCATTATCTTTGATCCAATTAAGAAAATATTTTCTATGACCACATCAACTTTTTTTTTTTGGTGAATCAACCACATAAACTTAATTACATAACTGAGCTCTATTTTCATAAAACCTAAGCAATATTAAGCAAAAATTAGAAATTCCCATCAAACCAATGACCCATTCATTCAAGTAACAACTTCCGAAGTCACAAAATGAAATAAGGCTCCTGAGAATGAGGGGGAAAAAGATCCAAGGCTTTATATCGATCCCATATTAAAAAAAAAAAAAAAAACAAATCTTTCTATGGCCCCATCAACATATACTTAACTAAGCACTATTTTCATAAAATCTTAGGAACATGAAGCAAAAATTAGAAATTCCCATCAAATCAATGAACCATTCATTCACTAAAAAACAACATCCAAAGGCATAAAAAAAAAAAAAAAAAAGCTAAAGGCTTGAGGAGGGAAAAAGCTCCAAAACTTTATCTCAACCCAATAAAAAAAAACGAATATTTCTATGACCCCCAACAACTTAATTACTCAACTTAGCTCCATTTTCATAAATCTAAAGCATTATCAAGCAAAAATTAGAAATTCTCATCAACCCAATTATCCATTCATTCAGTAAACAACTTCCAACATCATCACGTTTAAAAAAGCTCCTAAGATGAAAGGGGGAAAAAACCAAAGTTTCAAGCACTATTTTCATAACATCTAAGCATCACTAAGCAAAAATTGGAAATTCCCAGAAACCCAATCAGCCATTCATTCAGTAACAAAACTTCCAAAATCATAGAATGAAAAAAGTTACAAAGCTTAATCTCGATCCAATTAAAAAACAAATCTTTCCATCACCCCATCAACTTAATTACGTGTCTAAACTCTATTTTCATAAAATCTAAGCAACATTAAGCAAAAATTAGAAATTCCTAGAAACCCGATAAGCCATTCACTCAGTAACAACTTCCTACATAATCAAAATCAAAGAATCTCCCCAGATTAATGCAAAAAAAAAACAAAAAAAGATCCATTTTCAAAGAAATTTACCAAGTGAGAAAAGACGGGGATCCTGGATTGGTGAGAGAGAAGAGAAAGGTGGATATAGTATTAAGCAAGAATGTGGAATGAAGGGGAAATAATGAATATGAAGGTGGAAAAGAAAAGGGTGTTAAAGAGGAGCTTCGTAGAGATCGTCAAGAGAGTAGTTGTGAGTAGCTAGAGTGTAAGATTGGGGGTTTTGTTCAATGAAGAAAAAGCCAAAATGAGAGAGAGAGTGGCGATACTTCTTATGCTCCCCTTTCACTGTGTAATTGTGTATGTGCGTGGGTTACAAAAACAATAATAATAATAATAGTGCCAGCTTTTTCGGTTTGGCCGTTAAAGAGAAAATACACACAACACATAGTGAATTCTATACATTAGTTTAGGACTTTAGATTACATTTAAAACATAATAATACTAAGATTTTATATATGTTTATTAAGAAAAGTGGTTAGTTTTAACCATGATGTCAGGGTTTCAAATCTCTGTCGTGGGTATGGAAAAAGTTTCATTGATAGAGGCAAAATCCACTTAGGTGATCTCTATATTTTGGAAGGAATTGGTCTTCGACTATCGGCTGGAGGATACCATTGGTGCAAAAAAAAAAGTAGTTAATAATATTGAAAATGTAAATATTTGATATATTTTTTTTTAAACTATTCTTATAATAATTATTAAAACTCTAAAAAAATATATTAAATAGGGTTATTTGTGAAAAAAAATAATTAAATGATATTAAAAAATAGAATTGGATTGTATAAATAAGGAAAAAGAATTTACAAAAAAAGTTTTATATCGAAGAACAAACAGAGTACTTTGAAAAAAGAGAAAAATAATGTGTAATATTGATAGTTAAAAAAGTTTTTTATGCCGTATTTTTTAGTGTATTATTCATCATTTATATGTTTATTTTTCTCAAATTCAACCATTATTAACTCATGAATAGTGAATGATGTACTCATGGTATAAAAATATTTACATTTTTTTTATAACTTAGGTAATCCAGCCCGCAAGGCTGACAAAAATATTTACATTATTAGTGTACATATATATAACCACTAGTTTTAAGCTCGTGCAATGCACGGGTTATTTATTATTAGTTAAATTAGGCAATTATATTTGGAGATTTCACAAAGAAAATAATGCATCTCCTGTTACAAGGAGAGAAGTTATCTCCTTGAACCAATCAAACAACCACACTTGTCTTTTTTATTTTTTTATCTCTCATTTTTAACTTTTTGGCAGCCGTGTACGTATTCTTCACTCAAACCCCCATTTTCTCTCTCCAATCCTCATTTCTTCATCATTTCCTCTCTCTTGTTCTCATTCTCTTCTTCAAAAACCACATAACACGGTCACCATGAGAACTCTATAGTCGCTGCACTTTATACACACCTTTAGACCGCCATCACCGTCGCGGCTACCACCACCACTACTCTGCCCGAACTCATGTTTGACTTCATATTCTAACGCTGATGAGATTGTTCATGGTGGCTATAGAGTTCCACGTGATAATCAGAATGCTAAAAAGAAACTAAATGTAAAGCAACACTCGAGAAATCAAAAACACAGAGTTGTTGTGTTGATGAAAACCATGAATAAAGATAGGATTTTTAATAGGATTTCTATTTTCTAGTTGCAAGTTGCAACAAATTCAAGTTTGGTTACTCTTGTTCCTTCTCGAATATATGGATAATATTTTTTTTTAAGTGTCAAACTGTAACTTTATGTTCAATTTATTATGGCTAGCGATTTAACCTTATGCATGCAACTTGATTTGTTTTCAATTTTTTCACTGACCATTATTTTATTTTCATTCAAAAATCCATAATATTACTTGTACAAGAGGCATAAGATGAGCAAATTTTTTTAAAGGGACTGAAATGGGCTCTGGGTTGCTATTTAAAAAATAAGGATAATATAGAATTCTTATGGTGATTTTGTTATGTGGTCCAGGGAAGAAGAGAAGTGAGAATTGGAGAGAGAAAAGGAAGCTGGTATAGGAATAGAAAGTTAAAAGGGAGAGATTGAAAAAAAAAACAAAGTGTAGTTGTTTAATTGGTTCAAGAAGATAACTTCACTCCTTATAACAGGAGATACATTATTCTCTTTCACAAAATATAATCACATTTAGATTATTTTAGTAGTTCAAATCAGTGATAATCATTTTGTGTTTTAGAATTGAATCAATACCAATTATTAATAAACATAGATTATGTTATTAAAAACCTAATGATCAAATTCGGGAAAACCTAGTAATGATATAATGTAAGGTTCTTTTTATTGTCTTATGCTACTACTGTCTTCTTTTAATTTAAGTACAATTCAAATATTAAAAAAATATAACACTAAATAACAATATATATTAATTCTTTTGCCCTTTTTTTTTGCTTTTGCGGTTGAATTTTGGACCACAACATCTTTATTAGATATATGTTCTAAAGTTCATTTTTTTAGTGTTCTCAATATTTTTCATTATGCATATGACATTATCAAATGTAAATGATAAAGTTTGCTATAAATTCGTTTTTTTACTTAAAAATTACAATTTTCAATACTTTTAAATTATATTTATCTTTTTAATAAGTGCTATTAAGACACTTGTATATTATTAATTAAATTAGTTAATTATATTTGGAAATTTCACAAAATATAATCACATTTAGATTATTTTAGTAGTTCAAATCAGTGATAATCATTTTGTGTTTTAGAATTGAATCAATGCCAATTTATTAATAAACATAGATTATGTTATTAAAAACCTAATGATCAAATTCGGGAAAACCTAGTAACGATATAATGTAAGGTTCTTTTTATTGTCTTACGGTACTACTGTCTTCTTTTAATTTAATAAGTACAATTCAAATATTAAAAAAAATATAACACTAAATAACAATATATATTAATTCCTTTGCCCTTTTTTTTTGCTTTTGCGGTTGAATTTTGGACCACAACATCTTTAATTTATTAGATATATGTTCTAAAGTTCATTTTTTTAGTGTTCTCAATATTTTTCATTATGCAGATGACATTATCAAATGTAAATGATAAAGTTTTCTATAAATTCCTTTTTTTTACTTAAAAATTAAAATTTTCAATACTTTTAAATTATATTTATCTTTTTAATAAGTGTTATTAAGACACTAACACTTATTAGCATTTTTTTCATTATATATAGTATCTTGCTAGCTAGTACATAGTATGTTGCTAATTTTTCTTTTTAGTATAATAACCTGTCCCAATGGAGACTCAAGAATCACCCATTTCAAAATACTAGTAAATTTTACCCATGCAATGCATGGGTTTTAATTGTTTTTTCTATACATTGATTTGAGTATAGATTTTGAAAATGTGTTTTTTAGATGATAAGTTTGTGATGTCCAAGACTGAGAGGACCTCAAGGTAAGGGAAGAAGACCTTAAGGAAGCCTCTGTCTAGGGTTTATCTGTGATGTTTGTGGGTGTCCTCAGGTGGCAAGGTAAGAGGCCAAGAAGTAACCCTAATCACTGGTGTGTGAAGGTGGCAATTAGGGTTAGAGGACGTACCTGAGCCCCATGTAGTACGGAGCTACTTATAGGGGGGAGTTAGTTGCCCTAATGGGCTTGCTTGAGGTCCAAGTAGGGCCAGCCTGTAATGAGCTATGAGTGGATGAGCTGTCCTTGTAGATAAGGTGCGTACGTCATCCTGTCCTTGATATCGGAATCTCTGCGTGATGTCGGACAAGGAAGTCGGACCTTGGTAGGAACATAAGATCGGCCCGTGTCTGGTGTCTATTCGGCTGTTGAGCCTTGAGCTCGGCCAAGCACACAGAGGGCTTCCTAAAGGGTCATCAGGCCTTGGGCGAGAGTTCCGAGGAGCTCGACTAAGCCGAGTCCACCACATAAGCCCCCCAGCTCGGTCAAGGCTATTCAGGCCTTGTTCCGAGGTCTTGGGTCAGGTCCTTTTTCCAAGTCCACCACATAAGCCCCCCAGCTCGGTCAAGGCTATTCAGGCCTTGTTCCGAGGTTCCAGGGAGTTCGGAAGAGGAGTTGCCGAGAGCTGGATCCAACTGTCTCTGCTGTCCTTTCACTTTGACTGAGCAGAATTGAAAGCTGTCCTTTCACTTGCTCCGATGCGACGTTTGCTTTCCCCATATCTGACACGTGTCAGAAACCATGTTAAACGAAGCATTGCCATTACTGCAACGTTGCTCGAGGTCTGCCGTTCCACTCGCTCTGTGCCACGCGTCTCTGTGCATATGGTTGCACGCTGGGTTGGGCTGTTGGGCCGAGCCCACATTTCAGAAAAGAGGGGGGAAACTCCCTATTTAAACCCCCCCACCCCTTCTCTACCTCCTTTTTCACTTTTCCACTTCTCCCATATTCACAACTGTTCCTCTCCCCTTCTGAACCCGACTGTTCCTCTCCCCTTCTGAACCCGTTTTTCTTTCTCTGCCACCTCCTTTCTTGATCTTGCCCGTAGCACAAGCTCCATCCAGCTTTTCTTCCTTCTTCCATACTCTCCTTCACGCTTCTACTCTTTTAAGGTACTGCTTCTTACTCACTTCTTTTCCTTCGTCATTTCTTTTCTCTTCCTTCTTTACTGCTTTCTGGTTTGCATGGAAGGGGTTGGTACTTCCTGTTTCTGTTTCTGTTTTTGTTTTTATGGAAGTGGAGTGGTTTCCCCTGGTTGTTTTGTGTTTTGTGGCTAAGATCCTGGGTTTGAGATTTTGTAGATTTTGGTTTTGGGAAATAGTCTTGGGGATTTGGTGCTCCTGGGTTTGGAGTGTTTAGGCCTTTGGAGAGTTGTTGATTTTTGTTTTTGTTCTTATTTTTCAGAAACCTAGAGGAGTGGATTGGGGAAGTGGGAAGATGAGTAGGAGTAGAGAGTGGTTTAGGAAATGGGCTGGGTTGGTTTCCTTGTCAACCAGCAGCAGTGAGGAGGAGGACGGCTCATCCTCCTCGTCCTGCTCCTCGACGGAGGTAGACGAGATGCTTCGTCGTCGGAAGGAGTATAGGTAGAAACAAATCTTGGAGGTCGATCCCGTTGAGGTCATCTATCCTCGGGATTGGAAAGAGCAGAGAGAGTGGTTGAAACGGTATGCCTGGGCCGAGTTCATCGATGGTAGGGAGAGTTACGATTTTGAAATGATGAACAGAGAAAGGCTGTTTGAGCGGGGGGTTCCTGTGGGAGAGGGGAGATGCTCGCCCCTCGGAACAACTTCGAGGGGATTTTCTTGGGGGTTATTTTTCATAACCCGTAGGACTAACGCCGAGCTCCCCTGTTCTTCCACAGGTAACATGCCACCCCGGAAGTGCATCACTCACCCCGAGGTCTACCCCGCACCTCCTGATGCTGATCACTACCAGTGGGTTGATATTGAGCCCAAAGGAGTTCGGTCCAACCTAGATTCCAAGGACAAACTTGCGGATGTAAAGAGGGTTGTGCTGCCATACTCTGGGGATACTACTGGAAACTCCTATGAAGTTTTGCCTTGCTCCGTGAATGATAGGATATGCTCGCGGACCGATGAGAACTCGTTTTTCTTCTATGCCGACTTGATACATAACCTCGGCGTGACCCTCCCTTTCACTGACTTGGAGATGAGGGTTTTAAATGAACTCGGACTGGCTCCTTCCCAATTACATCCCAACACTTGGTCATTTCTTCGAGCCTTCCAAAAATACTGTGGAGCCAAAGGATTAGTGTGTACAGTTCGGCTTTTCTTATGGTTGTACAACCCTTTCGTGAGTAACAAAGAAGGGGTAACTGGTCGGCTTTGGGTGTCGACCAAGGCCCGAGGTTATTACGGGCTCTTCGGCATGTTCACTGACTCTTGGAAGCATTTCAAGCCAAGATTTTTTAAGTATAAGTATGTGGGTACGGAGCGACCTTGATTTCGGGCCGAGACGGGACCGAAGTTTCCCTTGGAATAGACCGAGGAGTTCTTCACTCGCCACGTCAGCACGCCGCAGAGGTGGTCGGCTGCAACTCTTGATGCCGATGAAGCTGTAACGGCCAATCACTTCCAGTCCGAGTACCGGGCCAGGAAGTTCCAGCTTGACATCGGGGTGTTTATGAAGTGTCCTGATAATGAAGTCGTTACAAAGTTGGTAGTTAACTTTACTCTTGCACTTGTATTTTTTCTTTTAACCGCCTGACTGATTTTCTTTATTATTTTGTTTTCAGACAAATACTGGTCGGATATGTCATCAAAGGCGCTCAAAGCTGCCATGGAGGCCCGAAAGAGGAAGAGGATTGACAGCTCTTCCAACGAAACCGTGTCTGCTAAAGTCTCTACTGACACGGCCTCCACTGACTCGGTGAGGAAACCGCAATTGGTGGTTGGAGAGACAAAGGAACCCTAGGAATACACCTAAAAGGGGGGGTTGAAAAGGTGTACAAGATACCTTGAAAGATTTTCGAACGAAACAAATCGAAACAATCAAAACAAAAGATTTTTGCAATTTTGTTCAGGTTTACTCGAGTAAAGTTCAGAATACTCGAGTAGTACTCGATTAAAGACTCGTTTACTCGAGTATATCTGACAGAAACCAGAAAAATCAAGTTTTCATTCGCATACGAAAATCAATCAATTCACATGAAAGATCAGAGATTCAGCGGGAATGATTAACACCTATATTCTTATTGATTATCCTAGTTATGAAAATGATTTTCCCTTTATCAATTTGAACAAATAAAGATTCAATTCAATCAATTATGAAAATCAATCTTTCTAGGTTTTCAACCAAGAACGCAATCAAATGACTTGAATATAAAGAGTAAGGGTTTAGAGATACGACACAGCGATTTATCCTGGTTCACTTTCATCCGCTTGAAAGCTACATCCAGTCCCCTCTTCAACCAAGAGAGTTTCTTCACTATGAGGAATTAGAGTTCTCAAATTACAAGTGATTGCCTCACAAGACTTCCTTCTTGCTAGCCTACAAGAGATAACCAACACCCTTGCCTTGTAATCCTATTGATCTTCTCTCTAATCTAACCTCTACCCCTTGTTGATAATCGACACAACAAGTCTTCTTTGCTTGATGATAATCCACACACCAAGGCTTCTCCTTGCTTGATTCACAACCAAGACTTCTTCTTCTTCAATGAACGTTGCTTGATGATAATCGACACACCAAGGCTTCTTGTTTGTTGTAGTGGCTTGCCTTATTGCAAAGATTACAACTCAATGAATACACATAACAATCCTAATGAATCTCAATCAATAGCTATGACAAATCACACAAGAGATTCAAAGGTTCTTGATCAAAGAATATGAAAATAGAAAAGCTTTGATCTTTGAAATTGAGAGAGAATAGAGTGGCTTGATTCTTTGTAAAATGAATATCAAAATGATAGGTTATGATCACAAAGGTTAGGAAAAGGTTTTTATAGAATACCCAAAAGTTATGGCACTTGAAAACTGATTTTGAGAAGTGAAAATCGTATTTTAAAAATCAGTTCAGCAGTGTTTACTCGAGTAAATTGCAGCATACTCGAGTACTACTCGATTAAACAAACTCATACTCGAGTAAAACTATACTACACTTGTTTAAAACTTGTTTTCTCAAAAACCAACCTTTCCTTTAAAACCTTTAAGCCACCTATTGATTCTAGGTTAAGTGAAAACTCAAATTATGATTAAATCATGACTTATGAATGAGATTCACTACCCTCTAAACAAACTACCCAAATGAAAACCTATGAAGCTTGAGAGGCAAAAGATAAAACATAAACAATTACACTCAAACTTAAGTCTTCATGAGCTTGTTCTCTCTTCTTCACTTGATGTTTGTTGTTGCTTGTTGAACTTGAACTTGATCATCACATGATAGCTTGTTCAAAACACTTTGTCATTATCAAAACATTCATCATGGAACTTACAATCTCCCCCTTTTTGAAAATGACAAACCATGTTTTGAATTTGATTGAAGTTGTTGACGCTCTAACAATTTGATCACTTGGTGAGAAACTTGCTCCCCCTCAATAAATGCTTTTGACATTTGAATCCAATTGATAGAAGCTTGATTCTCCCCCTATCTTCAACAACTTATCTCAACCTACATAAAAACACCAAAAACAACCTTTCTCCAAACAAACATCTAAAAATCATAATTTTTATCCAACAATCATTTCTCCCCTTTGAGAAACATTCCATTCAATTCAAAACATCATATTTCTCCCCCTTTGGCATTATCAAAAAGTAATATATACCAATTGAAATATAACATCTAAGCCAAGGTAAGAAATCAATAATCATTTCTTTACAACATTGATACCAATTGAACAAATACAATAGAACTATACTTTGCAATGTGATACCAATTGGCAAGAGAATATAACAATGTAATATGATACCAATTGAGAACTAAAATATCATAATATCACTTAACAAAGAAGATATCAATTGTAAAGAAGTACATATATCAACAAATATTTGATACCAATTGTGATATTTCTTTAATAACAACCAAAGCATGTCACTATATCATGATAACCATCTATGAATCTACTCAATGATACCAATTGAACTAATTAAACATTTAGAAAAGTAATACCAATTGAGAAGATACCATATGAAGTTCACAAATCTATCAACAACATTTGTACCATATTGTAGGACTTCTTTTGATACCAATTGAAGATGCAAATATGAATAACACTTGTAAGCTCTCTTTGCTCTTCAATCATACCTACAAAACAATCATGCTTTGCTTTTTGGTATCCAAATGGTTTTGGATCCATTTTTATTAGTGTAGGGACTTTCACCCTTTTTCATCCAAACAAAATCTCCTTTAGGTATACCATGCACTTTAATATAACACACATTTGAAGTATGTCCATGAGTACCACAATAGAAACATGTTGGTGCTTTTGAGAAATCAACTTTAGAAAAATCAACAACATTTCTATGAGAATTACTCTTAGCATTAGTATAACCCAAACCAAACTTGTTTGAATTTTCTCTTTGAAAATTTAACAATGTGCGCAATTTAATATCACCACTTGTGAAACTTGCAAGCTTATTTTTCAAAATAGCATTTTCCTCTTTAAGCAACTTGCAATTCTCACAATCAACCACAATATTCACTCAGCACAATCACAAGAAGAACTAGCATATATAAGATCAAGAGTTTCATTTTCAAGATTAAGCTCATCAACTTGCTTTTGAAGTTCTAAAATCTCTTTTTGATGTTTCAAAATGAGCTTCTTTCTTTCAATGTTTTTCAAAGCTAGTTTTTCAAGTTGTTCATGCATTTCTTCATAAGCATTATATAACAATTCATATTTAGAAGAAATTTCGGATTTAGTAAGACTTACATCGCTATCCTCGCTTTGATAACTTGATTCATCATTTGAACTTTGTTCTTCATCATCTACTAGAGTTATCAAGTTGAGACAAGCAGCTTCATCATCATCCGACGAACTACTCGATGTGCTTTTCTTGTTATCTTCATCACTATCCCAAACTATGTATGCTCTTTTATGCTTGGAATTCTTCTTGTCTTTCTCCTTCTTCTTGAGATATCTAGAGCATGAATACTTGAGATGTCCGGGCTTACCACATTCATGACAAACTACACCTTCTTTTGAAGTTTTGGTCTTGTAGTGTGGGGAATCCTTCTCTTTACTTTTGTCTTTGTTCAACCTTCCTTTTCTCCTTAGAAACTTGTCAAATTTCCTTAGCAAAAGTTTCATGTCTTTTTCATCAACATCCGAATCAGAATCTTCACTATAATCATCATCATCATCATCGGAACTCTCTTTCTTTTTGTATGATCTATTTGCTTTAAGAGCAAGTTCCTTTCTTTCCTTGTTCTTATCCGACTCTTCATTGATACTTAATCGTCCAAGCTCCATTTCATGTTCTTGAAGCTTTCCGAAGAGTGTTGCTAGATCCATAGCATCCAAGTTTTTAGATTCAACAATAGCCGTTACTTTTGGTTGCCAATTCCTGTCTAAACATCTCAACACTTTGTTAGAAAGTTCACCTTGAAGAAACGTTTTACCAAGAGCAAGTAAATGATTTAAAATATGAGTAAAACGCTTTTGCATATCATTAATAGATTCATTTGGAAGCATATGAAACAATTCATAATCACGCATTAAAGCATTCAATCTAGCTCTCCTAACCTCACTAGTTCCTTCATGAGTCACTTGTAAAGTGTCCCACATTTCCTTAGCACTAGAACATTGGGAAACCCTAAAGAACTCGTCATAGGATAAAGCGGATGTGATGATATTCTTTGCTTTATAATCATATTGTACTTTCTTTCTATCATCATCCTTCCACTTATCCTCGGGGATCAATTGTTCTACACCTTCAACTAAACTAGAGGGGATATGAGGACCTTTTTCAACTACTTTCCAAATTTCACTATCTATGGCTTGGATAAAGATTTTCATTCTAACTTTCCAATATGCATAGCCTTCTCCGGTAAACAATGGAGGACGATTTATTGAATAACCTTCACCACCAAAGGGATTCATGGAACCCATTGCGATTTTCTTAAAGGATCTTTACGAAAAAGCTCTTATGCTCGTGTCTTTCGACCGAGCTATGATACCAATTGAGGAAACCGCAATTGGTGGTTGGAGAGACAAAGGAACCCTAGGAATACACCTAAAAGGGGGGGGGGGTTGAAAAGGTGTACAAGATACCTTGAAAGATTTTCGAACGAAACAAATCGAAACAATCAAAACAAAAGATTTTTGCAATTTTGTTCAGGTTTACTCGAGTAAAGTTCAGAATACTCGAGTAGTACTCGATTAAAGACTCGTTTACTCGAGTATATATGACAGAAACCAGAAAAATCAAGTTTTCATTCGCATACGAAAATCAATCAATTCACATGAAAGATCAGAGATTCAGCGGGAATGATTAACACCTATATTCTTATTAATTATCCTAGTTATGAAAATGATTTTCCCTTTATCAATTTGAACAAATAAAGATTCAATTCAATCAATTATGAAAATCAATCTTTCTAGGTTTTCAACCAAGAACGCAATCAAATGACTTGAATATAAAGAGTAAGGGTTTAGAGATACGACACAGCGATTTATCCTGGTTCACTTTCATCCGCTTGAAAGCTACATCCAGTCCCCTCTTCAACCAAGAGAGATTCTTCACTATGAGGAATTAGAGTTCTCAAATTACAAGTGATTGCCTCACAAGACTTCCTTCTTGCTAGCCTACAAGAGATAACCAACACCCTTGCCTTGTAATCATATTGATCTTCTCTCTAATCTAACCTCTACCCCTTGTTGTTAATCGACACAACAAGTCTTCTTTGCTTGATGATAATCCACACACCAAGGCTTCTCCTTGCTTAATTCACAACCAAGACTTCTTCTTCTTCAATGAACGTTGCTTGATGATAATCGACACACCAAGGCTTCTTGTTTGTTGTAGTGGCTTGCCTTATTGCAAAGATTACAACTCAATGAATACACATAACAATCCTAATGAATCTCAATCAATAGCTATGACAAATCACACAAGAGATTCAAAGGTTCTTGATCAAAGAATATGAAAATAGAAAAGCTTTGATCTTTGAAATTGAGAGAGAATAGAGTGGCTTGATTCTTTGTAAAATGAATATCAAAATGATAGGTTATGATCACAAAGGTTAGGAAAAGGTTTTTATAGAATACCCAAAAGTTATGGCACTTGAAAACTGATTTTGAGAAGTGAAAATCGTATTTTAAAAATCAGTTCAGCAGTGTTTACTCGAGTAAATTGCAGCATACTCGAGTACTACTCGATTAAACAAACTCATACTCGAGTAAAACTATACTGCACTTGTTTAAAACTTGTTTTCTCAAAAACCAACCTTTCCTTTAAAACCTTTAAGCCACCTATTGATTCTAGGTTAAGTGAAAACTCAAATTATGATTAAATCATGACTTATGAATGAGATTCACTACCCTCTAAATAAACTACCCAAATGAAAACCTATGAAGCTTGAGAGGCAAAAGATAAAACAAAAACAATTACACTCAAACTTAAGTCTTCATGAGCTTGTTCTCTCTTCTTCACTTGATGTTTGTTGTTGCTTGTTGAACTTGAACTTGATCATCACATGATAGCTTGTTCAAAACACTTTTTCATTATCAAAACATTCATCATGGAACTTACACTCGGCTCCTCATCTGCGATCTAATCCTCCTCCAGTGATTTTTGCCCCTCCTCCTCCTCGGTCTCCGAGTCTTAACACCGAGGTGGTTACTGCTGTTGATCTCCTTCCTTCATCGTCAGGTCTGAGGAGGGGAATTGATATTCTTCCAAGGCCGCCAACCACCACTGCCAAACCCTCGGTTAAGGACGCTTTGATCAAGATGTCCGGGGTGGAATGAAAGAAAATGGTCGAGGAGCTTGCCTGCCAACTGAAGCGGTCGACCACCATTTTTAATGTGTTGGCGGAGGTCTCGGATGATGTAGCTGAGGGTGTATCTCCTGTTAAGAAGAAGGCCAGAGCTGAGTTGGCGGCTGAGGTGGTTGACTTGAGGAGTAGTCGAGATTCTGCAGACCAGAAACTGGCCAAATTGGAGGAGAAGCACCGTCAGCAAATGGAGGAGCTTCTCAAAAACCATGAGGAGGCGCTGGCCCAAGTTAAAGAAGATGCCCAAAAGGCGGAGGAGGCTGCTAAAGAAGTAGGTCGGCAGGAAGGCCTTGGCGAGGTTGAGAGAGTCAGATCTAAGCTGAAGAAAAGGGCTGCTCAAGCATTGAAACATAAGATAGCTGTGGCAGAGACAACCTTCGATTTTGAGAAGGGGGGAAGTATGATCTTTGCCAATGCTGTTGAGCAGATTCAATTTCTGAACAAGGAGATCCGAGTTCGGGTTGTCGGCGCCAGTCCTGGGTTTGGGGTCGTTGATGGGAAGATGGTGGATTTTGAAAACGATGGAGCTGAGGTAGATCTCGACCAACCTGAAGAGAACCTTCCCAACCCCTTGGAAGAGAAACCCGAGGAAGAGTTTGATCCGACCAAGGTCCAGCTTTCTGATATTGAAGATGATGCAGCGTAAGTCCCTTATGCTGGACAGCTTGTATTTTGTCAATGCTTTTGTACAACATGTTTGACAGCATTGGAACTGTTTTATTTTGCTAGTTTTGTCTTTGTATAACATTTTCTTCTGTTTAATACAAGTTCTATTTTGTTTAACTTGTTGCATCATGTCATTTTTATGCAAGTTTTTTGTTTTAACTTGTTGCATATATACTGTATTCGACATCGTTTTTATGCAAGTCTTTTGTTTAACTTGTTGCACAATGCGAGTTTATATTGTTAACTCGTTGCATGTTCACTATTGATACCTCGGATCCGAATTGCGATTAGTTGTCGGGTCATCAAGGAAACTTGTTCTGTTAAAAACGCAAGTCCTTGAGACTTGTTGCATTTTGTTTAGTTGCCTGTTGTGATCGGACTTAGTCGGACCTGAGCTGTGGTCAGTTGTTAGGTAACCGAGTAAAATTGTTTTTAAGAATACAAGTCCTTTTTTACTTGTTGTATTCGGATTTAGTCGAACCTGAAAAACACATGATAAAGACAATTTTGTTGTCCTTCGTTAAAACTTAAAATAAATAATTATGTTGTGCTCGGACGACTCAGTAAGTGCAATAATCTTATAAGTTTTCCTCTGAAAAAAGGTACTGTATATAAGTGCATACGGTAGGGATCTCGGATCCAACCACCATAGCCAAGGTGGGTATCCTCGTCCCCGATGTGAAAGAGGTTGCTGAGTGAAGTTATGTGAGAACATTTCATAGCAAGCTGTACTTTATCGGGTGTCCCTTGTACACTGTGCTTATGAGCCGATCTTATTTACAAGATGTTGACTGTACATAGCGCCATGCAACATTTAGGTGGCTAGTGCTAAATGAGAAGCTATTACGTACGTATATAAAACTGTGGCACTTGAGTAAGGGCAAGTTTTTACTATTTCATTGATCACAAATATGAGTTCATTGCCATTTAGGGAATTTAAAAGTGAGTATATAACAATGGAACAAGATGTAAACAAAGGAAGCAGATGTGAAGACTTTAACAGAAACTAAAATGAAATTAAACTTGAACTTGAACTGAAGGTGCAGGTGATTGCTGATGATATCCGGGGTAATCCTAACTGAAATAGGTTCTCAACTTCGCAACGTTCCAAGAATTCTTGAGCTCGACTCCCTCGAGGGTTTCTAACTTGTATGCCCCAGAGTGTGTTTTTGAAACGACTCTGTAGGGGCCTTCCCAATTCTGGGCAAACTTTTCATCCCTTCGATTTTTGAGCCCAATGTCTGCTCTTCGGAGTACGAGGTCTCCGACCTCAAAGGACCTGGGTTGCACTGACTTGTGTATTGCTTTGCTTGTCTTTCTTTCGCTTTCTTCTCTCTAACTGAAGCGGCTTCTCGGATCTCCTCGGCCAATACTAGGTCTTCTTTGATCAGATTCTCATTTTCTTCCTTGGGCCTGTCCCTCATTCGGAAGGTATGGATCCTTCGTTCGATGGGGTTGACCGCGTCACAACCGTAAGTGAGTCTAAAAGGGGTCTCCCCTGTTGAGGTCTGTACTGTGGTCCTGATCGACCAGAGGACCTCAGGTAGCAGATCGGCCCACCCTCCTTTAGCCTGTATAATTCTCTTTTTGAGGCCATCAACAATAGCCCGATTAGCAGCTTCGGCTTGACCATTAGTCTGAGGGTGTTCGATCGAGGAGAATCGATGAGAGATTCCAAGGTTTTCAGCCAATATTTGGAAGTTCTTGGCAGCAAACTGGCTACCATTGTCAGTAATCAGAGTGAGTGGAAGTCCGAAACGAGAAATGACTTGTTTCACAAAAAAATTTTGGATTCTTGCAGAAGTGATGGTTGCTAATGGTTCGGCCTCAATCCATTTAGTAAAGTAGTCTACTGCTACCACAATGAACCTTAGCTGACCTGGAGCTGTTGGGAACTGTCCCACAATGTCCATTCCCCACATACTGAAAGGCCAAGGGGAAGCAAGTGAATGGAGTTCCTCAGCGGGCTTCTGGTACACATCACTAAAAAATTGGCACTGAGGACACTTTCTGACATGATCGATGGAATCTATTACCAAGGTAGGCCAAAAATAACCAGCCCTTAATACTTTCCTTGCTAAGGACTTGCCTCCCACATGGTGGCTCCCCATTCCTCCATGAACCTCGTTCAAGGTTTCTTGGGCTTCCTCGGAGGTGAGACATCGGAGGAGTGGGGAAGACATTCCTCTCCTGTAGAGGATTCCATCAACAATGACATACTCGGCCGCTTTTCTGGTCAGCTTCTTCGCTTCCTTCTGGTCGGCGGGGAGTATTCCATGCTCTAAATATGCCCTGATCGAATGCATCCAATTTGGTGATACAGCAATAGCCATTATTACACTAGGAGCCGAAATCTGTTCTTGAATGAGGCTTCTGCTATTCCCTGCTCCTTTTGTGCTCGCCAGCTTGGAAAGCACATCGGCGCGGGAATTTGAGCAACGGGGAATGTGGGTGATGGAGAATTTGGCAAAGTCCTGAGCCAGAGTCTTAACTTTATCAAGATACTTTTGCAGAATGGGCTCTTTCGCTTGGTAATCTCCGATGACCTGGGAAACCACCAACTGGGAGTCGCTTAGTATTTGAACTTCAACTGCTCCGAGCTCTTTAGCCATACGGAGGCCAGCAAGGACCGCTTCGTACTCAGCCTGATTATTCGAGGTTAAGAACTCGAATTTCAGGGAATATTCAATGCTGAGACCTTCCGCGTTCTCCAAGATCACCCCAGCTCCTGCTCCCCTCTGATTGCTTGAACCATCAACATATATTACCCAAGTGTCCGAGCTAGAGCTTTGGTGGGGCTCTGTGAACTCGGACACGAAATCTGCCAACGCTTGTGATTTAATCGCCCTCCTCGGTTCGTAGGAAATATCGAACTCGGAAAGTTCGACTGCCCACGCCATCATTCTCCCGGCGAGGTCGGGCTTCTGAAGAACTTGCTTAATGGGCTGGGCGGTTCTTACGACAATGGGATGACTCTGGAAGTATTGTCATAGCAGCCATGCAGCGAGGATCAAACAAAATGCGAATTTTTCAACCTTGGAATACCGGAGCTCGGGACCTTGTAGAGCTCGGCTTATGAAGTAAATGGGAAACTCATTTCTGCCCTCATCTCGGACCAACACCGAGCTGAGGGCTAAATCACCAACAGATAAATAAATGAAAAGACTCTCTCCCTGCAGAGGACTGGAGAGAACTGGAGGAGAAGCGAGATCCTCTTTAAGTGCCAGGAAAGATGCTTCACAGTTTTGATCCCAATTGAAAGTTGTTCCTTTTTTCAAAAGTTGGTACCAGGGTAAAGCCTTTTTTGCGGCTTGAGGGAGAAACCTTGACAGTGCTGCCATTCTGCCTGTTAACTGTTGCACCCCTTTAAGATCGGCAGGACTCCTCATCTCTAAGATAGCTTGGAACTTGTCGGGGTTTGCTTCTATCCCCCTCTCGGATAGCATGAAGCCGAGGAAGGCGCTCGCGGGGACCCCGAAGGTGCACTTTTCTGGATTCAGCCTCATACTGTGTGCCCTTACCCTTTCCAGCACCATGGTCAGATCTCGGACGTGGTCCTCCCTTTTCCTGCTCTTTGTAATCATGTCATCAATGTAAACCTCCATGGTGGTACCAATGATACCATCAAAGACCTTGTTCATCATTCTTTGATAAGTCGCTCCTGCATTCTTTAGACCGAAAGGCATAACTGTATAGCAGTATGTCGCCTTTCCAGTCGTGAATGTGGTTTTATCCTGGTCAGGAGGATACATTGGGATCTGATTATATCCTGAATAGGCATCTGTAAATGACAACAATTGGTATCTTGCCGAACTATCAACGAGCTGATCTATAATCGGCAGCGGGTACTGATCCTTAGGGCAGGGTTTATTGAGGTCGGTGTAATCCACACACATCCTCCAACTGCCGTTTGCCTTCCTTACCAAGACTGTGTTTGCAACCCACTCAGCATATGGCACCTCTCTGACGAACCCAGCTTCGAGTAACTCGGAGACCTTCTCCTGAATCACTTTTGCTTTTTCTGCTCCAACTGTTCTTTTCTTTTGTGCTACTGGCTTTGCTTTCGGATCCACGCTGAGCTTGTGACAGATGAAATTCGGATCAATTCCCGGCATGTCGACCGAGGTCCAAGCAAACAAATCTCGGTTGGCCCTTAACAGGTTGATGATCTCGACTTGGATTTTCTGAGGGAGGTCGGCTCCCACCTTAACAGTTTTGTTGGGATCAGAAGGATCAATGGGAATTGCCAACCACTCCCCTTGAGGGGAAGGCCTAAGATCATCCTGTTCGGCCCGAACATCCAGCTCAGCTAATAAAACTCTTCCTTTGGCCAACGTAGGACCAGTCAGCTCTTCTTCTTGTTTCTTTTTTATTCCCCGTAGACTCGCGTTGTAGCAGAGTCGGGCCCTGACCTGGTCGGCTTTGACAGTGACGACCTTGTCGTCTGAACCAACAAATTTCATAGCTAAATGCACCGTTGAAACAACCGCCCCAAAGGCTTGCAGGCAAGTTCTTCCCAGTATCACATTATAGGGGGATTCTGAATTGACAACTAGAAACTTAATGATCTCCGTTCGGGCCGAAGGCTGCTTACCTAAGGTCACCGGGAGGTGGATGGCTCCTAGGGGGCGAATCGCCTCTCCCGTGAAGCTAATAAGATTGCCTTCAAATTCGACGAGGTCAGCTGACCTCAACTTTAGTGCTTGAAAGGTGTGGAGAAAAAGAATGTCGGCCGAGCTTCCTTGATCAATGAATACTCGGGCGACTTCAAAGTTACCAATCAACACCGTGATCACCATTGGGTCATTGTGATCCGGGATGATGTCTTCCATGTCCTGATCGGAGAAAATAATGGGGATGTTCCGAGATGGTTTCTTACAGATGGGTTTATGATGAACAGCTAACACTTGATTGACATACCTCTTCGTTTATGATCTTTTCTCACCACCACCGGCGAAACCTCCCGAGATGGTTTCGACTCTGAAATTTTCCGGTGACTTATCCAAATCCTGCACCACGACCATATTCACTCGTTGTGGCTCTTCGGTTTTCTTTTCTGGAGATGGGTCAGCCTTGGCTTTTCCTTTGTCTCTGTTCGGGCTCCGAGACCGTCTTCGGCCTCTTCTCTCCACAGCTTCTCGTACGTACTGTTGTAACTTACCCTGTCTCACCATGTCTTCGATAACGTCTCAAAGCCAGGTGCATTGGTCGGTATGGTGGCCATACCCATCATGGAAGTTGCAGTACTTGGATTTGTCTCTGATGCTATTTTGGTTTCTAAGGAAAGGTGGCCTGGGTACATGTCTGAGTTCAGTCTGCATGGTTTCCCTCCATACTTGCGACCTCGGAACTGTCAGTGGGGTATAACTATCATACTTGGTGACATAAGGACGTTGGCGATCATCCTGATGGCCGACATGAGGACGTCGCCGGTCACCTTGGTCCACCCTTCCACCTCTGTCGTCCCTGTTTCCTTGAGGGTGACCTCGAGGAAGGGCATTCTGTGAAGCAGCTTGGGCATTCTCCATCCTGCTTGTTTGACCTTTGCTGAACTCCTCAAGGTTGATATACTTGTTGGATCTTTGTCAGAGCTCGGCCATATCTCTTGATGGCTTACCTATTAGTGAGTCTTTGAACCCACCCTCTGCAAGACCTTGAGTAAAAAGGAGGACGACCACTTCGGGAGATAAGTTGGGAACCGAGCTGGACTCGTTATGAAATCTATGTAGATAAGCACGTAGCGATTCGTCAAGTTTTTGTGTCACTGTTGCTAGTGTGTGGTCGGATCTTGGTTGCACACAGCTAGCAGTGTACCTATTGAGAAACGCGCGCTTCATCTCTGCCCAGCAGTTAATAGAATTCTTAGGTAATGTCGCATACCATCGGAGAACTGGAGCTTGGAGGGTCATGGAGAAAGCTCGGCATTTGAGCCTATCTCCACCGCCATAGAAGTTCATAGCTCCCTCGTAAGAGAGTATGTGCTCTTGAGGATCTGTCAAGCCATTATACCTAGGTATGTTTCTAGGTCCGAGGTATCCTGGTGGTGGTTCATAGGACATAACAGCTGCTGTGAAAGGGTGTTCAGGGTGAGAATCATCTAAGTCGGGTTGTTGATGGTCACGGAGCGGTGGTGTATGTGTTAGTTGTGCAGTGTTGTTACCGTTTGTGGTGTTAACGGTGGTGGTGGTGGTGGTAAGTTTTCAGCTGGAAGTCCCAGAGGTTGTGGAAGTTCGTTTGGGGCTGGAGCTTGTATGACGGCTTGTTCAGCCAAACGCTGCATGGTAAGCTGCTGAAGATCTGCTATGGCTTGGCCTTGCTGCTCTATGATCCTCATTTGTTGTCTCATCATGGCCAAGATCTCTGCATCACGAGAGCGTGAAGATTGACGTGAGTGAGAACGATGTGTAGTACTGACGGAGTGGGCACGTTCGCTGTGTTGATTTCCCCAAGTTGGGAGCGTAGCTGCACGCACCAACCTTATTCCTGGTGCTGAATTGGATTTGAGGTATCTCCAGTGTGGATGGTGTAAGGTCCACTGTGGGTGTGGGTTAACTCTGGGGGTGGTGGGGGAGGTGGAGGTGGCGGTGATGGTGGGAGTGGGGGTGGGGGAGGAGGTGGAGGTGGTGGAGGGGGTGGTTGTGGGGACCTTGCTACTCTATTGGCTTCAAGGTGAAGGCGCAGGTCCTCTGTTGTTGGCACCCTCCTTGGACGCCCCCTCCTCCTCCTCTGAACTGGCGGTATATCAGTCATGGTAGATTCTTTGGGTGGGGATGAAGTTTTGCTCTTTCCCACAGACAGCGCCAATGTGATGTCCAAGACTGAGAGGACCTCAAGGTAAGGGAAGAAGACCTTAAGGAAGCCTCTGTCTAGGGTTTATCTGTGATGTTTGTGGGTGTCCTCAGGTGGCAAGGTAAGAGACCAAGAAGTAACCCTAATCACTGGTGTGTGAAGGTGACAATTAGGGTTAGAGGACGTACCTGAGCCCCATGTAGTACGGAGCTACTTATAGGGGGGAGCTGGTTGCCCTAATGGGCTTGCTTAAGGCCCAAGTAGGGCCAGCCTATAATGAGTTATGAGTGGATGAGCTGTCCTTGTAGATAAGGTGCGTACGTCATCCTGTCCTTGATATTGAAATCTCTGCGTGATGTCGGACAAGGAAGTCGGACCTTGGTAGGAACATAAGATCGGCCCGTGTCTGGTGTCTGTTTGGCCGTTGAGCCTTGAGCTCGGCCAAGCACACAGAGGGCTTCCTAAAGGGTCATCAGGCCTTGGGCGAGAGTTCCGAGGAGCTTGGCTAAGCCGAGTCCACCACAAAGTTAATATGGACTTTTATTTAATGATTAATGACTTGTAGTTTATTTGAGTAATAATATCATTGCAAGCAACTTAATTAGCAAAATGCTCTGGATAGTAGCTATCCCCAAAGCTCTCTGTAAGAAAGGAATTAAGCATATGAAATCCATGTATAAATTGCATCCGTGATGATACAATCACCATCGTGACCAATACAAAATAAGCAATAAACAAAAGAAATCTCCTAAATCTCATTGTATCTCCTTGACTCACCTCTTATCAGCAGCATCTACACTCCTTCAAATAATCTCACCTCACCTCATAATTTAGCATTATAATCAAATTCTTTCAAATTTTGATCTTTCTCATTGCTAGAAGACAAAGCAGAGCAAGGTTAAAATAAATCCAACAACAAATAATGTAAAGGTTGAAATCATAAATAAATCTCGTCAAAGAGAAAATTCATGAACATGAAGCTTTTCATTACACTACGGTGTGAACAATATATAATAAAGGCACGAAAAAAAAGACCTTTCTTCAACATAAAGGGTGATTTAGAGAATATCCCTAAAAGCTACATAAGAAAGAGCAATGGGTGATTTACTGTGATTCAACATAGACTGATATAAGCCATCATAGGCCTGAGGTAGGTTCAAAAGAATCCTAAACCTGGTTGCATAAGGAGCGTACCCTCCAACCTACAATGATACAATCCTCATCACCCAAAAATCGCCCAATAGCAATTCTACAGGATTACCAACTGTAACATAATCACATACCCTGCAGAATTTTATTTTTAATTTAAACTTTTTTGACATAAAAATACCTGTTTGAAAAAAAAAATAACCCATTAGGATAAAAACAACAAACCCCAAATTCAAAAAACCGAATAATTTGTGTCAAAAATGTTTTAAAAAAAATAGAGAGAGTCTTCACCCATCAACAAAACTTCTCAAAGAAGTTTCATCGTGGAAAATACGAAATTACCCTTTTGCTTTATCTCATCATTAATGATGTACTTAGGAGGGAAATACATGTTTAGGAGGGAAAATGGATGGATTTTAAGAGGGAAATCAAATTTGCCCTTAATTTCTCCTATTTTATATTATGTTGATAATGAGAAATAGTTGATCCCTACATACTAATATATTCATAATAAAATGAGAAACATAAAAAAGATGAAATAACAAAACAAATATTTTATGACAAAAAAACACGATAATATGCATGTCAACACGGTAGTACAAAAATGAGTAGATAAAATAGTATACTATCGTGTTTTTAGTATATGGTCGTGTCAACGCTAGCTGCTCCTGTATCCGCATTCCCATTGTTGTGTTTTGTTCTGAAAAATAACACTGCAAATACTTATAGAGCAACTAAGTTTTGTCTTGCATCTAATTGACTTGTCATAAATCATAAAAGGCTTATTTAAGTTTTTGGTCCCCGAAAGTTGACCGTGTTTTAGTTTTACTGCCTATGTTTTTATTTGATCGGTCTTAATCCTTAAAAGTTAAAAAAAAAATTCATTTTGGTCTCTGCCGTTAAATTTTGCTGTTAATGCTGATGTGGCAAACGAAATTTTAAAAAAATAATAAAATAAATAATTAATAAATAATTAAATTTATAAAAAATAAATTTAAAAAAAAAAAACCAAAACCCGTACCCACCCCCACCCCTCTTCCTCTCCCTCTCTCTTCCCCCATGAAACCCGCTACCACCACCCACCCCTCCCCTCTTCCTCTCTCTCTCCACCGCGAATCCGCCGCCTTTTTCTTTCCTTCTCTCTCTTCACCGCCCTCTTCTTGGCCTCAGCAATTTCTTCCTCTTCTTTTAGTCGGTCAATCAGGTCATCTTCCTTTTCACGCTGCCTCCTCTTTCTCCTCTCCTCTAATGCACTTCTACGCCACCTCTTCCTTGAATCATCATCCTCGTTTTCTTCCTCATAAAGTATCTCCTTTCTCCGTTTTCATTCCCTTTCCTTCGCCTTCTCCTTTTCATACTGACGTTCTTTCTCTTTCTCTCTTTGTCTATATTCGCATTCCTTCAAACATGCTTCATACTGCCGCTCAGCCTCATCAATCCTCCTCCTTTGTTTCCTTTCCACTACTGGAAAAATGACTTTTAAAATCGGTCGTTTTGGACTTTTAAAATCGGTCGTTGTGATGATGTAGAAAACGATGATGTTAAAAGTCAAACATTTAAAATCGGTGAAACGACCGATTTTGAAAGTGGAATTAAAATCGGTCAGAACACACGATTTTGAAAGTGGTAATATTTAACTCGGTCAAAACGACCGATTTTGATTCTTAATTTTTTTTTTCAAACAACCCATTCTTCCTGTTCAGCAATACAACATATTGAACTGGTTTTTATCATCCCTTTATTGTATTGATTTCTTTTCAAATAACAATATGATAAATCATCAATCCAATATTTAACTATTTTGAAAAAAAATAAGTGGAAAAACAATCAGCAAGAATCATAATAGAGAATCAGCACAAACATATTTCAATATTGAATCTGAAAACCATAACAGTATGCTAAAAAAAAAAAGTAAAGCATAACAGAGAAGTGGATCTGTGGCGGCGATGACCCACTTCTTCTTCGCTTTGGACTTGATCTGTGGCGGCGAGGAGGGTGTGGCCCTGGTTGTTGAACTGTGGATCTGTGGCTGCGAGGAGGGTGTGACCGAGGTTGTTGGACTTGGATCTGTGGCGCTCGACCTAGGTGACGGTGGCGCAGTTGGACTTCTTCTCCTCCCGATTCGCATCGCTCGACCTCGGTGACGGTGGCGCAGTTGTTGGATCTATGGCGCTCGACCTTGGTGACGGCGACTTCCTCAGTTTTGCGATTTGAATCTCGATTGAGGGAGAGAACGAGATGGTGACGGTTCGGTGGCGCAAGGCGAGCCAGCGATAGCGCAAGGCGAGAGACGAGAGAGAAGTTGAGAACGAAGATGGTGAGAGAGAAAGAGATATGGCTCTAACCGTGTGAGGGAGGAAGAAGAAGTTGAGGTCGAAGGAGTTTGGGGGGGGGGGGGGAAGGGCGCCGCACGGAAAAAAGAAAGGGAAACACATACATAGGGTTTCCTGGGCAGAGAGAAAATATAAGAATGATAAACACTTTCTAACTCGGTCAACAGTGACCGAGTTTAATAATCAACATTTATCTACAAAATAGCCACCGCATTTCTACATTCTAACTCGGTCAACAGTGACCGATTTTAAAAATACTTACGAAATCGGTCGTTTTGACCGATTTTAAAAGATAAAAAATTAAAAATTAAAAAAAAAATACTTACGAAATCGGTCGTTTTGACCGATTTTAAAAGATAAAAAATTAAAAATTTATACGAAATCGGTCGTTTTGACCGATTTTAAAAGATAAAAAATTAAAAATTTAACAAAAGAAAAAAATACTTACGAAATCGGCTGTTTTGACCGATTTTAAAAGATAAAAAATTTAAAATTTAAAAAAAGAAAAAAATACTTACGAAATCGGTCAAAATGACCGATTTCAAAAGATTAAAAATTAAAAATTAAAAAAAGAAAAATTACTTACGAAATCAGTCATTTTGACCGATTTCAAAAGATAAAAAATTTAAAATTTATAAAAAGAAAAAAATACTTACGAAATCGGTTGTTTAACGACCGATTTCAAAAGTTAGATTTTATTTACAAAATTGCCACCGCGTTTTTTTTCAAATCGGCTTTACAACGACCGATTTTAAAACCCCGATTTCAAAACCTTATTTTCTAGCAGTGTTCCTTTCTAATTCGTTCCCTCTATGCTTCTCTTTCATATCTATCAAGTTTCCTTTATAATTAGTCTATCTAAAACATAAACCTTGAATTATTTTAATAGGCTTCCATCACTAAGACGGTATTCGTTTCAAGGCAGGTGATTACATTCCCTGGAATGACACTCCCATAAACATTACCACAGGTAAATGTTACTCCTTGGTAAAAACTCAAATCAAAAGCAGGTTTGATTAGCTTTCAATGTTTTCGGGGATTTTTTGAAGTATTTGGTTCACAGTATAAATTTTTCAGACCTTCAATTCATAGTGATGAAAGAGAAGAAGAGAGAAAGGCGACGGATTCGCGGTGGAGAGAGAGAGAGGAAGAGGGGAGGGGGTGGGTGGTGGTGGGGGGTTTCATGGGGGAAGAGAGAGGGAGAGGAAGAGGGGAGGGTGGGTAAGGGTTTTGGTTTTTTTTTTAAATTTATTTTTTATAAATTTAATTATTTATTAATTATTATTTTATTAATTTTTTAAAATTTTGTTTGTCACGTCAGCATTAACGGCAATGACCAAAACCAAAATTTTTTGAACTTTTAAGGACTAGGACAAGTCAAATAAAAAGATAGAGACTAAAACCAAAATACGGTCAACTTTCGGGGACCAAAAACATAAATTAGCCATCATAAAAAATACTTATGAGAAAGTTAGTCAATATTTTAGATATCAACAACACACATATTTAAAAATAAAAATGAATGTCACAACAAAATATATTTATGAATATATTAAAAAAATAAATGTGTTAATTAACATTGTTAGGCCAATTGATTTTCTATACTGATGTCAACCCATATATAATGATACCATAACATGCTAGGCCAATTGATTTTTGTATATACTATTGTCAACCCATAATAATAATACTAATAATAATAATTATTATAATAATAATAATAATTATAATTATAAGAATAATAATAAAATTCATATGAAAATTTAAGAATTTCAAAAACTAAAACACGATATTAAAGAATAAAGAAGTATAGTGAAATAAAGAGAAGAAATATATGAAATTGCATACCTGATTGTCACTTTGTTCAAATTTTTCAATAATATTGCATGTTTAGCACAATTCCATATAAGAGAATCCCATAAATCAAAATAATTTTTTTTGAGAGAATACATAACAAAGAAAAATATTAAATCAAATTTTTAGAACACTTAAAACTATGGGAGTTGTGTTTTAAAAAAAATATCTTTATTAATTGCATGTTATAAATTTCAAAATTTGAGTGTCAAAGAAAAAGAGAGATGTAAAAAATTATAGTTTCATTGATTCCAACATGCATAGCCATATCTGAAAGGAAAAGACCAACAAAAAAATGGAATGATGGCATGCTAGTATTACATTATCTAGTTATACAAAGCCCAAATATAGAAAGGTGCATCACCCTGCAAATATAAACATAGAAATTCTCAAAATTCAACATCAATATAGAACTATATATTGGGTGGAAAAGAAAAGAGAAAAAATTATTCCTAATGGTTATTCATTCCAACCACAGTGGCGGTATATGTTGGAAACCAATAAGTGAGCTTAGTAATTACAATATGAAGGCAACAGTGACTAATTTTCGGATGTAATTAAGATATAATTGATTTAGTACTGATTTTTCTGAAACAGTGCAAAAAGATTCGAGTCTTCTGAAGAACACTCGAGTGAAATGCCAAGAACACTCGAGTCTTTTGAAGAACACTCGAGTGATTCGTGCAGAAATGCAGAAAACAGTTTCAGAAAATTAGCACTTTGAATCAATATAAATAAAACCAGTCCAGAGCAGATATATAACAAAGTAGTAAGCAATTAAGTAAAGCTATAACAACTTAAAAACAACTTAATTACTGCGGAATTACTACTCAAATTAAAAAGCCCCTTTTGAGAAAACTTAGGTTTTGGTTTTTGCTTGAAAGTTAAGAAGGCTATAAAAAGAGGACACCACCAATTTTTATCCTGGTTCACTCCCAATATAGAGAGCTACTCCAGTCCCCCTAAGCACCTTAGGAGAGTTTAATAATATCAAATTGTTAGAAATATTACAAAGGATTAATGAGATGCCCCACTCAACCTAACCCTTCCAAGAGTGTACCAAACTCTTGAATATCTACCCCAATTTGATTTTGGTGATGAAGACTCCTTCTTCCTAAGCTCCTTGAAACCTTCAAGAGCTCCACCAAGCTAAGAACCTCTTAGACTTTTGCTTGAGAACCTCCCAAGACTTGATTTGAACCTAAGACCCACTTAGGTACACTTGGTTACCAACCAAGATTTTGGAACAAGCAATATGAGTGTGTGTGAAGAAATACAACCAATGATTTCTTCAATAATTAAGCACAATCTCTAACTCTTAAGACAAAATAATAACAATGAATGAGAGGTTGAGTTAGAGGGAATTATCACTTGAAAGAGAATGAGCAAAAAGAATGTTTAAGCTTGTTGTCTTCTCCCCTTTGTACAAAGGCAATAAAGTTCAGAATATATGGAAGAGGGAATGAGAGAGAAAAACAAAACACTCGAGTCTTTTTCAGATCACTCGAGTCTTTTGATCAGAGTTGGTAAGAAATTAAGTTTTTCTAAAATTATTTTCAATTCTCTTCTCAAGTATTAATCTTATGTAATCCCAACCTTTTCATGCATTATAATTATTTATCCTAGGATGAGATTAACTCCTAAACTACCCACTCTCAACATAAAATTAAAAATTACAATTAAAACAAAATGAGAATGACTAGCTAATGATGCACTTGATCTTCTTGATTTGTTGAGCTTGAATTCTTCCCTTTAAATCCATGATTTAATTACATTGTCATCATCAAAACTTTAACCAACTAATTGGAGACTTGATTATACAATCTCCCCCTTTTTGATGATGACAAAATAATTAAAACGTTCCAGCACTTTTGAGAGCTCCCCCTCAATTTAGGAACCTATAAACCTGTCCAATCCAGAGAATTCCAAGCACAGCATAATATCATAATAACCATAAACAAGTGCACATTATATTTTTGGTATCAGAGCGAGAGCATATATCATCAGAGTAAAAAAAAAACATGAAAATGTGCTGCTCTTTCTCTTTTCCTTTTCTCTCCCTTTTTGTCATAATAAAAAAAGTATCATTTGGAAACTTTGGAGGAGAGAAGAAGGATACCAATAATGAAGCTCCCCCTGAATATTAGCATAAGATAATGAACATGACTATTGGATCATAAAACATTTTTAAATCAAAGGCATTAAACCAAAATGCAACGGTGCATAAAACATCATAAAAGCATAGTCAGAGATTGAAAACAAGATCCAACTCACAAGTACATAAAACACCCACATCAAAGTTTAAAACTAACTCCCAATACAAAACATAACGAAAAAAAACCAACACATGAAGCTGAAATCCATGAAAAGCTAGAAATAAAACATGAAAAACTGAAAAGCATCGCAAAGTCATCATAGTCCTCAGAACGTGTCAGGTGCAGGAGGATCACAAGATGGCGGGGAATAAAAACGACTGAAGGCAGACATCATCTCATCAAACCTAGCATTCATCTGAGTTGAATGCTAATCCAAGCGAGAGTAGAGCATAGATGACTGCACGCCCATCTGAGTCTCAAGCCTTCCAAGGCTGTCCTGCTGTTCGTACGCCTGATGCTCAAGCCTATCCAAACGACTGTCAACATGGTCAAGGCGAGCATCAAAGTAAATACGGTACTCCTGAGAAGTAGGATTGTTAAAGTCAATGTGAGCCGCAGGGTCATCATCATTAGCACCACCACCAGCAGCCTGATCAAACGCAGCCTGCTCCTGAGCCAGTTGCTCAGCATCCAGTCCCTGCTGTGCTGCCGCTTGTTCGGCTGCGGCCTGAGCTTCCAAAGCTGTTACCTCATCCTTCCAGTAGTACTGACCTTCATAAAGCTGCATATCCATTTGCCTTAGCATACCATCAGTTACCACATGTAGCTCATCTTGAGGATCAAATAACTCCTCATCTTGTGGAATAGGCACATTGAAGTGTAGGAGGAGTCGACATACATGCATGGGATAAGGCAGCTTTTGGGAAGATTTGTAACTTCTGCCTTCTCCATCCAAGCAAGAATAATATTGGCCCAGTTAAGCAAATTGTCATAGAGGATTGCATCCATGATTCTAAGTTCAAATTGGGTTGGCTTAGAGTAATTTGGTGAGGTTTGGGGTACTAGTTGGTGGGATACTGTATGGTGTAAGACACGGTTTGGAGCTGTCATAATAACGACTTTCTTTTCGTTTCCAGTATATCGACGATCAGGACGAAGCAAGTTTCTAAAAATTTCATTAGAATTAGCAGTATAAGAGTTCGTGCCTGATCGTGATAAACCAAATACAAGCTGTAAGTCCCTAGGGTGAATCTGAAAACGCACACCTTCAACACATGTTTCATACTTCGAGTCAACATACCTAATGTTGGCATAAAACTGTCTCACTAGCCTAATGTAAATATGGCCATGGAATTCTATGAACTGCATAAGCTTTTGATCCTTAAGTTTTCGTAGAAAAAGAAAACCGTTACCCCTTAGAAAGCTCTCTGTAGTCCAGCTTTGAACTCCATAGGTGTGAGACACAAACAAGGCCTCCCTCCTTGCACACTCCTCCGGTGAGAAGAAAACATCCTCCTCCTATGATGATGATGAAGAAGGTGGAGGTGTAGCAACTTTCTTTTGCTTCCTTGGTCGTTTAGGAACCCTTGAGGATGATGACATTTGCAATTATGAAGAAAATTGAAGATTTTAGGGGTTTTGGAGAGTTAGGGTTTTGAAAAGGGATTTTCGGATTTGAGGGTGAAAACAAGTGATTCGATGTGAAATAGTGGTTAAAAAGTGATTAGAAGGTGATATAGTGAGGAAATGTAGCAAAGATTTGTGAAAGAAAACGAATTTTGTAGAGAGAGAAGAGAGAAAACGCGAGTGAGAGAAAAGAGGTTCGTGAAAAATGAAGAACAACAATGCTGCTGCTGCATTAAAACTGCTAGAAAGACTCGAGTGTTTTGTAAAACACTCGAGTGTTCTAAGATGAACAACTCGAGTCTTGAGGAAAAGACTCGAGTCTTTTGCAGAGGCTGAGAGCATCAATTTTCAGAACTTGAAATTCACTCGAGTGGTCTGTGAAACACTCGAGTGTTTTGAGTTGGCTGAGAGCATGCAAATTTTGAAAACTCGAATCACTCGAGTGATTTTGGAAAGACTCGAGTGAATCCATTGTAGCCACCCAATTTTGTCCGGGGTCAAAATTATATTTTCATAAATATTTTGTTTGGGTAAGATTTTTATCCTCAAGTTTTTATAATTGAATTTTATAAATAAAATAAAAAAAAGAGTTTGTTTGGACCCATTATTTTCTAATTCAGGTGTATAAAGTTATTTTTGGGATTTATTTAAAAATAAATAAACAAAATAAAAAGTGCATTGAAAATTTTTGAGAAGAAAAATTAATTGAAAAGATTGCGTCCAAAATTTTGACAAAATCAATTCAAAAGATTGAAAATCAATTTTTTTTTAAAAAAAAGAGAAAGATTTTGATAATTAATTAAAAATCAATTTAGAAAATTTTGAGAATCATTTCAAAATCAATTAAAAAATTTTGAAGATCAATTTGATAAATTGAGAATCAATTTAAAAAATTTTGAAAATCAATTTGAGAAATTGAGAATCAATTTGATTTAATTGAAGATTTGTTTTAATCATAAATATTTGAAAAAGATTACAATTGATTTTTGACAAATTAAATTTTTTGATTGAAATCAATTTGAATTTAGTTGATGATATGTTTTATTTGGAAGGAGTTATCAACTTCTTTTTTTTAAAAGATTGAAAATTAATTCAAAAATAAATTCAGAATCAATTGAAAATCAAGTAAAATTTTTTAATCAATTAAAGAGGATCGAGAATCAATTTGATTGAGTTGAGAATTTTTTTTTTCGATTGCATTTTTTGATTCAAATAAAAAATTCTTTGGAAAAGATTATCCTCTTTTTGAAATGATTAAAATCAATTCAAATTTTGACAATCAATTCAAAAGATTGAAAATCAATTCATTTTTTTATTTGAGAATCAATTTGATTTAATCGAGGATTTTCTTTTAAAATAAAAAATATTTGAAAAGATATCATCATTATTTTGAAAAGATTTGAAATTGATTTTTAACGATTTTTTCTTAACTTAATTTCTACTATAAATTGAAGTCTCTTCCTCACTTTGGAGGGGGAGGAAAATTTTTTGAAGAGGAGGAAAATTTTTGGAAGGAGGAAAATTTTGTGAAGAGAGGAGGAGGAAATGTTTTCGAAGAGAGGTGCACACAAAAATTCGAGAGGAATAATTTTACGTAGAGTTTTGTGATAATTTTTCCTTTCGTTTTCCGTGCCCCTTATTTTCATTCCAAGAACCGCATGCTGTTGTGCTGCAACCCTTCCTTGTCACATATTCTCTCCGTAGCACTATAGCATCATCTCCCATCATCATCAAGTGCTTTCTTTCTTTCTTTCATTTTGTTTCCTTCCTTTTTTTTTAACTTCTAAATATATATATATTTTTTATAATAACTTCTAATTTTTTTAGTAATTGATGAAATACTAAAAATTAAAATGTAATTTTTTTTAATTTTTTTGTTGATAATTTAATTATTAATTTTTAAGAATCTTTATCTTTTTTCGCAATAATAGAAATTCGTTGTGTTTTGATAAGCCAATTTTTCTCACCCAAATTTATCATAGAGTTGGGATCTCTTGGACTTCCTCTCTACACAAAAATACATATATAAAATAATTTTCTTTAAAATAATAATAAATTAAAAATGTAGATTTTTCTAGTTGTTTTAAAAATTTCTTGCCTTTTGGTAAGTCGATTTTTCTCTCCCAAATTCAATGGAGAGATCTCTCGAACTTCCTCTCCGCACAAAAATATGTACACATAAAAAAATAATTTTTTTTATATAAATAAATTATAAACATTAAAAGACAAAAACATTTTTTAAAGTAAAATTAAATAGTTTTTTTAAATTAAATATTAACGATGGGCGATTTGGAAATCCAATTTTTTTGGCTAAATGTCGAAGTCTTGTGTATATTTCCTCTTCACATCAAACAATTTTTATTTTTTTTTTTAAAATATAAACATTAAGAACTACGTAGCCTTGATTCCTCATTTTATGAGGGTACGTAGGACCAAGGGCAACCTTGTCAGGCACAACAATAAAAAACAAATATTTTTTGGCAAACCAATTATTTAGGTCTTTTAATTAAAATCAATCAAAGGTACCATTTTCAAATGGGCGAACGAGGTGCTAATACCTTCCCCGGCTCGTAACCGACTCCGAGCTCAGATTTATCTAGTTCGAGACCAATGTTTTATCTCTTTTAATTAGTTATTACTTTTCCGCGTTTTTGCAACAAAATGCGGTGGCGACTCTATATTGGGTCAGTTGACCCCCACTCGTAGGCGAGGCCCCGAGGGCGACCCGGGACCCCGGCCGCGACATCCATCAGATATGCTCAAAAACTTTTTCTAACTAAAACTGATTTAAGATTGAATTAAAGTACTCGAGTGGTTTAGGAAATACTCGAGTGATTTGACCTGAAAATCAGTTTTGAACACATTTTTGAATACTTTTGCACAAAACTAGCACATTTAAAACCAACACAAACTTGGAATCAAAATCACTCACAATTAAGTTCATATATTTCACAATATCTCAAGGTCCAATCATCCATCAAGCATCAATACATATTTAATTAGACACACTTGGTGATTTTTCAGCAAAACACAAATCAATTAGCTAATGCTTGACTCATTTAAAATTCCAAGTTCTCTTCTTATGTGATAGAAGGTATCTCTTGGCAAAGGTTTTGTAAAATATCGGCTAATTGACTTGATGTGCTAACAAATTCAATAGTCCAATCACCTTTTTGCACATGATCTCTAAGAAAATGGTGTCTAATTTCAATATGCTTGGTCCTTGAATGATTAACCGGATTCTTGGTTAAGTTTATGGCACTCGTATTATCACATTTAATAGGAACACTTTTTAATTTCAAACCAAAATCCGATAGTTGTTGTTTCATCCATAATAGTTGATCACAACAACTTCCGGCGGCGATATATTCCGCTTCGGTTGTTGAAAGACCAACACAAGCTTGCTTTTTAGAAAACCATGACACTAATGAACTTCCCAATAAATGGCAAGTACCACTAGTGCTTTTACGATCAAGCTTGTATCCCGCAAAATCGAAATCCGAGTAACCAACTAAACTAAGATTTGCATCACAAGGATACCATAAATCGGTATTTATTGTTCCTCTAAGATATTTAAATATATGCTTAACCACGGATAGGTGTGATTCTTTAGGATTAGCTTAAAAGCGAGCACACATGCATACACTAAACATAATATCCGGTCTAGATGCAGTGAGATATAGGAGACTACCTATCATGCCCCTATATTTACTAACATCAACCGGGTTACCTGAGTCATCCTTGTCTAGGTAGCATGAGGTGCTCATTGGAGTGTAGCTTTCCTTGCATTTGTCCAATCCAAACTTCTCAAGGAGCTCTTTGCAATATTTTCCTTGATGCACAAAAATCCCCTCCTTGACTTGCTTGATTTGAAGTCCTAGGAAGAACTTGAGCTCTCCCATCATAGACATCTCAAATTCCTTTTTCATCAAATTAGAAAACTTTCTACAAAGAGACTCGTTAGTGGCACCAAAGTTAATATCATCAACATAAATTTGCACTAACAAGGTGTCTTCTTTAGTTCTATAAATGAATAGGGTATTATCAACTTTTCCCCTTTGAAAGTCATTTTCTAATAAAAAGGAACTTAATCGTTCATACCAAGCTCTAGGAGCTTGTTTCAATCCATAAAGTGCCTTTTTCAATTTATAAACATGATTTGGAAATTCATGACTTTCAAAACCGGAAGGTTGCTTAACATACACCTCTTCATTTATAAAACCATTCAAGAAAGCACTCTTAACATCCATTTGATAAAGAGAAAATTTCATAATTGATGCAAAAGCAAGTAAAATTCGGATTGCCTCAAGTCGTGCAACCGGAGCAAAGTTTTCATCATAATCGATACCTTCCTCTTGGTTGTACCCTTGAGCTACTAATCTCGATTTGTTTCTTATAATTAATCCGGATTCATCAAGTTTATTTCTATAAATCCATTTTGTGCCGATTATGGTATGATCATCGGGTTGAGGGACTAAGCCCCACACATCATTTATAGTAAATTGATTTAATTCTTCTTGCATGGCCATAACCCAATGTTCATCCTTAATCGCCGTTTTAATGGAATCCGGTTCAATTTGAGAAACAAAGAAGACAAAGTGACAAATATTAAGAATAGTCCTACGAGTTAATACTCCCTTTGAAATATCTCCTATGACATTGTCAATAGGATGAGCTTTTACCATTTTCCAAGCCGGAACAAGTTCTTCTTTGACTTCTCGTTCATCTTTTAATTTCTCCTTCTCTTTCTCTTCTTTTGAAAACTCAAATCCATCATCACCAACATCACACAAAACACTATCTTCTTTCGAAGACTCATTAAAAACAATATGAATAGATTCTTCAATAGTCATAGTTCTTTTGTTAAAAACACTATATGCTTTACTATGTGAAGAATAGCCCAAAAATATTCCCTCATCGGATTTGGAGTCAAATTTTCCAAGATGATCTTTTCCGTTGTTTAAAACATAAACTTTGCATCCAAAAACATGAAAGTGGGATATATTTGGTTTTCTTCCTTTGTAAAGCTCATAGGGGGTTTTCTTGAGCATGGGCCTAATTAAAATTCTATTCATGACATAACAAGCCGTATTAACGGCATCGGCCCAAAAGTAATGAGGTACTTGAGAATCATTTAGCATGGTTCTTGCAAGTTCCTCTAGCACCCTATTTTTCCGCTCTACCACTCCATTTTGTTCGGGAGTTCTTGGTGCGGAGTATTGGTGCTCAATACCATGTTTATCACAAAATCTATCAAATTTGTAGTTTTCAAATTCACCACCATGATCGGTTCTAATAATAATTACTTTTTGGTTGACTTGGTTTTGCACAAGTTTGACATGACGTTTGAAAGATTTGTAGGTCTCACTTTTTGCACTTAAAAATAGTGTCCATGTAAATCTAGAAAAGTCATCAACAATTACCAAGCCATAATAGTTGCCACCAAAGCTTTTTACTTGAGAAGGTCCAAACAAGTCCATATGAAGCATTTCTAATGGTCTTGTTGTGGACACATCATTTTTAGATCCAAAATGATTTTTGGTTTGTTTGCACTTCTTACAAGGAGTGCAATCACCTTCAATTTGAAAATTTAGCTTTGGTAATCCAACTACTAAGTCTTTGGATTGTAATTTCTTTAATTGATTTACATTAATGTGAGCGCTCCTACGATGCCATAACCAAGTGTCACTCTCTTTGCTAACTAAACAAGTAGATACCAAGGAGGTGATATTGTTCAATTCAACCAAGTAAGTATTATTAGACCTTTTACCAACAAATTTGATAGATTCATCTTTGTCACTTTTTATGAGACATTGAGTAGAGGTAAATAAAACATGGTTACCAATATCACATAATTGACTAATGCTCAAAAGATTGTGTTCTAATCCTTAAACATAAAGTACATTATCAATAACCAAGTTGGAAGAATTACCGATTTTACCAATACCAAGAATTTTGCCTTTGTTGTTGTCTCCATAAGTGACATACCCATCTTCTTGAGGAGTAAGCTCTATGAAATTCCGCTTATCTCCTGTCATGTGCCTTGAACATCCACTATCAAGATACCAAAGTTTCTTTTCCGTTCTAAGGCACACCTACAACACAAAATTATTTGCTCATTTTGGATACCCAAATTATGTTGGGTTCCATTGGGTTAGCTTTGGGTGTTGCTCCCTTCTCAATCCAAACATAAGTGCCTTTTTGAATTCCTAAGTTCTTTATGTGGCACCTATTGTTTGTATGTCCAAACTTTCCACAATAAAAGCAAGTTGGTTTCTTTGTAAAATCAACTTTAGAAAATGAACCAACCACTTTATTGTTCTTTTTCTTATGGACATAAACTAAACCGGTTTTTTTTTGAATTGTTTCTTTGTGAACTAAGTAACCGATCTAAGTTCCTATCACTATTGGAGAGAGAATTGTGTTTGTTTTTCAAATCATTAACTTCCTTTTCAAGTTCACAACACCTCTCACAATGTGTGATAGTTTCCTTAGGATTTGCACATTCACATACATGACTAGAGTTAACAAGTTCTAAGGATGCATTTTGGAGTTTCAAGTCATTTATAGATTTTTCCAATTCATTGATCTCTTTTTGATACTCCAAAAGTTTCTTTCCTTTTTCCTTGTTGACTTTAGCAAGTTTTTCAAATTGAGTTAACATTTCATTATATTCATTAAGCAAATCATCATAAGGAATAGTGAAAGTGGAAGAGTTAGAATTTTGAGATGATACCTCATTCTCACTTTCACCATTGTCAATTGAGGCTTCATTGTTGCTCCTAGCCATGAGACAAAGATTAGCAACTTCGTCATCCGAGCTACTTGATGAGGATTTTGCATCCTTCTCCGGTGCATCCCAAACAATGTAAGCTCTCTTGCCTTTGCCCTATTGGGTCTTCTTTTAATTCTTCTTCAAGTATGTGGGACATTCCATTTTGATATGTCCAATGCCTCCATATTCATGACATTTTACTCCTTCACTTGAGCTCTTGTTCCTTGATTTGTGATCCTTGGGTCTTTTATCTCTTGATGATGAACCACCCTTTTTTCCCTTGAGGAATTTATTGAATCTTTTTGCAAATAAGCCAATTTCCTCCTCATTGAGTGCATGATCGGAGTTCTCACTTGTAGAGTCATCTTCAACCTCTTTTGAGACTTTGGTTGAGGCCTTGAGAGAGATGCTCTTCTTCTTCTTATCCAACTCCTCATGTGTGCTAAGTCTTGATAGCTCTATTTCATGTTCTTTAAGCTTGCCAAACAAGGTGGCCAAGTCCATAGTGTTCAAATCCTTAGACTCCTTGATGACGGTCACCTTTTGTTGTCATTTCCTATCAAGACATCTCAAAACTTTGTGAGTAGTTTCACCATCACGAAATTGTTTTCCTAGAGAAATCAAGTGACTAATGATATGTGAAAACCTCTTTTGCAAGTCATCAATGGATTCATTAGGAAACATGTGAAATAATTCATATTCATGAGTCAAAGAATTTAGTCTTACATTTCTCACTTCACTTGTTCTTTCATGAGTAACTTGCAAAGTTTCCCACATTTCTTTAGCCGACTTGCATTGAGAAACTCGATAAAATTCATCATGGGACAAGGCGGAGAAGATGATGTTTTTAGCTTTCAAATCATAAGATACTTTCTTTTTATCATCATCACTCCAACTTCTCCTAGGAATTTCAACGACTTCTCCATTTATCATGTGTCTAGGAATATAGGGACCATCTTCTATTGCATCCCAAATTTCGGTATCTATTGCTTCAATAAAAACTCTCATCCGGACCTTTCAATAAGCATACCCTTCACCATTGAAAAATGGAGGGCGGTTTATTGAAGAGGATCCTTCTTGGTGATTGCTAGAGCCCATAGTTTCCAAAGGATCTTTTCGAAAAAGCTTTTACGCTCGATCTTTCGACCGAGCTCTGATACCACTTGTTGGAAACCAACAAGCGGGCTTAACAATTACTAGAGGGGGGTGAATAGTAATATGAAGGCAACAGTGACTAATTTTTGGATGTAATTAAGATATAATTGATTTAGTACTGATTTTTCTGAAATAGGGCAAAAAGACTCGAGTCTTCTGAAGAACACTCGAGTGATTCGTGCAAAAATGCAGAAAACAATTTCAGAAAATTAGCACTTTGAATCAATATAAATAAAACCAGTCCATAGCAGATATATAACAAAGTAGTAAGAAATTAAGTAAAGCTATAACAACTTAAAAACTACTTAATTACTGTGAAATTACTACTCCAATTAAAAAGCCCCTTTTGAGAAAACTTAGGTTTTGGTTTTTGCTTGAAAGTTAAGAAGGCTATAAAAAGAGGACACCACCAATTTTTATCCTGGTTCACTCCCAATATAGAGAGCTACTCCAGTCCCCCTAAGCACCTTAGGAGAGTTTAATAATATCAAATTTTTAGAAATATTACAAAGGATTAATGAGATGCCCCACTCAACCTAACCCTTCCAAGAGTGTACCAAACTCTTGAATATCTACCCCAATTTGATTTTGGTGATGAAGACTCCTTCTTCCTAAGCTCCTTGAAACCTTCAAGAGCTCCACCAAGCTAAGAACCTCTTAGACTTTTGCTTGAGAACCTCCCAAGACTTGATTTGAACCTAAGACCCACTTAGGTACACTTGGTTACCAACCAAGATTTTGGAACAAGCAATATGAGTGTGTGTGAAGAAATACAACCAATGATTTCTTCAACAATTAAGCACAATCTCTAACTCTTAAGACAAAATAATAACAATGAATGAGAGGTTGAATTAGAGGGAATTATCACTTGAAAGAGAATGAGCAAAAAGAATGTTTAAGCTTGTTGTCTTGTCCCCTTTGTACAAAGGCAATAAAGTTCAGAATATATGGAAGAGGGAATGAGAGAGAAAAACAAAGTTGAACCCCATTCTTGTCATCTTCTATCGTTTAAAAAATTTGCTGTCAGGACCAAAACACTCGAGTCTTTTTGGATCTACTCGAGTCTTTTGGTCAGACTCTGATAGTGATGCCTTTGTACTTGAACCAACGGTTATGTATCTGATTTTAAACAAAACACTCGAGTCTTTTTCAGATCACTCGAGTCTTTTGATCAGAGTTGGTAAGAAATTAAGTTTTTCTAAAATTATTTTCAATTCTCTTCTCAAGTATTAATCTTATGTAATCCCAACCTTTTCATGCATTATAATTATTTATCCTAGGATGAGATTAACTCCTAAACTACCCACTCTCAACATAAAATTAAAAATTACAATTAAAACAAAATGAGAATGACTAGCTAATGATGCACTTGATCTTCTTGATTTGTTGAGCTTGAATTCTTCCCTTTAAATCCATGATTTAATTACATTGTCATCATCAAAACTTTAACCACCTAATTGGAGACTTGATTCTACAGTATAATATGGCAAAAATAAGTAAAAAAAAATTGAAATATGTAGATAGCAGTAGGCATGAGTAATAGTAGCAGTAATAGTAATAATAATAATAAAATTCAAATGAGAATTTAAGAATTTGAAAAACTAAAACACGATAACAAAGAATAAAGAAGTGTAATGTTAATGAAATAAAGAGAAGAAATATATGAAATTACATACATGGTTGTCACTTTGTTCAAATTTCCAATAAAATTGCATGTTTGACATTACTCCATGTGAGGGAATCCCATAAATCAAAATAACTTTTTTAGAGAATGCATAACAGAGCAAAATATGAAATCAAATTTATTAGAACACTCAAAACTATGGGAGTTGTGTTTAAAAAAAATATCATTATTAATTGCATGTTATAAATTTCAAAATTTGAGTGTCAAAGAAAAAGAGATGTAAAAAATTATAGTTTCATTGATTCCAACATGCATAGCCATATCTATAAGGAAAAGACAAAAAAAAAATTATTGGAATGATAGTATGTTACTCTTGCGTTACCAAGTTATACAAAGCCCAAATATAGAAAGGTGCATCACCCTGCAAATACAAACACAGAAATTCTCAAAATTCAACATCAATATTGAATTTATATTGGGTGGAAAAGAAAAAAGAAAAAAGAATCCGTAATGGTTATTCATTCCATGTATAATATGGCTAAAATAAGTAAAAAAAATTGAAATATGTAGATAGAAGTAGGCAGCCGTACTAGTAGTAATTACTCATTCCATGATGAATTACTCATTCCAGAATGTAGGTTTAATTATATGTTGTAGTGGATGTTATTATCTTTCTGCAATTGAGGTTTTATCACATTGGAGTGGTTATATATGTTGTGGTTATACTTGTAACTTGTTTTTCAAAGTGTTATGCACTAAAGTAGAAAAGGGATAGGTGGATGTCCTCTTTGAGTTGGGAATCCCAACTTTTAATGAGGATGTTGATTATGATAACTTTTTTTAATAAAGAGAAGGATTAAAAAAATTAGTTTTTATGAAAACTCAAAATATATTATCCTAAAATATTATATAAATCAATTTTTCTATACAAGTTAATTTTTTAAAGTATTCTTATCATATACCTTAACACTCATGATAAAAAAAATTAAAAAAAAACTTTTTTTTGCCTTTACTTCCATGAGCCAAGTAGGCATAAAAAAAAAGTATATTTAGTTGTATACCAAAAATTTTACATGATACACATTTATCTTTATTTTTAATCAATTTTTTATTTCCTAGGCATCCACATTGGGTTGAAATACATGAAAATAGAAATTCGACATTATTGATGTGCATAAAATAGATTTCGGGATTGTTCAAGCTTAAAATAAACATATTACACCTATTGTGACAAAATATTTAATAGGCTTAAATATATGTCAGGGGTTTTTGTAGTTTGGTCTCTTTTGTCTGGTATTTCTGTAGTTTGATTCGACTTTTGTCGTGAGTATGGAAAATGCTTTGTTGGCAGAAACAAAATACACTTGAATGATTTCTACATCTAAAAAAAAAATTAGTTTTCAACTATCGACCGAAAGACATCTTTTGGTGCACATAAAAAAAATGGAATGATCTAGGGTTAGAACAGAATAGTAAGTCGTTACTTACTCCAATTGGATATGCTGATATTGATATGCATATGGATATATATATGGATCGAGGGTTGGATTGAATGTCTTTCGGATTTGAGAAGATCTTGAAGACCGGAACCATCAATCTGCTATCTCCCAGCCACGTGCATGTTCTCTGTGGTGCCTTCTTGCATTTTATATTTTTTTTTAAAATAAAAATTGTGGCATTGCTATTAGAAGGGCTACTTAGATAATAATAGTATTTGAATGGAGAAAATTGATATATGCCGATTTGCAATATAAAAAAAATAAATTATATTCTCTTGTTTAGAATACTACTCCCTTCAGTCCTATATGTACAGAGCATACTTAACTGTATTTCCCGGAATATAAGTTTTTAAATTTTGTTTCATTTTGAATTTCTACTTTTTGAAAACATTAAAAACAATAATTATTTCATTTAATTTTTATTTTATTTCCAATGTTAATTTTCTAAAATACCTATATATTTTTCTATAAATTTGAAAATATTAAATACAATCAACTAATATTTTTAATAATTACTCCCTCCGTCCCTAAATATAAGACCCCTTTGGGGATTTCACATGCATTAAGAAAGTGGAATAATTTAGTTAATTGTATCGGAAATGTGAACTTTTGATATGTAATTTCAAAATTACCCCTACTAATGTTATTGAGAATCTAAAAAGTGTTAAATAAATAGGGGTGTTTGTGGAAAAAAGTAATTAATGATCATTGAAAATTGGCAAAAGGTCTTATAAATAGACCAAAATAAAAGTGTCAAAAAGTCTTATATTTAAGGAATGAGGGAGTACTTGCAATAGCACCATTAAGCTTTTCACTGATTTTTTTTATATCCTCTCATACAATTAGGAAATTGTTTTCGTTTCAAAATGCTAGTAGTATCATGAAGAATTTCGTTTGAATTAATTTACGCTGGACAAAATGAAGAGCATGAAATTGAGGATGCGAGAAATTCAAATACTTTGACGGAATAATTAAGAATTGATACATTATCCATGTTATTGGTGTCATTGGAGTACTATTTCGTGATAGATTTTTGGTAGCAGATAGGGCTGTTGTTGTCCAAATGAATATGAAGCTCCCTATCAGATAAGGTCAACTTAGACCGTCCAATGTGAAGTCAAGAATCAAGATGCCATATACTCCCCTCGGTTCCTGTTAGTAGTACTGCTTCCGGTTTTGTTTTTAAGAAGAAAAAAAAAATTTCACAGCTATTAAGAAAATTAGTTAAGTGCATTTAATTTTTTCAAATTCATAGAAAAATTGATTACTTTAAGAAACTTACATTGGGAATTAAACATAAATTAAATGTTACAATCACTTTGTATGGATATTTTAAGAATGGTTGTATTGGGAATAGAAAGTTGATTAATTTTTGCTTATATTTAAGACCACTAATAGGATATTTTTTTCTTATAAATGAGACCGGATGGAGTATAGTGTAAGAAAAAAAATTATTCAAATTTTATTAAAAGCTAGTTTAATTTCGTTAAATTTGTAAAGAAAAAATTATTTTAAGAAAGTTGTATTGAAAATAATATGAGACAATTATTTTATAAAAATATTTAAAAAATAATTATATTGAAAATAAAAAATTAATTAATTTTTTTGGTTTATTTATGTCTTTAATCCCTGAAAGTTAAGAGTGTTTTGATTTTAGTCCCTTGAAGTTTTTTTGACCTTGACTCATCCTTAAATGTTTTGAAAATTAGGTTTTGGTCTATGCCGTTAGGAAAAATCCGTTAACTGCTGATGTGGCTAATGAAACTTCACATCAACATACACGTTTGCAAGTATTGCATGCCACATCACCAATAGGATAACATACATGACCCGGACCCGCAAGAGTAAAAGAGTCAAAACCCAATCCACAAACACATTTTAGTTGAGCTTTGACCCTTTTGCTATTGCGTGTCCGGATCATCCACACATCCTATTGGTGACATGCAATACTTGCACACGTGTAAGCTGATGCGGAGTTTCGTTAGCCACATCAGCAGTTAACGAATTTTTCTTAATGGTATGGATTAAAACCAAATTTTCAAAATAATTAAGGATTAGTCAAGGTCAAAAAAACTTCTAGAGACTAAAATTAAAACACTCCAAATTTTCAGGGACTAAAAACATAAATAAGCCAACTTTTTTTATATTTAAAACTAAAATAAATATATATTTTTATTCTTATATTAAAGAGAGGAGGGGAGCAAAATAGTGTCATGAATTATACTCATGTTTTGATGATGGATATGTGTTCTAGTCCGCACATCCCTCATAACTCTATAAAAGTGGAGAAGTTTATTTGCCGGAAATTTCCTCCCTCTGGTTATTGGAAACTTAATGTTGATGGATCTTTTAGGAAAGGTATTAACTTTTAAGCATGTGGTGGCATTCTAAGACGAGATGATGGTAGTACGATTCATTCTTTCCAGTGCAATCTGGGAGTCTGCAGTAGTGTGTAAGCTGAACTTTGGGGTACTTTTCATGGTTTGTCGATGGTTGCGGATTGTAACGTGTGCAAAATTCTGGTTGAGATGGACATCAAAGCTGCAATGTCGCTGGTTCAAGGTCATTGCCCTTCTTCCCATCATTGTTTCCCTCTTGTTAGGCGGATACACTCGCTAATCCGCAGAGATTGGACGATAGTGCTCCAGCATGTGTTCCGTAAAACTAATCGTAGTACAGATGAGTTAACTAATGCCGCCCATGAGGGCTCGTATCATTGTATTTATTTTGATGTTCCTTCCCCTTATTTAGCCCCCATTATTTTTGAGACTGTGCTGGTCTAATCCTTCTTAAGCTAGTCCCTAATTGATAATTTGAGCTTTTTACCGCATTGATAATAATTAAAAAAAAGAAAAAAAGGAGGGGAGCAAGTAGTCAGCAGCCTAATAAGCTAATCGTTGAATCCATTTAAATTGAGACCCACCGACCAAAAATGAGGCTTTATAATGAATGCAGTTTGTGTGGACATGCACATGGAAAACAATATCTAGTACTCCCTCCGTTTTTTATTAATTATCCTTTTTTAGAAAAAGGTTTTTGTTTTTTAATTTTTCTTTTTGATAATTTTGAGAGTGTAATAAATATTTTTATCCCTATTTAATAAGGTATTGGTTTATGTAAATAGTGGAAAAAAAGTTCTTTCATTTTATAAGTTAAGTCTTTTTAGCAATTTAGTTTTGTCCCATAAGTCAAATTCATTTAAAAACACAATACTCATTTATACTTATTTTTTCAAACATACTCTTTTTTATCATATCATCTTTTTCACTACTCATCTCTCTATCTATCTTCAATATAATCTTTATACATTTATTATTATTCTCTCTCCTATTATTAAATGGGGGTATTTTAGTCTAAACATATCAAATTCTTACATCATTTACTCATTTCTTAATCTACGTAAAATCTCTAAAAATACTTAACTTATGGAACGAAGGGAGTAATAATTACATATAGAAACGGTATAGTAAAAAAAGAATATAATTAATGTATTGAAACTCTAAATGGTGATTGCATTTCTTAAAGAGTGTGTATTATTTAAAATAGGATAGATAAATAAAGACGGAGAAAGCAGTTTTGAAGGATCAAAGAGCAAACTTTTCATAGATCAAGGTCTTGGAACTTGGGTGGTAAACTAATTTTACTTCCTCCTATCTGAAATACAGAATGTAACGAAAAAACTAATTTCACACTTATTAAAGAAATTAGTTGAGCGCAATTATTTTTTTCAAAATTTTAAAAAAAATATATACTCTCTCTGGTCTCTATTATAAGAAAAATTAACCAACTTTATATTCTCAATGCAATTATTCCTAAAATGTTTCTAGAAAGTAGTGATCTCATTTAATTTTTGTTTCATTCCCAATATAACTTTCCAAAAGTAGTTATATATATTTTTTAATGATTTTGATAAAATTAAATACATTCAACTAACTTTCTTCATAAGTGTGATTTCAGTTATTTTTTCTTATAATAGGGACCAGAGGAAGTACTATTTTAGAAAACATGTATTGACAATGAAACAAAAATTAAATGATATAATCACTTTATTGAAATATTTTAGGAATGATAGTATTATTGAGAATAAAAAGTTAATTAAATTTTGCTTACATTTAAAATATTAATAAAATATTTTTATTTGTTTATATTTGAAATCAGAAAAAGTATATATACTCGCTCCCTTCCTTTAATATTTGTCTCATTAAAAAAAACATACCTCTTACTAAAATGGGAAAGTGTAACACCCTTACAAATATTTAGTTAATTTAAGATTTAGAAAAATATGGACTTGAAAATTTCGACGAAAATCCGGCAGAGTTTCCTCTGTTTTTCGGACTTTCCCCAAAATTTCCTGTTTATACCTGTCAGTCCAGAATTATTTAACAACATAATACACAATAGCAAAATAGCCAGATCAAACCTAAAGCCCAAATTATTACACTTCAAGGCACATCACTATTACATATTCTAAATTACTAAAATAACAGTTTTTCACATAATTAAACTACAGTCCACTCATAAAATAACGATTGAGCACTCCACGTGGTGGAGTGTCATTCCTGCTCGGCCTGAAACTGTGTTTGCTCAAACTTTGAACCTGTAAAAATGGTTGCAAGGGTGAGCTTTACACATGAAGTAGAGAAGTAGTTTCTAACTAGACATAATAACCTACCAAGTCAAACACAAATATTTCAAATAGTTCAAACGTAGCAAAGTCAAACAATTCAAATTCATACACATCTATAATCTTTTCTTTCGTCCATTATTCTTATCACTTTTCTTAATATACTTTCTTTTTCATTTCCTAATGCATTTCTCTTTTCATTTTCTCTTTTCTTTGTTTCGTTTCCATTCTTTTATCCATTTTCCATTCTTTTTCTTTTTAATCGACACGCCTTGACAGGCATCGATGCCGATACGCCTTCGCAGGCTCGCATCGGACTTTCATTTCCCTTTAATCGACACGCCTTCACAGGCTCGCATCGATGCCGATACGCCTTCTCAGGCCCGCATCGGACTTCCATTTTTCCTTTCTAATCGACACACCTTCACAGGCTCGCATCGATGCCGATACGCCTTCTCAGGCCCGCATCGGACTTCCATTTTTCCTTAATTTTTAATCGACACGCCTTCACAGGCCCGCATCGACACCGATACGCCTTCGCAGGCTCGCACCGGACTTTTATTTTCTTACCTTTCTTTCTTTTTCTTTTTCTTTTCCTTTTTCTCTTCCATATATATATATATATATCAATTTTCACACATTTCCACATTATATAATTATCATTCTCTTTTGTGTCAACTTTTATTAATTCCACAATTTCCTTTAATCTTGTCATATTTTTCCAAAAACACCATCAAATTAAAAGCCAATAAATAAATACGTACTGCTTCCAATCATCACAATAATTTCACAAAATAATCCAATTCAATGTTCTACATTTATGCTCTTATTCTAATTCATTTTATTCTTTCACTTATCAATTACGTACTTCAACACATAACTCGTTTATCATTCATGCATAAATACACTTCAAGAATTCGCATTTATCAGTTAGGCATACATGAAAAGTGTCATACCAAATTATTCGCAAGCACTAAAATAATTTCAACTCCTTCAATTAGACATACACATTAATAACTAACACTTAGCACACCCATTAAATTATACGTATCAATTCAAACTTCTTTTCAAATCACCCTATTCAATTAGATTTTCTTTTGTTTATTTTCATCATTTACTTTTAGTCTCGATTAATTACCTAAAAATTCAATCACACACATAGCCATATATTCTCAGCAGGTATTATAACTAACCAGAAAGCACTCTCAAAAGCAAGGTAAAACACCCCTTACCTCAGGGTTCTATTAGAACCAATTTGAATGCGTGCAGAGAGCTCCCGATTCGGCAACGGTCCATTCGATCCCGATCCAAGCATCCCCACCGACCCGGTTCTGTTCGTAACAATCCATCTGATCCCGAACCAAGTTGCGGTCGCACCGATCTGACTCGGTTCACGGTCGAACCGGTCCGGACCCATCAGCCGCAGCAACACCCATTACTCCTTGGCAGCAACAGATCTGATTCAACGTGTTGATGCACCGCGACAGCTCCACCGGCAACGGTTTGGTTTGAAGCTGCAACAGGAGCCAGTGGAGGTGGGAACCATGACAAGCGGCGGCGCGAGAAAAAGAGGTGGCGTCCGGATCGCGAGTTGCCCCCGGTTCGTGATTCACAAGCAAGGAGAGAGGGAGATGGCGACGGAGCTGGTTGCTTCGTCGGTGGCGGCGGCGCGACTTCCAGGTAGAAACGGCAAGGAGCGGCGACGCGATTTGTTCTCAGCTAGGGAGGAGATCGCGGGGCGCGACTGGAGGGAGAGAGATCGCAAAGCAGCGGCGTGACCTCTGTTGGAAGTCAAGCTCGTTGGAAGGCATGCTTCAAACTCTCTATGGACTTCAAGTTTAATGCAAATATATGTTTTGATGATAACAAGCCAACTCAAGTTCAAGCTCACAAGTGCAAGCGTCAAGATTGAAGACTCAAGCAAGCCTAAGAATAGAAACCTTCTCCTTAGATCAAATGTAAGGTAATGAAGTTTTTGTTTACTTAGAAGTTTCAAAGCCAACAAAGTTTTTATTTTTGAAGAGAAGAAGAAAAACATATTTTCTGCATATAAAATGTTTTTCTGTATTTCATCGGAGTAAAAATAGTTGATGTTACAAAACTCTGCATATTTATATAATTGCAAAAGAGAGTAATCGATTATCTCTTGCAGTAATCGATTAACTCTGTTGCATCATAGAAAAATTAGAGAAGCTGTAATCGATTAACTGAATTTTGTTAATCAGTTACTTTCTTATGAAAGTAATCGATTATAATTGTTGCATCACATATTTTTCAGAGGCTTAGTAATCGATTACAAGTCTTGTAGTAATCGATTACATGATGTTGCATCATATGCAAACCAGAGGCTTAATAATCGATTAACTCCTCAGTGTAATCGATTATCATAAGTTGCATCATACAATGAACAGGAGTGATGTAATCGATTAACTATTCTTAGCCTAATCGATTACATGTTTTTCAAATGTATTTAAGAATTTCTATTTGTGTAGAAATAATCGATTATTCCTTAAAGTAATCGATTACTTCATGTTTTATTGAAAAACGTGTCAGAATCATTTTTATTATTTCCTGATTTGTTTTTATATAAAAGATTCTGATATATTTTATAAAATTCGAAAATGATTTTAATTTTGAATTATTTCCTTTTTGGTTTTAAGAATCAAATCTTTATTTTATTTCGAAAATCGTTTTGATTTTATTTTGATTTTAAAACTTATTTCAAATCTTTGTTTATTCCTTTTTGATTTTGTTTTATTAATTCAAAATCGTTTTTGATTCTAAAATGTTTTTTTTTAAATAAAGATCACTCCAACATTTCAAAGGAGTTTTTACGTTCAGACATTTTTCTCATTTCACGTTCTCTCTTCTTCTTCTTCTCAAAGTGTTCTGCTTTCCATTGTTCTAATATTTTGAAGAACAAACCTTGTTGGCTGCGTAAACTCTAAGACAAACTTCTTCTTCATTATTATAAGAGCTTATTGTAGAATCTGTGTTTTTGAGAACACGTGATACTTATTGTAATCACTCACATCTATTGTATTCAACCTTAGTGGTAGGGAGAGAATCCCATAGTTGAACGTTGAGGCGTTCGTAGGGCGAGGAACCCTGCTGTGTGATTGAGGCCCCTAGCGAACGGAGGTTCCTAGTAGTGTGCGGGGTGCTCTTGGTTGTAATAGGGTGCGGCTCTATTGCTTGGTTATAAGAACTCTCAGGCGGGTCGCTTGGGGACTGGACTAGGCCTTTCGACGAGAAGGATGAACCAGTATAAAATTCTCCGGTGCAAGCTTTTCTATCCCTATCTCTTTTACTTTCAGCATATTTAATTTCTTACGTTTCCGCGCTACTCAATTATTATATTTCTATCATTTTCGCGATCCGTTTTCATTCGTTTAATCTCTCCATCTCAAATCAATTTTTTAATTTGATACGAATTTTTCAATACATAATAAAACTCGATTCACCCCCCTCTCGAGATTTTGAGGCCAAAACCAACAATTGGCATCAGAGCTAGTCTCTTGTGTTAAGACTTAACCGTCTCAAGAGTATGGCTTCAAACTCTCTGTTTGGAGGTGAAGGGAGTTCTATTAACCGTCCTCCCATGTTTGATGGGGTAGGGTACGCGTATTTGAAAGCCCGTATGAAAATTTTTATTCAAGGAGTTGGATTAAAAGTTTGGATGCTGTTGTAAATGGTCCCTATGTTCCTACCTATGTGGTTAATGGTAACACCGTCGAAAAGCCTATGGCTGAATGGACGGAGGAGGAGGAACGTAGAGTCCAATACGACTTGAAAGCGAAAAATATTATAACATCTGATTTGAGCTATGATGAGTTTTTCAGGATATCAACATGCGAGACAGCACAACAAATGTGGGATACGCTGGAAGTCACGCATGAAGGTACAACGGAAGTAAAGAGGTCAAGAATCAATACGTTTACTGGTGAATATGAGCTATTCAGAATGAAAGATGGAGAATCGATTCAAGAGATCCAAAAGCGCTTCACAATGATTGTAAATCAACTGACGACATTGGGGAAGAAGTTCACCAATGAGGATCTCATCAACAAAGTTCTAAGGTGTTTGGGAAGTGATTGGCAACCCAAGGTGACGGCAATTGCTGAATCAAGAAATCTCTCAACAATGACGCTGGCAACTCTGTTTGGAAAATTACAAGAACACGAAAGTGAACTAAAAAGGTTGGCTCAGCATGAAGAAGAGAACAAGAAAGTTAAAAGTTTGGCATTCAAGGCTGAAGCACCTGCACCAGATAGTGACTCGGACAAAGAATTATTGAATGATGAACACATGGGTCTATTGGTGAAAAAGTTCGGGAAATTCCTGAGGAAGAAAAATTTCAACAAGAGAGACAACAATAAAAGTGGAGGCTCAACCATCACATGTCATGAGTGTGGCAAGCCTGGTCACATTAGAGCAGTCTGCTATCAATTGAAAAAGAAAGAGAATTCAGAAAAAGGCACCTCAAGTTCAAAGAAGGGGAAGCAAGCATACTTGGCGTGGCTGGACAATGATGGAAGTTCGGATGAGGATTCAGACGAACAAGAGGAGACTGCCAACCTATGCTTGATGGCTCACGACAATGAGGTAACTACTGAACTTAACTTTTCTTATGATGAATTACAAGAAGCATTTGAAGAGTTACATGAGGAATCGATGAGGTTATCCTTATTGGTTTCTCTAGAAAATAAAAATTCAGCTTCCATTTTAGAAAAGAATAAAGAACTTACTAAGGAAAATGATTTTTTGAAAAATCAAAATAAGGAGCTGAATTTGACTTTAAAAAATTCTTCAAACACTTCGTGTAACGACATTAAGCTTAAAGCTAGTTCTTCTTCTTGTAAATTCTGCAAGGACTTGGTTAAAGAAGTTGAAGATTTAAAAGAAACCCTTGCAAGGTAGAAATACTTTAAATTTAATGTTAGGTAGACAAAAATGTTTCTTTAATAGAGCGGGTTTAGGATATCAACCCGGTAGACATCAAAAGAAACTAAGTACCATTTTTGTCCCTGCCAGCAATCATAAGAAACCTCTTATTATATGTCATATTTGTGGTAAAAAGGGCCATGGAACACATGAATGCATACACCGAAAAGTGAAGTTCGTTAAACCGAACAATGAAGCTAGAAGGTGGCCTGATTTAAACTATGGCTATACTAACGCTCAAGGACCCAAAAAGATATGGGTACCTAAAAAGAAACCTTGAATTCTTTGCTTGTAGGTTACTCCGGAAGGAAGGAAGGCATGGTGGTACTTGGACAGCGGATGCTCAAAACATATGACTGGAGATAAATCTAAATTCTCGCATCTCTTGCCTAAGGACCAAGGACATGTGACCTTCGGAGATAACAATCAAGGAAAGATTATCGGAATCGGTAAAATTGGTTCACCTCCTAACCCTTGCATTGAAAATGTTTTACATGTTGAGGGCCTAAATCACAATTTGCTATGTATTAGTCAATTGTGTGATAAGGGCAATAGGGTTATATTTGATTCTGATAGTTGTATTATCGAGGGAAAAGTTGATAATCTTATTAAGCTAATTGCTCGCAGGATAAACAATGTTTATGTTATTGATTTTGATTCAATTCCCTCAAATGATGCGAAATGTTTATTATCTAAAGAGGATGAATCATGGCTGTGGCATCGTAGAATAGGTCACATCCACATGGCTCATTTAAATAAAATTTCTTCTAAAAACTTAGTAGTTGGTTTGCCGAAGCAAAATTTTTCCTTTTCTGAAAATTGTGATCCTTGTTCAAAATCAAAATTCACAAGGGCTACTTTTCCGTCTAAAAATCTTGTTTCAACTCAAAGGCCCTTGGAACTTTTACATAAGGATCTTTTTGGACCATGTCAAACAAAAAGCTTTGGTGACAACTATTACTGTTTAGTTATTGTGGATGACTATTCTAGGTATACATGGACGCTTTTTATTACTCATAAAAATGACGCATTTCATGAATTTAAAAAGCTAGCCAAGATTATTCAAAACCAATTGCATTTGAGCATTGCATCCATTAAAACTGATCATGGTGGAGAATTTGAAAATCATCTTTTTGAAAAGTTTTGCGAAAAACATGGAGTTAAGCATTATTTTTCCGCTCCAAGGACTCCAGAGCAAAATGGAGTTGTGGAGAGGAAAAATCGTTCATTAAAAGAGCTTTCTAGAACAATGCTTAATGACATGAATTTGCCTGCATATTTTTGGGCCGATGCAGTTAGTACAGCTTGTTATGTTATGAACCGTGTTTTGATTAGGCCTATTTTAAAGAAAACCCCCTATTAGCTGTACAAGGGGAGAAAACCAAATATTTCCCATCTTCGAGTTTTTGGATGTAAATGTTATGTGCATAATAATGGTAGAGAAAATCTAGGAAGTTTTGAGGCTAGAGCTGATGAGGGTATATTCCTTGGATATTATGCTTCGAGCAAAACATATAGGATTTACAATAAATCTCGTAATACTATTGAAGAATCTATTCATGTATTATTTGACGAATCCGATCCCAGAAGGTTGGGAAAGGTATCTGTTAATGACATTTCAGGTATTCTTGGAGATTTATTCATTGATGAGGATAAGGAGTCAAACGCCAAAGAAAAGGAGCATTCCGAAAGCAATAGAAAATCAGTCGAACCTGTTGAGGAGAAAAATCAAGAACAATCTATGGAACTCAACGCTGATTTGCCTAAGGAATGGAGAACATCGAGGCACCATCCTATAGATCAGATTATCGGGGATATCTCAAAAGGTGTAAGTACTCGCAACTCTATTAGCAATCTGTGTAACTTCTTTACATTTGTTTCTCAAGTAGAGCCAAAGAATTATTATGAGGCTATGCTTGATGAGCATTGGCTTTTGGCAATGCAAGAGGAATTAAACCAGTTCGAAAGAAATCAGGTGTGGGAACTTGTTCCTAGGCCTGAGTCTCATCCGATTATTGGAACTAAGTGGATTTATAAAAATAAACTTGATGAGGTTGGTTTAATTGTTCGAAACAAATCTAGGTTAGTTGCACAAGATTACAACCAGGAAGAGGGGATAGATTATGAGGAAACATTTGCCCCTGTTGCTCGGTTGGAAGCCATAAGACTGCTATTAGCATTTGCATGTATTCTAGATTTTAAATTATATCAAATGGACGTAAAGAGTGCCTTTCTTAATGGTTTTATAAATGAAGAAGTTTATGTGTGTCAACCTCCTGGCTTCGAAAGTTATGAACACCCTGATTATGTTTATAAATTGAAAAAGGCTTTGTACGGTTTAAAACAAGCTCCTAGAGCGTGGTACGACCGTCTTAGCAAATTTTTGTTGGAAAATAACTTTGAAAGAGGGAAGGTTGATAACACACTTTTTATCAAAAAGAAAGGAAAGGACATTCTTTTAGTTCAGATTTATGTTGATGATATTATTTTCGGTGCTACTAATGAAATCCTTTGCAAGGAATTTTCTAGTATGATGCAGGAAGAGTTCGAAATGTCTATGATGGGCGAGCTGAACTTTTTCCTGGGATTACAAATAAAGCAAGCGAAGGACGGAATCTTCATTAGTCAAACCAAATACTGCAAAGAATTACTGTTAAGATTTGGCATGGATAAGGTCAAGGCAGTAGCAACATCGATAAGCACATCATGTTACTTGGACAAAGATGAAGGAGGTAAATCCGTAGAAACTACAAAGTATCGAGGTATTATCGGATCACTTCTTTATTTAACGGCAAGTAGGCCGGATATCATGTTTAGTGTATGTTTGTGTGCTCGGTTCCAGTCGAATCCAAAAGAAACGCACATGGTTGCTGCCAAGCGAATAATGAAATACTTGTCTGGCACAACTGATATGGGTTTATGGTACCCCAAAGGTTCGTCTTGTAATCTTGTTGGGTATTTCGATTCTGACTTTGCTGGTTGCAAAGTAGATAGAAAAAGCACTAGCGGCACTTGTCATCTTCTTGGCAATTCATTGGTATCATGGGCTAGTAAGAAACAGTCTAGTGTGGCCCTATCTACAGATGAGGCTGAATATGTAGCCGCGGGTAGTTGTTGCGCCCAGATTTTATGGTTAAAACAGCAACTCCTAGACTTTGGTGTAAGTCTAGATCACATTCCTATTAAATGTGATAATACCAGTGATATTAGTATTACCAAAAACCTAGTGCAACATTCTCGCACAAAGCATATAGAGATTCGACACCATTTTATTCGTGATCATATTCAGAAGGGTGATTGCATTATTGAGTATGTTGATACTTCGCGGCAGTTGGTTGATATCTTTACGAAACCGCTTCCAAAAGAAAATTTCTTTTTTATTCGTAGAGAAATTGGTTTAACTTCTGCCTCTCACCTCTTTTGAATATGTGAATCTTTTATCTCTCATGTTATTATTGATGCATCTTCTTAGTGTTTCAGGGGGAGATTGCACATCTTTTTTGATGATTACAAAAGGGGGAGAGAGATTCTGATATTTCATGGCTAATACATTCAGGGGGAGATACTCTGAAGCTAATACATTCAGGGGGAGATACTCTGAAGGATGCTTTTTGTCTAAAATGATATATGTTATTTAAGCATTCATACAGGGGAGAAGAATTAATCCATTATATTTCCTGTATTTAGTGATTCTAAGGAAGGTTTTATTTTTATATCTCTATTTTTTGCTTGTGTAACACTTGTGATGCAGATAATAAAGAGCATATCAGAATGGTTGTTTGTCATCATCAAAAAGGGGGAGTGTTGGAAGTCAAGCTGGTTGGAAGGCATGCTTCAAACTCTCTATGGACTTCAAGTTTAATGCAAATATATGTTTTGATGATAACAAGCCAAATCAAGTTCAAGCTCACAAGTGCAAGCGTCAAGATTGAAGACTCAAGCAAGCCTAAGAATAGAAACCTTCTCCTTAGATCAAATGTAAGGTAATGAAGTTTTTGTTTACTTAGAAGTTTCAAAGCCAACAAAATTTTTATTTTTGAAGAGAAGAAGAAAAACATATTTTCTGCATATAAAATGTTTTTCTGTATTTCATCGGAGTAAAAATAGTTGATGTTACAAAACTCTGCATATTTATATGATTGCAAAAGAGAGTGATCGATTATCTCTTGCAGTAATCGATTAACTCTGTTGCATCATAGAAAAATCAGAGAAGCTGTAATCGATTAACTGAATTTTGTTAATCAGTTACTTTCTTATGAAAGTAATCGATTACAACAGTCAAGTAATCGATTATAATTGTTGCATCACATATTTTTCAGAGGCTTAGTAATCGATTACAAGTCTTGTAGTAATCGATTACATGATGTTGCATCATCTGCAAACCAGAGGCTTAATAATCGATTAACTCCTCAGTGTAATCGATTATCATAAGTTGCATCATACAATGAACAGGAGTGATGTAATCGATTAACTATTCTTAGCCTAATCGATTACATGTTTTTCAAATGTATTTAAGAATTTCTATTTGTGTAGAAATAATCGATTATTCCTTAAAGTAATCGATTACTTCATGTTTTATTGAACAACGTGTCAGAATCATTTTTATTATTTCCTGATTTGTTTTTATATAAAAGATTCTGATATATTTTATAAAATTCGAAAATGATTTTAATTTTGAATTATTTCCTTTTTGGTTTTAAGAATCAAATCTTTATTTTATTTCGAAAATCGTTTTGATTTTATTTTGATTTTAAAACTTATTTCAAATCTTTGTTTATTCCTTTTTGATTTTGTTTTATTAATTCAAAATCGTTTTTGATTCTAAAATGTTTTTCTTTTTAAATAAAGATCACTCCAACATTTCAAAGGAGTTTTTACGTTCAGACATTTTTCTCATTTCACGTTCTCTCTTCTTCTTCTTCTCAAAGTGTTCTGCTTTTCATTGTTCTAATATTTTGAAGAACAAACCTTGTTGGCTGCGTAAACTCTAAGACAAACTTCTTCTTCATTATCATAAGAGCTTATTGTAGAATCTGTGTTTTTGAGAACACGTGATACTTATTGTAATCACTCACATCTATTGTATTCAACCTTACTGGTAGGGAGAGAATCCCATAGTTGAACGTTGAGGCGTTCGTAGGGCGAGGAACCCTGTTGTGTGATTGAGGCCCCTAGTGAACGGAGGTTCCTAGTAGTGTGCGGGGTGCTCTTGGTTGTAATAGGGTGCGGCTCTATTTCTTGGTTATAAGAACTCTCAGGCGGGTCGCTTGGGGACTGGACTAGGCCTTTCGACGGGAAGGCTGAACCAGTATAAAATTCTCCGGTGCAAGCTTTTCTATCCCTATCTCTTTTACTTTCAGCATATTTAATTTCTTACGTTTCCGCGCTACTCAATTATTATATTTCTATCATTTTCGCGATCCGTTTTCATTCGTTTAATCTCTCCATCTCAAATTAATTTTTTAATTTGATACGAATTTTTCAATACATAATAAAACTCGATTCACCCCCCTCTCGAGATTTTGAGGCCAAAACCAACAACCTCCTTGGTGCAGCGAGTTGCGAACGCGTGAGAGAGAGATGGAGGCGGCGATGGTGTTTGAGGCGGCGAGTGAAGGAAGAAGGAGAGGAACGTTGGCGGTGGACAGCGGCGCCGATTCCAGGGAGAGAGAGAGAGAGAGAGAGAGAGAGAGAGAGAGAGAGAGAGACAAAACGCGATGGAGCCATGGAGGGAGATGGGTCGGTGGTCTCTGGTTGAAGAAGTTGGGAGAGGGAGAGGGAGTTTAGGGCCGGCGGCCCTTGTTAGAGGAGTTGGGGATGAAGGGTTCGAACCCCCCCTTCCCCCTATTTTATTTTATTTTATTTTTTTAATTTATTATTAGTATTATTATTAGTATTATTATTATTATTATTTGTGTTAATATGGTTTTAAAACACTAATAGCATTTTTCTTTATTTGTTTATTTTAAATTTCAAGAAATACTAAAATAAATTGTAAGCATCAAATAATTACCTTTATAAAATCATAAAATTAAAAGTCTTGAAGTCCTTAGAACAATTTTAATATTAAATAAAACAAAAGCAAATTAAAATATAGAAAGTATATTTTTTTTCAATTAGGGTAACTATTTTAATGATTCTACTTTAATATATATATATATATATATATATATATATATATATATATAGATAAGATATAGTTTCAATTAACATAATATATTTTTATGAAACTACCCAACACCTAAGTACTAAACTCCAGGAAACAATTATTTAGTTCAATAAAACTTGTAATTTATAACGTTAAAGAAATCATAGTGTTTCAATCCCAATGTCTCCTAACACTTTAGTAAGACTAAAAGGGACCTTAACTAGTTATTCCTAAACTTGATTAGTGTTATTATTATTTCAATCTATTATTATAATAATTATAATTATAATTATACTTGGGATTAAAACTCGGGATGTTACAATTCTCCCCCACTTAGGAGAATTTCGTCCCCGAAATTCCGAGCAATTCCATAAATGGAGAACCATCCCTAGACGTGGTTTTCGACCACACTGTTTATCTCCCCATCAGTTCCGTTCTTCTACTTAAGATACTTCGCATCCATACTTCTTGGCATCTTCGTGTTCACCTTTGAACACTATATGCCTCATTCGCGCTCGACTTTCCTTCTTGTTCCCTTTTATCATCCCCTCCTTTCATGGTTACCTGGACTAGATTCCTGCTGGGTTACTCAATTCTCCCCCACTTGGCATCGACACACCTAGTTATGTCAATGTCAAATAATAGGCTTGGTCAGTTCTAAGGATCGGCTATCTAACCTCTTAACGGTTCTTCAAGATTGAAGATGACACCTGTTGAGATGCATTGGGTTATACTGAACTTCTACGATTTGGCGAATTCTCGTGTCTACTTCTAAGTTCTCCCACTTAATGTTTGAGGCTCGAAAAGAGTGAAGATGAGAAGAAGAAACACAAAGAACTCAAGGAGGAGTTTAATGATCTTTGCAAGGTGATCAAGGATGTGTTGGGCGACAAAGTTGAGAAGGTCCATGCTATCTGTTGACTGACGAGTATGGGTAGACCGCCAACATGGAAGGATCATGAAACCACAGGAATTGAGAGACAGCAGCACAACTAGGTACACGTAAAGCAAGAAGACCATGAAAATTATCCCGGAGAATGCATTTTCAATAGGGAATTATCGAAAGATGCATTTTCTAAGGAGTGATGGTTGGCTTGATTAGTCTTGGTAATGGTACATGATGGCTTGCCGACATCTAATGCAGCTCGATTCTCTCGAGGATCCTAATACCTATTACTCTACTCCTAACGAGTACGAGGGCTTAGGATCCTTAATTTAGACAATAGCACAACAATATGGGATAACAGTTGATGATATCCAGACTTCCTTTGATGTCAACTTTATTTCGGATAGGATAGGAGATTCAGCAACCTACTCATTAGAGAGACAGGGCATAATAAACTCATGAAAGTGCCAATCAAACCAAGGATAAGACAAGCCAAGAGGTTAAAAAAAAAGAATTGTTTTCAGTTTCTAACAAAAAGTAAGGATAGAGTCTCAGGAGTTGCTTCTTTGAAAATATTAGGAGGCATGATCAAAATAAATATGATCATCCAATCATGGGTCACATGAAAATGATTCCATGTTATTTGGAATGTTTCAACTTAGCAATCATGTGTTTAGACTTTGCAAGAGGCAATTCGAGTCTACGACGGTCACAAGGCAAACAGAATCGAAAAGAATGACCAGATAATCAAACTTGTTGGCGTGCAAGAGATTGTAAGAATTATGAACCAAAGACAGATTCTGGCATCGACTTATCAAGTCATAATTGTATGTTGCCTTCAGGAACATATACGTGATTAAAGGAAGAATTGATAACTCTCTAATTATATTTGAAACACACAAAGTCAAGCTTGTTAGAATTAGAATACAATTCCATTGTCAGGGACAATAGAGAAATCCCATTTGATATCAGAAGACCATAGGGGTATGTAGGATCGAACCCATGCGAAATACGAAAAGGCAAACTTTTGGTTTGTATTCAAGCGATCAATTGAACTGGAAATTGAGGGTATAATGTACTTAAGAAGTTGCACATTAACGAGTGTATCATGAATTAATAAAATTCATTCACAACCAACCAATATTCGCAGAAAGAAATCTAGAGTCAACAATTAATATCCAAGATGTCAAGATTTAAGCGAAGAAATAAAGGTTCAAGACGCTAAACCACTATTAAGGTTCTGCACCACAGAATCAACGCTCCAAGTTCAGGACACCATATGTAGATTTAACAAGTGAAGAGAAACGAAAGACCTATAGGATTTTGCAGGATGATTTTCCAGATATTTCCGCTGCGCATTCTGATTTTAGAGAATTTCAAATCTACAGGGAATTTCAAATTATCAATTTGTACTCCTAAACCTAGAAACTTCAATGGTGTAACATTGGAGTGAGCAAGTCCAACCTTATATTCCATTGGCGGTAAAGTCATTTCCGTCTGATTGAATTTTACCATACGGTAGGCAACTTGCTATACCCACTGAGAAGAGTGGCACGACTTAAATAATGATTTCAAATGCATGGAAATGCCATTGGAATTATTTTGTCTAAATTGTCACCATTGGAATTCTTCTCTTATTCGATACCAAGGGTTAATCCTTCCCGTTGGGGTGGCAGCTAGCATGCCCTGACCCGTTGGGGTCTTTCACTGCCCTTAGTCTTGACAATTACACGTTTTCCAAGTATGACAATACAACAAATGGGGAAATTGGATTTGAACACTTGGTGAAGTTTGAAACAAACACCAAGAAATCAACTATGAATTAGCGATATTATTCTAAGTCCTAATTCCTAATCAAACTAACTTAGACATATAACTGTCTATTGGCTACTCGCTTGGTGAGTAAACCATATGAGTTGTGAGTCCAAACTCCAAGGCCGAGGAAAAACTGCTCTGATACCATAATGTAACACCCTTACAAATATTTAGTTAATTTAAGATTTAGAAAAATATGGACTTGAAAATTTCGACGAAAATCCGGTAAAGTTTCCTCTGTTTTTCGGACTTTCCCCAAAATTTCCTGTTTATACCTGTCAGTCCAGAATGATTTAACAACATAATACACAATAGCAAAATAGCCAGATCAAACCTAAAGCCCAAATTATTACACTTCAGGGCATATCACTATTACATATTCTAAATTACTAAAATAACAGTTTTTCACATAATTAAACTACAGTCCACTCATAAAATAACGATTGAGTCACGTGGAGTGTCATTCCTGCTCGGCCTGAAACTGTGTTTGCTCAAACTTTGAACCTGTAAAAATGGTTGCAAGGGTGAGCTTTACACATGAAGTAGAGAAGTAGTTTCTAACTAGACATAATAACCTACCAAGTCAAACACAAATATTTCAAATAGTTCAAACGTAGCAAAGTCAAACAATTCAAATTTATACACATCTATAATCTTTTCTTTCGTCCATTATTCTTATCACTTTTCTTAATATACTTTCTTTTTCATTTCCTAATGCATTTCTCTTTTCATTTTCTCTTTTCTTTGTTTCGTTTCCATTCTTTTATCCATTTTCCATTCTTTTTCTTTTTAATCGACACGTCTTGACAGGCTCGCATCGATGCCGATACGCCTTCGTAGGCTCGCATCAGACTTCCATTTCCCTTTAATCGACACGCCTTCACAGGCTCGCATCGATGCCGATACGCCTTCTCAGGCCCGCATCGGACTTCCATTTTTCCTTTCTAATCGACACGCCTTCACAGGCTCGCATCGATGCCGATACGCCTTCTCAGGCCCGCATCGGACTTCCATTTTTCCTTTTTAATCGACACGCCTTCACAGACCCGCATCGACACCGATACGCCTTCACAGGCTCGCACCGGACTTTTATTTTCTTACCTTTCTTTCTTTTTCTTTTTCTTTTCCTTTTTCTCTTCCATATATATATATATATCAGTTTTCACACATTTTCACATTATATAATTATCATTCTCTTTTGTGTCAACTTTTATTAATTCCACAATTTTCTTTAATCTTGTCATATTTTTCCAAAAACACCATCAAATTAAAAGCCAATAAATAAATACGTACGGCTTCCAATCATCACAATAATTTCACAAAATAATCCAATTCAATGTTCTACATTTATGCTCTTATTCTAATTCATTTTATTCTTTCACTTATCAATTACGTACTTCAACACATAACTCGTTTATCATTTATGCATAAATACACTTCAAGAATTCGCATTTATCAGTTAGGCATACATGAAAAGTGTCATACCAAATTATTCGCAAGCACTAACAATAATTTCAACTCCTTCAATTAGACATACACATTAATAACTAACACTTAGCACACCCATTAAATTATACGTATCAATTCAAACTTCTTTTCCTTTAAGTTCATGATTTACACTTAGGTCTATATTATCCATTCTGAATATCAAACTCAAACATATAATAAATTGTACATATCCTCATACAAATCAACTTCCCCCTTTCCTCATTTACCTTTATTTAGCATCTCTTTTCATCGTTCAACATATTATCACCATCTACAATCAACTTACGTGCAGTCCAAGCATATTTATATTTTTCCCAATAACCATACACATTAGCATTTTAACCTTGAGCATATATATATAATCAAATAGCGACATACATCATAATCTATAACATGCGATATTCTCTATTTACATTTTGCACTTAAAACACATTTCAAATCACCCTATTCAATTAGATTTTCTTTTGTTTATTTTCATCCTTTACTTTTAGTCTCGATTAATTACCTAAAAATTTAATCACACACATAGCCATATATTCTCAGCAGGTATTATAACTAACCAGAAAGCACTCTCTAAAGCAAGGTAAAACACCCCTTACCTCAGGGTTCTATTAGAACCAATTTGAATGCGTGCAAAGAGCTCCCGATTCGGCAACGGTCCATTCGATCCCGATCCAAGCATCCGCACCGACCCGATTCTGTTCGTAACGATCCATCTGATCCCGAACCAAGTTGCGGTCACACCGATCTGACTCGGTTCACGGTCGAACCGGTCCGGACCCATCAGCCGCAGCAACACCCATTACTCCTTGGCAGCAACAGATCTGATTCAACGTGTTGATGCACCGCGACAGCTCCACCGGCAACGGTTTGGTTTGAAGCTGCAACAGGAGCCAGTGGAGGTGGGAACCATGACAGGCGGCGGCGCGAGAAAAAGAGGTGGCGTCCGGATCGCGAGTTGCCCCCGGTTCGTGATTCACAAGCAAGGAGAGAGGGAGATGGCGACGGGGCTGGTTGCTTCGTCGGCGGCGGCGGCGCGACTTCTAGGTAGAAACGGCAAGGAGCGGCGACGCGATTTGTTCTCAGCTAGGGAGAAGATCGCGGGGCGCGACTGGAGGGAGAGAGATCGCAAAGCAGCGACGTGACCTCCTTGGTGCAGCGAGCTGCGAACGCGATTAGGAGAGGAGGACGCGTGAGGGAGAGATGGAGGCGGCGATGGTGTTTGACGGCGGCGAGTGAAGGAAGAAGGAGAGGAACGTTGGCGGTGGACAGCGGCGCCGATTCCAGGGAGAGAGAGAGAGACAAAACGGGATGGAGCCATGGAGGGAGATGGGTCGGTGGTCTGTGGTTGAAGAAGTTGGGAGAGGGAGAGGGAGTTTAGGGCCGGCGACCCTTGTTAGAGGAGTTGGGGATGAAGGGTTCGAACCCCCCCTTCCCCCTATTTTATTTTATTTTTTTTTAATTTATTATTAGTATTATTATTATTATTATTATTTTTGTTAGTATGGTTTTAAAACACTAATAGCATTTTTCTTTATTTGTTTATTTTAAATTTCAAGAAATACTAAAATAAATTGTAAGCATCAAATAATTACCTTTATAAAATCATAAAGTTAAAAGTCTTGAAGTCCTTAGAACAAGTTTAATATTAAATAAAACAAAAGCAAATTAAAATATAGAAAGTATATTTTTTTCAATTAGGGTAACTATTTTAATGATTCTACTTTAATATATATATATATATATATATATATATAAGATATAGTTTCGTAATTAACATAATATATTTTTATGAAACTACCCAACACCTAAGTACTAAATTCCAGGAAACAATTATTTAGTTCAATAAAACTTGTAATTTATAACGTTAAAGAAATCATAGTGTTTCAATCCTAATGTCTCCTAACACTAAAAGGGACCTTAACTAGTTATTCCTAAACTTGATTAGTGTTATTATTATTTCAATCTATTATTATAATAATTATAATTATAATTATACTTGGGATTAAAACTCGGGATGTTACAGAAAGTATATCATGAGGGAGTATTCGGCCCTTATTTCCTATTAAATGGATTAGTTCGTCAAACTTTATACTCCCTCCCTCCTTAAATATAAAGCTCTCGTGACACTTTTATTTTGTCTCTATTTATAAAGCCTCATACCAATTTTCAATGATTATTAATTATTTTTTTTCCACAAACACCCCTATTTATTTAACACTTTTTAGATTCTCAATAATATTAATAGGGGTAATTTTGAAATTACATATTAAAAGTTCACATTTCCAATACAATTAACTAAATTATTCCACTTTCTTAATGGACGTGAAATCCCCCAAAGAGGCTTTATATTTAGGGACGGAGGGAGTATTTTTTTAATTTTTTTTTATAATTAACGGGGCTAAAAGCGCGAATACAACCAAAACAAACTACACCAGTCTAGGAAAAACAATCTCATAAACATCCTCACACACTAGGTGAATTAAATTAAGAGGATAACAATCTAAAAAAGTACAACTATAATCATTATCATGACCACAATTCGCAAGAAAATCTGCACACCGATTAGCTTCTCGATATGTGACTGTGGGAATTTCTCAATGAAACGCGCTTGAGACATCGCTTGAAATAATATATTCGACAGCTTCAACCGCACCTGATTAAAGACTAAGTCATTACGAGCTTTCCAAAGCAAGAGATACCAACACACCAAGAAAATACTCCAACTACAAGACACATCACCAACATATTGATTAATTAGTTAGACATATTGATCACCAGCCATCTCAAGGTATCAGTCATAAAGAAACTGACCCAAGCATGATCACCAACCACCGTACTCCAAAGTGCAAAAACCTCATCACAATCACGAATTACATGCATCAATGTTTCTGGTGCTTGCTGACAGCGAGGACAACAACTATCACTGGTCATTCTACGACGAAAACTATTAATATTTTTTACAACTTTACTTTTATCACTGTTATATTAATTACTTAATGTGTATCAAGCATTAAATAGGATAAAAACTATTATGTTCATATCTTATCATATTTTTTATTTTATTATATCATTAGTATATTTTGACCCTTAAAGGAACCCTTACTATTTTAAAAGAAATATCATAGATCTTCATTTAGCTTAATTTTTTTTTTGAAAATTCATTTAGCTTAATTATATTCAATACATTTAGAAAAAAAAATTACATCAATATCCCATGATGCTTGTAGAGTGAGAGTTAGAAATGAATTACTCCCTCTTGTCCTTTTTATTAATTTTTTCGATGTTTTTATTTTGGTCATTTTTATAAGACATTATTTCAGTTATCAATAACATCTAATTAATTCTTTCCACAAACACTCTTATTAATTCAATGTTTTTTAGAATTCCAATAATATTTATAGGGGTAGTTTTGAAAAAGTATATCAAATTTTCCCATTTTCACTGTCACTAATAAATTTAATTACATTTCTTGATGAAAGTGAAAAATCTCAAAAAGATGTTAAATATATGACCGGAGGGGGTAATTGATATTATTATTTGATTAGTTGTTAGTTACACATCCTAAAAGGGATTAGTTTTTTACACATTGAATAAATAATACTCCCTCGCTCCGTTTTACAAAGATGATACTCCCTCCGTCCCATAAGTTATGATCTTTTGAAAAAAAAATTTGTCCCATAAGTCATGATATATCATTTAGAAATCCAAGACTCATTTATACTTCTTTTTCCAAACATATCCTTATTTATTGCATTCTCTTTTTCATAACTCATTTCTTCATCTCTCTTCAATATAATCTTATACATTTATTATTACTCTCTCTCCTTTTATTAAATGAGGGTAATTTAGTCAAATTATACCAAATTCTTACATCATTTACTCATTTCTTAATCTGTGTAAAATCTCCAAAAGATCATAACCTATGGGACTGAGGAAGTAATAAATTGGAAAAGTCAAAAAAATTAAAGAGACATACATTTAATAGTTTGTTTAATACATCAACCAATTACTTCCTCCGGCTTGAATTATAAGCAAAACCAACTAATTTTTCGCTTATTAAGGAGATTAGTTGATTGTATTTAATATTCTCAAATTTATAAAAGAATAGAGGTATTTTAGGAAAATTGCATTGGAAATGAAAAAAAAATTAAATAAGATAACAATTTTTAAGGAATGTTTTTGGAAAGTGGCATTGAGAATGAAATAAAATTTAAGAAAGTTGGTTAGTTTTGCTTATATTTTAAACCAAGAGAGATATGTTTTTTGTTGCTTATATTTCAAGCCAGAGGGAGTATCAAATACATAATTTAATGCATTTTGAATTAATCAATTAATCACAATTCAAGGTTTACAATTTCAAAGTTTTTCATTAATTACTCTAACTTTAGTTTGAGATAAATAATTTTGTCATTTTTTACCATCCTTGTGAGATGTGGGTCGATGTGACAATGCTTACATAGATTCCTGTATGTCACATCATTACTTAACGAAACGAGATGGATAGATGGACTAATTTCAAAACTTTAAGCTTTGCTGGGATTAAAACCTCACAAAAAAGGGTTTGTATGCAATACTCACCAAAAGTGGATGAGTATGTATACTAACTACATAATCCATGGTTGTGGTGCATTATGGAGAATGAAGGATGATGATTAAAACTGGTTACCTGGAATTGGATTACTTCCAAGTAGCATAGGAGTACCAAAGATGTGCCCCTCCATTTTCTTTAAATTTTTTTCTTCCCATTTTAGGTGGCTTTTAAATTAATTTTTTTTAAATAATTTTTTTTAAAAACTAGCTTAGTCTTTGTGTTAATTTTATTTCTGTTAAAAATAAATTAAAAATTAGGAAAAATAAATGAAAGTAATATTAAAAATAAATGAATCTGTCCCATAATTCAAGTTTTTTTAGCTTTTTTATTTGTGTCATGATATATGTTCTTTTAGAAACTCAATACCCATTTATAATTCTTTTTTCAAGCATACCCTTATATATTATATCATCATTTTCATCACTCATCTCTCTACCGCTCTTTAATATAATCTCCATACATTTATTATTCCCCCCGTTTCACAATATTTGGTCTTTTATCCTTTTTTTTTATTGTTTCACAATGTTTGACCTTTTACATTTTCAATACACAAACATGTTTTTTTTCCAAATATTAACCTTTCATTCGATCATTTTTCTTACTCCTCATTAATTCTACTTTTATCATCTCTTTCATCTCTAAACCACTATACATTAATTAATAAACACACTTACTAATAAAAATTAAATACTATTACAATTTTCAATAAGAATTAAATAGGGGCATTTTAGACAAACTATACATAATACTTACAATAATTAACATTTTAGTCCCTCAACTTAGGTGCTCTTTAGGAATTGGTCCTTAAACTTTTTTCGATGATTTAGGTCTCTAAACTTTGTTTAATTTTTTGAAATGGTTTTTTCGTCACTTAACTGATGAAATAGCCGACATCTCATGTCACTTTCACAATATCTACAAGTGATGTGTTATGTATAGCCACGGGACAATACATGATTTTTTTATTATAAAAATAATTTCTTTTCAAATTTAATAAAAGATTCGATTTTTTTTAAAAACAATTTTAATTATTTTTAATAAATTATATAAAAATATAAAAATATACAAAAATAACTACCTGGTACTAAAAGTGTGATTAAAATATACCAAATAAAAATAATTTGGTAATAATTAAAAATGAAAAAGAGAGTAAAAATGTTGTGTTATCTCTCAACCCAAAACGGCATTGCACTGCACGGCGGCTGCAATACCTACCCATCTCCATCCCTTTATGGATTCAAACTCAAAGTTCCCTCTTTCAGCTTCTCTCTCACCTCTTCCTCCTCTTCTTCCTATCAGAGCTCCTCTTACCCTTCACGACTACTCTGATTTTGATTCTTATTCTTATTTTGAAGGCGAAGGGTCTTCTCCTTCTCCTTCTGAAGAAGACGAAGGGTCTCCTCCTCCACCAACTTTGCGTGTTATGCCCGTTGCCCACTTGTCTACTCTCAGATCTGTTGCTCCGTACAACATGTATTTTAACAGGGACAAAACGGTAAAACCATTACTAAAATTAAAGACTAAAAACTGTACAAACCGGGTACACCAGGTGACAACAGTTAGTATGACTGAAAAACGACCCCACAAAAAAACTTGTAAGGATTAAACGCACAATTGACCCTACTTATAGAACTAAAAACTTAATCATCCCCTATTTTTATTTAAAATTTTATTTCACTTCGCAATGAATCATTTAAAAAACGATTCGTTTTAGACATTTATCTTTTGAAACATTTTTTTTTTTTTGGTAAATTTTTAAATATTTTTCCACCTACTTATTTTGTTATCACTGTTATAATGATGCAAGAAGATGGCTTTAAGTTTTGGATTTCTGGATTTTTTGGGCGAAACTAATCTAGTCAATGGAAGGTGAGGATCCGAGAAAGGATGGAGGTGGTTTAAAAAACTCCTATGATTTGGCTCATGCACTTCTTGGAAGCAAGATGAGAGTGCAAGTTAAAATATTAGCGGTGTTATATGTATATTCAAAATTGACATTTAATATGAAAAAATAATTTGTTTATGAAAATAAGTAAATGTACGTCCAAATGTGAATTCTAGATACACGTAACATTAATGTTAAAATAACGAGGACAATGAAAAGTCTGTCCAACATGAAGTGTGATTGGCAAAGGAGATAGATGGTGCAACACATACCATTAATTCTTTTACTCCCTTGGTGAGGCAAAAGGTGGTTAGTGGTGGAGCAGTGGCAACAAAAACGACATTGAGTCAGACATGTTATGCCAACACGAAGAAACAACAAGGCACGTGGAAGCGATCGAAAGGAAAGAATAGAGGTGGAGGGGTCTGTGAGAATTGAGTAAAGGTACCCCAAAAGGATGGAGTTAGTGCTGTGACTGCTGTCTACATGTGATAATAGCAAATGCACTGTTCATGATGTGGAGGCTAAAAAAAAAGGGTGGTGATGGTACTAGAGGGAGAGTTGATACGTATCGACGCGAATTCGTGTTCAATCCCGTCAAGGATCAAGAAAACATTTTGCTATAGCCTATAAGGGGTTTGGAATCAAATTTGACGAGAAAGTACGAGCGTTAATACTTTTGTCTTCCCTATCAGAAAGTTGGAATGTTACTGTTATAGCTGTGAGTAGCTCGTTGGGAAACATTAAGTTGAAATTCAACGACTTCGTGATCTGGTTCTTAGTGAAGAAATTCGAAGAAAAGAGTGAAGTGAATCTTTAACTTCTTTAGTTTTAAATACAGAGTCAAGAGGGAGAAATTTAACTAGAAGATATGGATGTAACATCCTACTTTTTAAAATAAAGTTTAATATATGAAATAGAGAGTTTTATAAAAATTTTGGCGGAGTTTCGTTTAAAATATGGATTTTCCCAAATTATAAATTTTCACCTGTCAGATCCAGAATCAAAATAAAACATATACGTTCATATTATGCGTCATAGTAAAAATTTAGTTTGTACATCAGCATTAGGGGATATCACATTTTTCCAAATCTCATACCTTAACAAAAGAGGACATTTAAATGTCCATCAAGGCAAGTAATATCCCTTCTTTTAAAATATACATACAGGAGTAATTATTCGTTCAAAAGATTAAAGAGTACATTTATCCAAAATAGTGAAATAATATCAAAAGCTAGTAGGTTGCATTTTCTATGATTCATATCATAGAATAGAGTTTTTTTTTGGTTTACGAGGGAAATCCCACCGTCATTGCCGCACATTGACGACTCTGATGGGCAACCCCGCCTCCAGGTCATAGCCTGCAAACTGCCCGGAGGAGGTCAACCACTCCCGAAGGAGCGACAGGTTCAAACCGCCGAGGTGAGATTCGAACTCATGTCCTTGCGGATCGAGGACAAAGTCCCGAGCCAGGTGTGTTACACCTCTTTGGTTATCATAGAAAAGAGTTACTCTCCACTTATAGGAGGGAACTCATCCTCAGCAAGAGATGTCAAAGTCATCTACCAAAAAGGCGTACCTAAAATAGACAACACAGAGGGTGAGATATTTATTCATAAATTAAAGAAAACACATAATAACAATAATAAGATATAAAATATACATGTTACTTCATTCCATAATTCCACACATATGCATTTGACAACCATTATTATTAATATATAATTATAAGCAATACAATACTATTCTCCACAATTGATCCATTTTCTTTCTATTCTTTCCAATGCATATATCAATGCATTCCATTCATTTCCATTTCATTGCAGCTATTACTGCATTCCATTTTCTTTTTAGAGTAGATATTACTACTTACCATTTTCCATTTTTCCTCACATCACCCTCCACTCTTGGAAAAGATCAACTAGGAGTAAGTGTCCCTCTACCAATGCTTGCACAGTACTTCACGAATCGTCCTTCATACAATTTGGGCCGTTTTACCCAAATTGGCTATAACAGGGACCACCCTCAACTAGTCAAGATGTGTCTAAGTGACTGATAAAACTATTATAGTGTGCACAAGACCAATCCCCGACTTATCCAGTACTTCACGAATCGTCCTTTATACTGGTTTCGATCCTCTAGCGGATCAAAGTCCTCTATAATAGTCATTATAACACTCTCGTCCGTCAATCCTATGAACCTTCACGAAACGTCCTTCAGTCCATCGAATCTCAACGACATCTTTTCCAATTCCTAACGTCCTTCGTCACTTCATAATTATCGTGTTTCTAATCCATTTTAATTGATTTTGGATAGCCAAACCTTTAGATAATTATATCCATTTAGATATGTTTTCTAACATAGGGTACATATATTTCATAATGAAATAATTAACCATTTAAGTATACGAATAACAATAATAATGATAATAACATTCATTCATTCATATCATTGTAAATCTCAAACATATACTCAATTATTCAAGCATCGTCATCATCAACCAACTAACATAAAATCCTAACTTGAGAAATCAAATGATTCATAACCAATACATAAATCAAACATGCATATAATTATATTCCTACCATTATTATCATATGATACATATCCTTTCCCTAATTTATGCAAACATCTCCCCTCTTACCTCTTGAAGAAAAGAGAGAAGGAAAGGGTAGAGAGAGATTCCTCTCCAAGGCTTCAATCTACACACTCCTAGTTCCTTTTCCTTGTTCTCCAACTCCTTATAGCCTTTATTCCTCAATCCTATGATGATATTCACTTTGATTTCAAAGTTAGGGTTTTATGGGGTTGATGGAGGTGAGAGGAGAGGGAGTGATTTTGGGGTTTTTAGAGAGGGAAAGAGAGGAATTAGTGATGGGAATGACATATAAGTCAAGTATTGACTTAGCTTTGGTGATGATTTGCTTGATTTCCATGGTGATTGGAGTTGGGAACTTCTAGGGCTTCAAGAGAAGGAAGAAGGGTCGTGAGTATTTTGAGGAGCGAGAATGAGAAACACATACTTAAAAACGTGTTTATAAGTCTGGGCCTGCTGGTCTTAATCGATTAATCAATCTGTTAATCGATTAAGACCTGATGTTGTTTTTAAAATTAATCGATTAACACATGCCTTAATCGATTAAGACCTGATGGGGGCAATTCCTTAATCGATTAACGCTTTAATCGATTAATAGATGATTCTTTCCTTCCTCTATTGCATTCTAATGGTTTCTAAGTTATCCGTATGCATATTAAAGGCTATAAATACTCAATTTCTAATGCCTTTGTAAACATAAAAATGGCCTAAACATTAAAAATTCTTCTTCCTATTATTATATAATTACTACTACAAATTGGGGATGTTACAATTCTCCCCCACTTATATGAATTTCATCCCCGAAATTCAACTAGTCTCAAAGAGACGGGGAGAAAAAGAATTACATGACTTACAGGAGGAGTTTAAGGTTCCTAATGGTTAACTCCCCCACTTAGAGTGCACCTTATGTTAAGATTTCATTGGTACTTCTACTCCTTTGCTAATAAGATCCTTTACTAGATTGGATTTTCATTAATTGATTGGAAATTTAAAATTTTAGAAGCATAACATACTACAACTCAGGCACAAAACATAACATGAGTTTACAGGAAGTACAAATTACCATATTACAAATAATTCGTTATCACACAATCACATTGTTTATATAAGTACTTTTCCAAATTGGTATTAGTACTATGATAATATTCAAAAGTAAAGTATCAATGAATATCATAATTCGAAATTTAATTCTATTAAGCAAAAGTATCATGTTTTGAAGAAGGAAACAAAAATCACAATCCAACTAAATAAGGAAAAGTCAATCAATACATATATTCAGTTATACTGAAATTGAGTCCTTAACTCTAATACATTAAAATTATCATACTCGTTTATAGATCAATTTATAGAGCAAGAAATATAATATTTATGCTGGGTGTATCTTTTAATCTATATAGGTATATTTATAGTTCTTAATCATGCAAACACATATTAGACTCCGGAGCATCTTTTCATGCCACTTCACAAAAAATTTATTCGAAAACTATGTCCTCGGTAACCTTGGTAATGAACAATCTTGTGAGATTGTGGGTAGAGGTGTAGTGAAGATTAAGTTAAATGGGCCTGTACGGGAATTAAAAAATGTTAGACATATTCCTGAGTTGACAAAGAACTTAATCTCAGTAGGCCAGCTGGCCAATGAAGGCTATACAACAGTTTTCCATGGAGATCATTGGAAAATTTCAAAGGGTGTAATGACAATTGCTCGTGGTAGAAAGAGTGGTACTCTTTACAAGACAGCTGGAGCATGTCATTTGATTGCAGTCGCAACAAATGAAAATCCTAATCTAAGGCACCAAAGGTTAGGCCATATGAGTGAGAAAGGGATGAAGATCATGCACTCAAAGGGTAAATTACCAAGTCTTCAGTCAATAGAAATTGACATATGTGAAGAATGTATACTTGGAAAGAGGAAACAAGTTAGCTTTCAGACAAATGGAAGAACCTCAAAGAAGGAAAGGCTCGAGCTAGTTCACTCTGATGTTTGGGGACCAACGACTGTTCCATCCATTGGTGGAAAACAATACTAAGGTAACTTATGATCACTCTAGGAAGGTATGGGTATATTTTTTTAAAACATAAGTCTGTAGTATTTGAGGCTTTCAAGATTTGGAAAACCATGGTAGAAAATGAAACAGGATTGAAGATCAAAAAGCTTAGAACCGATAATGGTGGTGAATATGAAGACACCAGATTTAAGAAGTTTTGCTATGAGCACGGGATCAGAATGGAGAGGACTATGCCAGGTACGCCTCAACACAATGGTGTGGCAGAGTGTATGAATCGAAAGTTGACGGAAAGAGCCAGAAGCTTGCGTTTGCAGTCAGGCTTACCAAAGCGGTTCTAGGCAGAGGCAATCAACACAACAACTTACTTAATCAACCGAGGTCCTTCGGTTCCATTGGAGCACAAAATGCCAGAAGAGGTATGGAGTAAAAAAGAGGTAAAACTCTCACATCTTAGAGTTTTCGGTTGTGTAGCATATGTGCCCATTAGTGATCAAGGCAGAAATAAGCTTGATCCTAAATCGAAGAAGTGTACTTTCATCGGTTATGGTGAAGATGAGTTTGGCTACAGATTATGGGATAATGAAAACAAAAAGATGATTCGTAGTAGAGATGTGATATTCAATGAAAAAGTGATGTACAAGAACAGGGATAACGCATGCAATAAAAACTCAGAACAAAGTAGGCCAGTGTATGCAGAGGTGGATGATGTCCCAGAAACTCCTGAATTTATTTGAGACTCCTCAGCCAGAGGAATCAATTGAAAATAATGATGATGAAAAACTTGACACACCGGAGCTTCCTATTCCGGCTCCTGTTTTGCAAAGGTCCTCCCGACCTCATGTGCCTAACAGAAAATATCTTAATTATATATTGTTAACCTTTGCAGGGGAGCCTGAAAACTACGAGGAAGCATGTCAAACAACAGACACTAGTAAGTGGGAGCTCGCCATAAAAAATGAGATGAAGTCTTTAATATCCAATCAGACATGGGAGCTAGTAGAGTTACCTACTAGGAAAAAAGCACTTCATAACAAATGGGTGTATTAGGTGAAGGAAGATCATGATGGATCCAAGAGATATAAAGCTCGACTAGTTGTTAAAGGATTTCAGCAAAAAGAAGGAATTGATTACACTGAAATCTTTGCTCCAGTTGTGAAGCTCAATACTATAAGATCCATTTTAAGTATTGTTGCCAGTGAAGGACTGTACCTCGATCAACTAGATGTGAAAATTGCATTCCTTCATGGAGACTTAGATGAGGAGATTTACATGCATCAACCTTAAGGTTTCTTAGAAGAAAGAAAAAAGAACATGGTGTGCAGATTAAAGAAAAGCTTGTATGGCTTGAAACAAGCTCCAAGACAATGGTACAAGAAGTTTGAAAGCTTCATGCACAAGAAAGGTTTCCAAAAGTGTATGCTGACCACTGTTGTTTCTTCAAGAGATATAAGTCCAGTTATATCATTTTGCTACTTTATATCGACGATATGTTAGTAGTCGGTTTAGATATAGACAAGATCAAAAGTTTGAAGCAAAAATTGTCAAAGAATTTGATATGAAGAATTTATGTCTAATGAAAAGGATCCTTGGAATGCAAATCACGAGAGATAAGCAAAAAGGTATTTTTCAATTATCTCAGGAAGAGTACATCAACCGTGTTTTGCAGAGATTCAACATGAGTGACGCTTAAGCAGTTAACATACCTTTGGCTAGCCATTTTCGTCTTTCTAAAGATCAATCCGCTCAATTGGAGGAAGAAAAGGAGTTCAACGCTAATATTTCGTATGCTTCAGCTGTTGGAAGTTTGATGTACGCAATGGTCTGTACAAGGCCAGACATTAGTCATGCAGTAGGAGTGGGAGTTGTTAGCAGATTTATGTCAAATCCAGGTAAAGCTCATTGGGAAGCAATTAAGTGGATTTTGAGGTATCTACGAGGCACTATAGAGAAGTGTTTGTACTTTAGCAAAAGAGAGTTAAAAGTGCAAGGTTACGTAGATGCAGTCTTGGCGGTGAAGTAGATCATCGAAGAAGTACCACTGGTTACATTTTCACTTTTGGTACTACAGCTGTTAGTTGGATGTCACAGGTACAGAAGATCATTGCCCTATCCAATACAGAGGCTGAGTATGTAGCAGTAACAGAAGCCAATAAATAATTAATATGGCTTCAGGGAGTGTTAACAGAGCTGAGATTCATTCAAGAAAAGAGTGTTTTGCACAGTGACGGTCAGAGTGCGATACATCTAGCAAAATATTCAACATTTCATTCTAGGACAAAACACATTGGACTTCGTTATCACTTCATTAGATCTTTGCTTGAAGATGGGGTGCTAATTTTATGAAAGATTCTTGGAAGCAAGAACCCTGCAGATATGTTAACAAAAGTTGTAACCATTGAAAAATTGAAGTTGTGATCAACTTCTGTTGGTCTGCTAGAATAACATTACTACTTTATTGATCGAAGTACGAAGACAGATTAAAATCAGTCTTCAAGTGGGAGATTGTTGGAATTGGTCAAATCTACAAAGACGTGCACTCTTTGTTGAGAGGAAATTAAGAAAGCTCATTCCTCAGTTTTGGTTTTCGTAAAGTTAGGAAACCATTTATATTTTAGAAATCATAAAAATAGGAAAACAAATGAACAGAGCATAATTCTTGCATGCACCTAAAAATACAGGTTTTGTTTTTTCTTTCTATCTCATTCCAACATCGCAAGAGAAAAAGAGCTTTATTGTGAGCTGAGTGTTTGTATTTTCTCCTTTTTATTATTAAATGTATCTATAGCATAATTAAAAGAGCTTTATTGTCATTATCATTATTCCATTTATATTATTTCTCACAAATGTGATTAAGAGAAATTTTGTATAATTTCTCAATAGGTCATCCATCAAAAGTTAGCAAACTAGACAAGTCAGAGACCCAATCATGTGACTTATGGTTCCAATCTTTTTCAGGAGACTTTAGATTTTGATGGTAAGAACAATCTTCTTGTTGAAAATCACGAAAAGCATAAAACGGTTGCTTCTGGAAAAAGTACTCTTAATACTGCACAAAGATTTTGATCTCTGTTGTTGACCTAGCCAGCTAGCTAACACTGGTCCTTATTTTGGATATGACTTAGTCATTACCTTGGAAGCACGTTACAGATCAGAGGACCATCTCGACATTGAGCTTCACAAAGTCGATATAAATCATGGATTAACCTTTGACCACGACAAAGGGAAACTGCTCCAGCAACAAGGAGGTGCCCTTCCATCAAGACGGGACATCTGCATCATTATCCACACCTGATGCAGTAATCCCCTGAAAAGGAGAACAGCAAGCCCAAGCCACAAAACTTAACTACTCTATTGTCATCATGCCATTCCATCAGGACATTGGCCTAGGCCCCACGTACCATAGCAGATTGGTGTCTAGCAAGTCAAACAAGAAGCCTCCCCTTACTAGAGGAAAAGTTTTGAACTTGATTCAAGAATAGAGTAAAGCCCTAGTCTGAACCCTGCAAGAAATGGGACAAAGCCACTCTAGACCGGCTAGCACCAAACAGGTAAGTTGGTCTTAGAGTTCGCTTTGAAAGAATCGTGAGTATTGAATTCACAAAAGAAGCCAAATGGGAAGTCGTCAAGAACCCCCATGGAGGGATGAAACCTTAGATGAAAACAGGGGGCAAAACAGTAAGACATGTTTGATCAAAGCCTTAGCTTCTCGGAGAACCTCTGATCGACGGACTAAAAACTTTACTCCTCAACGTGCAAATGCAGATTGTCTATCATCACTGAATGAAAATCAATGTCGAGGAGAGCACCAAAATGAGCAAAGCCGATATCTGCTTGAACCAACTCCTCTAGTAGAAGATCCATATGAGGAAGATATTAATGTGGGTTTGGAATCATTCACCAGAAGAATGATGAAGGCATGAAACCTGCCCGGTTTTGTACATCTCACCAACCTAAAGAGCTATGATAGATCTAAAGATCCTTGGGAGCATATATATCAGTTCTAAATAGACATAGAATTCCACCATTGATCGAGAGAGGAGATTTTCAAAGCTTTCTCATTGACACTCATTGGATCAGGAAACGAATGGTTCCACAAACGTTTTTCTCTTACAATTCTCAACTTATAGTGCGCGAAACAAGTCGATACACCTACCTAAGGAAGTGGTACAAGGGATCAATGAGACTCTTAGGGAATATATAGTTGTGTTTATCTAGGAGAGAAACCAAGTCGCTGATTTTCAGCCCTTTGTTGTCTTCCACATCTTCCCGTGCTATTGAAGCTTGGCAGTGAATTCGTGGCCGACCTAGCTAGGGTGCCAAGTAAAGATATATGGATGGAGTCATGCGAAGATCAAACACTTTTGTCAACAAATAAGATTTGCAGAGTTTCATAATGCACATAATACCATCATTTCCAACTTTGGACCAAACCATGGTTTTAGTATACCGTTAGCTGAGCAAGGGGTTACAGGGAAAACGCATATGAGTTGCTGTTCGCGTGAGCTGAATTGCCTTGGTTGGGATCATGGATATAAATGTCACTGTACCTTGGGGAGATGTAATTGCCTTGAGTTGGCTATGAAAGATTAATGAATAGATCGAGTCCCCTTAGAAGTACTCCGAATAGTGATTGTGGGTACTACTTCGGAGTGAGACTTAGAATGGTCGACCAACCTTTGAGTAAATAATTAAGTAAATGACTCTCCTAACCCTATGAGTTGAGTGTGGAGTAGTGAAGAGTAAAGATACCTTCGGTACCTGCGGGTACTCAGCCATGGATTGTGATAGGGAAGGGCAAGGACGATAAACGTCAAGAAGCCAATGAGGAATTCTTTAGGTGGGACGATGCTACAATGGTCAGGTCTTTATGGCTAAACCGGCCGTAGTAAGGACTGCAATGGAGACAAGAGAAGGACCGTCACCCCCTTGAACAAATCGGAAACGGTGAGAGGGAACATGAACGAGGGAAGATGAGCATTGTGCCTGGGGAACCTTTACCTTTGGAATTCCATTTGATATGTATTGTTTTGGCTGGCCACGTGTGGTGGTTGCAGCATTGTTATTTTTATGACATCGAGGCCGGAGTGGTAAGGTTCCTATACGTCCTGTTTGCTTTCTGACTTAGAATTTGGTTGGACTTTGGAGAGGATATAGCCGTGTGTGCTGACTAAACTTGTTACCTCAATGATATTCCTCCCTATATCATTAACGGATACGACAACACTAAAACATTAAATAAAAGGTTAATGAATCTAAGAATTCTTTCAAATATTTAAGTTATTATGTGAATTTATGTATGTTGTTATGCTTATTGTTTATTAGTCTTAATATTGTGTCTAGCTTAAATCCATATCGTCGACGTTAACCTGTCTGGATCGCTTACTCACTCTTTCTCCCCCTGTGTCGTGCGTGTTATCTTGTATATGTACTAGGTGATGGATCATTTGAAGATCTTTTGGAACATGGTGGACCGATAGAGGCTCTCATACGCAAGGATAACGACTCTACACAATACGTTTCGGATGTGACCGGTGTACTAGGATGATAGTGATTAAGGGAAATTTTAGGTTATATATTATGTTACCCCTTTCAGATAGGATTGCTCTGCCTCCATTTATGTACCCCCTTGTTATTTTTTTATCAACCTTTTTGTAATGAAGTAATACTAGTGATGCACGTTGAGTAGCGTCACACTGTTTATGAATAAAGCAATGATTTTCAATTTGATATTTTCGCAACAACCATTGATTTTTTATTTTTTATTTTTTGTGAAATGAGTTTGAAAAATAAAGTTTGTGACAGCTCGATTTGGGAGTTTATTTGAGATAAGTGATGTTGTATGACGAAGAGTATTATGATAGTTATTAGAGAATGGAAGGAGTTTCAGATTTAAATGTCATTTTATTTGTAAGATTGTTATTTTAAAAAAAATTACTCGCAATTTTCACTAATATTTTTTATAAGTATAAATGCTTTCAAGTTACCAAATCAGGATGTTACGTAGTCCACTTGTCATTTCGTAATATTTTAAGAAACATAAAATTTTGTTAAAAAAATATATCAGTGAATAATAATGCTTTTTAAACTAACTAAAAATATTTTATAAAGACTTATTTAAGTTTTTGGTCCCTGAAAGTTGACCGAGTTTTGGTTTTGGTCCCTATCTTTTTATTTGACCGGTCTTGATCCTTAAAAGTTTAAATTTTTTGGTTTTGGTCCTTGCCGTAAGGGATCCACCGTAAGTAATTAATGCTATTGAAAATTGAATTGATCTGTTATAAATGGAGCAAAATAAATTGCTTTAAAGGGTCTTATAAAAAGGACCCGATGAAGTGTAGTGATATTTTTACAAGTGGGTGTAGTCCGTATGGTCATGTACCAAGTCATAAGGCTTGGGAGTTGGAAGTCCTGGGTTCGTTCTCAAGCACTACGTTTTGGATGTGACCAATGTACTAAGATTGTAGTGATTAAGGGAAATGTTAGGTTATATATTATGTTACCCCTTTTGAATAAGATCGGTCTACCTCTCTTTTATGTACCCATTTGTTATTTTCGTTATCAACTTTCTTGTTGTAATGAAATAATACTTGTGATGCACGTTGAGTGTAACACCTACACTTTTCTACCCTTAACTACCCATTATTAAAATAGTGAGATTAAAATTTCATTTTTAATGATTAAAAATCTCCCGTCAAACGGACGGAGTTTCCTTTGTTTTTCTGACTTTCCCAAAAATAATATTTTTCCTACAGCCTCATAAACACATACATTTTTAATAACCAGAAACCAACAAGGCTATCAACAACACATAATCATAAATCAGTGCTACATCGCACACCACATAACATCAGAACTAAAATAAATTAATTATTCTATAATTCCCTCTAACTAACTTACACTCCACGGAGTGGAGTGTGCACCTGCTCGGCCAATAATAGTGCAAGCTCAATCTCGGTACCTGTGGAAAAATGGTAAGGAGGTGAGCATTACACATAAATTAGGAATAGCAGTTTCTGATATGACATAATAACCGACTAAGCCAAACACACTTAATTCGAACAGTTCACATATACACTTGGTCATTCAAGTCATATTCACATGCACACTAAAACCATAATGTTATTTTTCTCATACTTGTACATATATCAAATTTCACATCTTTTCATGCTTTTCCTCTCATACTCAAGTTTTATTGTGACTTTTCCAACCTTTTATCCATTTAAAGTCTTACAAAAAAAATTTGGTTTCTTTGGTATCTTATTCAAATCCATCAAGTCTTTTAAATAACTAGTCCCCTTCGCGTTCTAGCCGATTCGCGCACCCGCAGTCTGCCCCGATTTGCGCACCCACAGTCAGTCGCAAGGGTTTATGGTGAAATCCTTTGACGCGGACTATCCGATTCGTCACTCGCAGTCGGATTGTGTGCATCATTATCTTTTATATTTGGTGGTGGACTACCCGATTCGCGCACCCGTAGTCGGATTCCACACCCTTTAATATCTCTTTGTCGTGGACTATCCGATTCGTGCACTCGCAGTCGGATTCCATACACTTTCATATTTCTTTGTCGTGGACTATCCGATTTGCGCACTCACAGTCGGATTCCACACACTTTAATATTTCTTTGTCGTGGACTATCCGATTCGCGCACTCGCAGTCGGATTCCACACACTTTAATATCTCTTATTCTTATTAGGTACTTCTCTCAATCTTGTTATTTGTCCAATTATTTTTCTCTTTTCTCTTCAAATGTTTATCATTTACTTTCATATTTTTCTGAGTCCCCAATCAATTTGTTATTATTATTTATTAACAATCATTCCATCACTTAGAAAATATCAGCACATATAGCACATAATAAGGCATAACATCATCATTAATAAATTCACATTTCAATTTATTTCCCTAATTATTTACTTAATTTCCTAAGTTCAAATTATCAGCTTTATCAACTACCCTAAGGTGCAAAATCCTAAAACTAACAACAAACTCTTAGCAAGCACTATATACATACTAGAAACTCATCCCTAAGATAAGGTAACACTCACTCCTTACCTTGCGTTTCCTTAGACCTGATTCTTTTCGTATAATGTTGCCCAAAAGTAGCGAGGTTCATTGCTTTCCCTTGCGCTGATCCTAAAATCCTTCGTCGTCTAACCAAATCATACAAATTAAATAATAATCAATATCATGCGTTTTACAAAAAAAGGGACTTTAACTTGAAAACCGAGACAATTTAATTTAGAAACATTTAATTATTCATAAATCAGAGTCAAATAGAAATTTCAACTTAAAACCATTGCTCCCTCAATAAAATAGTACAAGCTTTTTGTTGAAAATACCTTAACTTTCAAAACTAACATAATCGTCAAAAATACATTAAACTTAAGTAGTTTTAGCTTCAAGTCACAAAGTGAAATGTTATGTTACTTTGACACTATTAATTCCGAACTAAAAGGAAGCGTTCTCGGTTCAAAAGTAAGTCCAAATCATAATTATAACATTCAAATAATCACACTTCCCTTTAATTTGAAATTAATGTTCAACGTTCTAACTCAAATTAACATTGTGTCGAATATCTCAGGTTCCTAATTAACTGATGTATCGTTTAGTTCAAGGACAACTCAATCAAGCTAAACGATAGCTCACTTACTTAAGAACCCAACACATTTAACAAAATACTTTCAAAACTCATCATTCGACATAACGTTTAATTTGACGGTATTACAAATCAAAGTAAACAATTAAAATCACCATCAATAGCTGTATAATTAAAATCAATTTAAACTATAATACAGTTTAATTTCCAAAACAGTTTAATACTAAATAATTATTACCAATACCATTATAATTAGTATTATTATTAAAACACGACATAGAGTAATTAAAAGGTATTAGGGATTTACCCTAAAATATGATTTTGAAGCAATAGAGGTGAGGTCGGTTCGGTTCAGACCGGTTCACAACAAGGTTAAGTGGCTCATAGCATCACCTCCTTTATGGCAGCCACGACATCCACAACCGGCGTCGGTGGCGAGAACGGAACGGATCTGAACCAAGGCAGGAACTTCAAGCTTCGAGACTGTTAAAAACGATGGAAATCGTGGGAACGGTCTTAACAATCTACTAGAGGGGGGGTGAATAGTAGTTGGAATCAATAATACCAATTTTTCGTGATGTATTAAAATCGGTCGGATAAAGCTAGTTGTTCTGAGTGAAAATCCCGACTTTGAGCCGAGCACTTCTTGATAACCAGTTTCTAAACCGAGCACTGATTATCCGAGCTGACCTCTCAAAGGATCAGGTTTACAGCGGAAAATTACCAGCACTGTCCGAGCGTTAAGTTAGAGCTAAAGCAGATTGATCAAATGCTCAGAATGTATATGAATGCAGTAAATAAAATGAGACACCGAGATTTATCCTGGTTCACTCACCAACACGGTGAGCTACGTCCAGTCCCCCTTAAAACCTTTAAGGAGCTTTTAATAAAATCAAATAGATAGAGATTACACGGGATCAATTAAACCCACCAAGAGAGTACCAAACTCTTGGCTTCTACCTACTGATACAAAATGCCGAGCACAGTGTCGGTCTTTAACAGTCTTGAAACCTTCAAGACACCTTGAAACCTTCAAGGATTTACACCAAAGAACCTCCTTGGATTTTTGCTCAGGAACCTCCTAAGACTTCAATCGTCAAGAACCTCTTGAAACGAACTTGGAAACCTTCCAAGATTTTTACCATGCTTGAGAACAACTCAAGACTTAAAGAAATGGTTGAAAGAAGATGATGGATCCAACCCGAAACTCAAGTGTATAAGATTTTGAAGGTTTAATGAATAGATGAGTTTTCGGTTAAGTGTTTGAGAAAGGCTTTTGAGGATGTAGAGAACTGATTTGAGGCTTGGTATATGAGTATGAAAGGTTTGAACTCAAACTCTCAAGGTTCTCTTTTTTGCAGTCCGAGCACTAGTAAAACAGAGAATGAATATGAAAGTTTTTAGCTTTTGTTCTCTGTTCTTCGTTTTCTTTCTCTTTGTGTTCGTGTATCTGCCTCTGCTTTGGAGAAGCTAAGACTCTCCTTTTATAGTGGGGTACCAACGTATGAGGTAGGAAAGAAAGGAAAGATTATTTTGGAATATGCCTTGATGCTTCAACGGATAAATAGAACATTTTCTGCCATTTTTCTACAAGTTCTGCTTTGTCTGTGCTTTATCAGACCAGTCCAAAACGGTCCCTTTCCAATTTTGAAATTTTGAAGCTTGATGACAGTTGGGCGCCGTTGAGATGAGGACAAAAACTGTCAGCCATGCACAGTACTATACTGGTACATAATTAATGAGGTGCATGCGGGTTGTACTTGCTGGAGGTGAAGATGATGAACAGTGTTGCCGAGCCTGACGACAGTTCGAGCTTGGCACCTTGTTTTATCTTGACATCTTTTCGAGCATGGGAACTTTGAGAGGTAAACTCGATTTTTCCCTTGCTGAGCTGATCCCTTGGTCCGACTGATAGACTCTGAGCGATGGCTCGGATTGATCACTTTCGAGTACGTCTGAGCTTAAGATGATTAACTCCGACTTCATTTACAACGGTCTGATCCACTTATCCTTCCGAGCTAGATGTCGAGCACACTGAGCGTGTCTTCGGAATTTTGACTTCTTTGTTATTCTGGTCGGGTTCAAATTGTTTCCGTCGGTGGCCGAGATCAGAGATACTTCTCGCTGAACTTGTTCATTTCTTCATTCATTTGTCGTCATCAAAATCTTTGATTCAACAATCTCCCCCTTTTTGATGATGACAAAAGCTTGTTGATTTTGTACGAATGTGTGAAGATACTCCCCCTGAACATCAGGTCTCCAGAAACCGAGCCATACAACTATCTTTCTCCCCATAGCATTGTTACTTTCGCTTCCTCGATACCAATTGTTGAAAGGTTAAAATGTCCTTTCTCCCCCTTTTGTTGAAAGATTAATGTCCTTGATACCAATTGTTAAGTAATTAGATTCCTTGATACCAATTGTTGATACATTTCTCCCATCTGAAAACAACAAAAACAACAACTACCTTTCTCCCCCTTTTGGCATGATAAAAAAGGAGCCGAAGAATTAAGCGCATTTGCCAAAGAAGTATAATAAATAGTTAATTGAAAGTTGGAAATATATATGCCTGATATCAATTGTTGAGTTGATTTTAAAAAACAATTCAACAGTCTCCCTCTGAAGATAATGTAAAATTTCGAATTTCCTCCAGAAAGGGAATAGGCAATTTTATATGTGGCCAAGCTATCCGAGTAAACAAACGATTGAAAAAAATTTTGACGCAAGGAAAATCCGAGTGGTTTGATATTGACATAAGACAATGAATTTTGGTGACTGTAAAACACTGACCGATCAGTTAGCTTATACTTAATTCGTCCAGTATGCCGAGCTCTCTTACGATATGAAAATGAGTGTCTCTCGACAAAGGTTTTGTAAAGATGTCGGCTAACTGATTTTCAGTGCTTACAAATTTAATAACACAGTCACCTTTTTGAACATGATCTCTCAGAAAATGATGTCTTATTTCAATGTGTTTTGTCCGAGAGTGATACACAGGATTCTTAGTTAGGTTGATTGCACTTGTGTTGTCACATTTGATAGGAATGTGATCCAATTTGAGACCGAAGTCCGACAGTTGTTGCTTCATCCAAAGAAGCTGAGCGCAACAACTACCGACAGCTATGTATTCGGCTTCTGCGGTGGAAAGAGCAACACAAGCTTGCTTTTTAGAAAACCAAGACACTAGAGAACTTCCCAGAAGATGACAAGTTCCACTAGTGCTTTTTCGATCAAGCTTGCATCCCGCAAAATCCGAATCGGAATATCCGACCAAACTGAGACTTGTATCACTTGGATAAAACAGACCAGTGTTCTCGGTTCCCTTTAAATATTTAAAAATTCTCTTAACATCAGTGAGATGAGATTCTTTTGGATTAGCTTGAAACCGTGCACACATACAAACGCTAAACATAATATTAGGCCGAGACGCAGTTAAATATAGAAGACTTCCTATCATGCCTCTATATTTACTTACATCTACGGATTTACCTAAGTCATCCTTGTCGATATAGCAGGAGGTACTCATCGGTGTTGCTGCAATCTTGCAATTTTCCATCCCGAATTTCCTCAGAAGCTCTTTACAGTATTTTGCTTGATGTACAAAGATGCCTCCGTCGGCTTGCTTAATTTGAAGACCGAGGAAGAATGTAAGTTCTCCCATCATCGACATCTCGAATTCACCTTTTATTAGTGCTGAAAATTTCTTACACAAAGACACATTAGTAGCACCGAAGATTATGTCATCAACATAGATTTGTACTAATAAAATATCTTTGTTAGATTTTATAATGAATAAGGTAGTGTCAACCTTCCCTCTTTCAAATCCTTGTTCTAAAAGAAAAGAGCTCAGCCGATCATACCAAGCTCTCGGAGCTTGTTTCAGATCATATAGAGCCTTTTTAAGTTTGTAAACGTGATTTGGAAATTCATGACTTTCAAAACCAGGAGGTTGTTTCACATACACTTGTTCATTTATAAATCCGTTTAAGAAAGCACTTTTGACATCCATTTGATACAGGGTGAATTTCATGATAGATGCAAAAGCAAGTAAGATTCGGATTGCTTCAAGCCGAGCAACCGGAGCAAAGGTCTCGTCATAATCGATACCTTCCTATTGGTTGTAGCCTTGAGCAACTAATCTCGCTTTGTTTCTTATAATTACTCATGATTCATCCATTTTATTTCTAAAAATCCATTTTGTGCCGATTATAGAATGATCATCAAGCCGAGAAACTAATTCCCAAACATCATTTCTGATGAACTGGTTCAGCTCGTCTTGCATAGCAATGGCCCAATGTTCATCCTCAATCGCTTTACTAACAGAATCAGGTTCAATTTGAGAAACAAAAGAGATGAAATTGCAAAAATTCTGAATTGACCGACGAGTTAGAACTCCCTTAGATATATCTCCAAGCACATTCTCGATCGGATGGTTCTTGTTTGTTTTCCAAGCAGGAGGAGGGTCGTCCCTCGGGGCTTCGATTACAGCATCGTCTTGATGATACCCATTGTTAGAAGTGTTGTCTTGATGAGCTTCTTTTTCAATTAAGATTGGGTCATCATCATTTTGCTCATCTTTTGAGTTTTCTTTGATTCCTGCTCTCTTTACACAACTCAAGGTGTCCCCTCTTGGAGACTCATCAAATACCACATGTATAGATTCTTCCATAGTAGAAGTGTGTTTATTGAACACTCGGTAAGCCTTACTTCGAGCAGAATAACCCAGGAATATACCTTCATCAGCTTTTGAATCAAATTTTCCAAGATGATCTTTTCCATTATTTAAAATAAAGAGTTTACATCCAAAAGCATGAAAATAAGATATATTGGGCTTTTTACCCTTGTAAAGCTCATAGGGTGTTTTCTTTAAGATTGGTCGAGTAAGAACTCGGTTCAAAACATGACAAGCAGTGTTAACTGCGTCCGCCCAGAAATAATGAGGAACTTGAGATTCATTCAGCATAGTCCGAGCAAGTTCCTCAAGTACTCGGTTTTTCCGTTCCACGACTCCGTTTTGCTCGGGAGTCCGAGGAGTTGAAAATTGATGCTCAATGCCGAACTTAGAACAAAACTTATCAAATTTGTGATTCTCGAACTCGCCGCCATGGTCTGTTCGGATAACAACAACTTTTTGGTTAACTTGGTTTTGAATTCGTTTGATTAGCTCTTTAAAACCTTGAAAAGTTTCACTTTTTGCAGTTAAAAATAAAGTGCAAGTAAATCGAGAGAAGTCATGAACAATCACTAAGGCATAGTAGTTACCCCCAAAGCTTTTTACTTGAGATGGTCCAAACAAGTCCATATGAAGCATTTCTAATGGTCTTGTTCTGGACACCATCTTTTTGGATGAAAATTTATTTTTGGTCTGTTTACACTTCTTACAGGAAGTGCAAACACCTTCAATATCGAATTTTAGCTTTGGCAGTCCGACCACTAGGTCTTTGGATTGTAGTTTTTTTAACTGATTTACATTTATGTGAGCAGTCCGACGATGCCATAACCAAGTATCATTCTCTCGGCATGTAGAGACCAGAGAGGAAATTTCATTTAAATCTACCAAATAAGTATTGTTTGACCTTTTTCCCACAAATTTGATTGAATTGTCTTTGTCACTTTTAATTAGACAGTGAGTGGAGGTAAAAACAACATGATTACCGATATCACAAAGTTGGCTTATGCTCAAAAGGTTGTGTTCCAATCCTTGAACGAATAAAAATTTTTCGATAATCAAGTCGGAAGAATTTCCGATTTTACCTTCACCCAAGATTTTACCTTTGTTGTTGTCTCCATAAGTGACGTATCCTTTCTCAGTTGGAGTAAACTCGATGAAGTGCTGCTTTTCTCCAGTCATGTGCTTCGAGCATCCACTGTCCAGATACCACTGTGTTTCCCTTGCTAGATAGCACACCTACAAAACGTGTTACTTGTTCATCTTGGGTACCCAAACGGTTTTGGGTCCCTGTCGGTTAGTGCTGGGATTTACTCCCTTAACAATCCAAACAAAAGAGCCGTCGGCTACACCATAGCGTCGGATCTTGCATTCATTAGGTGTATGTCCGAGCAAGCCACAGTAAGAACACATCGGCTTTTTAGCATATTTAAAATTTGAGAATGAGCCGATTTTACAAAACATTTTCTTTTTGGTGTTTTGTATCCGAGACCAGTTTTGTTAGTTTTGGCAGCCGTCACCCAAGAAGGGGTGAATTGGGTTTTTATGAAAACATTGGAAAATATTCATTTTCAACAAAATTAAAGAGATTTGTAGCGGAAAATAATATAATGTTGAAAATCGATTGCGCGGAAGCGAAAAATATTAATACTATTATGAAAACTAATATGCGCGGATACGAATTAAAATAAGAACAACAAAAACGTATGTTACCGCGCTAAATAATTTAAAATCCTTTAAATTAATTATTATGAAAATAATCGCTTTGATGCAAGAAGGATAATAACAACAGAAAATAAAGAGATAAGGGATAGAAGAGATTGCACCGGAGATTTTATCCTGGTTCGGCAAAGCAGCCCACTCCAGTCCCCAAGCGACCCGCTTGAGCTTTTCACTAATGTTCCAAAGACGCCCCCGCGTCCCTGAATACAACCAGAGCGTCCCGCAAGCTACTAGGAACCTCCTTTCGCTAGGGACCTCAACAACAACCAGATAGCCTAACTACTAGGTGCCCCACCATTCGTTTAGCACTACCCAATACAGAAGGGTTCCTCACCCTACACACACGAACGCCGCACGTCCGCACTAGGAGATTCACTCCCTAGTCTCTAAGGGTTACACACTGTAGGGTTAACCAATAATAAATCCTACCGCTACAGGATAAGCATGAGCTCTCTAGTACAGGATAAGGGTGAATAACTCATCCTTCTTATCCTCTAAGAGCCACGTCCGCCCTACTGGGCCGAACAGGCCCATAAGGCACCACAATACAACTTCCCCTATAAGTATCGCATGCTATAGGGGCTAAGGTATGTTCTCTCTTCCCTACTCTCAATAACTATATGTGGCTTGATCCCCTTATCACTAGGGGTACGTAGGACCGGGGTCACCCTCATCAGCTGCAACAACCCCAAAAACACATCGTGGTGTTCCATCAATGCCGGGACACTACATTGGCGCCGTCTGTGGGAATCGTAAAACTTCGATTCCCATCCACTTTCAATTAAAAATAAATAAATAAATAAAATAAAAAATAGACAGAAGGGCTCAACAGCCTTGCTCACGGTCTTTTCTTCGCTGACCGCCGCTGCCGGCTCGGTTCACCGTCCTCCACCGTGGTTGGATGGCGTTTGATTCCACATCAGAAGCAAAGGAGAAGAAGAGGTTTGAAGGAAGAGGTCAAACCATGGGTCTGGGCCGTGAAGGAAGCAACAAGATGTTGCCGCCTCTGTTAACGTTGACAGCACCAAACCACGATCTTTTCAACCACGAAGATTAATGCAGCTCCTCTTCTCCACGCGGCATGTGGTGCGCCCCACCATCTCCTCACTGTGCAGCACGAAGTTGGGAGTCATGCGATTCGCACCCCGTTGCAGATGCAAAGGCAGCCTCCGCCGTCGTCGCCTTCGGGGAGCCTGCGAGCATCGCTCCTCTGCCGTCGTCGTAACTGCACCGACACCGTCCTCTTCTTCAAGAGAAACCGCCGCCAACGAGGTTGAAGATCTCGGTGCAGATCCCTTTGGCTTGGTACGCCCCCGATCTTCGCGGTGCCGTCATCGACAACCACTGACGTCGTGAAAACCCGGGATCACCGCCGTCCCGTTTTCGCAACCAACGGTGTGAGCCGCACCACCCGTGTCGGTCTCTGGTCCCCGTACCGCCGCTGCAACATTGCCGCATCACCATTTTGTAGCATAGTTGCTGCAGTAGGGTTTCAACCCTAATGGGCTGTTGGCCCATTCCAAAAAAAAAGGCCTCAACAGGCCCTAAAAATAAGGGCCTCAACAGGCCCTAAAAAAAAGAAAAAGGGCCTCAACAGGCCCTAAAAAAAAAGGGGGACTATCAACACTCATTCGGCCCAACTGGACAAATTCTTGACAAGGCATTCTTAGGGATATCAACAACTTTACGGGCCCAACAACAGCAAGCTACTCCTACATCAGGGAAGCTATTTCATTTAAAATCAAATTCTTATGCATACCAACGTTTTTATTTGATTATATCTTATATTATCATCGGCTGATAATTCTTCTAATTTTTAATAATTGCACAAATATTTTATTGACTCACATGACTATTAGTTAACAGCAAAAATATTACAATTTTGCTAATTAAAGTCATTACATGTTTATTGTTATCTACTATTGTTGTTACAAACTTGAACAACAACTGCTAAATTATTTTCTATGCACATATGCGAAGTACATGGACAAATAATTATATTAATAGGCCCGAGCTGCTGAATAACCCATTTCGAGATCCCCATTAATGGACATAATTTTTCGCTCTATTTGGAATCTAGTGGTGATCGCGAGAACCCCCGCGCCGAGTTCTCCTCTTGAAGCTTGTGCTCCGAGCGAAGAGCGAGGACCCCCGCACCGAGTTCCTCTCTTGAAGCTCGTGTTCCGAACATAGAGAAAATCATATTTAAGGAAAACAGAGGTCAGCCCTCAATGTTCAACAAAGTCCATTTGGAAAGAAATGACAGAAGACTTCAATCCAACATTCTTTAATCCGACATCCCTCAATCTGGCATTTCTCACCACACTGAATCAGGGAAGGAATTCTCATTCCTGTATTATTTTCCTATTTACTTGGCATTTTACGTGATTACTTTACACACATGCTTATATTAATTTACCTGGTGCAGTGCTTTTGACATGTGCTTTTAATGCTTATTCCTTATAATCTCATTACATGCCACTAATTATTTGATATTCTCTAATTATGATTTTTTGTATACATGCTGATACGTGGCATATTGTTAGCCAAATTTCTTTGCTGCTGATTGTTTTTAAATGTCTGTCTTTCCTGTCGTGATAGGATAATAATATTTTATATACATTGTCTTTCGAATGACATTAGGCAGTTTCCGACAATTGTGCATTGTCGTTTTTCATGGATAAACTTTCATCATTTGATTTGTTGTCATTACATGCTCTGACATATTGTTAAATGTCATTCATTACAATTATTGCGCGTGATATATTTATAATCATGCTTCTTTTCGTAGACAATCATCTATGATTTACGAGGTTATTAACCCCAATAATTGTCATTATTATGTTTATTACGTGTGATATTATTAAAATCATACTACCTCTATACCGATATTATACATCGTATCTTTGCCAATAATTGTTATTATCGTTATTTAATTATTATAAATTGTTAAATAACGTAATTACCAATTAGTAATTTTGTTTACACATGAGAGGTACGATTATGATGGACCATTTCGAGCTTCCGACCGCCAAAGATATCCTCAAATTAATCGGTGCTAGACTACTCAGTCACGATGGGTATCTAATATTACAGCGCCTTCAACAGGGTTCGGCAAAATCTCACGATGACATGGCTGTCTCCTCTATTACACATGCTTACTGTGACCATTGGTTGTCTCCTCTATTACACATGCTTACTGTGACCAATTCAATTTATCATTGATTATGACCTCAACGTCAATACTCGGATTCCCGCTTCAAATAACACAACCAAAGCCTACAACATCCTCGTACCCTCTGCCACAACACCCTTGCCTCTCACGGTCACTCAGAGCCAAAAGACGATCGTTGTCAAGATCCCTCCTCGGGATCCCGGCCTTGCTCACACAAGTGCTACACAATGACTTGTCCATAACGGCATACATGGTTTTTGGTAGGAAGAGGATGAAGAATACTAGGCAACCGCCCATTCCAACAATAAAAGAGGAAATGTCTCACTGCCAAGAGGGTGTCGGGCATATCAACATTCAGAAATAGTCTAAACACGAAGACTGACAGGGAATGATCTTTCTCATTACCCCATTAATATTATGGTTTAACTGTCATATTAATTACTATTGAATCACTTACCACATGACATGTGTTATCTTAGATAATAATCGTAATTAACAGTGAATTTACATATCATCTATTACTTGATATTCTAATCGTTGTTTTCATGCATCATAAAAAGGTACAAACATAACCATCGGATTTGCCGAGCATGATGACCTATGTTAATTCGAGTCCGAGTATGACGACCCAACTTAATTCAAGTCCTTCACACCGGTTGCCGATCAATTTTTCCTTGGTTTGCGCAACATCGCGACCTTACCTATTTACTAGAACGGTCCGCAGTGCCAACACCCAGTGATCTAATTCGGATCCCAGCATCTCCGAGGAACCACACAATGCTGATTCCACACCCACAACTCGCAAATATTCAACCTTCGCTCAGCATTCGCCTACACAGATCTGAATCCGAAAGTCTCTCAAAGAGGCTTGGATGAACACGATCTAATTGGCGGAAAACAACTATCACACCTCAAAGGACTTCTTAACTCGGCACAAGCCTCTTCAGGATTTAGCGAGTAAGGGGGTTGGTTATGCAATGGAGTAAAAGTTTGCTTCAGCTTTATTATTATGATGATCTATCAGCTTGCCTTCGCCCTAATTACTCGGATTCAAGAGGGGTTCAACAATTGAAGTTGACTAAACAGTTCCGACAAGGGAAACGGTCGTCCTTGGCTTCTCTAGTTCTTGCCTCCTCGGTTTCATTCTTTCCCTTCTTGGCATCCTCAACCGCTTCATCCGCTCGATAAACTTTCGATGACTTCCACTCGAGTGACCTTATTCGGCCATGAAGCTTACTGCTTGGCGGATAGAATGGACTCTGAGTCTTGAAAGTAATTCGAGCCTTCAACTCTTCAGGTCGAGTGGCTATTCTCGAACACGATGTTCGCCGCTTCGGGGAAGGAACAGACTCCGACTCTACCAAAAAAAAAAAAACCGGATCCGAGGGTGCCTCGAACAACAACAATAAATGTCTCACAATTCTTATATACTCGGCACAATCTTCTACGAGCTTTCTCGATCTTCTTTTTTAGGTAAAGGAGGGTGTACAGAGTTGATCTTGATACTCTAACCTTTCTTCGCCCACTTTGGTCCCGAGCGTTTCACAGACCTTATGAACTCGACACAAGCCTTTTCAGGCTTTACCGAGTAGGGGACTAGTATGTGACACAAATGTCGTGCCAAAGAGGACCACCACGTCCCATGAGGCAACAAATTGATAATTTACCTTCCTTATTAAGGACATATGTTAAACTCACTCACTTCGGATCATGTTCTTACGCACTTGCCCACGATCTCGGTTAGCCGGCCAGATCGGCGAGGCTACAAGTGAAAACGAGGATTGCGACCCGATAACTTGGCTTAGCCTCTCGGCTCATATCTGGCCCAATACATCGCGGATCGAGGAACACACCTCGACTAAGGTTGTCATTCCGATAAGCAATCCCTCGTAAACGTTACGATCCAATGGGTGATAATCTTGGCACACCTCGAACTCAAATAACAGTTTGAGTAGTGCCAGCATACCTTGGCACAAGCCTTTCGGCTTTCACCATGGCAAGCGCATAAAAGGATGTCTCCTTAAAAGCATCGTGACTCTAAAAGTCAATAGTTCAATTCGACTTTGAACTCAGTACATGACGATACACGATTAAGGGCCTTGACTACGAACAGTCTTACACGTCCTAATCAACCATCCACGACACTCCTCCGAATAAAAAGTTCTCAGCCACAAACAATGTTTTATGTCACCACCAACTCTCAGAACCTCGCCACAGACTTTCAAAGTCTTACGAGCTGGGGGGCTTGTAGGGTCTACCAACCATATACGGACCCGAGTCTCACCAAAGGGTTCCTCTAAGGGCATTTTACTCGGTTTACCTATCATAAAAGTCCTTCGCTCGGATTCATGGACTTCGAGCATACCAGAGGGCCAGGCTCGGACTTGATGGAACCGAGCCTTATGATCGGTCCCCAATCTATCAGGCTCGGGACTCTAGGACCGAGACATACCGTCAGCTTGTGGATAGACTCAGGCTCACCAAGGCTTCTTATCCCTTCCGCAAATCTCTCCTAGATTCTCGCAACAGCCTAGACGTGAGACCTTCAGCTGATTCTAACCAGATTCTCAGAGCATAATCCTCCGATATTATCTCACAGAATCCTGGTTCAGCACAGCTCTGATATAGGGCCCAAACGGCCCATATCAGCCTCCTCCAAACCCTATAAATAGCTCATCACAGCTAGGGTTTCAGGTATGTTCCCTCAGAAGCTCAGCACAGGCTCTTCGAGCCTGTACAAGCTTGGGGGGCTTGTAGGGTTAACCAATAATAAATCCCACCGCTACAGGATAAGCATGAGCTCTCTAATACAGGATAAGGGTGAATAACTCATCCTTCTTATCCTCTAAGAGCCACGTCAGCCCTACTGGGCCGAACAGGCCCATAAGGCACCACAATACAACTTCCCCTATAAGTATCGCCATGCTATAGGGGCTAAGGTATGTTCTCTCTTCCCTACTCTCAAGAACTACGTGTGGCTTGATCCCCTTATCACTAGGGGTACGTAGGACCGGGGTCACCCTCGTCAGATGCAACAACCCCAAAAACACATCGTGGTGTTCCATCAATACCGGGACACTACACACACCCCTTACACAAATGGTTATGGATATGAATGATTGGTACAAGACCTATAGTGCACTCTTAATAGTGCGGATACAACAATATAAGGCTCTAACAAAAATGTGTTCTATATAACACTGATACAACAATAAAGCTCTAGTGGTGCTGAATTTAAACCACAAGTACTAAGGCCAATATGATTTTTCTCTTCAAGAAATAATATCAAAGTTTAAGAACTGGATAAAGGAGAAGAGAAGAAGAAGAAGCGTTCAGAAGAAAAAGGTTGGAGAGTTATCAGAATAAAAACTTGATTCAAATCCTTTTTATAAAAGCAACAATTAACACATGTTTAAAATCAAAAACAAATCTTAAAGATTTAAGAAATAAAAATAAAGATTTGAAAATATTTGAAATTCAAATTTTGAATTTGAAAATAGAATCAGAATCAAATCAAAACTAATTTTGGAAATAAATCAAATTTAAAATAAGAATGAAATCAAATTCGGAAATATTCAAAATTGATTTTCTGAAATCAAATAAGTAAAATAATATTTTTGAAATTAAAATCAAATCAAATAGATTTAAAGAATAAAATAAAATAGAATAAAATCAATTTTGAAATCAGAAACAAATAAAATAGATTTAAGAGATAAATCGAAGATTTTATTCTTAAAAACAAATAAGGAAATATTTCAAAATAATATTCAAATTCGAATTTTGAAAATAAATCAGAATCAATTATGTAAAAACAAATCAGGAAATAAATCAAAATGATTCTGATACGTTTTTCAATAAAAGCTGAAGTAATCGATTACTTTCTGAAGGTAATCGATTATTCCTTCAAAAATATAAATTCTTAAATACATTTGAAAAACAAGTAATCGATTAGACCAACAATGATTAATCGATTACATCACTCCTGATAATATATGATGCAACTCATTTAATCGATTACTACTCATCAAATAATCGATTACTGAGTCTCTGATCATTATGTGATGCAACATATGTAATCGATTACTACACAGTCTGTAATCGATTACTGTGCCTCTGGAAAATATATGATGCAACAATTATAATCGATTACTTGAGCCAAGTAATCGATTACTTCTATAAGTAAGTAATTGATTAGCAAAGTTCATTTAACCGATTACAAGCTCTCTGGTTTTTCTATGATGCAACAAAGTTAATCGATTATCTTGATCGGTTAATCGATTACTCCTTCTTGCACAGTAGATATATACAGAGTTTTGTAACATCAAGTATTTTCACCAAAACTAAGATAAAACAGATTTTCACTAAAAATCTTTTTGCAATTAAAAACATTTTTCATAAAAAATTCTTTTCTTCTCCTTAACATAAAAAACTAATTTTGGCCATTAGACACTTGTAATAAAAATTCATACCTTACAAATTTTCTATGGGCCAGGCTATAATAAACTTGAACATGAAGCTTGAGCCTTGACTTTAGCCTTGAAGCTTGATGCTTGAACTTGATGCAGCTTGATGCTTGAAACTTTGAATCTTGTTTGTAATCATCAAAACATTATCTTCTAGAATCCTTCTAGCTTTACTCTTTACGTCCTTTGGGGAAAGCTTGACTTCCAACACTCCCCCTTTTTGATGATGACAAACCCTTTTCTGAGTTTCTGCATCACAAGCGTTAAGCAACAAGTATAGCACAATATAGTCCAATAATATCATAGGAATTTAAATACAAATAGAGAATATAGAGAATAATTGATTAAGCCATGATAATAGTTTCTCTTCATTCTCATAACCTCCCCCTGCATATATGGTTAGTATACACAATGAAGCTCAGAATTCTTCTCCGCCTTTTGTCAACATCAAAAAGGTGGTGAGAAGACTTTAGCAGGATTAGGGTTCTTCTTCCCCTTTGTACTATACTCCCCCTGAAACACTGAATAGATACATTAATAATAACAAGGGAGTAAATACACATAGACACATAGTAAATTTCTCCCCCTATTTGACATCATCAAAGGTAATTATGGGATACAAAAGAATTTCTTCCCAATACACAATAAAAAGCAGCATGATGTCAAAATGGGATGAAGAAGCAAAACATGTTTTAATGCAAGTATTCAAATAATATTTTTCTCCCCCTTTCTAAAGGATTTTTCCAAAATAAGCATATCTTGAAAGGAGATGAAAAATGCATCATAAAAACATGTGAATGCTCACTATCATCAAAAATTTAAAATCCTATATGCCATGACAATAATAACATATAATTCATAATAGCCCATATTGTCATATAAGGCATATATCACATAAACAAGTATCACAAGATATTTAAGCACAAATTAGGAATAATGATACTTATCGTAGGTGACCCTTTCTCAAGTAGCAGGAATTGATTGATTTGGAGTTCCTTCTATTTGAATATCCATCATTTAGCATTTTGAAGGGGCTCTCCTCTTGTTCAATGTATTACGCATCACCTTTAAGCTACTTGAATGGAGTCATGACAACCTTTGACATCTTTTCCTTTGTGTCCAATAGTGCATGAATCCTATTCTTAGGAAGTGGTAGCATAACTAGCACTTTTTACATCACCTACAAAAACCACTTGAGAGGTTCTCTCCTGGTATCCAAAAAGAATTGGATCCTTATGGATTAGTGGCACATGCATAAATAGGCATTTTGACTTTCAAATATTGAAGCAAATGAAGGACAACATGGTCAAATGCACTTAAAAAATATGCTCATGTACACATATGCATGTCTTATATCAATATATATTTCTAGTATGTCATGACATGGCATCAACACATAAAGAGTGTACTCATGTGATAAAGAGAATTTTAAAAATATTTTAACATACATGATACAACTCAATATATGGTGAAAAAAAAATAATGCAATGCACACAAAAAAATATAATCATGTGCTTAAAAAGGTTTTCAAATAAATCAAGACACACATGATATATTTTATCCAAGGAGTGATCATGATAAATAAAAGATTTTAAAAAAATATTTCAGCACTCATGATACACCTTGGTATGCACAAAAAATAGAGTAGTCCAGGTATACCTTTGTGTAGTCGTTGTTATAGTAGGAATGATAATTTGATACCTTGGACTTGTTGTTGATCAAGGAGGCGTTTGTCCTTACCCATTGCTTCTTTCTTGAGGTCCTAGACCATTTCATTTCACCTTTAGACATGTGAGAAGCTTTGGTTGGGAGCATCTTCCTCCTTTGACCATTCCATCTATTCCTCGGCCTCTTGGAAATCACCCTTGACACTTTCTCCTTTTCTTCTCCACTTGGTTCATCCTTTTTAATAAAATTATGCACATTTGAAATACTAGGAGAACACTTTGGTACCCATTTCATCTTGGGTCCTTTGGGGTTAGTCTTAGGTTCCTTAGAAGCCTTTGGAACCCATTGCAAATTATTTCTCAAATTAAAATTTTTACGATAAAAGCACAAATGAGAAATATGTCCTAGACAACCACAATAATTGCAAATAATGGGTTTGGATGATGGTTTAACTTTTTCAAAATTATTTTCATGAGACTTGGAATTTTTTATTTCACATTGAAAAATATTATTGTCATCGACTTTACTTGATTTTTGGATATCCACATTATTTTCAATTTCATCAAGTAAAGAATTTGAACAATTTGATTTTTCAATGTTACTTTCAAAAAGTGCTTCCTCAACTTGTTTTTCAATATGTAAGCAATTTTCAAAAATGGTTGAGGAGCTGTTTTCTAAAAATATCTCTTTATCAAAAATATCTCCATTTTTCAACATATTGATTTCATTTTCAATTAGAGATAATTTTTGTAAAGAGTCCAAGTTTCTATTTTTCAAGGATATCAAATCATCATTCAAATCATTATATGTATATTGCAGAAATTTAGAACATAGACTATTTTGAATTACCTCATGTTCCTCATGGTTCAAGTGTTCGGATGTTTCATTTTCATCTTCCATTGATTCCTCATCCGAAGAGCTTGATTCCTCCATTGAGTCCATGAAGCTTTCAAATAATCTTTCAAGCTCATCGTCATCGTACATAGAACTACTCCCCACGCTTTCACTGACATCATATTCTTCTTCCAGGGAGTTTGTTCTTTCATGCTCCACATCACTTTCTTCTTTCTCCTCATTCCTGTGGACACTTACACTTTCAACAAGATCATTAGTAGCATAGTGTAAATGTAAAGTGTCCCAAATATCCTTAGAATTTTCACAATTATCAATAATAGCAAATGCATCATGGTTCAAAGCATTTTTCAAAATATGCATAGCTTGAAAATTCAAGGAAAAAGATTTTTCATCAAAACCATAAACAACAACATTCCATAAACGAATGTTGATAGATTGTAAAAATATTTTTATTCTAGCACTCCAATAGTAGAAATTATTTCCATCAAAAATTGGTGCATCATCGAATGTAAAACCCTCCATATTAAAACAAATAAAATATCCCAACGCTGCCAATCTATAACGGATCTTTAACTCAGGCTGTTAGGCCTTTACCAGAGCACGAAACTCTGTTACCAATTGTTAGTTTTGGCAGCCGTCACCCAAGAGGGGGGGATGAATTGGGTTTTTATGAAAACATTGGAAAATATTCGTTTTCAACAAAATTAAAGAGATTTGCAGCGGAAAATAATATAATGTTGAAAATTGATTGCGCGAAAGCGAATAATATTAATACTATTATGAAAACTAATATGCACGGATACGAATTAAATTAAGAACAACGAAAACGTATGTTACCGCGCTAAATAATTTAAAATCCTTTAAATTAATTATTATGAAAATAATCGCTTTGATGCAAGAAGGATAATAACAACAAAAAATAAAGAGATAAGGGATAGAAGAGATTGCACCGGAGATTTTATCCTGGTTCGGCAAAGCAGCCTACTCCAGTCCCCAAGCGACCCGCTTGAGCTTTTCACTAATATTCCAAAGACGCCCCCGCGTCCCCGAATACAACCAGAGCGCCCCGCAAGCTACTAGGAACCTCCTTTCGCTAGGGACCTCAACAACAACCAGATAGCCTAACTACTAGGTGCCCCACCGTTCGTCTAGCACTACCCAATACAGAAGGGTTCCTCACCCTACACACACGAATGCCGCATGTCCGCACTAGGAGATTCACTCCCTAGTCTCTAAGGGTTACACACCCCTTACACAAATGGTTATGGATATGAATGATCGGTACAAGACCTATAGTGCACTCTTAATAGTGCGGATACAACAATATAAGGCTCTAACAAAAATGTGTTCTATATAACACTGATACAACAATAAAGCTCTAGTGGTGCTGAATTTAAATCACAAGTACTAAGGCCAATATGATTTTTCTCTTCAAGAAATAATATCAAAGTTTAAGAACTGGTTGAAGGAGAAGAGAAGAAGAAGAAGCGTTGAGAAGAAAAAGGTTGGAGCGTTATCAGAATAAAAACTTGATTCAAATCCTTTTTATAAAAGCAACAATTAACACATGTTTAAAATCAAAAACAAATCTTAAAGATTTAAGAAATAAAAATAAAGATTTGAAAATATTTGAAATTCAAATTTTGAATTTGAAAATAGAATCAGAATCAAATCAAAACTGATTTTGGAAATAAATCAAATTTAAAATAAGAATGAAATCAAATCCGGAAATATTCAAAATTGATTTTCTGAAATCAAATAAGTAAAATAATATTTTTGAAATCAAAATCAAATCAAATAGATTTAAAGAATAAAATAAAATAGAATAAAATCAATTTTGAAATCAGAAACAAATAAAATAGATTTAAGAGATAAATCGAAGATTTGATTCTTAATAACAAATAAGGAAATATTTTAAAATAATATTCAAATTCGAATTTTGAAAATAAATCAGAATCAATTATGTAAAAACAAATCAGGAAATAAATCAAAATGATTCTGACACATTTTTCAATAAAAGCTGAAGTAATCGATTACTTTCTGAAGGTAATCGATTATTCCTTCAAAAATAGAAATTCTTAAATACATTTGAAAAACAAGTAATCGATTAGACCAACAATGATTAATCAATTACATCACTCATGATAATATATGATGCAACTCATTTAATCGATTACTACTCATCAAATAATCGATTACTGAGTCTCTGATCATTATGTGATGCAACATATGTAATCGATTACTACACAGCCTGTAATCGATTACTGTGCCTCTGGAAAATATATGATGCAACAATTATAATTGATTACTTGAGCCAGGTAATCGATTACTTCTATAAGAAAGAAATTGATTAGCAAAGTTCATTTAACCGATTACAAGCTCTCTGATTTTTATATGATGCAACAAAGTTAATCGATTATCTTGATCAGTTAATCGATTACTCCTTCTTGCACAGTAGAAATATACAGAGTTTTATAACATCAAGTATTTTCACCAAAACTAAGATAAAAACAGATTTTCACTAAAAATCTTTTTGCAATTAAAAACATTTTTCATAAAAAAAATTCTTTTCTTCTCCTTAACATGAAAAACTAATTTTGGCCATTAGACACTTGTAATAAAAATTCATACCTTACAAATTCCCTATGGGCCAGGCTATACTACACTTGAACATGAGGCTTGAGCCTTGACTTTAGCCTTGAAGCTTGATGCTTGAAACTTTGAATCTTGTTTGTAATCATCAAAACATTATCTTCTAGAATCCTTCTAGCATTACTCTTTACGTCCTTTGGGGCAAGCTTGACTTCCAACAAGTTTTGTTCGAACTGCTTCTCTGTTGAACAAGTAATCGGTCCAACATCCTATCACTTTGTGAGAACGTTGCATAAGTGGTTTTCGAATTTTTTATTTCCTTTTCATACTTAATGCAATCTTCACACTTTTGAACTTTTAGAAAAGTGATAGTGGATTCTAAGGAATCATTGCTGCACTTTAAAATTTCAATGCGTTTTTCCAGTTTGAGAACTTGCTCTTTATAATTTAAAAAATTTCTTTTCAACTTAGCATAGTTCTTAGCGAGTTTTTCGAACTCGGATTGCATTTCAGTGTAAGTAGTATATAATTCCTCATAATCGTCACGTTCAGACTCAGTATTAGATTCGGTATCCGAGTATATCTCATTTTCATGTGCAGTTGAGCTAAACGCCGAGCTTGGTGAAGCTTCATCATGTCTTCCCCTTAAGCACAGAATCTTGCCTTCATGCTCGGTTGAGGATCCAAGTCTTCCCATTAAGCACAAGTGATTGATTTCATCTTTGGTAGTGCTGAGGTTTGAGCTTGTTGAGGCTTCCTTAGTGGATCTACCCATTAAGCATAAATTAGCGGTCTCATCATCGTCCGAGGAGCTTGACACAGATGATTCATTTTGCTCGGGTGCATCTCAGACGATGTAAGCTCTCTTTGATTTGGGGTTCTTGTCTTTCTTCTTCTCGGTACTGCTTCTTTTCTGCAACCTGGGACAATTTGGTTTGATATGTCCAGGTTCACCACATTCATGGCACTTGACTTTGTCTTTTGAGCTCGTGCCTAGATTTTTAAAGTTCCTTCTGTTTTTGAAGAATTTTCCGAACTTCTTGACTACAAGGCCTAGGGTTTCGTCATTCATGTCTGAGCTAGAGTCGCTGTCCGAGGAGACTTTGGTCGACTTAGCTGAGGCCTTGAGCGAGATCCCTTTCTTATTTTTGTCGGATTCTTCATGCATGGTTAATCTTCCGAGCTCCATCTCGTGCTCCTGCAATTTGCCGAACAAAGTTGCTATGTCCATGGTATCTAGATCTTTTGATTCCATGATGGCAGTAACCTTCGGTTGCCATTCTCTGCTAAGACATCTCAAAACTTTGTTAATAACCTCGGCATTTTGAAAGGTTTTGCCGAGAGCAATAAGATGGTTTATAATATGAGTAAATCGATTCTGCAAGTCATTTATAGATTCGTTCGGCAGCATACGAAATAACTCATACTCATACGTCAAAGTATTTAATCGAGCTCGTCTAACTTCACTTGTCCCTTCGTGAGTCAGTTGTAGAATATCCCACATTTGTTTAGCATTTTTACAGTGAGATACTCGGAAAAATTCATCATAGGACAGGGCCGAGGTGATGATGTTTTTAGCTTTTAAATCGTAAGAAACTTTTCTTTTATCATCATCATCCCAGCTTGTCCTTGGGATTTCTACAACATCGTCTCCGATTTTCCTTCTCGAAATATGAGGTCCGTTTTCAATCGCATCCCAAACATCAATATCAATTGCTTCTATAAAAATTTTCATTCGTGCTTTCCAATAAGCATAACCATCACCGTTGAATAGTGGTGGTCTGTTTATTGAAGAGCCTTCACCTCCGAATGGATTGTTAGAGCCCATGGTTTCCTAGGATCTTTTTCGAAAAGCTGTTAAGCTCGATCTTTCGACTGAGCTCTGATACCAATTGTTAAAAATGATGGAAACCGTGGGAACGGTCTTAACAATCTACTAGAGGGGGGGTGAATAGTAGTTGGAAGCAATAATACCAATTTTTCGTGATGTATTAAAATCGGTCGGATAAAGCTAGTTGTTCTAAGTGAAAATCCCGACTTTGAGCCGAGCACTTCTTGATAACCAGTTTCTAAACCGAGCACTGATTATCCGAGCTGACCTCTCAAAGGATCAGGTTTACAGCAGAAAATTACTAGCACTGTCCGAGCGTTAAGTTAGAGCTAAAGCATATTGATCAAATGCTTAGAATGTAAATGAATGCAGTAAATAAAATGGGACACCGAGATTTATCCTGGTTCACTCACCAACACGGTGAGCTACGTCCAGTCCCCCTTAAAACCTTTAAGGAGCTTTTAATAAAATCAAATAGATAGAGATTACACGGGATCAATTAAACCCACCAAGAGAGTACCAAACTCTTGGCTTCTACCTACTGATACAAAATGCCGAGCACAGCGTCGGTCTTTAACAGTCTTGAAACCTTCAAGACACCTTGAAACCTTCAAGGATTTACACCAAAGAACCTCCTTGGATTTTTGCTCAGGAACCTCCTAAGACTTCAATCGCCAAGAACCTCTTGAAACGAACTTGGAAACCTTCCCAGATTTTACCGTGCTTGAGAACAACTCAAGACTTAAAGAAATGGTTGAAAGAAGATGATGGCTCCAACCCGAAACTCAAGTGTATAAGATTTTGAAGGTTTAATGAACATATGAGTTTTCGGTTAAGTGTTTGAGAAAGGCTTTTGAGGATGTAGAGAACTGATTTGAGGCTTGGTATATGAGTATGAAAGGTTTGAACTCAAACTCTCAAGGTTCACTTTTCTGCAGTCCGAGCACTAGTAAAACAGAGAATGAATATGAAAGTTTTTAGCTTTTGTTCTCTGTTCTTCGTTTTCTTTCTCTTTGTGTTCGTGTATCTTCCTCTGCTTTGGAGAAGCTAAGACTCTCCTTTTATAGTGGGGTACCAACGTATGAGGTAGGAAAGAAAGGAAAGATTATTTTGGAATATGCCTTGATGCTTCAACGGATAAATAGAACATTTTATGCAAGTTCTGCTTTGTCTGTGCTTTATCAGACCAGTCCAAAACTATCCCTTTCCAATTTTGAAATTTTGAAGCTTGATGACAGTTGGGCGCCGTTGAGATGAGGACAAAAACTGTCAGCCATGCACAGTACTATACTGGTACATAATTAATGAGGTGCATGCGGGTTGTACTTGCTGGAGGTTGAAGATGATGAACAGTGTTGCCGAGCCTGACGACAGTTCGAGCTTGGCACCTTGTTTTATCTTGACATCTTTTCGAGCATGGGAACTTTGAGAGGTAAACTCGATTTTTCCCTTGCTGAGCCGATCCCTTGGTCCGACTGATAGACTCTGAGCGATGGCTCGGATTGATCACTTCCGAGTACGTCTGAGCTTAAGATGATTAACTCCGACTTCATTTACAAAGGTCCGATCCACTTATCCTTCCAAGCTAGATGTCGAGCACACCGAGCGTGTCTTCGGAATTTTGACTTCTTTGTTATTCTGGTCGGATTCAAATTGTTTCCGTCGGTGGCCGAGATCAGAGATACTTCTCGCTGAACTTGTTCATTTATTCATTCATTTGTCGTCATCAAAATCTTTGATTCAACAGAGACATCCATCAACAAGCCCAACACGACAACGGGAGGCGGATCCCATCCTTGGCAGCGGCGGTGGCTCCATGATGGCCGTGACTGGAGGGAGAAGGAACACGCGTGGCGGCTGGAGCTCGATGGCAAGGGAGGACAATGGTGGCTCGCGAGTTGTGGCGGCTTCGTGGCCCAACAGCGGCGGCGGCGTCATGAACCAAGGAAGGTGAGAGAGAGGAAGCGTCGGAGAGGGAGAGCTCGACGGAGAGAGAGCAAGGGATCGAGAGAAGGAACAAGAGAGAGAGCGCACGGGTTTGTTGGGTGATGGTGTTTGAGCGGCGACGGTAGAATCGTGGGGAAGGAGAGCGGCTGGGAGAGAGAGAGAACACGAGGGAGAGAGAGCCATGAAGGGTGGGGGGCGGCAGCTTCATTGGAGAAGAAGGGCAAGAATAGGGTTTTCAACCCAAATACATCCACAACACACGTACACCAGATAGCACACACGCACATAATCTTTTTTTTTTCTTTTATTTTAAACATATACTTCCATTTATTTATTTATTTAATTGTTCCCAAAAATATTAATAATAAAAATTTAGCATCATATAGCTTCATATAGGAAAACTATAAAGTAAGAAATTAGTTAGATACTACTCCCTCCGCCTTGAATTATAAGCAACAAAAAACATACTTCTTTTGTTTTAAAATATAAGCAAAATTAACTAACTTTATTAAATTTTGTTTCATTCCCAATGCCACTTTCCTAAAACATCTCTATAAAATTGTAATCTTAATTAATTTTTGTTTCATTCTCAATACTACTTTCCTAAAATACCTCTATTTTTTTTTATAAATTTGATAAAATTAAATGTAATCAACTAACCTCCTTAATATGCGTAAAAGTTGTTAGATTTGCTTAGGAAATAACAAAAATTTATTTAATATTGTATCTTTGTAAAAATCAAAGTAAAGAATAGAAAGTATATATTATTGGGTAATTTTTTTCTAAATGAATTTACTTTAAAATACAATTAAAGGTACTTTCGTAATTAACATAATGTATGTTATGAAAATACCCAGCACTTAATTGATTGATTTCAAGAAACAATTATTTAATTCGATAAAACTTATAATTATACTAGGGATTAAAATTAGGGATGTTACATTGAGTAATGTCACATCGTTTATGAATAAAACAATGATTTTCAATTTGATATTTCAGCAACAACCATTGAATTTTTTCTTGTTAAATGAGTTTAAGAAAGAAAGTTTGTGACACCTCGGTTTGGGAAACCGAGATAAGTGGTATTGTATGACGATGAGTATTATGATAGTTATTAGAGAATGGAAGGAGTTTTGGATTTGAATGTTATTTTATTTGTAAGACTTGTTATTTTAAAAAAAATACTCTCAATTTTCACTAATATTTTTATAAGTATAAATGTTTTCAATAAGTTATCAAATCGGAATATTACATAGTCTACTTGTCATCTCGTAATATTTTAAAATCATGAAATTTTATAAAAACAATATATCAGTGAATTATAATGCCTTTTAAACTAACTTAATATATTTTTATAAATTTAGAAATACAATCTTTGTTTATAGTACAAAGTACTTATTATTTGAAACTATACATGGTGAAATATTCATAAGTTTTAATATGTACTTTTAAAATACATTGTATCTAAACTTATACGTATAAAATCTAAATTCATATATTTATTATAAAAGAAATAATATCGATTTTTTTTTAATGATGATATCGGTAATGATAATTTTTTTATAACACAAACGAATTTATTAAAAAACTAGAAGTACAAGGAATACTTCTAGAAAGAAAGGAACCATAGATATGTACATAAGAAAAGAGAGACCTAACCTAAAAACAATCGGTATTGATATTGATATATCATTTATCTCACTATAAATATTAAATCGTACCAACAACTCAATTATTTGTCAAACTTGAGTTATGAAAGTTTTGAAGCAAAATTTAATGTTGAAGAAAATCGTTGTCAAAATTAGGCAGGAATGACTCTAATAAAATGAAGCTTGTTTTCGACATTGATAATTATGGGGATATATTAAACTTAATTTATTTCCAATTATGGAGCATTTGATTACATATGATCAATTCAAGAGTACGATATCATAGGATATTTTTCTGAAGATGCTTATGAGACTCTAAATGTTTTCCTTTAAGCAATTTACAATTACATCGTCCGTCTGTGCAAAGACAACATGTGCAAGGACCCAAAAATCCGCAAGTACAAACACAATCTTTGTCTTTTTTACATGGTGCTCCTGCTCCACCGTTAACTACAGCTTGTGGATCACCACCTTCAATTTTGATACCTAAAAAGACATCATTCCAATTTCTTATTTACTTTTGTACATGTTTACTAATATATATAAATATATATATATATATATATATATATATATATTCATAGTAATGCAAGTTATGAGGAATCCAACAATAATTGCATCTATTTCATTACATGATTAACTAATTGAAATATTAGTTTGAATTGAAATTTATCTAAAACATAAAATCCATAAGTTAATAGATAATTCTTCAACAAAATCATACCCTAGATTCAAAAAAAAAACATGGAATTAAGAAAAATATTATTTCATGATATATAAATCAAGAGATACGTAATTTAAGCTTTTAATAATAAAAAAAAAAGAATGAATGAAAAATACCTGAAGCAAATACAAACAAAACGACAAAGAAAACCAATTTAACTAAAGACTTGTCCATATTATGTTTGTTATTGTGATGGTGTATTCTACTTGGGCAGAGTGTGGACTTAAATAGGTGAAATAAGTATAATATGTATCAATTCACTAATAATTTCTTTTGTCGATTTAAGGGAATAAAAAAATTCATTTCATATCAAGCGTTTGTTTTTGGTAAATAAATCCATATTTAAAGGTAAATTAATTTTAATAAAATAAAGAAATGAAGTAATTAATTTCAAGCAGTATCTCTTTGAATAGAGATAATAAGCTAAGTCATTTAATTTTTATTTGAATTGTTGCCAATAAAATAAATCAATTATGAGATGTATTAGGATGCGAAATTAAATCCATTTACTATTGATAAATATATTCAAACATCATTTTCAAATCTTAAATGAATCTCTCTTTGTGAAAAGAACATTCTTTTTTGGGTTTAATTTATACTATCTATCTATCTATATATTTATGTAAAGAAGGCTGCATTTTCGCAATAAATGTTTACTATTAGCCTAAATAATTAATTTCCACAGCCATTATTAAAAAAATAATATCACATGAATTTATCAATTTTATTATTCGGATTTCTATCAAATTAAACCTAATACTACTTTTTAAGTATTATTACTCTTTTCGATCTTATTTATAGGTTACATTCTAGAAAAATCCATATATTTAAGTAAAGGAGGCTACATTTTTGTAATAAATGATTAATATTAGCCTAAATAATTAATTTCCAAGAACATTATTAAAAACAAAATAATACCACATGAAATTATCAATTTTATTATTCGGATTTCTATCAAATTAAACCTAATACTACTTTTTAAGTACTATTACTTTTTTTAGTCCTATTTATAGGTTACATTCTAGAAGAATTCTTTGATCCAATTTAGAAGTCATTGTATATTTTCTAGGAAATGTTTATTGTTTTTTCTCTTATTTTCTCTTTGTTCATTAATTAATATGAAATAATACATTTGTGAAATTTTCAATGCAAATTAGTTAAGAAAGTAAAATTGAAATATTAAAATTTATTTTTTAAGTGTCAAAAAATTTAACTACCTTTCTTAATTCGTGTAATATGATTAAGTATGATTTGCTAATTAGATTGGAGAGTAGGTAATATAAGACAAAGGGCTGGGTAATGAATTGTGATGGTTGTACGTAACTTTATGCCATTTGAGTAAATAGGAAGTATTGAAGAGACAAAACATTCAAAATTGAATAGTAAAAGAGCACTTGTAGAATGTAATGCCATGGGCGGGTAGCAATAATTGGAAGAAATTGGAATATATTGAAAGGCCTTTCAACTGAAACATGCAGATTTATATGATTTTATTTAAGATTAAATGATTGCCCCACACCTTGAATATGATTTAGTTATGTTAAATAGTCCGGTCCGTCTGTGCTAGCTAATTTACCATTTGTATATGTTGTCTTGGTATCCATGAAATAATTATGCTTATATAAGATTTTAGTTTCTGAATTTAGGTGTTTTTTTTTTTTTGGAATTGGTCTTTAAAAAAAATTTCGATGCTTTGGCTCCCTGAACTTTGCTCAAATTTTGGAAACGATCCTTTCATCATTTAAGTGATTATATGATCGATTAGATGTCACGTCACATTCGCTACATCGATAGGTAACGTGCCAGATGATGCCACAATAATTTTTTAAATTAAAAAAATTCCAATTTATTAAATATAATTAAAAAACGTATTTTTTTAAAAAGAAAAAAGTTTAAAAACCTGCCAATTCCAAAAAAACATCTAAATTCAAGATTAAAAACATAAATAAACCAATAATAATAAACTATGCTATATCACTACTGATGAGTAGTGCTTCTTGAGATCTTCATCACGAGATTTCGCTATTGATAAGCACCCTTTAATTCTTTAAAGAGTTAATAGTCACGTAGGTCCCCGAAAGATACCTGTGGAATCAGTAAGGTCCCTGAAAAATTTGTGGAATCTCTTAAACCCCACAAAGATCATTTTGGCGTCACATTGGGGACTAATGTGATGCCAAATTGATCTTTGGGGATTTAAGAAATTCCACAAATCTTTCAGGGACTTAAGTGATTCCAAAATGATCTTTGGAGTTTATGAGATTCCACTAATCTTTTAGGGACCTAACTGATTCCACATGTATCTTTCGGGGACCTATGTGACTATTAACTCTTCTTTAAACATCTTCCTAATTATTTTGCGTCTATTTCATTCATTTTATTTTTTTGTCTATTCATTTTTCAATAGATTTACATGAGTTAGCACAAATATACTCCTATGTCTTATTTATTCATTTGGCAGGAACAATCTATTGGTTATTGATTTATTCACTACTACAGAATTGCTAAAAAGTTCCCAGATATTAATCTCGGTTCCGTTGCGGAACTGGGATAAATAGACAAATGATAATTAAAAAATACCATTATTTTATTGATCTCGGTTATAAAAAACACGGAACCGGGATCAATGTTATAACATATATAATTTTTTTTATAAAAATAAAAATCACACAAACCTTATTTATCCCGTTGTTTAACTTCAACTGAGATGAATAATAAAAACACGGAACCGAGATTAATGTTATAACATAAATAATTTTTTATTTTTTAAAAATAAAAAATCCCACAAGCCCTATTTATCCCTTTATTTTACTTCAATTGGGATGAATAAATTGATTTTTGTTTCCCGAGTTTTTTTTTTATTTTGGTGCATAATTGTTTCACAGCTTATTCATTAGTTCATAAAAAAAAAAGCTCATTCATCTCCCTCTCCCTCACGAACCATCGAACTCCATCTCCCTCACGAACCAATCTCCATCGACATTCGACGCTCCATCCTTGGCTCACGGCAGCGAATTCGACGGAGAAGAGAACCCCCCATCTCAGCCCTCCCTTCTCACTCTCCCCCCATTTCACGGCGGAGTCGAGAACCCCGAAGTCTCTCCCTTCGTTTCACGGCGGCTACCCCTTAGCTCACGGCGCTCCCATCTCCATCTCCCTTGGCTCACGACAGTGGCTGCGGCGGGGTTGAGAACCCTCATCTCACTCTCCCTTCTCACTTTCCCTCCATCTCACGGCGGCGTCGAGAACCCCCAATCTCAGCCCTAAGTCTCTTCGTTGGTTTCAAGGCGGCGACCCCTTAGCTCACGGCAGCTGTGGCGACGGTACCCCTTAGCTCACACATTTCAGCCCTAACCCTTCCTCTTCCTCACACTCCCTAAGGCACTGTTTCTGAGGTATTAAATTATTTCCTTATTTCCCTTTGCATGTGCGTGATTTTTTCCTTTTTGAACTACTTTTGTTAATTGATTTAATAAGTGCTATATGTTTGATATTTTCTGTTGCAATGTCTGTTGTACTGGTATGTATGTGTTTTTTATGTAAGAGTATAGATGAACTCTAAAACTTCAGAACCGTCGAGGGCCGAGTTTTGTATTTTTCAGAGCAAGATAATTCTCGATCGAATTCAAGTTATAGTAGTATATGAACTCATGCAATTAAAATAAAATATAGCAAGATAATGCTCGATTTAATTCAAGCTAAATATGATATATAACTTTTGAGACTGATATAGTAGTAAGAATGCAAGGAATTCCATAGCATGTATAGTGAGTGATTGAAGTCAATGTTTCAAGAGTATTTTGTCCTGCCATTGTTTCAATTATGGCATAGGGAGTGAACTTGATGTAGGTTCAGGTTTCTGTTGCTACTGTTTTCTGTTTGGGCGCGGAGTACTGCTTGTACTTTGGCCTTTTAGTTAATAAAGTTTATTCTTTGCTGAGCAAAAAAAATTACATTTTTCCTTGTTGAGCTTCACGAAGATTAGTCGCTTATTGCTGAATTATTTGGTTATATGTGATATGTTTTGGTAACTTGTGCGAAGATGCTTTGCTGAAATATTAGGATAATAATTGTTTGAGGATTATATTAAGATTATAATTATTTGGTGATGTACCAATTAGCTCACTCTCATTTCAGTCCTAACCCATTTTTGCCATTTCCAGTTTTTTCAGATTCCGTTTGTTGCTCTTAATCTGAAGATGACAAGTAGCGGTTCTCCCACAAGGTTATCTATTTAATTTATTTCCCTATTTGCACGTAGTCACATTGTTTTTTAATTAAAATCTATCAATTATGAATAAGTAAGAATTGTTGCATATTTGACATTTTCTTAGATAATATTGTAAGACCTTATTCCAATATGAGCATGATTTTATTTAATCTTTCTATTTTGTTCTTGGGGTTGGTATGTTGTGCATACAGCAGTATGCTTACACCAAAATATGCATATAACACTTGATCTTCGGGGGGCCTTTCTCTTATATTGTATTTTTTTTGTACAAATGTTGGCGGTTCAGGATGGACCGTGAATGGATGAAAGCTAATATTTTGTCACCCGAATATGCGGAAGGAGTTAAAGAGTTTGTTAGGTTTGCCGCTAGGAATGCAAAAGATCGTGATCATATTCGATGCCCATGTTTGAGTTGTTGCTACGATAATGGAGTTAATGAAACTGTGTTGGAAGGGCATTTATTGGCTTTTGGAATTGATCCAAGTTATACACTTTGGAGAATGCATGGTGAGACAAGTGCAAGTTGCGGTTATCAAAGTTATGCTAAAAATGACACCGACACGGCGACATACGACGAGGGTAATCATTTGGATGACATGGCAAATGTTGTTGCAGATGATCTCCATGATAGTCCCGAATTGTTAGATAGGCTACAAAATGATGCAAGGATACCATTATATGATGGTAGTGTGTGCACACGATTGGATGTCGTGTTAAATTTGTATACCTTGAAAGCGGCCAATGGATGGAGTGACAAGAGCTTCACATACCTACTTATACTTTTGAAGGTACTGTTGCCGAAGGATAATGAGCTTCCTAATAAAACATATGACGAGAAAAAAATGTTGAGCATCGTTGATCTCAATTATGAGAAGATAAATGCTTGTCCCAACGATTGCATTTTATTTCGGAATGATTATGAATCTCTAAAGTTTTGTCCAAAATGCAAAGTTGCACGATATAAGAAGGAATTTTCGGCTCCCGAAAAGGTGGCTAGGTATTTTCCAATAATACCAAGATTTAAGCGCATGTTCCGTAATGAAAAGGATGCAAAGAACTTGACATGACATGCAGATGAAAGGACTAAAGATGGCAAGCTTCGACACCCTGCAGATTCTCCTCAATGGGCTAAATTTGACACTGAGTACCCTGAATTCGGCCAAGAAAAAAGAAACTTGCGCCTCGCATTATCTACCGATGGAATGAACCTGCATGGTATTCAAAGCAACTCCCACAGTACATGGCCGGTGTTTTTGATTATTTATAACCTTCCTCCATCGTTGTGCATGAAGCGCAAGTTCATGATTTTGGCTATGTTAATTTCTGGCCCGAGTCAACCGGGAAATGACATAGACATATACTTGAAGCCTTTGATTGAAGATTTGCTTAAACTGCGGGACACAGGTGTTGATATCTATGATGGGTACAGGGATGAAACTTTTCGGTTGAAGACTATGTTGTTTGGAACTATTAATGATTTTCCTGCTTATGGTAATTTGTCTGGATATAGTGTCAAAGGAGAGCATGCATGCCCAATATGTGAAGATAATACAGATAGTATACGGTTGAAACATTGGAAAAAGCATGTATACCTCGGGCATCGCAGATTTTTGCCTTCAAAACATCATTACCGAAGGTGGAGAAAAGCATTTAATGGAGAGACAGAAAAGCGAAGACCTCCAAAACAGCTAACAGGAGAGGAGTTGTTCCAAAAGGTAAAAGATTTGACCAATAATTTTGGCAAACCTTTTGCTGGAAAAGTTAGCACTCAAGGGTGGAAAAAGTGTTCCATTTGTTGGTGATTACCCTATTGGAAATCATTGTATGTGAGGAATTTTCTTGACCTTATGCATATTCAAAAAAATGTCTTCGAAAGTCTTTACGGTACATTATTCAATGTGAAAGGGAAGATTAAAGATAACATTAATGCACGCAGAGACTTGGTTGAGTTAGGAATCAGAAAAGAATTGGCACCGGTGATCCAAGGAAAAAGCACATATTTACCCCCCGCTGCATTTACTCTAGCAAAGAAAGAGAAACAAGTTGTTTGTCAAACTCTTCATAAGGTTAAGGTTCCAAAGGGGTACTCTTCGAACATCCAAAAGCTTGTCTCTATGAAAGGCCTCAAGTTAAAGAGTTTAAACACTCATGATTGCCATGTCCTCATGGGGCATATGATACCGATAGCTATACGCTCGATTCTCCCCAAGAAGGTGCGAGCAACAATAACTAAGCTATGTTTCTTCTTCAGGTCTCTTTGTAGCAAAGTGATTGATCCTTTGAAGTTGCCGACTATACAAAATGAAATTGTAGAAACTTTGTGTGAGCTTGAGATGTATTTCCCCCATCTTTCTTTGATATAATGATTCATTTGACTGTTCACTTAGTTAGAGAAACACAATTGTGTGGGCCAGCTTATATGAGATGGATGTATCCTGTTGAGCGCTGTATGAAAATATTAAAAGAGTATGTGAAAAACTGAAGTCGACCGGAAGGTTGTATTGTTGAACGATACATAGTCGAAGAAGGTGCTGAGTTTTGTAGTGAATACCTAAGCAATGTTAATCCGATAGGGCTTCCAAATTCTCGTCACAAGGGAAAAAGGAAAGGGGAAAAGATATCTGGAACCGATAGCGCACTTGTATGTTTTACATAACAGTGATGAAGTTGAGCCATATATTCAGAGACACTTCGACATACTGCGTGGGTTACATTCAACAAAGAGTGATATTTGGCTAGCTAAAGAACATAATCGGACTTTCGCAGGTTGGCTAAAAGAAGAGGTTTCAGAAATACTTAATGAAAGTCCCGGTTTAGTCTCTGAAAGAATGAAATGGTTATCAAAAGGTCCAAGTTTACAAGCTATATCTTACTCCGATTATGCAATTAACGGGTACACATACTATACCAAAAGGCAGGATGATCGTAGCACAATGCAAAATAGTGGTGTGACTCATGTGGCCCAATCTATGCATACCTCGGAGGGTAATGACAATGCAAATATGCCTTATTTCGGGGTCATTGAAGATATATGGGAGTTGGATTATTTGAACTTTCATGTGCCAGTGTTCGGTTGTAAGTGGGTTGACAACAAAAATGGCATTTTGATGGACGAGCCCGGGTTCCTAAAGGTGGATCTTAATAGGGTGGGTTACAAAGATGATCGCTTCATTTTAGCATCACAATCTGAACAGGTGTTCTATGTCTCCGATAAGTGGTCAATTGTTCTTTATTCCAACAAAACAAATGTCAATAAGTATGATGATGATCCAGCAGGTGAAGGTAATGTGAATAATGAGGATGATCTTTTTTTCTCTACACCACCATGTTATGAGAGTGATCCACTCGTAGATACTTGTATGTATATGAGAGATGATCATAATGAAGGAGATTATATCAGGCATAAGGTTCCTCGTATGAGGAAAAAGAGAAGATTCGTTTAATATCACAACATGTATGAATTTTATTTTTTATTTTTTATATTTCATGTATGAACTTTTAATTTAAACATATCCAAATTCACATACTTATTTTGTTTGTATTATGCTTTGTTTTGTTCTTTGTTTAATGTTAGTGACATGTTGTTTGTATATTCTTAATTTGTCGCAAGAACAAGGATCGTGGAGACAAGGATTGTAGTGATGAGGATTGTTGTCACGTGGATTGTAGTGATAGTAAGGGAAGCAAAAAGAAAGGTCGTAGGAAGACAATTTTGAAGAAGTTGATATTATTGAGAAATAAATTAGGAGGGAAAAAATTCTGGTAATATCATAATGGCTTGTACTTCCCACTTCTTATATACCTACCAATACTTAATTTAATTTTTATTAATTTGTTTAACTTTATTAGGTGGACTGAAATGTAAAAGGACAACCTACAGGCAAATACAGGGTCATGTTTAGAAGCCACATCGACCTTATTGTTAGGCAAGAGGTTCTAATTACAATAAAAAATTGGAAAACAGAGGCCGATAATACATTGAGAAATGATATTTGGATGGAAGTACTGGTATGTATATGTCTAGTTGCTCCTATTGCTGTGTTTTTTAATATCTTGTTGCTGTTTTTTATTTGTATATATTCTAATATCTTGGGTTTCTTATACTTTTGTAGACCACTTGGGATATTGATGAAAAACATCGTTCATATGTTCTTAAGGCTGCCGGCGATTCACTCAAAACATTCAAGGTCAGGTTGAATAGATGGCGTAAGAAAACTGGTGCAAATCATCCTCCTAAACAATATGCTGACGAAATCACACTTGAAGAATGGGAGAAATTTGTGCAGCATTGTACAACCGAGGATTTTGTGGTATTTTATAAATACGTTTAAATGTTTGAGTCATACAAACTATATATGTGTTATGGTTCACATTTGTTTACATTGTGAAGAAACTAAGCAATGAAAATAAGAAAAAAGCTTCAAATCAGAGGTGTCCATCACGCTGCTCACGTTTAGGATATGCTGGTTTAGAAGAAAAACTTGTAATTTTTCATCTCATTTAGTTCTTTATTTTAACTCTTGTGAATTAAGGATACATGTAAATTTGTTTTAATTTGCTGCTTTTTGTTGTCTTATTGTGTAGCTTAAGGAGATGGCTTCGAAGGAAGCATCATCCCCGCTACGCATTATATAGGGTTGCTCGCTTAAATAAGAAAGGCGAGGTTGATAATGAGAATGCTAGGCAAATTGTGGAAGAAATTGAAAGTTTGACATAGTGATGATGTGTTTTGTATAGTTTGCTTTTTTTTTGTCAATCAACTAATCTCTGTTTTTTCAGACATTCTATGAACAAAATGGAGGGGTAGAGGAAAATGGCCATGATGACATATTGGCCAAAGTCTTGAAAAAACCTGAGCACCCAGGTCGTGTCACTAGTGTGGGTCATTTTATTTCACAAAGGGATTATTTCCCACAACAAAAACGACAAAAAAAATATGTCGAAATTTCTTAACACAATAAGGTCGTAGAATCTTTGCGCACTGTGCTAGAAAGGGTTGAAATGTTGGAAAAAGAAAAAGAAAAGGAGAAGGAGAAGTTAGAAGCAGACACACATCTAGATTTGCCCACTCCCACCAGTGGCGAAGGTAGCTGCACAATTGCTGAAAAATTTCCAAAGGTATCACAACATTCTTTGCTTCTCTAATTTATTTCATCACTACTACTCTTTTATAAAAACTAGAATGTGTATTCTAAATAACATTTTCATTGGTATGTAGAGCACTAGTTGGTGTCTCTTGTTGTTAGCAGATCCGAATGAGCGCAAAGTTGCTTCCGGTCAAGTGTATAACCTTGTAGGTGATACACTGAACAATAGTGCACTACCCCCCAAGCATTTGAGGGTCTTAATTGAGGTTCCATTTGATATGAATGCTGAATTGCCGGTACCCCAAGATGATCTCTCCACCATTAGAGAGGCTTTAGGAAGTCACGTTCCATGGCCAAAACACCTTATTGTTGTAGAGGATTTGGTATGTCATTTGATTTAGAAAATATTCATGTATAACAGTATGCTTTGCTTGTGTTTTACGTATATTTTTTTAAACATTAAATGATTTGGTAAGATGCCTAATGGATCGAAATGGAACGGCAAGAGCACACCCAAAAAGACAGGGATCAATGCCAAGAAGCCAATTACGACACCTAAAAAGAATCCTGAAAATCATGAGCTTCGGCAGCCTCACTTCAAAGGAGTTGGAAGCCCCACTTCTTCATGCAAGACTCCATTGGTACGTATTGCAATTGTGTATGTTTTGCTCCTGCAATGTCCTTTTGCAATTGTGGATGTAATGACAGCTAAGACAATTATAACTGAGTAGTTAGTAACTATTTCATTATTTAGTAATTGGCTGTAATGTAAGCTCTAAACTCTTGTTCTCTGTTTTATTGGAAAATGCTTTGCTCAGTCTAAAGAATCAATTTTGTCCCCATTGAAAAATCATGGAAAATCTGTGTGCCTACCCAATAATGCAAATGCTCAAGTCCTACATCCTAGATGCAAGGCTCTTGATAAGTATCTGAACAAGCAAACCGATGTAAGCTTCATCCTCTTGGTGGATCAAGATTTATTCAAAAATGGTTGTGGCCATCTAGTTGTTGAGAAATCACAAGTAAAGAACTTCTTTAATCACTTGGAACTAGATGCCTCGATCATTTGCTTATATATGAGGTACTTGATCAAACTATTATTCTTTAATTTCTATATTTATTAATTTAATTTTATTCATTTTGTCCATGTTGTGTATTCATCATTTTGATATCTTGTGATTCTTTGATTTAAGTTACTTGTATCAACATTTTGTGATACCAAAAGACTTAAAAAAAAGGTTTTCATTCCTTTCAACCTATAATCTGAAGAATTTTGACAAAAATAAAAGTGCGAAGCTTAGTGCTAAGGATGATGGAATAGAGATGATAGGCGATATTTCAACGGAGCCCTCGCAATACATAGCTAATGTGCTTAAAGCGTGCAGCGATGATGTAGGGAAGTGGGTGCTGGCCCCTTGCAATGTTGGGTAAGTCTCTTGTTTTCTAAATTCTAGTTATGTTAAGTTTAATGTTGTGTAAGCCTCTTCTTTAGGTTGTAGTTGTAGACGTACTCACGTCTGTTCCTAGCTTTGTTGTTATCAGCTCCTAGCTTTTAGCTTCAGTTATTGTACACTAATACATATAAATTGACTCCTCTGTATATGTTGTAATATATCATATTATCATAGACATTTGTGTTTCCTTATAGTAATCAGCATGTGTTTTCAAGTCTTAAAGTGTACTTATTATTATTATGTACTTCCATTGGGTATTGGTCATCATTGATTTCACCAAAGAGATTATATATTACATGGACCCCTTAAGGAAAAGTTTTCAAGTTAGAAAAGACTTGGTGGAAATGTTCAATTCGTAAGCAACTACGTCTTACATATTCTTTGTGTGTCTTTTTATATGTTTCAAAATATTCATTAATAAATAAATTTGTTTGATTTTTTTAGAGCAATAACAACCTAGAAGGGTATAAATAAGATAACCTATACTCAAAGGGAGCTGAATAAACCATTCAAATGGGTGCCCATTAAGGTATATATAAGGATGTTGTACTCTCTAATTAGCTAGCTTACTGCTTTTATTTTACTGCTTCTGGTTTGAATTCTGGAGTTATTAGCTAGATTACTGCTTGGTTTGAATTTGTGGTTATTGGCTAGCTTACTGCTTACAGCTTATGGTTTGAATTTTGGAGTTATTAGCTAACTTACTGCTTGGTTTGAATTCGTGGTTACATATTCTATAGCACTACTATAGTACTGATGCTCTGATTGAATTTGAGGTGCTTATTATGTTGTTTAATCTTTTAATTTGGAATTTACAGTGTCTCAAGCAACCCAATCATATTGATTTTGGTTATTATGTCATGCAATATATGAAGGAAATCGTGCAACTGCACTATGGAGATGACATGATTCCACCATTGATTTGTAATTTTTGTTATATGGTTTATGTTTACCACATATTTGATAATAAATATATCGCTTAGTTTATCAACACAATTCTAATTCCATTTTCTATTAAATTATATAGCATTTTGAAGATTGCCAGTACACCTACTACTCTGATAAATTGCTTAATGAAGTCAAGGATGAATGGGCAACATATATTTTTGACGAGTTAACTTAGCTTAGTTTTGAATTTAGGGCACCATATATATTTTTGAATGTGACTATGTAGCATCTATGTGATCGAGCTTGTTTAGCCTTTTGTATGTATGGAGCCACTTGTTTTGGTTTGGGAGTTATCTATCTTAAATGTGTATTGACATTCACGTTTCTAATGTATATAATTATGACATTTATTAGTTGCAAAAAAAAATGTTGACAATTTATTTAAATATATGGATATAGCAAATATAATACAACAACAACAATAACTAAGCCTTTGTCCCACTAGGTGGGGTCGGCTACATGGATCAAACGACGCCATAAAGGCCTATCATAAATCATGTCTTTTGATAAGGCATTGATTGCCATATCCTTCTCAATTGTTTCGCCTATAGTTTTTCTAGGTCTTCCTCTTCCTCTAGCCCTTGTAGTACCCTCCATTTGGTCTACCCTCCTAACCGGGGCTTCCACCGGTCTCCTCCACACATGCCCAAACCACCTAAGACGAGATTCAACCATTTTTTCAACAATAGGAGCAACCCCGACTTTTTCTCGAATATACCCATTTCTAATCCGATCTTGTCTGGTATGCTCACTCATCCACCGCAGCATCCTCATCTCTGCAACATGAAGTTTATTCTCTTGTGTGCCCTTTGCCGCCCAACACTCTGTCCCATATAACATCGCCTGTCTTACAACAGTGCGGTAGAACCTTCCTTTAAGTTTAAGTGGTACCTTCTTATCACATAACACGCCCGAGGCACTCCTCCATTTCATCCACCCTGCTTGAATCCTATGATTTACATCCCCTTCTATTTCTACATCCTGCTGTAAGATAGAACCAAGATACTTAAACTTCGGGACTTGTGCTAAGGCATGCTCTCCAACCTTCACCTCCCGAGTAAGGCCCACGTGCCTCTTGCTAAAATTACACTCCATATACTCTGTCTTGCTTCGACTTATCCGGAATCCGGACCCTTCTAAAGCTATATATATATATATATATATATATGTATATATATATATATATGTATAATTTATTATATAGCAAATATAATAAATTAAAAATATATGTATAAATATATGTGTATATATATATATACTAAAGATCCCGGTTCATTTTAAAAAAACTCGACAGTGATCATATATACTAAAGATCCCGGTTGATTTTTAAAAACTCAACAGTGATAATATATACGAAAGATCTCGGTTCCTTGTATTTTATTGATCCTGGTTCCGTGTTTTCTAAAACACCTGGGATTACAAGTGTCAGACTTGTTATACCAGCGGATACAATCCCGGTTCGAAACCGGGATCAATGTGGGTGCGGAACCGGGATCTTTTAGCATTTCTGTTGTAGTGACTCCTTACAACTATGGTTCCAATTAGAGCTGTCAAAACGGGCCTGCGGGCCGGGTTCGGGCCGGCCCGCTTTGGGCTCGGGCCAAACCGGGCTCGGGCCAAAAAGCCCGGTTATAAATTAAGTATCCTAGTATCAAACCCAAACCCGCCCTAAACGGGCTTCGGGCCGGGTGCGGGCCGGCCCGCATCACTTTTTTTTTTTTTTTACAATTCAACCACTTTAAAAAAATATATATTTATTTTTCAAAAAAATTAATGAATAAACTTCCTTTATTTTTTACACATTTTTTTAAACAATAATAAGTGTTTTATTCTTTTATACATTTTTTAGATGATATATTTGATTTTCTATTCTTACATAAATTAAAATGTATGTATAACTCATATAGGACAATTAATGTTGTGTTTTGATTTGTTCAGGTGCATTTTTGATATGTGAATATTGATAAAAATTAAGGGAATTTTATTATAAATATTTTTTTACACATATCAAATTAAAAAAAATGTGAATTTTTTTCTGGGCCACCGGGCCGGTCTGAACCCGAACCCGAACCGGGCCGGGCTAAATAGCCCGGGTTGAATAAATAGGCCATATTAAGGAGCCCGAGCCCTATGATTTTTCAGGCTTTTTGGCCCGGCCCGGCTGGCCCGGCCCATTTTGACAGCTCTAGTTCCAATATGAGAATATGAGAGTAATACAAATATGATGTGTTCTTGATAACACAGATACAACAATTAAGCACTATAGCAATGTAGTTTAATTCACAAGTGATAAGGCCAAGAAGGTTTTCTCTTCACAAAAATGTATGAACAATGAAGAACGTGTTTTTCAGAGAAGAAGAAGAGGAAGAACGTGTTGAACAGAAAAGGAAGAAAAACTAGGATTGTGAAATGTTTTTGGAATTCAAAAATAAATAAAGATACTTTTTGAAAAACAAAAACAAATAAAAAAGATTTCAGAATTTAAATAGAATAAGTTTTAAAATAAAAAACAAATAAAAAAGATTTAAGAAATAAATCCAAGATTTGATTCTTAAAAAAAAAAAGAATTATTTCAAAATAATATTTAAATTCGGATTTTGAAAATAAATCAGAATCAATTATGTAAAAACAAATCTGGAAACATTTAAGATTAGAGATTCAGTGATGAAACATTTAAAGTGAAGTGTATCAAAAGTTGGTATAACAAAACTCAATTCAGTGTGCATTTTGCTGCATGCTAATCGATTACCAGGGTTTGGTAATCGATTACCAGGCTGAAATTGGTACCAAAATTTGAATTTCACGTGGTAATCGATTACTACCCTTTGGTAATCGATTACCAAGACCTCTGAAATGAAAAATGCTAATTTTTAATACACCTAGCCTTAATCTAATGCATTAATGGGTCATGAAAGGAAATTTTATGAATGAATGAATATTTTTATGATGATTTTGATGATGTTTGATTATGAACATGGATTCATAATTATGAAATGAATTAATAACGAAAAGTGAAACGATAAATTATTTGCATTCGCACGAGCAGTTGCGGATGGTGAGATAGGATATCGGAAAAGATACGATCATTCTAAGAATTGGAAAGAGAATTCCTAGGATCGGTGCGAGAATGTGCAGAGGTCAGGTTTGACGGTGATTCGTCTGCAACCGTGGGAATTATTATGGGTAAAACGGTCCTATGATGGGGGGGTTCTGCAGGCTTTTCCCGGGATAGTTTTGCTTAACCATAATATATCCTATCGACCTCTAGGTGCATATCATGGTTGCAGAGGGCGGACCTTTGGCAATGATCTAACCCTAGAGAGAAAGGGCACACATAGATGAGTTGTGTGATCTGTCGTGGTTGAAAGACGTTTACTCCCAGTTGATTTCCTTTGATTAGAAAGAATATGTTGGATTCAACAGGATTGAATTCAGTCGAAGGGTTGTTTATATGAGAATGATATTGGATCCAGATGAGGAGAATAAGATTAGAATACATGCATCATGCCACTTAATTACAAGAATTAAAATTGTGTGATAAATTGGGTGTGCATTTGTACGTGCATTATTCTTTGATGACTTGATTATTTGTGATTGTTATTTCTAGTTCTGATAGATTATTATTTGATGATGTGCTTCGGCTATGACTTACTCCCCTACCTTTTTGTTAGTCAGAGTTGGAAGTAAACTCCAAGGTTTAGGTTTTTGTTTTTGCATAAATGGAACCCCAACTTGTAAGCTTTGATTCTCCTAACACACGAACTCTCGGCTCACGATTTTGGTGTCTTTGTGAAGCCATGAATGTGAGCTTCACAATGGTGTATAGTTTGTGTATCAACTCTAAAAGATCTGGGAGAACAAAAGGCTCGAAATTATGAACCCTAAACTCAGAAATTCTTCACGAAATTGGCAAAATGAGAGCTTGATTCATCAACCATGGCTATTTATAGCCAAATCAATGGCTCATGCAAGTCGACACGCGATCAAGGACGTGTTGCTGGGCTGATTTCGTGTCAACGTTTGGGTAACTCAGTGGTTGACTCATCCAACGCACTAACGTTGAGCAACTCTGTATACGATACTCGATTATCGGGCTGGAATACTCGAGTATTTTGACCAATTTTTGAAAAATTAATATTTTATTTCCTATCCCTCCAAAACCTTTCTAATATTACTTCTAGGTCCTAAAACAAGGACTAATATGCAAAACTCCTATTTTCACACAAAAATAATTATCAAATTATTTTTCACATATTTTTCTTTCATCAAATGCATACACAAAACACAAAATTAATCAAAGATTATAATAAAGTAATTAATTATAAATAAACTTTATAATTAACTTTTATTAATCAGAGATTAAAAATTTGGGGTGTTACACTACTCCCCCACTTACAAAGAATTTCGTCCACGAAATTCAACTTACAAAAACAAATCAGGATAATCCTGACGCATCATATCCTCTAACTCCCAGGTTGCCTCGATCACATCAACACTCAACCAGACAATCTTGACCAAAGAAATTCCTTTTCCTCTAAGCTCCTTAATCCTTTGGTCTTCAATCCGGATAGGAACGGCCTTAAAGGTTAGGTTCTCACGTACATCTAGATCATCGGGTCGGATTTTAAGAATAACAGTTGGGTCATGGATATACTTTTTCAACTGAGACACGTGGAAAACATTGTGTATATTGACCAAAGATGGGGGTAAAGCTATCTGGTATGCTACAGGACCTACTCTCTTGAGAATTTGGTAAGGACCAATAAACTTAGGAAATAATCTCTGGGTTTTCAAAGCTTTACTGACACCTTTGGTTGGAACTATTCTAATAATTGTCTTCGTGCAATTCAGGCCTTAATTTTATGGTTTATTTATGTTTTAGTCTCGAAAAGTTATGAGTGTTTTGATTTTGGTTACTGGAAGTTTTTTTTACATTGATTTATCCTTAATTATTTTGAAAATTTGATTTTAATCCTATCGTTAAGAAAAATTCGTTAATTGTTGATGTGACTATTGAAACGCCACATCATAAATTAATTAATTATGATGAGACATATGCTCCCTTGGCTAAATTAGAAGCCATTAGAGTACTTTTATCTTTTGTATCTATCATGAACTTCAAACTTTGTCAAATGAATATGAAAAGTGCATTTTTAAATTGTTATATACAAGAAGTTTATGTCAAGCAACCTCCAAGTTTTGAAAATTTTCAATTTTCTAACCGTTCTCTTGGAAAACATCGGAGTCCACAAGGTTTTCATAGACCAGGAAAACTCGGCAGACATAATGTTCCTTAGGACCTTTAAATGCCTAAACTTCCACAAAACATGCTACGCTCCCATTAGGAAGAACGGGTCGATTTTACAGGAGAATTGAACTCTCAGCAACTTTTGGTGAAGAAGCGTGAAACAAAATGAATCATGTGAAGTTCTTAGAAGTGTTATTATGTGAACTACTCACAGAGCTATGAAGTTCCCGAGCGGACGAGAAGCCATAGTGTTAAAGGTGACCTAAAGTTGGCACGCAAGGTCTATAATCAAACCCTCCAAATCCATAAGAAGGGGGAAGAAACACATCAACAATCCAAACAAATATGAAAAACAAAAGCTTCTAGAAAACAAAGCTCCAACATTGGGATGTCATTCTCCAATAGTGAACAACACTTGAACGTATCGTCCTGCAAAGATGAAACTTGAAGACCATATTTTTTCATACATTATGTAACTCTTGATCCAAAGAGTTAGCTCAATTGCTTAAGATGTAGATCATAAAATGAGAGCATCCAAATTCTACTACTATAAAGTGCGATAAGAAATGTTTGTCTATAAACAAAATGCATTTGCTTCTTCATTTAGTGTGAAAGGTTACCACTCCAAATTATCTACACTCCTTAGCAACAATGGTTTAGTTTTTTGTTTTACTAAATTTTCATAGATAAAGGAGTAGTGTGAATATGCAAGTGTTGAGAAAATAAAACGAAGTGCAAACTAAAAATCATCCCCAGAGCTTGACAATCTCAATATATATACATATTTTTCAATTTTTTTTCTTTTTTTAGCGAAGGATAGAAAATGCAACTACCAAGATTTAAACTCAAGTATAACACTTTTATGTCCGGCATAGTGGTTAAAACAATATGAACAAGAGAAGTAAAATAGATTTAAAGGATTGGAAATGAGAAATTTGTAATAAAAAAAATTGAAAATTAAGAGGTGGGATGTCCTAAGGCCTTAAACAACCAGCTTAAAGTAGCCATCTATAAACGAAAATTTCAGTTTCAAAAAAATATGACAAACATCATAATCTTTTAGACCATTTATTAATAAAACTTCTCATTGCTTTTGTTAAAAACTCAAGAAAAACTCGATTCAATCAGAATATAGAAACACAAAATAGACCCAAATATAAAAGTTCAAATAAATTGCTGTTTGGTGAAATGAAAGTTGAACTACAAGATAACTGATAGCACCAAAATCCCGAAAACCTGATACAGGATACCATAAATTAGAAGCCTTGCTAACCTTGGCCACCAAAGCTATCACGGTTATCATGCTGCCACCCATAGACCTGACCATCATGTCCACCCTCACCAGAATAGTAATTCTGTTTCAAATGTGATGCGTGGGGCGGTGGGGGTGGTGGTAGGGCCGCAGGATGTGCTGTCAAAACACCTTTGACATCCCTTGGATCCACTACCATACCACCCTGTCCTTGTTCAAAAGGCACACCAGCATGCCAGGGCTGGGGATAGTTCCCTGGAAAATTTGGGCCACTAGGGACACCACCTTGTGGGAAACCATGTAATGAACTTTGGTCTCCATTTATATCAGAAGCTGAGTCCTGCCTAGGAATATTATCATAAGGAGCAGCAAAAAATGGTTGACCTCTTTCATGTGAATAAGGAGGGTAACCAAATGGCATAGGAGAGTTCATCATTGGGTTTGAAGTAACCAGTGTGGGGATGTGAGGAGGCTGGCCTGAGTGCATTGGTGGATACTCTTGAAATGGGGTCTCTGGACCAACTGATTGCTGCCTATCTGAAAACTGTGAAGGTTCTTGTGGTGGATGCTGCATATCGAAACTTTGCTGATGACCAAAATATGGTGGCTTTGACTGCAGAGTTGGCCTTGAAGGTGGTTGATCTCTTGGTGGCTGTCGACGTGCTTTGTCTTCCTGGTCATGGAGCTGGGAACTTGAACCAGGAGAAAAAAGTGGCCTTTGAGGACCTCGAGCAGTGGATTCGGAAGCAGCCGATTGCCTGACACTCTGTGCCTCTGACTCATTTCCATCTTCTTTGTCTGCATTGGGTCTAAGAAGGTCAGCATGAGTGGCATGTATGTGAGATTCAAAATCAGCCCTCTTCATGAAAGACTTGAGACAGTGAGGAGCTGCACATATGAGGATTCCTTCCATCATTTTGATTGTCTGAATCTTCTGGATTCGTTCGTCACACCTGTGTTCCAAGGAAGATGAAAACCTTATCTTACACAGCCATCAGATGTTATACAGAAAAGAGAAAATGTAATAAGGAAAGGCTTAGTGCAGCACTTTAGAAATATAACTTTGAAAACACCTTTTTCCTGAAAATTGAAAGGCACATGCAATATATAGTTAGTTTAAATGTATGCAAGACATTTGGGGAAAAAAAGCTCTCCCATTTTGAAAAGGTGGGACCAGTTATGCTGAAACCAAGATTTCCAAAATCTAGTACTTGGTAAATATTATGCAAGAAAGTGAAGTCCTATATGAATCTAGAGAATGGACTCTAAGACAAAAGTCACTGTTGTTCATTGTTTTACTGTATGAAGATAAGAAAAGAAATATACTTACAGATAGCACAATGAATCACTTCTAGAACAATCGAGACAGAAGGCATGCTCACAAGGGCTCTGCAAGACCATAAGCCTATTAATATACAGTCAAACGAAAACAAGTTCTAGCACATGTTCAGCAAGAAAGGGACAAACAGTGTAACTAAATTTCAAGTATGGCAGCCATTTCACTAAAAAAAAAAAACCTTAATAATAGTTGGCATCTAGTACTCCAACCTCCAAACATACTACATGGGAAAAATGTATTTTGATACAATCATAAAATATAAAATAAAATACACTTCGTCCCGCCAAATTTCAGATAAAATTCATAGCAACACTCAAAATAACCAGTATTATCTAAAATGCCAGAATAAACCCATAAGTCCTCATAGGTATATATATTATGAGGAAGTTAATAACCCTATAAGAACAGAAATAAAAAGTCATCTGCTAATCGATGACATTAAAGAACATGCATCTTATCTTATATCTTACATTGATATAAAAGCTTCAGTTAAAATAAATGTTTATGCCAATCAAAAAATATATATTATGTTTGTGTGAAAGAGAAATGAGCTGTCCATTCAGCACAGATATTCACATAGTATATGCAATGCAAATGTTCATTCACGCTACTCTTTTACCAACGAAGATAAGCCAAGGAAAAGAAACAACTGCAGCCATAAAGATAACTATACAATAAAAAAGTTCATTGTACTAACTACTAAACATTCATCCATTCCTTTAACTTAACCAGTTAATTGCAGTAATGCACATTAATAACATAAATGACAACAGTTATAACAGTTCAGTATCTCAGCTGCATGATTCCATAAATTTCTTTAGTTTTTGCATTATATTTTTGGAGAGGACAAAGGCTTAGGCTAGAGCAGAGAATATGTCCCGAAAAAGCACTTTTCATAATTAAGCCTGAATGAAATCCTGATCACAAGTATATCCGATCATGATTGAAGAAATTGAAACAAGTGAAAATCTCACCACAAAAACAAGCCCACATGCATAATTAGTTAAGACTTACCAGTCGTCCATAGATAGCAATAGGGAAATCACAGCGGACACAGAAATGGGTTCGCTCACCAAGCTGACGGCGGGATTTACGGCCTAAATTCTTAACAAAGGAAGCAGCAGTAGCTCCTCCAATGCCCTTTGCAACAGGGAGATCAGCAAGGACTAGATGGTCCGGGCACGCAACCGTAACATTCTCAGCAGGTGACGGCTTCACCCCTGCAGACCCTTCTGAAGCAGGAGTCTTACTAAGCCGAATCTGAAGCATTTTTGTAAATCAACTTCTTCTCTGAAATCCCAACCTCTTCCAATGCAGCACTTCAAACTGCATACAGAACTAAAGCAAAATCTGCCTCCTCCTCCTCCTCCTTCATCAAATCAAAACAAGGGGAAACAATTTTAGATTCATAAACAGAAAACGGTGAACAAAAAATAAGGGAAGCATGTATAAAGTAAACCTTTATCTTCGTCCCTAAATGATGAGGTAATCTTTACATTAGTCCACAAAAGAATAAAACCCTTACATGAAAGCATAAAAAATGAACATAAATTGGTCTTTTTCCGGGACCAAACGAACTAATCAAATCGATCAATTTGACTGGATTTTTTGCAATCACAATTTCACGACTAATTTGAAGATTTTTCTTCTTTTCGAGACTAATGCGAACAATAGCCCATCTTATTTTAATTCGTGAGCATCATCCCCACCCGATAAGTGAGAGAATAATCTCCCAAATACAGTCACACACTCACACGCATAAGCAGGGACCCCACTCAACGACATGCGTAAGGGACACAAATCACAATCCCCTTCAACTCGGACAAACACATTGATTGATGCCTCCTCTTCCAGGCACTAATCTGAGGGTTTATTCCAACAAATAAAGTTTAAAAAAAAATATAAAAACTAAAAATCAGCATTCACTATGCATTGTTCATCTTGTATTTAACAAATTAGGGGTAAATCAAATTAAAGCAATAACCCAGAATTACGAAGGGAAACCCATGAAATTTTAAAAAGAAAAATCATAATAATGATTTGAAATTAATTAAAATAACATAAACAAGAGCCCCACAAAACCAAAGGAATTTGAACTACAAAAGGATCAGGTTTTTGGATCAGAAAATTGGACCTAGCAATTAATTGGCAAAACCCTAAATTTAAAAATGAAATGGAACATGAAGGGGATTAATTGGAGAAGGGAATTATTAGAGGGATAAGAAAAAGGGTTTAATGAAGAAACTAATTACTACCTTCCAGCAGTTAAATGAACGAAGAAGCTTCCACTCTGAAGAAAGAAATTTCTTCGTTCGCGACCAAGAGGCGGAAAACTGACACTGCTTTGCTCTCTGTTGCAAAATTGAAAGGTCACGCCCCAATTCCCAATACTGCAATTAGTACAATTTTTTTTTTTTTTGATGAGAAGTTTTTTTAATTTTTACAAGAAATAGCCATGGGCCAAAAGGAATTTTTTTTTTTGTCTAAGCCCCAGTATCGAACCAGTCCAGTCCAGGGGAACCTCCACTGAACTGAACCAGCCCACTAATCTGGTTCGGCCAGGTCTGGGGGTTAAGGACGTAAAGCCTCCCTGATGGGTGTTGCGGGGAATCGAGCACGCGGCTCCTCCTACCAAAGTCCAGCCCCCTGGCCACTAGACCAACACACCAAAGGTGGGCCAAAAGGAATCTGGTTTATCGGTATGGGAATTTCTTTTTTTACCCATCGCATTACTTAGTTAACCCTTTTTTTTGTTTAAGTCTCTATTAACCTTACAATAATATAAACTACCCAAAATACCCTTCCTTCTCTTATATATAGAAACTTATATTTTTTCTATTCTCTACAACAACCTCTTCCAATATTCATCAACCCAAAACCTGTTTTCTCTTCCACTTTCTTCACTTGCAATTAATTAATAAACATTCATTAAGAGGTAATTCTATGATCATAAACTTGCTTCATTATGCTTATTTTTGTATCATTATGGGTTTGAAGTGGTTAATATTAAGCAAACAATATACATGCCCTTGTTTTTTTATAGGAAATTAGAAAAATCGTGGTTCTGCGGGTGTTATTTTTCTGGAAAAACAGAAAAATAACACCCTCGCTGAGGGTGCAGCGAGAGAACAAATTCATGCTCTCGCTGCACCCTCAGCGAGAGTGTTATTTTTCCAGAAAAATAACACCCCCCTTCAGCGAGAGAACAAATTCATGCTCTCGCAAAAATAACACCCTCGTTGGGGGTGCAGCGAGAGCATGAATTTGTTCTCTCGCTGCACCCCCAGCGAGGGATTTTTTTTTAATTTTTGTTGGGTTTTTGTCTGCTTTGCTTCTTTGGCTTCAGTTGCTGGCTTGCTATGATGTTCTTCTTCTCTCTTCTCTGCTTTGGTTTTTCTCTGTTTTTCTTCTTCTTCTTGAATATTGTGTTGAATGTGAGAAAGTGTGTGAGAGAATTTGAAATTTAAACATGAGTGAAAGAAGGGAGGGATAAGGATGGAATAAAAAAGGGGTATTTTGGGATTATTGAAAATTTTTAAGGTTATTATGGAATTTTTATTCAAATAAGTGGGTTAACTAAGTAACAAGGGGGGTCAAAAAAGTAGGCCCCTATCGGTATTACGGAAATCACACCTGAGGGACATCACGCTCAGAACAATCTTATCGATCTTATCGTCATCGGTTAACCAATGAATTGTGGCCCAATACCCACATATGCCGGTCTAATTGATCAGGTGTTCAATACGGCCCAGTGTCCAAGAGTGTCGGTTTAACATATTGAGTGCCCAATACGATCTATTACTCAACAGTATCGGTTTAACAGGTTACTTGCCCAATATGGCTCGACGTATTGGTCTTATGATCCTGTTGTCCTACTGCCTTGTACCCTCAATTGACTAAACTATTGCTTTGGTTCTTGAATTTACAAGTCACTTTCACTTTCATCCTTGAATTTAAAGAAATGGCTTCTAGGTCCCTGGATTTGTAAAAAACGCTTCACGTTAGTCCCTGGAGCTGATTGTCGTTAACGTCGTTACGACTATGCTGACGTGGTCGTTACTGAAGTGGGGAGAGACGTCGTTTTGGGGTTGGGAAAAAAAGACACGTGGGTTTGGGTCCAACAGTCAATAACGACCACTTTGTTGTTCTTCCCCAATATAATATTAAACCCTAATTCCCAAATTTGGATCCCAAATTCATCTTATTCTCCAGCACATTGAGAAATTCTTCTTCATGACTGAGCTTTTACAAGTTCGTCGCAAACCCTAACCCAAAATTTACACCCAATTTGTTTAATTGAAATCTTAAATCACTCATTTCCTTTGCATTTCAAAATCCGCACAATCCCAAGTGGAAATCTTGAAACCCAGAACATCAGAGCTGCAAATATGGGTGGAGATAGCAGCTGGAGCAGGAGTGAAGCTTCCATGTTTGAGAAGATTCGTAGGAAGCAAGTTGAGCATCCAACCTGCTATTGTGGTTTGAGAAGTGTTGTGAGGAGATCCAAAACTCCTCTCAACCCTGGAAGATTATTCTTTGGATGTCCTATGTACAAGGTCAGTGTTTAATTTTTTTAATTGAGTGATATTTTTTCTGAAATGTTTGAGATCTAATTGAAATTATGGTTTTTTTTAGTATGGGCAACAATGGAATTTCTTTTCCTGGGTTGATGATGAAGACAGTAATGAATGTTCAATTGACAGCAAGCATAAAGAGCCTAGTGCAACTGTTGATGGTAATGAAGGATGGAGGATTGATTCGACTAGAAGATTGTTAGATTAGAGGGTGAAGTGAAGACACTAAAGTTTTGTTTGGGTGTGATGGTTGTAATGATGTTTGTGTTTAAATTATGTGGGGATTGGTGTTGTTAGGAAAGTAGTAGTAGTAGTAGTAGTAATAGTAACAAGGGTTGTAGTGACTTAGTAATAGTGGCTGATTGTATTTGTAGTGACTTAGTAATAGTGGCTGATTGTATTGCTCTTTTGTGTTGTTTGAAGCCAAACATGTGTTAAATATGTATGTATGATTCATGTTTGAAATTTAGTGAAAATTATGATTGTGTTCAAGTGTGCATATTCTTCTTAGCAATAAACACCAGAAGTAATAATGTTGTTCATAACTATTAATGGTGCATATAATTCTTAGCATCTTTCTGTTGTTGATAACTATATAATGCTGCAACAATGAACACCATTAAAAGATAGAATAAACTTGAAATTATCATAACCAAATATCCTTCATTAATCACATTTAGTCGCCCACATTTGTCAAAACCAAAAGTAATCTCATCCTCCAAAGTCTTAATTAGTCTGGAAGTGATAGTGATTAAAAAAAAGCACCAAATATGAAATGGTGATTACAGACTAAAATATACAAAAGGGAGCATGACAGAAACAAAAACAAGAACATAATTGTAATTTCTTCATTCTTCATTCCTTAGCACTAAATCCAGTAGCTGCTGATGATGGAGATGAGTCTTTAGTTCCTTTAAACCCAGGTGTGGGCATAAAGACCATTGCTTGTGGTGCATTAGATGGGAGTGGTGGTTGTGGTGCAACTGATCCTGGGAGGGGAGTTTAAGATGTTGTTGATCTTGGCCTAATTGATAGCTTTTCCCTGACACCAAATGTAGGCACTCGAATTGGAGGTTCTGGTTGGGAGCAATATGGTAGTTGTGTTTGTGACATGTCAATGACATCTGGTGGAGGAGGAGGTGCAGGATCAGTTGCTGCAGCATGCGCAGCAGTACCAGCAGCATTGGCAGTAGCACCAGCAGCAAGATCAGTTGCTGCAGCTAGTGCTGCAGTATTTGCAGCAGCACTTGTAGCATTTGCAGCAGTACCAGCAGGATTAGTAGCAGCATCAGCAACAACTTTGGCAGCTTCCTCTTGTTAATATCTCTTGAATTCGGCACACCCCTTCCTATTGTGTTTTTTACCCCCATAATAGGAACAAGTAAAATCAGCTGCCTTCCTTTTCAGTTTTGTTGGGGTTACCACTTCTTCTTTACCATTCTTTCTTCTTTGCTTTTTGGGTCTACCAGGCTTCCTCTTTATTGATGGTGGGATTGGTGGAATGTTTCCACTCTCCTCCCAATATTGTTGCCCTTTAACAGGAAGTATATGATGCGTATAGGTTGCACGATAAGCATTCATAGTGATCTAGTGGTGGCAATAGTTTTCAGGACTTTCTCCTCTGTGTGCAATTGCAGAAATAGCATGCATGCATGGCATACCTGTTCAAGCATTAGGCAAAACAATTACAATTACCCAAGTAACATGAATTCTAAATTATAAAAAAAAATTCATTTTAAGTTTATCCAGTACCTATTAGTTGCCAAAATCTACAAGTGCATGTCCTAGCTCCCAAATCTACTGAGACTCCTCTTCTTTTCAAATACTCTACCTCATATTTAAGTCCTTCATCATCACCTAAGTAATAGGAAATTTCATTTACATTAATTAGGAACATAGAGCACTAATAAACAGGAACAAATAGCACTAAACAGTGAGCAACTAGAATTGATATCATTACCTGCCCATATTGGAGTCCACTGGTTACTCTCCTTTTTCTCTTTCTTCAATCTACTTTGTTGCCTAGGAGATAAAACTTCATTGTATGCAGCCAAGCTCAATTTGTTATCTAATATGAGCATCATGATGTAGCACCTAATCTCCTCCAACATAGTCAGAATTGGCTTCCCCCTTGCAGCAATAATCTTTGAATTGAACACCTCACAATTGTTGTTGCATATGTTGTCTGCTTTAGGTCATTCACTGAATTCAGCCTTTTTCCAGCTTGTGGATGGGTTTAGCTTTCTCCACTTGTCCAAGTAAGCCCATGCTTTCTCATTCTTGGCTTTCATCTTGCTCATGTTATCCTTGAATTGTCTTTTAGTAGTTGATCTAGCACATCTTTCCATTGCTTGGAGAAATTTTGCCACAGGTGCCATACACAAAGTCTATGATGCACTCCAGGCATTACCTCCTGTAATGCAGGAATCAGCCCCTGAAAAACAAAAGATTGTATTTCATTTTAGTCCCTGAAGTGCATTAAAATAATTCAATCTAGTCCCTAAAAAAATTAAAATAACTCAGATTAGTCCCTAAAAAAATTAAAATAATTCAGTTTAGTCCTTGAAAAAATCGAACTCTTCATTTTAGTCCCTGAGTTATTTTCAGTATATCAATATATCAGGTATAAACATATTTGAGATGCAATTAATATCATTATATCAGTATATCAGTATATGCTCAGTATATCAGTATATCAATATCAATGTATATCAGTATATCAGTATCAATATATATCAGTATCAAACTATCAATCTAACTAACTAATGTAAACAAGGATAATAGCAATAGTGTTACCTTCTGCATATCTGAGATGAAATTTCAGTCGTGCTCTTTGTAATAGCCCAAATCAAGATGCAAATGCTCTAAAAATCATTTCCAATTATATTTATTCTCTACATCCACAACAGCATATGCAATAACCCATATATGGTTATTTGCATCTTGGCCTATAACAGTTAACATTTGCCCTCCATAATAACCCTTCAAGAATGCACCATCCAATCCAATTAGAGGTCTACAACCTGCTTTGAACCTTTCCTTCATCTCAGCCAAGCTAATGTAAATTCTATGAAACTGTGGATTCCCAATTGGCATAGGTATTGTTTCCATCTTGATAGTAGATCCTGGATTGCTTGCAATCAATTCATGGCAATAGTCTCACAATTTGCCATACTGCTCTAACTCATTCTCTTCCACAATTTTCTTAGCCTTCGCCATTAACCTAAACACCTTAGTATCATTCAAAAGTACCCAATTCTTTCTTTTGAAATAGTCCTTAGTTGCACGACACTTCATCTCTAGATACTTAAGAAGCTTGTCCACCAGCTTCATTCCCGATTAGCTTGTGTGTTTTTGAACACCCTACAACAGTTGTGCGTGCTGATGAATGTCTTCACGTGGAAGGAGTTGGTTGCTTTGTTGTAAGCACAGTATACTAACCAGGGGCACTTGTCTTGCACACACTTTGCCCTTGCCCTCACCTTGTCATTTTTCACCCACTCAACTGACCTACCTAGTCTAATATTGTAATCTTTGACAGCATTTTTAAATGACTCTAAGCAAGCAAACTCCATGCCAAGCTGAATATCAACATTATCAAAGACAACATGTTCATTAAACTGAGGATAAACCTGTTTATAAATAGCCTCATCATCATCACTGTTCAATGCTGTGTGTAGCTCCTCTGACATCTATGAATCTTCTTGGTTTATATGCAGCTGGTACTTCATATATATGTTACCTTATGCCTCATTGGTTGGTCACACTCTTCTTCATTATCATCTTCACTATCTTCCATTAAATCAGATTCATTAATCTTGAAATCGCTATCTTCACTATCAATATCATACTCAGTGCTGGAACTTTCATACTCACCACCTTTGCTGACATCATCATCATCATCCACTACAACCTTCTCCTTTCCTTTACTCTGCTCTACTGCTGCCTTCTCCTTTCCTTTATTATTCTGCTCCACTGCTGCCTTCTTTAGTGGCCCTTCATTCCTGTCATCATGTCTTTCTTTCCACTTCCTCTCAGCTTCTTTCTTCTTTTGATTCTCAATTATCCTTTTCTCACCTAAAATTAACATCTCTGAAACCATCTTCTTAAGCTAAGCCTCAGCAAACATATCCAGCTCTTTTTTTTTTCTTTTTCTCCTCAGCTTCAACTTTCTTTTTCTTTTTCTCTCTGGTCTTCCTTTTCTCATCAACTTCCTTCTTCTTTTTCTCCTCAACTTCCTTCTTCCTCATTTGGGCCTCCACCTTCTTCCTTTGTGCCTCTACTTTTTTCTCTACTATTCTCTTCTTCATCTCAGCATCAACCACTTCTTTCTTCCTTTTCTCCTCAGCCTCCTCTGCTTTCCTTTTCTCCTCAGCCTATGTTTTCCTCTTTTGGGCCTCTACCTTCTTCCTTTGTGCCTCTGCTTTTTTCTCTGCTATTCTCTTCTTCATCTCAGCTTCTGCCTCCTCTTTCTTTTTTTAATCTCCTCTTCTTTCTTCCTTTGCTCCATCCTACAAGATACCATAAAGCAATACATATTAAATACCATAAGATACTGTTATACAATACATACTTTATAATTATAATTATAATCATCAAACTTTTGCTTTAGAATGGCAAAATGTAGATATTTACCTGATTAAAATAACAGGATAGAGGGAACATGGGAAGTCAGAACAAGGAAGACTAAAATAAAAGTAGTAGCATTGCAAGTTTTGTCTTAAACAAATTTTTTATCAAAAAAGTTTCTCTATCATGTAAATTACTAGACAAATTAACTTGTATGATGAGTTGATGACATGCAAAAAAAATTCAGAAATGGTTAAAGTTGACTAGTTTTTAACATCTCATGTGTTCAACAAAATAAATAAATTTGCTAGAAACACTTCTCTATTATAATCAGAGAAAATTTGCATAACTCAAATCAAGCCTAGAACTAGAACAATTGGTATACTACATTGATAAGCATGCCAGGAAGCTAGAAAACTAAATATCTGAGCTTTGTGAATTTTTCATGGCAGCCTAGTGGAAAATCATCAGATGGGTTAAAAGCTAGTGATGTAGATTCACGTCTGGTTTTTCATCAAGGGGTACCATCAGGTGGTGCCAAGTTTGCCTATGACAACATTCACAAGCAATACACCACACTAAAAAGTTTAAACATTAAGGAAGTTGCAACAAGTATAGCCTAAATAAATGAGTTACAGACAGAACACAATAATAAAGTAAATAACCTCTTAATAGAACAACAAAAGAGGATAATCAATAAAAACCCCAACTGGGGGACCACATTTTCATATAATACAAGTATAATCACAACAGGGAGAAGACAATAGAACCTTTGGGGACCACAAATGCATATAAGAAGGAAGGACATTCACAGAGGAGACAATGGAACCAACAAAATCGGAAAAAAAAGAAGAACGAAACATCAAATTACAGAGATGAAGTTATGGTTTATTTTATCTGATTTTCGAAGCTTCTTGTCACCCTCAGATTGACGACAATGGTGATGGGGTTTTTCTGATTTGTGTTTGTGAGCTAAGGTGGAAGGTGATAGTTTGATTGTTGAGGGTTCTGTGTAAGAAGAGAGAAAGTGTTTTGTGATTTTTGTGTGTTAATATTGAGTTGAGAGTATATGCTTGTCTTGGAAGCCAAAGGCTGGGCTATGGCGCGAAATCACGTGGCTTTTTTTCTTCTTTTTTTTCCCAACCCCAAAACGACGTTGTCTCCCCACTTCAGTAACGGCAACGTCAGCATAGTCTTAACGACGTTAACGGCAGTCAGCTACAGGGACTAACGTGAAACGTTTTTTTTTACAAATCCAGGGACCTAGAAGCCATTTCTTTAAATTCAGGGACGAAAGTGAAAGTGACTTGTAAATTCAGGGACCAAGTAATAGTGGAGTCATCATACCTTTGGTTAACGGACCCGTCAATAGGGACATTGCGTTGGATGCTCACTAACCGGTAATTGTAGTCTTAAAACCCACCATTAGCTAGAATCGCGAGATCGGCATAAAGGGTTGTGTTATGCCATTACAACTGCAACGCATATAATAGTAGGTATGGATGAAGGTAGTAATGGCAATTTGGGCGCTTGCCCATGGGGCCCACCCGCAAATTTTTATGGGTAGGGCATTGATTTTATGCCCAATTTCAAATTTATGTCTGCCCGTCCTGCCCATTTTTTTAGCATTATCGGACGGGCGGCGGACTGCCCACGGGTCGCCCATTATTTAATAATTTTTTTCTAACCTATGTACTTATGTTGGTTATTTGTTATTTGAGAATATTGTTATTTATTATGTATTTATGTTGGTTAGTGCCTTAGTGGTTACAACCTTACATATTACATATTGATGAAAGTTGTTGACCTTTTGATAATTGCTGACTTTTTGATAATATTATTATTTGTTGGTTAGTCACTTAGTCGTTACAGCCTTATAGCCTTACAGGGAATGTGTTAATTGTTGTTCCCGACCTTTTGAAATTGAATATGATTCATGTGGTCATGCAGTTATATTTAAAAGTTAAAAAAGAGAAATATTGATAGGAATTCGGTAATAAAATAATGAAATACTATTATGAATTTGTATTAAAAAATTATAGTATGATAATTTTTAAATTTTTTTAATTTAAGCGGGCCGCCCTATGGGCGGGTAGGGCCTGAAGTTTTCGCCCAAAAAATTTTAATGGCGGATGGGTATTCGTGGGCATGGGCCAAGCCCGCCGGCTCGCCCAAATTGCCAATGCTAGATGAAGGTATGGACAATGGACTCTTACACAAGCTCTCACACGCGCACACACCAAAATACTAACGCGAGAATAGTGACCTTGATTTTAAGGTGCTTTTCTCAAAGACTTATAACGACAAGTAAAGCTTGATTGCTTGACCATATAAGTTAAGTCCAAGAATGTTGCGACACAACAGTTACTTTTCTAAAATATCTTTAATTTTGATAAATTTGTAAAAATTAAATATATTAACTAACTTATTTAATAATTCTGAAATTATTTTTTTCCTTTATATTTCATATCAGAGAGAACAATGTATAGCAAAAACCCGCTTATGATTATTTATTACTAGCGTATTCCATGTCTGTCGATCCGCATTCTCATTGTTTTGTTTTTGTCGTAAAAAGTCATTTATAATAAAATGATATATTACAAAATTGGTAGTTATGAATGTCATGTTATGTGGCAATGATGTTCATTTTTGGGTAAATTATAATTATTAACTGTGTGCATTCTTAGTTGTCATGTTTCAAAAGATGGATCTACAGTATTTCAATGAAATTATTCATGCGTTGTTATTTTAATATATTCTTTATTTTTTTATGTTACTAAATATTATTTTTGTCTAGATGCATGACATAGTAGAATTGAATAGCCTATTAGTCAAATATGAATTTCCATTATACCTTTTTGTAATTGTAGGGTTAACCAATAATAAATCCTACCGTTACAGGATAAGCATGAGCTCTCTAGTACAGGATAAGGGTGAATAACTCATCCTTCTTATCCTCTAAGAGCCACGTCAGCCCTACTGGGCCGAACAGGCCCATAAGGCACCACAACACAACTTCCCGTATAAGTATCGCCATGCTATAGGGGCTAAGGTATGTTCTCTCATCCCTACTCTCAAGAACTACGTGTGGCTTGATCCCCTTATCACTGGGGGTACGTAGGACCGGGGTCACCCTCGTCAGCTGCAACAACCACCAAAACACATCGTGGTGGATCTATTTCTCAGATCCACTACATTGGCGCCGTCTGTGGGGACGATAAACTTCGATTCCCATCCACAATAATTAATAAAGAAAAAAAAAAGTATTGATGGCTGCTATTCACTGAGAAGGAACAGTACGAAGGTGTGACCGGTGCCGTTAACGACACACAACGCGTTCGAGGCTGAAGAAGAAGGCCGTTCTTGATGGTGGCATCTTGATCGCTGCTGCGTCTGTGATAGCGTTTGAACCACGGATCCGAGTTCTCCCTCCACCGGTGCACAGCGTTGTGGGTCTTCGATACAACCAGAACAGAGCGTGGCTGATCTCTGCAACGATCAGCAACGATCGAAGTGCTCAGCCACTACAAACACCATCTCTGAGCCGCCAATCGCCACCATGGTCAGAACCACGAACCACCTCCTCACTGTGCAAGCGTATGGATGAAGAGTGTACCGCGATCCGCTTTCTCTCTCTCCATCGGCGATCGATCGCGAGTCCTCTTCTCCCTTCGTTCTCAAAGCCACCGACATCATTGCCGTTGGCCTCGTGCGTGGCCGCGCCGTGAGTGAAATGGTTTGACAGCCAACGAACCTCCAAATCCCATCTTCCATGCCTCACGTTTCCGCAGCCCGAGAAGTCTCTCTGCTCGCGTCTCCACTGTCCCGTGGCTACCGCCACCATCGCAGACAGAGCAGCGAGCTCCCTCACTCCCACCAAGCCTCGTCGAACCTGCCTCCTTCGTTCACGACGGCCAACGGCGATGATGTCGCCTTCGCCGCATCCTCGCTGACGCTCTTCTCCGATTGGCGCCTCCGAACACAGCAGCAAGACAGCTGTTGCGCCAATCCTTCTTCTACGATCCGGTTGAATGTAGCCACCGCCGCCGCCGCTTCATTGTTGGCATGGAACCTGCAGAAGGCACGCAGCAGCTGCTGCGTTAGGGTTCCCAAGCCCTAACGGGCTAACATGGCCCAATCCAAAACAAAAGAAAACAAAAAAAAAAAAGGGCCTAATCAGGCCCTAAAAAAAAAAGAAAAAAAAGAAAAAGCCTCAACAGGCCCTTAAAAAAAAAAGGGCCTCAACAGGCCCGAACCGAAAAAAAAAAAAAAAAAAAAAGGGCCTCAACAGGCCCTAAAAAAAAAAAAATATGTGGATGACAACAACAAAACAGGGAGGTACACGTATGATGGCCCGAGCAACTGAGCGACCCATTTCAAGATTCTCATCAATGGACAAATCGTTTTCCGAGCATAGTGAACACAATTGATGATGGCAAGGACCAACGTGCCGAGTTTCCCTCTTTGCGCTTGTGTTCCAAGCGTAGAGAAGTCTGTGTACGGTTCCTTGCTTCGAATACATGTGCCAACTGCGCGCGGACCCTCGGCAGCGTCCCCTTTTGGTATCTCATACATTCAGAACATCGGGAAACACGCACTACTCTTCTCTCCTCGGATTCATAAGAAGATTGTGGAAAACTCGCACTGTGTTCCCCAATAGAGTCTCTCGTTCCGGGTCAACCACTCAACGAAACCCGCTTGGAAAGGATTGACAGGAGACTTCAATCTAATTGTCTTCAACCCGACATTCCTCGCCACACTGAATCAGGGAAGGAATTCTCATTCCTACATTACTTTCTTATTTACTTAGCATTTTAAGGGAATTCTCATTCCTACATTACTTTCTTATTTACTTAGCATTTTAAGTGATCACTTCGAACACATGTTAATAACATTTGATATACATTGCCATTCGAATGGCATTAGGCAGTTTCCGACAATTGTGCATTGTCGTTTTTCATGGATAAGCTTTCATCATTTTATTTGTTGTCATTACATGCTCTGACATATTGTTAAATGTCATTCATTACAATTATTGCGCGTGATATATTTATAATCATGCTTCTTTTCGTAGACAATCATCTATGATTTACGAGGTTATTAACCCCAATAATTGTCATTATTATGTTTATTACGTGTGATATTATTAAAATCATACTACCTCTATACCGATATTATACATCGTGGCTTTGCCAAATAATTGTTATTATCGTTATATAATTGTTATAAATTGTTAAATAACGACGATTACCAATTATTAATTTTGTTTACACATGCGAGGTACGATTATGATGGCTCATTTCTCTTAAAGGCCTATTTCGAGCTTCCGACCGCCAAAGAAAACCTCAAATTAATCGGTGCTAGACTACTCAGTCATGATGACATGGCTGTCTCCTCTATTACACATGCTTATTGTGACCATTTCAATTTATCATGACCTCAACGTCACTACTCGGATTCCCGCTTCAAATAACACGACCAAAGCCTACAACATCCTCGTACCCTCTGCCACGACACCCTTGCCTCTCACGGTCACTTAGAGCCAAAGACGATCGTTGTCAAGATCCCTCCTCGGGATCTCGGCCTTGCTCACACAAGTGCTACACAATGACTTGTCCATAACGGCATACAGGGTTTTTGGTAGGAAGAGGATGAAGAGTACTAGGCAACCGCCCATTCCAACAATAAAAGAGGAAACGCCTTACTGCCAAGAGGGTGTCGGGCATATCAACATTCAGAAATGGTCTAAACACGAGGACTGACAGGGAAGGATCTTTCTCATTACCCCATTAATATTATTTCAATTTTATGATTTAACTGTCATATTCATTACTATTGAATCACTTACCACGTGACAAGTGTTATCTTAGATAATAACCGTAATTAACAGTGAATTAATTCATACTTTGCTAATTAATGTCATTACATATCATCTATTACTTGATATTCTAATTGTTATTTTTATACATCATAAAAAGGTACAAACATAACGATCGGATCCGCCGAGCATGATGACCTATGATTAATTCGAGTCCAAGTATGACGACCCAACTTAATTCAAGCCTTCACACCGGTTGCCGATCAATTTTTCCTTGGTTTGCGCACCATCGCGACCTTACCTATTTGGTAGAACGATTCGCAGTGCCAACACCCAGTGATCTAAGTCGGATCCCAGCATCTCCGAGGAACCACACTGCTAATTCCACACCCACAACTCGCAAATATTCAGCCTTCGCTCAGCGTTCGCCTACACAGATCTGAATCCGACAGTCTCTCAAAGAGGCTTGGATGAACACGATCTAATTGGCGGAAAACGACTACCACACCTTAAAGGACTTCTTAACCCTCTTAACTCGATACAAGCCTCTTCAGGCTTTAGCGAGAAAGGGGGTTGGTTATGCAATGGAGTAATGGTTTGCTTCAAATTTATTATTATGACCGATCAGCTTGCCTTCGCCCTAATTACTCGGAGTCAAGAGGGGTTCAACAATTGAAGTTGACTAAACAGTTACGACAAGGGAAACGGTCGTCCTTGGCTTCTCTACCTGTTCTTGCTTCCTCGGCTTCATTCTTTCCCTTCTCGACATCCTCGCCCGCTTCATCAGCTCGATAAACTTTCGATGACTTCTACTGGAGTGACCTTATTCGGCCATGAAGCTTACAGCTCGGCGGGTAGAATGGACTCCGACTCTTTAAAATAATCCGAGAAGAAATGTAAAGCCCTGAGCAGAAGATGCTCCAGTTATATTTGGGTGCCTTCGCGCCACATCTTTAGAACCTCTCACCGAGCTTTCGGACCTATACCGAGTCCGAGGCCCACTTTGATCCCGAGCGTTTCACAGACCTTATGAACTCGACACAAGCCTTTTCAGGCTTTACCGAGTGGGGGACTAGTATGTGATGAGGCGTATACATCGTGACATTGGTCGACCTTGAATACTGGTATTATGTGATGCATAAGTTACTCGTGATCAAATGTCGCGCCAAAGAGGACCACCACGTCCCATGAGGCACCAAATTGATCATTTACCGTCCTCATTAAGGACATATGTTAAACTCACTCACTTCGGATCATGTTTTTACGCACTTGCCCACGATCTCGGTTAGCCGGCCAGATCGGCGAGGCTACAAGTGGAAACGAGGATTGCGACCCGATAGCTTGACTTAGCCTCTCGGCTCAAAGCCTCTCGGCTCATATATGGCTCAATACATCGCGGATCGAGGAATACACCTCGGCTAAGGTTGTCATTCCGACAGCAATCCCTCGTAAACGTTACGGTACAATTGGTGATAATCTTAGCACACCTTGAACTCAAATAACAGTTTGAGTCGTGCCAGCATACATTGGTACAAGCCTTTCGGCTTTCACCATGGCAAGCGCATAAAAGGATGTCTCCTTAAAAATGACGTGACTTTTAAAACAATAGTCCAATTCGACTTTGACTACACTCATAACTTCATCACCCTCATCTCGGAGCATCCCCAAATCCATTCTGGAACTCCCCCCGCGGGAACTCGGTTCGAGATGTTCCTCACCGAGCTTGCACTCGGTTCGAGATGAGCCTCACCGAGCTTGTACTCGGTTCGAGATGAGCCTCACCGAGCTTGTGGTGGATCCCCCCGCGGGAACTCGGTTCGAGATGTTCCTCACCGAGCTTGCACTCGGTTCGAGATGAGCCTCACCGAGCTTGCACTCGGTTCGAGATGTTCCTCACCGAGCTTGCACTCGGTTCGAGATTAGCCTCACCGAGCTTATACTCGGTTCGAGATGAGCCTCACCGAGCCTGTGGCGGATTCCCCTGCGGGAACTCGGTTAGAGATGTACCTCACCGAGCTTGCACTCGGTTGAACTCGGTTAGAGATGTACCTCACCGAGCTTGCACTCGGTTCGAGATGAGCCTCACCGAGCTTGTACTCGGTTCGAGATGTTCCTCACCGAGCTTGTACTAGGTTCGAGATGTTCCTCACCGAGCTTGTACTCGGTTCGAGATGTACCTCACCGAGCTTGTACTCGGTTCGAGATGAGCCTCACCGAGCTTGTGGCGGATCCCCCCGCGGGAACTCGGTTCGAGATCGAGGTACTCGTTCGGTTTCATCATCCGAGCACAAAAGAGCACTATCAACCATCCGCAACACTCTTCCGAGCGAAAGACCACGCCTGCAAACAATGTTTTATGTTACCACCAACTCTCAGAAGCTCAGCACAGGCTCTTCGAGCCTATACGAGCTTGGGGGGCTTGTAGGGTTAACCAATAATAAATCCTACCGCTACAGGATAAGCATGAGCTCTCTAGTACAGGATAAGGGTGAATAACTCATCCTTCTTATCCTCTAAGAGCCACGTCAGCCCTACTGGGCCGAACAGGCCCATAAGGCACCACAACACAACTTCCCCTATAAGTATCGCCATGCTATAGGGGCTAAGGTATGTTCTCTCATCCCTACTCTCAAGAACTACGTGTGGCTTGATCCCCTTATCACTGGGGGTACGTAGGACCGGGGTCACCCTCGTCAGCTGCAACAACCACCAAAACACATCGTGGTGGATCTATTTCTCAGATCCACTACAGTAATTATCTAAGTAAATTATCGGTCATCAATCATGATGATTTTGGTAAATGATATGAGGGCCGTAAACATACTACTTAGGAGCACTTGTTGCTATTGTATGTGTTTGAAACTTGATATGAATCTAGAAACTCTGTTACTAGAGTTTCTTTGTTTTAATTTGGTAAAAAGTATATGGTAAATTTTCCTTTTAAACAAATAACTTTTTCTGAAACTTTGTTTTCGATACTTTAATAAAATTAATTGTAATTAGAGGATTATAATCACACTGGAGCAAATATTATTGAGTGTCGTACGTAGGGATGGCAATTGGACCCGGACCCGCGGGTATCCGCAGGCAATACCCACAACGGGTCCGGGTCTGGGTCCAAAAAAGAGACCCATGGGTCCAAAGAATGGACCCGTTTGGGTACCCGCTTTGAACGGGTCTGGGTCCGGATCTAAGATATTCAGACCCGTGGGTACCCGGACCCGTTCATATTTACATATATGCATTATAAATATATATATATATATATATATATATATATATATATATATATATAATTTAGTATGTTTGTGTTTAACGAGAGAATTTCTTTGATGTCTGCGAGTGTTTAATGGTGGTAGGGATTAATATTAAGTAGAGTGTGTAATAATGTATTAAGGATCCCTCGGTCTATAAAAAAAACATAGAAATTAATTTAAAAAATAAATTTTTCTTTAAAAAAAAATTGCTAATGGGTACCCGCAAAACCCGTCTGGGTACCCGAAGACCCGCCTACCCATTATGCAGCGGGTACCCGGACGGATCCGGGTGGGTCCGGGTCCAGTAATTGAAGAACGGGTCCGGATCCGGGTACCCCATTACCCGGACCCACCCGGACCCATTGCCATCCCTAGTCGTACGATTATTTTTTTTGGGGCCCAAATCCTTTAACATTTAGTTTTTTTACATGGTGGCCAACTCCTACTTTTTATTCTAAATAAAGTGATTTAGAAACCAATCATCACTTTTGAATTTGCTCAATTGATAATAATGATTCAAATTCAAAATGTTTTTTTTTATTTTGTAACGGTAACTATCTTTTTTTTTTTTTAATAAGCTAACGGTAACTATATAATCAATCAAATTTTTTTTTTTAAGAATTGATTTTATGTTATTTTTATCAATACTTTTGTACGTCTTTAACTTTTTTTTTCCTACTTGGTTAATTGTTTGAAGATAAACGAAGGTATCTACAGATTCAAGACAACTTCTTCTAGCTTTTAAAAAATATTGTAATAATTATAGGTTTAAATAGAGTGTATTATGAAAAAAAAAAATATGTACCACTATGTATATGTATTATTGAGACATTTTAGAATATTTGAAATTAGATTATTCAATTGTGAAATAAATAAGAAGTTATAGAATGAATATAAATATGCATTGATAATAAAGGATGAGAAAGAAAACATGTACCGTGTGATGAATCATTCAATGTTGTGCGATAACCAATTTCTTGTGTCGCAGCTATTTTATGTTCAGAATGTCTACTTATAGTTATAGTTGAGTTGATAAATTATCTATTGTATTGATAATTTTATTTTGGTTTATTTAAGTTTTTAGCCCTTGAACTTAGGTGCTCTTTTGGAATTGATCCTTAAACTTTTTTTGATATTTTGAATCTCTAAACTTTGTTCAAATTTTGGAAATAGTCATTTCATCACTTAAGTGGTGATATGATCGAGGATATGTCACGTCATCTTTGCCACATAGATAGGTAACGTGCCAGATGATGTCACGTGAATTTTTTAAATTAAAAAATTTAAATTTATTAAAAATATTTTAAAATTGTTTTTTTAAAGAAAATCGAATCTTTTAATAAATTTTAAAATAAATTATTATTATTATTTTAATAAAGAAATCATTCAGTGTCCTGTGGCTTTACATAACATGTCACTTGTCGATATTGTGAAAGTGACGTGACATATCGTCTGCTATATCATCAGTGACGAAATGATCATTTCCAAAAATTAAACAAAGTTTAGGGACCCAAAGCATCAAAAAAAGTTTAAGGACCAATTCTAAAAGAGCACATAAGTTCAGGGACTAAAATGTTAAATAAGCCTTTTATTTTTATCGTTGATAAAATAGGTCAACCAAAATTATCATTAAATTTTATTTTTAAAAGAAATATGTCATCATATATATTTTTAAAAAACATGTGGTACCAAATATGGACACTACATGCACTATACTCAACCTATAAAAACAAACCTCATCAGCAAAAAAAAAAAAAGGATTGGGGATTAAAAACGGGGTTTGGGAACTAATTTTTGGTTATTTTTAATGTTGTTAGTGTATCTTCATTTTAGATTTCAAACATCTATCGTGATTAATCTTCATCCATTCATTCTACTAAAAGGAAGGAAGCCCATGCTGAACCATATTGGTAACTGAAAGAGCAATGCCATGCTCTCATTACTCATTATTCAGCTTCTGGCAACAGCTTGGTAGGCTACACTAGGTTCTCAACTTCTCCAAGTACATGACTACAGTGCCTTGACTACCAAATAAAATCAATTTATTATTTTGCATGCAAAGAGATCTAAATTGGTAGTGCAAGCAGCTTTTCACCATATCAGAAGAATGCAACACTCACTAAAGCTACTTCAAAAGCCTTCATCTTGCACATGTACTACAAGCTTTAAAACTAGTATATATGACAAACTCATCAACGACAACAACAAAAACAAAAACTTTTTCCCACTAGGTAAGGTCGAATACGTAGTCAAAAAATGTCATGTGTTTAAAACTATGAATCATAAGAAAAAGCTGGTACGAATGTGTAAGTTTATTCTTTAATACTTCATTATCAATAGAAAAAAAGTTTGCTACAATTCAGTTAGCAAAATGTAGTTTCTTTTATTTTCTTGACAATTCTCATTGCATTTGCATTTGCAGTTGCGGGCAGTCCCCTCAGAAACTAACTGGTACTTGGTTGAACTTAGGCTGATTCCAAACTTTTCACAAACCTTTTAGCCTGTCACAAGAAACAAAGATATATATGAGCAAGAAAACAGAAAAATTTAACAGTTCAAAGCTCGAGACATTGAACAAAATCAATCAACAAACAAATGCATGGGTCATCATGCTTGTTAACATCGCTAATAGTATTTTTAGATTTATAATGTACAATCATAGCATATTTCTGATTAACACAACCACTATTACATTTAGGTAAATGCTAACAAGTGCCCTTAGGGATGGGAATGTGCACAGGTTGAGGAAGTAAAAAAGAGAAGTTTGCATGGGAAAATGATAAAGTTAAAACGTTGAAAAATGGGGTATTCAGTTTTACAAAGCAAAATTGTTTTTTACTTGAATTCTTAACTAGTACCCTTATGACAACCAGTTAACAAGACCCTATTAAATTTAAAAAATTTGTGTAATTCAACTACTACCAGTATAACACATAATTAATGATAGTACAAGGAAAGGACAAGGCAAGTGTAAGGTTGGAGAATTAAATAAATAGGATATGAAGCCAATTTACAACAGAAAAGGTTAAGAAAGATATGGGTTTGGAGATCAGAAGGGTTTTATCTTTGAATGAAGCAGAGAAGCGCTTGCCAAGATGCTTCTCAAACCATTATAATATCTCAGCTATCTTGATATTAAATAAAAAGAAAGGCTTTTGCAATTATTTACCCCAACTAACAAGTAGCTATAAAAAATAAAATTATGCTACACAAGCAAAAAGAAATAGCCAGAATTTTTGCAAAATATGTGGTTGCTGGATGGAATAAAGCACTGCGGATTAATCAACCATCAAAGACTCAAAAAGTAAGCCAAATCATTCTAGCAGAGAATTTCTATATGCTAGCATTTTTCATAAAGATAAACTAAAACTCAATAACATAGGATGCGACTGAAAAGAAAGGATGACTAGAAACATATCACAAGGTATTCAACCTGTACCTGTTCTAGAGTTAAAAACATAATCACATTCCAAGATCCTAGCCGTCCAAAATTTGGGATGAACCCCTTATAAAAGGCCAAAGGTCCCTGCAAAACATTACATTCAGTAACTAAACAGTTTTGACATATAATACCAATTGACAAGGTAGTTCCTTGTCTAATAAAATCCAAAAAGAATGGACAAAGAGACAAGATATCAGATATGTGAAAGTCTTCGGTGTTGTCTAGTACATAGATTTTATAGCATTGAAAAGAGTTTTCTTGGATTGTATTGCCTCCCCACTTCTCCAACCAAAAATGGGAAATAAAAAAAAAAAGGCATTTTATGCAACAAACAACAAAACTAACAATTTTGTTTTGGCATATAGGCAAGAGTGAGAAATGAGAATGTATGAAGATGTCATAAAAGCCGGAAAGTCACAAAGGAGTTTTGTTTAGCTCACTACGCTCTTAGATTATATACTTAATAGTAAATGCAGACCAATCATCCACCACTTACAATTAGATACGATCAAATTCTGTGAATCATTTATTCATCCTTCTAAACAACTATATCCACATACAGTTAATTCTTAAAATCAAAGAAAAATGTTGGTAACAACATAAAAGAGAAAATTAATAATAGTGGAGAGCAACCATACATCATTCTTCAATGTTTTGACGAAACAATCAAGAGTGCTTTTGTAACTAGGATCCCCCATCATTCTCGACTTAACCTGCATGTACAGCAGTAAGAAGATAGAACAATTGAATTAGTGGAATGCTAAAACGGCATATTATGACACTCACTAAGCAGTTGAATGAAAAAAGAAATGAAAAAATTTATATGCAGTAACACATACTCCCAGATGGAACTTAAAAGATCATCTGCCACCAGAAATTCTTATTAAGCATAGGATGCATTTACGTATGAAGCATGCATGGACTCTTTAACATAGTTGCTGCATCTGTGTCATACAAGTATCCATAATAACTTTACGGACACGTTCGGACACTTAGTTTTATTGTACAATTTTATACTTTTATTTTTTGAATTTTAATAGCAATGTCAATGGAAATATCAAAATACTCTGACACACTCTGACACATGTTAACATTTTATTATGTTTACAGTAACTCATTCTAATTATTAAAACATCATTTCCCTCTTTTAATTGTAGATTTGCGCTTTAATGTTAATTTCATACTAATTTATATATTATACCATAGCCACGTTTGTGTCGTATGGTATCCATGTCCCTTGTCATAACTGTGCTTCCTAGGCATTTGCTAACACTACCAATTTCTAATGATCCCTGGACTATCAGTTTATCTTGATGGAACAGAAGAAAAGATATGGGTAAAATTTATAGAAAATTGTAGAAGCAATTCTTAACAAACTATGTCTATCTATAAAATGCTGAGACAAAAAAAAACAACAAATCAACTCGGAATATTCAAAAGTAAACACAAATAAATTACCACATCAACTGGGGAGCCAATACAAACTGCAAAAAACCCAGCCCCTAGACCAGAAAGAAGATGGGTTACAACATTATCGGTGAACCCTGGAATTTTCAAAATAGTCTGCAGTAAAAAACATACTAGTTAGGTTATACAAAGAATAAAAGAGGAAATGTTAAAAACAAAAAATTTGCTCTAAAACGCAATAGTCCAGAATCTTTCACATTTACCTGTTTCACTTGATCATAGCTGGCTAGTTCAGCAGCATTGATGATAGCATTTCTTGCTATATTGGGGCCAATCCCAGTCCAAAGAGCAGCAACTCCTTCCTGGATGTTGGATTCAAGTTTAAGCATAAATACTTATTACCTGAAAAGGACTAACTACATCTTTCTACACATATCAGGTTAAATGCACAAACCTGTCTCACAATTGTTGAATAAGCATTTAATGAACCAGAGTAGCGCCTGGGCACACCAGGAGCTAATTTTCCTTCGGCTTGAAGTCTAACTTTCACAAGATCAGTAGGATTGGCCACTGCAATTGCCACAGCACCTGTTGATAGAAAAATTCAAGAGGCTCAGTATGATAGTTATTTTCATTGTTTGTCAAGACATAAGTCCAAAATAACATATGTTCCTGTTAGCAAAAAGTTAACAATCCACATATTGAGAAAAAAATTCATATAATAGCTTATATAAAAAATAAATAAATTTTGTTTCAATCCAGCAATGGCTTTACCAGTTGTAAGTGCAGCAAGAATTTTCTTTGACAATGGAACATCTCCAACATGGTCACGCCCCACATATAAATTCTTAACCTGTTAAAAAAGCCATGTTATTTTGACATCATATTACATAACCAAAGAGTAGACATATACTGAAATAAAGGAACAGTTTTTTCAGACAATTCATAACTCACAGGCTCATATAACCCAATTCTTAAGCCTCCATATACACATTGACGGTGTAGCCCTGGGACAATCCCCTTCCACAATGATGAAAGACCTTCTTCCCTGGCAATGGTTCCAACTGTTCCCAGCATACCCTTATATTTAGGTAAGGTTACTGCATCACCTACGGCTTGTTTTTGAAGCTGAAGTCTAACTTTGGCAGTGTCCAAAGGGATGGTACAAATCTATTTCAAATACAATAGTTTAGTGATAAATCTGAGCTAGAATTTCAAACATATGCTGGAACAGAAAAATATAAACAAACAGTATGAAACCTGACAAGTAAACTAAAGATGCAAAACAGTATTATCGATATAACTGTATAAGAAATCAAAAGTAATTAGTAATATATAACAAGATGAGCAATCTCCATACAGATCAACTCTGGTTCAAAATATATTAATTTAATGAAAATAAATGGATCTCCATAATGAAATTGGTATTTTACATAAGAGACTAAGTAGCTATTGTTCGGTTATCAGGTCACGCAAATGTTCACCACGACCAAAGTTTAAGGTCAGTCTAGGAATGACAATGGGGCGGTGGCTTTTGGTGCTTTCCTAGCCTTCATGCTGCTGATTATGTTGCAGGTATCCAATTCTAATCCTTGTGGAGGAGGTGGGCGTCCATTGGTAACAGCAGTTTTAGAAAATAAAGTAAACTTTAATATCACATAGCCCAATATCTTCATATGGAAAGGACAATTTAATCAACCAAGGAACTATCTTCATCAGTTCATCCAAGTTGAGCCTTAAGAAAAAAATCCAAAAATGCAAAGGTGCATGTGAAAAATGAGTCAATGTAGCCGTTCTATGTGACCACTGACTGAATAATAAATAGAAGTGGTTACTGGATAGGCACAAAATAAGCCAACCAATTTGAAGATCATATTTTTATCACTAAACATAGCTAATTAGTTTTAGTTATATTCAATTGAATTCAGAACAAGCAAAAGGGTATCAAAATCAATTCTGATCAAGTAAGAGGTTCTTTGATTCAGATTATTCTTGAGAAAAGCCAACCAACCGTGGCTGCTCCAAATGATATTCTGCAGAGGCTCAAAGGTGCTAGACATTAGACAACAACATAAACTACACTCTAATGCTGTTTTTGGGTTAAAAAAATTGAATTTTTTATGCTTGATTTTTGGAGATTAAGATTATAACCTGGTAATTAATCACATTATTTTCGAATCCGAACCAAAGACACACCAAATTGGAGGACAAAAATATTCACTTGCTCATATGATCATATATCATTCTCTGCTCTACTATGAATGGTTTGTTACAACATAATCACAAGCTGACAAGCATAAATTTTTTTTTAAAATCTCCACCAAACAAATTCCAAGAGTGAACATTGCAAGTGATCAAGATCCATTATATACAAAAACAACACATAACAAATAATGGGTCTGATTCCAAAACCCAAAAACAATTTTTTTATTAAAAAAAAAGGAATCTTTTACACATGATCACCATAATAAGAGGTTACCCAGAAAATAGAAATTCAATATAAACAAAACCCGGATCATAGTTTTTGAAGAGAGAGAGAGAGTTACCTCAGCAAAACATGCAGAGAAAGCACTGGCTGCAAAGGTGCCAGCAAAGGAGATATCTGAACTGGAACCGCCACCACCCACCATGGTTTCAAAATGTTAAAGGTAAAAAAGAGAATAACAAGTGAAAGAGAAAAGAAGAAGAAGAATGGTTTTGAGAGAAGAAAAAATAAAAAGGGTGGGTGGTGGTGTTTGTGTTTTGGCGCAACACAAGTTATGTTTTTAGGAACATTTGGTGCATTAAGTATTTTTTTGCTTTTCCTATTTTATACCGAAATTGTAATTGTAATTTGTCAATTTAGTATATTTCTATTATTCCAAATTTCCAATTTCCAATTCCTATTTTGACACAATGTTTTTTTTTTTTTTTTTGGACACAATGGTGAATGGACAACAACGTCAATAGGATTAGAGTCTTATCGATTCCAAATTTTTTTATTGGAATTTAAGTGTTAAATTTTGATAAATATTTTAATATTACTAACAAATCATACTAGCACTGTAATTTTTAAAACAATTATTATGATTAAAGTTTATCACAATTAAAGTAATTTAGTTATGTATCAAAGGTTGAAAATACATACTAGTATTAAATATTCACATTTCTAATATTATTAACTAAATTAATCAACTTTTTTAATATACGTAAAATCCAAAGAAATAATTCTTATACATAGGAATGGAGGCCGTATGTTTTAATTAATTTTTAAATAAAAAAAAGCATATACACGTTGTAAAAATAGAATGCAAGTTGAATTAATCAGCATATCAGCGTATTTACTACAGTACTATAGTCTATATGATTTAATTAGTTAATTTATTGAATTAGACTTTGCTTTCGCGGATACACGTGTAGACCTTATCTAAATTTCAAACTAACCTATTTGAGTTCATTGAACATGTACATTACTCCTTCCGTTCCTTATTTAACTGTCTATTTCTGGAGAAGTTTTTTTTTTTCTTTTTATCTGTCTTTTTATTATTTTAAGGTATAATAAATGCTACTTTCTATGTCTACCCCTATTTAATAGGGTATTGATTTTTGTAAGTAGTGGAAAATAAGTGATGATTATAGAAATAGAAAGGGTATAGTGGGTAAAAACATAATTAATGTATTGGAAATCTGAGTAATGATTGCATTTCTTAAATGGTGTGTTTTGTTTGAAATAGGACAGATAAATAGGAACGGAGGGAGTACTTTTTTAAAAAAAATGATTTAAAGACTTACAAATCTACACATAAGATTATTATACTTTTATTTTCAAGTTAAAAAAATTAAATAAAAGAACTTAAATGACAAATGTCAAGATCCTAATGTGTAGACTTATGAATAAGTCTCTTTATGTCAAGATCTTAATGTGCATTGCCTCCTTGCTCTCAACCATGCTCTTTTTTTAGAAAAATGATTTAAAGACTTACTTAGAGAGACCTACAAGTAAAGCTACACATAAGATGATGACACTTGTATCTTATGTTTTTTTATTTTATTTTTTTAATACAAAAAATAACAAGTATCAAAATCTTGTGTTTAAGTTTGCATGTAAGCTTCCATATGTAGGTCTCTTAGTCATTGCTATTTTTTTAAACTCATTGAACACGTATTAAACTTTACTAGATTTCAAAATTTAATTCGACTCATATTTTAAGCATACTCAAATAGATAATCACCTTATGATGAGTAATCATATAAAACGAGTCATGAAAAAATTAAGGATAAAAATAAGTCATAAAAAAATTAAGGACAAATTGAATTTTGAAAATAAAATAAATGACAAAAATGTAATTAAGTTTTTTTGAAAATGCTAAAAAAGCCAAAAAGGTAATTTTATCTTCGAAAATGTTGAATTTAAAACATCGAAAATAGATATACTTAGATTTTTAATGTAAATTCTTACTTAGTGTATTTCTTAAATTAGTAAGTATTCCCGTGCGATGCATGAGTCGTTTAATTTGAGATATTAGTATTGTGTGAAAAATTGCATTTGACAAAGTATGAATAAAATATCTTGGATTTGTAATGTATAATGTTAAATTACTAGTTAGTTATTAAATTATGTCGAGTCAATGTGTAGTTTATGTTTTATAACATGTAAATAAATTATAATTATTTTTTGAATTGTATAAAAATAAACTTTGTTATCATAGAAGACAACGATTTTAAGTTTTATATGTAATTTATATTAAAGAGCTCTTTCAACTAATACTTATGTCGTGTTGACAGGTTGGGTAAGGAGTTAATTTTTTGGAGCAAGAGCTTTTATTTGATAAGATTCCTCGCTTGTTGAGTATTGAATAGTAAATTCTCCAAAACGAAGTACGTTTCACATGATAATTTATTTAAGTATTTAAATTGAACAATGTTAAATGGTCACCAAAAAGATAGCAATAAACATTGTCAAATATAACAACCTTATAAATCAAAATTTAAAACCTAAAATTGACAGTCCTGCTATCACGACATTGCTTCTTTGTATACATTTTTCCAATACTAAATCCACTTAAAAACTTGTCATAGTAAATGGAATGAATAATCGTGAGGAATTATAGTTATTATCGGTAATTATAATTATAGTATTGCAATAGAATCTTATAATATGAATGTAAGTTTAAATTATACCATTTTAAAGTCTAATGATTTAGTTTTGCTTGGCACATCTTTTAGTTTTTGAGGTAGAAAATTGAGGAGTTTCCATATCGTCAATGCCTAAGAAATTATTATCAACATTGTGAGCGAACTTTTTCTTCTTGATTGTTGAAGACGTAGGAGTGATGTCATCATATCTCTGAATTTGAGATTCAACTAAACAATTGTCCTGCTATAAATATCAAATCAAGTATAATTTTTAGTTCATTAAATTAATTAGTAACATTGAAATTAACGTTGTATTTATCTAATTGTTTTTCATTATTAAAAACTGGATTAACATCAACAACAAAAAAAAAAACAGATTTTTTAGTAATTTTGGGAATCCAAATTCATCATTCTCTTGCAATATGATAAGTATAATATTAATAGGGTTAATTTGGAAAATATATATTAAATGTTCACATTTTCAATATCATTGAATAAATTAATCAATTTTTCTAATGAGCATAAAATATGTGAATGAAATCTTATATATAAGGATGGATGGAGTATTACTTATTGTTATTTTGATTATAATTATTAATATTCGTATTAGTTATAGAAAAGAATATAGTAATATTCTAAAATTGCAACTTTAAAATTATTTGTTTATATTAAAACTTCATCATTATATAAATTTACATTTTTTATATATTTAGGGGATTTTTTAAAAAAATTTACTAAAGTATGATGTTTTATATTATGCGAAATCATTATAAGAATTTAGAAATTTAAAAAAATTCAACTTTAAAATTACTTGCCTATATTAGAATTTCATAACTGTAAATAAGTATATTGTCTAAAGTGTCGAATAACGCATCATTAATTTCCACGATCAAAATCACAGCCTATTGTATATATTTTCGGATTTTTAAAAAATTGAATTAATGACGAAGTAAATATTTGATTGTATTATATATGCTAAATCATTATACAAAATTATAGCTTATCTTTAATACTTATATATCCGTTTTGTTCATTTTAGCCAAAATTTATTCTTCATAATGATGCTCTTTTTTAATGATTGGTACTAATTTACCTATATTAGAACTTGTTTATATTAGAACTTCTCAAATTACAATATTATATCCGTTTTTTTTTCACTATTTTTAATTCCAAATATTTCCCTTTTTTCCGGTTTTACCAATTTATTAGACATTTTACCAATTTTTAACAATCATTATTTTTTTTCCTACAAATACCCCTGTTTATTTAACAACTTTAAGATTCTCAATAATATAAATAAGGGTAGTTTGGAAAATACATATTAAATGTTCACATTTCCAATATCATTAATTAAATTAATTATCTTTCTTAATGGGCATAAAATATGTTCATGAAATCTTATATATAGGGATGGATGGAGTATTACTTATTATTATTTTGATTATAATTATTAATATTAGTATTATTTATAGAAATTAGTTTTAGTACAAACAATTGTGGGTCTAAGGTTAAATTCATAGAAAAATTTTAAAATTGTGTAAGAGAATAAGAAGGTTAAGAAAAGAATATAGAAATATTATAAAATTGCAAATTTTAAATTATTTGCTTATATTAAAACTTTACCACTGTATAAATTATAAGAATTTAGAAATTAAAAAGATTCGATTAAGCACCTTTTTATTAGAAAATGACTTTCAAAGGGGAAAGGTTGATAATACCCTATTCATCTATAAAATCAAAGAGGACATTTTGTTAGTGCAAATATATGTAGATGATATTATCTTTCGTGCCACTAATGTGTCCTTGTGTAGAAAATTCTCTAACTTGATGAAAAAGGAATTTGAAATGTCCATGATGGGGGAGCTCAAGTTCTTCCTAGGACTTCAAATCAAGCAAGTCAAGGAGGGGATTTTTGTGCATCAAGGAAAATATTGCAAGGAGCTCCTTCGAAAATTCGGAATGGACAAATGCAAAGAAGCATATACTCCCATGAGCACATCATGCTACCTAGACAAGGATGACAATGGTACACCGGTTGATGTTAGTAAATATAGAGGCATGATAGGTAGTCTTCTATATCTTATGGCATCTAGACCGGATATTATGTTTAGTGTATGCATGTGTGCCCGTTTTCAAGCTAATCCTAAAGAATCACACCTATCCGCAGTTAAACATATTTTTAAATATTTTAAAGGGACAATTAACACCGGATTATGGTATCCTAGGGATGCTAGTCTTAGTTTAGTTGGCTATTCGGATTCCGACTTTGCGGGATGCAAGCTTGATAGCAAAAGCACGAGTGGTACTTGCCATTTATTGGGAAGTTCATTAGTGTCATGGTTTTCTAAAAAGCAAGCTTGTGTTGCTCTTTCCACCGCCGAAGTGGAATATATCGCCGCCGGTAGTTGTTGTGCTCAACTCTTGTGGATAAAACAACAATTATCGGATTTTGGTTTAAAATTAGAAAGTGTTCCCATAAAATGCGATAACACGAGTGTCATTAACCTAACTAAGAATCCGGTGTATCACTCAAGGACTAAACACATTGAAATTAGACATCATTTCCTAAGAGATCATGTTCAAAAGGGTGATTGCACAATTGAATTTGTAAGTACCACAAATCAATTAGCGAACATTTTTACAAAACCCTTACCAAGGGATACCTTCTATCACATAAGAGGTGAACTTGGTATTTTAGATTAGTCTAGTATAAACTAATTGATTTGTGCCATTTGAAAATCACCAAATGTGTCTAAATTTAATGTGTAGTGATACTTGATTGAAATTGCCTTGAGAGCTTAAAAATTTATGTTCTAATTGTGTGTGATTAAGTTTCCTATCTGCTGTTTTCATTACATGTGGTGAATTTTGTGTTTTATGTTTTAAAACTGTGATTTTCAGCATAACTGATAAAAACACTCGAGTGTTTATAAAATCACTCGAGTGATTTTAATTCAAAATTAAATCAGTTTTAATTGAAAAAGTTTTTGAGCATGTCTGATGGAAAATACGCGAGTCTTTTTGAAAAGACTCGAGTCTTTTGGGCCAACACTCGAGTGAATCCCATTTCACTCGAGTGAATTCAAAGTTTCTGAAAATCTATCTTTCGGCCAACACGCGATTGAATTCATTTTTACTTGAGTGTTTTTCAGGTTTTCTGAAAAACACGCGAGTGTTTTAAAATTCACTCGAGTGAATTCATCAGTTATAATCTGATGCTGCTGCGATTTTCTAAACTCAGTTATCAGTCATATTTCAACTCTATTTTATCTTCTCAACTCATTTCTACTCCTATTTCACATCAAATTCAAGTTTTTGAGCATCAAATTCATCATTCCCTTTCCAAAACCCTAACTCCCCAAAAACCCCAATTTTTCAAAATTTCTTCTAGTTTTTCACTAGATTTTATGCTTTATGACTTTATTTAGTTATTTTGAGACTTTTGTTAATTTTGTTGGGAGTTGGATGTACCTATTTTCAAACTCATGTTTTATGGTTTGTGTATGGTGGATTTATGATATTTATGCATTAATTATGTTTTCTTCATGGTTTTTCATGTTCTTTAAAATTCTTTTTATTATTACTTCATAGTCATATTTTGATTCTTATTTACTCTTAAGGGAAAGTTTTCTTATTGGTATCTTTCATTCTCCACCTTGTTTCCAAAATGTTATCTTTTTGATCATGACAAAAAGGGGGAGAAAGGAGATTAAAGAGAAAGAGTTTTTTTTTTCCGTTTTCTTGCTTACACTCTGATGATGTATGCTCTTGCTCTGATACCAATGAGCACTTGATTATGTTTATTATTGTATTACGTTGTGCTTGGCATTTTCTGGATTGTACAGGTTAAAAAGGTTTCTAGATTGAGGGGGAGCTCTCAAGTGCTAGAGGTTTAATTATTTTGTCATCATCAAAAAGGGGGAGATTGTAAAATCAAGTCTCCGATTAAGGCGGATTAATTTTGATGATGACAACGTAATTAAATTATGGACTTAAAGTGAAGAATGCAAGCCCAACATTAAAGAAGATCAAGTGCTTAGTTATTTATTCATTCTCATTTAATTTTAATGTATTTTATTTTATTTATGAGAGTGGGTAGTTTAGGTTTTTATTCTCACACAAGGTCACATGATAATTATGCATGAAAGGTTGAGATTAAAACCAATTAGGCTTGAAGAGAGAATTGAAAACAATGTTAGAAAAACTTAATTTTTCCAACATTAAGCAATTCACTCGAGTGATTCTCAAAACACTCGAGTGATTTATGAATTTTCAGTAATATAGCCGTTGGATAAAGTAAAAAGGCAACCCTATCAGAGTTGACCAAATCACTCGAGTGTTTTCAAAAAGACTCGAGTGTTTTGGGTCTGACAGCAATTTTTCTAAACGTTAGAAGAGGACAAAAAGGGAGAATAACTTGGTTTTTCCTTCCCTTTTGTCCCCTCACTTATATTCTGAAGGGTTGACCTCATTTACTACAACAAGCCAATACTCTTTCATTGATTTCCATCTCTCTCAAGTGTTAAAATCTTTTCTCTCTCTAAACTCAACCAAGCATCCATCTTTATTATTGTCTTAGTGAGTTAAGAGAGTGTGCTTTAATTGTAAGAAAATTATTTGTTGTACAATTCTCAAACACTCATACACTTCTTGTTCTAAAAATCTTGGTTGGTAACCAAGTGTACCTAAGTGGGTCTTAGGTTCATTCAAGACTTGAGAGGTTCTCAAGCAAGGGCTAAGAGGTTCTTAGCTTTGGTGGAGCTCTTGGAGGTTCCAAGGAGCAAAAGAAGAAGGGACTCTTCATCACCAAATCAAGTTGGGGTAGAAATTTCAAGAGTTTGGTACACTCTTGAAAAGGGTTAGGATTGAGTGAGGAATATCAATTTAGCCTTGTAATTTCTAACAATTTGATTACTAGTAGAAACTCCTAAGTTGATTAGGGGGACTGGATTAGCACTCTAGATTGAGTGTGAACCAGGATAAATTGGTGTTGTCTCTCTCTTTATAGCTTTCTTAGATTTCAAGAAAAACCAAACCCTAAGTTCTCTAGAAAGTGGCTTTTACAATTCAAGTAGAAATTGGTAGCAATTAAATTGTTTTCAAACTGTTATACCTTCATTTAATTGCCCTCTACTTTGATTAATATCAGCTCTTGCCTAGTCTTTAAGATATTGAATCATTTGGCTAAATTTCTCTGAAACTGAATTTTTCTGTTCTGCATAAAACACTCGAGTGTTTTCCAAATCACTCGAGTATTTCGTAGGTTTTCACTCGAGTGTTCTTAAAATCACTCGAGTAAATTGCCCAGTTTCATAAAATCAAGCTTTTGATCAATTATCTTTTAATTGCACCGAAAATTAGTCACTGTTCCTTTCATATTACTATTCACCCCCCTCTAGTAATTGCTAAGTCCGCTTGTTGGTTTCCAACAGTTTATGTTCCTTGTACTTCCAATGGGGGATTAGATTTGGCCGTTAGATTTTTATCTTCCACTTTGATTAGATCTGGGTCGTTAGATTTTTATCTTCCACTTAACACCTTATCTCCGATGCAATCCGCCTCACCCATTGGGAGCTCGCCACATCATCATCAAGCCAACCTTAATGTGAGGAAAAAATTTTCTGATTCTGCAGAGTTGGAAAAATTTTCCGACTCTGCAGATAGAGACGGAAACGCTCTTTCGTCTTTGTAGAACCAAAAATAATAACACGCAAAAGGATATTTTGATCCATAAAAATAAAAAATGGGGGTCAAAAAATCGTTTATGGGGCAAAAACAATTTTCCATGAAGATTGCATGCCTTTCTTCAGGCTGAAGACTTTTACTGCCCCTACTCTTAAGGAGATGTAATCTGCAACCTAATAGTAACTTTTTTTTTTAATCTCAATGTGCTCAAGTAAGCCTCCTATAGATATATGGAAGTAAGTTTCTTATCAAATGAGAATAAATTTTAGTCAATGTTCATAAAAGATTAAGCATTCTTTATTTTAGAAGCTAGTTTTTTGTGTTCAATTAGCTACTTAGCTTACATAATCTTAATATAGTATTAAAATTTGACTCTTCAAATAAAATCATTTGTAAATTTCTAATCTTGCAAACTCTATTTTCTCAGATAAGATGTTTACCTTTGACATGAGGAGTGAAGTGGTAACTTAAAACCACCAAATGACAAAGATCGTTCTAGACTAATCACATGAGACATGTTCATCCTGATTACCAAAGAAAAAACTTAACATCCTAAAGTTATAAATTAAAATATGGTATTTGTTTATTATTGTTATTTGTTTATTATAGTAATTTTTCTCATAGCTCATTAAATTTGGATTTTCGTGGAGCAAACACAACTATATTTTTTTTTGTTTGTGCCAAATGACATAGCATAAACTAAAAATTCAAAAATACATGTATTTAAATAAGAAAATATGTTTTCTCTCTAGGTACATGATAAAAGAGAATTTTATATTAGAAAACTATTTTTTGGATAATTAGATGGAGCATCTCATATTTTGTTTTTATGAACTCACGGTTTTTACCATCGCAGTTAGACAACTAATCCATTCGCATATAGTAGCTGAGTTTTTTAGGGAATAACGTTTCTAACAAAACACTTTTCATTAACATGAGTCAAGATCAAACTCATCATAATCACATACTTAAAAAAGACAAACTTCATCTATCTTTATCAGCCTCCACTAGTTGGAGCATCTCATATAAATATAAATAGCATATGTTGATTAGAGTGTAAATGAATTACGAGCTATTAGAGCTAGGGGTGAGCGTGGGACGGGTTGTGACGAGTTTGTCGTGACCGTCACCCGACCCGTAAATATTAATAGGGTTAATTTTTAAACTTGCACCCATTCCTGAATCTGAAAAAACTCGAATATATGTGGGTCTATATAAGACGGGTCAAGATAAGGACGAGTTCGGGTTGACCCGGGACAAGAATCACAAGCCTAAAAGTGAGATCAAAGTAAAGCAAATCATTGCAAGATACTAAGTTTCAATGTTAAAAAAAACTATGCTAAATTTAGATTCAAGATTTCACTTACTGCTACAAAAAATAATTAAACTAGGGAAATATTGTTTACAAAAGGCCATTTATATAATATCATACAACAAAGATAAGAAAATATGACTTTTGATAGTAAAGTTAAGTAATAAAATGCCACTTAATAAATAAATAAAAATAAGGAAATTGCTAAGTTAGAAATGAAGCCATTTAAATATATAATATATTGTATAAATATATAATATAAAAATAAAATAAAAACATGTTTACATCATTAATATATATATAAAATGTTTACATATATTGCGCTGGGTTGGGTGACCTTGAGTCAAACCCGAATTCGATGTCGAATAGCTTTCTTTGGACTAAACCTCTCTTCGTTTCACACATGAGTCCGGATTCAACCCGGCCCGAAATAACCGGGTCCGATCTGAATCACGGGTCGGTCCGGGTATGTACACCCCTAATTAGAGCGTAAACGGTGGGGTTTTTTCACCCGTTCATGGATAAGTATGAATTAATATTCCACCTTCCATGGGAAAGGAATAAACTATAAAGGATAAATGCTTACCGTTGAACCGGCTCATATGTGGGATCAAGTGGTACAGAATTTCCGAGGTGGGCCCAACTAGTTCATATTATAGTTAACGTATCAATTATCAAACAATTAATTGAATGTATTTTGCATAGATTAATCAATTAATTTAAAGTTTGTAATTTCTAAACTTTTTCATTAATTACTTTAAGTTTAATTTGTAATAAATTTTTTTACCATTTTTGTGAGACAGAATGAGTATTTTTATATGTAATGTTTATAAAGTTTTTGTCTCATGTTTCATATGTATTATTCATTTACAAAATTAAATACATAATGAATGTTATTTTTCTCAACACACTCGTATTTATTATACTTTATTTTTCAATTTCCGATATCTTTCTCTCTTCAATAATATTATATAAAAGCATTATAGTTGAAATATCTCAAATTCTTATATCATTTAATAATTTCTTAAAACTCATATATAACCTTAAAATACACTATTTATGAAACCAAGATGGTTTGTGCTAATTAGGGCAATTTGGATCAAGAGGAACAAAGCTGGTTTTGATTGAGAAAATATCCGAGTTGATGAAATTCTGGAGTTTATTAGGCTGCACTTTTGGTCCATCATCAAAGTTGATATTTCAGGGCTAAATTATTCTTACACGGACTGGGTGCTGAATTAAAGGAATTCTACCAAGCTGCAACATTAGATTGTGATCTTTGTTACATTCAAGAGCTGGATAATAGTTGGTAATTAGAATCTTGTTACTTTCATGTTTTCAAAGGACAAAGGTACTTCACCAGACTTGCCAAATACAAAAGTTACATGAAAACAAATAGCAGCAACAGGTCTCTATCCTTACACAATTATCAAACAAAACCTTAGCCAAACATTTCCATGCTTAGAGACAAATTACTGTTTCATTGATAGAAAGACATACATCCATGCTTACAAAACTTCATTTATACATCATCAACTTTGAAACATTCATTTATCTCCTAACAAAATATAATATGATTGCTAAAAGTTCAAACTCTGCAAATGTGTATTGAATTATAGATTTTGCTTTGATCACTAATCATGTTCATTTTGCTAGAATTCAATCCATCTTTCTTCTTGGTTTCACCGTACATAATAACGCCAGTGACTGTAAGTACATAACCTAACATTCCTTCAATTGAAATGGGATTCTTGAATATCAAAATTGATACCACCACTGCTACTGCTCCCTTTGCATTTCCTAAAACCTGTTAAGATTTGATAAATAACATTCAGACTCAGAGAGTGCTTTGAGTGATGTGTTACTAAACTAAATGGTAAGTTCTAGTGGAATCATCCAACTAAAAGTATTATTAATTTTTTCAAGTTATTTCCTTAGGAATTGGATAAATATATCATTAAATATTAATTGTTTCTCTCCATATTGATTGTGTAAACAGTGATAATATCCCATATTTCACAATTTGTGTCACTCATTGTGTAAAAATATAGTATTGATAAAAAAAAAAAAGAGATGTTATTAACACCCATTATGTTACTACTCACACCCGATTTTTATAAATTTTTGCACTTGTTTACCGATATTACTTTTATATTAATACTTACATTCATATATTTAATACTCACACTCTTAATCATATTATTTGCACCCATAATCCTAAAAATCTAATACTTTGCTAATTTTACTATTCACACTCACCACCTTCAACCTCTCACCATCAACTTCATAATTATCTTCAACCTCTCATCTTTCTCATCCAATTCCATAAAAATTATTAGATTTAAGTTTGACAAACAATTTTTTCGCTCTAAATTATTAACCGGGGCACAAAAGTAATCGGTGATGACTTTTAGCCATTTATCAAGGCTTGTTTCTATATCATTGAATCAAGGCTTGTATTAGTGTGAACCAAAACAATTTAGAGTAAAAATAATCATTGAATCAAGGCTTGTATTAGTGTGAACCAAAACAACTTAGAGTAAAAATTTAGTGTGAAAAATTTGTATTAAGAGGAAGCCCAAAAAACTCCTTCAACTTAGGGAATTCGGCAGTGCAATCAATAACAGCAAGATCACCAGGCGACATCTTATCGCGCGAAATTGACCATCCACCAACATAAAGCACCTCATCACCATAGAGCCCTTCACCAACATAAAGTCATTATTGGTTACATTTGTGTTCCGTTAATAATTTAGAGTGAAAAAACTGTTTATCAAATTTTAGATCTAATTTTTTTTTTTATGGAATTGGATAAGAAGGATGAGAGGTTGAAGATGATTATGGGATTGCTGATGAGAGGTTGAAGGTGGTGAGTGTGAGTAGTAAAATTGGTTAAGTATTAGGTTTTTAGGATTTTGAGTGCAAATAATAAGATTAGAGGTGTGAGTATTAGATATGTAAGTGTAAGTATTAATATAAGGGTAATATCGATAAGTAAGTGCAAAAATTTATAAAAACCAGGTGTAAGTAGTAATGAAGAAGGTGTTAATAACATTTTCCAAAAAAAAAAAAAAATCAAATTTAAATTATAATCCATTAAATATTCAATAATTTAATTTTTATTTTTACCAAATCACACTTTAATATAAAATGTGACACAAATTATGGGACATGTGATATTATCCATCCTAGATACACATCAATTTTAGTAGTGGTATGTTAAGAGAATCAAATGTTGACATGATACTGAAAGAGAATCAAATGTTGCTCCAAAAGAAGAAACATGATACTGAGATATTTGGCAAATCATCCAATCCATATACCTAATTAAGCAAACCTTAAAAAGAATACCAGTAAGCAAAAAATTAGTGCATACCTGTAGAGTCAATGCACTTGTACGGTTTGTCACCAAAAAATTAGTCAAGTTCACAAAATATGCAAGAGAAGAACTGAAGAGAAGATACCAGATAATTCTGATATCCTTTTTGGCAAGATCTAATGTGATCCAGATCACTTTCTCCTCCATCAATAGTGTTGCGGGTAGCAAGACCAATGTTGCTATTGGTGCCAAATAAAGAAGCAGATTCATAGAATTCAACTTTTCTCTGAGAAACATCAAAGTTATAATATTATTCAGTTCATAAAGGAAAATAGATAATATTATTCAACTTTTCTATTTGGATGAAGTTGCCTGAGAGCTTAAAACTTCTTCAATTCATTATCTTGCTACAGTAAGGATTGAAATTTGAAACAGATAGAATCATTACTCTTCTGAGGACAACAAAATAGCTTGGAGCACTGATTTAAATGCTCTGGCAGCAGTTGATGAGACACAGAGGAGAAATCCCAATAGATGAAAACTCGGTTCACCCTGCAGAAAAGGGTATCACATGTGAGATAAGGGATAAATAACTATATTCTTAGAAAATGTAAAATAAGAAACACAAGCAATTGCTAGTGAACTTTCACACATCAAGCAAACTGTGTTATTCTTCTAATTCTAATTTCTATATGTATAACTTCTGATTCAATTACTATTGTCAAATACTTTTAATGGCGACTCAAACTATCAGTGTATAATTGAATGACAGATTGATGAGAGTGCATCAAAATTAAATCCTTAAAGGTATCATCATCTAAATTCATTGAAGAACCAAAATATTAAAGATGGAAATAGTTACCCTACTAGCTATGATGACCCCTGCAACAACAGGCACAAGGGTGCTATAAGTATCCCAAGCCTCTCTTTGCCTCATAATCATGTAGGCGAAAACCGCGGTGAAGAAAGGCGTGGTAGCACCAATAGCCTGGTTAAACGACACCGGAATGTACCTGAGGGACATATTTCCACACACAATGGAGAAACAGAAAACCAGGCTCAGGCCACAAATCTTAGCAAACTGTTTCTTGGATTGTATGCTTTGCAAAGGGACTATGTCCATTAATGAAATGGCAATGTAGCTGAACATAGAACACACCATCATGTGACACATGGTGAGGAAAACTGGGTATCCGAAACCATAGTTGCTGAGCAAGTATTTGTTTGAAAGGAGTACACCAATATTAGAACTATACCAAGCAATCACCACCCCAAAAGTTGACCATGGGATTGGGTTCATGATTATTTTTTGTCTCAAATTTCAATATGGTCTTTGGTTCTTCTGCAAAATGCTATTGATTGTAGAAAGCTGCCTAAAGAATGATGCAATGCATGAAGAGAAGGGACATTCCAACACCAATTGTTTGGTGGGTCAGAACTCATTTTCAGAGATTAGAACTGAAAATAACCATTTGTTGCACGTTTTGGAAAAGTGTTGCAAGGTATGTTTCAAAAATGGGACTGTTATTATAGTTGGTGTTATTAACATGGCACTTGCTTTGCTGCTCACTGCTCAGGGAGATTTTCTTTTTTTACGGTGCTCCGAGTGATGTGTGTTATAATAACCGTTGGATCATTGCCTAAAGTGATCAATGACTACATCTAGCTTTTGTTTTTTCAAGTCCCTATTTTTTTTTTTTATATTTTAGGTTTGCACATTGATCCTGGTTTTATATTGGAGAAAACAGATGATACATCGACACGGTAAAAAACGTTACGCCGTCACCGCACACTCATTAATTTCTATTATTAACCTACTGCTACCTAAAAATCCGGCGTCCATACTTTCTCCTTTCCCCTCTTGCCGGCTTCCCTTCTCTTTTTCCTTTTTCTTTTCAGATGTGCAAATCTATTTAATTATTTGAGAGGATTTATTAGCAAAATAAAATGGATGTGAGAAGGGTTTATTAGTAAAAAAAATTAATTTGACTTGTATTCAGTGTAACAAAAAAAGTAACCAGAGTATGAAAAAGTAAAAACTAAAAAGTAATGAAGCAGCCTAGCACCTGCCTATTGACATTAACCATTATGAATGACACCTTCTTAAATTCTGCCATTCTCAAGAGCATTAGAGCACTCAAGATTTTAAATCTGAATTCACGATCTCTTCAGTCGATATATTAAAATTTAGGTACACTCCAAAATTGTATGATGATCGCAATTACACTGACATCAATCCTATTTGCTTGAAATTGTCCATAACATCAAAGTTTAGCTATATCCCAAAACCGCAGCTGTTATTTAAAACGTTTCAGATACTAGCTATTTTTTAAATGCAGTGACTGGGGCTTAAGTAGAGTTGGAAATGAACCGTACTGTGTTGAATTTGGTTAACCTTGGTTCAGTTTATTAAGAAATAATTCAAATCGAACTCGAATCGAGCTTTATCAATTTATATTTTAGGTTTGAGTTCTATTCGATTTGAGTTCGCGAAATTTCAGAACTGTTTAGTTTATAAGTTTGAAATAATTTAATGAAGATTTCTAATATGCAATCCAAAATTGGATTGTTGCTATGCAACCTTCGCTTAAACCAATAAGAAATTGTCACTTAATTCATTTTTGCTCAAGACTATCCTGAATGGCCTTCGTCCTAGTTTCCTTCTCTGCTCTGATCGAACTCCAATCTTCCTTAAGTTTAGCATTTCTCTTCTTCATGTACTTTTCATAATATTTTCCTCTAGAATCATCACCAAAGCTAAGATCGGAGAAACTTTTCTGTAGAGCATCATCGTATTCATGACTATCCATTGTCTTTCCAAGTGGCTTGGCATCAGAGTATTCGCAACGCCTAGTAACTCAGAGTTTTGCTTGGCAACAAGTGAATTAAGTGACAACTTCTTATTGATTTAAGAGAAGGTTGCATAACAATAATCCAATTTTGGATTGCATGCTAGTAACTTCCTAATTTAATTAGTTAGCTCGAATTTTTGCAAAATACATTATTCCATAAAAATAAACTAAATAAATTTCCCTAATACGAATCACATGTTACTACTGTTTTGTATTTTTTTTATATAACTACTGTGTTGTAATTTATCTACCTTTGTCTTTCTTCCTTTCTTTTTATTTTAAATTCATTATTTTTTTTAGATTGTACTTTTTTTTTACATGCTTAAAATTCTTTATTTTTATGAGTTATAACATTGATATCTTATGTTTTGCTATGTTGTGTATATCTCAAATATTTTCTTAACTAGTAATTTTACCCGTGCATCGCACGGGTTTAAATTTTTTTTAAAAAAAATTGATTATAGATTTTGAAAATATGTCTTTTTAAATAATAAGTTAATATAAACTTTTTATAAAAATGATTTACATGTATTTAGAAATGAATAATCATAAACATTAACCTTTGAATCTAGTTTCAACTACCAACTTTTTCATTAATAAAAATTAACTAATAATGTATCAACTATGCGATTTCTAATTTTAATTAACAACATAATTTCTTATATTAAAAAAAATCCAACTCATTTTGATTTTTGTTTTATTTAATCCATCATTCCAAATGCATTTTGTTAATAATTCGTTTTGCAAGTCCAAATGCAGCTATTTTTTTACCATATATGATCATCATCATCATCATCATTATTATTACATCTGTCCAAAATATAAGATCTGTTTTCACACTTTTAATTAATTCGTGTTTATAATATTCGAACTTTCAAATTACTTGCTTGTATTAGAACTTAATAATTGTAAATAAGTATATTGTCTAAAGTATAAAATAACGCATCATTATTTTTCACAATTTAAATTGCAACATATTGTATAAATTTTTGGATTTTTTTAAATTTGAATTCATGACTGAGTAAATATTTGATTGTATTAAGTTAAATCATTATACCAAATTATAGCACATATTTAATATTTATATATCCGTTTTTTCCGTTGTACCCAAAATTTATTATTCATAATGATGCTCTATTTAAATGTTTAATACCAATTTGCCTATATTATGACTCGTTTGTATTAGAATTTCTGAAATTACAACATTATATTCGTTTTTTTTTGCTGGTTAATTATCATATGACGGGTCGTTTAGGCATTATATATTTTCTATGTCAATATTTGATTCAAATTATTTCCTTTTGAAAAGATCATTAATAATCCGTGCAAATTGTAATAATATCTAAATGCAAATTGTATGTTTACGGGTAATTTTTATATTTATGTGTAATCCAAATTGTACTAATAAAAATTTACTAAAAATAACTTAAGATAAATATTTATTCCCGTGCGATGCACGGACAAACAAATTTGGAGGGAAAAGCAAGGATGAAGGAGGGAAAATGAAAATGACAAAAATGCCCTCAACTTCTCCTATTTTATAATATGTTGATAACTACACTCGTTTCCAAAAGTTTTCTTACCTTTTAATTTTTTTTCTTAGTATTACTTTAAATTTAAGTATATGTGAAAATTAAAAAATATATTTTAATTTATACACTTGGTTCAAGTTTAATTCATTTATTTAACGAACTCATTTTCTTGTTCAAGTTTAGTTTATTTGGTTCATGAGGTACTTAACGAGTCGTATCGAACGAATTTCGAGCTGCTCGGTTCATTTCCAATTCTAGGCTTAAGGAATATAGTAGTAATAATGATACTCCCTCCATTTCATAAGTAGTGTTGTTTTAGTATTTGTATCATGTTTCTTAAATCTTGTTCTTTTATGAACTCAATACATAATTAATGTTATTTTTCCAAACACATCATTCTCTTTTTTATTACATTTTCTTTTTTATTTTCAATACCTTTCTTTTTCTTCAATAATAATTGTATATGGACATTATAGTCAAAATACAACAAATCCTTATATCATTTAACTATTTCTTAAAACTCGTGCATAACCTTAAATCACACTACATATGAAACGGGTGGAGTAAAAGTTATTTTGAATATGCACTTTGGTGTTTTATACTCTTTCTTGTTATAAATCATTTTCTAGAAGATTTTTTTACTATAAACAATCACTTTGGTCCTCAAAAGAAAGACCGCTAATCAATTTAGTTCCTGAAAATTTTTTAAATCAATTTAGTTTTTCAAAGATCAATACAGCATCAAGTAGTGCAAATTTTGATTCCAAAAAATTCACATGGCCATGAAATAAGTCCATAAAAAAACCAATGTGGTCCAAGCAGGCAAAATCCACGACACAGGTCTAGCAAAGCATACAAATCCCAAGCAGGCAAAAAATTTTGAGCAAAAGAGTTTGGTAAGTAGAGTCAGAGATGCTGCATCGGCAAAAGAAACGTGGCAACCTGCCGTAAGAACCCAAAGATGAAACCAAAATAAAACTTTGGAAACTCCACTACTAGGTAAATTTGCAGGTGATAGCAAAATTCTGCCATAGTTGATGAGCAAGGTTTGTTAAAATGATTGTAACTGAAAATAATCATTTGTTGCACCTTTTGGAAAGGGTATGCAACGTCTTTATCAAACATGGAACTATTACTAAAGTTGTTGGTATTATTATCATAATCTATTGGGAATAAGACCTTAATAAACTCTTCTGTATGCAGGTCTTGTTCGAGCAGCATTTCCCAAACACATTACTTAAACATCAGTGAAATTTTTTACCATATGATTAAAGCTGATTTTAAAGTTTCCTTTAATAATGTATTATTAATAATAATGCATTAATGCTCTCTTCAACATAAGAACTAAACTCTACCATAAACAAAGAGTGTACTAAAATGAGGTTTTGAATCTTGTCAATTGTTTTTTCTTCTCAATTGGTGGAGGGAGATATGTTCAAATCTTTTTTAGATGACTAATTAAGGATAAGAAAAAGAATTTTGCCTTGGTTTGTCAATATGGAAACACCAATAGAACTATAGAAGTCATAACAAGAGTTGATAAGTGAAAAATAACGGTAGAGGCTCCGGTGCACCAGTGCATATCTTCTTTTTGGGTTTTTTTATTTATTTTTTTTTAAATTTAATTAATTAAAAAATATTCTATGCGTTTTCTTTTTTACCGATATGAAGTGATTTTTGAAATTTGGATTTATTTTTTTCTTTTACTCTCTGTCTTTAAAAAACTGTGCTGAGTAAAACTGTATTCAAAATTTACATATTCTAATAAATTTGTATACGAACTTGTGTTAAAAAATATTCTAAATAAATCTGTATTAAAAAAAAATTAAAATCAAAATTAAAATTTTCACATGCACCGGTGCATGTTATCTATTAATATGCACCGGAGTCTTCCCCAAAAATAACTCAATACTCCCTCCGGTCCTATTTATAAGACCTTTTTGGGGTTTTTCACTCCTATCAAAGAGAGTGGATAAATTGGTTAGTGGCATTGGAAATGTGAAAATTTGATATACTTTTTCAAAACTACCCCTATAATTATTATTGGAACTCTAAAAAGTGTTTTTATAGGGATGTTAGTGGAATGAAGTAATTAAATGGTATTGAAAATTGAAAAGGGGTCTTATAAATAGGACCAAAATAAAAACCCCAAAAGGGTCTTATAAATAAGAGCGGAGGGAGTAACTAGTAATAAAATTATGAGGACCAGATGTATGTAGGACTAACTATTCCTCATTTGTAATCCCAGTTCTTATGGTAAGTGAAAAACCCAAGGATCTATGAACCTTGATTTTGCAGTGTACTATATAAGTATATAAAAGTAGCAAGAAAATATTCTTTTTTTTTTGGTAAAGCGAGAAAATATTCTTTATCATACTTATCATCTGAATTCTGAAGCAGAAAAAAAAATAATAATAACCACCACGTGTTGCTCAAATATTTACAATAGTACAATACCACTAATCCACTATAATGGGTTTCATCTTTAGTTTTTTACCATATGATGTTCAACAACTTTTACATAGATATAACAAACAAAAAGTCCAAATTCTATGACCAAAATTGTGGATGAGCAAAGGTGACAATTTCATATCTCAACTAATTAAAACAACATGGAGTAGCATATAGGAATAATAATCTAGTCCATAAATTTGCAACAAAAATTTTAAAGAGAGAACACTGCCATTGACTTCTCATTTGTCTTCTGCAACATTGGTTAACAAATGGCCAAGTCCATTAGTTAAAGCAGAATTGGAGATCAAAGATGTTTTCAATATGCTCAGACCCTGCATCAACAACACAAAATTAGTAAAAAGTAAAAACTGCATATTATGGCAAACTAGTGAAACATTAACGAAATATCAAGCAAAAAGGAGTAATCACCAAGAATTTTGGACTTTTCTTACCTCCTTGATTCCAATTTTGACAACTTTTCCCTCCAAGTCATTAATGGAAGTGTTTGTACTGTTTAATACAGATATGACAGAGCTGAATGACAGTGGTTTAACAACCAAGTCATCTGTTGCCATGAACATTGTAGGTCCCTTAACAAATCCTTTAGCACTTTCACTGGTAGATATTGGATCAACTATAGTCAAAGGTTTACTTATTTCTTTGGCAGGGTTATTCAATCCTATATATGTAGTAGTTAGATAGTAGACATGAAGATCATATCTGGGATTGGAACTGTTGTAATAACAATAATATGATGGAGTATCTGATTGACATATTGGAAGTATCTGGTTGCCTAATTTGAACTGTGGGGCAAGCTTAATATCAACAAGCTTTCCCTTCACTTCCTTTGCCTTGAAAAAATCTTCATTTAAATCAACAATACTCTTGTACAATCCATCAATGTTGCCAACAGAAGAAGAGTTATTTAACAAGCGGACAACTCCTCCTAAAGGGAAAGTGAGAAAGCTCGAAATAAAGTCTGCAAAATCTGCTTTTCCAAGAGCAAACATTACCTTACCATCAGATTTTCTGTATAATACATCCACAGTAATGTTGTAATTACTGCTAACTGCAATATCTCCGAGTGACAGTCTTGTCTGTTCATTTTTCTCAAGGAGTAGTTTCTTTTCTAAAAAGAAATCTGTCAAAGTTATCTTCGAGAGCAAAGAACACTTAAACAGATCCATCACCTGCAAACAGGACAAATATTTCATGGATAAGCACAAATTATTAATAAAACAGTTGCAGTCTTCAACAGCACCAATTCATTATGCAGAAAATGAAATTACTTGCACAACAAGTAATGCAGCTAATGAAGCTAATGTGACTTTGTTAAATTGCTGATTCCTTATTAACTAGAGTTAGTTAGTGTTAGTTGATAATTGAAAGTCAGAAGCTGTAATAGATCAGGTAACTAGATTTAGTTGACAGTAGTAACAAAAGTTAGACATGTGAATATGAACTTTAAATATAAAGTTGAAAATATATTTAGAAAATAAGAGAACAACGAATGAAGAAACCTGTTTTTTGGCAACATTTACAGTCATTTCCTCCACTGAATAATTCTTGAGCAGACAGAAAGTTGTAGTGAATGCGTTTGGCACAGCATTGAGAATCAGATCATCAGTTATTATAAAAGACACGTCATCCTTAACAAAACCCTCGGCCACAGTTGAACTCTGAGGCAAAATTAATTTTGACAAAAAGTTTCCACAACTGCATTTTTTATTTTTGAAGGTGCTCGACAAAACACTGCCACAATTACGGGAACATTCCCACAAGTTGGTACATATATAGTACTGTGTGGGCTCAGTGTCATCAATGTTAAGCTTCAAGCTCCTACAATAATCTTCCATCGAGTTCCTTGGCTGCAACAGCATTTCTCTGCAAGAATTTGTTAACATAAACTCTTTATTAAGGTTAGCCACACTTTCATAGAGTGAACTCAATGATCCAACTTTAACTGCTGGCTGCATATCTGACTCCTTTCCCACAAGTCTCACAATGGTTCCTAAAGGCAGTGTTAAGAAACTAATCAAAACATCAACAAAATCCTTCCCAGCCTCAGCAAAGATGACTTTGTTTGTCTCTTTGTTTACCACAAGTTTCAAGGAAACCTGATCCTTGGTACTATTAGCATCCATTGTATCAAAGGAAAAGCAGGAAGGATGCTTTAAGATCAAAACTTGATAATGGCTTTCTTCTGGTGAATGAAGCTTTGCTAAACGTTTAATAAGCATATATAAGAAGGTAAGGAGCTAGTCTACCATCGGAATTGCTACGTCTTAATGAACATTGAGAATTTTTTCAATTTTCAACTTTCAAGGGAGTATTATGCAGTAATCGTTTCATTTTCCACAACTGCAATTAATAATGTAAGATTTTATATCTTAGTATGTCTCATGTGATGTGCATGTGACATGTATTGAATTGTGTTTAGTAAATAATTAATTAAATCTTAATGGGCTAAATCATATTTAGATAATAAGGGGATTGTTTCTAAAGGCCCATTAGCTTGATGGAAGCCAATGGATAAGAGATAAGGGTTTTACCTATTTATGAGAAACAGGTCCTGTTCCTGGCTATAACGTATTCTCTCTTTTACCATCACATAACGATACAGAAAGAATAGTAGAGAAGGCAAAGGAATAGAAACCTTGTTTTCTGGCTTTTGGTCAAAGGACGTTGGAGATCTCTCTCAAGTATAGCAATGGATAGAGGTTAGTAATTATATTCTCTTATCATCTCTATAACACGTGAAAGTCATGTAATTTCAAGATCCCTATTGTTGTAGTTGTAACGAATAAATTAAAACTACAACTTATATGTGGTATCAGAGCCATAGGTTGAGAAATTCATGATTTTCCAATAAAAAATTTTGCAATATGGTATGAATCCTAATTATTGTATTTAGGGATATTATGGTTTCCGCGAAAGTGTTATTTTCATACCTGTTAAGAATATTTATTTGTTCAATTAATATATGTGCCACCAGTAATATGAAATCACGAATTGAAAACCAATGTATGCATTTGGTTTCGTATCTATGCGGCAAAGTTTCCATTTAGAACTCAAGTCACGTTGACGCCTCCGTTGCAGTAGTAATAGTGTAATCCAACGCCTTACTTTGCAATAGTAATAGTACCGCTTCAAGCAATTATATTACTTTGATTTCGTATTACTTTACTGTCACGGCATTATATTAATAGTTGATAATTTTGTTTCCACAAGTTCATGGTTTTTATGAATTAATAATTTATTATTAAATTATATCACAGATTGATTTGAATTAATGTATGATAAGTTAGTTAATCACCAAAGTGGTCAAACTTGAAAAGTTAAATTAATTTTAAATCATATAATAGTTAATTTCAATTACTCATAGATGATGCTATAAATGTACAACATGATGATTTGTTGTTCTATGAGTCATTGAGTTTATTGTTGTAAGGCATTTATGGATCACCCAAAGGTTGATTAGTTGTTCTTACAATTAATAAACATGATTAAAGGTAATGCATGTGCATCACTGTTATATTTATTTCTAAAGATAATAAATATTTAATTCTTGCATGTTACATTACCCATTATTGATTATTGTATTAGCATCATTATGTTTAACGTTGTATATTAATGTATACCCAAAGGAAAAACATTAGTATATATTAAATGATGGAATATATTATATGTATAGCATGTAACTTAAGTATCAAAACACTAATAAAAATTTTGTTATGCAGTACCTGTTCCAAATTTTATGCAAACTAATGTTACGTCTGTACCAGTTTTTAATGGGCTTAACTTCTCTGAATGGAGTGATCAAATTCAATTCCATTTAGGTTTCATGGATCTTGATTTGGCAATCCAGGCAGAGGAGCCCGCTGCTATTACTGATGCTAGCAGCGAGGAAGAGATAGCCTACCATAAGGCATGGGAAAGATCTAACAGGCTCAGCCTGATATTTATGAAAATGTCTGTTGCAGACAATATTAAGACATCTCTCCCCAAAACCGAAAGTGCTAAAGAATTTATGGGTTTTGTGGGAGAGCGCTCCCAAACTGCTGATAAGTCTCTTGCTGGGACATTAATGAGTACGTTGACCACCATGAAATTTGATGGTTCACGTACTATGCATGAACATGTCAGTGAAATGATAAATATTGCAGCAAGACTTAAGATCTTGGGAATGGCTGTGAACGAGAACTTCCTTGTGCAATTTGTGCTTAACTCATTACCGTCTGAGTATGGCCCATTCCAAATGAATTACAACACCATGAAAGACAAATGGAATGTGCATGAATTGCACAGTACGTTGGTTCAAGAGGAAACAAGGCTTAAGAACCTTGGAAGTCACTCTGTTCATTATGTAAGCAACCAAGGACATCAAGGAGCTGGAAAGAATTATGTGAAGAAACATGATAAAGGCAAGGGCCCACTGAAGGTTAATGAGGCATCTGCAAAAATCCAGAAGAAGGGATCTCGTGATGATAAATGTCGTTTCTGTGGAAAATCTGGACATTTCCAGAAGAACTTCCCAAAACGAAAGAATTGGTTCGAGAAAAAGGGTAAGCTAAATGCTTATGTATGTTATGAATCGAATTTAACTGAAGTTCCACGTAATACTTGGTGGATTGATTCTGGATGTACGACTCATGTTTCTAACACGATGCAGGGATTCCATTCAATCCAAACCATAAACCCAAATGAGAAGTTCGTGTTCATGGGGAATAGAGTGAAGGCACCAGTGGAAGCAGTTGGGACTTATCGTTTAATCCTTGACACTGGGCATCACCTAGATTTATTTGAGACTCTTTACGTACCTAGTTTATCTAGAAATTTGATTTCATTATCTAGACTTGATGCTACTGGTTATTCTTTTAATTTTGGTTCTGGATGTTTCAGTTTATTTAAGCATAATCATCTCATTGGTACTGGTTTTTTATGTGATGGTTTATATAAATTGAAATTGGATAATTTATATGCTGAAAGTGTTTTAACCCTGCATCATACTATTGGTACTAAACGTAATTTAGTAGATGAACGTTCTGCTAACTTGTGGCATAAGCGTTTGGGTCACATCTCCAAGGTAAGAATGGAAAGGCTCATAAAGAATGAAGTCCTTCCAGACTTGGATTTTACTGACCTAAGAATTTGTGTGGATTGTATAAAAGGAAAATTAACAAAACACAGAAAGAAAGGAGCCACAAGAAGCAACCAGCTTCTTGAAATTGTGCACACCGATATTTGTGGACCTTTTGATGTTAATTCTTTCGGAAAAGAGAAATATTTTATCACTTTTATTGACGATTTTTCACGTTATGGTTATATTTACTTGTTGTATGAAAAATCTCAAGCAGTAGATGCATTAGAAATTTATTTAAATGAAGTAGAAAGACAACCAGATAGAAAAGTGAAAATTGTTAGGTCTGATAGAGGTGGTGAGTATTATGGAAGATATGATGAAACTGGGCAACACCCAGGTCCTTTTGCTAAACTTCTAGAGAAACGCGGTATTTGTGCGCAATACACAATGCCAGGTACACCAGAACAGAATGGTGTATCAGAAAGGCGTAATAGAACATTATTGGATATGGTTAGGAGTATGATAAGTCATTCGTCTTTACCTATATTTTTGTGGATGTATGCCTTGAAAACTGCAATGTATTTGTTGAATAGGGTTCCTAGTAAGGCAGTTCCAAAGACACCTTTTGAACTGTGGACTGGTAGGAAACCTAGCTTAAGGCACCTGCATGTTTGGGGTTGCCCGGCAGAAGTAAGGGTTTATAATCCACAAGAAAAGAAATTGGATGCAAGAACAATTAGTGGTTATTTTATTGGTTATCCAGAAAAGTCAAAAGGGTATAGATTTTATTGTCCTAACCATAGTTTGAGAATTGTTGAAACTGGAAATGCTAGGTTCATTGAAAATGATAAAATTAGTGGGAGTACGCTTCCACAAGATGGAAGTGTGTCTTGTCCACGAAATGTGGAAATTAAGGAAGTTAGAGTACAAGTTCCTGTATCTCGTCCCTCTAGCTCAATTATAAATGTTCCTCTAATTGTTGCACCGGATAATAATTTGGAGGAGCAACAAATAAATGAACCTGCTATTCATAATGAACCTATCGTAGAGGAGCCACAAGAAATAGTATTAAGGAGATCTCAAAGAGCAAGAAAGTCTGCTATTTCGAATGATTTTGTGGTTTATCTACAAGAGTTAGAATCTGACTTGAGCATTGAAAATAATGACCCAGTTTCGTTTTCACAAGCCGTTAGTTGTAATAATTCTGATAAGTGGTTAGATGCCATGAAAGAAGAGTTGAAATCCATGAAACATAATGTCGTATGGGTCCTTGTAGAACTGCCTGAAGGTTGCAAGAGAGTTGGGTGCAAGTGGGTCTATAAGACCAAACGTGACTCTCATGGCAACCTTGAACGTTACAAGGCCAGACTTGTTGCAAAGGGTTACACTCAGAAAAATGGCATTGACTATAACGAGACCTTTTCACCGGTCTCACGAAAGGATTCATTCAGAATTATCATGGCACTGGTAGCCCATTATGACTTAGAGTTACACCAGATGGATGTGAAAACAACCTTTCTTAATGGAGATTTAGAAGAAAATGTTTACATGGACCAACCAGAAGGATTCTTGGTGGAAGGAAAGGAACACATGGTGTGCAAATTAAAGAAATCAATATATGGACTTAAACAAGCATCCCGCCAATGGTATTTAAAGTTCAATAATACCGTTGTTTCTTTTGGTTTTAAGGAAAACACCGTTGACCGGTGTATATACCTGAAGGTTAGTGGGAGCAAGCTTATTTTTTTGGTTTTATATGTTGATGATATATTGCTTGCAACTAATGATCTTGGTCTTTTACACGAGACTAAGGAATTTCTTTCTAGTAATTTTGAAATGAAAGATATGGGTGAGGCATCCTATGTGATAGGAATAGAAATATTCCGGAACAGGTCACAAGGATTGTTAGGACTGTCTCAGAAAGCATATATTAATAAAGTACTAGGAAGATTTCACATGGAAAAATGTTCAGCATCACCCGTTCCAATTCAGAAAGGAGATAAGTTTAGTCTCATGCAATGTCCTAAAAGTGATTTGGAACGGAAACAGATGGAAGCAATTCCGTATGCATCTGTAGTTGGGAGTATTATGTATGCTCAGACTTGTACTCGACCAGACATAAGTTTTGCAGCTGGAATGCTAGGGAGATACCAAAGTAATCCCGGATTAGATCATTGGAAAGCTGCAAAGAAGGTTCTGAGATATCTGCAGGGAACAAAAGAACACATGCTTACGTATAGAAGGTCTGATCACCTTGAGGTGATTGGGTATTCAGATTCAGACTTTGCTGGATGTGTGGATACAAGGAAATCCACTCACGGCTATGTATTTCTTTTAGCCGGAGGAGCAGTCTCATGGAAGAGTGCGAAAGAATCAGTTGTTGCCACGTCTACCATGGAAGCTGAATTTGTAGCTTGTTTTGAGGCTACAGTGCACGCTAATTGGCTGCGGAATTTTATTTCGGGGCTTAGAATAGTCGACAGCATTGCTAGGCCGCTGAAAATTTATTGTGATAATTCCGCAGCAGTCTTCTTTTCTAAGAACGACAAGTACTCCAAAGGTGCTAAGCATATGGAAGTGAAGTACTTTGGGGTGAAAGAAGATGTTCAGAAACAAAGAGTGTCAATAGAACATATTAGCACAAATCTTATGGTAGCTGACCCATTAACAAAAGGGTTACCGCCTAAGGCATTTAGTGAACATGTTGAAAGTATGGGCATTATTGTTATTAAGGATTATTGAATTTGATGTTAACATCCTTTATTATTATCATGTAATTGACACTCTGAGCTCATTTTATGATATATGTTTCTGATTACCTGTTTTCTAGAACAGCATGCATTATTGTGTTAGAGTAATGTAAACAGGTATTGTCTTGAACAAAGACATTATGGACCAATTATATATTTCCCAATTATAGATCAGGTTATGGAAAAGACTACTTTGTGGTACATGGAAGGAACTATGTCGAATAAATGGCATACAACCGCTATGACCCGAATTAGTTCCTATCTTTAACTATGATTAATCGAGTATCTAATTATAGAATGATTTAGTTATATAAATGCGCATTAATTGTTTGTTTAATTATTTTGTTTATTAAACCATAATGTTGAATTATGTCACATGAGCCAAGTGGGAGAATGTAAGATTTTATATCTTAGTATGTCTCATGTGATGTGCATGTGACATGTATTGAATTGTGTTTAGTAAATAATTAATTAAATCTTAATGGGCTAAATCATATTTAGATAATAAGGGGATTGTTTCTAAAGACCCATTAGCTTGATGGAAGCCAATGGATAAGAGATAAGGGTTTTACCTATTTATGAGAAACAGGTCCTGTTCCTGGCTATAACGTATTCTCTCTTTTACCATCACATAACGATACAGAAAGAATAGTAGAGAAGGCAAAGGAATAGAAACCTTGTTTTCTGGCTTTTGGTCAAAGGACGTTGGAGATCTCTCTCAAGTATAGCAATGGATAGAGGTTAGTAATTATATTCTCTTATCATCTCTATAACACGTGAAAGTCCCTATTGTTGTAGTTGTAACGAATAAATTAAAACTACAACTTATAAATTAGGCACTAATCTCTTCGTTTACTTAGAACTTCATCTGGTCTTTCATACTCCCTCCATTCTAGGAAATTTTTTGGTTTTTTAGATTTGGGTACACATATTAAGTATAAGTGAGTGTTATTATTGTAATTTAATACTCCTTCAGTCCTATTTATAAGGCATTTTTGGGGTTTTAATTTTGGTCTTGTTTATAAGACCCCTATTAAGTCAACCCTTTTTAGAGTTTCAATAATAATTATAGGGGTAGTTTTAAAAAAAAAATATACACCCTCCGGTCCATATTATAAGCACCCTTTCAAGATTTTTTTTTTGTCCATAATATAAGCCCCATTTCCAATTTCCAATTTCCAATGGCATTAATTACTTTTTTTTCCACAAAAACTCATATTTACTTAACATTTTTTACATTCCAAATAATAATTATAGGGGTACTTTTGAAAATGCATACCAAATACTTACATTTTCAATGCGACTAACTATACTAACTAACTTTCTTAAAGGGTATGAAAATTGGTCAAAGGGGCTTATAAAATGGACCGAAGGGAGTATCAAATTTTCACATTTTCAATGTCACTAACAAATTTAACCACTTTCCTTGGTGGGTGTGAAAAACCCCAAAATGATCTTATAAATAGGAACGAATGGAGTATGTATTTTGTCTAAAATACACATATTTAATTATTATTGAAAATTGTAATAATATTTAATTTTTATTAGGAATTGTATCTATTAATTAATGTATATATAGTTTAAGGATAAAATAGAATATAAAAGTAGAATTGCAGTAATAAGGAGTAAAAAAAATTGATTGTATGAATGGTTAAAATTGAAAAAAAAAAACATGATTATACATTAAAATTATAAAAGAACAAAAGTTATGAAAAAAAAAAAAATTTAAAAGAACAAAAGATATGGAATGGAGGGAGTAGTGCTCCCTCTGGTCTTGTATGTAAGAAAATTTGGTCTTATTCGTAAGACCGCATTCTAATTTTCAATAATATTTACTTACTTCTATTCAAAAATATCTTATTAAGTCAATACTTTTTAGAATCTCGATAACAACTATAAGGATAGTTTTGAAAAACTATATTAAATATTTACCTTTACAATACATCTAACGACATTAATTCACTTTCACAATGGTCGTGATGAATTTTTCCCAATAAAGGTCTTATGTATAGGACTAGAGGGAGTACTAACAAGAACTGTATTTTGATAAACATAGATGTCAATGAAGCTTTCAATATGCTGAGACCCTGCATGACATTATAAAATTAGCAATCAATACATCAAATTAGTCTGACATATCATACTACTTACTAGTATTAATCAAAGAAAAAGTATAACTTTTTAAGAATTTTAGACAGTGGTTACCTCTTTGATGCCGATGCTGACCTCCTTTTCTTCCATATCATTAAGAGAAATTTTGATTCTGCTAATTAAAGCCATAATGGATTTTGACGACATTTGTGTAACAACTAAGTCATCAGTCGCCATAAACATAGTTGGTCCCTTAACAAATCCTTTAGCACATCCATTTTCAGATATAGGATCAACCATATCCAAAGCATTACATGTTTCCAACATGCCAGAATAATCTTCATGACTATTAGTATAACAAAAATACGATGGAGCTTTTGATTCAGAGATTGGAAGGATTTGATCGCTTAATTTGAACTGTGGTGCAAGACCAAGGTCAACAACCTTGTCCATTACTTCCTTTGTCTTGAAATAATCTTCATTTAAATCAATGATACTTTTGTATAATCGATCAACAGAGCCCATTGAAGAACAACCCTCTAACAAACGTGCAACTCCACCTAAAGGGAATGTGAGAAAACTTAACAGGAAATTTGCAAAGTCTTCTTTCCCTTGAGCACACACTATTTTACCATCAGATTTTTTGAACATTACCTTCACATTAATTTTAGAACTCTCTTCTGCTGCAAAAACACTTAGAGAATGTGATGCCAATAGATATTTCTCTAGTGGTAGTTTCTTCTTCCCTAAGAACACATCTGTAAAAACAGTCTTTGAAAGCAAAGAACATTTCAACAAATCCATCACCTGCAAGGAAGATAGTTTAGTCTGTAATCATTACAGAATATAATAGCAACAACATAAATCACAAAGATAAATTGAAATAACTAAGAATAAAATATCAAGGTAGAATTAAATGAAGAACCTGATTCTTAGTAACGTGAACAACCATCTCCTTCACAGAAGCCATATCTTTAATTTCCAATTTTTTGAGAATAGAGAACAATGTACCCAATGAGTTTGGCACAATATTCAAATCATCAGTAATTATAAAAGATGAATTATTCTTAACAAAACCATCAAAGACATTAGGTTTTCGAAGGGAAATTGGATTTGCCAGCAAGGCTCCGCATTTGCATTTTTTATTTTTGAAGGTGCTACACATGACACTACTTCCACGTCGACATTCTTTTAAGTTGTCACACACATAGTACTGCGTGCGCTCAGTGTCATCAATGTTAACCTTCAAGCTTCTACAGTAATCCTCCAATGAGTTCCTTGGTTGCAGTAGCATTGCTTTGCACGTATCTGTCGACAGACACTCTTTATCAAGATTTGCTACACTTCCATAGAGTGTGGTTAGTGACCCAACTTTAACTGGTTGCATATCTGACTCCTTAGCAACAAGTCTTGAAATGGTTCCTAAAGGACTGGTTAAGAAGTTAACCAAAACACCCACAAAATCCTGCATAGCAACAAGCCTTGCAATGGTTCCTAAAGGAAGGGTTAAGAAGCTAATCAAAACATCCACAAAATCCTTACCTGCCTCAGCAAACAGGACTTTGTTTTTCTCCTTGCTGACCATAAGTTTCAATGACACTACTCGAACTTGCTCCATAGTTCCAAACGCATCCACTACTTTAAGAAAACAAGAAGAAATTATGTACCGTGGCTGAGGCAAATTAAAGAATTCTCAAGACTAGGCTCAAAACTGTAACAAGACTTTGTTATGAACTTATGATGACTGAACGTTTTATAAGCATACATGAGGAGATAAGGATGCATAATTGGAATTGTGAAGTCACATTATTAAATTTAATGAACGTTGAGAATTGCTTAGTTAGGGGCTGGCTGGGGAAGGGCAAAGGTTAGATGCAACGATTAGAATTTGTTGAGTGCATTGGACCATACAATCGTATTACTTTTAGTACGCACGGTAACTTACTCCCTCCTGGTAACAAAACAAAAATGTTACTCGCTCGGTCTCCCTGGTAACAAAATGCAAAAGTAAAAAAAAAATTAAATAGACATGTATTTAATTGTTTGTTTAACACATCAATCAATTACAAAATACTTAATTTAATGTATTTTGCATTAATCAACCAATCACATTCAAAGTTTATAGTAATTTTAAGTTTTTTCATTAATTACTTTAACTTAAATTTGAGACAAAAATTTGAATATTTTTTATCATCCTTGTGTGAGACTAAGAGTATTTGAACATCAACCATTGATATTATTTAAGTACAACATCTACTTTTTTGCGTAATAAATGGTACATGCTTTAAAGATAAATTGAAGAATTCATTATTTGCTTAAAATAATAGATATTAATCTTAGTGTAAAGGTTAAGTTACATGTTTTGGTGGACATACACATACATCTTTTTTTACTTGTTGTAACATGTATAGTATGTTATCCATTACTCGTATTTATTTTAATAATTTTTAAAGATTTTAGAAACTTTTATTTTTTTACTTACATCATAAATTTAAGAAAATAGTAATAATTTTCTTTATTTTTTATTCAAAAACACTTGAAATTAGGATTTATGATTTTTTCAAAAAGAAATAATTATAAAAAAAACATATATCATAGATAATTAAAAAAATACTTAATTATGTCAAAAGTCCTTGAAGTTTGGAGTACTTTTGTCTGATACCCTCATTCTTTTTCTTTTTTTTTTAATGTCTGACTTCTCGAAATTAGTTCTGGTTTTGTCATATGCTCCTACTACCAATTCTGGATAATTTTGCTGACATGTAACATCAGAAATATGATTTTTCAGTTAGAACAAATTAACATATTATAATAGTTTTTTTAGACAAAAATATCTTTATGTGTTTTGTACAAATATGTTGTTAATTATAAAAATTTATATTTTTTTAGAAATAAATTATTTTTTAAAAAAAAAACTTATAGCATAGATAATTAAAAAAATATAATATGCAAAAGGTAATTTTTCAGTTGGAAAAAATAAAATAGTATAACGGATTATTGTAGACAAAAATAATAGCCTTATGTGTCGTATAGAAATATGTTGATAATAAAAATTTATAATTTTTCAAAAATAAATAATTATTAAAAAAACTTATAACACATATAATTAAAAAAAATGTAATATGCAAAATGTGATTTTTCAGTTGAAACAAATTAACATAATATTGTTGGAAACTAACAAGCAGCCTAGCTAACAATTTACTAGGGGTGAATGGTAAATGGAAGCAACAATACCAATTTTTTAGATATAATTGATATTAGCAATAAACAAACTTACTGTTATTTATAAAAATTCAGTTTCTGTCCAAAAACACTTGCACTAATCGAGTAGTACGAGCAATGTCAGATAAAAAACAATTTTGCATAGAGTTTCACAGGAAGCCAAAGATAGCACTAACAACATCAAGTAAATTGGCTAACTTAAGGTTCTATGAGTGAAACTAAAATTGCATAAATAAAGGAAAGCGATAAAGAGAAGACTCAAGCGATTTTATACTGGTTCACTCTCAAACCTTGAGAGTTACATCCAATCCTCCCTAAAACCTTAGGAAGCTTTTTACTCAAAATCAAATAAAATGGATACAAACAGAATTAATGGTGAGCCTCACTCAAATAATCCTAACCCTTTCAAGAGTGTACCAAACTCTTGAAATCTACCTCAATTTCTATTTGATTTTGTTAGTTGAAGAACCTCTTCAACACTTCCACAGAGAGCTCCTTGAAACCTTCAAGAGCTCCTTCCTTTCTTCAATGATCAGCAAGAATAACAATGATATGGCTCCAATACAAACTCAATTAATTAGGAATATAACAATATATATGTAAACTAATTGAGCTAATGGTTAAGACTTAGAGAGGGATTGGAAAGAATGAAAACGAGTTTTTCTTATGTCAGCTTGTGTATATGTGAGAGTTGGAAGAGGCACCCAATTATAGGCTCCAAAAACCAATAAAAATCAGGGAGGAGCGAATGTCAACCCAACATATCAGATTTGGGTCTTGATTGCCTCTCCAACAGTCATATTTTGAAGTTGACTGGATGATGAAGAAGACTCGTACTAATTGAGTAGTTGAAGCACTACTCGATTAGTCCGTGCTTCCGGAATAAAATTAATTTTTCTTTTTAAGTTGACTACTCGATTAGTATATGAACTAATCGAGTAGTTAATGCTAAGTACTTAAAATTGGTTTTTCATCAATTTTGATGTGATTTAAACCTTTGATTTTACCAATCCCTTTCTAGTCTTTTTCAGGTATTTAACTCAACTAAATTTCATACTAAATATACCATATTAACTTGAGCTTAAAACCTAAGTCTACCACCCACACTTAAAAGCATAAATAATAAAAATTACAATAATGGGGGAAATAGTAGACTTGAATTGGTTGTTGTTGTTGAGTCTTCACACTATTTGTCTTCATCAAAATTATGCAACCCTTGTTGAATTTACCAGTATAACATATTATTGTAGAAAAAAGTACCTTTATGTAATTTGTAGAAATATGTTAATTATAAAACTTTATAATTTTTTAAAAATAAATAATTATAAAAAAAACCTAATAATAGTATAGACAATTTAATATATTATAACAGTTTTTTTGTTACAAAAATACTCTTATTTATTTTGTAGAAATATATTATATTTACCCATTAATAACGTTATTCATAGATATTGATATTCAAATATTATAGTTAATAAAGAAAATTATAACGCATTAAAAATTGTATGCAGTAGATTGATGATTGTAACACCCTATCTTAATTACTACACTAATTTACCCAATTAAATTTGGTTATTCGAAAATTTTCTTTTTCTAACTCTTAGTTAGTTATATTACTTATGAAAATTCTCCGTAAAATTGGACGGAGTTTCCTTTGTTTATTGGACTTTCCCCAAAATAAATATTTCCTATTAAACTTGTTATATATAACAACATTTATATAATTCAGAAAAGCCAACAGGGCGTCGTGCACATGTGCAAGTGTACATTCATATCAGTTCAAAAATATTTACAAGTCTTGTAGTAGTTTGATTTCCAAAAGATAACCCCTTCCACAAAAAGTAAAGTAGTTATGGGTCAACCTGGTGCTACATTTTAATACCCCAAAGCATTATTTACAATTTATACCAAAAAAGTGTTACATTATAATCAAAATACTTGGCCCAAAACATGTTTCAGAACCTACTACTACAACCTACTCTCTCTGGGAGGGAGAGTACTCTTGCCCGGCATGCAAAGGTGTATGCTCAGTCTCGATACCTAAGGAGGTGAGCATTACACAATACTTAGAGAATACCTTCTAAAAAGACATAGAGAACAACTAAGTCATTTGCAATTAACTATTCACTTAAATCACATTTTACTCACACATTATCTGATCTACATTTCCTGTTTCTATGTCCTTGTCTCTTTGCTCATTATGTTATCTTTATTTCTTTCTATTCATTTCCAATCTTTCTTACCCTTCACTCACCTCACGGCGGGTCCTATTATCATTACTTCTCACACCACTAGGGTGGGTCCTAATCTTATCAATCTACACACACCATAAAGGCGGGTCCTGCTTACATTTTACACACTACTTCTAGGAGGGTCATTCATATATTTATTCTCGCTCCCTTATGGAGGGTCATTATACACGCTCATTTATGGAGGGTCCATTTATATACACGCTCCTTTATGAAGGGTCATTTTACACGCTCCTTTATGTTTATGGAGGGTCCATTTCACATTAGTGGTATAGTTGCCATTGTTTATTTGTCAACACTCATAATTAATTTGTTCATTACTTAATTTCTTCCAATTCCATTCTAAATTCTAGAGTTCTTAACCTGTTCACTTCATAATCGCACTATCCAATATTAATATTCAAATGAAGCCCTTCTCTAACACCCTCATCATTTTCACTTAGCATCAATATCCCTAGGTTTCCAAATTCCTTATTCAACATTAATCTATATTTTGCCAAGTCTACAACTCATGTTTCCTTTTCTTCATCAGTTCATCTAGTTCACAAATATCCCTAGAGTTCTATATTCCATAACTATCATAATCACATATTACTACAAGCATACAAACAAGTTCCTTTTCTTTATTTACTTACTCCAAATCATATTATCATCAACTACCCTAAGGTTTATTATTCCATTCAATTCCTTATCCTTAGTTATCACTATATACAATCTAGAATATACCCTCTAAATAGAGGTAATACCCCCTCCTTACCTCAAATTGAAGGGAGAGAGCAACCAAAACCCTAGCTTTTACTTAGCTTTATAAACCCTATCCCTTTGAACCTCTTGTGAAACCTTAGCCAAGCAACAAGGAGATGAGTTGGCATCTTGGCAAGAGGAGATTGTGAGGGAGGAAGTGAGCTTGCTTTCACTTTGTCTTGAGGAGGCATGTGCTTGTGCGCTTCTCCATAGTTATGAAGTTGAAAAACTCCAAGGAAAAGAGAGAGGGAGTGACGAGTTTGAGGAAGGAGACGGGGGTGATTCTTGGCTTATTTTCTTGCTTAGGATTTGAGGAAGATGATGGGAATGATGTTCAAGATGATCATGATGCTTGATTTCTAGGGTTTATTAGTTGATGATGATGATGATGCTTGATCTTGGACCATAAGCTTGGACCATGAGAGGAAGATGAAGAAGATGATGAAGTGTGTGTGTGTGTATGGTGTGTTGTTGTTGTGTTTTGTGTTTTCTTTTTCTTTTTCATGAAGAAAGTGATTGTGTGGCCATAATTCAATGGCTTCTTGGAGAAGCCACCTTTGTGTGGTCTCCAAGTCTTATTTTTTTTAGGTTTTACGACTGGTAATCGATTACCTCAAGCACTAATCGATTACCACCCTAATTCTTCAACTAATCACTTTCTCATAGAAGCCCGATAATTGATTACCTTCCCCAAGGTAATTGATTACTTCCCTTAAATCAAATTTAAGGCTTTGTTCTCACAGAATGATTGTAATCGATTAACACCCCAAAGTAATCAATTACATCACTAAATTCTTATATTTTAATGGTTTCTAACTCTTGGGCATTACTCTTAACTCTTATACATGACTTACTACTGATTCTTTCATTGGTCCTAACTTAGGCTTATTCTGATTAAGCTTGGAATCAGAAATTGGGATGTTACAATGATCGCATCTAACAAAGCATGATTTTAGAATGTTGACTTCTCACATAAGTTCATATTAGTAACCATGGTCTAAAGTGGCAGAGCTTGGAAGGAGAAGGTAGGAGCATCTACTCCCCCTGAGATTTTTTTCAGTCCTATATGTAAGATCCTTTCGGGAAAATTCATGTTCATCATGAAAGTGAATTATTTTTTTTAAAATTACCCCTATAATTGTTATTGAGATGCTAAAAAAGTGTTGATTTAATAGGAATGTTTTTGGATAGAAGTAATTAATGTTATTGAAAATTAAAAGATGATGTTATAAATAGGACGATTTTTTTCGTAAAAGAGTCTTACAAATATGACCCGAAGGAGTATATATTTATGATACCATATACCATTGGTGCATGTGTCGGTGTAGTGGTTTGATGTCAAGAGATTTTTTTAGAGGTAAAAGGTTCAATTCCACCTTGCTACTTTTTTTTTAGGAATATTGCAGTTTATTTTTCCTTCATTGGCGGTAAAAAACTTATGGAAAGAGCCAAGTAGCCCTTGACTGGTTAGTTATACTATAGCATAGAATACCACCATGCCAAGTTTATATTTTTCAATTACTTGGATTAACAAATTATTAATATAAATATATAAAGATCGATTCCCTAAACTTGCACCCTCTAAAATATGGGCCAAGCTTTTCACAACTGTTTACGAGATTAACCTGTCATGTATGTAAATGATACATGGATCGTCATTTAAGTGCTTATTTGATATAGCTAAAAAAATTAGATAATGATTATTTTTATATGTGATTATAATCTGTTAAGCTTATAATCTGTTAAAATGATAATCTGTTTATATTTGGGTCTATTAGCTAAAAAATAAATTTACGCTGATCTATTTCGTTTGAATAGTGTAGAAAAGATTGATTTTACTGAGTAAATTAAAAAAAAAAGAAGATATGAAGTTATTAATTATTGTTGTTGGAGTGATATGAGTATAATAGAAAAATTACACATGCCTTGAAAAATAATCTTACCAAAAAAATCTATAGAACCTATGAAGGAGATGTTGAATTTTGATAATTTTTTTAACAACATAATCAAAAATTATATTTTCTAAAATTAATTTTTAATGTAAATTTAATAATCAAATACACTATAAATGAAAAAATAAATTATACAAAACACAATGGCAAAATAACCTTGATATAAGTAAATTATTTAATTTACACCCTCAAAAGTTATGATAAATTATCATTGCCACTTGTTAAGAAGTTAAATGTGGTAAAAATTTATTGGAAAGTGTAGTTTTTTATTTTTTTTTTAGAGAAGAGAAATTGAGACGTGATGATTTTTCCATTCCTAAAAACCTTAACAAGTCGCCCTTAGCAAGTCCCTAATCTTAATTACTTGATTTACATTCCCAAACTTATAGATTAGATTATAACTAAAAAAGTAATATATAGATATTTTTATTTATTACTTATTAATAAAAATTATTTAAATGGAAACAACAAATAAGTTCATTAACGAAATTTATATTTGGAAATTAATTAAATTCATATACGTTACTTATACAATTGGTTGCAAGTAAACTCAATTATTGAATTAACACATGATGTACTCAAAGTCTCAAACATCAAATATATTTGATGTTTTTTTAGCCAAAACCTAATTTTTTTTAAAGGGAAAAAGTGTATTTTATTCATAGATCAAAAACAGTACAAGAAATTTCACACTAATAATAATTAATGGGAAAGCAAAATACACTGCAACAACAAACTCTGCCATGTGATGGATCATCAGCAACTGCCAAAACCCGACTATAACAGGAGATTCAATAGCCTTTAATACCAAGATAACAATCTCATTGATGCTGAGACTAAGCTCAGTTCGACGACAAGGAATCTCAGATCTAAAACGAGAGAGCCGTTGGACGGTCGGTAGCCAAATCAAAGGTCAGCAAAGGGAGATTTGTTTCGACGAGTAGCCTTCCAATTATTGGAGCAAAGAAGATAATCATCAGATCTGGAAAGTAGAAACTATCCAGGGGTATCCCTCCACTTGAAACACACAAAACAAAAACAACTTGCACAAAGGCAATAGAAAACCCAGAAAAACTGGGGGAAAATAAACTCACACCCTTTCCCAAAGGAAGGAGAGGGACAGATTTCCTCTCCCTTCCCTTACCGAGAAACAGCAGATGAAAACAAGCAGAGCAGAGGAAGGAGGAGGGGAGAGAAAAAAAATTAGGATTTGAAGGCCAAAACCTAATCTTAAATGTCAATGATACATGTTAAAATAACATGTTTAGTGGTCTCGTTCCTGATATTAATTTATTTTCATAAATTACCGAGAAACAGCAGATGAAAACAAGCAGAGCAGAGAAAGGAGGAGGGGAGAGAAAAAATTAGGATTTGAAGGCCAAAACCTAATCTTAAATGTCAATAATACATGTTAAAATAACATGTTTAGTGGTCTCGTTCCTGATATTAATTTTTCTCAATATTTTAGTTTAATTTTTTTCCATTCTGTTGTTATTTTCATAAAGTACCATGATCATTTCTTTGAATTTGTAAAAAATAAATATATTTAATTAACTTTTTCAAGTTTTTTTTCTTATAATTGAGACAAAAATAGTACTTCATCACTTCTTAAATACTCCATATAAGCACCTAATGCTAAAATAATCCCTCATTTTTATCTTAGTTTTATCCTTTTTATAAACTCCTTTCAAAAATATCATTCGCATTTTTTTATTCAACAAACATTTAATGTAATATATGCTATAATTTGTATGTGTCGACTCAACTACTATCTCATAAAATTATAACTTCTGTTATTGAAAAAAAAAAATCATTTTTATATGTTTTTTTACAATTTCAAACGTGTAATAAATATTAAATTCGTTTTATATGGATGGTAAAAAAAATGCAAAAAACAAAAAATTAAGAAAACATGTATTTAATGATTTGTTTAATACATCAACCAATTATAAAACAACTAATTTAATGCATTTTGCATTAATCAATCAATCACATTCAAAATTTGCAATAACTAGTACTAAACATTTTCATTAATTACTGTAATTTTAGTTTGGGACAAAATTTTTTGTAATTTTTTACTATCTTTTTGTGAGAGGGAGAGTACCATTTCCGTTCCATTTTTATCTCCTATTAAACCAATACTCCCTCTAGTCTCATTTTTAAATAAAAATAACTAACTTTACGATTATTAAGAAAGACTTCACAATTATTAAGAAAATTAGTTGAGTATATTTAATTTTCTCAAATTCATAAAAAATAAACTATTTTAGTAAAGTTATATTAGAAATGAAACAAAAATTAAATAACTAATTTTTGCTTATATTAGTGAAATGTCTTTTTTTTTTATGAATAAGAACAGAGGGAATTAAAAATTGATTATAAAACAAAATGGTATAATTAGAAAAACAAAATAAAAATATTGGTATAATGATTACAGTATTTTTTTTAAAATGTCTTTTGTTTAAAATAATACAGATGAATAGAATATGAGGGTATATAAATACTAATCTGATTTCTAAGAAAAAAATTCTAACACGTTTATTACAAATAATTTATAAATACATGTAGATAACCCAATTAATTTTAATTTAATTATTTTAATTATTTTTACATGATACTCCCTCCGTTTCACAATGTTTGGCTTTTTAACCTTTTTTTCTTGTTTCACAATGTTTGGCCTTTTACATTTTCAATACACAAACATATTTTTTTTTCCAATATTAACCTTTCATTCAATCATTTCTCTTACTCCTCATTAATTCTACTTTTATCATCTCTTTCATCTCTAAACCACTATACATTAATTATGGACACACTTACTAATAAAAATTAAATACTATTACAATTTTCAATAAGGATTAAATAGGGGCATTTTAGACAAACTATACATAATACTTACAATAATTAACACTTTCTTAATCTGTGTGCCCAGACCTAAAAGGCCAAACATTTTAGACAAACTATACATAATACTTACAATAATTAAAACTAAAGTTGCTCCTGATTATATGATTTCGGCTCAATTTTGTTAAATTGACTAATTTTGCACTTCAATTCTCAATTTTCACCAATCCTTGTCTAATAGAAAAACAATTGTCAACACCTAAAGAATTTTGTTAGAGACGAAAAAATTGAAATCATCATAAATTAACAATTGATAAACTAAATTTTCTTAAAATATTACTTCAATTTTAAAGAATTTTCAATGACCCTATTTAGAAAATTTTAATGAAACCAACAAATTTTCAATGACCATATTTAGAATATTTTAAGAATTTAATTAATGAGAAAGATTTTAAGAATGTTAATACTAATTAATAGTGAGAAAAGAATTAAATTTTGCTTGGCGATTAGTTTAGAGCGTATAACGAGTGTTATGTTTCCTTATCTTCTAATATTACCTAGGTAGAAAGAATGATTATATAAAAATTATCATTGAAAATTGATATAAATCTTTATAAATAGTGTAAGAATAAAATAAAATTTTTAAAAAGTTATAAATTTAAGTATATAAAATTTTATAAATAGTGTTAGAATAAAATAAAATTTTTAAAAAGTCTTAAATTTAAGGACGTCGGAAAATGATTTTGTTTGAGGTTCTCTTCATTTTTCAAGCATTTACCAACATAGGGGAGTATTTATCTATAAAATCCCAAAAGGATAAATTAAACATGGCTCAACTATATTTAGACAACGTCTACGGCAAATCTCAATCTCCGAATGAAAAAATAGAGGTCATAAAATTTCATTACTAATAAAAAAGGATAAAAAAGAAACAACTAATGGAAAATTAAAAGACAATAATATGAAATGAAACAAACTAGAAAATGTAACAATCATGTCCAAACATTAATCTCCATTGAGATAGTACTAGTAAATCCTAACAGCAACTTCCCTGACTTCTCATTTCTCCTCTTTAACTTTGGTTAACAAATCTTCCTCCACCTTAACTTTGCCTATCAAATGGCGAAGACCATTAGTTAAAGCTGATGTTGATGTCAAAGATGCTTTCAATATGCTGAGACCCTGCATGACATTACAAAATTTGCAATCATTACATCAAATTAGTCTGACATATCATACTTATTAATCAAAGAAAATGTACAATTTCGTAGGAATTTTGGACAGATGTTACCTCTTTGATGCCAATGCTGACCACTTTTTCCTCCATGTCACTAAGAGAAATGTTCATACGGCTAATAAGAGACATAATGGATATTGACGACATTTGTGTAACAGCTAAGTCATCAGTCGCCATATACATAGTTGGTCCCTTAACAAATCCTTTAGCACTTCCATTTTCAGATATAGGATCAACCATATCCAAAGTATTACATGTTTCCAACATGCAGTCAGAATAATCTTCATAATCAGGAGTTAGAAAAAAATCAGTAAGATGAATTATTTTTCTACGAGATTTGTAACTGTTAGTATAACAAAAGTACGACTGAGCTTTTGATTCAGAGATTGGAAGGATTTGATTTCTTAATTTGAACTGTGGGGCAAGACCAAGATCAACAACCTTGTCCATTACTTCCTTTGTCTTGAAATAATCTTCATTTAAATCAATGATACTTTTGTATAACCGATCAACAGAGCCCATTGAAGAACAACCATCTAACAAACGTGCAACTCCACCTAAAGGGAATGTGAGGAAACTTAACAGGAAATTTGCAAAATCTTCTTTCCCTTGAGCACATACTATTTTACCATCAGATTTTTTGTACATTACCTTCACACTAATTTGAGCACTGTCTACAGTTGCAAAATCATTTCGAGAAAGTGAAGTCAATTCATATTTCTCTAGTGGTAGTTTCTTCCCTAAGAACACATCTGTCAAAACTGTCTTTGAAAGCAAAGAACATTTCAACAAATCCAATACCTGCAACGAAGATTGTTTAGTCAGTAATCATTGCAGAATGTAACAGTAACAACTAACAACATAAATTACATAGATAAATTGAAATAACAAATAATAAAACAATTAAGATAGATTTAAATGAAAAAACCTGATTCTTAGTAACATTAACAACCATCTGCTCCACAGAAGGCATATCTTCAATTCCCAATTTTTTAAGCATAGAGAACATTGTATCCAATGAGTTTGGCACTACATTCAAATCATCAGTAATCATAAAAGATGAATTATTCTTAACAAAACCACCTAAGACATCAGAACTTTGAGGGGAAATTGGTTTTTCCAACAAGGCTCCGCAGCTGCATTTTTTATTTTTGAAGGTGCTACACATGACACTAATTTCATGTCGACATTCTTTCAAGTTGTCACAAACATAGTACTGTGTGGGCTCAGTGTCATCAATGTTAAGCTTCAAGCTCCTACAGCAATCTTCCATTGGGTTCCTTGGTTGCAACATCATTTCTTTGCATGTATCTGCCGACAGACAATCTTTATCAAGATTGGTAACACTTCCATAGAGTGTGCTTAGTGAGCCAACTTCAACAGACTGCATATCTGACTCCTTAGCCACAAGTCTTGCAATGGTTCCCAAAGGAAGGGTTAAGAAGCTAATCAAAACATCCACAAAATCCTTCCCTGCCTCAGCAAACACGACTTTGTTTTTCTCCTTGCTGACCATAAGTTTCAACGACACTACCTGAACCTGCTCCATAGTTCAAAAAGCAACCACACTTTAGCAAACAATAAGAAAGTATGAACTGTGACTGAAGCATAGAATTCTCAAAACTTTGACATGACTTTGTTACGATGAGTGATCGTTTTATAAGCATACACGAGGAAATAAAGAGGCGCCATTGGAAATGGGAAGTCACATTATTAAATTTAATGAACGTTGAGAATTGCTAGTTAGGGGCATGGGAAAAGCAAAGGTCAGATGCAACGATTAGAACGTATCACTGTATTATTACAGGCTGAGGCTCCGGTGCATTTTAATAAATAACATGCACATGCACAGCTGCATGCTTTCTTTTTTGGGTTTTTTATTTATTTTTTAAAATTTAATTAATTAGAAAATATTCTATGCGTTTTCTTTTTTACCGATATGAATTAATTTTTATAATTTGGATTTATTTTTTTCTTTTACTCTGTGTTCTTAAAAAACTGTATTGATTAAACTGTATTCAAAATTCACATATTCTAATAAATCTGTATATGAACTTGTGTTAAAAAATATTCTAAATAAATCTGTATTAAAAAAAAAATAAAAATCAAAAATAAAATTTTCACATGCACCGATGCATGTTATCTATTAACATGCATCGGAGCCGCCCCAATTATTACACTACTCTCTCCGGTCCTATTTATAAGTCACATTCTAGAAGGATTCTATGGTCCTATTTATAAGTCACTTTGTATTTTCTAGGAGACATTTATTACTATTTTCTCTTATTTGCCCTTTGCCCATTAATGTAAAGTAGTACGATGTGAGATTTCCAATGCAAGTTAAGAGGGTAAGATTGTAATGTTGAAGTATTTTTTTTAAAGTTTCAAGAAACCGAACTACCCTCCTTGGTCTGTGTGATATGGTTAAGTATGCCCTGTAAATAGGACCAGAGGGAGTAGTACTTACTCCCCGGTAAAAAAAATAATCTCTCTGTGTCCCTTAATATAAGTCACTTTTTCCTAATTCACGCAAATTAAAAAAGGTAATTATTAGTCTCAAATTTATCAAAATATATATTGTCATTCCATAGTTACCCATATTTAAAACCAACTCTATTCATTTCTGTCTCTATTGTAATTATTACCCTATCACCCTTATACAATTATGAGGAGTGTATCTGGAATAAACTCTTTAATAATACCTAGATATTCTAAAACGATTTATAAAAAAAATACTAATTCTACTAAAATGGTGCCCTATAATAATGGACAGAGGGAGTACTAATATTACATTTACATCCAAAATTGAAAAATATTAACAATGTTACATCTATATTCCGAATTGACATTTAATATGTTGTGGGGTGTTATTTCACATGTATCGGCAATGCGGTTTTCTGACGACGACGATGTCGGGATCTCGATCGAAGAACTTTGCTAGCCATGTCATGGAATTTGGAGTGGTGTGTGTCCCGTGTGTAAAACAACGGGAGATGAGAGCCTCCATGCCTTATCATTTTACCTTGCATGCTAATATAGAAATGAGTAGAAGGCATTGGAATGATGAGTCGTGATGGGGCATTAATAAGGCCATGGGAAAATCCAAGATATAACGGCTCCATGAATGTCATCATGAGCAACAATAATATCGAACCGTAACAAAAGTTACTCATTGAATGCTATTGACATCGGATTACCGGTATAACATATTGATGCTTGTTGGTCCATGATACCGGTCCTTATTTGTCTGCAGAACCAACCCACAACAAGTAAATTAAGCACTGATGTGCAATAAAGCGAAACATTAAATATATTTCTTTCAGTCTTAAATGTATGCCCTTTTTGAATAAAAAGACACCCTTGAAAAAAATATTTAGTATTGTTGATGGTATTGAAATTACTTCTTCCGTTGTATTATCTTAGTAAAAAAATGTAGTTTTTTTTTTCAAAATCAAAGTAAAAATCAATTATTAAAGATTATATATTATATTAAAAATCTATAAAATAATTAATAAAAAATCTTAAATATTATAAAAATAATATGGAATAATGATTATAAAAAACAAAATTACCTTTTAGCAACCTATTTTCCTAGCCATTTATATTTCCAAATTTTTTACCTTATCAATTATCACCACTTAAAAAAACAAAATTACCACAGAAACATGTTTGAATTAACTATTTTATGCACAGGTTTAGAAAAACATAATTATTTTCGATTTTTAGTTATTTTTACTCGTAAACACATACTATATTGATACTCCTTGTTTAGTAATTTTTTTAATCTCTCTTCTCATCACATCGCCAATCATATCAATTTCTTCTTTTTCTATATCTATGCCTGCACTACCTATAGATGATGTGAGATAGTAAACATTATGGATAACTCAATTGGTACAGATATGAATTAAGGGTAAGGTTAAAGTATGTACTAGCTAAAAGTTTGTACTCATACAGACCACATATCTAATGGTTATTAATTAATGTCAAAAATGAATGGTATGGATTGGAATTAATGTAAAAAATGAATGGTATGGATTGGAAAGGCATATCAATGCTAGATCTAGAAGGCATGTGCATGTGAAGATTGTGAGATCTATTATGCAAGTGTATGGTTTTGATAATGACAAATTTTTTGATCAAGTTCAAGTTATGGAGAGAAAGGTCAACAAACAACAAATGATGAAGAGAGAGCAAGCTCATGAAGATTCAAGTTGTGTATTGTATTGTAATATCTTTAGTTTGAGTCTTAGAGTTTGATGAGTTTGGGTAGAGTTTATTAGAGGGTAGTGAATCTCTATCAAGTGCATGATCATATTATATTTTGAATATTCACTTAACCTAAAATCATTAGGTGGCTTAAAGGTTTGAAAGAAAAGGTTTAGATTTGCGAAAACAAGTTTTTGGAAGTGTTTTTCAGGTAATAATCGATTATCCATGTTCCATAATCGATTATCAAGTTTTGCATCAGCTCATAATCGATTATCAAGGGTCATAATCGATTATCTACTGATTGCAAGTGAATAATCGATTATCCTGATGTCATAATCGATTATCACTTGTTGTACTGGTTTTTAAAATACGTTGTTCACTTATCAAAATCAGTTTTTAAGTTTTCTAACTTTTGGGTATTCTATATAAACCTTTTCCCAACCTTTGTGAATCATTAGAACAAATCAATTTCATTTTCATATCACTTTTAGAAAGATCAAACCCACACTATTCTCTCAACTTTCTCTCTCACTTTCTCAAAGATCATAGCTTTCATTTTCACATTCTTTGATCAAGAATCTTTGAATCTCGTGTTGATATTTTCATAGTTCTTGAAAGAGATTCATAGGATTGTTATTGTTTTCTATTGGGTTAATGTAATCATTGCAAGGAGGCAAACATTCTATAACAAAGGAAGTCTTGGTCGTTGTTCATCAAGCAAATCAAGTTGGAAGTCTTGTTGTGTTAACAAGCAATTGGAAGACTTGTTGTGGGGATATCAACAAGCAAGGGAAGAAGAAGGTTAGATTGGATTTCAATAGGATTGCAAGACAAGAGTGAGGTATCTCTTGGAGGCTATCAAGAAGGGAGTCTTGAGAGGCGTATTACTTGTAAAATTAGAAAGGAAGAAGCTCATTTTGAAACATCAACAAGAGATTTTAGAACTTCACAAACAAGTTGATGAGCTTAATCTTCATAATGAAACTCTTGATCTCATATATGCTAGTTCTTCTTTTGAAACATCAAAGGAAGAAGCTCTTGTTGTGAAATTTCTTTACAACTGATATCATACCTTGTCAAAGTGGTGTTATGACTTTTTAGTTCCAATTGGTATCATATTTTATTGTCATATTTCTTTCCAATTGGTATCACATTTCAAAGTATAGTTCTTATCATTGATTAATTGGTATCAATGTTGTGAAGAAAAGTTGATTATCATTGATTAATTAGTAACTTCTCTTATTTTGGCTTAAGATTTTATTGTCATATTCTTTTTGATAATGGAAAAAGGGGGAGAAAAGGTTATTTTGTTGTTTTTATATAGGTGGAGCAAAGTTGTTGAAGATAGGGGGAGAATCAAGCTTAACTCAATTGGATTTCAAATGTCAAAAGCATTTATTGAGGGGGAGCAAGAGTCTCACCAAGTGATCAAATGGTTCAAGAATCAACAACTTCAAACAACTTCAAAACATGTTTGTCATAATCAAAAAGGTGGAGATTGTTAGATCTAGAAGGCATGTGCATGTGAAGATTGTGAGATCTATTATGCAAGTGCATGGTTTTGATGGTTTTGATAATAACAAATGTTTTGATCAAGTTCAAGTTATGGAGAAGCTCACCAAAGATCAACAAACAACAAATGATGAAGAGAGAGCAAACTCATGAAGATTCAAGTTGTGTATTGTATTGTAATATCTTTAGATTGAGTCTTAGAGTTTGATGAGTTTGGGTAGAGTGTATTAGAGGGTAGTGAATCTCTATCAAGTGCATGATCATATTATATTTTGAGTATTCACTTAACCTAAAATCAATAGGTGGCTTAAAGGTTTGAAAGAAAAGGTTTAGATTTGAGAAAACAAGTTTTTGGAAGTGTTTTTCTGGTAATAATTGATTATCCATGTTCCATAATCGATTATAAAGTTTTGTATCAGCTCATAATCGATTATCAAGGGTCATAATCGATTATCTACTGATTGCAAGTGAATAATCGATTATCCTGATGTCATAATCGATTATCACCTGTTGTACTGGTTTTTAAAATACGTTTTTCACTTCTCAAAATCAATTTTTAAGTTTCCTAACTTTTGGGTATTCTATATAAACCTTTTCCCAACCTTTGTGAATCATTAGAAAAAATCAATTTCATTTTCATATCACTTTTAGAAAGATCAAAGCCACACTATTCTCTCAATTTTCTCTCTCACTTTCTCAAAGATCAAAGCTTTCATTTTCACATTATTGTTTTCTATTGGGTTGTAATCATTGCAAGGAGGAAAACATTCTACAACAAAGGAAGTCTTGGTGGTTGTTCATCAAGCAAATCAACTTGGAAGTCTTGTTGTGTTAATAAGCAATTGGAAGACTTGTTGTGGGGACATCAACAAGCAAGGGAAGAAGAAGGTTAGATTGGATTTCAATAGGATTGCAAGACAAGAGTGAGGTATCGATCTCTTGGAGGCTATCAAGAAGGGAGTCTTGAGAGGCGTATTACTTGTAATTTGAGAATTCTAATTCCTTTAGTGAAGAATCTCTCTTGGTTGAAGAGGGGACTGGATGTAGCTCACGGTGGTTGTGAGTGAACCAGGATAAAATCTCTGTGCAGTATCTCTATTCCCTTAACTCTTTAGATTTTGTCATTTCATATATATTGTTCTTGATTGAAAACCTAGAAAATATTGATTTTCCATAAGTGATTGAATGAGTGTTTAATTGTGTAAATTGAATTGGGGAAAATCATTTTCATAATCTAGGTAATCAATAAGAATATTGGTGTTAATCAATTCCGCTTTATCTCTGATCTTATGTGTTAATTGATTGATTTTCGTATTTGATTGAAAAAGTGATTTTTCAGTTTTTCCAGATCATAATCGATTAATCGATTATCTGAAGCAAACTTCTCAGATGATGATCGATTATGAAGCATTATAATCGATTATGAGTTTCAGATTTTGCAAAAATCATTCGTTTTAATTGTTTCAATTTGTTTCGTTCGAAAATCTTTCAAGGTTTCTTAAAAACCTATTCAACCCCCCTTCTAGGTGTTCTCTTAGTGTTCCTTAGTCAATTCACCCACCGATTGTAGTTCTTACAATCAAGACGCTAGATTTGGATAGATACATGAGTGACACATATATTATTAATTAGTTTCCTCACACTCTTATTTGGTCTTGATATTTTTTGTCAATAATTTTTTCTTAATAATTTAATTATTTTTTAAGGGTTCAAAAAATAGAACAAATAATACAAGTTTTTAGTTTTTTTTGGAGAATATAAAAACTATACTTTTCAATACTTTTTTAATACATATAATCGATTTCTTAGAACATTTGTTAGCATTTCCTTTTTTTTAATTATGTAAAACTCTAAGACCAATTTATATATTCATTCTGATACTTTATAAGTATAAGTTCTTTATGATAATTTTATTTTTGTCATATTTACAAGATTTGATTCCAATTTTGAATCACATTTATTTTTTTTCATGTATCCCTCTTTTTTTTTTGTGCACATCAAGGATATCATCCAGCCGATCGCCGAAGACTAATCCCCTCCAAGGCGCAAAGATCACAGAAGTTAAAAAAAAAATTGGTTAACTCTATCAATGAATATATAACTCTTCATTTCCTTATATAAGCTCTTCTAGAATAAATTCAAGTTAAAAAAAAATTGGTTAATTTTATTAATGTTATTCAAAATATGAATATTTAATACGATTTTTTAAAATTATCTCAAATTATAATTAAAATTTGAAAAAATATTAAATAAATAAAAGTATTTGGGAAAAGATGTAATTAAATGCTATTTAAAATTGAAATGTGATATTGTAAAAATGACCAAAATAAAATTGTCAAAAGGTACTTACATAAATGACCAAAATGAATATATAAACCAGTGTTATTGCTGCACATAATAAAAAAATTATGTTAATAAGTGTCCTAATGACATTGTTAAAAGATTTCAAAAAAAGTAAGCAAATATTGAAAAATAAAATTTACTTTTTCGATGTATTAAACAAATCATTTTCCAATGTAAAGATGTTTTTTACTTGCTTAAATAATATCCTTAAAATAATTATTAGCATTTTCTTTAAAAAAATTATTAAATTGTTTAAAAAAATATATATTGCCATGTCTATCATGTTTTTCTCCAAATCAAGTATATTGGTATACTTTTCCAATCCTTACCATCCCTTTTTATCATTGATTAATATTCATTAGATATATAAGTTTGCACAGGTATAAACTTTTAACTAGTAATTCTTCTGATCTTAATTATAAACAACTAAAAACATCTCATTAGTGGCCCGTTTTAATCATTGATTAATATTCATTAGATATACAAGTTTGTATAGGTACAAGCTTTTAACTAGTAATTATTCCAGTTTCAATTATAAGCAACTAAAAACATCTCATTGGTAGTCTCAAATATAAGCAAAATTTAACAACATTTTCTATCTCCAATACAATTATTCATAAAATATCTCAATAAAATGGTTGTATCATTTAATTTTTGTTTCATTCCCAATACATGTTTCCTAAAGTAGTCTATTTTTTTTAACTTATAGTAATTGAGATCGGATGGAGTACAAATTTTAAATTTTGTGAAACTCCAGTTCAGAATGATGCCAAGTAACATTGTAACAGTTTCAAAGGTTAAGACAAACTAGGTGTGGACTGCCAAGTAGTGGAACACTGTAACCTACCACACACAAAAGATGGCTAAACAAATAGTACTAGTAATTTGGGTATGAACTAATGATGCAATTAATACCCTCACACCCTATCGATGATTCCACGTAACATTCCATAACATAAAATCATATACTAGCACATTTCATTTCAGTGATTTCACCTTCAGCAGTTTCATACAAAGCACTTAACACAATGTTCCAAGAAGAAAAACGTGATGTACGAACATCACATAACCATAACTCTAACAAAGAAAACATCATTATTAGTTATCAATATTCTCCTCCTCCTTAATTTTTGGCTTTAGGAATTGGCTGAGACCATCAGTTAGAGCCGAGGATGAGACCAATGAAGCTTTCAGAATGCTTAGACCCTGCACTACCAAAAGTAAATATAAACAAAATATTGCAGCCAACGTACCAAAAACAAAGAAAAATTCTTCATTAGTAAGGAATTGATGTTATCTACTAATAAAATAGATTGTTGAATTAATATTGTTTCTCATTATCAGACTTTACCTCCTTCATGCCAATATTGATGATTTTTTCCTCCAAATCAGAAGGACTAACATTTGACATAGTTAGATATGAAACTACAGATATGGATGAACTTGGTGTCACTGCCAAATCTTCTGTTACCATGTACAGTGATGGCTTCTTAACAAATCCTCTTCCTCCCCAATTGCTGCTATATTCAATGCCACTTAATGACTGTGGCTCCAAAAATCTCAGTGGAGCATATATATACGTTCCGGCGTCTTGAAAATTTCCCGAGTAGACAGTTCTTTTATAGGCTTGTGCAACAGTTAAATAGCCTTTTGTGCTATTATCCTTGGTGTGATGCTGACTGAAGCAAGAATAATTAGAAGTAGGCACTTCATCAATCGGCAATATCTGCTTTTGGAGTTTATATTGATGTGCAAGCTGATAGTTAACAAGCTTGTCCTTCAGATCAGGGGACCTAAAATATTTTTTATTCAAATCATGCAAGCTTTTGTACAGATTATCTATGCTTCCTATGCAAGATTTCCCTTTCAACATTTGCACCACCCTTCCCAAGGGGAAGGTCAAAAAACTAAAAATAAAATCAACAAAGTCCTCATTAGCTAAAGCAAACAATATCTTCTTGTTGGATTTTCTCACCACTACCTTTACTTTCATCATCTTCCATCCAACATTAGTCTCAGGCTCACCAATATCAAAATTCAATCCACTCATCAGATTTGAATTCATTGAGAACTCTTTCTTCCTCACAAACAAATCAGTTAATGGTGTCTCAGAGAGTAACGAGCACTTGAGTAAGTCAATTATCTGCAAATTATACACAGCAGCATAGCACACTATATTTAATATTCAAGCTTATGTCAATTATCTGATAAATAAATATAAATTAAAAAAGTTTAGCTGAGGCTATTAGTTAGCATTAAAAATTTAACATAGCTATGAGTGATCAATGAATAGTGTCACCGTACACAAATAGTGACGAATAGTGACTATTTGTGACAAATTTAACATAGCTATGAGTTACGAAAAGTGACCATAACGAACTATTAATAAATAGAATAATTTAATAATCCCATCTAGGTCACCTGCAGTATCCAACTTGAGTGTTCCATGTTTATTCAAAACATTTATCACATAAATCACTAATACTAATATATATATATATGTAAATGTGTATCATGCATTAACGGAATAATATGCATACCTCCTTCTTAGTGATATTAGTAGTTTCAAAATTATCTGGAACCATCTTCAGGTCATCGTAAATAATAAAAGTAGCCACATCTGGAATGAACCCTTCATTATTAACCTCACTTCCATTTTGCAGTGATATCCCTCGGTTCATGAGTTTCCCGCATTTGCATCTTGTGTTACTGAATGTGCTCAACAAGCCACCACTTTCTTTACGACTGCACTCCCAGTTCTCACATATGAAGTACTTTATTTTCTGTGTGTCGTCAATGTTAAGCTTTACTTTTCGGCAATGTGCTTCCATTGAGTTCCTCGGCTGAATCAGCATTTCTTTACATGCTTCCGTCAAAAAATGCTTCACCTCCAGATTTGCCAAGCTTTCATACAATGAACTCAGGCTTCCAACACTAACCTTGTTAATGTTTGATTCTTCAGCCACAAGCCTAGCAATTGTACCCAAAGGCAAGGTTAAGAAACTTAGCAGGGCATCCACAAAGTCCTTCCCTATTAAAAATGAATGAAAAACTGAAGTATGAAGCTGCAATCATATCATTCAGCAAAGCAGAATATGCCATAATCAGAAAGAATAAAGGACTAAGAAAAAGACTAAGAGAAAAGAGTGTATAAAGTAAATGTGAGATTTTATTGTTCTCACTGAAATTGATAATTAGGCCATCAGTACAGTGAGGTATATATATACACTATTACAAAGGAGTGAGGTAAAAAGAAACCTCATCCAATTATTCCCTATCATAACGGAATTCTCTGCAGAATGCATCAGAGAATATGCTAACTACCTACACCTATTTACAGCTAGCATGGTACACCTGGCAAAAGCATCAAAATGCACATGATCAAATATACACGTGATGGAATCCACAGCCAACCCTGTACTTGGTTACCAAGTAACCAATTTACATAATAAATTTTAACACCCCCCCTCAAGCTGGATGGTGGATAGAACACAATCCAAGCTTGGAATGTAATGAACTGAACTGCTTAGGTGCTAAAGCCTTAGTAAAAATGTCTGCTGCTTGGTCCTTTGTAGAAATAGGCATTAGGTGAACCGAACCATCTTCAAATCTTTCACGAATGCTATGACAGTCAAGCTCTATATGTTTTGTTCTCTCATGAAATACTGGATTCTGAGCTATATGGATGGCTGAGTGATTGTCACAATAGATCACCACTGGTTTAAGGGAATGTAACTGAAGATCAGTGAGAAAATAGATTAACCATTGTGCCTCACAACCACCAAGAGCAAGAGCTCTATATTCTGCTTCTGATGAAGACCTGGAAACTGTCCTTTGCTTCTTGCTCTTCCATGATATGAGGGCTGAACCAAGAAAAAAACAAAATCCACTTGTTGATCTTCTAGTGTCAGGACAGTTAGCCCAATTTGAGTCAGTGAATCCTTTCAACTCCATGGTGGAATTAGATGGGAAGAAGAGACCTAAACCAGGATCCTTCTTGATGTACCTGAGGACTCTTTGTGCTGCAATGAAATGAGCTTGGCAAGGAGCACTTAAGAACTGACTTAACAAGTTGACAGCATGACAGATATCTGGCCTTGTGTGAGTTAAATAGATCAACCTGCCAATGAGTCTTCTGTATGATGTGATGTCAGTATAGGGAAAGTCCTGATCCTTTTTGAATTTAGCACAATTGTCCATAGGTGTAGAACAAGGCTTGCAGGCTAATAACCCTGAATCCTGCAGAAGGTCCAGGGCATATTTTCTTTGACACATGTGTAACCCTTTTCTTGTTCTAGCAACTTCAAAGCCCAAAAAATACTTTAAGACACCAAGGTCCTTTATACTGAACTTGTCATCAAGGATTTTCTTAAGTAAATTAATCTCTGCCATACTATCTCCTGCAACCATTAAATCATCAACATAAACCAGAATTGCAGTAAATGACTGTTCAGTATTTTTCACAAATAAAGAATAATCTGCCTTGGACTTTTGATAACCACAATCAATTAGCACTGTGGTCAATTTGGTATGCCATTGTCTGCTGGCCTGCTTCAAACCATATAGGGACTTCTTAAGTCTGCAGACATGGTTGGGATTGGACAGTTCTAAACCTGCTGGAGGCTTCATGTAAACCTCTTCAAGTAAATCTCCATGTAAGAAGGCTGTATTGACATCAAGCTGATGAATATACCAATTCTTGGCTGCTGCTGTTGCCAAGAAAACTCTTATGGTAGTCATCTTTACAACTGGACTGAATGTCTCAGTGTAATCCAGCCCTTCTGTTTGACTATAACCCTTTGCCACCACTCTAGCTTTGTGTCTCTCTATAGTTCCATCAGCTTTGTGTTTAATCTTAAACACCCATTTATAGCCTATTGCCTTCTTATCCTCTGGAAGCTCAGTAAGAACCCAAGTTCCATTTTCCTCCAAAGCAGTCAATTCAGCTTTAATGGCCCTTCTCCAACATTCATGTTTCACAGCATCTGCATAATTTGTGGGTTCTGTTGTGGTGGATATAGCTAGTGTATAGGCTTTGTGTGTGGGTGAAAGATTTTCATATGAAACATGATTAGAGATAGGATATTTTACTTTACCTGAGGACAAGTGATGAGCTGAATCTGCAGTGGTTAGCATGCAATGAAAGTCTTTCAGGTAGTATGGAGGTCCTCGTAATCTGTTTGATAGTCTGGGCAAAGGTTGGTCATTGTTTTCAGGCTCAGGGTCAATCTCACTTTCACTGTCATGCTCTAATTGTTCAGGATCATTTTGGTTATGGTTGTTTGCTTCTGTCTCATTTGAGTCATTGGGTTCTTGTTCTTGAGGATTCTGTACTAATGGTGGTTCAGGTTCAGGGTTATTTTGCTGATTTTGTGTTTCATGTGGTTCATATTCAAGGAAATTTTCTGAACTAATGTAAGTGGAATTTGGTAGGTTTTTATGTTTTTGTGAGGTCTCAAAAGGAAAAATATACTCATAAAAACTCACATTTCTTGAGATAAAGGTCTCATGGTTATTAGTATCATAGATAATATATCCCTTTACACCCTGCTTGAAACCAAGGAAAACACATTTCCTGGCTCTTTGGTCTAGCTTCTTTCTGTGACCAGAAAGAGTGGAGGCATAACAAAGACAACCAAAGATTTTCAGATTCAAAATGTAAGGATCCTGAGAGAAGAGAATTTGATAAGGAGATTTGTTTTTCAGATAGACACTTGGTAATCTATTGATAAGAAACACAGCATGACTGACAGCAAAATTCCAGAAACCTTTTGGGATAGAACTTTGGAAAATTAGAGACCTAGCAACTCCTAATATGTGTTGGTGCTTTCTTTCCACAATTCCATTTTGCTGAGGTGTTTCTACACAGCTTGTTTGATGTAGAATACCTTTAGTAGCATAGAAATCTGGAATTTTGAATTCATGACCATTGTCTGATCTAATGCACCTCACTTTACTATCAAATTGTGTTTCAACTAATTGGACAAAGTTCTTTACTAAATTTGCTGCCTCAGATTTCAGTTTCATTAGATAAATCCAAGTGTATCTACTTTTATCATCAACAACAGTTAGGAAATATCTGTGACCAAAATTAGATGGAATGGAAATAGGACCCCATATGTCAACATGTATTAGATCAAAGCACTTTACAGAATTGGTTACAGAATCAGCAAAGGGTAATTTCTTGTGCTTGGCAAAATGACAGGTCTCACAGGGGTCTTTGATTCTAGAACACCTAATAAAGGGAAATACATTATGTAAGGTTTTTAATTTGAAATGTGAGGGATGTCCTAAACGAAAATGCCATAAATTGTTATCATAGGATGTGAAATTGGAAATGATGTGGGCAGACTGCTGTACTGATGTGGGCTTGGTGCTTGAAGACTTCAATGCATACAAACCACTCCTCAATTCAGCTGCACTAATCATCCTCATAGTAGAGAGGTCCTGTATATGACAAGTTCTTTCAATAAAAATGAGCTTACATTGTAAGGCATGGGTTAGTTTAGAAACAGAAATCAGATTAAAATTGAATTCAGGTATAAACAACACATCAGTTAGGTATAAGGATTCACTGAAAAAGACTGTGCCAGAAATGTGAGTAACAACACTGCTACCATTTGGCAATTTCACTGAAATAGGCTTAATTCTTCTATAATTTTGGAATTCTGATAAAGAAAAGCATACATGATCTGTAGCTCCTGTATCAAGTATCCAATGTGTCATTTTGGCTAATTTAATGCATGATAAAGTGTGTTTTATACCTGAGTGATTTGATTTGTTTTGGTTAGAATTTGTGGTCACTTGGTTTGTTGTATGCAGATTCTGTGAGCCATAACTTTGAATCAGAGCCATGATGGCCTTATGCTGCTCAGGAGTAAAAATCACACTGTTTCCTTGCTGAGTCTCCTTAGGATCATCTTCCTGTTCATCATCACAGTCACCTTGATCTCCATTTTCTGAAGCTGCACAGTTGTTAACATTGCTGCTTTTCTTGCCATTTGATCCAGGGAACCCATGCTTTCTGAAACACACACTCTCAGTGTGTCCATTTCTGTTGCAATATGTGAAAAACTTCTGATTGTATGACTTTCCTCCAGTATTCTGAGCAGTATTAGATGGTCCCTTGCCTAAGATTGAATTAGGACTGCCTCCTGTGTTGCCTTTGTTGAAAAATTTTCCTCTTCCTCTTCCTTTTGCTGTTGATTCATTTGCATTCAGCAGCACCTTGTTCTCATCAAAAGACAAACTCAGTTGCCTCTCTTGTTGCATTAACAGAGAGAACACCTTATTGATGCTTGGTAGAGGGTCCATAAGCATGATCTGAGATCTCACATTAACATACTAATCATTAAGGCCTTTCAGAAACCTGATCACATAATCATTTTCTCTGTATGATTTCACAGTGGAAATCATATCACATCTGCACTTAACTTCACATGTGCAAGAAGGAATGGGCCTGAAGTTCTCCAATTCTTGCCATAGACCCTTCAACTGTGTAAAATAGGAAGTTATATTCTGACTTCCCTGCTTCAGAGAGTACAACTCCTCTTGCAAATCACATATGCGAAAAATGTCTCCTTGGTAGAATCTCTCTTTGAGATCTGACCAGATTTCTGAAGCATCTTCCAACCAGAGAATGCTTTGGGCAATAGATTTATCAAGGGACTGATTCAGCCAAGACACAACTAGTGTGTTGCATCTATCCCAAATAAGAAAAGAAGGATCATCCTGATGTGGTCTCTCCAGAGATCCATCTACAAACCTGAGTTTGTTCTTAGTTTTCAAAGCAAGTGTCATGGCTCTTGACCATGTATGATAGTTTTCCCCAGTAAGCACAGCAGACACTAATAGTGCTCCGGGGTTTTCATTTGGATGGATATAGTAGAAGCTAGAGGGATCTGGGTTGAAGATTGCTTGATTTTCTGCCATTTCGAGAGAAAGAGTTAAAGCAAGAAAAAGACTTATGAAGAAAAAGAGAAGGGGACAGAACAGAAGGTTTTGACAAAAGGAAGAAAGGACAGAAATGAAGAAGAAAGATCAGAGCTTAAGTACGCAGCAGAACTCCTCCTAGAGGAGCTCTGATACCATATTAAAAATGAATGAAAAACTGAAGTATGAAGCTGCAATCATATCATTCAGCAAAGCAGAATATGCCATAATCAGAAAGAATAAAGGACTAAGAAAAAGACTAAGAGAAAAGAGTGTATAAAGTAAATGTGAGATTTTATTGTTCTCACTGAAATTGATAATTAGGCCATCAGTACAGTGAGGTATATATATACACTATTACAAAGGAGTGAGGTAAAAAGAAACCTCATCCAATTATTCCCTATCATAACGGAATTCTCTGCAGAATGCATAAGAGAATATGCTAACTACCTACACCTATTTACAGCTAGCATGGTACACCTGGCAAAAGCATCAAAATGCACATGATCAAATATACACGTGATGGAATCCACAGCCAACCCTGTACTTGGTTACCAAGTAACCAATTTACATAATAAATTTTAACACCCCCCCTCAAGCTGGATGGTGGATAGAACACAATCCAAGCTTGGAATGTAATGAACTGAACTGCTTAGGTGCTAAAGCCTTAGTAAAAATGTCTGCTGCTTGGTCCTTTGTAGAAATAGGCATTAGGTGAACCGAACCATCTTCAAGTCTTTCACGAATGCTATGACAGTCAAGCTCTATATGTTTTGTTCTCTCATGAAATACTGGATTCTGAGCTATATGGATGGCTGAGTGATTGTCACAATAGATCACCACTGGTTTAAGGGAATGTAACTGAAGATCAGTGAGAAAATAGATTAACCATTGTGCCTCACAACCACCAAGAGCAAGAGCTCTATATTCTGCTTCTGATGAAGACCTGGAAACTGTCCTTTGCTTCTTGCTCTTCCATGATATGAGGGCTGAACCAAGAAAAAAACAAAATCCACTTGTTGATCTTCTAGTGTCAGGACAGTTAGCCCAATTTGAGTCAGTGAATCCTTTCAACTCCATGGTGGAATTAGATGGGAAGAAGAGACCTAAACCAGGATCCTTCTTGATGTACCTGAGGACTCTTTGTGCTGCAATGAAATGAGCTTGGCAAGGAGCACTTAAGAACTGACTTAACAAGTTGACAGCATGACAGATATCTGGCCTTGTGTGAGTTAAATAGATCAACCTGCCAATGAGTCTTCTGTATGATGTGATGTCAGTATAGGGAGAGTCCTGATCCTTTTTGAATTTAGCACAATTGTCCATAGGTGTAGAACAAGGCTTGCAGGCTAATAACCCTGAATCCTGCAGAAGGTCCAGGGCATATTTTCTTTGACACATGTGTAACCCTTTTCTTGTTCTAGCAACTTCAAAGCCCAAAAAATACTTTAAGACACCAAGGTCCTTTATACTGAACTTGTCATCAAGGATTTTCTTAAGTAAATTAATCTCTGCCATACTATCTCCTGCAACCATTAAATCATCAACATAAACCAAAATTGCAGTAAATGACTGTTCAGTATTTTTCACAAATAAAGAATAATCTGCCTTGGACTTTTGATAACCACAATCAATTAGCACTGTGGTCAATTTGGTATGCCATTGTCTGCTGGCCTGCTTCAAACCATATAGGGACTTCTTAAGTCTGCAGACATGGTTGGGATTGGACAGTTCTAAACCTGCTGGAGGCTTCATGTAAACCTCTTCAAGTAAATCTCCATGTAAGAAGGCTGTATTGACATCAAGCTGATGAATATACCAATTCTTGGCTGCTGCTGTTGCCAAGAAAACTCTTATGGTAGTCATCTTTACAACTGGACTGAATGTCTCAGTGTAATCCAGCCCTTCTGTTTGACTATAACCCTTTGCCACCACTCTAGCTTTGTGTCTCTCTATAGTTCCATCAGCTTTGTGTTTAATCTTAAACACCCATTTATAGCCTATATATAAGACCGAGGAATATGGTTAAGTATGTCCTATATATAAGACCGGAGGGAGTAGTAAATACTCCATTCGTTTCAAAATATTTGGCCTTTTAGTTTTTTTTTTATTTCACTAAATTTGGCCTTTTACATTTTCAATACATAAACATTTTTTTTCCAATTTTAACCTTTCATCCAATCATTTTATTCACCATTCATTAGTTTTACTTCTATAATCTCTTTCATACATTAACTTCCATCCACTAATTATAAACATATTTTCTCTGATAAAAATTGAATGCACTACGTCTACCAAAAAAAATTGAATGCACAACTTACAATACATGGATAAATGAAATGTCAATGTAATACTTCCTTTTAAAATTGGCCTTTGCCTTTGCTACTCACTTTTTCAACTACCCGTAGAAAAATAAGGAAGTTATAATTGGAATATTAATCTTCTAATGCCGCCACTGTTACTATTAACAAGATGAACAAAATGAACAAGATTAATCTTCTACTTTAGGAGGTGCATGAAGAATCATCATTTCAAGAGACAGTGGAAGACTTTTTTTAAGAGGTAGTTGAATACTCACTTGAAGAGATAGTTGAAGACTCATTAGAAAAAACTTATGAAGAATCATTTGGAAAAATAGTTGAAGACACATTTGAAGAATCATCATTGGGAGAGATAGTGGAAAACTCCTCTTTTGAAGAGATAGTTGAAGACTCACTTGAAAAGAGAGTTGAAGACTCATTAGAAAAAACTTCTTTTTGAAGGCATACAAGACACACCATTTAATACTAGCTTATTGCATAGTATTGTTGGGTATTTCAATATTTATAAGCAAAATTGAGAGGGAAATCTAAAATAATTTAAAATGTAAGTATACTTGGTTAATGAAACATTTTACCCCTTATTTCCGTGGGAAAAGTAAGAGCAAAGCAAAAAAATTTGGTGGGAAAAGTAAAACTATGACCATACTAAAAGTTCATGTTTCAATTCATTTCGGCTAAAGATGTACGGTATGTAGTACTACTCTCTTTTCAGTTGAAACTTGAAAGGTTGGTTACGTATCAATGACAGGAGTACTTGAAAGGTTGGTTCATCCAACATTTTGCATTGTAAAACACAAAAATTAAAAAACTCCTAAAAATATAAGATTTATTACAAAGGACAATAATTATACATTGACAAAATAACAATATTAAATAAGGGTATTTTGGACAAATTATACATAATACTTACAATAATCAACACTTTCTTAATCTGCGTGCTCATGCCTAAAATGCCAAATGTTCTAAAACGGAGGGAGTATTATGTATAATTTGTCCAAAATGTCCCCATTTAATCCTTATGGAAAATTGTAGTAGTATTTACTCTCTATCCGTCCCTAAATATAAGGTCCATTTGGTGTGAAGTCAAGCCTTGAAGTGTTTTGATAAGCATGATCAAACATACAACATCAAGATGACGATTAATGAAGATTAGTTGGTAATTAGTTGTGTTTATCCTAGTTAGGCTTTCTATTCCAATATGTGTAATAGTTGTAATAATTTGTTAAGTGTTGGGTAGAGGTCAACTTAGGAAAGAGTGGTATCTCATAAGTCTTAGGTTCATTAGCTTAAGGTTAGATGAAAAGAATGCATGTGCATGGTATAATCAAGGAGCTTAAAAAGGAAAATATTTTTTACTTAAAAAGAAAAATATTTTAATTAAGAAAAATATATTTTAAATAGCTTTGGGAATTATTTTTTAGTAAAAAGGAAAATTCAGATCTTGAAGTTTAATGAAAAATCTCAATCTTGGTTGAAAACAAGATCAGAACCGGTTTTCTTTAAGTCTGAACCGGTTTTGTTTTTCTGTTAGGGTCTGAACCGTTTTCATTTAACAGACCAAAATAGCTTTTGGAATTTTTACTTTTTTACAAATCATTTTTTACAATCAACAAAAAGCAAAAAGCCAAAAAGCAATTTTCTCTTATCCAAGATCCAAAAATTGATTTTCGTTCATCTTCTTCAAGAGAGAGAAATCGAAAAACCTATTTCCAAAATTGCAAAGCTTGTTTCAAGAATCAAATTCGTTTTTTTTTAAAAGCTCCTTGGTTATAACCATTCGCAATCGCATTCATCTTCAAGCTCGGGTTCGCATTCATCTTCTTGTTCATATTCGCGATTCTTTGTGTTTGAGTTCGTGTTCACGTTCGGGTTTGCATCTGAGTTCGAGTTCGTGTTCGAGTTTGAGTTCGCGTTCGTGTTCTTCATCGTGTTTGTTGTGAAACGCAATTCATCATCATCAAGATCGAGTTCTTGTTTGCATTCGCAAGTTCGTGTTCTGTGAAACACGAATCGTCATCTTCACACTACAAGAAACTTGGCCAATTGCAACGACAAAAGTCGTTGCTAAAAATCAAAAGTCGTTGCCAAAAAGATTTTTCGCAACGACTTGCGGGTCAGGGCGTACCGAAAAAATATTGCAACGACAATATAACTATCGCAACGACAAACCTTTGTTGCCATTCACACCTATTTTGCAACGACATTTGTTGTTACAAATGCTTTGTCGTTGCAAATAATACAACCACAGGGTGACGTGGCTTACCTTTTAGGTAACGACACTTGTCGTTGCCAATGGCTTATTATCATTGGCAACGACATTTGTCGTTGCAAATGATACTGTATTCTGACATGGCTTCCCATTTGGGTAACGACAATTGTCGTTGCAATAAACTTATCTATATGGCAACGACAATTTTGTCGTTGCAATTGATGTTATTCTTTTTAAAAAAAAATTATCAGATTGTTAATATAATGAACAATATTATGTATTATTTCATACTTGACATCAGTTTGTCAACTTTCATTTTTTATTAATAAAAAGATAGTGTCACAATCTTTGACATCACTTTGATCAAAACAAAAAATAAAAATATACAAGGTTATGGCATTGACATTAAATGTATTAATTCTTTTCAAGCACAACCATCATGAATCCTAACACTTGAAGAGCAAAAATCAACAATTAATATTCAATAGTTCCAGATACTCTTCTTGCTAGAAACACTTCGTAATTCTTGTAGCCCTTGAAGTCATACTTTGAAATTTCCACTACTTGGGCACGCTTCAACTTATCCATGACCCGTAGTATAATTGTTCAATATCAAAAGCTTATGTCGATATCAGCAACATGCATTAGAAGTCTGCACAAATTCAAATTCAACGTATGCAAATTTAGAAGGGTACGTAGGGATCAATGAAAGTTAATGTGCAAACCTTGTAGGAGGTTATGTTTCCCCACCCGCATACTAGATGAACATTAGCAATCTACTACTTCAGGATCTTCTCCGGTCACTCGTTTGAAATATCAATGTATAGAAATTGGTTATGTTTTACTTAAAAAAATGGATCACAACTTCATAGTCTTTATAGATAGCAATATCAAAAGTGTCCAACATTAGATTTAATTAGAGCTTAAATATGCAACATCCTTAATTCGGAATAGAAACATAGAAACCATTTTTAACTTACAAAAGCTGTGATAGCTAAGCCAGAAAGAAAAATTTCATAAAATCATTTACAGAATACAAAATCAGATTCCTCTTTTAGGGATTGAGCAACTATTTACATTTAGTAAATCAGTCCTAATTACAATCTATATTTGTTAGTGTAAACTTTTAAAGAAGAGGGATGCTCAATATAATTAAGCAAGACCACAAGGGAGATCGATATTACCACAGCAAAGAGAAGACAAAAATTTGAAGCAGGAGGGACCAAAATGTATGGCCTTACCTTAAGATAAATCAACTCTCTAACATCATCAATTTCCTTCTCTCAAACTCAAACTCAAGTTTTGAAATGGGTTGAGTGGATGGTTCACGGTCTATGTTCGACAAACCATTGAAGTAAGGATGAGCTAATGCCTGCAATGACAGGCACAATAGAAAATAATGAAATTTCCACTTTGGTAACTATCAATGAAATTTCCCTCTTGGTAAATATAAAGGTGATAGAAGATCAACCTCTTCAGCTGTTGGACGATCTTTAGGATCAAATGCAAGTAGGCGCTCCAGCATAGAAAGAGCCAACGGATCTGCATGAGGAAATTTATGAGAGAGTGGAACTGGTTGCTTTTTTCGCATGCTGCTGAGATACCTTCTGGCTTTCTCATTTCGAATCTGTAAAATTAAGATGAATAATTATATGCAAGAGAACATGGGAGAGGAAGTAAAATTAAGCCTGAAGGTATTTATTTAAACAAACCATAAGAAGGTGTACGTTTAAAACATACTACAGAGAGAAACTTTAATAAGGACCAGTAGAAGTTGAAATTAATATCATTGCACCATGTCACAAGCTTGCCTACTGATTTAGAAAACTGGAAAGTAGAATTTGATAAAACTAACCCTCGCAATGGACTCTGTAGGAGGAGTGCCAAGCAAATCAGTCATGAGATCCAATTGGTGCACCACATTTTTCCCAGGAAACAATGGCTTCCCAGTGAGCATTTCTGCAAATATGCATCCAATGCTCCAAATATCAATTACGGGGGTATACTGCAAAACACAAGGATTTAAAAATTACATACATCTCGCAATACTTTAAGTGTATTTAACTTCTTACATCATATACATCTTTTAGTTAATTAACTTCGTACATCATACACAACTTTAAGTGTATTTAACTTCTTAAATCATTCAAAACCCAAGTAGAGGTATTGCCAAAGAAAAAAATAAGCTTACTTTTGAGAAAAAAGAACCACATAGTTCAGGCGCACGGTACCACCGAGTTGCAACATAGTCCTTAATAAGAGTAGGAAAGTTGAGTCAGTCAAAGATTCAAAGGGATACCTAGATTGCAATATGAATTCCCTACTTATAATCTGCAAAGGCTAACCGCAATTGACATGATATGAAGAGTAGGAAAGTTAATAAAGTAAAATATTCTAAGATTGCAACTGAAACAGGCAATTGCAACATAGTCCTTAATAAGAGTAGGAAAGTTAAGTCCCGCTTTGAACTGAAACAGGCATTTCCAAATATTCTATGATTGTAACTGGAAGGAAAGAAGATGATTATGAAGAAGCGATAATTTCTGGGCCAACCAATTCACAGAACAAACTTGTTCTAAATATAATGCAGATATAGACATGTGAGTTACATCAAGACCTCCAGCAAATTCTTACAACTTTTATACCCAATATACAAATAGCTAGATCTCATGAAAACCAATAAAAGAGATCATGAGAAGACAGATAAAATTAAGATCTCAATACAATTAAATAAAATAACAGTGGAAGATGCAAGAGATTAGCACACTCCTTTAGAAAGTAACACTCTGCATGACTCTATCAAACTTAGAAAGTAAGGTTGATAATAAGAACGAATAAGTTTGGACCAACACATAAAACTATAACAAAAACAATTTCATAAAGGGATTGAATCGGAAAAGTATATAGAAAGTGAAAACAAGTACAGAAACCAAAAACACATATCTGATAGGAGGGCTCCTACAAGCAACTAGATCATAGAATCCAAAAAAAAAAATACATACCACATTCAAATAAAAATCCACAAAGTGTATTTCCTATTCTATTACCAAGCATGAAGCATCATGACAGAACTAAAGCAACAATCTAGAACCCTTGCAAGGTCCTTCATATAACACCACAACATAAATCAAATGCAATTATGTAGGCCAAGGACAAAACATGTTTATAATTCAGAAACAGCACCCAAATAAAAAAAGGAACCACATACATTTAATTGAAACTATAATTAGTCAAACAAATTAAACTTCTCTTCACATATAATTTAACTTCAAGCCTTTGGGTAAATCAAAAGGGGAGTGAATTGAATAAAGTCCCAAAAAGTGAACAATTTAAGGAATTTTAACAAAAACAAGGATATAATGTTAGGTCAGAATAGAAGATAAAAAAATTTCATTGAATCAATACTTAGTACAAATCAATAGAAGAGAAATGTTGGAGAAGCATTAACATTGCCAAATGAGAAAAAATTGCAAAACATCAAATTCACGAAGATTGCACATAAAAAAAAATTTAAGTGTTTCTCCCTAAAATAAGCTGAAATACTAATACAGTGATTCTGAAAGAAAAAGAATCTCCCAAAGGGTGTGTTGTTCTTCACGTATCCTTCCAACACTTGAGCTTAGATAGACACTTCCAAACTTGGCTCAAAATTGACACTTTCAAATCCTAAACCTAAGATTTGAATCTTAATTAAAAAAATTCATACAAACAAATCATTGGTTTACTTAAAGAAAAATAAAAATAAAAACCCCCCAATCTTCAAACCCTAAGTCGAGAGACAAGAAAAGCAAACTAATAACCTAAAAAGGAACACAAGAAAGAAAAAGAAGAGAATGAAAATCATACTTTGGGCCCATGCGTCAGGTGGAGACTGGAGAGAGACGAGCGTGTGAGCTGTGGAGAGAGAGACGAGCGTCTGAACGGTGGAGGGAGAAAGAGTGAGATGAGCATGTGAGTGGTGGAGAATGA